>CM029643.1:4055842-6455842 GCA_017311315.1 Dendrocalamus latiflorus | reverse complement strand
GTCAGATGCGGTGGATTTGTCCCCGTCTCCGTCCTTCGCTGACAAGGTCAAATCCAACAGTGTGGTGGCTGCAGAGGTCGGATCTAGATATCGTCCTTGTCTCCATCAACGAGATCCGATCATCTTCGTCGATGGGCACGTTCTCTTCATCACCAGCACTCGGAGGTGCGCCCTACTTCTTTGCTGTCGTCAATGTGCATCTTGTCACTTGCCGATGCACCAAGGTGCACCTCATCCACGTAGTGGTGGAGGGCGGTGGCGTTGTCGGGGATGGGTTGGAGGGCGGCGCTAAGGGCCTGGTTGGAGGGGCCACCTCGCTCGTTCGCCGTGTGCAAGCGGCACGAGAGGGGAAATTTGTGAGAGGGAGGGCCGAGTGGGGAGGAGGGTGGCGTCAGGGGCCAGGAAGTAGAGCAGAGCCTAGGTGTTGCCGGGTACGAGCGACTCACTAGGGAGAGCAGGTGAGAGGCATGATTTTTTCTAAAAATGGACATGCCCTTTTTTTTACAAAAAAAGTGGGCCTCCCACCTACCTCAATCCGAGCCGGATTAATCGGACAACACTAAATCATATTAGCACCTTATCATCAAACAGTCTATTAGCAGTAGATATACTCCATTTATCACCCCCCCATATATAGTATAAATAACAGAGGCACCATGATGCCTAGGTTCCATGATTGAGACTTTTCATCCATGATTAAGACTTTTCGTCTATGATTGAGACTTTCCATCCTGATATATTATATATCATTGCACTTGCACGCATCTAAAAGCACGACAAAGGCAGAGAGGCTTGGTGTCCAGACACCATGGTGCCCTATTTCAACGTCATATGTGTGTGTATGTATAGTAATATAGTTAACCATGGTGCTCGAGCTCCATGATTGAGAATTTTCATTCATAATTAAGACTTTTTATCCATGATTGATTCAGCATGCTAAATCAATGAATTCCTTTCCAAATCGATGTCTTTTCGAATTAATGAGTTTTAACGGGTTTACTTGATATATTATATGTTATTGCACTTGCACGCATTTAAAAGCAATCTAAAGACAAGAAGACTTGGTGCTCAGACACCATGGTGCCCTATTTCAGCGTTAACAGGGGCATCATGGTGCTCAGACTTCATGATTGAGACTTTCCATCCATGATTGAGACTTTCTATCTATAATTAGTTCAACATGCTAAATCAATTATTTTTCTTTTCAAATCGATGCCTTTTTGAATTAATAAATGTTAACGTGTTTGCCTAATATATTATGTATCATTGCATTTGCACGTATCTAAAAGCAATCCAAAGGTAGAGAGGCTTAGTACCCATATACCATAGTGCCCTATTTCAGTTTCCATATGTGTGTGTGTGTGTATATATATAGGAAAATTACATAACGCTGAAATGGGGCACCATGGTGTCTGGGCACCAAGCTTCCCTACCTTTAGATTGCTTTTAGATGCGTGCTAGTGCAATGATATATAATATCAGGATGAAAAGTCTTAATCACGGAATCTGGGCACCATAGTACCCCCTGTTATATATATATATATATATATATATATATATATATATATATATATATATATATATATATATATATATATATATATATATATATATATATATATATATATGTATGTATATAATGGACGGGTCAAAGCTATATATATTAGCCTTGACAAATTCAAAGCTATATACAGAGAATAACGGCAAAGCTAATCCATAATGTATCCTCAGAAAAAGAAGGTGCGAACGTACCATCTTGAGATGCAATCTACCATCGTTCTAGCTCAAGGGCTTGGTTCCTTTCAGCTTATTAGCTCAAGGCCTTGGTTCCTTTCAGCTTATTGCTTATAAAGTTTTACAAATAAATAAACAGGCTTTTTACCTGTTTATTAAAGCGATTTATCGAAATAGTCTTTCAAAATAGTTTATTAGCATTCGATTCATTTATAGAAATACTCACATTAGGATCAAAAACCATAAAACATAGCTATAAACCACAGGTAGAAAGAACCCCCAAAGCTAGACAAATCCCAGATGAAGAAAAACAAGAAACCACGGTTCAGTGTAAATTTCTACCATCATTTTCAGTTTTTCACCATGGCCAGTGATCTCCAATCGGACAGACCCTCGTGCTTGAGACAGACATGCCATCGCTCGATGGTGACGGTGGAGAATCTGAACCTGCTTGCTCGTGTTTACAGTGTCGATGCTCCCACTGTAAACTGTAAAGAAAGCAAAAGTGAAAACGATAAACTGCTAGCTCATTGTACTGGTTTACCAGCACGTCGAAGGGAGAGAAGATCACGTCACAAAGTTCAACTGCATCAACCTTTTTACTCTTGAACTCACAAGCGAGGTCACACATTTTGACACACGACAAAGAACCAGCTACTTCTGCCATTACTTCTGCCATGAATAACGAAACAATCAATGATCAGCACAGATGAACAATTGTTTCTGCACCCTTTCCCCATGTCCAGGAATCAAACAACATCCCATAAACCTAGATAAAATGACCAAATCGCAGCATCAATGCATAGTCACACACATTTACCACTGATCGCACAACCACAATCAGCTGGTACTCGCGGTTCATGAAAGGAACCATCTTTTGCTCATGGCCGAACTGGTGGGCAAGATCTGAGCCAGTACAATGCTCAGCGATGACGGTCATTTCGCACCGACGCCGAGCGTGAGCTCGAGCTCCTCGGCGGCGACCTCATGGATCCTCTCCCCTTCCCACGGCGTCACCCTCCCCTTGTCGAACTCGAACTCCGGGCCGCCTCGGCCCCTCTCCACCGCCATTCCCTCGATCTCCATGAAGTTTGAGTTGGAGACGCCAGCGTTGACGAGATTGTATGTGGGCGACGCCGGCGCCGTCGTGGCCATCTGGAAGCTGATCCACCGGCCGGAGTCCACCGTCGAGACGTCCGACTCGTCGCACTCCGGTATCGTGTCCGGGTGCTCGAGCCGGCGGCCGCGGGTGGGGCTCGCCGGCGCGGAGACGGCGAAGAACGGGTGCCGGAAGGGGTCGACGTCCCAGTCCGGCTTCCGGACCTTGGGCGGCCGGGATGCCGTCGGCGACGAGAGTGGCGGCGTAACCGGCGCGCTGCTGGAGACGCGGAGCGGCGGGAGGTTGGGGAGCCCCCGGAGGAACGGGAGGAGGCAGGACGGGCTCGGGTTGTCGAGGCGCGTGGGGCTTGGGAAGCTCGACGACGCCGGGCTCGCGTGGTAGGACGGCACTGGGCTCGGGAACGACGACGACGGCGCGCTCAGGAGCTGCGAGGACGAGCAGGGGCTCATCCCCGCCGACGCGGCGCCACTAACCGGCCCTGCCGGCGGCGGCTTGCATCCCTGCAGCCAGGAAAGAACAACCGAAGCTCAGGCTCAGTTCGGTCCAGATCTACACGCCCAAGATCCAGGAAATGGAGAGAGAACAGCAGATCGATCGAGAGGCCAGATAGAAAGCTCTCACCTTGCGGTAGGTGCTACCGTCGTCCTCGACGACCCAGCCGGCCTCGCGGCAGAGCGCCTTGAGCACCTCGTTGTTGTCGCAGTGCTTGGGGAGCTTGTAGTTGCCGAGCGCGCGGAGTCCGGTGAAGATCTTGGCGGCGATGGCCCGCCGCCGCCGCTCCCGCCGCTTGTTGTTCTCCCGCTCCTTCCACGTCGGCGCCCGCCCGATCCCTCCCGCCGCCGCCGCCCCCGACGTCATAGTAGCCCCTCTGTTCTTCCCTCCTCTCCGCTCCCCTCTCTTCTCTTCTCCTCCACTTGGCCTGTTTCTTTAATGGCGAGGTGGGTGCTACAGTATTGGCTCCGGGGAGAGGAGAGGATAGGGAGGTGGCTGCTGTGGACTGGTGTGCTGCTTTGAGCTCTCTCTCTCTCTCTCGTGGGGCTGGCTGGCTGGCTTTGTGTGGGGGCCCACCTGGGTTGGCTCACGAGGAGGGCAGGGCATGAAACGGTGGGGGCGGTAAGTTTTTCACCTCGCCCCCGCGTTAGGAACTATGTTTAGAAAAATTACTATAGTGCTTAGATCCTCCATACATCCTAATCTATTTGCCCAGCTTCAATCAGCTGCAGCCATTATTTTTTTTCTAAAATTATACTGTAATAACTATTAATTTTTCTGAGTTATTAAATTAAAAACTAAGAAAATAAATAAATGAGAAAACATTATATCTCCACAGATAATACAAAGAAAAACAAAAAAAAGCTAAAAATGAAAATTAAGAAGCCAATACATCCATTTCTGCTTTTGGCTTCTGGAAGCTGAAATCCAAAGCCACTTAGGGCAGGTCCTATGGGTCCCATACCCTAAATAAAAAAACAAAAAAGAATCTCGTCCTATCACCTTATTATCTCTCCTGCACCTACCATACTCCTCTTTCTCATTTCTCTAACTCATTCTAACAATGCTGACACCGTCGACGATTTCTCCACATCGGAGTGGCCGTCGTCCTCCTCCCTTGTAGATATGGATGTCCTTGATGCTGATGTCCATGGCAGCCGACAAATCTAGAGACAACGGCTTCGGAAGCAACGACAATGGCTTTGGCCGGTCAAGGTCAACGGTAGCGCAGCCATGCGGTCGAAGACGTAAGGTCCACAGCGGTGCAACCATGCGGGTGGACGTGTCGAGGTCAATAGCAGTGCAACATGCGAAAATTCCTATAAAACCACCCAAATTTCTCAAAATGTCTCCTCTCACCTTTGGTCCGTTTCTAGCTTGGCCCATAGCCAATCTTTTTATTCTTTCATTCCTTCTTCCCTTTTTCTCCCGAGGTCGTAGCCCATTTCCTTCTCTCATTTTCTTTTTTTCTTTCCCTTTGCTCGTCTCCTTTCTCCCTCTCTCTTTTCTTCTTTGCTCAATAGAGAAGAAGAACAGTGTCGATTGGCACTATGCACCGGAATCAACTCCAATCGAGCCAGTGCGTAGCACTGTGCGCATGCGATCGAGCTAGACTACCTCATGCTAAGCCAAACCAGACCTGAACAGGTTGTAGACTGAGTCCGAATTGAGTCGAAGCTATTTTAGCCCATGTTGATCCTGTTTTCCACCGATTCAACCCGGTTTAGAACCAATTTGTGACCGATTCGCATGGTTCCAGGCCGTTTCTCACCGAGTTAGCACTTGTTCTGCATAGTAGACAAACTCTAGACCCAAGTAGACCGCTCGATTGCCATTATTCACGCTCCATCTCCAAATTCACAGCTTTCCAAAGCTGGTTCTTATCAGTTTTCACTTCCGATAGCTTCTTGGCTCCATTTTCTATTTCCTTTTAGTAATATTTTTATTTACAAGTGTTGTAGCCCTACAGTAGGCTTCTCTAGCTTTGTTCGTGTGTGCATATGCTACATTATGAAGAAGAACTCCATATGACAACTAGAACTAGACGTGACAACCCTAAATCCTACAAAGGAGTGAAAGTCGACTACGAGTCGCAAGGCAAGCCACATTATTTGATCATGTTGAATCCCTTTTAGTTGGGATATATTATGCATGGATTAATTTTTGCATTATTGACTCGTCAATGTTAATTGTTATCAGTTACTTTTGAATGATCCTATTTAATTAGTTAATACCTTTAATTATATCGTTTACACGCCACCCTTGAAAATAATCTAATCTTGTTTTTCTTGATAAACTTGGAGATGATATATTGTACTTTAGATTAATATAGTAGTGAACATGGATAACAATAATCTCATTATGTCATGGTCCACCATCTCAAGTTGACATGTCAGAATTTATGACTACTATGGTATGATGAATAAAAGTGTTGAATCACTCGTCTGAAATGATATTGCGGGAAATGCTATCTACGGGTGGATATGAGTTTGTGATTTGGAAGTGACTGTATGCATATGCTATCTAGTGGTTGCGTGCACAAGTCTCTGTTGTAAAGGTGGTTCCGCCCGAAGCTTATAGGTGGTTCCATAGGGACGATCACTCGAACTTGATTCAACTGCTGTATTAGTTTCTTTGGTATTACCACTGGTAGGTTCGATGCTGGTGTGGACCACAGGCCGACTTATGCCATAGTATGACCCCTAGGAGCAGCAAAGGAGTCACCTGTACCTAGCCCTGGTAAGGGACCCCCTACTAAGAGGGACCTTCTCGGTACGACGTAGTATTAATATTGTAAATCAGTGATGAATTTTGTTATTCTGTCTTTGATCAAGTCATGGATATCGTGTAGTTAAAGATCAGTATTCTCTACAGAGATTAGATTAAACTATTTGAATGTACCGTGCTTCCAGTTAATGGAGTTGTGTTAGAAGGGTGATTCATAAATCAAGGAATAAATAACATTATCGGTTAAAATTATGATAACTTGGAAGTGAGATAACTTGTTGATATATAACCCCTTTAACAAAACATTCTTTATGAACATGTTTTGATTTAAGTTAAATATTTACAAATAAAATTATATGGGTACTAGTGATGGTAGGTTCAAGACAAACTCTCCTTCGTAGATATTTCTCTTGAAATCCCCAATTGTATTATAAGACTTTATCACCATGACTTGTTGAGTATAAATTTACTCTTTCTTGCATATTTTAGTTCAGACAATGAACAATATGAAGAGGACATACCAGCAGATGAGTACTATGATTGTGAGGATTTCATATTTTAGGTCGACCCTACACTCAAGTGTTGTATGTGGTGTGTTTTCTTTCACCATTTTTTATCTACAATATAAGTAAATTTGGCTTGGAAGTCTTAACACTTTTGTAGTCGACTGCTATGTCATACTTTATGTAAGAACTCTATTATGGTAATGTAATTATAAACAAACTGTTTATCAATATATGTGCAACTAAAATCCTAAATAGTTACGTGAATACAGAGATTCATAATAAATCTAGGATCCTCACAATGTTGGTCAACGTTGGCCATGGCTCCAAGATCTGACCTCCAAGACTTCTGCATCGACAGATGAGCCCACTTGATTTTTTTTATCATATTAGTCTTGAACCTTTGATTTGCTTGGACTTCAGCAGAATTTTTCTTAGCCTCTCCTTGTGCAATGCTTAGAACCTAGGCCAAGGCACAAAAAGTTGCTCTTAGCTATGGTTTTGGGACCACGTTGCACAAGTTGCTCTTTGGGTATTTTTTTAATAGTGCCATCTTAGCTATTTCTTATCTGAATAAAATAAGTAAAATTCTATATAAAAGATAAAGGAGGAAAGGAGAGATAATGTATTGTTTCTTATGCAAAAGCCGATTTAAGTCACCAAACTAACGTAAATAGTGAAAGAGTATGAGACAAAAAAATATAATGTGGTGGTGATCATTTGGGCTTTTTTTGTGGCTTATGGCTGAAAAACACTGTAGTTGACAGAGGCTTATTTAGCATAATTAAATTTAAAAAAATTAAAAATATAAAAAATATGTTAGCTCATTACGTATAATACAAACAATACAGGAAAAAAGAACCGACAAAAAAACTCAAAAAAGCTAAAAATTCAGAAAAAGACGAAATTTATAAATAGTAAAAAATAAGCCAGAAGTCGAAACCGAAACGATCAAAATGGTATTCTCTAATGCTAACTTTACACGAGATAAAACACTCAAAATTACTTAGAAACAGATAATGTGCCCTTAGCTCCGGGTTTGGGAGCACTCTACTCGATTGCAGTTGGATTGGCTATCTGCTGCTGGTGGTGTGGCTACGGTCGGGACCCACTTTTTCCGCGCCCTCTGCCAGGCTCGGCTTTTGAGGGCGTTGTAGGGCCAGTGGTGTGTGTCATGTGCTGCTGCGTCGGGATTTGCCCGGCTGTGCACTGTGGTACTGTTTGGTATACCGTAGCAACGCGTGTAGGTGAGGGAAGGGCCTTGGAGGTTAAGCGTGTGTCTGATCGGAGCAGAGCTAAGTAGTAGCACACGAGGCTGGAGCTCCTCACCTTTGGACGTTAGGGTGTGAATGGGTTAACTAGTCACGGGACGAAGGTAAACTCCACTAATTAGGGGAGACTGGAGAGACAGAGCTGGCAGCGCTAACTGCTAAGCCGGCCGGTGACAGTGTCCTCGATTCAAAGCTCGGTTGCTTTGACTGAGCGGTGCTAAAACTCATGATTTTTTACGACTTCACGTACGTACGCCTGCCCCCCCCCCCCCCCCCCCCCACACACACACACTTATTTATGCGACGGCGTCCAGTCAGTGGTGCGAGGGGAGGAATAATTAGGCGGCAGAGGAAGGGGACCATTAGGCGCCGTGGACCGTGTGCCAGATCCCGTTCTGGAGGTTTGACCGTGGAATTTACGGGCCATCCATCCACTAGACGTGGCACGCCAGACTAGCCCGTGTGGTCAGTGTGCGGCCCGTCCGTCCCTCTCGCCGCGCGGCCGGTTGGTCCATGCTGAGCTCCCGCGGCCCATCCTTGGACGGCCCATTAGGCTATCCGATGAGGCCCAAGTCTGAGGTATCAGGGGGCACGAGGCCCAGGTCTGAGAGACACACACCGTCAGCCGTAACACTGGTGTACTCTAGTAGGCGTGAAGTGATAAACTTTGACGCGTGTTTCTGAGACTCGTTCCATCCTGCGCATCACTTGCATAAAAAAAATGGGCATCTTTTCATGACCGTTTAGGATGCACGTCTCAGAGACTCGCAGTGCAACACAAGAGAACGTAAGTGACGAGTATCGAATACATCTCTAAATACGATTTTAATATATAATTGTAGTTAAGAGATCCTGTGATCGTAAATCTTCAGAGGTTGTCCTCTAAGTACCTTGGTCGGAGAAATATTATACGTATTGCTCAATCATATGATTGCTCGGAGAATCTATGAACTAGTCCCTGGACCCGATTCCAGTATATTTCTCCCGTACGATGGATAGAATACGTGTCTTATCTACTCTAAATAGCACGATGTTTCGACTCTTAATCTCTGACTACGGTCATACAGTTGTTGCCCACGTTCGCCTCTTGCTAACAACAAACGATCAGACGTCCTCTCCCTAACAATAATTACCTCCCCGACCAGGCACGCTGGTTTCACAAGACGTCTTTTCCGGCGGGCAAACATGCTCTCTTCCTTGGGCAAACAGGTCTTCATCGCCACGTCTTAGAGACCGCACCGACGGTAGCGGCGGTGCTCTGGTGGTATAAAGAGTGGCGAAGGAGGTCGGGGGATCGGCGGCATGTCCGACTCTCATGAAGATGAACTATGGTGATTGGGCCTTGATGATGAAGGTCATGCTCCAGGTGCACGGGCTCTGGGATGCCGTCGATACCGACGGGGTTGAATTCCGACAGGACAGGATGGCACTGGAGGCCATCCTGCGCGCCATTCTGTCGGAGATGATCTTTACACTTGCCGTCAAGGCAACCGCTAAGGATGCGTGGGATACCCTGAAGACCATGCACGTCGGCATTGATCGAGTGCGCAAGGCTAATGCTCAGAAGCTCCACAAGGAGTTCTAAGAGCGATGCTTTCCATGATAGGGAGTCTATCGACGACTTCATGTTGCGGCTTACCGGGCTGGTGAACCAGCTTAGCATCCTCGGCGACACGGAGCCGCCGCACAAGGTCATCGAGAAGTACCTATGTGTTATCCCTTCTAGGTTCTCTCAAATTTCTCTGTCAATTGAAACTCTGCTTGATCTCTCGATGCTCTCGGTGGAGGAGGTGACTAGTAGACTTAAGGCGGCAAAAGATTGACTAGACTCAGCCCCCGTCACTGGTGCTTGCGGGAAGCTACTCCTCATTGAGGAGGAGTGGTCTGTGCAGATGAGGGAGCGGCAGCAGGGGAGGGATCCTCTAGCAGCTCCAAGTCCGGCAACCGGTGACGCAAGCCGCCGCGACAACGGTTCGATGGCGGTGGCGCGGACGAGAGCAGGGAAAGGCTAGGAACGGGTTGTTATTTCTTTGCCTCTACTTTCCGTATTTATATTTCTAGCATATTGTGATTATTAAGATTGTCATATTTAGCTGTGCTAGATATATTTTTGTAAAGACTTGTGTTGTGGTGCCTTAGCTATACTAGAATTATGTAGGTTTGAATTGATTTGAACTCTTGTCTAGCTATAAATTATGGTAATTACTTTTAGAAGGCAAGAATTTTTAGAACCTCCTATTCACCCCCTCTAGTTGGTTATCCTTGACTCTACACCATGCCGACCAGCAGCTTGGTCCGACTGGGAGATCAGGGACTCAGCCTCCACTTCTTTGTGGCGGTGAGGACCAAGCCTATCAATAGATCTGGCTAGCAACACAGACACACCTAGTGCTTGTGGAGTAAAGGCTCTTCTAACCATCTTAGCCATAGTCCTCTCGGCGTGAATCCCTTTAGCTCAGTGAATGTGCTTGAGCCGCAACAGGGGGATGGCTTGTACGCTTGAAGGTGCTGAAGGGATTACCGGTGTGGGAACAACTTTAGGCCTCGGGTGCTCTCTGGCCACCCTGGCCAGGTAGAACCTCGGGGCGGAGCCCTGCATTAACTATTGGGAGTTGGTTTACAATCTTCGGATATAGGCGCATTTGCCCGAGCGGAGGAACTTGGAGAGGAGGCCCTGGAACTCCCATCCCCTGGGGTATGATCACAGGCCTCGAAGCTAGATGTGATGGGATAAAGTGCAATGGGATGGGCTGAATTCCTCCCCATCTGGAGTTCAGTGGGTGCAGTGGCCAGTAAGGAGCCCCGTTCATTACTGCCGTGTGGGCGAGTGGAGAGAGGCTGTAAGGATTTCCCCCTTGCCCTCCTCCAAAGACGAAAGCCCCACTCACGCTTAGGTCAGTGGCCACCTGAACTTAAGCGTTGCTAGGAGTGGGGAGATGTGCTAAGAGACTCCGGGAGGACAGTAGACCACCATCATGTAGTCCACCACTTGCCGTGTGGTTGCCTTCAGCATTGCCTTGCAGTTAGCGGTGTTGAGCACCCCAGAAGTGGTGGTTAGCCCCAAAGCTTCGGTGGCACCTTGGGCTACTTGCCCTTGGCTGTACCCCGCATCAGCTGCGTGAGGGAAGTGGGTATGCCTAGCAGCCCTGGGACGCATAGGACATTGTCTGCCCTAGGGTGAACAACCCTAACATCCAAAGGCAACACATGCCTTAAGCTCCTCCAAAGGGCAGATGGGTCGTCCATAGGCTCCTTGTGCTTTGGAGCTGGGGGAGACCTTGCGGACTTGGAGTACTTCTTGATAAGAGCCATAGCCTTTTGTTAATTACCTACGGTCCCCATGGATGGTGCTAGTGTTGTTGGTGTTAAAAACAAAACACATTAGAGGGGGCGGACGTCAACCATGCTATCGGTCGGCGTCCATGAAGGCAAAAGTGACACGATGATTTATACAAGTTCGGGGTCCGAGAGGACCGCCCTACTCCTGTCGGTGGCCTTTAGGGGGTTTCGAGGGCTCCTCCCGGAAGCAGACCAATTTGAATGGCACTTTGTATTTCTTGTGAGCTTGAGTTACAAATGAGGAATACGTGGGGTATTTACAGGCTCTTGGGCCCGTACAAATGACAGAAATACCCCTAAGGGGATAGCTACCCTATGAGTACAAATGAGGGGTACAATCGTCCTAAGTGAGTGTAGTTGTACTTCTTGATCTGTAAGCAAGTGTTTTCTATAGAGTGGGTCCCGCCGGTAGAAAGGTGAGTTAATCCTCCAATAGCTAGTTTTTAAACCTATGACTTAGCCATTTTCACTAAAACTAAAATGTCCAGTTTCAATTAAATTTGCAAGAACGAACTATCTTCACAGCTGTCCACCATATCTCTTCCATAAGCACCATTCCACATCCATTTTCAAAACAAGATACCATATCTATTTTCATATCAAGATACCATATCCATTCTATGATCACCAATCAAATTCCACTTTCATTCCAACATATTGTAACTATTTCCTCATAATTTAATCCATAACCACCATTAACCATCGTTTTATGAAAACTACGCAAATGTGGCATTTTCTACACTTTGCCCATGACCGAGGCATGACTATTCGATTAGATTATAACACTATGCAGAGGTTGTATAATTTTATCCACAAGAAATGATTAACTCATAGTGCTGACCATTACATACTTCCATAAGCGTGCAACTGAGAAATTACAACAAGGCTTTTACAATGCTTAATTTCAATGTTTTCCCCCACACCGAAGGTGTAACCTCTCGATGCGGAGGGAGCACCATTGATAGGGAGTCGCTCACTCTTCACGTTAAAAGAAATCCACAGTGGGAAAGTGACCAGCGTGGGTCACTCTCAAAATAATCATAATAGAAATCCAACTACCAAGCTGCTGCGCAGAAGTCCACACCGAATCTAAGTAAATTAATTGGACCGATCAATCCCATACTTGATTGTGGTTGCACGATTTGGGTGTAGAAGAGAGCGGCACAAGGTTCGGTCCTTAATTAACTCAGGCGAGACAAACCAACAAACCTTGATCTCATGCATCCTCTACACCAGTCTCATACTAACCACTAGCCCGAGTCTTCACCAAGTTATAAAACACTCCCTATCTCCAGTGGTAACCCACGTTACCATTCCCATTATCATGTCTCAAGTTTCACTTGGCAATGTTTGTATTGTATTCAATTTCACCACTAAAGTATTTCTAAGCACAACCATAATCTGGTAAAGTTTAATCAATGATAGAGTTATTAATATTATAAATATCTTAGTGCGATATGACAAAAGTAATATCAATAATCAAGGAAGGGGACTAGTAAACATCAATTGAATGGTATAATTAAACAATCAACGTTTGACATAATATTTAATTAAATAACAATAATAAGCATGCAACTTATACTTGAAAACAAAATAATTACATTCGAAAACTAGATTTAGCATGACCAATTACAAGAACTTGCCTTGCTCAATGGATAGCGTAGGATCTTATTTATCAGCGACGAGAGCATCTAAAGCGTCAAACTCTATAAACGCGCAAGTAACAACATTCAACACATATTCAAATAAACTTCAAATGAACTCCAAAAATTACTATTTTAGTTTTGTTGGAAAGATATTGAATTTAGATTAATTTATAAATAAAAATCAAGTCATTGGATATAAAATGAGGGAAAATGAACTCTCCAAAGTTTGAACCAGGAAGAAATTTCTTTTTCAGTTATTTTCCTTAAGAAAATGGTTCAGCGACCGACAGGTGGGGTCCAACTGATTTTAATTTCTTTTCTATTTATTTTCTTTATAAAAACAACACAGAATGATAGATGGGGCCACAATCTATATGGACTAGGTCCACAAAGCTATCTACAAGGAAAGGGGACCACATGTCCATGGCTTGGGTCCATGGACCGGGTCTATGCGGTGTTTAAGGATGTGGGGTCCACATGTCAGCGACACGAAACCTAAAACTAGGGTTTAATTAGATTCTCTAATCAACCTAGGCCCACATTTCATACTAATAATAGCTACCTAATTAATCGTTAACTAATTACAAATTAACCTATCACATGGAGCCCATTGGTCAGTGACCTATGGTCATCTTCTAAGCAGTGGATGGCCATGGAGGCTCGGGTCGAGCTCGACGCTGAGTCGCTAACGAGGGGAGGCTTAGCAACCTTCCGTGACCCCCAAAATGGGTTGCAGAGGCTACGGCGACCACGATGACGATGATGGCAAGGCAGGAGAGGGCTTAGGGTGGTGGCAAGGCGGCGGCGCTACTGTGTACTCGAGCAATTGTGCTACGGTGCCAAAACCCAAAAATCAACGCGGATTTCAGCTTCTACGGGTCACAACGAAGCTCAAAGGGCTCTAGGCACTCTAGGCACGATGGTGGCATGGCTCTCCACCGCTGCCTATGGCAGCGTTGCAAAGGGCTATGGTGCACCAGTGCTACAGACTTCTAAGTGCTATAATGGATATCCTACCATGTTTATGGCACAAAGAATTGCATGGGAACAGAAGAGCTCACCGAGAGACGGAGCGAAGGGGAGATCGATCGCGGTGGCAGGTCGACGTGCGTTCCAGGTTGGCGACAAGGAGGATGAAGGCATTTCGATGGCTTTGGTGCATGATGAGGCAAAAGAATGGGTGCATTAATATGAAGAGATCAAGGTGAATGCTAGGGACATGATGGTAAAGGTCGAAGCTCACCAGAGCGAAGGGGATGGGGCGACGAGGTCGACGGCGGCCCTACCCACAGTGGCGACATTGGGGCTTCAGCCTTTCTAAGGGAAAATAAGCACGGCGAGGTGAGCACGAGGTAGAGGGAGACGAGATGAACACAAATCTCATGATGGCAGCATCAGCAACTCACCGGGCATTGAGGAATTGAGCAGCGAAGCTCTCGGCCGAACTTAGGGTAGAAGGTCAAATTCTTTCTCTCCAAGGGTGAATGAGGCATGGGGCTTAAGGGAAAATGCAAAGGAAGCTAGTGCGAAGGTTTTGACACACTTGGGGTGGCTTAAATAAAGGAGGGGAGGGGGATTGGCTTCAGTGCAAGGGAGTTAAGAGGGAGAGAGAGTGTGGGAGAGCGAGAGAGAAAGGGAGCATTCATGGGATGAGGACACAGTGACGAGGTCGCAGGGGTGTTATGCTCAAAGTTGCAAACGCTCTGTCTCCTCTGCTGCACGTGAGTGCACGCGGAGAGAGGTCAAGAGAGAGGGAGCTGGCGTGGAGAAGGAAGAATCACAATGTTTCGGCACTAATAGGTAGAGCCGGGGACCACATGGCAATGAAAGGAAGAGAGGAAGGGAGAATTGGGTTGGCAGTGCATGGCCGAGCGCGCAAGCGAGTGACCTGACTGGGCCATGGAGGGGAAAGAAAGAGCGGGCTGGCGGAGGAAAAGAAAAGAGGTTGGGTCAGCAGCTAGGTTTCGGCTTAAAGGCAAGGGAATGAAAAGAAAATGATTTAAACTTTTATTCAGGATTTAATTTGGAATTTGGAATTTGAATTACATACGGTGTTTGCACATAGAAATTTTAGGGAAAATCTATTAGCACCCAATTAACTTTTAGGAATTTTGAAATTACATTTTTGGGTCTAGGGAGTTATTTTATAATCTTAAAACTCAAGCAAGGCTTAGGGAAAATTTTAAAAAATGCATCAAAAATTTTGGAATCCATGAAAATCATGCTAGTTTTATTTTGAAGCAAATTTGGGCTGTTACATCATTCTTCCAGTTTGTTTACATTTTGAAAGAAAACATCAGTAACAAAACAAATATGCAATGGCAGCTAGCTCATACCTTTTATTTGTTAAATCAGCATTGCGCACATGTTGAACACTATTGGCCTAAAAGTTGCTTACAATTTTTTGTAACGCTGCATGTGTTATAGTCCACATGCACTTGGTTGCCCAAGGACCCAAGAAGGCTTAATGTGTTTATGGTGACGGATCGTCAGGGACATTACATAATCACGACACATAAGTCTTGCATGGTAAACTATTGGAGGGTGCCCTACAAGTGGAAGTCAACAGGGTCTTCCATATGCATCGGTGGTAAAGAAAAAAAATTGGTTTCATTGAACCATTCAGAGATGTTCAAACACAACAAATCCTGCCCCCTCCCGATGTTAATGTACCACACAGCAGAAGACTTTCAATTTTCAAATTAGTTATCATAGGGATTAGAATTAATAATTTCAATCAACCTCAAATAGAACAAAAAAAAGGTTATGTGAACATGCCCTCTTTACCTGAACATTCTAGCCTGCAAGGAACACAGCAATGATGTGATTCTTGCAATTCAGCAACTGTCAAAGAAAGGAAACAAACGAGATGTTTGCTCTTTAGAAATCAAGCGATTGATTATCATTCAGCAAAATATAGGCCAAAAAGGCTGATTCTGATTATACTGTTTTGCGAAAGGGCCTCTAGTCTAGCGGTTAGAGCGCCTCAGTAGCACCCCCCAGGTCCTGGGTTCGACTCCCAGTGGGAGCGAATTTCAGGCTTGGGGGAAAAAAATCCCTTCGCCTGCTATCACACCAAAGCACAGGTCTAAGGACCCGCCAGGGCGTTGATCCAAAGGATCCGCCGGTCGTCTCACAAAGGTCGGGCGTTGGTGCCGCTGTGTAAGGGTGGAGCAGGGGTTCGGGGGTTTTCTCGGTCTACGTAAGAAGACCTTCTTCTTAAGCATGATGCCCGGGGGGTTTCTTCCCCCCGCAGGCCGAGTTTTTTGATTATACTGTTTTGACCATCTCAATGGGACGTTGATATTTGTCAACTAAATATTCTCATTACACAAAGGTAGAAAACTACAGCTAGTATACATCACAAGATAATTCAGACATTCTTGAAATCCCAAGCTTAATGATCTTACAAAGTTACAAATCAACAATGAACAATGGAGTAACCGTCACCTCAGTTCTGCCGATAGGCAATATAATTGGCCAAGTGCAACAGTGGTGCTGCCTTCTCTTTGTCGAATTCTGCAAGTTGCTCCCTTGCATCACAAAGCAACTTTTCTGCAAATTCCCGTGATTTATCCAGCCCCAGTAACTTTGGGTATGTCGTCTTGTCACTTGCCAAGTCCTTCCCCGCTGTCTTGCCTAGCTCCTCCGAAGACTTGGTCACATCAAGTATATCATCAACCACCTGGAACAGCAACCCTATTGATCTCGCATATTTCCGCAACCGCTCAATCTGCTCATCCGAGCCACCCCCAATGATTGCCCCAGTTACCACCGAGGCCTCAAGCAATGCAGCAGTCTTGTGGAGGTGGATGTACTCAAGGCGGTCAAGGGGTACAGTTTCAGTTGAGCCAGTCATCTCAAGATCAACAACCTGACCAAATGTAGACAATTATTTTTCAGAAATGTGATCACTTTTAAGGTACATTCTATCTTAAGGGTAGTTTTCAACCACTAATTCAAATGTATATATGTATATAGATATCCATGAAAATCATCATTCTTAGGAAGGCATGGGATTCACAGAATTAATACATTGCCTAATTTGCACTTTTTTTTTGGTTTGCTCGATGGCATAATGGAATAGAATCTGATCAATAATAGACCTGGCCGGCGACGAGGCCCTCTGAGCCGATGCAGCGTGCGAGCTCGCCAACGGCGCGGACGACGCGGGCAGGGTGCTTGTCAGGGTCGACATCCGCAGGGTAGGAGTCGACGCTGGCCATGTGGCGGAAGGCGAGCGAGAGCAGGGCGTCGCCGACGAGCACGGCGATCGGCTCGCCGTAGACGACGTGGCAGGTGGGCTTGCCGCGGCGGAGGTCGTCGTCGTCCATGCAAGGGAGGTCATCGTGGACGAGAGACATGGTGTGCACCATCTCGACCGCCGCGGCGGGGGGCATCGCCCAGGCCTCGCGCCCGCCGGCGACGCCGCAGGCGGCCAGGCACAGCGCGGGGCGCACGCGCTTGCCCCCCGCAAGCAGTGCGTACCGCATCGCCTCGTGGAGCACCGCCGGGGGCTCGCCGTCTGGGATGGTCGCGTCCAGCGCACGGTTCACGGCCGTGGCCCGCTCCCCCATGTACACCTTGAAGTCAAACTCCGTCGTGGCGGAGGCCGCCGCCGTGGCCACGATGGCGGAGAAGCGGCGCCGGTGGGCGGAGGGCACCGCCGCGGCGGCGGGGGCGGCGGGGAGGAGCGGGGAGAGGTGGACGCGCGAGGCGGCCAGGGGGTGGAAGGGCGCCATTGCTTTGGGGTTAAGGGGGGGTGGGAGTTCTGTGCGGGTGAAGGGTGTTGTGATTGGAAGTGAGAAGTGACCCGTCCGCTTGCGTTGCGATCTTCTTATCTAGGTGGGGAAACTTTGCGTTGGGTGGTCGCGTGGACGGCTCTAGGTATACTATGGTCTGTTTATATAAGTTTTTTTCTCCGGCTCAAAAGCTAAATGTTAAAATTTAGAGTAAATTATATTTTACACTAAGTAAATTATCACTTGTTTAATTTTGTATTAAGGTTTACACATACTTTTACTTTATACTAGGATAGAGTAAATGTTGTTTCACTTTACACCAGAATGAAAGTTGAAGCCAGGATCATGGTCGAAGCTCGGGCCGACACTGAAGCAATAGTTGAGGGGCCATGGTCGAAGGGGGTCATGCTCGAAGTCAAAGTCGAAGTCTTGGTTGAAATCAAAACCGTGGTCAAAGAGGCCGTGGTCGAAGTCGAGGTCATGGTCGAAGTCGGGGCCGTAATCAAGGGGACCATAGTTGAAGTCGGGATCTTAGTGCAAAGTGAAACAACATTTACTTCACCCTGGTGCAAAGTAAAAGTATGTATGAAACCTGATGTAAAATGAAATAAGTAACAATTTATCTGATGCAAAGTGTAATTTACTCTAAAACTTAAATAAAAAGATAGTTTTTAAATTAGACTTCTAAAAATATCTAAGCCGCCCTATAACTATAAACCAAAAGTTAATTAAGGGGTATAATGATAACCTCCACGCCGACAACCAACGACAGCGAGCACTTCTCCCGGCGCCATCATCCTCCTCCATTGCGCCTCCGTCCTCCCTGCCCCGACGCGCAACCATCGTCCCCGTGCCCGTCGTCCGGCGTCTCTGTCTTCCTTGCGCCTAGGCTGCAGACGCGCCAGGGATTTGATCATTTGCCCCATCTTATATTGCATTTGATAAAATACCCTGTGATGTGTCACTTACATGCGGGCCTTGAATCCACATGTAAGTGAGACATCACATGGTATTTTATCAAATGCACATAAAAGATAGGGCAAATGATCAAATATTTCTAAATAAAAAGGTCAATCAATTACATAAATCTCCTAAGAAGAAAAGTCAGTTACTAATACGTATGGATGTTCCAGCTAGTTTGGGATGGTGCGAAATTGGAAGGGTATCAGAGGATTATGGTCTTGCAAAAGATTTTCTTTTGGAGAAATAGACTGTAGGTTAGCTCAAAGAAATTGTGCGGAAAGTTTTAACTCCCTACTTGTTTGAGAAGCAAATATCAGGTTGGATCGGATTAGGATCTTATTAGGAAACTTCACTTTGGAAGGGTCGTACTGTAGGACCGACTTAAAGGAATTTTGTGAGAAATTTTCCTTTGTGGGTCGTTCAATGCAATCTCTCTGTTTTCTTCTTTATACCAGACACATTATCCTCGAAAATCCATGTAACTTTTCCTACAAAACATTTGAACAAAGGTTTGAATAATGCATGCGTTTTAAATTCTGATAGGATTTCACTAGATGTGACATTTTAATTTCTTTTTTGTTTCATAGTGTTTGAAACGAGCTCTTAATATTTGAAAAATGAATTGGATAACTTTCCGAACAAATTCAAACATGGTGCATATTGGATCTTTTCCCCACCGAATAGCAAACTTAGGTCATGTTGGGTCGGTTATGATTACTTATTTGTTTGAGCACCTTCTTATGTGTCTGACATAAGAAGTTCTCCAAATTCCAAATGCTAGGTTAAATAGGATCTATCCAAAATATATTTCCCGTTAGGGAGCATGTTTTTGTATTTGTCACTTTGTATTTCAAACCAGTCGATAGCAACTTAGCAAGCAATAGGGGTGCGAAGGGGGTGGGTCAGCCCATTGGCCCCACTGGCCCACCTTTAAATTTTGGCTTCATAGGGTAATGGGCCGGATCGTGAAATTAAAAGGTCTAATATGGATTGGACACATCGACTCTTAGGGTCGATCCACCCCAGACTCACTTCCCTTCGACACTATTCCATGTAGTTCAGAAGCGGCTATGGGGGTGATACACGGCGGCAATCCGCGACACGGAGAGCCAACGATGGCAAAAGTAATAAGCCGGTGTGGTCTGTTCAAAGAACCGGGAGGAGATGTCAGCGCCGAAGGGGAGGGTGCGGCTGAGGAGCGGCGCCAAGCAGGGAGAGGCGCGGTGGCAGCAAGTGTGCTGGAGGTAGATGGAGAGATTGTTAGTACATTAGATGCTACTACTAGTTATGTTTTGCTTCCAGACTCTAATTTTATAGAGGATCGGGCCAACCCATAGATTCAGTACTGTTCCACATTACAGAGGGTCGGGCCAACCCACTACCCTAATTTTTTGTAACGGGCTATAGGGGTCGAGTACAGGGTCGGCCCATCTCGCCCCCTTTGCAACCCTAGCAAGCAGCCCAATTACACCTTTTGGCATGCCATTCTTTCACTTTTTTTTGTTGCTTCACATTTCAAACCTTTTGATAGTACACGGCCTATTCGCGCCACCTGCGAATGCCTGGGAACTCGGTGTGATTCACACTAGCTCCGTGCATGTAGCACATTTTCTTTTGTCGCTCCTTGCCATTTCAAGCAGTGCACTTGCCCCTTAGCGCACGATTTGATGGCGTGGTTTCGCTCCATCCTAAATTGCATCCTACCAGATTCTATTCTTTTTAATTTATAATTTTTCTCAAACAAATAAATGATCAGCTCTTTCACTGTCTTTTCGAAACGTTTTATTGGAGTAGCTTTTTCGAAGCTTTTTGTTGGAACAACCTTGTCAAAAATGGTTTATCGATATTTAGTTTGTTAGTACAATCACTCGTTCTAAAGTTAGAAGTCATCAGCTACAGTTATCAGTCGCAGCTAAAAAAAATATCCTGACGAGAAAAGCTTAAGCACTACTCAGCCCGGGAGTTGACTCATGTATCGACTAGGAATCTGGAACTTAAGAAGAAAGCATCCAACTGAATCGAACCCACCCATTTTCACCCGCCGCATTGAGGCGACCACGTCCAGAAGAACCCAATATCCAACCACATCGACAAAGTTGGTTCGACAAACAACTACGGACTCCACAAGAACAAGTTAAAATCAGTAGCAGTACAAAACTACTCACAGGGAAGGGTATTCTTGTAATTGGTTCGGGCTTTCCTCGCTAGGCCGGCCGCCGTCCACATCCTCCTAGCCGACCGCCACGTGCCACCGGCAAGCCCCACCATCTCCACTCCCATCATCCAATGTGAGGAAGGCAGCTCCGGCAAAACGCACGATACCGACCCACATCGCGGGCATCTCCAATGGTTATAGCTAACAACTAACTATAAAACTTCCACATTATTTATATAGTACACACTAAAACTAACATTCTAAAGAACTATCTATAAGGATAGCTATTTGATGCTTACATGCACACACAGAATTTATAGAGGCTGCCTCGTTTGACGTTATAGACTAGTGCTTAAGGAAGAGCTGGCTTGATTTTTTTTGCATACTCTCTTTCCTCCACATAGGATATATACTGATGTGTACATGCATATAGCTAGCTGACTCAGACCATTGGAGATGCCTCATGGTGCGACAAACCACAATTTCCACAGCCATCCACAGCAAAAGACGACAGCGAGACCTAAAAAAGAAAGCAGCATCCACTGGATCCTACGACGGGGAAACACATGTATTCCGTTATAAGTCCCTCGTCATCCATAACAACACGCCATCACGAATTTACATGGCTCGGCCCTTGTCGGCCGTGACAACTTTTCTAAATGGTCGTCTACGTCGATACCGGCCGGGGTCACATCATACCTATGAACTCCCCCCAACAAGTGGCAAAATTAAACACGCGTCGATAGCTTCAAGGGCTCGCGAACGAACAATGTGGATTAAACACGTACAAAAGAACAAGAAGAATGAAAAAAAATGATGATCAACTAGCTCTTCATGTCGCCTTCCTCGAGGTCGAGGTCAGACGAGGGAAGGCCGCTCAGTCTGGCCTTCAGCGGCACGTCCTCCCCGTCCAGCATGTCGCTCCTGTTCCGCGGGATCGGGGCGGATGCCTTCTTCTCGGCCTCCACGGCCCAGCTATAGACCACCATGCCCAACACGGCGAGCAGCATCCCGAGTATGTTCTTGACCGTGAGAGCCGAGTCGAATAGGATCCAGCCGAGGATCAGCACGCACACGGTTTTCATGTGGCCCAAGACCTGGAAGGAGGTTGCAGAGAACCGGCCGATGCAGAGGTACTGGCTCATGTTGCAGAAGACAGCCAACGAGCACGAAAGCAGTATGAAGAACTGCAAAATGATTAAACATAGGAAGTTGTTAGGACATACAGGAACAGCTCCAGTCAGAGCATTAAAGCAGCATGAACTCATGAAGAACTGCACAACGATTAACAGAAAGCAGCAAGATGAACAGCGTTGATGATTGCAAAGCCAACATTTTTGTTTGGCCATCAGTACATTGCAGCTTAACAGAGTAGACAAGCCATAGAATAGAAATCAAGCAATAAACAGATTTCTCAGGAAGAGCGTTATGCACAACATATAAGAAAAATCAAGAGAGAAAAATTGTTGCTACTTGCTACAGTATCATGACAGAATCAGTTAAATTGGGAAAAGAAATTGCAGATTCATTACAGGTGGGGTACTAATGATGACGTCCACTCCAGTAGGAGAATGGGAAAAATCATAGATGAAGCAAATCTATTAAAAAATCAAGGACACTGGCACGAATTTAAAGCGGAAGACAAAATAACATGGGAAAAGTAGCATTCGTCGGGAAAACATGATTTCAAGAATTAAAAATGGTGTTACAGAGGTGATAACTTACAGTTGCCCCTGATGAAAAATTGTAGTTTAATAGCGACCGCCCATTGAGGTAGTAATCCACAAAGGGACCCAGTATAATAAGAGACAATGCCTGTATTGGTGCGGTTTTGCTCAGCAGCTCAAATGACCCAATGTTGTACTTCTTCTGAAAGGAGCCAATTGTCTAGAACAAGAACAATTATTGTCAGAACTCATAACATAATGGAATTTATTAAACTACATGGGCATTATTATGGAAAATAATTTACAAAGAAGGGTCCTCTTTAGCATTCAATTTAAAAATGAAACTCTTCATCAACAATTTAGCGGCATTACTAGAATTCAGAAATCATCTTCCAAAACTGCCAAATACATTATCATTTCTAGATGTAACAAGAGGAATGTAAACAGTAAAAAAGTTGCTTCAAATTAGCTGTAGATCTTTAAAAAGGATAAATAACTAGTAAGGAAATTCCACAATGCAAGGCAAAAAAAAAAGGCAAGAGATTACAGACAAGTTATCTATCAAGAGAACTGCAAATCTGCAGTGTATGATGCAATTTATCTCCAAACGGCTTCATCTTCTGGCTTATTTTGGCTTTCGGATTATTTAAGCCAGAAGTTATTTGGAACGCATCGGTTTCTAATTTTGGCTTGTTTTGGCTTTTTTCCTTTTCTTTTTCCCCCTTATTTCTTTACATTATCTGTGATGATATATCAATTTTTCTTTATTTTTTCTTAAAAAAACTAACAGCCGTTACAGGCCTGTTCTTTTTTTTATTTATGGCTTTTGGCTGAAATTTTTGAATTTTGAGCTGTTCACGACAGGAATTACGGAGAGAGAGAGAGAGAGACCGGCTTGCAATTTTGACTGGTACAGATGTTGAGCTTTTACCGTGTACTGCGATTAACTTGTAGACTCCGTCTTGAAAAAATACCCCGTTTAAAAGTAAGGTATTGTAGTAAAAGTCAAAAGCCGCAAAGAACGGGCCCACAGCACAATTTCCGCCATAAGCCAAAATTCACAGCCAAAAGCTTAAGCCATAAGCCGGTTGGAGCGAGATATTACACTATTACTGTGTTTCAGATCTGTTGTTGCAGAGTTTTAATTCCAGGGCCTCAATGACCTGGCTCTAGTACCCACACCTTAGCTTGAGTGTTATCACAACTAGCAATAATGCTACAAGCCTACAAAAGTAATGGCCAAAGCAGCTAAACAGGTTGCAAAATAAGTGACACCAGAAAGTGAAGGCTTGATATGAGCGGAACTATATAATCCCCAACCAATGAAAATACGACTTGTTTGGGACATTGTTCCACCAAAACATCCAATTTTGTTGTTTCTCATCAGCATACCTTATCGTCAATGGTCATAGAAGATTCAAATAGTGTCAATTTCATAATTAATAATATAACGAAAATCTTAGGGCACATTGCTAGCTATGGTATGCACAGCTAGTATTTATCAATTATCGTCCTGCACAGGAATGTGGAATGCACAAATCTAGTATCAAGACAGACAGAGAAAAGAAACTCACAATCTGTTGAAGTGACGTGCAGAACACAGCCACGCAAGCGCAGATAAATCCCTTGGCATTGACCTCCACATCCGTGACCGTGCAAATCCCAACACCAGCCGCCACGACAACCACCGCCGATATAACCTTGGTGGTGTAGTGCTTGCTGTTCAGTACCCATTCCATCAAACAAACGACCGGAATCATGCTCAATTTGGAGATCTACAAATTTGCAGAGTTTTCGCACATTCAGCTACACGACCAGACCATACACTCATGGCCAATAGCCGGCGTAGACATAAGAAAGCAACATCGCATACTTGATAGAACCCAACGGAGTTGAGCATGAGGCTAAGGTTCATCCCGGTGATGGACGTGTTGGCGACGAGCGAGAACCAAACGAGCTCCCAGAGGGGAACGTGCTTGGAGACGGAGTAGCCGGTGGCGTTGGAGATCCATCCGACGAGCGCCGTGACGGTGAAGTGGAACCCGGTCAGCGTGGTGGCTGCATTCGCAAAGAAGCAAAAAAAAACATCACATCAGATCCGCAATTTCGCTGCAACAATCCAAAGCGGCGGATCCAGATCTGGAAGGAAAGGGGGAGGGAGCGAGGGAGGAAGGGCGCGCGCGGTACCGAAGCAGAAGGCGTAGCCGGAGGAGGACATGAGCTGCTTGTTGGCCATGATAATGCCGACGGAGCTGACGACGTTCATCGCCCAGGGCCCAGGCGCCGACGTCGGACACCGCCGGCTGCTTCTTCTCCGCTTCCATCTCCTCCTCCCCTTCTCGCGACCTGACACGAACTCGGAGGAGGAAGGGTTCGGCACCGCTCGCTCGGCTCTACCCCCTCGGTGCCTCGCGCGGGAGGGGCCACTCGGTTATGAGGAGGGAGCCGTTGCCGCGTGGGCAAGGAAAGCGGGGTTCGAATTGGCTGCGGCAGTGGCGGAAACGTCAACGGCACGGCGGGAAGTGGTGAAAAACCTGCGGTTTGCGGAGGTTGGAGGGGATAAGACGACGGGGAGGGGGGAATTGCATATATACCCCATAGTTACTCTAGACTTGTAAATATGCCCCACTCTTAGATGGCTTTGCTATTTTGCCCCATACTTGAGTGCCCCCTTGCTATTGTGCCCCACTACCCACCTGGCTGCTGGGAATTCCCGATCTACCCTTCCCGGGGGCGTGGCCGGCGGCGGCGGAACGGAGGCAGACGCGGAGGGGGCGGGGTTGGCCGGGGGCGGCGCAGCAGGCGGTGCAGCCGAGGTGGCCGGAGGCGGCGCGGTGGCGTTGGCCGGCGGCGACGGCGCGGGGAGGTACTCCGCGGCCTCGACGCCTTCCTCCTTCGGCTCCCGCCCCCTCTCGCCGCCGACGCCGCCATGGCCGCTTCCCTCCGCCTCGGGCTCCGGCGATGCCGTCCCCGCACAGAACGCCGCATCTCGTGCCGCCCTCCGCGCCGCGCGCCCCGACCTCGTCTTCCGCCTCTTCTCCACCTTCTCCTCCTCCCCGAACTTCCCAGGCAACGGCGGCGACGAGAGGCGTCGGCGGCGAGAGGGGGCGGGAGCCGAAGGAGGAAGGCGTCGAGGCCGCGGAGTACCTCCCCGCGCCGTCGCCGCCGGCCAACGCCACCGCGCCGCCTCCGGCCACCTCGGCTGCACCGCCTGCTGCGCCGCCCCCGGCCAACCCCGCCCCCTCCGCGCCTGCCTCCGTTCCGCCGCCGCCGGCCACGCCCCCGGGAAGGGTAGATCGGGAATTCCCAGCAGCCAGGTGGGTAGTGGGGCAAAATAGCAAGGGGGCACTCAAGTATGGGGCAAAATAGCAAAGCCATCTAAGAGTGGGGCATATTTACAAGTCTAGAGTAACTATGGGGTATATATGCAATTCCCCCCGACGGGGAGGGGAGGGGAGGGGAGGGGACGGGGCGGCGACGACGAGTTTTTTGCTATTATGGTATCCTCTAAGTTGGGCTTCAACGAAACGGTATCTACGTCGTGGGCTTCTCTAAAATAGTACTCTTGTACTTAAGACTTCTCTCAAATAGTATTCTCAGGGATTTTAACTTAAATAATTTGATTTTTGAATTTGTACTCCCCCAATTGACTAAACTGCCCCTGCCCCCAATTGATGAAACAAAAAAAATCATCTGGACATTTTAACCAAGATCGGTACAGGATTATGGATGGAGGCTACCATAGAATATTTGGAGAAGATTATAATATTCTTACTGTTTACCTGTTGCTTGATTATTGGGTTCTTGTTACGATACTGCTGCAGAAATTTGTCAAGGAGTGTTTGTTTATTTGATTTCTTGTTGATGCAGGAGCGCGAAAGGAAATAGCGCGAGGAGCTAGAGAAGAAGCATGAGGAAGACCGAAAGAAAGCAGAGGTGGTTCGGATGAAGGAAGCGATGGAACAGCAGCAGAAAGAACTAGAGCGGTACGAGGAACTGGAGAGGCTTCAGAAGGAGAGGGAGGAGGCCATGAAGCAAAAACAGATGGAGGAGGAGCAGCAGAAGCAGAACCAGATGAAGCTGCTGGGCAAGAACAAGTTGCGCCCAAAGTTGTCGTTTGCGCTTGGGATGAAGTAGATCGATTCGCAGAGAGAAATCAGCGCCCAAATGTCCAAATATTCTATGAGCAGGGGCAGTTCAGTCAATTGGGGGAGTACAAATTCGAAAATCAAATTATTTGAGTTAAAATCCCTGAGAATACTATTTGAGAGAAGTCTTAAGTACAAGAGTACTATTTTAGAGAAGCACACAACGTAGATACCGTTTCGTCGAAGCCCAACTTAAAGGGTACCATAATAGCAAAAAACTCGGCGACGACAGGGCGGAGGTGTCCTCGGCTGGATCTGGACGCGGTCGCGGTCGCCAAGCGGGAGCGCCTTTTGCCTCTGCAGTTTACCCTCTTTTTGCGCGTTGCTGTACAGGATTTTTCCCTGCTTTACTTGCTCAATTCAAAGCGTCGCGAGCCGCGATTGTTTCCGTTAGAGCATCTCCAACAGTGACTTATGAGCTAGCTCTAAGCATATTATTTCATATTTTAATAGAAGAGAGAGAAAAGCTATCTCTTGATCAAGAGCTAGTCTCATACACACATTCCAAGATTATGTGAGAGTGTCATGTGAGGCTATTTATGTTATGAGCTATGTGCTAAAGTTAGTACTATTGGAGAAGTTGTCTTAGAGCTAGTAACTAGCTCATACTGTTGGAGATGCCCTTAGTGGGGGGCGGTCAAAGGTGAAAGCTCTTTTTTTACCACGAGGCCCAACGAACGAAGGCGCAGTTAAGGCATCCTTCATCAGTCACTAAACTTTAGATCTAAAGTCTCCAAACAGATGGTCTAAAATTAGATCTAAATTTTAGCTAACCCCTAAAAAACACTTTAGACCATTAGACCACAAAACTGAGCTAAAGTGGTCTAAAGTTTTGGTTTCTCCCGGCTCCCGCATGCAAAAGACGTTTTTGCCCCCGTGACGTTTTTGCTCCCAGCTGACCAGTTGGGCATTGCCAGCGACGTCGGCGGCGTCTGCGCTGAGCACGGTGCGCACAGCGTCGCCGCCACGACGGCGAGAGCGAGACCTACTACCTCGAACCCGCCGCGAGCCATCGACAGTTACTGGTGGACAGTTCAATGGCTCAAAAATCCCAGGGGTACAAAAGTCCGTTTATTGAACCAGAACTAAATTTTAGTCCATGATCCAAACAGTCCTGTGGTCTAAAGTTTAGTGGCTAAAGTTTAATTGTCTAAAGTTTAGTCCTGAATTTTAGACCTGAGAATCCAAACAGGGCCTAAGTTTGTAATTAAATTTAAAAAATTAAAAAGAACATGTTAGTCTATCACAGATTGTGTGAAAAAATATTAAAAAAAAGAAAGACAAAAACATTCAAAAACCAGAGAGACGAAATTAAGGGATAGTAAATTAAAGTTAGAAGGGAGAAACTAAAACTGAAACGAGTAAGTTTATTTTCAACACATTTGAAGCGCAATCAATTGTAGGGACAATCGAAACGTACCAATCCTGCTCTAGTGCTCTGCTAGCTAGGGTTGGTTTTGAGAAGCCAAGTCCTATTTTCTGAAGCATATACTTGTATAGTAATGCTACTATACTATACTAGTATAGTGCCCGTGCTAACGCCACGGTGGCATTTCAGGGATGCACATGAAAACAACCAAATGACGATATTTTTTTTTCATATTTTAAGTTTCACGCAATTGTATATCACCATGTATATAATCTGGAAACACTCATGTATATCACCAGCAAGTTCAAGTCATGAAATTACAAACCTAGGCCAATTACAATGCATAACAAGGAAATAATAAGTCATGTCTCGCCTGAACCATCTAATTTCTGATTTGCTTAAGTAGGTCTTGGAGTTCTCCAGGGATAATGTCTTTACATTCATTTTCACTGCTCTTCAAAATGTCCACCAAGAAATTCGTCCTCAGTGAATGTGATCGCTGTGCATGGCAGATAATAAGTTAACTTATTAATTTGCTATGTAGTCTACAAAATATACATAGAGAATATTATATACTCACAGTGTTGATAACTGGTAATCTTACACCATTCCACGACCACATGAAACTGTATACAAGGAAGCCTGACAGGTTGCTGGAGAAGAGCACGTGTTTAATTGTTATAGATAAATCAAATGATATTTGATAATAAAGATAAAACATATTATAAGTTATTACCAGTCCGTAGTTTTTGGAACCCATGTTGGGAATGTACGACTCCAGTAAAAAATATCGTCTTTCCACGCAGGATGTGCCAATTCCATGGCGAGTTTGAAATTATTGGCAATGTTATGTAATTTGTGTATATATGGCATGCATGGATCAGAACCCTTAAACATTCTATTTTTAGGATGAGGATCCATAATAGACACAGTTCTGGTACCCATGTCTAGTATGTATAATGTGTAGTGCTCCATTTGACGATATGGCAGTAGAACCTATAAACAAACACCGAGTCTATAAGTGACAAATGATAAAACACAAGTTTTTAAAGGAGTATATAGAACATATCTTACACTGCTGCAATGTGAAATATCGTACTCCATGTCAGGCCAGCATTCAAGCAATTTTGCGAGTTTTTTGAAGTCTAGCTTGTCACACCGCCGTGGATCTCGTCCAAACTGAGATATGGACTGTTCATTTTGCAAAATTTAGAATTATTTGTTTAATATATATATATACACACACACAACAACAACAACAACAACAAGGGAACAATTATATCAACTTACACAGAACTGGAGGTCCATGTAGTGGAATTTGTCATCTAACCACAACAAGGCTTCGTTGCACGCAACCGTCCGAACACCCATGTTGAAGCAATCACAATCAATGGGTTTATTTGCATCTAAAATATCTCTAAGTGTTCTGAGACTTAAAGAAATTGGATATGGTCTGGTGCTTCGAACCCATTCTTTGCTACAAAAAAAAAGGAGCAGGAACGAATTAGTTGATCACATCTTAGTATATTAGTATATGCAATTAATTAGCAAAAAATACTTACTCTAAACACTCTTCATCGTCTATCGACCAGATGTATGTGCTCAACCAATACAATAGTTCCTTTCTGTCAGTGAATATTTTGGCAGATGGTTGAGGACCAGCAGCAATTTCTGACAGTTGAGTGACCTCACCCAGATTATCGATCATTATGACATCATCTGGATTATCGCTGACCTCTTTATCTTGTTCATCATCCTGGTACCCTCTCGCTGTGTTTAATGTGGAGTTCCACAAGATTGCAGGGAGCTTGAACCTAAACTTACTTATATCATCCTGAAAATATGAGCAAGTGCTGATCTATTAACCGATTATATTTGACAAAAAAAAGTGACTATGTTTAGAAATCTCCCTATGAATTACCTGGGTCACATGGTCAGATAGAGTAATTCCAGTCCAATACTCCATATAGTTGATCATTCATAAACCACAACTTACCCTGTGCAAAAGTGAAAAAAAACTAACGTGAGTGATATAGATACCGTTGCAAGTCAGGCAATGGCATACACAACAAGTCAGATGATATTTTACCCATCTGTTTGCATTCTCTCAGTGATCTTATCTATAATTGGCCAAGATGCCACTTTAATATCCGCCCATTTATCTCGGTACAGCTGTGTAGAGTCTGCTGCAAGTTTTATTACTCTTTCCAGTCCTCTTAACTGTTGTGACCGAAACACCAATATTTAGAAAGGAATATTAGAATTAAAATACAATATGAAACTATATATTATCATTAGTACCTACCGTAGTTTTGAGATCTCGACGGTCCGATAGTTCTCGTCCGAAAGAATCCAAGACATGTATCTCACATTTTTTGGCATTCACAACCGCTAGGTACCAGTGAAACTTCTCAATATTAATTGGAAGGAACACCTGCACTAACAAAATTAACATCTGCATGATATTATATATATATATATAATAATAATGGCATCGACAAGTTTACCATATCAGCGTGTAAATACTTTTCGACCCTTGTATAATCTACGTCATCTTTATAGTTCAATGCCACCTTAGGATCTCCGTCGCGTTTTAGCAAGCTGGAAATAAATGTATTTTCTAAATAAACATCTCCACCTTCTCTATGTTGTAGGTGTTCTTCATGCCGGATACAATGAATATAAGCACTTAGGACCTGCAAAATTTTAATTTGACAGTAAAGAATTGAACTCAGATATTTGGTATACATCAATCAAAGCAAAAGACAAACTTAAACATACTTACAGCGCCATTCACTTGCTCACCGTCACGGAAAAGACAATCCATGTCATCTCTGTTTACCCAATTATTATCGATGTTGACGAGTACCCTTTTTTCTGGTGTTGCTTTCATGTATTCAATTATATCAGCATCTTCTTTTGTACACTCATAATCTACAGAGAAATTATTTTTATTATTAATTAATTCCCAAAAATAAGTAAAGAAGATACAATTGAAGACCACTCACCTTGAGGCAGGACTTTTGCATTGTTTGACTTCTTAGGTTTATTATGTCGGGATGATGCCTTCATCTGTGTGTTCAATACTATCGACTTCACATCCTCGTCAGCACGCTTCCTGTAGTCCTCTTGTTCTAGGTCAACTATTTGTTCGGCATCGTATTCGATCGGCCCTTCTGCTACATCCATGTTGATCTGCAAATCGAAAATACAAAATAAAATCAAATAAAATTCAAATGAACTCCAAAAACTTTCAAACCTGAACCAAAAAATAGAGCTCAATTTTAGATGAATTTAGGAAAAAGAATCGGGTCAATCGGAGCTAGGACGAGGGAGAACGGGCCTCTGGAAGATTGGATCTAAAGAAAATCGGGGAAAATAGGAAATTGCACTGTGCTGTGGACCGGGTGCACGGGGAGCTGAGTCCACGGTGGACGCGGCGTACGGAACAGTGCGGGCGGCGGGCTGCTGGCGTAAGCGGCTAGGTTGACGTGGCTGCTGACGGGGCGACGCGTGGACACCAGGGCTGACGTGGCGGGCTGACATGGCAGATGACGTGTCATGATGACGTGGCAGATGACGTGGCACCTGGGGGCCTTGGGGTGCTGACGTGGTCTGATGTGGTTGCTTGCGTGGCGGCTGACTCGGCTTGGGGTCTACGGTGCACAGCTGACATGCAGGCCCCACCGGGCAGAGGCCGGTGCACGGTGGTCCGGGCGCACGGGAAGGCGAAGCGTCGGGCGCGGCTGGCGTCAGCGCTGACGTGCGCGTGCACGGGGCGCGAGGCGTCGCGGGCGCGGGGTGCGGCGGCGGTGACCGAGCGGCGGGGTGAGCGGGCGGCGGTCCTGGCTGGCGAGGCTCACCGGCGGCAGCAGACGGCGCGGCGGAGTTCACCGGCGGTGACGAAGACCGGGCGGCGGGCGGCGACCGGCGAGTGCTCCCGGCGGCGTCAACGGAGGCTCGGCGACGGCGCGCGGCGGCGGGCTCCGGCGATGAGCGGCGGCGGAGGCGGCGGCTCGGGACGGCGAGAACCCCCGGGGGTCGGGCCCCTTTATACCCGGCTCCCGAGGAGTCCCAGGCGGCACGGGCGCGGAGTCCGGGCGGAAGACGGCGAGGCGGCGGCGAGTTCGCGCCGAACACGGGGAGGAGAGTCCCGCTCGGGGACGAGGGCCCTGACAGGTGGGCCCCACCTGTCAGCGACACGGGCAAGCGGGCATCTGTGATGGCGCGCGGACGAAGCGGCAGCGGCGGGGATGGCGACACGCGTCAGCCATCGGGCAGAGGGTTGCGGCGCGGGCGCGGGCGCGGATGCGCGACGCGTGGCACGGGCGCGGGTGCGCTGGGCTGGGCTGGCGGAGCCGTGGCGGGTTGGGCCAGCTGGGTGGGTTTCGGCCCACCTGGCTGGTTTAGGAATTTTAGGGTTTTTCTTTCGGATGCAAAAATGAGACATCTCTTACAAGCTATCACCTAATCAAGCTATCACCCAAATAATCAATAAGAACAAACACAATTTCATTCTGCTACAAAGACAGTGCTAATTAAGGTCATTCCAGAATCCACCAGCAAGAAGTTCACGCAACCAACAAAAGGTTAAAACAAAACTGCTAATATTGCATCTCAACTTTCTGAAAAAAAATATTGCATCTCAACTGACATCATATTTATCGCAATTTTCAGAGAACACTCCATTGCTTGACTACCTGCAGAACTGTATGACTGACCTGTTTTTGTACACACAAAGTTTCTGAGAACGTATATGACCGAAGCTTATTCTGAGAACGTATGCTGACAAAAAAGAATGTACATGTGTTGCACATCTAGGAGTACAACTATACATGCCACAAGGTCCCCATATAGCTAGTTATATACCACTCTACAACGGTGCCCTATTTGACCTGGCTATACATACATGTTACATCTGTGGTCTTGTCTGTACTACGTAGATCTTCCCATCCTTCACTGCTCCCTCAACGTCCTGTGGGGACCCATAGAGCTCCTCAATGGCATGGCCAGCCCGTGCAATACTTGAGAGGATTGATTTTCGAAATCCACGGTCTCTGATGAGAGGGTCGGTGGTGTAATCCAGTACAACTTCATCTTCCTCATCCATAGGGACGCTGAAACAAGCACACAACTTAGTTGTAATGCCAAACAAAATCTTAAACATCTGGGTAAACAAAATCTTAAACATCTTAGTTGTATTTTCTAGCAGGGTGAAGTTATGCTAATACTTAATAGCACTATAAAATAAATAAATTTTATTTATGGAAACTTTATTTAATAGCACTATATCCCTGGCCACTTTCTGGAAACTTTATTCTGCAAACTTCTGTTTGCTTAAAGCACTTTGTGTGTTGATTAGCAACCCATGCACACTCTAATGAGTAATTAGTAGTCCCTGTACACAGGCATGCCATATTATGTCACATATGACCTATAAACATATCTCTGATGCACTTTATATATATGATATATTGATGTGTCCCAATACCTCAAATAGATAACTCAAAGAAAACACCGGATAATATACAGTTGTCAGCAGCAGAAAGCGTTAAATGGATTGTCAGCAGCAGAAATCTTTAAATGGATTGTCAGCAACAGAAAGCTTTAAATGGATGAGTTTTCAAGCCTTCTAAATGTTTCTTTTGGTGGAAACTAAACTACAAAGGGCAGCATGCTTGGTAAATCCCCCAGTTTGGAACATCGGACTACCTCTGAGTAAACTACAAAGGAATCAATATGTTTCTTTTGAAATTCCTACAAAATTCCTGCATTCCAAACTACCTCATAACGGTTAAATGCAGAACTGCAGATAAGAACCATGACGTTGTACGGTTGCTGTTCTTTTGCTGATGTCTTTGATGCTCCATTGGCCCATCCGGCTGATGCAGCCTTTGCATCTTGACCAGTAGAGAAATGCTTATGGAACATTGAGTGATTGAACTTAACTACGACAACAGGGGCGTTATGCCCCAGAAAGTCAAAAGTCGCAGACCACTCGCCTCGTTCAAGCACAGGGGCTGAGTGCCTAGGTTTCTGGAAACCATGAGTCGTGGTTATGAAGTGACCACAGGGTGACCAAGCAAGCCGCCTAAAAAATGTCGAACCAAGCTGGCGAACACAGAGAATTAATCTTGTTCAGTAAGACATGCCAATCACAAAAGCAGTTCATAACAAATGCCATGAAACATAACATACAGATTTTGCCCAATGGCCTTTTGTCTTGTGAGCAAAACTCCAGTCACTTGTACGCCATATGATAACAGCCTTGTTGTCAGATTGGCTTGCAATAAAAGAACCAATAGGATCCCAAGTAACCCCTTTAACTAAGCTGGAATGCCCTCGCAAGTTCAGACAGAGTACCACAAAGCGGGAAAAGATTTAAAAGGAAATGACCAAAGAAAAGAGGATAAATGGAATTTGGCATATCTGTGGTACATTGAAAGCGATCCAAGACACTTTCAAAATGTTGTACAAACTGGAAATAGTTAATAGCAGTACACAGAAAACAGCAATGTCTGGGTTGTTTGGCACCTACTGTGCAATGTGCATGACTAAAAGAGACAACATTTCTAGTGGAACGCAACATATAGCAACATATATATTTGCACTAAGTATGATGGCAACATCAATCAATAGCATTACCATATGTTCTTATTAAGATGCATTGTGGAAGTCCACGTAGCATACCTGATGGAAGTCTGGCAGCACAAGTGCAGCACTGGGCTTACCATACCTAGAGTTTCCATGTCTTGTTCCAGTTCCTGGATGAAAAAGCAGGGTACTGTTCAGTCATCAAGGCAAAAACATCATGAGAATTTGGAAGCAACCAGCAACATCGACATTTTAAGTATTTCATAAAGGAAAAATAATGGAAATATTAAGAGATCTTAACATAGATTTGTTATTAACTACATAACCTCTGTTATCTAGTATAAACACTATCTTGACAATGTTCTAAACATATTTTTTTATAAAAAAAAGGTCAATAGAAGCACCACATCACAATATAGGAGAGAGAAATACATCTCTTTCTGGTTATCCTGAATAAATTTTCTTGGGATATTGTCCAGTAAAACTCTCGCTTGTTCAACCAAACCATCAGACAAAAGCTTATGATGTGATCGCTAATTAACAATGAACAAAATCTAGCGAATAAATACTCGATCAGACGACCACAGTTTGCCTAGCTTGTTGAATTCTGAAGATCAAAGCTAAGCAAACAAACAAAAAGAAGAGAGTAGTTTATGTTGTACACTTATGCAACATGTACTCTTCTACAGGCATGTTATCAAGGATTAGTAACAAAATGTCTACATCCACCAACAGGCAAGAACCAATGATTAATAAACTACTACGCCAATAAGTTGTGATCAACTAAAGAAGTCACCGTACCTCTTAAGTCGGGCTAAAATCTTGAATGCATGATTTTTTGCTAGCCCTGACATATCTTAATTCTAAAAGCACACCTTTCATTTACCAGTGAGAATATTTCTGACCAAGAGGTATTGTTTATGGGTCTGTGACACTGCTTCAAGGTAAACACAAATATCTCAATATACAAACTGCTAACACATATGCTGATCCGATGGTTACCATGTCAAAATCTCGATATGGTTCAATAATCAAGTCATATGGACAGACGCAACTCTTGGTGGTAACACGCAATCCTTCATGTCTCTATGTGTTACTACTGCTAACTAATAAATCATCAAGAGAAAGATAAAAGTTAGGAAAAGTCCCATAATGGCCACTTCAAAGCTCAAACAGAACTATAAAATGAATAATTGAAAATTGCAAAAGACATGAAACGATCTTTTGTGTATCTGTGCTTATATTGTCGACAAGTATTAAACATGTCAACATTTCCTTAAATAATAAATCATACCCGAGAAATAGTCTCCGTAGATGGTGTACCTAAAAGATCAGTCATCAAATCCAACTGGTGAACCACATTTTTACCAGGGAACAAAGGCTTTCCTGTCAAAACCTCCGCAAAAATGCAACCAATACTCCATATTTATATCAATAGCCGGTGAATAATGCACAAAAGAATCAACTTAGTATCGTCAACTTAACATAGAAATTGAAAACAAAATGTGAACTTGGATGAAACAAAAACAACTGATAGCAGATTTGACAGGAGCACCTGTATAAGTAATTTATATCAGCTTGTATGCAAAATTAGTTCCTGAACAACCACCCTGTTATTACAATGATGCTACACGTCTCTAAAACCAATGACATATATAGATAACCAAAAAAAGGACCAAAACCTATCTCCTAGTCATCTAGAATCTTAAGGTTGCAGCTCATACTGAATACTTTGCCTAACTTATTTGCAATGTTACCTCATGAAAAAATGAGAACTATAGCCACTGCATATAGTACAATAAGTTAACTGCAGATATCAGTGCTTGGGATATTGAGCTTCCGATAGATCCGACCGATAGAGGTAAAATAACTGCAAAGGAACGAATAAGGTTAGCACTTGCATCTTGATTTATTAAGAAATAGTCATTTAGGACATTACTTACCACCTTGTCACCATTCGAGGACATCTTTATACACAATATTCTTGGTGCTCTTCCCGGTTGGATCTAATTCCTTGTTTGGTTTAGCCAAAATTCTTGTTGTTTGCCTGGACACACCCCTTGACAAGGCAACATAGAGCTGCCCATGTGAGAACACTGGCTCTGGAAGATATATCCCAACATTTGGGATGGTTTGCCCCTGAGCTTTATTTATGGTCATCGCAAAACTCAAACGAATTGGGAATTGTTTCCTCTTGAACTTGAAAGGAAGTGAAATATCATCTGATGGAGACATAGGGATCCTAGGTATGAACACCCTTTTGCCTGCATGGTGCCCACCAACTATTTCTGCATCAATTGCATTGTCTTGGAATGCTCTAACCATTAGTCTTGTTCCATTGCACAAACCATTGTTAGGATCAAGATTGCGGAGAAGGATTACAGGGCAGTTGGATTTTATTTTGAGCTCATGCGGGGGGAGACCATTTGGAGTGATGGAGTTCAGGAAGTCAATAGGGTAATTATTTCTTGAATCGTCATCGACAGAGTCGAAGCTATGATAAACCTTTTCCTCACCTGGAAACTTGTCAATCATACTTGCATTTAGCTGATCCACATGTTCATTTGTGGTAGACAGGATGGCACGTGTGCTCATATAAGCTGATGATCTTGCGTTTTTGTCAAGTGATGGGAAGACTTCTTGAATGAGTTTGTTTACTGATTCTTCGTTGTCTGTATAGGCAATCAAAATATCATCTGGAAGGCGTACATAATCATCTCCAATTGTCTCTTCAGTTCCATTCCCAATTCTAAGGAGGTAATCTGCAAACCATGGGTCAGACTGAGCCCTCATGTTACGTGACAACCGTATCTTCCTTATACTTTCCCACAAATAAGATCGCTGCAATGTAGCATCTGTTACCTGTGCTCTTGTCCCACGTGGTACCACAGGTAGCACCTGTCTAAAATCTCCACCAAATACCATAACCTTTCCCCCAAATGGCAAACAAGAATGCATAATATCTTGTAGGGACCTATCAAGACACTCAACTGCTAGTCGCTTTGTCATCGTTACTTCATCCCAGATAATTAAGGATGCCATACGCAGTAACTCTGCAGTGCCACTTTGCTTTGTGAAGTTGCATGTGCTATTGTCAGCAAGCTTAATTGGGATTTTGAACCTTGAGTGTGCTGTGCGTCCTCCAGGCAATATCGACGCCGCAATACCAGAAGATGCAGTTGCAATGGCAATTAATCCCTCTGAGCGCACTCTACCAAGAAGTGCCTTATATAGGAATGTCTTTCCTGTTCCTCCTGGACCATCCACGAAAAACACTTGGCTCTTCTTATTCATTACACAATTTAATATTTCATCAAATCCTTCACGTTGTTCCTTGTTAAGAGATGTATCTATATCCAAATGTTCTTGGTCGACAGGCACAGCAAGTTCCTCTCTAACCGCTTTCAAAATGTCATTGTTAAATTCATCTGCTTGACACAAGAACAGGAACATGAAATAAGTAAATAAATATAAAATAGTTAAAAGAGCAAATTAGGATTTTATTTTGAGTTATAGTCAATCTTATGAGTAAGGCACTATATTGACATCCAAATATACTATTAAAATAAAATATTTTTTTAGAATAATATTAGTGCTGAAAACATTACCCGTATCATTTAGCTCAGGTAGATCATAATTCCTGATATCCTTCCCCATTGACTGAACTACTACCCGAATGTCCCTGAGAACCATTTGTTCTACGACTGCTGTGTTAGGATTGTTTCGGCTATAATCTTCAGAGAAAGATTCCTTGTGCTTGTCCCACAATCCACGGATGTTGGTGGCCTCACAAAACACAAGAATAGTCGCAAATAACCTTCGCAGAGCTGCAGGCATCTGAAAAGTTGTTGCCTCACTCAATGAGTCATCAATAGTTTGATCCCTTTCTATGAGTCCTCTCTTCTCGCATGCTTCTCTGAAAGTAGGGTACGTGATTCCAGCAACTGTCCTCAAATTCTCAAATGAGGTTGCACCTCGTACATGATTTAAAAGCACTCTCAAGAAATATCTTTCTCCTTCAGCCGGGTGTGCATACACAATGCGCCCCACCTGTCCCCTCTGCTTTCTTCTATGCCACGCCTTCTTACCACTAATCCACCGGTAGTGTTCTGGGATCTCTCTATACAAAAATTTCCTTGCATAACTATCAGCACGGTTCAATGTGAAGTATTCTGTGAGTGTCGTCATAGTTGCAGATGGCTTTTTGACAACATCGTTGAGATTTGCTGTCTCCTCAATAATAACAGACTGCATATTAGGTAGATGACACTGGAGCTGTAAAACAGATGGACAAACTCCAAAAAGGTGGAAGCCGAAAATCCTATGTACAGCTTCCGGGGGTGATATGTATCTTGCATCCCTGTACTGACGGATCTCATTGATTACTGCAGCAGGATCAATAGAGAATTCTGCACGGTCATGGCCTTTGTGTACATACTTAAACAAGTACTTACAAGCTTTGATGCTTGAGCAAGCTTCAACATTTATGTGGCAATTATATGTCATAAGCAGCCCAGGATTGTATGGAACCACCCACCTATTGTCCAACTCGGCACCTCTTACTTTCACACGCCGTCCATCATCCCTCCTCCTATACAAAGGATATGAATCTTTGCCTTGCTGTGTTGCTGCACAAAACTGTCTAGGATAGCGAAAGCGACATTCTCCATTAACCATACAAGCACACTTTCTATTCAAGACCCCACATGGGCCATGCAGCATATGCTTGATGACCAAGCTATGCAACACAGGGTATTTATCCTTGTCTGGTAGCTCTGCAGAGATGACTTTGTCATAAGCATCTGGGGTTGTTAAGTTACTGCCTTTCTTCATAATCAGTAGGATGTGTTCATGTGGAAGTCCCCTCTTCTGGAATTCAGTGACATGTACATATGCTGCCACCTCTCCAAAATACTTTTTCTTGATCAATAAATCTTTTAAGGACCGCAGCTTGGCCCTGTATACTCTTGAAACCAGGTCTGGCCTATCTTGTGGTTTTTGTCCAGGCTCAAGATTTTGAGTAATCTCCTCCCAGTACGGATTGCAAGTCATGGTGATGAAGTAATCTGGTTTCCCAAAACGCTGGACTATAGCCATTGCATTAAGAAATCGCTGCATCATGTCACGATCGCCACCAGGGAAACTGCGAGGTAGCACTATTCTCTTGCCAACCTCTGAAGCCCTTGTCTCTCCAGCAGAAATTACATCAACCAAACCCTACGTGAAAATTAAAAATTTACAGCATGGATGATTAATTAGTGTATATTGATTAGGCTTGAATTGTTGTGACATAATATTTTGCAATAATAAAACATTGCATAACTCACCTGATATAGTTCCGCGCGTATGAGTTTCTGGTTATCAGGGTTAGAATACCAATCAAGCCTCATAGACTCGATCTTTATGTACATGTCAACGGCCCATTGTTGGAAAAGTCGTCCCCCAAATAGCAATATGTTAAAAAGCCCCTCTCTAACTTGCATCAAAAACAATAGTACTCTCTTGCTGTTACAAATCTTCCAGATTGTCTTTCTTCCACCATGGTACTCATGTATTCACCTTGTTGTACGTCCGCGCCATCCTCACCATGCTCTGTCTCAAATGGAAATTATATATTAGTATGTACCCATGCGTTTTATTAAGGCATTGGAAATTAAATCATGTTCGGTACCTGTTGGATATGTCGGATCTGTTGCATCTGTTGGATCAACAGAGGTGTGTCCTTCCATATCAGTGACTATATCATTGTACGGCATAAATTTATTCCAGCCAGTTTCTCCCTTAGGGTAAAATATCGGATATGCCAATGGATCATAACATCCATGATATGCTTTGATATAGCGCGGGCGATCCCCTCTGGCATACACAAGCACACTCCTATCAAAACATCTTTGGGGATCATTGCCATCTAACCAGATAGCCGCCACTTGTGACGCCGTGGGTGCATTGTACCTTGTTTTCAGCAAAGAAATATATGTATAAAATCAATCATTGATTTATTAATAAAAAAATCAAATTTATTTGTAGAATAAAAATATTTTGCAATACATAAACATATCCCTGAACATGTGTACCTTCGTTGGTCTGGCGTGACATTAGTATTGAGTTCAATAACATAGTCATCAAGATTTGGAATAGCTCCAACTCTGTTAAAGGTCTGTACATATGGGTTGCCTTCCATTACTCGCAACACAGTTCTGATAAGATTGATATCTAGGTCAGGCGATCTCTGTACTCTGTGCGCCAAACTGTCATCCTCCGTATCATAAAAGTAGAGTTGCAAGTGGCGAGGTCCTTTAGAACCTGGAACCAACTGGTCCAAGCGATGGTACAAGGCCCCATGCACACGAAATGTATATATACCAGTCCCTGCCGCGGTGGCAACTCGTCGATCCAAGGTTACTCCAAGGCTCGTGAAAGAGAAATGAGCGTTGAAGTACCTAATATTTTGCCTGAAATATTGTGCATCATTATCTACCTGACTTGTGAATAACCTTTTTAATTCAGTAGGCACCTGTGGAACATGTACTTTTATCTTTCCTTTTCTGCAACAGAATCCAGGTGGTTCATATTGAAATCTCATTGCTGCACAGTACAAGCAGTTAGGCACCTTTCTCAAAACATGGTGCCTATCAGGCACATTTTGGTAGACATAATCATAAGGATCTTCATTGGTATTCAAATCAACACCATTGACACTGACACGATAGGACTCGAAGGCACCATCTGTTATGAAAGCAAGCACTGTCCGTCATTACACAACATTAATAAGCGAAACACCTGTGATGACACACAAAATAAAGTTACCTTCACCAACGTACTGCCTAGTCTCATCGTCATCAAGAAGATCATCAATATCCAAGGAATGAGGTGCCTCCAGATGTTCCTCTGCATGATGTTTGCTCGAACATTAGGAATAGAACACACCGACTGACTGTGTTATTAAAATAAAATAAACAAAGAAAAAGAACACACCTTCATCAGATTGATTGTTTATAGGTTCGAACAAGGCACTATCATATTCTATATCATTCTGTCCTATATGCAATGTTTCCTTCACCAAGACACCGACTGACTGTATTCTCATCTTTTTTTTGTAGTCCCTATTTCTCTGCAACATGTTTTCCTTGCTGTGCTCATCCATATTGTTGTACCTCTCTCTTTCTGCAAGGGCTCTTTGCCTATTTGAGCTGCTAACTGGCCACCATTGGGTGGAAAACATTGGCATGATCAGATGATCTATTCTATTATACATATAGCACAACATGCTACTATTGCTTGCACAAATTTAAAAAAAATACAAGGATGGCACCTGGAGTTGCCACACTTGCATTCAACAGAGTGTGGCTTGACAGGTTGTTGGGCACATAAGAAGTATCATAGGTCGATTGTCTTCTCCGGACATAATTATAATTTCTATGTAGCCAATCCGTGTTATTATCCGGACAGACATTTTCCTTGTTCTCATCGTTTGATGCTCGGAGAATACTTGAACACGCTCCATATGTTGCTTGTTGACCTATCATGGAGCAGGATGAAACATTAATTTTTCATTGTCCGGAAATAATTATTATTGCTTAATAAAGAGTAACATTTCAAATAACAAAGGAACCATTATTATAAATAATAAATAAGCAATACCATGATCAGGTCCTATAGTATGTGTTGATGATTCTGTCCTCTTCAATACTCGTTGTTCCCGGCGCCTTTTATTCCTTTCTTCTCTTTGCTCGGTGGATTCCTCAGCCTTTATCCTTGCTCGGTATTCTCGTTTTTTTTATTCCTCTCTTCCCTCTTTCGCTCGGCCTCATCCACAGGTGCTGCAAGTGATTTTAAAACTGAGAAGGTTATAAAAATATCGAAAGCAATTCCGTCACAGCCGAGGAAGCGCTCATACCTGTGTTGTTGTTTGTTATATCGCGTAAAGCAGTGCGATCTGCTTTCTGCTTTGACATGTCCTTTTTTTTTATTTAACCAGCCAACAACATGCAAAACCAACCTGAGGAAGATGCAATCACCAATGTTTAAAATCGCAACAGTTTTAAATTATCATTTACATCTCCCCACCCCCATCACATACTCAATTTCAAGAAATCAGGATTGGTTGTTTAATTGCTTATAATGATCTTTCCTATTAAACTATAACCATAATTAAATGATCTTTGTATAAGCTATTAGAAAGGATGTCACCCTGGTCTCATCTTCGAAATCATCAGATTGATCCAAACGTAAATGAAGACATGGATGAAGGATACCAGGACGAAGGCAGAAATCCTTGATGAAGGATGAGTTGAGCTCAATCATACCCCCAATAGAAGTTCTTGGGCCACCAATGACGATCAGCCTCTCGCCACATGCCCTAAATGCAAGGCCCCATCCATTCATCGACACGGAACGCTCTGGTAATTTTCCAAGAGTGATCCACTTGTTATTCTGCTTGTCATACTTCTTCACGTCCTTCTCGCTGTAATCAGCAGCATACAACTCATTCTTCACAACCGCAATAAGTGGGGGTGCGCCGCTCACTCCATTGAGACCCTCAGACATCTTCTCAATCACCCTCCAAGACTGGCTCTGCATGTCATACTCCTCTCCACAGGTCAAGACCTTGTTGTTATTGGTCACACCGCCTATGACATAGAACTTGCCATCCATGAAGACAATGTGTGTCATTCCAAACACGAGCAGCTGGGTGCCCACAGCCAGCGACTCCTTGTCGGAGCACATAAAGCACTCGTCTGGAGGCATCTTGGGCACGGAGATCCAGCGCTCACGGTATGGGTGGGTCATAAGCATCCCACTCTAAAACATTGCACGAGAAGTACACCCAAAGCTCAATTAAAAAATGAGATGTATATTTTGCTTAATAAACAAACAGGTAGCCAAGAATATATATAGCTCATATAGCTTATTAATGCATAAAGTATGACAGGCCACAAATAACGTCCTACATGTGAGTTTTACAATACGAGCTGCATCAGCACCAAGATATAACAGACAATGTATCAGCAGACCAATACAAAACAAAATAAATTTTGTAAAAAATAAAACGAACAGGTGTTTGTGGACTATTAAAGAAAGCTCTCAAATCATATCCATTTTGACTTTAATTTGAGGGAGTTGATATTGGAGGCATACCAATGACTGATGTCTGGTTGCAATTACAATTTGTCACTCACAGATTGTTGCTTCATTCTCTCCTCGACAATATAACCCTGCCAAATACAAGTGAATTGCATCAATCACAAAGACTCTATGCAGTACAGACAGGAACCTGATGCAACATCAATGTTACAAACATCAAAAATTGTTTGTGCCCACCTTTCAATTTGTCTCACTTTATGATTATATGAGTAAACACCTATATCTGAAATTCTGAATACTGGATATATAAAAGATATATAAAGACATTATCAACCCTACAAGTGTAGTATAGTCATCTTCTAGTAGCAACATTTGACAGCTCTTGCGGTTTCTTGTTTGATAGTGATTACCAGGTGCATGCGTATCCAGCCAATTACTTCGATATATTGGGGTCAGTAGAAAAAATTATCTGTAAAGCTTCCTTTTTGGAGTAATTCTACTTTGAAACTTACATCTCATGGTAAAGAATAAAGCTCCTAAAGCAAGACATGGGAAAGAGTTCCTTGAACATAATAGAAGCTAACAAACTATGTAAGCCTACATTCGTCTAATAGTTTGTGCTTTAGGGGGAAAAACAGCATATGAATCCAAATGCGACTGAAATGAACATTCTTTCACTTTTGATGCCATTCTTTAGTCCAGTCATGCAACATGTTGGCATCATCGCTGTAACATCAATTTAGCTGTTCAACTACGTGTAAGTGCAACGATAGAACAAAACTAAATATGTAAATATAATATGATGCTCAGAATAAGCTATAGGAACTGAAACTAATGCAAATTCATAAACTGTTTGACACCAACCATTAATCAATGCTCGATCCCTACGACCGAGTGGAAAATCCAGCGTTTGCAGGGCACACTTGATAGGACAACAATTAGATTTGTATGTATTACAAGCAATGCAAAATATCCTCAACATTAGATTTAAAAACCTGTACGTAGGACTGAATTAACTATGAATACGTGGTGGTCTATTCCAAATAGACAATTGATGAAGAATCAGCTTTAATCGAGTAAAGAGTATCTTTTTCAGGTTTGACACCAACCATTAATCAATGCTCGATCCCTACGACCGAGTGGAAAATCCAGCGTTTGCAGGGCACACTTGATAGGACAACAATTAGATTTGTATGTATTACAAGCAATGCAAAATATCCTCAACATTAGATTTAAAAACCTTTGAACATGACATTTTCAAGAAAATCTGTACGTAGGACTGAATTAACTATGAATACGTGGTGGTCTATTCCAAATAGACAATTGATGAAGAATCAGTTTTAATCGAGTAAAGAGTATCTTTTTCAGGTAGCAACCTTTTATAACTTCACCTCAAATAACAACAAAAAACAGAGCTTCTGATAAAATCGAATAACTCCCTTATTAAGGTTTAATAAACTGCTTCTACAGAGTTTTTAAATAACACTTTCTGCAAGAACAGTAACATTTGATATCAATGTCACCAATAGCCACCACCATATTTACTTCGTCAATCAAATATAAAGCCTTTAACAAAAGAAAACATCAGAACCAACCAAAGAATCTTTTTTTGATATATGAACAATTCCAAAGGCGTGACCTCTAGCAATTTCAACAATGAAAGCCACGCCCATTCTCACGGATCAAACAAAAATCCGATCATATTCTCACAAGATCATCATCCATTCACCAAAGCAACAATCTTGCTCGACCAACCAAATCAAAATGAGTTAAATGGGTTAAGTAATCACACGAACAAGAACGAACACTTACCCCATGAGGTTGACGTGGAGGCGGGCGCTGAACTCGACGAAGAGCTCGTACTCTTCCCGAGGTCGGCGGCGTTGCCTTCGGGGGAGGCCTTCGGGGGAGGCGAAGGCCTTCGGGGGAGACGGGGGAGGCGGTGGAGGCGCCGCCCTTCGGGGGAGGCGGGGGAGGCGGCGGCCTTCGGGGGAGACGGCGGAGGCGGTGGAGGCGGGGGCGACGGGGGAGGCGGCGCCCTTCGGGGGATGAACGATCAGAACGATCTGCGGGTCTGGAAAAGAAGACGATCACCTGCATGCAGCTGCGAGCGTCAGGGATGCGGTTGATTAAGTATGCCTTCGGGGGAGGCGGCGGCCTTCGGGGGAGGCGGGGGAGGCGGCGCCCTTCGGGGGAGACGGGGGAGGCGGTGGAGGCGGCGCCCTTCGGGGGAGGCGGGGGAGACGGGGGAGACGGCGGCCTTCGGGGGAGACGGGGGAGGCGGTGGAGGCGCCGCCCTTCGGGGGAGGCGGGGGAGGCGGGGGAGACGGCGGCCTTCGGGGGAGACGGGGGAGACGGCGGCCTTCGGGGGAGACGGGGGAGGCGGTGGAGGCGCCGCCCTTCGGGGGAGGCGGGGGAGACGGGGGAGGCGGCGCCCTTCGGGGGAGACGGGGGAGGCGAGACGGGGGAGGCGGAGGAGACGGGGGAGCCGGCGGCCTTCGGGGGAGACGGCGGAGGCGGTGGAGGCGGCGCCCTTCGGGGGAGGCGGGGGAGGCGGCGCCCTTCGGGGGAGGAGGGGGAGGCGGCGCCCTTCGGGGGAGACGGGGGAGACGGTGGAGGCGCCGCCCTTCGGGGGAGGCGGGGAATACGGGGGAGGCGGCGCCCTTCGGGGGAGGCGAGACGGGGGAGGCGGGGGAGACGGGGGAGGCGGCGGCCTTCGGGGGAGACGGCGGAGGCGGCGCCCGCGGGGGAGGCGGCGGCCTTCGGGAAGAGGCAGAGGCGGGGGAGGCGACGCCCTTCGGGGGAGGCAGGGGGATGACCGATCTGCGGGCCTGCATGCAGCTGCGAGCGTCTGGGATGCGGTAGGGTACTGCAGATCCATTGAAGGATGATCGTCGGATATGGTTGGGTAAGGAGAGAGAATGGAGGAGAGTTAATCTGGTGCGCACGTTTTTATGATGGTGTATTTCTGGGTGCATATTGTGGTGTGGACGTAGTTAAGGTTATGACTGTGGAGCAGGTAATTGTTGGGTGGATGTAAAATAATTCGAACTGGTGCTTTATTAGTTTAGATAGATATACTATACTACAAAAGAAACTTAGGATTGCATCACTGAATAACCTTTCCTGTCGTGGCAAGCAAGAACACGATACTTTTCTGGTTAAGGTGGCATCATATAAAGGGCCTGCTCCAACTATCTTTTGGTTTAAGATTTTGATTGTAGCTTTTTTTTATTTTTAGCTAAAATTACATTGTAGCGATTGTTAACTTTTTCTAATAAAAAATAATAAATCATTATATCATTACGAACAATGCAAAGGAATAAACAAAAAAGAAAAGCCAAAAAAAGTCAAAGGAAACCGAAATTAGAAACCGGCGCATTCTAATTGGCTTATGGTAAGTCAAAAGCTAAAACCGTTTAGAGCGGACCCAAAGCTGGGTACAATTGCTTTGTTAATTTAATTGTCTACACTCTACACCCCTGAGATCCACCACCATATTTACGCTGGTTACATACTCCGCTTACCAAATTACAAGTAGAGGGGTCGTTGGGTGTGTTTTTTTACTGTGGTTTATAGTTTTTGACGTTAATATAAGCGTTTTGTGAGAACGAATCAAATTTTGATAAACTATTTTAAAAATGCTATTTCAGTAAACCGCTTTAGAACGATGATAAAAATGTTATTCTGTTTATTTATTTGAAAAATTATAAGTAATAAGCTGTAAAGGATGGTGACTTTATATTTGGTTAGGTTCTGAGAATGTGGTAGGAACTAAACCTGGATCGATGCCAATTGCGGATTTGCGGTAAGGGTTTGTCTGTGAAAGGATCTCATCACCCCATCAAACACAATCAATGGACTGATGCATTATTATCAAGATCAAATTAAGTATTGACAAATCCTGTATGCGAGTACTTGTCAGGCAGCGAGCGATCTGCTGACCACCGGGGATGATTGAGATTCCAGGCCCAGTGGCCCACCACGGCTTGTTAAATACAGAAAAAGAGTGTTGATAAAGTTACCTCTCAGGGTGATCGGTTGGGTTTCAGTTTTGAGCTTCCGGTTTATTTTTCACTATTTATAAATTTCGTCTTTTTCTGAACTTTTGGCTTTTTGTTGAGCTTTTTTGCCGGTTTTTTCCGTATTTGTTTGTATTATATGTAATGGGCTAACATATTTTTTAATTTTTTTAAATTTAATTATGCTAAATAAGCCTCTGTCAACTACAGTGTTTTTTCAACCAGCTACTGTGCTTTTTAGCCATAAATCACTCAAAATAAGCCAAAATGATCACCATAGTCCACTGGACCATTGAACTTGCCGACGAGTCCCGGTCTCGGGAGCTGGGATCGAGTCTCCTCCCGTTGTGCCTTTTGACCCCCCAAACTCGGCTTACTCCACGTGTCACAGGGGCCAGTTCCTTTGACTTGGCAAGCACATTCGTTAAGCAAAGCTCACATGCGTAGGCAGATGGGTGGGCAGAATGAGGGATTCACGTTGGGTGCATGGCTCGTTCATCGCTTTCGGTATGTACAGTTTCTTAGGCGCCTTTAATTCCAGATCTTTTAGAGACTATTCCTGTTGATTTTTGTTTAAAATTACACAATTATTTTAACTTTTCTTAAACCATTCAATTAAAAAATAAAAAAATAAAATTCCAGGTCCCCGCCCGTCGGAGGGAGGGAACATCCTGTTTCGTGGCAAGCGGGTGTTTGTATCGTCTACCGTTCCAAATCTTGGAAGGCCACCGGCGTTTGTTGTCGACGGCGATGGCTGACGGCGTGGGAGGCCCGCTGGTCACCGTGCCGCCCCGGCCACAATGCGCAAGTGTTATTTTGGCTTGGGAATGATTTGTTCGTTTTGGTTTTTGATTGTAGCTAGGTAAAATGCTGGCAAATCAAAAGATTGTATATTTAGTTGCTAGATCGATAGTTCATACGCCCAAATCTTCGTCTGCAGCCGATACGTTCGCCACTACGAGTGCTTGATAGTTGATACCAGAAAGCACCGCCACACTAGCTATGCTACATCGATAACATGTTTCCGTGGAACCGCAAACACAACGATACGATAACACGACGCCAGAAAGTTTGATAATCAACTAATGATCCCAACCTAATCGACTAATGATCCCAACCACTAAGGCCGGCCTAACAACGTTGAAGTGGAATACTACTGAAACATCAAATCAGAAACTAACTACTACTAACTAAAAGATAACACGGAAGTCTAGCCAGTGATTTTTACTCCAACTTTGAGCAGCACCAGTTAAAGGGCCTGTTTGGCACAACTGCGGCTTATAGTTTTTGGTTGAAAATTTAGAATTTTAGCTGTTTGTAACAGAGATTATAGATAGATACTCACTTGCGATTTTGGTTAATATAGATATTAGACTTTTAACACGTACTATAATTAACTTGTAGACTCTATCTCGAAAAAATACCATGTTTGAAAGTTACGTACTATAGCAAAAACTAAAAGCCGCTAGTTTCGGTCGAAAAGAATAGGTCCAAAGTCCCACCGATTCCGTAAGATCCTGCCCGAGAAAAGCCTTCCAGACAAGCCCTAATCGTGTTTTGATAATACCTAGGCCAGACAATTCGTGTAAATAAACCGGTGCTAGAAAATAAAAACTGGTTGCAAGCACCGGTGCATGTTGTTGGGCTATGTTAATGCTAGAACCAAGATTTTGGAACTGATGCAAGCGGCTGCTTCGACACCAGCATAATAAAAAATTATTGTTTTGCCAAACTGACAACATGACATAAGAGGAGAGGCCTCTCTCTCTCTCCATTGCTTTCCTCCCTCTCTTTTCTCACCTATAGAAGTCAGGAGAGAAGCCGCTCGCAGAAGCCGAAGGGGACAAAGGTGACGGCGCACACCGGGGCGTTGGAGAGGACGGAGGTGATGGCAGCGTGCATGAGGGTGCTGGGGAAGCAGGAGGGGACAGAGGCGGTGGCGTGTGGGGAAGCCGAAGGGGATGGAGGTGACGATGTGAGGGGAAGCTGGAGGGGACAAAGGAAGAGGAGGGGAGGACTAGGAGCCACATCCGAGAGGGCGAGAGGCAGGTGAGGAGGAGATGAAGGAAGAGAAGAGGTGGATTTGTTGATTTGGATATCAGATTGGGGGTCTGTTTTTTCAGCTTTTGGCTTTTTCTATAGTAAATATGTTTTAAACGTGATGTCTTTTTAAGATATGGTCTATTAGTTAATTGTAGTACATAATGTATCGACTTCATTTATATCAGCAAAACCTGCACGTGAGTTTCAGTTACTCTATAATCTCTCACATAAATAGCCACAAGTCACAAGCCGTAGACAAAAGAGAACAGGCCCTGGATTTGGGTTGGAGATGACGCGAAGAAACCAAGGGGAAGAACTTGCACGAAGAAACTAAAGGTGAGTATTTTTATTTGATCGTGGGTCCCGCCTTGCAGCTCAAGCTTGAGCTAAATACTGGAGAAAAATAGGGTGTGTTTGGTTGCTTTTGGGTAGTGGGATCGTATATCCTGGATGAGAGGAAGCTGGATGAGGAGGGCCGTATTTTGAAAAAGAAGAGTGTTTGGTTCGATGTATCTGTGGATACAGGCTGAATGAGTGTGTGATTGGTAGGCTGTATATGAGGCTGTATGAAGGTCTTGCTCGACTCCCTCGGTCCTGGACGGGCAGATTCGGTCGAAATGGCCTTCACTCCCGGTCCCGGATGAGACCGTATGCGGGGACGAGCGGATCCAGGCTTCCACAGTAAATTCGTCCAATCAAACACCCGAATTTTTCGCAATATACGGTGGAGTTGGGATCCGACCGTCCATATTCAGCAAACCAAACACACCCTATGGGAATGGTGAGGTGGGAAAACTAGCACCTGCTACATTGTACATGTAGCCTTCGGTAGTTACGTTTGCCCTCGCTGCACAAAGTTAAAATAACACATGGGCCAGAGCTATCTGGCCTAGTAGCAGTGGTTAGAGAAGAATTCTGAGAAGGAAACAACAATAGTGCCCATAACGAAATAAATGGCCCAATAGTATATATGGGCCAATAGTATTGGGCAATTTACTGCATCAACACACCTATTCGCATCCTTCCCTCTCGCCTTAAACCTTCACTCCAGCCGCCGCCCCAAAAAGCGAAACACCGAAGCGGCGGGCGGGTGGTAGTGAACATGGCGGAGCTGAAGCGGCTGTCGGAGAGCCGCGACCTGACGCGGATTGAGCGCATCGGCGCGCACTCCCACATCCGGGGGCTGGGGCTGGACGACTCCCTGGAGGCGCGCGACGCGTCGGAGGGCATGGTCGGGCAGCTCCCGGCACGCCGCGCCGCCGGCCTCATTCTCCAGCTCATCCGACAGGGGAAGATCGCCGGCCGCGCCGTCCTCCTCGCCGGGCAGCCAGGCACCGGCAAGACCGCCCTCGCCATGGGCATCGCCAAGTCGCTCGGCGCCGAGACGCCCTTCGCTTCCGTCGCCGCCTCCGAGCTCTTCTCCCTCGACCTCTCCAAGTCCGAGGCGCTCACCCAGGCATTCCGCCGCGCCATCGGCGTCCGCATCAAGGAGGAGGCGGAGATCATCGAGGGCGAGGTCGTCGAGATCTCAATCGACCGCCCCGTCTCCGCCGCAGGCGCTAGTGGCAGCTCGACCACGCCCTCCGGGGTTGCTGCGGCCGGGAAGACTGGGCGGCTCACGCTGAAGACGACGGACATGGAGACGGTGTATGAGCTTGGTGGCAAGATGATTGAGGCCCTGGGGAAGGAGAAGGTGCAGAGCGGGGATGTGATTGCGCTCGACAAGGCATCCGGCAAGGTCACCAAGCTTGGCCGCTCCATCGGGAGGTCGCGGGATTATGATGCTGTTGGCCCGCACACCAAGTTCGTCAAGTGCCCTGAGGGCGAGCTCCAGAAGCGCAAGGAGGTGGTGCACTGCGTCACCTTACATGAGATTGACGTCATCAACAGCCGGTAACTTCACATCCCATTCCCTTGAATTCGTCCATAGCAAGAATTGAGTAGACACACATTGACACATACAATTAAGCAATATTTCCTACCTTTAACAACTCCGACAAAGGAAGTTATGTTGAAGCTTTATAATGTAGTAGAGATGTTAAAGGGCACTTGGTCTTGCAAATTGCTGCAACGAGAAAACACATACAAGTAAAATGACTCCATAAAGGATTTGAAATTCTATTAACTAGGATAATTGGCAATCTGGCATTGACTTTGAGCTACCGTTGCTATGCTGAGTGTGTGTTCGTCACCTGTCCACTAACGTTTTTTATAATATTAGAAAAATCTGTGCAAAGAAACGTTTTTAAGGTTTGTAAGAACTTATTTGCTTAACAAAGGATCGCTTGTCACTCCAAATTAATGATTGCCTTATAGTGCACCTTTTCCATTCTGAATTGGAAAAATATTTGATGAAGTGTGTCAAGCTATTGTTGTGCTATGTCTGAGCTATGTTGATCCAAACATCATTATATTTATATGTTGATTTATGAGGATCGCCAAAATTTATAGAACTCAAGCTAGTGTCACACCGAGTTTTCATTTATAGCAAATTTAACCAGCGTCCTGTGGTTAATGTTTTGATATTTGTCGGCAAGTGACTTGAGTATGCATGACAACGACATAACCAAATGGGATTCAGACATTCTAACCTGTTTATTTTCATGTACTACAAATTTCTGAATAATACTGACATAAAATATAAGTATAAAACACTTTGGCATGTTTATCTTGTCATTTGACTGAATGTTAACAAACTGAGCTTTGCTTAGGTACTCTTTTAGAAAAGTTTGCGAATCATAAATGAAAGTAATTAATATTAGGTGGGTACAAATCTGTACCAACATAAAAAAGATAATTCAAATTGAAGATTAGATATAGATGTAGATTTGAAATTAAGGTGGAGGCAAATCTTTGTTTTTATTTATATTTTTAGGTTAATATAGATTTGTCCCTACCTAATATTAACTCTTTTGCTTTAAAATTCAAAACTTTTAAAAAAGAGGAGTACCGAAGCACACCTATAAGTAACAAATATTCCTTGCAACAGAACTGCCATATACAAGATGCTAATCGTTACCTCCCACAGATGTAATGTGCTAATTGGTTCAGCAAATTATTTCTGGGTTCAAATTCCAGGCAACCGAGATCCTGCGACGAGTATTTTCTACCATAGGATACCCCGATCCCATTGAATAATTGTGGAATAGAATAGAGTTTTACCTACTAGCTTAAGCATCCCATAAGCTTAGCCAGTACTTTAGAAATGATTGTCCAATGTCCACTTGGACAACATATCTGATATTGTGGACTTGGAGCTGAAATACGCTCCAAAGTACAATTCTAATTGTGCTGCACTTGGAGTTGGAATATGTTCTAAAGTACAATTCTAATTGTGCTGCACAGACTGGGATCTGGTCTTTTGGCTTATAGAGAAATAAGGAGTGCTATGCTATCCAGCAGGCTCCTGGAACTCTTGTCAAAGAAAGGATCTGCAAGATCTTGCTTCAGCGTCCAGTTTGATGCAAAGGTGCCCATGTAAAGAACGACAATAAGTTAAGTCTATTGGTACAATTTAGTCGATGCCACGTGCCCATGTATATAAGGAAATGGACCCTGTGCACAAAGATGAGCTACATGGATATCTTGCAGCCATACAATCTGCAGATAGCTGCAACCATTAATATCTCTTAACTAGCCTTGATGCTATCTAAAGGTCTTCTCGACCAAACTGTATTGCCTTTGTTCTATGGTTCTATAAGATGATACTGTTTGTTCGAATCGTTTTGAACTTTTTCAATTTTTTTGCATACAATCTTCTTTACACTAGCATGGTATTTTTTTTTCTAATCATTGAGCACATGATATAAAAGAGTATTGGGTTTCGTATTGTAATTTTGAATGTAGTTTACTGTGAGAATAAAGTGTCCCAACCAACTCATTTCTATTGTCTTGTTATTTGTTGTCCAGGACGCAGGGTTTTCTTGCACTTTTCACTGGTGACACTGGTGAAATTCGCGCAGAGGTTCGAGAACAGATTGATACAAAAGTTGCAGAGTGGAGAGAGGAAGGAAAGGCTGAGATCGTTCCTGGTGTTCTGTTTATTGATGAAGTCCACATGCTAGATATTGAATGCTTCTCCTTCCTAAACCGTGCTTTGGAAAATGATATGGCTCCAATCCTAGTTATTGCAACAAATAGAGGGATTACATCCATACGTGGCACAAACTACCGATCACCACACGGGATACCACCGGATTTCCTTGATCGCCTCTTAATCATCACAACACAGCCATACACGGAGGATGAGATCCGGAAGATCCTAGACGTCAGGTGCGACGAAGAAGATGTGGAAATGTCTGCGGATGCCAAGGTTTTGCTCACAAAGATTGGCGTGGAGACCTCTCTGAGGTATGCAATCCACCTGATCACTTCCGCTGCCTTAGCTTGCCAGAAGCGCAAGGGTAAGGTGGTGGAGATGGAGGACATAAGCCGGGTCTACCAGCTCTTTCTGGACGTTAAGAGGTCGACGCAATACTTAATGGAGTATCAGAGCCAGTACATGTTCAATGAAGTGCCAGGGGAAGCAGAGGGAGATGATGCCATGCAGTCTTAGATGAATAGTGTTACAACGTAACTGGGTGGGTTTGTATGGTTCGTGTATCTTGGATACTTCTTGCTCATTTAGATGACTAGTGTTAAACCTAAGATGGTGTTACCCCGACAACCATGCTTGGTGCATGCAATGGACTATGCTAGCTACTGTAGTTAGGCTCTATAGTTCAATGTATCTTATCTGATTTCATCCCTGATTGGAGCAGTAGTTTGTTTTGCTTAGATCGTTGTGACACCATCGTATGTGTACGGGCCTACCGGGCCAGTTGTTATGCCCAAGATGCATAGGATTGTGTGATTAGTTCAGGTAGCTTTAAGTGGCTTTGGTTTCTGGTTTCTGTATTTTGATTTTCGGTTTTTAGAAGTCAGAAGTTATTTGAAATACAGTGATTATTTATTTATTTTTGTCTTCTTTGGTTTTGTTATCTTTTCTTTTCCTTATTTCACGGTTTGTTCGTGGACATATAAGGATGATACTTTTTTGGGAATGTGTGTTTCGCTATCAAATACTCAGATTTGAAGTAGTTGTTGAGTACTTATTCTGAACGGATCCAGATCGCCTGCCTTCAGCTGTGAAGTCACCAGCGTACCTTCGCTATCACATCCACCGTCCAACCATTTCAAATCGATCATGTGGCTCACGCACGCGCTTCTGCCTCAGGCCCTTGTAGGCTGTAGCCATGCCGTGAGTGTTCCAGCGAAGTCAACATTCTTTAAATTATTACTGTTGAATCAAAATACTACTCCAGACTAGCACTAGCCTCTAAAATGTTTAGCATCGCTAAAAATATGATGAAACTATGTACAATTTCACCAAAATAAAAATAGTTTTGGAATCAATCACACCATTCATCACAAAGTAGGATAGTGCCATATCAGTTCATAAAACAAAAACCAAATTCTGATTAAAGTGGCGCTGCACAACATCAAAAGCAATGTCCTGGAATGTAACCTCCGTAACTAAAATACTCCTAGGTCTTCACTGCAAAGATCGTTGCTATTTGAGCTCTGCAAGTTGATAAATAAAATAAAATCTTAGTAACATTACAATCCCTACATGTGTTCATTAAGTTTATTAGATTACCATCAATAGTTGAGTGAATGTATTTATGACCCCATATTGTTCAAAAATTTTGGTGTTGTTCCTAGCATTGTTATGTTCTGCAACCTGTGCCTGCACACCATCATTTCTAACCTCTTGCCCCTGGAAATAGAATAAAAATCAAAGGAAATTTTTAATCCAAACAACATTACTAAAAGGGTACAAATAAATTGGGACTCAAATATAACAGAAATGCATTTGTTGCTAAGAATATACCTTAGATTTTCTCCTCAGCTTGTGGTTCTTATCATTCCACATTCTTTTCCTCTTTGAGCTCCTTATGTGAACTTCTCTCTTTTTTAGGCATGCATTTGTAAGTGAAAAATCCGGTGGCTGAACATCCACATTTGTTGGATCTCCTGAAACAGTGCATGGACTTGCAGCCATTTTGTTTTGAACTTCCTTAGCAATGAAGTTAAGTGCGTTGTCTACCAGCATGCAACATTCTGATGAGCTAGCTGCTTGATCGACCAAACTAAGAAATTTTTGTGAGAGGTACTTGCGGCGTCGCAGAGCATCCATCATTGGATTTTCAACAACTGTTCTTCCCTGGTTATCTTGTATGGTTCCATGACGTGCTTCTTGTGTCCATCGCTTTGACACATACTGTGGTGGCAGTGACTTGATATTCATTAAATCTAGAATTTTTAGAGAATGACGACATAATATTCCAATCCTACTAAACTGGTTACAGCCACAAACAACCGTCTGCTCTAAAGGATTACCAATAACTTTGTACTCCTCGAATGCTAAATCCTCATTGTCAATAGAGACAAGATATTCATTCTCTCCATGTAACATTGTAGCACATGCTGATGTGGAATGTTCATATTCAGCTTGAAAAACTTCAAATATAACAGGTGTGTACAATTTGCTTGCTTGCAACAATATACTGCTACGGTGCTTGCCTACGCTGAAAAGATGGGCTGGCCTCCACGGCATGGGCTTGGGCTGACGCAGAGGCGCGTACGTGAGCCACAGGATGGATTGGAAATGGTTGGACGGTGGATGTGATAGCGAAGGTACATTGGTGACTTCACAGCTGAAGACAGCCGATCTGGATCCATTCTGAACTAGGCTATACTTTTTTGGGAATGTGTTTTCGGTTGTTGAGTACTTATTCATAACCAAATGAAGCTTCCAGCCTTCTTCCACGTGTTGATTTCATTGTACAGTTCTCAGCTGTGGCTAGTGCAAATCAGAAACTCACCATACGTATGCCATTGCTCGCAGCTGGACTTTGTGCTCACAGTTATCGATATTTGAACGCAGGACATTGAGTGTTTGAAGCTTTATTCTTCAGGTATGGCAGGGAGGAAGGTTTGGCTCTCCTTGAGAAGACTGGCATGTACCTTGGACCGGATCATTATGCGCTTGACCATGGACCGATTGATGTGATGCGTGGTGAGGTATACTGCACCTGCAGATCTTAAGGCAAGCCTGTCCAACTTCTCCTGTTCTTTAATTGCAGCATCTCTGTTGTTGTTAATGGTTTTCCATGTATTAGCCTAGTGAAACTTAGTACTTTCGATCCACTCATCAAAGCTGGACTGGGCTCTTGTGTGTCTGTTTCTACTTTGGATGGGCGAGGTAGAGCCGTAGAGGTCCTGTACATTTGAAAACTAATGGGATTTAAGGGAGGATCTATGCTAGATAGAATGGAAATTTAGACATCTGGCCGTATATATCTCTGTGCAAGTAAAATACACTATGGGTTTCTAAACTTGTCACGTTGATTCACTTAGATCCCTAAACTTTGCAACTGCAGATTTATATACCTAAACTTATTTAAGTAAATCATAGTAGGTTCGTCAGCTTGACCGTTGACATGTAGTCTTGTTCGATGCTAGCATGGCGTGATAGTCACATGTGTCTCCACCACTTGCTCTCTCCATCTCCTCCTCCGCCACCATGCCCGCCCCCTCCACCTCCGAACTTTCCTCCCCCACCACCGCACCTGCCTCCCACCTCTAGCTGCTACACCTTCGCTACGATTTCAAGCCATTGCTTGCCTACCTCTCCTCCTCCACTGTCGCATCCTTCACGTTGTTGTCCGTGCTGGCCCCAAAGCACTGGTGATGATAACCGGATCAAGCAGTTGGATGTGAGGGATCTAGTGGTTGCACCTCCACAACACAACTCAGATCTGGTCGGTTGTCGGGGAGGAGGAAGACAATGACGGAGGGATTGGGTATAGGTGGATCCAACGACAATGGTGACGGGGCTGCTAGCATGGAGAAAGACGGTCCGCCTTCAGGGAGGAGAAAGACCGTGGCGGAGGGATCGAGTATGGGAAGATCCGGCAACATGGATGCTGGAGAAAGATGGTTGGCCGTTGGGGAGGAGAAAGACAGTGGCAGAAGGATCGGGGACAAGCAGATCCAGCGACAACGGCGACGGGGATGTTGGCATGGAGGAAGACGGTGGCAGAAGGATCAGGGACAGCCAGATTCGACGACAACAGCGACGAATATGCTAACGTGTAGGAACATGAGGTGAGGGAATGCATAGGATCCCAACTAGGCGGGGTAAACATCAATTTTATCTCTCACTCGGCTGGTCACATGAGCCGCACATATCCTCTACGCCAGGATGACATTGATTAAGATTATACTCAGCGGTTAAGTCAACAGGGGCAGAACTAGACACAGTCCAAGCCCCATGCTAGCCCAGCTGTTCTTGGGATGAAGCTGTTTTTTTTTTGTGATTTTTCACTAAATTTTCATGGCATTTTGTTCATAGACCTCGGGTTATAGTCTAAGTAACTCCAGACTTGGTTCTACCCTGCAAGTCAGTGAATCGTCCTTGAATTGCAGTGACCTAGTTAAACAAATTTAGGTATACGAATTTATAGCTTTAAAGTTTAGGGATTCAAGTGATCCAACTGACAAATTTAAGGATCTAAAGTGTATTTTACTCTTTCTACCATTCTTCTCGTCAATGCAGCCACGATGAATAATTTCTTGTTGCAAAGTTTTATTAGTAGTTCCAAGGCCTGGAGACAAAAGCCCAGAGCTCGAAAGGTGTTTAGTCAAAACGCAGGCCTAGTCTCGGCCCAAGAACCAAGCCCGGTTGTCTATCCCCCCCAAAAAATTAGGCATTACCGAACCGGACCTGGCCCACAACGTCAGGCTGCCCATGGACGACAGGGAAGGGCTCAGACTCACGGAGGCAAGGATTTCAAACCGTCAAATTATTGCGAAATTCCAGTAAATTCTCACGTGCCAAACAATGCCTAAACCTTCTCCTTCGTGCTTCTCCTCCTCTCCGATTAATTCCATTGTAGCCATGCTTGCTGCATGAATGCAACTACATACAATGTCGTATCTAGAATTTTATCACGCCCTAAGCTATGAAGAGTCAGAAGCCACTATTATCTAAGCTAAAAGGAAAAGTTACATCCTTAGTTTACTTAGATTTATCTACACTTTGCACTGATAGATATCGTACGTCTTGAGCTAAAGACTAGGTTGCTCAGGGTGTGGATCTATCTGCCACTAACTACATACAATGAAGTGCATTTTATTTGGTTCTCAGTGCCGACTCATATTTCAGAAGGGACACTGGTGCCCTGTCCCTTTCGAGTCTGGTAGCTCCTCCACCTGATGTGGATATCTCCAGAGCCATTTCAGGAAGTAGTTAATATATGTTATCCTTAGGGTTTCATCACAAGTTACCTTCCAAAAATAGGACGGGTGTCAGCACAAGTGGAAGGTCATTATCATGGATATATGATAATCTCGAAAGATCTCCGACACCTCCATTGTCAATAGCTCTTGCCTTGATTCATACGCAGAAGTTTCAAAGAAGAAAAGCTGGCATCTCTGTACTTAACCTCTCTTATGTGATGCTGGCGAAGTCTTTTCAGGTTAGAATAGAGTCGTAACCTGCTGCCTTACTGTAGAGTGTTGCAGCGAGATTCTCGTCCGACACACACTTGCTGCTGTTACCATTGACCGGCTGCATCAGCATTCCAGTGAGACAGCCAATGCTATTGGCTACATATCAGGCTTGCATAATTCAGGTACAGGTGACTGCCCATTAGTAGTTTACCAGCTAACCAAACACCAAGGAAACTGGCAAGAAATTCTCCCTCGCAGTTCAGAAAAACTTAAGAAAGAATTCGATATAAACTTGTCTTGGAATACTTGCAAAGAAAGAGAGACCAACGGCACGGGCGGGGCCGATCTTGAGCTGATCCTGGAGATGGTGGCTGCACGGCCATTCTCTGATAGCCTGATCTCACTGAGCAACGACCATCTGATCGGCAGCAGAGTGGGTGTCTAGTCTTTAAACATTTCTACTGCTGCTGTTGCTGATTTGCAGTTTCTGCTGGAAGTTCCAGTCAGAGTCAGTTACCCCTGTCCGGCCAAACTGACGTAAGAGACTCTTTGTACAGCTTTGTAACTGTAGCTTTTCTTTCCCTCCATCTCATGCTCAGCTCGCCTACATATTTACGGATCAAGAAAAAAAGATCACCGTGATCATGAATTATCATATTCTGCTGAAGTAGAACCAGAGTTGCTAAGCCCAGGAGCTGTCCCGTAGATAAGGTAGAAGCGCAAGGAATTAAGTTGTTCATCTTCAACAGTAAGCTTTCTTCACTGAACTGCACTTCGTGGATACTATTAGTCTGTTACTATACAGAGTATAGCTCGGCCAACAAGTTGCTTATGGTTTCATGATTGAAATGTTGCATATTGCTCCATTTGTCTTGAGCTGCTTGGCCGTAACATTTATTCTTTCCTTTTGTTCCGGACCTGAATTTTATTTTATTTTATTTTTTTGCAGGAACATCCGGAGTTGAAAATTACCTTTGAAATCAGTGAGCTACGATTTACTTTGCTAGTCAGTTGTGTGAAAAATGTGCCCACGTACTTCATCACTCTGCTTTCAATAATGTCACACTCATGTACAATTGGTGGCGATTGATGAAAGTTTTACTTCCAATTCCCCATGAAATTTTAACAATCCAAACACGCAGGTGGAAAACTTTTCAGCCAATACTTCCCATTGGCCATTACCACCTTTTCATCCTCATGGCATGGCGCCACACGACGCTAGAAACAGAAAAGATCGTTGTGGAGAGGACCACGAACAAAATGGGTGCGTGTGAGGTGTGACTGAGTGTGTGAGAGCTAGAACCGAGAAAGAACAGACCATCCAACCATGCAATAGACTATGGACCAAAATGGAAAAGTAACCCCTGCTGGTTCCTTTCGTTTATCATGAATGTTTCTCAATTTTTGTGCTTACATATTTTAATTCCAAAAAGGAAGCAAGGAGATCCTCTACGTTGGTGGGGGATTGGACAAAAAAAAACAAGAAAAGAGAAGTTAAATTAATTTAGGAATTTTTGTTGTAAGAAAATCCATTTTTGTCCTACCTATACCATCTTTGGTCCTAAAACTCCCTGATAGTGCAACACTTGCACCATTGGAATCCCTACTCGCATTGCTCCATTTTTTAGAAAAGTTTAAAAGGCATTTTCATTGTTTCCTTTTAAAAAAAAGACTTTTCCATTAGTATTGACCAATTTTGGTAGCAAAGGGTAATTTGGAGGCTGGATGAGTGCTGATGTGGTGAAGAATAGAGGGGGAAAAAATTAAGATATGCTATAGAAGGGGAACATGTTGGATCCCATCCTGATGGGATAGTGTTCGTCCGTTCTAATGCATCCAACGGCCACCATCCATGATCTCCTTTCGATCTCCTATCCTGTCCGTATTTGCTTCTAAAAATTATTTTTCTACAACAAAAGATTTTTTTACATTACTTAACTTTCAAATAGAGTGTCTTTTCAAAACGGTGTCTACTAGTCGATTGTAATAGACACTATAGAACTTCATTTATATCGGCCAAAATCGCATACAAGTATCTTTCTCTACAAGGTGTTACTATTTATCATCCAAAATTAAAATCTATCAACAAAAATAAATATGAACGCTCCATATATTCCCTTTTTGTCACCCTGTCTTCCCCTCTCTCGCATAGCCATTCTCAACCACCACTCTCCTCTCTCCGCCACCGCCGCCTCAGCAAAACAATCCCCTAGATTCGGCATTGTTGATCACCCTTGTGCAACAACAAGGATATGCTCATTCCAGATGTAGTCAAAACTTCTAATTGCTATCATCTTGGCTTATCTTCTTCGCTGCCACCGTCAAACTTGATTTCGATTCTCCCTACTCCAAAAGCGTTGTTCTCTGTTATTGCCATGAACTCGATAGCCAGTCGCTATTGTTGAGATAGATTTCCACCGTTGTCACTCTCAAGCCAAAGCGTTGTTGCCGTATCGAGTTGTATTTAAGGCTGTCATCACCAACGGACTGATGTGTGGTGGCTGCCTCGAGTTGGATCGAGGCATAGCTGCCGCTAGTTGTTCATTGAAAATCACATGTTTTATTTCTCTCTAAAAAATGTCTTATTCAATATCTTTTCTGTTGAGATTTGCTAAAACTTTCGCTAAAATTGGGAATTGAGATTTATTAAGGTTTGAAATCAAAGTGAAACCCAGAATTGCAATCCTATCGCAACAGTATACTGCTGGGTGAACACCTTCCAAAAAAATTGAAGCAAGATTTCAACACAAATTATAATTTTGCAAAAATCAAAATCCCTAGCCCTCTAACCGCAAAAACACCTGGAGTCTCCATTAATAAAAAAAAGGACGCCACTATGTACCAGCCGTGCATCATCTCGGTGTTCCGCATGCATATCCAAATGTAGCTACCAGTTCATAACTCCACGTACCTCGTGGTTGTCTATGTCATGCGTTCAACAACATCTTACTGCCACACAAATGAGTGACCTTATTCATTTAACAGCTATGCATACCATGCGTTCAACAATACAGTCGAACATAAAATCTTTACAATTTCTAAAGTAAATATAAGAGCAATCTAGAGCAATAAATTTAGGAGCAAATCTACGTGCTACTGTCACACATGATAATCCCCACATCCACCCACCCCTCCAGAAAATCACCAAAATCTAACCAGTTGAACAGATCAAAACCAACGTTAAACTAAATCCGCTACTTGCCTGTGTGCTACTACCATCACATGCTGATCCCACCCCTACTAATCAAATCAGAATAAATCTGAGAGCAAAGTTAGTATAAATTTAGGAGTAATTTAGGATATTATCTAAAGTAAATCTAGAATTATTTGGATACAAATCATGCAAATAAGCTGAGAATAATTACCAAGCAAAATTGATATAAATTTGAAACCAAATCAGGTACAAATGTGACACAAAACATAATAAAAATGGAAAAAGAGAGAAACGCTTTCTTCCTTTACATTTTCTTCTTGTGTGCATCCTTATCTTATGTGACAGATTTGATACGGGCTATCTGTGAGATTGGAGAGAAACGCTTGGGAAAAGAGAGAAGTTGGAGGGATAGAGAAGATTGGAATAGGAAAAACTTGTTGTGAGTTTTCACGTCAGAGAGAGGAAGGGGAAAGTGAAGAGGAAGGGGAGAGTGGGAGCCAATGTTGCTGTTTTTCTTTGTTAATAATGTCAAACATCTATCCAATGGTTATCTATACTGTAGTTCAATAATGTAATCGGACGCATGCGTAGTACTAGATTTTTTTAAAAAAGGAAATAGTTGCCAAACTCACACCCCATTTCCTTGTTGCGTTGGCTTTCGCACTAGCTTTCCTTCCGTACATGATGATAGATCCAACATATATAAGAGGTGGGTCTACGCGACCCCATGGTTGCTTTGTGATAGCATCTAAAAATATCCTCACGAAGCCTAGGGAAAACACCAATCCAAGCGCGATAGTACCAACACCGCACAACTAAGGGGCCCTCTGACGGCTGCTGGTTGTGGTTTTTATTGTTAGTTAAAATTACACTGTAACAGTTATAATAACTATTACTTTTCTAAATTATTTAATTAAAAATAAAAAAATATTTTTATATCCTTACAAATAATAAAAAAACATAAACAAAAAAGTTGAAAAATAAATAAAAAAACTAAAATTAAAAAGTCGGTATGTTTTAAATAATTTTTACTAGAAACTAAAACACGAGGAGCGGGACTAAATCCTTTTCCAGTAGGTAAATAGCCCACCTTGCAAGAAGACAAGAGAAACGAGCTAGGCATCACGGGTTTTCTACTGTACATGCATCAGCCACACCTGCCTGACTAGCAAGCACACACGCTACACTTGCCGACTTTTCCTCGTTCGATCACGGCAAATGCACTCGCGCAGCTCGTATAGCCGCGTGTATTTCCCTCTCGAGGCGCACCCCCACCGTCATGTGGATAACAGCGATCGTTGAGATTAGCGCTTCCTGGCCCAGCCCGGCCTTTTTCGCCCTTATCAAGTCGGGAGATCCATCCGCCGCGTTGCTCATTTGTCTCCTGTATTTCATGGCGTCTCGGGATAAACTTTTAACAGACTAACATTCTATAATTAATACCAATTTATATCCATATCATGGTATAATAAAAATAAATTATAAATATGTTATTGACATAAAACTTTAGCTCGATATTTCGACATAAAACACAATAAAAAAATATTGCAAAACATAAACGATATGCATAGTAGAGATAAATATGAGCACCTAAATAACGAAGATTTCCTCTCTATCATAGCCCACAATTTCTTCATAGTAGGACAAAAAAGCGCGATACCATGTTTTGAATGAAGAAAAGATTGCAAATAAGAGTTGCACATGTACACCATACATCTATGAATGATGAGAAGGTTGCAACTTGTGAACTTGATTGTAACTTCCCAAGGAACAATCGCACTCAGAACATTTGATCGAAACGTTCTAGATGCTTATGGTAATCATCTGACATTTGCAAGCAAGACTGCTGCTAATCGTATCAAAAACTAAATGCCAAAAACTTCATATCCTCAGTTTCGCCACTAAATGTTTCTAAAACTAAATCTACAAGGGTTTTAGTAATTAAAGAATTACCTCGGCGGAGTAGATGTTGGTCTGGGCTGCGGTGTCATTGACGTAGTCAGACCAACTTTTCTTCTTTGGGAGAATGTGCCCATGACCTTGGTCCTCTCTTCGGCTAGCCACGCTCAAGTTCCTAACCTGCACACAGGAAAGAAAGAGTCAACCATCACCATTCACTGCCTAGCTACTGCATTCTTTCGTTGCACGACTCTGCTATGAAATTGCATTCTTGATTCGCAACAAGAGCTAATCAAGAGGTGGATGGGGGAGGAACAAGGGAGGGGATTACCTCATTGGGCGCACACTCCTCCCCTAGCGGCGACGGTGAGAAGGCATTACAAGAGACCATGGACACCTTATCGCTACCCTATCCCATCCTCTGCGACCTCCTCTATAAGGCGCAATTGAAGCTGCTAGCGAAGAGCATGGACTGAGCCATCGTGCAAGCCATCTCTGTGGAGGCTGTGTTGAGCGAGCCAGCAAGACGATGGGGCGATATATACAAGTGCCGAGGAGGGTTGGGGAGTTTGGGCGCTGTTGTACCCTGCTGCTGTTTGGGGTTAGGCCGACGATAGCGAGTGATGGCATGCAGGATAGGAGGGAGAGTAGGAGACGGGTGAATGGGTTTTGCTGGATCTATAAAGGGGAATTACTACTAATGTTTTTGGACATCAGGCTATAGTCTACCCAATCTGAGGTTTAGATCCACTCCTGCTTCACTCTTTAACTTCCTTATCTGCATAACTGAGCTGAGGCAAACAACAACACTGTAACATCCTGAAAAATGTAAATATTAAATTATGAAGCTTCTGTATTATTTTATTCGCTCTTTATTTGAATTTGGAGTTTGTGTTATTTTTCTGAATAATTTAAATAAAAGCTCCAAAACGGCAATGAGATCAAGTGGAAAACAAGCATGTTTAAATATTAGAAAATTTAAAATTTAAGTAAGAATCTGAAAAGATGATCCAGAAAGGAATGGGGGAAAATTTTGGTTTAGACATAAAGCCCTCATTTTAAATAATGGCATGAATAACGAGGGAAGCAAATAAATTAAATGCCAACAATAGTTGAAAATATTTTTATTAAGTCCAAAATGTCATCAGGAATTTCTATGAATTTTTCCTGAATTTTTGGAGGTATTTTCATATTTTTCTGACCTTATTGGAATTTTCTGGCAAATTTTAAAAGCAAGAAATTAAAATCTGGAAAAATCGGAATTTCAACCCACCCTTCGGCCGCCACATGGACGGCCAGATGCCGCCCACGTCGCCGCTCCCATCCCGCTTTCCCCTCCTCTCGGGCTGCCACCTGGCCGGTCCCGATCAACGCCACACCGACCCGCCCGCGCCATCCACCGCCCGCTTCGCGCCCTCGCTCGGCCGCTCGATGCGCGCCTCAGCCCATCCGGCACGTCCGCTCCCTCGCGCCCCTCTCCCGCTGACCGGTGGGGCCGAGTCGTCAGACTTTCTTCCTCCTCCCTCTTCTTCTCCACGCGGCCGCGACACGGTTCTTCCTCGCGCTCGCGCTCGGCCGCAGCAAATCCTTCACCACGCGGGAAAAATTTAAAAGTACAGCTACAGGAGGGGGGAAGCACCTCTCCCGCCCTCTCTCTCCTACAAAATCCCGGCGAGATTTGCTCCATTCCTCCTCGCCAGCGTGAACAGGGCGGCGGCCACATGTCGACCTCGCCGTGCGCCTCTCTCCGGCTATATAAGCCCTACCTGGGAGTCACAATCGCGCCGCAATGTCTCTCTCTCTCCCCTCCTCTGTGAGCAATAGAACCGTGGTGTTCCAAATCACCGGCAAGCTTGCTTCCTTCCCCAACTCCGGCGATCGCCGATCCGCCGAACCAAGCCACCAGAGTCCGATTCTCCACTCTTGAATCATCTCCGGAGCATCGTGAGGCTATCCCCGGCCTCGCCTGCACCTCCCGAAGCCCGTACCTCGCTAGCACCGGAGCTCCCGCCCAAACCGCCGCCAGCCTTCTCCGGTGAACGCCGTCCTCCGCCGACTACACCAACGTCATCACCATCGCACGAGGATTGTATATCACGGACGACCCGAACCTCTCCGACAGTACCTCGCCGCCGGCCACCGTCGCACCCGACTTCCTCTGCTCGGCTTCCTCCCGGAGCTACTTCAAAAGGTATTATTACCCTATATGGGTAAGCATCGCTCGGCTTGGCCGAGTGGCTTCCAGCGCTAACTCTTCCTTCCTCTCGCTCCCGCGGCGCGCGTTCGAGCCCCGGCTCCGCGCCTGCGGTCGAGCATTTCTTTTAAACTCCCCGCTGACAGCTGGGCCCCGCTGGTCAGCGACCGCCCGCCGCAGGCCGGCTGACATCCGGGTCCCACCCGTCAGTGGCCGGACCCGCTGACAGATGAGCCCCACTGGCCATAGAGACAAAGAAAAATAATAAAAGAAAAGGATAAAAATTAAAATATGACACATGGGTCCCACCTGTCAGAACTTTAATACTTTTTGGATTTAACTGGACTGAGGACTTTGAATGAGCATAACTTTTTCATTTTAACTCCAAATTGGATGAGACAAATTTCTAAATTCATCTAAATTCAAGATCTATCCAATGGAATTGAAATCATAATTTTTAGAGTTCATTTGAATTTCTGGTGTTATTTGGTTTGATTTGCTGCTTTTCTTTTGTACAAATTTTTGGCGCGCGCTAAAATAGCATACGAGGCACAAGAAGAAGAGATCGAGGCAGCGACCCTAGAAGCACCAGAGAATCCGGATCCCGACCACTGTGACCAAGGCGAGTCAATACTTTGATCATGTTGAACCCACATTTATGCAAATTACTTGGTTTTAAATTAAGAAAATGCATGCTGTTATTTTTATGCAAATACATGCTAAACTTGATATTCTAGTTAAATGCCAATATTTACCTTGAATAGTATTACCCTCCCTTGGAATGATTGAATGTGTAAACCTTGTCGCCCTAGCAAAAGTATAATACTAATATTTCGAAAATAAGTCCCTAATGATATGCTATGCTTAGTGTTGCATTAATACTCAGGGGGCGCTGAAATGCCCCAAAGCATCACTTTGAAACATGAAAGACTGGTTTGGGCAGTCATGGTGGGAATGACTGGTATACTTGGTTATGGATATATTTTGCTCCCAAAATCTCAACATGCTTAAATATCTGGGCGGACTAGTTCGAGTGTGTGAATATGTGGTGCAGTGGAAGCACAAAGTGGATTAATGGTAGACCGTCCAGATAACCCTAAGGACCGAATCTTGTCATGTCACCCGTGTAAAACAGTACAACCATAAGTCTGTAAAATACAACTTGGCTAAGTAGATTTATCGAAAACCCCAGACTCATCTCGCTAGTAGGAGATAGAAGTGAGTATGCAAGGGCAAGGGAAGGCCTAAAGGGACACCGAGTGGAGGGTGAAGTTTCCCAGTCGTGCTAGCGCAGAGGGGAGTGGAGCCCGTACGCTAGTAGCTGTGGGGAACATCCCGTGCAACATATGGGACCCACCGCAAGTGGGCAGTCTCCCATAGGGTGAGATGACAAAAGGGTCTAGATACTTTGAAAAGTCACTGTGATGGTCTGCTCAACCACACGTCTAAGGAATCGTGTGGGGGCAAAGAGTTGATTATCTCTTGTGGGTAAAGTGTGCAAAACTCTGCAGAGTTAAAACTATTCGAATAGCCGTGCCCACGGTCAAGGGCAGACATGGGAACTTAACTAAGATATAGTTTTGTTTACAAAATATTGAAAAATGGGAATGGAAAAGTGAAAGGGCGATGGACTGCTCTGATTTGGAATTGTCCTGGGTGTCGTCCCAGTGGTAAGTTAAGCGGCTATAACGCTGAAGAATTGCTATATGGTGCAGATGCCATGTAATGGTGGATGGAATCTGAATCACTATTATTACTGCATTCAACATATACGTGTGTTCAAAATGCTAGGTCTTAAGGAATTTTTATATAATTGTATTCAAAAGCACTCTTCGCAAAAGAAAATAAACTTAAGCCATCCTTGATTAGCCATACATGTTATATACTGCATTCTGTGTGTTGATTCGCTGAGCACGGGGTCGGAGTGCTCACGCTCGCTTTGCGGCAAAAATCCAGAAACAGGAGCGCAAGACCACTACGCCTACGAGGAAGCTCCCGCTACGGAGGAGAAGAATGACGAAGAAAACTAAGGCGTATGCTTCGTTGTTTAGTCATGGACAAGTAGACATATGGCGTTGTGTGCACGTATGTTACTAGTTAGTTGGTGACATATAATGCACACAGTACCTTCCAGTCGCTTGCCTGTGGATTTGGGTTTGCTTTTGCTGTATTTCCGCTGTGCGTATTTGTAATAATGACATTTGGCCTAGTCAGCCCTTTTGTTAACTATCACCCGACGTGGTGTATTTCAGTTTATATAATATAATGGATGATTATGCGATGTATGAAATAATTCAGCAATGTACCTGTGTGCACTAACTACTGATCCAGGGATTAGTGCAGTGAAACACAGTAAGATTCGGATTGAAAAATCCGGGTCTGACAAACACTGCCTTTCTTTGCTCACTTGATGACTCCCAGGTCACCATGTCTCCAAGGCTCCGCTCATTTCGGCTTGAGTTTTTGGTTTATTTTCCACTATTCTTAATTTTTATCTTTTTCTGACTTTTTGGTTTTTTTTGAGTTTTTTGCCGTTTCTTTGTTTTCCCATATTCGTCTGCATTGCCCATGATTGGCTAACATATCTTTTCTATTTCTATTTTTTTAAAATTTAATTACACCAAATAAGCCACCATCAACTACAATATAATTTCAGCCAGTTACAGTATAATTTCAGTCATAAGCCACTTTTTTCAACCAAAATGAGCAGGTCGCAAGTCAAAGGCACAGCTCACACAATTCTAAGTAGCTTATACTATCAACTTGTCCATACAAACATGGAATTCAGTACACGAAATAAAAAAGAAAGGAGGGGGAATGACATAGTGTCAGAGAAACAACATAGGCTCTGTTCAAAACAGTTGTAACTGTTAGCTTTTGGTTTTTAGTTAAAATAGTACTGTAACGTCTGTTAGCTTTATCGTAGATATTTCAAACAGCTTTTAACTTCTAGAAGTCAGAAGGCACCACTGTTTGGAACGGACCAATGGAGGTTTTAAGAATTGAGTTTGAAAATATCACTCCCACCATTTTTTTAAAAAAAATTTGGCCCTCAAGCGTTTATTTTTACAAATCTAATCTCCTACAGATCTACCACATACGGTAGTACTGTAGCAGACCTATGGCATGTGGCAATGGTCTTACCGAGCTACAATAGTTCGGTAGCACTGTATGTACAGTATCCTATCAAGGTACGGTAGCTCAGCATCACTGTAGCCACAGCACCCTGCCGAGATACTTAGCTCAGCAGGGCGGCTGTATACATGGTAGGGTTGCCAAAGTGCTCTGGTACATGGTACGTCGGTGGGAGAGGCAAGATTTGTAAAACGGACGAATGCTTAATACTCCCCCTATTATAGCAGGGGAATCGCCGCGCGGAGGGCAGCGCCAGCTCAGCCCGCGAGCGCGTCCGGCCGGCGCGTGGCCGAAAAAATTTCGGTACGGTCAAGGGAGCGTTTTTGCGAAAAAGTCCCTGCGTTTTTCCGAAATTACGTAAAGGCCCTTTTTCCTCGCGAAAAGGTTCCTGCCAGTTTTTTTAGCCCCTCCACTTTGCAGGATAGCCCCCCGCGGTTTTCGAAATTGCGCACGAGTCCTCGTTTGTTTACGTACAGGTCCTCGATTTTTTACGAAAAAGCCTTTTAACTTTTTTGAAAATACGCATGTGCTCTCGATTTTTTTAAAAAAAACTCCTCACCAATTATCGCCTCTTTTACTTTGGTACGTACGGTGACTGGCGCGGCGTGGCGCCGCGCCTATTAGGCTAGTCGCCATCTACTACGAGCGGAAGGTTTCCCGGCCGCTCGCCCCCTCCATGTCGCCCCGCCCGCGCGGCCGCCCGACGCGTGCCCGAGCGAATCTCGGTACGGTCGGGGGAGGTCATTTCCTCGCATTTCCCAGAAATTACGTAAAGGTCCTTTTTCCCTCGCGAACAGGTCCCTGCAAGTTTTTTTAGCGCCTCCATTTTGCAGGATAGCGCCCGCGTTTTCCTAAATTACGTACGGGTCCTCGTTTATTACGTGCAGGCCCTCAGTTTTTTACGAAAAAGTCTTTTGACTTTTTTGAAAATACACATGTGCCCTCATTTTTTTTACGAAAAAGCCCTTCGACTTTTTTGAAAATACACATGTGCCCTCGATTTTTTTTAATTTTTTTAGCTCCTCACAAATTACCGCCTCTTTCACTTTGGTACACACGGTGGCTGACGCGGTGTGGCGCCGCGACTATGAGGCTAGTTTAAAAGATGTTAGATAGAATTATATTTGTGCGATGGCTTCGGTTCTTAAAGGCGGAAGCCACCCAAAAGATAGAGGGGGGGGGGGGTGTTTAAAAAGGCCCAGCGCAAGCCACCAAAAAGGTGTCCCCGCAGGGCAGTAAAACCGCGGTGGCAGGGGGTGGCCACGTGCGCACGAATCGTGGCGCGAAATCCGACGGCGGCGCCGGGACGCTACCGACCCCGCACCGAAAGGCCAACGTGCCGGATTGGCACCGCGCGGTACAACGCCCGCACCCCCTCATCCCGATGCCCCTCTGACTCCCACCCCATCTCCCTCGATAGAAAGCCACACGAAAACAAGAGAGAGAGAGAAGAAGCAAAGAAAGGGGGGGAGAGAGAAATATCTCCGTCCACCAGCCGCCGCCGCGCAGCAGCCGCGCCCCCGGTGCCGTAGGCCGCGGGAGATAAGGACAAGCTAGAGCCCAGTGTGCAGAGCCGACCAGTGGAGGCGCCGGATCGAGCGGAGATGCTGCCCAATCCGACGAAGCCGGAGCAGGCGGAGGCGGCACCGGCGCCGGTGCCGGCCAAGAAGAAGCGGAACCTCCCCGGGACGCCAGGCGAGAGCGCGCGCTTCGGGTTGCGGGGGCTTGGTGGTTGGTAAAGCTTGCATGGCCTATGTTGGTCTGATGTCGGGTTTGTATGTTCTGTGCGCGTGCAGATCCGGACGCGGAGGTGATCGCGCTGTCGCCGGGGACGCTGCTGGCGACGAACCGGTTCGTGTGCGAGGTGTGCGGGAAGGGGTTCCAGAGGGACCAGAACCTGCAGCTGCATCGCCGGGGGCACAACCTCCCGTGGCGGCTGCGGCAGCGCGGGCCCGGTGCGGCGCCGCCGCGCCGGAGGGTCTACGTCTGCCCGGAGCCCGGCTGCGTGCACCACTCCCCGGCCCGCGCGCTCGGGGACCTCACCGGGATCAAGAAGCACTTCTGCCGCAAGCACGGCGAGAAGCGCTGGGCCTGCCCCCGCTGCGGCAAGCGCTACGCCGTCCAGGCCGACCTCAAGGCCCACGCCAAAACCTGCGGCACCCGCGAGTACCGCTGCGACTGCGGCACCCTCTTCACCAGGTAGTACTTTCCGCTCTCTTTCCCCCCGATTCCAATGGTCCCTCGAGGGGGAAAAGTTTGCATTCCTGTTTGATTCATCAGCCGCCGTGCTGGCTTGGTTCAGGAGGGACAGCTTCGTGACGCATCGCGCCTTCTGCGGCGCCCTCGTGGAGGAGACCGGCAAGGTGCTCGCGGTGCCGGCGCCGCCGTCGCCTCGGCCGCCTGATTTGGAGGCTGAGGAGAATGTGGACAAGGACAAGGAGAAGAGGGAGGAGGAGGAGAATGAGACTGATAATTCTGCTGTGGCCGAGGTGCATGAGCCTCAGAACGGCGAGGCGGTGACGGGGGAGCCACAGCGCCTTCTGTCACCGTCGCCACCGCCTCCACTGCCGCAGGAGCAGCAGCCACTGGTGGCCGTGGTGCCAAATGTGGATGGTTTGCTTCTTTTGCATTTTGGTTGTGTGTTTTTGTCCATGTCCATAGATGAGATTTATAGCAAATTCGTGCTCCTTGAGTCAATCTTATTACTGTAACAAGAAATCAATGCATGTAGCCATTTCATCTATTACCCGAACAACGAGGAGTGACTTGTTCTTTCGTTTTCTGGTCCATCTGTTGCAGAGCCAGAGGTGGTTGCTGAGCTACCTGTGGATGGCAAGCAAGAGGTGGAAGATGATCGAGATGAAGACGCTTGCTTCGAGGAAGTTGATCGATACAAGGAGGCTGAACTGGAGGACCCCAACCTGCCAGACAACGATACTCCAATGCTTCCTTGTTTCCTCCCCTTGCCCTCGGAGGCCATTGGCACTGATGGCAGCAGCACCAGTTGTGGCGCAGGCAGCAGTGCTTCCAATTCCGTCGCTCCAGCTACAACGACGAGCACATTTGCCGGGCTGTTTGCATCGGTCACAACAAGCACCACTCCCCAGAGTAGATCCCTGCGTGATCTTATCGGCGTTGATCCCACCTTCCTTTGCCTTGCAATTGGTGCACCCTCCTCTCTGTTCCCGCAGACAAACACAAGCAACCCCTGCACCTTTGCTCCACCTCCAGCACCGCACATGTCCGCGACTGCACTCCTTCAGAAGGCTGCTGAGGTTGGAGCTTCGCAATCAAGCTCGTCTTTCTTGAATCAGTTTGGGCTTGCCAGTTTCTCCTCGTCAACCCCATCCAAGCCACCTCAAGGAAGGTTCATCGATCACTCACCACCATCCAAGCTACCTGAAGGAAGGTTCATCGATCACTCACCACCATCCAAGCTACCTGAAGGAAGGTTCATCGATCACTCACCACCATCCAAGCTACCTGAAGGAAGGTTCACTGATAGCTCACCACCATCCAAGCTACCTCAAGCAAGGTTCATCGATAACAGTGCACAGCAGTGGCATCACCGGAGTAATCAGCTAATGGATATGGAGCCTGGGCCGATGTTATCTGGTGGTCTTGACCTTGGCCTCGCCTATGAGAGTGGGAATTCAGGGTTGCCGGACTTGATTATGGGGCCATCACCATTGTTCGGTCCCAAGCCTGCTACCCTGGACTTTCTTGGGCTTGGCATTGGAGGGACCATGAGCGGCTCCACGGCCAATGGTGGCCTCCCGTCATTGATGGTTGGAGGAGAGCTGGGTATGGGGTCTGCACAGGCGCCCTCTCCATGGGAGGAGGCCAAGAGAGAGACCAATGGCCGCACAATCCTGTGAGGTTTTCTTTTTGTAACCTTTAGGGGTTTTGCGCCTTGGATTATCGTTCTTTCAGCTGCTATGTTGCTAGAGCTAGAACTCTGTAAGATGCAGACTTGTACATAGATCGATGCTTCCGCTCCCTCCTGCCTAAATTAAAAGCTATTATTATAGAGAGAATTTGATCCTTGAAAGACGGAACCTGACCTTGATTACCTGTTGGCCCTGTTCCTGTCAAGCTGTTGCTTTTGTTACTGAACTTGTGGTTCCGAATGGCCATTGCAGGATTGGTTCGGAAAAGAAAAAAGATGAGATGGGACAGCGAGGGTGACATGGGAAAGGCGTTTTTGGTTTTACTGTTGCTGTCGGTCAGCACAGTCAATTTCTCCCTCTCCCATTCAACCACTTCTTTGCGAATCAGTTGAAAAAAAAACAGTTTTGCTATTGCATAGACGACTGAAATTTTTTTATCTTTGCACTCTCAATCAACTGAAATTGCAGCTTCTCTCCAAAAAAACAGCTGCAACTTTAGGTAATTCAAAGTGCAACTTCAGGTGACCTGAAATTGCACTCTCAATCAACTGAAATTGCAGTCCCCTCCAAAAAACATCTGTAACTTTAGGTGATTCAGAGTGCAACTTTAAGTGACTGAAAGATAAAAAAATTTCAGTCGCTGTGCAATAGTCACTAAAAAACATCTTTGCAAGTTTTCGTACTTTCGAGAATCCGGAGGATTTCGCTGCTACTACACGAGACTTGGCCTTCTGTTGTCTATGTCATCACTGGGGACGGACCATTTCAAAACACTGGCAATCTCGAGTCTCGTATTATGACGGCTATAGGGTATGTTTTTTGTTTATAGTTACGGTTTATAATTTTTAAGCTGTTCATAAGAGGGTATAGAATAATAGAAATTTACGTATTATTTTGATCGATATAAATAAAATCGCTGTAACGAGTACTTAGTTAACTTGTAGACTTTGCCTTAAAAAGGCACTCTGTTTAAAATATACTTAGTATAGAAAAGTTAAAAGGCAGTGTTTAAAAATTAAAAAGAAGGTGCCCATTGTTTTCTCAATTCCCTGCGTTCCTGTCATTTCCTTTCGTCAGGGACAGACTAAACGGCGTATATGTTTATCCAAACTCAGGTCCTCAGTTTCTTTGATTCTTTCACATTTACAAGTTTCTTTCTAGAACGGCAAGCTGGTGGTGCTATCAGATGTTGTTTATGTTAGGCTACAGTTTGATCACTGATGAAGCCAATCACACAAGGCCTGTTCTTTTCATTAGACATGTCAATTTTTTTCTCAGGAGCTGTTCTCATGGCTGAAAACACTGTAGCTGGCTGAAAAAATACTGTAGTTGGATGAAAAAATACTGTAGCTGACAAAGCCTTATTTAGCATAATTAAATTTTAAAAAAATTTAAAAAAATGTTAGCCTATTACGTATAATACCAACACATAAGGGAAAAAAGAACCGGCAAAAAGCTCAATAAAAAGCCAAAATTTCAGAAAAAGATGAAATTTATGAATGATGAAAAATAAGCCGGAAGCTAGAAGCTGAAGCCCAACCAATCTGACGTGACGAGCATCGCCCTAATCAGTGCAGTAAAAACATAACATAGAAATATCCAGCCAATCATAATTCCTGACACCTTCCGTTAAAAAACAAAGAAGCGTATAAATCTCGGCTATGTGCATCAAAATTCCGAAAATATTAAAGCATCAGCCATAACTCAAACTAAAGTTATTCCGTTGGTTCATAGCCGTGTCGCTTCACCACAGCGCCCTCTTTAGAATGCGCGTGGACTGCCGAGCATGCTTACACTGGAAACCCAGTCATTGCCTACTTTCTAAAAAAGGTCAAGTCTTGTCACACCGAGCCAAACCCGACGTAGTTGACAAAAGCCGCACCTAAACCGTGGGTCTGTTCGGCTGCGACTTATGTCTTTTAGTTAAAATTTTTAAATTTTAACTGTTTACGATACAGATTACGAGAGACAAATATTTACTTACGATTTTGGTTGGTACAAATGTTAGACTTTTAACGTGTAGATCGTTTAACTTATAGATCCCGTCTTGAGAAATAATCCGTTTAAAAGTTAGATACTATAGCAAAAACCAAAAGCCATCGGCTTGACTTAAAAAACAGGCCCTTGTCATATTTCGTATCGTGTGCTGGATGGTTCGCATTGGATATTTCCCCGCTCTGTCAATGCAGGTACGAACGGGGAAACCCGGTCACTTTAACATTTCGAAATTGAGTTACATTTCTGTGGCTGTTGCTTGCAGTCGTCCCAGGTCACCATGGTGCCCCAAGATGTGCTTGTGGCTGTGCTAAGGCCTTTCCGCGACTGGAAACCCAATCACGGTCTGCTTTTGAAAAGGTTTAGCTTTGCCATATATTTCGTCCAACTTTAATCTTTCGAAATTGATAACATTCTTGTTGCTTTCTGTATAATTCGGGCCATTGGTTTAAGGCGCTGTTGTTTTGGGTTTTTGACTTTTGGTTTCTCCGAAAGCTAAAATAGACGGATCGGCGGCAGTTTTTTGAAGTGGATTCTTTAAATGACTTTCTGAGTTTAAAATTGTGTGCGTCGTACACGTCGTCACCTTCGCCGTCTGCTGCCATCTCAAAAAAACCCTGACAAAAGACATCAAACTTACGCATAGCCTAGAAAAACATGTCCTTGTGTGGTGCCATAAGAGAACAGATGTCTTTATCAGAAATTCCTAGACTGGAAACCACGTTGTCACATTCTGTCCGAAAGGGTTAGTAATATCATTCCATCTACTGCATGCGGAGACCCAACTTTACATAATTAAGTTCAGCCATCTGAAATTGAAGTAGATCGTATTCCTGTCATGTTGGATGATCGTGTCAGAATTTAGCAAATTAATCTCAGACGTGTAGCTCAAACTTGACCTCACTTGTTGCCAATGGTGTCTTGTACATTTCTTGAGCCCAAGTTTTTTTACTATAACGATTTTTTTTATTATACCTGCTGTTAACTTTTTTAACGTAATTAAATTTATAAAAATTAAAAATGTTATATAATTATAAATAATATATATGATTGAGAGAAAAAATAAAAACAAAGAAATAAAAAATCAGAAGCTGAAGGCCTGAATCATGCGGCAGATAGCTTATCGAGCCATTACCCCTTTCTCTCTCTGAGTCCAATGGTCTGAGTCAGCTAGCTATATGCATGTACACATCAGCATATATCCTATGTGGAGGAAAGAGAGTATGCAACAAAAATCGAGACAGCTCTTCCTTAATCACTAGTCTATAACGCCAAACGAGATAGTATCTATAAATTCTGTGTGTGTATGTAAGCATCAAATAGCTATCCTTAAGAGCAGGTACAATAAGGTTTAGTCAGCCGGCTATAGCAAATATAATATCAACAAAATCTTACGTGGCAGAGAGAGAAAGGAAGAGAGAGAAGGAAGCTGGCTACTAAATTAGGGCTAACTATAGCACGTAAAAATATGCATTTCACTCTCTTACACGTGGGGCCAAATAGTTATTGTAATAGCTACCTTATTGTATGAACTATTTTTTTGAAGGCTATAGATGAAATAGACAAATGTTATAGCCACTAGTTGGCTATACTATTATACTTGCTTAGTTTTAGTGTGTACTATATAAATAATATAAACGTCTTATAGTTAGTTACTAGCTATAACCGTTGGAGATGCCCTTGGCAGCCACTGCAACCTTTCTCTCAGCAGCGACGGCAACCAGAGATACATCTTATCAGCAGCTAGCTGGCTGCCACCTTTCGCATTGCTTCCCTTGCAGCGTATCCCGAGGGTTTCTGCTGTTTTCGTGCCGAGGCCTGAACACACTGGCTCTATGCGTGTGGTTTCTCGCCCACGTGCACTCAGCGTTAACTGGTGGTTGCTCGCTGCACAGCAGGCTGACGTCCTTCTGGCCCGGGTCGGGTACTAGAAATGTTGCAAAGCTTTTTTTTTAATTGTTTATACAACATTCAATTATTTTTAAGAATAAAAACAGTCAGATTGATCTGAGGCGTTAGATCTCCATCCAACGGATCCACCCATACAAGCCCCCCTCCAAAAAAATGACCCCCCTTCAAAAAAAAATCTAGGGCGTTGGATCTCCATATAACGGCTCAAAATCTGACTGTTTTTGTTCTAAAAACAGTCGAATGTTGTATAGACACTCCCTTTCTTTTTAATTAACTAGCAGAGTCGTCCGTATAAGGTACATTTGTGCTGGTCGATTTGTTAAAAAAATTGTACCCGTCAAACCGATATTAAGTTAGCTTGATTATACATGCATCGATGCACTATGAACAGCTTACCTTGGATTTATCTTTCCTCAACATCGGTTGCCCTATCAAACCGTGTGTCCTCTATCTATTCTCGTCACCACAGTTTTTTGTCCCAACCTCCAACAACAAATCCAATTCTTGACCGATCTCTCAGCTACTACCTCTCCCAATGTAATACTCTGAGCTTAATAATGACCATTGCGACATCAAACACGCATACTCGTGCAACCGTCGTCGATCCCTATCGGGACACTCGTTATGCTCTCTCTAGCGACCCCGAGTCTATTCCCTATTGTTGCACTATTGCGACACGTGAGTACAACACATCAAGAGTCAAAGGTCAAGAGGTCAGTTGTGTCCTTGATGGTGGTCACTTCCCAAACTCGCAGGTCTAAAGTAGAAAGCATTTGACGAGCATTGTCCGAGTCAGGGTATGTAAGACCAACTGCTCGGAGGTTGCTCAAAATCTTGTGAAATATGACAAAGCACTCATCTAAGGACTCACCAGCGAGCATCTCAAACTTGTTGTACTCTCGCTTGTATTGGTCCTATCGTACGGTCTTGATTTGGGTAGTGCTCTCATGATATGCATCGAGGGTCATCCAAATATCATAGACCGACGAAAGATGAGAAATACGATCAAACTCGTTTCTGCTAAGATATTGGATAATGATGTTCCTTGCCTTAGCATTTGCCTCCACATCTGGCGTATTCACCGCTGTGATGTGCTCATTGGCAGGAACAACAAACCGAGTTTTCACCTTCCTCCAGATTGCATAGCCCTGAGCCTGTATGTAAGACTCCATTCTACTCTTCCAAAAGGGATAGTCAATCCCATCGAAGATAGTAGGCTTCGTTGAATACTTGTTTATTGCCATGGTTCCAAAGACTAGTTAAAATCTATTGCAAAGAGCTAACCGGCTCTGATACCACTTGTAGGACCGAACAGGCAACAGAGGGGGGGTGAATGGTGCCTTCAAACCTCCCCAAGTATTCACACAACCCTTCTTCTACAATAGCTACTGAGCTATGAAATTAGGAATCGAATGCTTACTGGAAGCCAAGAAAACAAACCGAATCAGAGAAGAACCAGACGCTGGTTGAAGACAGACCAGAGCGGTCGAAACTTACTGCGTGGTCGTAAGTTTCAATACCGTGGTCGAAACTACCGAGCAGGTGTCTGTCTGTGTACAGAGTGGTCGAACGCCAACTTGTGGTCGATCAAACTACTCGGACAAAGACAGTCAGTTCTCTGGTCGAACACACGTGGTCATAGGCCAACAGGTGGTCGAACGATTAACGTGGTCGAAGCCAGATTACCGCGATAGAAGATCAACGTGGTCAAAAAGGGTGCGATGCGGTCTGGTACTTGACCATGATCGAAACCAACCTACTCGTAAATCCGGTCGACGTACCAGACAAAGATTGCACTGACTTCAACTAGATACGACCACAAAAAACATAAGACAAGAAGTCGACAGAACTAGCTGTGGTCGAAGAGGTGGTCTTAGCACATCTGACAAAACAGAGGACTATCGGGAGGCGCACACCCACAAGACCAAGAACTCAAAGAACTGCCGACTTAGGGAACAAAAGGCCAAGAAACTTTGCACACAGAAAGATGAAGATCTCAAGAAGTTGCACTGACTTTTAATCGAAAGATTAGCAACAAAATCGATATCTCTGCTAGAAATCGTGGAGAATGCCTAAGACCATGTCTAAGAGAAAGATGAACTACGACCAGATCTTGCTCTCGGGAATAGACTAGCCAAGGTGGCTTTGAGGATAATTCCCAGTACAAAGCAAGTCAAATCTCGAGCAACCCAAAAGGAAACAAACTCTCAGACAGAAGAGAAGAGAAGACGGAACAGAGAAAACACGAACAAGTCAACCAAACATCAATCAGACATATGAACTCAAATAGAAGCACAAAGATTGATGTATTGCATTCATGGAGGTTTCTACAGCCACTCCATCCAGGAAGACCAGGAGTACAAGCGCTCCGCCACAGAGAACAACTCACGTAAGAACAGAAAATAAAACCCCAGAGCTTCTCTCCAAAACCTGTCCAGCACTGGTGCTCTACCCTCCTATTTATAGTTTTCAGTAGCGGGGTGTAACCCGTTAACACCAACTAACATCGGGTTTTACACACACGACATCCCGTTAGCACAGACAGAGCACAGTGCTTTAACAGAAACCGCTTCCTTTTGTAGGCCTGAGTCAATTCACCAATGTAACGCCCTAGGGTCCAAACCAGCTCAGACCTAACCACATTCTGGGTAGGCCACGCACACGTAGCAACCCGCTTGCACTTTCGTCCTCGCTTCACGCAAAACGGTTAACCAGGGGTGCTACCATTGAAACTCCTAGACTTATATGTAAGTGCTTCTGAAGGTAATCTAGCAAGGTGGGACTAACCCAGAAATTCATGTGCACATGCACATGGACCAACATGGACGGGGTGTCACATACACCCCCCTCAAAGGACTCGATGTCCTCGTCGGACCAACATACCCACACCGGGGCAAATGATAAGGATCACCCCTCTTGGCACATGTCCGTGCGTTCAGCGCCAGCACATGCCATACCGTGTGTCCACTCCGGGCCCATACGTGCCATGCGCCATATGCGCGCGCCCCTGACCCGCACGTGCCCATGTAACCGCGAGAGTCGGCTCTGATACCATTTGTAACGCCCTAGGGTCCAAACTGTCTCAGACCTAACCACATTTTGGATAGGCCATTGCACTTTCGTCCTCGTTTCGCACAAAATGGTTAACCGGGGGTGCTACCATTGGAACTCCTAGACTTAATGTAAGTGCTTCTCAAGGTAAGCTAGCAAGATGGGACTAACCCAGAAATTCATGTACACACGCACATGGACCTCAACACTTCCCTATGTCTTGTCCCGATCCTTCACGCCTCACCATGACTTAGGTCCAAGGTCCTGCAAACACCATAGACAAGCAAAACATCACATAGCACCGCACTATAGCCAGAGTTCATCAATCTGCATCAGAAGAATGTACTCGCAAAACACCCTAGCTGGTCATAAACCACTTACGACCACTCGAACGCACAAGACAAGAAGAGCTCAAATCCTATGACCACATAGCAGGTCGTTACGACCAGCCCTGAAGTCGGAACGACCACCAGAATAGAAGCTGCGACCATCGCTAACAGCCTTCGACCACACCCAAGTCTGCTACAACCATCGAGACCACAAGCTACGACTTACTCGAGCTGATCGCAACCACTTCCGACCGCTGTAATCGAAGATACGTCTTGCCAGAGTTGATCGCAACCACTTCCGACCGCTAAGACAGACGCTATGACTTACTCGAGCTGATCACTATGATTTTGACCGCTAAAGTCGAAGCTACCGATCATCGACCACTGCGGTTGAAGCTACGACTATTGATCACGGCGGTCGAAGCTACCGACCACGGACAACGTGGTCGAAACCCGCTTTCGACTATCGACCACGGACAACGCGGTCGAAAGCCCATCTGTCGACAACGTGGTCGAAAACCCACTTTCGACTACCGACCATGGACAACGTGGTCGAAAGACCGTCTGCGGACAACGTGGTCGAAAACCCGCTTTCGACTACCGACCACGGACAACATGATCGTAAATCTTCTAGCCAACCACGACGACACACAACGTGGTCGTAAGCGGCACAACTTGGTCGTAAGAGGTTCTGCCGACCACATGCTGTCGACAACGTGGTCGTAAACGGTTTGCCGACCACTCTCTAAGTCTTACGACTTTGCAGAGACAGCACAAACTTCAAAAACCAAACTCAATCTTTCTAAAACAAGGGTCAATTACTCATCACAAACATGAGATCACCTCCACATGGTCTCTCAGATCTCAATCCAACGGAACTGGCTCGCGTGCAGTTGGTGACTTAGCTCCTATAAATCAAAGGAACCGGATCCCAAAAGAGGATTGTTGGGGAGTGACCCCCTCCAGGGCCCCTTAGGTCCACTCTATATATGCCCAAATGTGCATGTAAGCAAAAGGTAGATCCAATTAGGACATGGTAAGGAAAAATCATGTATGTCCCTATAGGTAAACCCCCCTTAGGAGGGGCATTTATGTAAACATCCTTCTTCATGGATATAATATTACCCTTAGGACACTATGATGGGGAGAGATAATAAACAAGTGAAATTGCAAGGCCACCAAATATCTCCACATACTCTACTCCTCTCCATACACTCGAATCTTAGGTTTTGGACACCCACATTGGGCCTCCGAAAAGCTTCGCTATCTACTATTTGGCTTGTGACCACAATAATTGGCACCATTTGTTGGGAGACACGTAAGAGCCATGGGTTAGATCCAATCGATGGTGCCGAAGAGGAAGGCGACGTCCCCCTGAGATGAAAAAAAGGTGAAAGACCGAATATGGCAACGGGAGTGAATGGTGCCATATTAAAATTTTCTCCATGGTTCTTGATTTTATTCCCACACAACTACATGGTTGCAGAATATAGCATTTTCATCAAAAAAACTCAAGACAAATAGCTTAAGAAACACAAAGCCTCGAAGCAACCGCCCGAGGTTATCTCTATCTTTTACACATCCTTGGCACAGAAGATCAAGAAAGAGAAGAGGAGAGATCAAAAACACCCAAATCAAGAGCAAATCAATCAAACATGAGGGATTCATGGAGCTGATCAAAGATTGATGTATTGCTTATTTGAAGAGGTAGGTTTTACAGCTACTCCACCTTATATGACAAAGAGCACGCAAGGCATTCACCCTCAAGCCCTAACCCTGGAGAAGAAAGCATAAGAGATAGGTTGGATGGATAACCACATGTCTCCATCTCAATCCCTTTTATAGGTGGGCAACTAGCCACCTATTGCCCTTAGTGGATACTATCCATTTTACACAATGGGAAAATCCGTTAACCCTACACACAAGTTTTACTCACACATGTTCACTTATGCACGTTTTTCAAAGTGCATAAGTTTGTATCCGCTAAATTCTTAGCCTTGATCACTTTCGATCAAACCAGCTCCACTGATACACGCCACTGTTTTGATCCAAGGTGGTTCCCAATTTTTGGTCAAACTACCAAAATACCTTTTGTTGACCCGGTCTTCACCATTCTTTGCAAGCAATCGCTATACTTGCCACGTGTAGGTGTATCGCTAGCTTGCCACACACCACCAAGCTCTCCGTCCTAGTTCCACCGAACCATGGCTTACTTGGCCCGTCTAAGCTACATGGTGCCATCCCGCTGTTCGAACTTACCTTCGATATTTCCCGCCTTTTTTGTCCCATGTTTGAGCTCACCATCTCACCCAACATCGTCAATCGTTCTGGGCCACAACTCCTCCATGAGCCTAGCCCCAATTCTCGTCGTTGACCACGGTTGACTCCAAGCGTCACTGCACATCTAAGACAAAGAAATCATTTTCAGATACAAGTTCTTCACAACTTGACCCACATTAGTCAAAACATGCATCATGCAACTTTAATGTAAAAGACTTAGGTTACCCCAGCTCAATTCATAACTCAAAACCTAAAATCCTGTTTTTAGATCCGTTAGTACAAGTAACATGCCGGCACTACCGTATTGCGGTACTACTGCTCCCCAAACCGATACTACCGCACCTTCGCACCTCGCACTGAACCTCTTTGGGAAAACATACTGCTCCTCTCAAGCCAGTACTACCGTATTTCGGTATGATCGCGCTCACAATGTCGGTACTACCGCTCTGCGGTACGATCGCACCAACACTTGCGGTACTACCGATTTCATGATACCTACAGAAAATAGCCCAACCAAAATACAATCTTTACAAAAATACTTTACTACTCCATGAAATTTGCAATGGTTCATCACAACATTATCCTGGACCTTCTCACGAGTCACATGGGACGGTGGACCCCGTGGTCGAGGGCGCTCTGCACCTATGTAAGCGACACACTGTGGTGGCCGGGTGACAAAGAAGGCCCCCTGGCGCCGATGCAGGGCGTAGGGCAGGAGATGCCGAGAGTGAAGGACCATGTCTCAATTGCCCCGACAGCTTCGGCACCCCCATTGTTGCAGTGGTCACCCTTGGCGACCCAGGCGCCCTCCTCACTATTGCCTTGCTATGGGCCAAGAGCTCTTTGGTGGCGGCGCAATGAGTTGGCAAGAAGGGTTGGAGGCGCTCTGTGAGATGCTATAATTGGAGCTGGCAGATTTGCGAAGGACCAGGTGGGAGCTGCAGGAGGTGTGGAGCCTATCGACCCTCATCATTGTTGCCACAGAGGCGACCATGGAGAGGACGGAGAGTCAAAAGGCCACCGCTGGAGCCCATAGCACTCCCCGACAGGTAGACTTGGAGTCCCCCCTTAGCACGGGTTTGCAATGGTGCCCCTGGCCAGAGGACTTTAAGATGCTTATGGTAGAGGCTTACAAGGGCAACATCAACCCCCCCAGAGTTCCTACGCTATGAGACGGCTGTTGAAGCAGTGGGAGGGGATGACTCAAAGAAAGCCAAGGGGTTGCCGCTCGTGTTGCAGGGAGTTATGTTGTTCTAGTTCTGCACGATTGCCCCTGGCTCCATCTACATGTGGAAACAGGTCTGTGACCTTATGCACAATAACTTGCAGGGCAACTATGCGGAACTGTTTTGACGCGGACCAGCTCTTCGCGATAAAGCAAGCCTCCGGAGAAAAGCTGTAGGAGTACTTCAAACATTTTGTGAAGGTTAGGTGCTAGGTCAAGAACGTCAACGAGACTACGATCATCAATACCGCCATCCGAGATCTTCGGAAGGGCCCCCTCGCGGAGTACAACGTCCGGAAGTCTATAAAGACTGCATGCAAGCTCTTTGACAAAATAGAGGAGTATGCAATGGCCGAGAAAGACACGGCAAGGTGCGACGTCGACATTGCGGGGCCTGGCACGGACCGCCCCAGGCCCAAGGGGAGAGCGCGACTCACAAGCAGCGCAAAGGACCTTGAAGGAGGGTACATGTTCAGCATTGGAGGTGAAAATGACGAAGTGACTGCCCCGGCGGACGAGGCCGCGACAGAGGAAAGGGCCGCTGCCATGGCCATGGGAGGGGATGGGGATGGGGCCAGGACCAGGACGATGAGCGTCCCTAGGGAGCATGGTGGAATATACATGGCAAGGGAAAGCACACCATGCACGATTGCCTCACTATCGCGATGCTTCACGAAAGCACGGCTAGGGAGTAGAGCTAGGACGCCACCTGTTCCACGGAATGCTTACCGGCAGAATTCAGTCCGAGGCGACCTCAAATCGGATCCTCCGCGTCAGAATCCGTCAGGTGGTTTGTCGTATGACAGAGTGTGTGCTTCATCGATCCTCATGGTGTTGTGGAGGACATAGAAATAGCTCAAAATGCACCTGATGTAGTGGCCCTTCCCACATACGGTTCAAGTAACGAGGCTGCACAAGCTTTGGGGGTGTTGCATGGCCGGAAAATCTATGATGGCTGCTGTGAGCTCCACATCGAGTATGCAAGGCCGCAAGTTCCAGAAGGGAGTACTGAGCGCCACGTTTTGGATGAAATGTTTACATGCAAGAGCCAATGTGAGGCAACAATGCTCCGTGCAATAGTTCGCCATGTGCTCCACGCTGTGACCGAGGATGTGCTCCATCAGATTTTTGATGCTTATGGTGTTGGGCAGAAGATGCAGGTGTTCGAGAAGATGGATTGTGTGGAGGCATGTGTCCCATTCCGTTCGCATCACCGGCTCGAGATGCTTTGCATAGCCGGTGCATCTACGACGGTTGTTGCTACCTCGACATCCGGCATGTGCGGCCAACACCAGCCGTGGCTTCCACTCCGGCGCCGCGTTCCGTGGCCTCCGCGCGCGCCCCCGAGGTCGTCGTTTCGGCTCCGCCCACTGCACACTCGACCATCCCCACCGCCGCCATCGAGGTCCCCGCCATGGCAATTGCTGTTCCAAATGCAGAGGCCACCATCACCACGGAGACGTACACAGGCATTCGGCGTTGGTCCTCGACTCCAACACCGGCGACGTCCATGTTGATGTCGCGGCTGTGTCCCGGCTCCAGATGGGCGTGTTCTGCACTGCGCCGTGCCTACAGGATTCCCTTCGCCAACACTATCCACGTTCACCAAGCTGGACATCGCCCTCGCCTACTTTGACGCGGATTCGCACGACCGTGAGGAGGCAGAGGCCATGCCGAGGGCGTCGCTGTCACCGATGGTCATGGCGGACTTGGAGACTGCTCCATCAGTCATCGTCCCTGCCACTATCACGACGCTCGGCACCGCGTGTGCCTTTGATGTCGCCCTTGTCATTCCCATCACCGCTGTCCGGGCGCGTCCCACATGCATCCACGTTGAGCCCTCTATGCGGCATGAACAGTACGTGCCGCAGTGGCTGCAGTTCCTCGACATGGGTCTTGTCGCGTGTGGTGCACAGCAGGTGTTCGTGGGATTGCCCAAGGAATGTACAGCGTGTTGTGCCCGCCGCTGACGAAGCAAGTCGAGAGAAATCCATGGCTGCCTCCTGCTCAAGCGACTTTAGGAGGTGTACTTGTTGTGGGAAGGCTGCCTGAGCACATGGGGGTGTTGTCAATAAGTTTGGTTGAGCTGAAGCCATGGCCACCACCTCGAGGAGATGCCGCTAGGCTCCGGTTGTTCAACGAACAGGCTGGGTTCAGATCAGAGGAAGCAACCCTTACTGTGACAGGAATAGAGTGGTCACTATCAAATGCTCTTGTTGTGAGTTGCTCTCTATCTGTGATCCTTGGAAGTGTTTGCGATATGTGCAGCCAAACCCTCCTTGGACAGTCTCCTCAAAGAAATGCGGTTGTGCTCGAGGAACTCGTCAGTTGGGCACGCTTCACATCAAGGAGGAAAATTTTGGTTGAGGCTACGATGGAAGAACTAACTCGGAAATTTTGACATGGAGCCTTGCTTGTTGTCAGGAAGAAGATGCTCAGTAGGGGTGTGACAATATCGCTGCAACCAGGGCTCCCTCCTAGACTGAAGGCAGCGGTGCAGCAGAGCAAGGTCGTGAGCTTAAATTTAGGTGCGCACCGGACACGTGAAATTCATGTAAGTGGTGTTCTAGCGAATTTCTTGATGATTCTAATGCAAAGACAAGTTCTTGTCCTTGGGATAATGATCCACTCTGCAAGTACATGTTTGAAGCTAAGGTCCTGGCCACTAGCTGATCAGATCCTGTGTAATCTGGACAAGGAACCGGTTATGGGCATTTGCGACAAGTTTATAAGGGCCATGCGTGCACAAGGAGAATGGTGTTGTGCCTCAATTACAGTATCCTGGTCTTGATGTGGCTGAGCTGCTGTGTTACAACTTTTGAAGGGAATTTGCAGCTTGGAATCTTAATCCTCAGTGATTGGTGGGAGCTTAAACCTTGGGTACAACCACATGTCAATTGGTCACGCTTCCAGTCAAGGAGAACAACCCAACAAGTGCAGATTGTTGGAGATGCAAGGGAGTTTGTTCATGTTCTTGCCAAGAGACTGCTACGGCCTTGGGATGCAGGTGATGTATCGTCTGTTCTCAACAATGTATCACCGGATCAAAGGCCAGGACTGCATGGTCATCGGTTTGGACGATCAGAGTGGACCACTATGAATTATGCTACACCTTCAGAAGCCACGGCTTGGAGACAAGCCATGATTTGAGGAGGGAGGAATGTCATGTGTGCTGTAACTGCTGTTTACCGCTGGCTCCAAGTGGACGTTTGGGCCGCGTGCTAGGTACGTTTGGGCCAAATGGACCATAGGTGTGATGAACGGGCAGAAGAGGATATATTTGCTGGGACACAAGACAAGAAGCATCGAAGAACAGAACAGGCCAACGCATCGAAAAACAGAACAGGCGTTGGCCTTCTCCTCCTGGACCTCCTCCTCAAGTTCTCTTCACTAATTTTCCTTCTCTGATCCCCAGCCCCTATGTTCTTCTTCCCAGTTTTTGCTTCCAATTCTCCCAGCTTGTATCACCAAGTATTGTATCCTGTGTTCGTACGTGATAATAGAGTGCTCGAATCCTGTGTTGGTTTGTGCCAATTTGCTGTTCTCATTGAGGATTATAAGATTGCTTTAAGAACAGCGAGGATTATTGCATCTTCCCTTATGTTGCCTGTAATCTAGTTCCCAGAACATACATATATAACTACTCTGTTGTTCCATCTTCCTCTTGAATTTTCACTGCATGGTATGTTGGCATTGAATTACACAATTTTCGCTCTTACTTCCGTATATACCTCGCATGTAAAAAAGATGGTTCATGTCGCAGGTTATACTACTAGTTAAAGTTTTTTTTGGTCTCTGGTAGTTAAAATAATTAATTTGGCAGCCGTGTTCTTAAGAGCATGTACAATACAGACGCTTAGAGAGATGCTTAGTAATGAAAAACTGATTTTTCTTGCTACATAGGATAGATAATATGCTTATTTTGAAACACCGATGCTTAAATATGTATCGGTACTTAGTAGGTGTTTATGTGTATAACTATATCTATTAATAGATAATATAGTATCTAAACACCCACGGAAAAGATGCTTGCATTGGAGGAAATAACTTTTGCATGGATCCTTCATGATATAGCTATATTCTCTCTCTTTGAGCATTCATATATGGGCCTGTTCGGTAGAAGAGAAGTTAGATGGCTTTTGGCTTTTGCTACAGTACCTAACTTTCAAACGGAGTATTTTCTCAAGACGGGGTCTACAAGTTAAGCGATCTACATATTAAAAGCCTAATATCTGTATCAGTCAAAATCGCAAATGAGCATCTGTCTCTCTGTAATTTGTACCGTAAACAGCCAAAATTCAAAAATTTCAGCCAAAAGCCATAAACCGCAGCCAAAAAGAACAGACCCTATAAGCATCCTGCATTGTACATGTCCTAATCCCAGCTGTAACTGGCCTTCTGCATGTTACCGGTTTGGGAGCAATGCCAAGTGTAAATGGTTATGACACCAAGTGTCGTTGTGCCCGTAAGAACTGAGAACTGCACAGCTTTGGATCCAACACACCTATCAAGGGTTTTGTCTGTTAATTCTCATTAGGATTTGGAAAGATTCGCTGCCTTGTGTCTCATGCACGGCCATGTCATGCTTAGAGAATCGATCTCGTGGCGGCCACAGCGAAGCTCCCGATTAATCAATGTTATCCTCAGGTTTGTAATTCGCTTATCTTAATGGCTTCGCTTGCTATACTATTGTTGCGGCTCGAGATGGCCAGAAGTTTTGCATGTTATTTGATCTGGTTTGATCGGTTGGTAGTTTGGTAGTACGAATTAGCAAACTCCATGTGGTCCTGCAGATGCCTGGCCTTTAGGGGGTGTTTGGTTGTCAATCACAATTTACCACGCCTAAGGTTAGGTAAGTTTGACCAACTTTGGGAGCTGTTTGGTTGCAGTCACAGTTGTGGCAAGATTCCCTTCCAGTAAATTAGATCCCACACGTCAATAACTCAAAAAAGTGTGGCAAGATTCCCTTAGAGCATCTCCAATAGTGACTTATGAGCTAGCTCTAAGCATATTATTTCATATTTTAATAGAAGAGAGAGAAAAGCTATCTCTTGATCAAGAGCTAGTCTCATACACACATTCCAAGATTATGTGAGAGTGTCATGTGAGGCTATTTATGTTATGAGCTATGTGCTAAAGTTAGTACTATTGGAGAAGTTGTCTTAGAGCTAGTAACTAGCTCATACTGTTGGAGATGCCCTTAGACTTACTAAAGTATGGCAAAGAATTTTAGCACTTTAACTTAGGTAAGTGTGGCAATTTTTGTTAGCAAAGTGTGGCTAGCAACCAAACACCCTTAACCTTTTTTTCTCAATAGAGTGAAATTGCGAACAGTTAGCAAAGTACTGGAAATTAATTGTCCTCACTACTTCAACACTCAAGATCAGTTCAGAGCACAGGATTTTAGCGGAAATTTTACATGAAACAGCATGTTTCTATCTATTAAAATCTGAGAAAATCCCAAGTTCCAGAATTTCTGTTCCTACAGGAAAACAACCTTGTTTAAGCAGGGCTTAAACAGGGATTATAACATGGAGAGCTACCATACTAATGTTTGCGGTACGTCATGCTAAAAGCAATCGACTTTCTTCAGAGAAGATAGTGACAACCTGTCTTTCACTCATTCATTTCAAAACCTGATCAGATCCCCTTAAAATTGATTACTCAAACATTACAAATGTCGGCGTGTACTCCGGTACTGCAAACGCTTTTCCTACAAACTAAATTTCTTGGAAAGATTCTTCAAGTACACGCCTTTATTTGCTACGTTTCCCATTGGCACAAGATATGCATGGATCAGTAGTTAAATAGCGATTGATTCGTCTGCTTATCACTACCACAACATCAACATGTACGGAGATTAAAAAAATATTCTCTCCATTTCCTTATGGCTGAAGAAAAAAAATGCAAGAAATGGCTACATGACTGCCACGTTTCGCCGTGCCGTCGGCAACGTACTACCTGGCTACTGGCTAATCACCTTTCTTAGCGCGCATCCTATCTCGCTTAGGCATTGAAATGGAGTTATTCTAGTGATATGCGGGTCATGTCACATGGTTAGTGGCGTAATTCAAGGAAGGGTGAAAGATTTGGATAAACTTGAGTGCCTCACAAGGGTAAAGAGTTAAATGGTTTGTGCAAATCTATGTCCGTACAAGTAATTAAAGATCAAAACTTAGAATTCTTCACACAGACGTCTGTTTGACACAATACGTCAATACGTCAGTGCAGTAAACTAGTAACTCCCTGTACCAAAATGTACCCTTAATACCACGCAAAAACCTGCAAATTTGATCTACGGTGACTTTTCTGAGGGCGTTTAACCTGAGCTTTTGTTACCAACAGATCGATTAAAGTGTCGTTAATTCTCTCTTCCATGTGTACATGCAAGATGCAACACTGCATCATGGAACTTCCAGAAAAGAATACTCTGATTACCGGAAGAGTGAAACCATATAAAAACAGCCATTTGTGTTTAGCAAAATTTTGTCTTAAGAGTGACCTTTGAGTCTTGGTTATATCGCCATTTAAGACTGTCAACTGCAGGTTTTGGGCAGATCCAAGGATATTAGTTGGAAGTTGGGAAGCAGGGGCGTGGCTTGTCCGGGAGTAAGGGCGCCTCCATTTGTTTATTCACCTTTTTAGTTAGTGTAAGTGCATTATAAAGCAAGTGGAAACCATGGAGCATGCGGGGGAATCGAGCACATGATCATGAGAATTTGAGTTTACTAGTACTGGTACTAATCTTAATTGAAACCAGCCTGTTGCCCTCTCTCTCTCACTCACTTGGACAACTGTCCTTGGTTTACTAGTACTGGTACTAATCTTAACTGAATCCAGCCTAGATATGTGTGTAAAGAATCATGATTATACAACCTTAATACAGCTAAGCTCAGCTAACGAGTGATATTAAGAACGTTAGTCTCCTTAATCCCTGCAGTTATGTACCCGTGATGGTTTCTTGTTCATCTATATCCACCATATCCAGTGACTTTCTTCTTTAAAAACCTTGATATATAACCGGCTTATTCAGCAAGAATCACCCTCCAATACTTTTAACAACATTTGGGATTACATTGTCAGGAAAATTCTCTGCAAACCCATCTCCAGTAAAACTAAAGGAGTTAAAAATATAAAGGCAAGTTGTGTAAAACTAAAGGAGTTAAAAATATATAGGCAAGTTGTTATCTCAACGTTTATCACAAACTATTCTAATTAAAATAGCCAAATGTGTTGAATTTTTTTTCCAGAAGCTTAGTTCTCTTGCATTGCTTCTTTTCATGACCAAATACTGAGCCTGTTCTTTTAAACTGTGGTTTTTAGCTGCGCTCTACAGTTCACACTGTACGAGCAAGAGACGGTTGACAATGCACATGGATAATCTGGATAGATAAGACTGTGTTGTTACTTGCACCCAACAACTACATACGTGTGGACCCAACAGGCCCCCCCTACATTGCCAAGAACATCCATGGCGGCCAATTTCTTCTCGTGGCTCTGTGATTTGTGTTTCTAAACAGTGGGAGGAGTAGATAAGTCTTACCAGGAATGCACAAAAGCACAGTTCAACGTGGGGAGGAACGGTATTGAAAACTTGCTAATAGAAGATAGCTGACCAGCTACTATTCAAAGTTTGCAAGCAAGCTAGCAGGCCATGGAAAATTCTTTGCATGCATGTGCATGCATGAGGAGATCGGCTGTCGTGAATGAGTTGGATTCGAACAAATCCAAGAGATCCGGTCTAGTTATATTGTAAGCTTTACAGTTCAGAAAAAAAAATGTGGCATCAGTCTGCGAATCGATGGATAAACTTAAAAGAGTTCTGCTCATGTCGGGAAAAAGGCTGCACTGGAATTACCCTGAACATTGTTCAGAGATGCAAATGAAAGTACCATATGTAGAATTTTGGGAACACTGCTTCCCTCAGGCCTCACCGGCAGGTGCAATTCAGCTGGACCTACGTACGCGTCGGCGAAATGATCTGTACGCATAGCACTTCCGGGAGTTCAGTGCTTCAACTGCAGATCACATAACATTCCACGCTACCGATAAAACTAATCAGCCGAGCTGATGAGCAGCAGTGGCGCCTTCGGAATCCCGGAGCAAGAAAAGGGGGGGAGGAGCTGGCCGAGATGGCGCTGCCGCTGCTAAGTTTTTCCTCGATAGGATGGGCGCGCGCGGCGGGCGACACGTCCCGGCGCGCTGGGCCAGGTGGTCCCGTGCGTGGGAGCCCCGCGCCGCGCGACGCGTGGAGATCCCTACTCGCCCCGGCCATTGGCGCCCCGGTGCAGCCCATGTGCCTACGCCCCCTGTCTCCCGGGCTAGCTACTCCCACAGTCCCCTCCCTCGCTTGCGCTGCAGCTGCCTTCGCTTTGTTTCATATCCTTTCCTTCCTTGCCACTAGAGCCTAGGCAGCTTATCTATCCCCTGTTCCTTTTTCCTCACCTGGAAATACTCCTACCCTATCCTTATTGAAGTATCTCATGCTAATCTCTCGATCTTACTGGATGCGTGTTCATGCTGATCGATCACCTTTTCCTTTCACGCATGGCATGATCAGGTATTCCGATCCTTTATCTACAGTGATCGGATGGATCAGAGCGTGAGTGAGTCCGCATTGTCGCCATCGGGAGACGAGTTCTCGTTTGACACGTTCCTAGCTTGCAATCTGTAATCTACCGATCTTTTTGCATCGCCGTGTGAGCTGGGGGTAAATGCATGCGCGTACATGATGCAAACTGTGTAGCCCCTCTCGACTTGTGGTGCATGCATGGCAGCATGGGCATAGAATTTGAGCACAACCATGCCTATGGCATGTACTCGCACTCGCACATGCTACTTGGGAACTAATTTGCACGCCAATATATTTTGCGCATGAGTATAACCCAAATTAAGGTCGTCGTTGCGGAATGCCGGGTCCATGGTGCCCCTGGAAACAGGGGCGTTACAGTCGCAATACATGGGCAGCTCAGTTTTATATTTGATAGTGTGCCCTTTAGGTAATTTTGAAACACAAAGCTCTAATGGGAGATCGCGCAACTTTATAAAAGCTCACGGAGGGTAAATAATCGGCTAGCACACCATCAAACAACATGCATGCTACCTCTACAAGACCAAAGGGAGATTCTCCTCCCCCGATCTTTTCAACGAAAGTGAGAGCCCTTTCCAGGAGCAATTGTCACCCCTGTCGAGTCGCTCTTGTTTAGCCTAGAAGGTTGTGCATGCATTCCCCCACTAATCCCCAAATTAAGCACTGACGGAATATGTGCATCCGGCCCCTACTTCAAGAAAGACAGACAGAGATAGAACAAAAGGGTAACAAAAAAAACTTTTGGTCGCTCTGTGATAATGGTCGAAACCAGATAAAGTGATCGATGAATATTGAGTTCGGTTTTGGTATTGGTATGTTGCTGGTAAAAATACGACTTATGCTTAGGAAAAATCAGGCACCTTATGCATGACAGTTGACATACGTAATGAGTTAACATTTTAGCTCAACTTGCGTAGTATACACAGGGGCAGACCCACGGGGTCAGGTGGCCTCCCCCCGCGCCCGGGTGCTGTGTGATTGGCTCTCACGATCTGTACGAGCACCCGCACATCAACGACCTCGCGTACATGGCGGTTGTGAAGGACGGCAAGTTCGACCTCAACCTTATCGTCGGTGGGTTCATCAACCTGAAGATGTCGGCCGAGGCCTTGCCGCTCGACGCTTGGGTCTCTAGGGACGACATCATCCTAGTATGCAAAACCATTCTTGAGATGTACCGTGACCTCGGCACCAGGGGCAACCGGCAGAAGACACGCATGATATAGGTCATCAACGAACTTGTAAGCTCAGACTATCAAAACGTTACTCGAATAAATCTTGGATTGGGCTATCAAAACATTACTCGAATAAATCTTGGACCCAATCTTGATATTTACATCTTCATTGCCATAATGCAGAGAATTGAAGTGTTCTGGCCGGTGGTTAAGAAGAGGATACCGTATGGAGTTCTGGTGCACGCCGCTCCAGAAGACCTCATCTACAAGAAATGGGTGAGGCGAGACTACCTTAGCGTGCACCTGTAGAAGCAGGAAGGCCTCTCCTATGTGGCTACGTTGGTTTGCACGTGCCCGTGGGCTGGAGGCAGGCCACGAATATGTTTGAGCTCGCCTGCCTTGCCGATGAGTATGGTTCCGGTGAACTCTGCCTCACCGTTAGCTCCTTTTAAATTTTGCCACTGAGTATAGAAAGCAAGCAATGAGCAAAATTAATCATATATGGTGCATGAGTGAGTGCATGGCAGACTAGGAGTAGTACTCTTGCTCGATCATAAGTTGCGCTCATGTCCATCCATCCATGGTGCGGCTCAGAAAGCACCTACCCCGCCGGCTGGCCAGCCCACCGGCGCTGCGAACCTTTGCTACCTATATATATTACCCCTAGGTCTCCCTCTCGAGACACGAACCCCCTCACAGCCCTTCTTATTAAATATCAACTGGTGTCTTGTGGTCCTCACACAACACCACCCCACCGTCCCCTCTCATCCTTCTCTCTTCTCAGGTCCGAATCACCTCACGCTTGAGTGCTTGACAAAATAGAGAAAAAGGCGCAGATGATCCGGCCGGGAGCGCGAGCAAGCATGGACCGGTATGACGAGAAGCAGCAGCAGCAGCAGCAGCAGCAGCAGCTCTTCGCCTCCTCCTACGTGGACGCCTCCCTCCTGGTCGCCAACGGTACGTACATGCGAGCGCCATTTGCACGATCGATCTCGAGGCATGCAACTGCAGTAGTTTTCCTCGTTTGATCTCACCAGAACATGCATGTAATGTTCTTTCTATGCGTGTGTGTATATATGTAGGCGCGGGGCAGGGGGAGAGGCCGAGAGCGCGGCGCAGGAGGCGGAGGGCTGCGAGGTGCGGCGGAGGCGACGGTGGCGAGGTGGACGGAGGAGGGGACCCCAAGAAGAGGCGGCTGAGCGACGAGCAGGTGGAGATGCTGGAGTTGAGCTTCCGGGAGGAGCGGAAGCTGGAAACCGGCCGGAAGGTGCACCTGGCCGCCGAGCTCGGGCTCGACCCGAAGCAGGTCGCCGTGTGGTTCCAGAATCGCCGCGCCCGCCAGAAGAGCAAGCTGCTCGAGGAGGAGTTCGCCAAGCTCAAGCAGGCCCACGACGCCGCCATCCTCCACAAATGCCACCTCGAGAACGAGGTACTTGCACACACATATGACGACACATGCATACATATACTACTTCCCGCCTCAATTCTTCTTCTGTTCAAGTACATGTAAGTGTGTTAAATCAGCAACTACACGATCCATTCATGGGTGCATATATGGCAGGTACTGAGGCTGAATGACAAGCTGGTGGTCGCTGAGGAGGAAGTGAGGCGGCTCAGATCCGGAGGGAGCCACGCGGTTTCCGGTGACGGCGGAGATGTCGCGGCCCGCGGCTTCTGCGGCGGGAGCCCGAGCTCGTCTTTCTCGACGGGTACCTGCCAGCAGCTGGGTGTCGGCAGCGGAGATCGCCTGGGGGACGATGACATGGTGTTTGTCCCCGAGTATGGCTATGCTGACAACAGTGTGGTCGAGTGGTTTAGCCTGTATGGGCTGATGTAAAAGATCGGCCGGTAATGGCATGCAGATTCTAGTTAGTCATAGTGTTAAGTTGTGATGATCTCTAAGTGTGAGTGTTTAATTACGTACATAAAGTGATTAATGGCAAAGTATAGCCATCTAGCTAGCAGTTCTCTTAAAGTTCATGTGTTCTCATTTGATATTTTGGTTCAGTACTAAACCACTGTGTATGTGCTAGCCGGCAATCATCTTAGACATATAGTTAGAGCGGTACATTTCAGATTGAAGTTCCTAATGCATGATCGGATATAAACTTTTGAACTCCAGATCTGAAATAACCCAGATTTCAAACGTGATTTGAATTTCTGTGAAACTCACTCGATTTCAATTGGATCCTTATTCAATTCAGTACCTTCCCCACTCCTTTGTGCCTCCCTTCCCTCGCCATCATGCAGTCTCCCTTCCCTCGCCATCCTGTCTTCCCTAACCACTTGTGCAAGCCTCCCGGCTGTCGTTACTATTCATGGTCCGACAATGGTAGTGAGCAAATTGCTGCCGCAACCTTCCAAATTCCCCGCCGCCGCTATTTCCGTCTCATGGCCGACAAGCCAACTTGCCACCTCAGCCACCACATTTCGTTGCCCAAGGAGACACCAGACCTGAGGTGCCACCACAGCGAGCCGACCTCCTTGCTGCCTCTCCTGAACCACGCCGAAGCCTCCCACACTTCCCTGCCATAGACACGTGCCAACTGCCAACCACTGAACGGAGCAAGCTACTGCTCCAACCGCCATAACCAGCCTATAGAAGCCCGAGACCACCTCTGCATTGGCGTCCAAGAAGCCCCACACCCCTCCACTCACCTCAACGGCCGTCGCATAGCCATCGTCACCGGAGGCCTCCAAGTAAGCCCGAATTTCAATTCTCCTTATTCAGTCCATTTTGTTTTAATTGCTTATACCTGTAGCATCCTCATGTCCTAAGGAACCCCACTGAAGCATTGCCGTGGCCCACCGAACCCTTGGCTTGTCATTGTCTATCTTCTTCGTCCGGCCATGCCCCTTCTCTATGGATAGACCTACTCAAAGCTCTAGAACCTGAGCCAACACCACCACTAGCCGCCTCTTACCCCCAAGATGCTTCAGCCACCATGCTTTCATCGTTTAAACCATCAAATAGCTCCTGTGCCATGGAAATGTCCTGAGAGCTCCCCATCTTGCTGTCGACCATACCGTGTTTTTCGGCCACCCCTGACCCCTAAAATGGAACCCCCTTGACTCCATGAACCCATCCATACTCTTGCTTGCCCTTGGAAACCTGCATTCAGCTAAGTAAAGAAGACGACACTATTCATATAGGCCATGGACCGGAATAGTAGAACCCAAAGCCTTTAAGCCAAATTGGGCCAGCTAGAACACTATTCACTACTGTGCATCACTATTCACCCAAACTGTAGCATCTGACCCGTTCTGAACAGTACCCAAACCCGTGATGAACATTGTACACCCATTACTATTCACCCAAAACCCAAAATACATATATACATCCATTTTATTTTCTCGATTTCGTTTACACTATTTTCACCTCTGTTTCACCATATCAGACTTCGATAAACCCTAAGCCTATTTTAGTTTGTTTTTCTAGATTTTATTTCTTTTTGATTTATTTATTTTCCTAGCTCACCCTTTTGAGCACGGAATTGAGTTATTTTATTTTCCTATGCTAGCACATGACTTTGTCAAGTAGCCGTTCAAGACATTGAAGAATATGAGCTTGTAGAATATTTTGAGTAGCAAGACAAGTCACATGTTTTTGAGCATTTTGAACTTACATTTCTTTAATTATTTAATTATCAGTACTTTCATTATCTCTTATTTACGCACTGTTATTTCATGTACAATAAATGTTTAGAATGATATAATACCTAGTTATATCCTACCACAGACAAGGCCTTATTTAATTGATGGCCATATTCACCTTGATAAACCTTAGTAATACTAAATGTACTAATTAAATATCCATGGTAGATTAGGAACTCAATTATTTCATACTGCTAAGTGATTTAGCACTATGCCAGTAGAATTGCAAAAATGGTACTAGGGTAAGGGGTATCATGGGAAGCCATTGGATGGTTGGGGTTCTATGATCTTACCCTAGGGAGGAGGCTTGGACTAGATGGGTGGCAATGCCGTAGAGCATTGGGATATTTGTTTGTGGATGGAAGTTGTTTCGGTGAAAATAAAGACTAGAACTGTATGCTAAGTAAAGAACATAGTGATTGCTTAACCACAAGTTTTAACTTGTTAAACATGGTTTAGTAGCTTAATTTTCAACTCAATTGAATATCTATAGGTTGTTAGGGTTCCAGATGTAGAATAGCCCGCTTGCAAAAAAGGGTGGTATGGAAATGGTTAAATGATATTCAAATATGTCGTGCTTATGGTAAATAAAGTTGTGTCTATTGGGTGATTCCAAAAGCAAAGCATAAGTAGATTTAATAGTGTTGTAACCTGGTAATCAAGTTATTGAAAACCCAACTCCTTAAGAAGATATTGTTCTTTTGTGTTTAAAAATATTTACAAATAAAACTGTATCCACATAAAATGATAAAACCTATACATTCCCATCTTTGAAAAATCCTGGCAAATAGATAATAGGGTTTCCCCATGTGACTTGTTGAGCATGGTTGGTATACTCATGCGTGCTAAACTATCAACAGAAGATGCTTGGGAAAATAATGAAGGAACCCTTGAGGAAGGCTTTGAAGATTCCTGCGATGTAGATGACATCTGGTGTTAGGGTTTGTTCTATACTCAGGCACGCCTGTGGAGTTCTTTTGTATTATAATATAACTTTGGCCACACGCCCTGCTGTAATTAAGATATAATTTTGTAATAAAGGTTGGCTTTTATGGATAAGCTTACATTGACATGATGCACACTTGACTACAGTACCTCGCAGCTGAACAATTCTAGGCAGTTAAGAGAAAAACCTAGCAACCCCAGAAACGGGGGCGTTATAAGATCGAATATGATTTTATACGGCTTTGGACAAAAGAATGTAAATGCTAAAAGATAAAACTTCATTGGTCAATGACAACAATCTGCGTCGGAATCCCACCTAGCAGCAACTAGGGCATTGCCAATGTTGTCGCTTGGTTGTCTTTGTCACCAAAGGCACCATCTCCTTGCACGCTCTTCCTTCAGTGGTGGGCGCAAGGCAGGCTCAAGGGAGCTCTCGAATGACACGGTAGTGGGAGGCAATGACTCTATCAGGTGGTGTGAATGTGGGAGACAGCGGCAACTGATGTGGCTATATGTGGTCACGTTGGAGTTTGGCGAGCGCAGTGAGACGGTGTCCAGATCTAGCAGACGTGTGCACCCCCTCCTCTCTCTATGTGGCCGGATTTGGCCATTGCTACCGTGGTCCGAGCTGTCACGATGACTCTATCAGGCGGCTCGACGGTGGGAGATGATGGCGAGTGATGTGGCCAGACTTGGTCATGTTGGAACTCAGCGAGTGCAGCAGCACAGTGAGGCACATCCGGACAGACATGCGCACTTCCCCTCCTCTCTCTATCTAGTCAGATTTGGCTATGGTAGCCATGGTCTAAGCTGTCACGGCATCCCAACGTAGCAACTCTATTAGGTGACACAATGGTGGGAGATGGCGGCAAGTGATGCGGCTAGACTTGGTCGTGTTGGAGCATGGTAAGCACAACGAGGTGGCATTTAGATTTGGTGGATGTGTGGACCTCCCCTCTTCTTTCTATCCAGCCAAATCTTGTCGTGGTCTGAGCTGTCACATCATTTTGACGTGGTGTCTCTATCGGGCATTGTGACGGTGGGAGATAGTGGCAAGTGGTGCAGCCAGATTTGGTCATGTTGGAGCTTGGCGAGCACAGCAGCACGGCGAGGCAGCATCCAGATTAGGCGGATGTGCACTCCTTCCCTCCTCTCTCTATCTGGTCAGATTTGGCCATGGCTGCTATCATTCCAACATAGTGAACCTTTCATGACAGTTTTAGAATTTCCTTATGGCCTGCAAGCAACCAACAGGAAAAAAATATTATTGTGGCGTGAATTTAAAATCTGCCAGGAAAAAAAATCCTAAGGGTTTAATGAAATTCGCGAGGATAATTCTAATTTTGTGATGGCTTGGAGGTAACTGTAAGGATAATTGGTATTTCTCTAGCTATTTTCAACTGCTAGGACAAATTTTTGACTCTTCCCACACAACCATTGTGCAAAAAAGGTATTCACACCCAAAAAATTTAGTCTCACGCTGAAAATTGCCATGCTCCTATGGCCAAGTTGATGCTGTGTGAAAATAATTGTAGTGCTATGCCACTACATGTAATTTCCCCATGGGTTTCATCAACCACCAGGAAAATTGTAGCCCCTATTACCCGAAGTCTCAAATCCTTCCCTAGATCTAGATCTCATCCTCCATTCTCCATTTAGCTACCCACCACATCCCCACCGCCCCACCGCTACCCAACCTTATTGCCCTTGGCGCCGCACCCATGTCTGCCGCACAACCCATGAATGTAAATTGCTTAAAAGTAAATTGAGCACATAAAAACAAACCACAATACATGATATCTTTTTACTGTAATGTTCGGAGACTTGCTGGTCTCCCCTACTCCATGTTGAGGTTAGCCCAAACGAATTGAAACGGCTCCATGAATTAAGCCAAAACACCTTAAATCACTAGTGATAGTCCTTTTCCGCTCCGGGTAGGTGAGCTCCAACCTTCACAACTTTGTCGGGTTTTCTCACAACCTTCTTTAAGAAGATCACTGCGCATGACACCTTCAACACCGTTTAGAAGTTGGTAAACTCCAAGAGTAATAAATCAAGCCCCTCGCTTGACTCTCATCACGTGCAACGAATGCACAAACTCAAATGGACACTAAGTCCAACTATAGATGTAACACATGCACTTTACATCACTCTCCTTGCTCATAAGGTACAACACATGCACAATTGAGAGGAGAGACTTACACTAGCTCAAGAGAGTTCAGCAATATTGTTTCCAACCAGTCACAAGGGGGTATTTATACTCCACACAAAAAAACTAGCCGTTGGAGCCAAATCCCTGAAAAATCAGGGAAATCAGAAGTACCATAGGCAAAACACCGGTACTTCCACTCTCCTCACAATGGTCAGAAAAACTAGCCATTACAGTCAAAATCGGAAGTTCCACCATTCATTTTCTAGCACTTCTGATCATCAGAAGTACCGCTCTATACATGCGGAGCTACCACTTTCCCGGGGAGGAGAAGACCACCACACATGCATTTTTCTGGAAAAAATGTACCACAGAAAAATCCGAAACTTTTGAAGTCTGGTAGTACCGTACAATACACGATGGTACTTTTGCCTTCTGGTAGTACCGTGCACACAGAGCCGGTACTTCCGCCGGTCAATCGGACCACACACAGAGCCGTCGGACCGCTCATTCGGTAGTACCATGCAACACATGCTAGTACTTCTGATGTCTGGTAGTATCGCTCACACAGAGCTGGTACTTCCGACCTCCGGTAGTATAGCTATATACACAGCGGTAGTTCCGATTTTCCTGACAAGTGCAGATGCTTCAATAGATCTTGCAAAACACATTTGCAAGCTATAGTATCGTGCACACAAGGATCATCCATGACTCCCAATAAGTTGCAAAACACATTTGCGCACTTTTAAAATCATAGTACAAGGAATAAATAAATGGACTTAACGTATTTACAAAACACATCCACAAACCTAAGTCACATGCTATAAGGATTGTATATGAGCCTCAACTATTTGCAAAACACATTTGCAAATATAAACCTTATATCACGAGTAGAAAATATGGACTTCGAACACTTGCAAAACACATTTGTAATGTATAGTCCCATGTTATAAAGATTTAACACATGAACTTCAACTATTTACAAATACAATCATCATGCTAAAGAGAGTTAGAGCAAGTAAGGCTGGGCTATTAACACATGATGAGTCTCAAGCTACTAGACATGACCTCATCTTAATAGTACTATGACACTCCGGTCCATGATGGCCCATATGTGTGTGCACATGAGGGTGTGGGTTAGTCCAACCTTGCTAGCTTAGCTTGAGAAGCACTTACATATAAGCCTAGGAGTTCCAATAGTAGCACCCCCGGTTAACTGTTTTGCGCAAAACGAGGACGAAAGTGCAAGCGGGTTGCTAAGTGTGCGTGGCCTATCCAGAATGAGGTTAGACCTAAGCCAGTTTGGACCCTAGGGCGTTACAAATGGTATCAGAGCTGACTCTCATGGTTACATGGGCGCGTGCGGGTCAGCGGTGTGGACATATGGCGCGTGTGGGCCCGGAGTGGACACACAGCATGGCATATGTGCTGGCACTAAATGCACGGACATGTGCCAAGAGGGGAGATCCTTATCATTTGCCCCAGTGTGGGTATGTTGGTTCGATGAGGATGTCGGGCCCTTTGAGGGGGTGTATGTGACACCCCGACCCATGATGGCCCATATGTGTGTATGCACATGAGGGTGTGGGTTAGTCCCACCACTGCAACAATATTGGAATGATCCACGAAACCTTTGTCGCTAATGACATGGACAAGAAAACTGACAGACGAAAGCTATGAAGCACATTTCTTCAATTTAGCAAGAAGTTGATGCTTCCAAGGGGATCGAGTACAATCTGAAGGTGCTGCTCATACTCCCCACAGTACTAGAATAAATCAATATGTCGTCAATGAGGATGATGACAAATTGATCTAAATACTTGTGGAATATCCGATGTATCAGATCCATAAATACTGACAGCGCATTGGTCCGCCCAAAAGGCATCACCAGGAACTCAAAGAGACCATAACCAGAGCGGAAAGCTATCTTCAAGATATTGAAAGTCTTGATCTAGACTTGGTGGTAGCCGTACTACAAGTCTATCTTGAAGAAGAACTTGACATCTTTGAGTTGGTCAAGAAGATCATCAATACGAGGTGAAGGGTACCGGTTCTTAATAGTCCTCACTTTGAGAGCTCGATAATAAATGCACATACACACACCTTACCTTTCTTATCTGCAGAAGTGATCAGGGAAGCCCACTTTGAGGTAAAGCATTAGATAAAGTTTTTGCTCTGAAGGGCATCCAATTGCCACTTCAACTTTTCTAATGCAGCATAGGATAGATGGTAAGGAGTCCTAGCGATAGAAGTGATGCTAGGAATAATATCAATGGAACTCTCACTGCTCTAACTAAATACTAGCTTGGAAGCTTTGTAGAGAAGATATCAAGAGATTCTCGAACAATAGGCAAATCTTTTGATAAGAGTCCAATGATAGGTTTCTCTAACATGGCGAGAAGGCACTCCGACTTGGTCATCCAGCATGACCAAAATAGGAGGCCAAGAATAGGAGATTGAGGTATTGCTTTTTGCACTGATAGACGATCTCTCCATCAACTTGAGGTAGAATAACCTTGCGGTCAAAGCAATAGATAAAAGCATGATGAAGAGTCAACCAACTCCTACTCACAAACAAGTCAAATGATTGGACTAGCGCCACCACTGTATCACTGCTGAATTTGTGGCCTTCAAACTCCAGGGCAACATTGAGACAAGTAGAATTGCTAGCAAGAGGTCCATTGGTGGTGGTCACCACTATGAGGTACGTCAAGATACTAATGGGTATAGAGTGCTACCAAATGGAGCGAGATGCCAAAAGAAGAAAACTAGCTCCCACGTCAACTATGCAAGAGCAGGGCATGATTTCAAGATAACAATATCAAAAAGGATTACGGAGAGGGGAGAGGTAAATGATAGGATGGGTAACCACAGGGAGGAAAGCGTGATAGGAATTTAATATTGCCAAGCACCACATCAGGACAACGATGCGACTCCTGAGTCAATAATGTGTAGAGACGCGCATCAGTACCCCTTGGTAAAGTAGCAACTGGAGAAGGAAACGGGTACGATGACCGCATTCTGGTTGCTAGTGGTGAAGGTGAAAAAAGGAACCTGATTTGCAGTACCAGCCAGGGCCTTAACCTTCTTGAGCAGCCTAGGCGAAAGAATGAAATCAGAATTCAGAAAAGCATGAGATTGGGACAATGTCACAGGATAGTAAGAGGATATAATAGATAGTAATTAGATATGAATTCGTGGTAATATGCCAGTGACTGGATATGCATGCATGAATGACTTAACCCGAAGCCCCGTGTAGGTGCAAAACTTTTTTTTTCAGAAACTACAACCTGGGCTTTGACACCAACTGTAGCACCCCATATACCGATGTGAGATACTACTATGGAACGTCATCGCCAAAGTGAAGAATGAATAATAAAAGCAATAATAGGAATCACAAGTAAATAAACTTTAAAGGTAATTTACTAAAGAATCAACGAAGGCTGAAATAAATGCTTGAAACATGGGACCGGTCCACTTCCAACCAAATAGAGAACAAATGAAACAACGAATAGTGACAAGCCACGGTGCTGAAAACTCGAGTACTCCCACCCATGCATGATGCTATAACTCCACTGGCCTTTTACTTGAGAATGAAAAGAGCAAGCGTGAGATTTGGAAATCTTAGCAAGTACCTGGTTATACGAGAATAGTCAGGCACGCCATTGTCCTTGACTATATAACCGCTGATGGGGTGTAATATCCTGAGTAATGAGAGTGTACGGCCCCTCGTACGTTACCAGGTGGGTGGAAATTTTTCTTATATGTGGATAATCTCAGGCCTAGTAACCATTAAATTATTAACATGTTATATGGTGTGAATTTAAGGAACTAAGAGGAAGTTAAGATAAAATTAGGAAAAGTGAGAGGATTTGCTAAGATTGGGAATGAAGACACATAATTCCCAATATGAGGATGATAGGGGATGATAATATGGCGATAAGGTAACTGATACATCATGGACAATTTAAATAGTATGAATTCAATGTAACTAAGAGATGACAAGGATAAGGCTATGATAAAGTTATGAGAAGTGAAAAGAGGTGCTAGGATTGAAAATGGAGAGACATAGTTCCCGACATGAGAGCGATGGGGAATAATGATAAGGTGATAGTGATATAAGAATTATCCTAAAGAGGTATTGTAATATAGCTCACGCAAGGTTATCAATCAACCAAGTTTTATTATGTGCTAAGTAATTATTAGTCAGATTAATAGGTTAAATACATACATTATTCATGGCTCAAATACAACATCATACAATTATTGAAACATAGTATTAAGAACCTAAAACATATCCGCCCTCATATCAATAACTTAAACCTAAGTCAAAACAAGTTCATATGCTACCCCCATTAACAATTTAAGCATAGATTCTAAAAACACTAATTAAAAGCATGAACTCTAGAACATTTTAACTGAGCATCCTAATTAACATAAAAGCAGGTGAATAAAATAACTTAGAACATCATGGCATGAATATAATATTAAAAATCTTATAACTAGGCAAATATGAATGATATGATAATAGCTAAACAGCATAGGTGATATGACATTGACCAGATAAGCTTTAGTAATCTACTAGTAGCCAGATAACTTTAGCGATATAATATTGGCCACGTAACCTTAGTGATGTGATTTTAGCGATATAATATTAGCTAAGCGATATGATATGAGCCAGGTAATTGTAGTGATGTGATATTAGCTGAGCGATATGATATGAGCCAGGTGACCTTAATGATGTGATTTTAGCGATATGATATTAATCAAGCAAGCATGGTTGATATGATAATTATACTTAATGATAAGGTGACAAGTAATTTGGAACACACGATATGCGAAACAGAAAGGTTATGGCTGTGAGGTACTTGCCTTGAACACGTTTGGCGGCCTCGCTGCATGAGGGGTCCGAGGTGTGCAACTGCCCAAGTGTTTTCTTAAAAGCTACGTGCGAACCATACGGCCGTGTGACTGGCTCATCAGTCGTGCAAACCATGACCCGCTGCCTAACTTCTGAAAATGCCGTGCGAAACGCGATTCGGCTGAACGAACCCTGCTCCCCGGTGAACACTAAAGAAATCGTGCATGAAACGTGATTCGGTCGGGTCCCAAACCGGTCGAACCTCGTCGGCATTGCACGTAGGCCAGACCACCGCCGCTGCCGCCCGTTGCCGCGATTCTCTTCTACCCCTAAATCTATTTTTGTTTATTGGCTAGCCTCAGGAAATGCTAGCCATGCCCTCTGAAACAAGCAGATCAACATGTACATGTATACATCCAATTCACATATCAATTTATTTCACAAACATAAAACATCCATTTCGCAAATCAATTAATTAAAATAAAAACAAGCAAATATAGTATGAAACACAGTACACATTTTATTTTTATTAAGATTAGAGCCTACCATTACAATATCCTAAAACAACAAACAGATTGTCCATCTAGCTAACACAACAAGAACAGAGAAAAGCAAAGATCCTCTATGCTTAGGCCTTCTCGCCCTTGATGCAGTGCACGAGCTGGATGTCTTTGACGCCCACCATCGTCGGCGTTGATTGAGCGCTGCCTTGTGCATCGTCTGCTTCGTGGGGCTATTATGGTATGGGTCAAGGAGGAGGAGGAGAACAGTAAGGAGGAGAACAACAAAGAGGAGGAGAACAGCAAGGAGGAGAACAGAAAGGAGGCTGGGTTCTGGTCATTATTTATAGGAGAGGGAGTGCAAAATTTTTTGGCGCGGAGACGGAGAGGCGGAGCTACGATCCGTGGGGTGAGGTTTGGTGGATTTCTATTGGCTATGATTGGGTTGAGGAAGATCGACGGGCCCAGCGGTCAGATTATCATAGACGGTTGGTAGCTAGAACCGTCTGTGATGAACGAATATCACAGACGGTTCTATATGCCAACCGTCTGTGAATTAGAGCACAAAATTTTATATACCGATGCAATATAAACAACTAGTTTGAAAAGATAAAATAGCAAAGTTTTATATGGTTTATATGTACTCATTTTAAAGGTTTCGATGAGATCTACAACTTTTTAGTTGAAGCAAAATCCAAATTCCGAAAGGAAGACCAAGAAAAAGGGCAAAAATAGAAACCAAAAACTTGCAATGCAGGTTTAGGTCCAAAGATGGCCGATTTTTGGGGTCTTGGAGGGCGACTGGCACAAGTGGGTCATTTGTTTTGGATCGGGCTCGTCGTTAGCTTTCCAATGAGTACAAGAACGTAAAAAACGGACACCGTATGCAAAAGTTATACCCGTTTTACTAAAGGTGTGTCAAAACTGAATCCTACTCGGACTCAGGCGGGAAATTATGAAATTTTGGGGAATTGCAAGGCGGGAAACATATCACAGACGGTTTTTAATAAAAACCGTATGTGATAATCAACTTATCACAGCCGGGTTTTTATTAAAAACCATCTGTGATAAGACCAAATTATCACAGACGGTTTTAAATAAAAACCGTCTGTGATACTGAAATATCACAGACGGTTCATCAGTAAGAACCGTCTGTGATACTCATTTTCTCCGACGCCATCAACATAGACGGTGTCCAAATTAAAACCGTCTGTGTTAGTGTCGATCACAGACGGTTTTGTCAAACCACCTGTGATTTGGCGTCTAGTATTAGACTTTCTGTAGTAGTGACGACGGGTCCTTTGAGGGGGTGTATGTGACACCCCGGTCCATGATGGCCCATATGTGTGTGTGCACATGAGAGTGTGGGTTAGTCCCACCTTGTTAGCTTAGCTTAAGAAGCACTTACATATAAGCTTAGGAGTTTCAATGGTAGCATCCCCGGTTAACCGTTTTGCGCGAAGCGAGGATGAAAGTGCAAGCGGGTTGCTACGTGTGCGTGGCCTATCCAGAATGGGGTTAGGCTTAAGCCGGTTTGGACCCTAGGGCGTTACAAGTACGACAACTTATACTAATAACCCGGTCTTCCAACCAAACACCAAGACCGGTAAAAGACTAGGAATATATCTTAGCCATAGCTAGTCATACATTTGCTTTGAGCATCCTCTTGAAGCTTGATAAAGCACATCATCACTTCAAATCTAGGTCATCATCTTGACATGCATCAATACATGATGCATCCACTTCTTGAATTCCATCACACATGATAGGTCTTCACTTTACTTGATGATCAGCACATGATCATCTCCTCTTGGACATACATCAACTCATGATGCATCTTTTTCTTGATGGCCTTTAATACATGAAGCTATCTTTCATCCAGACTTGATGATCTTCAACACATAAAGTCATCCTTATTTGTAGAACCTAACTTATTCATCCAACTCATAGAAAATGTTAGTTCACAAATCAATTGCTAGCAATTACCAAACTTCACCATTAACACATAATGGAGGGATTAGATTCTACAATCTTCCCTTTTTGGTAATTCATGACAATCTCAATAAATAATGAGATAAAGCTTGTATTTGCGAGTATACAACATGTACACAACACTAGTATACTCTAAGATAAGCTTTTAAAGCAAGGATTATTTATCCAGTTTTTATTAATTATCCAATCATTAATACATAATGGAGAAGTTAGATGACAACCCGATTGTAAATAAGTATATATGAATTACACAAGTTATGTATATTCAAATAATGTGTTTCAGAGTAAAGATTATAAATATGTGTTTTAAAGGAAGCATGGATTAATATTTATGAAATCTCAAAACATAGAGTGAACTCCCCCTAAATATGTGCATATAAGTATGTGTAATGAAGAAATATGCACATATTTATTTTGGACTATTTGTGAAATTCAATATATATTTTGGATCCAAAGAATGTATTAATATATAAGAATGCAATTTTGAATGCATACCTTTTTTATTTCAACTTTTCATCCAAATGAGACTAAACAATAATATACTTAAACAAATATATTAGTCTCACATATAGATTTGTTATTTAATCATATATTTGGATGTGAGAAATGCAATAAGATTATAAGAAAGATATCAAATGCATATTTCAATGATTTCACATTTTCATCCATATGAGACTAAGTAATATCATGATCAATAAACAAGGTTAGTCTCACAAATGCAATTGTCATTATCACAAAAACCTCATAATAGTATTTGTCATTATCACCAAAATCAACTTAAATAAAGCTTGATCTTTCAGTGGGACAAATCGACAAGGCGTTTGCTTACGTGGACAACCGACACCTCTTTGGTGCTATTTAAAGTTTGGCAAGAGGGAAACAGAGGACATTTCAATAGGAACAACAAACAAAGACATAGATAGTCTCGGCCATATAGTAGATTACAGAGACAAGAAGTAGCAATTTAGGGCTAGCAGTATCCCCTTTGTAATCTCTCATCAAGAGCAACTTGTAACTAGTTCATTGCAATAAAGAGTCCGGCCCCATTCTCCTCCTAAATCCTTTGAGGGACTTAGCTTTTTTTTCCACAATTCGTAAGATCGGCAATCTGATCATCGATAGTAGGTTTCTTGGCATATAATTGAACATTTGTTTCCTCAGTTCGGATTGTTCACTTTCCAATTTCAAACAATTATAAATTTGCAAACTCATTTAACTCCTCTGATGGGGTATATTGACTTAGTTCCTAGTAGAAAAATAATTGAGTCGTAGCATGATTTGAGCTTAGTAGAGTGACTGATCTTGATGTGATAGTGTCTCACTATGGAATATAACATCTTGTATAAATAACAGCAGACATTTGTCCTTGCAATTACAAAATGTTGCACAAGGATGATTGACAGGAGTTGCAAAACTGGATTGTACCATCTGTCATTCCAGATGAATTTGATTGATTAACTTGCACAATTTACAGTTTTTATTTAATACTGTGAGATTAAGTGTTATGGCTTAAAAGATTCTTCTATATTTGTACAGAGATTGTGCTTGGTGTTTAATATCAACAATTGAAATAGTTAGATATAGGCATATAGCTTATTGTCAGAATGATAGCTGAATGTTGTGTAACTTGTTGTCCGTCTTATGCATAACTCCAAGCTTACCTTTGTACCCACGTTTCCCAATGAGTACTATTCCCTGCATTATTGATTTAGAGCAAGAAAAGTATATGCAAGATTTCGTTCTCTTATTTTTTTTATTCACAATTTTCCCTTTTTTCGATCCAGCTCTAAATGTTACTTTTAACTCCTTTCTTTACTTGGATAGCCTTTTTTATGTGAAAGATGGAAATACTGTAGTTCTAATAATAAATTCTTGTAGCATTCCAAATTTGCACGTCTTCCTTGATTAACTCTGGTTTGTGGTTCTTTCGAAACCACATGTGACAAATCAACTGAGGGTCTTTGCCAGGCCAGGTCTGTTGAGGGCAAGTTTCTTCCCGATATTCATGGCGGCAGCTCATCAGAAAGTAATGACGCTTGGATCCTGTATTTTTATTTTTTTGAACTGAGTACAAGGCCTTGGCCTCTATGGCAGTATAATGCCATGACAACATTGTAGTTCCGTTCGAACCATTCTTCTGTGTAATACAGTAGCACATTTATGATTTCTTTAATTTATGAACAGTAAGCATATTGTGCAGGATTTCAGTGGAATGGATGATGTAGATGTTTATAGTTCTGTACGAACTAATTCTGATTTTGCTGAATATTACTGTGTAACACGTTTACAACTTCTTTAATTTATGTACAGTAAGCACATTTTTGTAGGATTTCAGTGGAATAGATGATGTAGATGTTTATAGTTCTGTAACAACTAATTCTTAGTTTTGCTGTTTGGGACTTATGTAGTTACCAAACTATTAAACCATACTGACAGTTGTGGTACTTTTAGGACATGCTATTGATGTACTTGGCATCCTTATTAGGGAGACAATACATACGAGTAGATAAATAATTTCATCCTGTATATTCCCATTAAAGCTTGGGCTCTTAACCTGCCTTTAGATCATGATTCATGGCTGTGTTAATACAAGTCAACATCAAGTTGAATAGAAGGAACAGCTGAGGGTTTAAAGAAGTATCAATTCAGTGGAATTATTTTGAATGTGTGGATTACAATTAACTAGATATTATGATTTTTGGTGATTTTATACTGGTTGGACGCTTTGCATGAGGTGTGCTTCAAAGTTGAAATATTAATCGTTTATGTTTCTTTATCCCCCTCTCTTTTTACTACTTACTTCCTAAGAGTTTGACATTGTTCTGTTGTAACGTACGGGCATCTTATTAATATTGGAAGGTGCACTGTATGTTGACCTGTTTTAAACAGGTTTGAAGATTCGGCAGTTTGTAACAACTTGCTTTTTTTTTCCTCTCTTAATGAATTGGAGGCAGTTCTCCTTCCCCACTTCCTTGACCAAATATTTTAGTGTGAATATCTAGATAAATATTTGAAATCAATATGAATAAATTTGCCATTTAAAATAGTTTCATTTTATTATGCATTTATAATTTTTCTCAAATATATGGTAGTAAAGCGCACTGTTCAAATTTGTATTTACCAACTTACTTTTGTTTGTGTATGTGTGCGCGCGTGTTTTGGGCGGTGGGGGCAGCATTATGTTTTTATTAGAGGTTATAGCAATTATAATGTTTACAACAGGCAAAATTATATCTAATTCATAATTATTCTTCAAAAAAATTGTGTGAATTCTGATATTACTTTAAATTCTTACTTGAGATTTTGCTGAAAGCTGAACTTCCCAAGACGCGCATTGTTAAATTAGATTGTTCCTGAATGCAAAAGTAAATGTTCGGTGGTTCGTGTATAGTTTAAGGTTGGCTTCTGATAATGCACGTACAACATACAAGGAAACCCCAATCAGTTAATCAACTGTAAAAATAATGTGTCTTAGGGTATGTACAATGCAAGATGCTTATATATGAATGCTTAAAGAGAGAGAATATAGCCACATCATCAAGCACCTATGCAAAAGTTATTTACTCCAATGCAAGCATCTCTTCCGTGGATGCTTAGATGCTATATTATCTATTAATAGATATAGTTATACACATAAGCACCTACTAAGCACCGATGCTTATTTAAGCATCGATGCTTCAAAATAAGCACCTTATCTATCCTATGTGGCAAGAAAAATCAGTTTTTCATTACTAAGCATATCTCTAAGCGCCTGCATTGGACATGCTCTTATAACTGGCCATTTCAGCCAACTGAAGTCAATTGTACTTCAAACGTGGCAAACATATAAACTTTCTTCCCCTCATGTTATAATAACGGCCAAAAAAATTGCCTAGTATTTTTGTGCTACGTAGAATACTGAATTATACTACTAATAAAGCTGAAGTAGAGTAGTGGGCGGTTGCAAATCGGTCCCTCTCTTTAATTTTTTTTGTGTTGTGCCCAAATAGTAGTAGGCAAAAACGTCCGAAAACTATTTGTTCGATAAAAGGTTTGGGCATCACACATATGCTTGGGCTCTTGCATCGGCGTTGATTTCGTATTTTAGGAGAGCGCTGATGGTGTTATGCCTGTCCCTAAATTATAATCTCAAAGCTTCCGTGCTCTAGGAGAAATGATTAATTAGACATGGATTGAACCTAAGACCTCATTTGAAACGCTGGAATTTTATTGGATTAATAAGGGAATCATACTATTTCCTGTAAAATTTTATAAAATTCTTGTGAATTTCGTGGATGCTAGACATGCCCTAATTAAATATCTACTTACTCCTAGTGGAACATATATAACGTCGCCTGAAATAAGATCGAAGAAGAAAAACATACATAACGGCGCACCATGAACCGATAGAAGTTTTCTACGTGCAAGATGCATGACTAATTGTAAAGTTATGAGGTAGCGAGGCACCAGCTATGCCAATTTTCGATCCCTTGTGGTGTTTCGGTATCTATCATGTTAATTAGCTTCATTGCGATCTATGGCTATGACGATACATTCCAGAACCGAATGACACAAAAATGACAGAGAGCAATCCGATGATCTTATTTATGGTATAACTTGATGATGTTTATAATGATAGTCCTTTCTATATATTTATAATTTAGAGTTATTTTGATGGACGCTCGCCTCAAGATGAAGAAAGAAATTAACCGTGCCGGCCGCACTCGGCGAGTTGCACATTTGCAGCCATCTAGCTCGCATATCCGGGTATCCGCTAGCTCAAGTTAGCTTATGTGTCTTACAACACACACGATCGATGGGTGCACCAAGCCGATACGCATCATGAAAGTAATCAAAGGTTGCAGGGCAATGATACGCTGAAATGGTAAGTATATAACTATAACCACAAACTGCATGTCACGGTGCCAAGCGCCTTTCCATAGGGTGACACCCACACCATCGATCAAACTGAGTGCAAAAACATGTACATATTGCCAGTAGAGGTGGAAAACGATAACGGATAATCTATTTTATTTAATATTTTTTATCTGAGAAAATATAAATATGATAAACAAAATTTGTATTAAAAAATATTCGTATTCGTATTCAAAAATATTCGTATCCATATTTGAGAATTTTCGTATTCGTATTCAAGAATATTCATATTCGTATTTGTATTTGAGAATATTTGATTCGTATTCAATCCATTTCCTATACCTATTGTTGGTAACCGGTCAAAAACCGGTGAAAAACGAAAAAACTGTTAGGAATTTGTTCTACTGAGATTTGTTATAGAAGTTGTAGGAGGATATTCGTATTCGACCGAAGTAAATACATATTCGATTCGAATTCGTATCCGTTACGACATTCGATTTGTATTCGTATTCGAGAATATTCGAATTCATATTTGTATTCATTTTAAAAATATGGATTCATATTCGTATTTGAGACAATTCGATCGTATCCGATTCATTTTCATCCCTAATCGTCAGCGGGCGCAAAATGCCACTAGAGGGGGCTGCTCCACTAGGGCTGCTCCAAACTGCTTTTAAGCCTTGGCTTCTAGCTGTGGCCGTTGGCTTTTTGTTGAAAGTGCACTATAGCTGTTGTTAGTTTTTTTCTAAATCATTCAATTAAAAAAATGAGAAAAATTTAAAAAATCTATTGTATCGTCACAAACAATATAAATGAATAAGGGAAAAAAAGGTAAAAAGCTAAAATTAAGAAGCCGACGTATTCCGAGTGATTTCTGAAAGTCGGAACTCATAAGTCAAAACTCTTTGGAGCAGAATTCAATTAAAAATCCATTGTATCGTCCCGAACAATGCAAATAAATGAGGGAAAAAAGTAAGAAGTAAAAAAAAGCTAAAATTACAAAACTGATGTATTTCAAGTGATCTTTGAAAGTCAGAAGCCACAAGTTAAAATGGTTTACAGAGAGCCAAATCATAGTCACATCGCCATGCATTGCTGTGGCTGTTAGATAATCCAGGGGAGGTAGGCCGTTCGTTCGGGGGGTAAACCGTCACATTAGCGCAAGGTTACAGCAGTACGCACGCCTCAAAAATAACCCGGACACGCCGAGGCGGCCGGTCGATTGGACCAGCTGCCAGACTAGAATCCACATCACGGTTGAGAAATCTGAATAAGACAAAGTTAGTACCACTCCCCAACCCAGAGTATTTGGCCGTACAAGGGCTTTTTTGGTCGAATTAGCAGGAATGGTATCTGTCTCGCGGAAATGGCAAAAATTACACTTCTATCGTGTGGCCAGAGATTACCGCATGGTCACCGTACAGTAGAGCCTAGGAGGCCGCCATGTCAAGGCACCGCACGGCCGCTGTGCGGCTAGGGGCTATTGCATGGCCATCATGCGGTGGAGCTCGGTGCCGCATGGTGACCATGCAGTGAAACTTAGTGCCGCATGGCCACCGTGCGGTGCCCAAATAGTATGCACCATTAATACTAATTAGGGAATTTATTTTCACATACTGCTCGTAGGAATTTTTAGATATAGCAAATGAGCTCAAAAATTTATGAAATTTTTGTGGAGCCTTCTGACACAGCGTACTTCATTGTGTAATTTATTCATAATTTTATCCATTCTAAATTTTGCTCAAAAATTCATTTAAATAAACTACTTGTAGGAATTTTTTAGTATAGGAAATGAGCACAAAAAATATGAATTTTTGAAGGATCCTCAAGCAATGGACTTGTTTGTGTAATTTTTACAGAATTTTATATTTTCTAAAATTGTATAGATATGCACCACGCAACCATTAACATGTTGATTAGCGCATTGAGCAAAGAGAGAGGGACACAAGCAGACGAATGCACCATACGGTGGTGGTAGGCACCGCACGGCCCCCAATCAATCTTGCTCCTACAAGCAATAGAGCAACCTGTGGCATATCAGACAAGGGGGCAAACCATCAAAAGCGAGGTGCCATCACGTTTGTCCCTCATGTGCAGTTCCTCCCATCATTACCAGCTCATCGTTAGCACGTGATTCACTTTCGCTCTTGCTATAAATTCCGAGTTGCGTGCATTCACACTCTCGTAGTCTCTCTGCTTGCACTCTTCGCTCACACTCCTTGTTTGTGCTCTTCGTTCGCTTTCTTCGTAGCCAATTAAATATTGTTTAGTGCCATCATTAGTAGTCATATTAACAGGTAATTTTTTATCGTATGAATTATCTTTGTTAAATGTGTATGTAATTAGTTGCAGTTATTTAGGCGTAATTAATTTAGTCCTCATTGTTTAGGCCTTATTAATTTTTTGTTATTTCAGTAGGTCAAACACATATTCAAATGAGAAGTACGTACATTTAGTCACAGTATAGGAAGGAAATATTTTTTTGGCATTCTGTACCTAAGCTTAGTTCATCACTATATAAACAAAATATAAGAAGAACTGTGCTTCTTGGTTTCAAGTTGGCATTATGTATCTAAGATTAGTTCGTCACTACATACACAAAATATAAAAGAAAATGTGTTTCTTGATTTTAAGACGTAGGTCATCAGTACGTAAACAAAAAATATAAGAACATGTTTTAACAAAAGAGCATGGACATTATTGATTCTTCCTGTTAGCATGGACCACAACAGTGTAAAATTTATATTTACACAATTTATCATAAAACATCCAAATGTACATTCCTTAGCTAGGGACAGCCTCGGTTCATGGCTTGACGCTTCTTGTGTCTTGTCGAACCAACTGCTTGAGCCAAGGAAAAAAAATTAAAAGATCACGAGACCATTGTGGAAGAATTTCAACAAACTAGCTTCCATCTTGTATGGAACTTGCAGATCAAAATTTTCAATTTACAGTATTACTTAGTCATAACAAATTAGGCTTTGTTATTTTTGGTATAAACCAGTTAGTGGAAATGTAGTACTAGTAATTAATTTAGTGGTAATTAAGTAGTTATAATTATTTTAGTGCCAGTTAATTAGGCTGAAGTAATTTGTTAGTGATAAGTAATTAAGTGGTAATGAAGCTACGGTTTAATAGTGGTAAGGATGATGGTAATGAATTACTTGTAATATTTAGTATTGTAGTGTTCATTTGGTCATAATATTTAATATTGCAGTGTTCATTTTAGACCTAAGTGTACATTATTTTACAATGTTCATTTCCTTGTAATTTTTAATTTTTAGTATTTTATTGTCATTATCAACCTTCCCGGTAATATTTCGTCTATTCCATTTATTGCAAGGTATGCTTCTACTGGAGCTTCTGGAAGACTTCTATGATGAGAACCACTGGTGCAAGTTGTGGATCGCGGGTGGCGCAGATGGTCCTCTGCCCTTGCTGCTTCAGTCGAAGAGGGATTGCTGGGAGCTGGACGATCGCCACGTCCCAATCCTCTAGGCCACGGCTTGTTGCCCCTTGCGAGGTTGGTCTCCGTCGAATGTTGGTTCACCCTAGACGGCAGTTTGCTGTCATCACTTGTCGATATGTGGAGGCCCGAGATGCACACCTTCCACTTTCGTTGGGGCGAGATAATGGTCACTCTGCAGGACATCTCATTCTTGACCGATCTCCCTTTCTAGGGTGAGGCAGTTATTGTAGGCCCTCTGCCAGAGGACTGGAAGGCCAGGCTGGTATATCGGTTTGGCTTGCCTGTCCCAGAGCGTGCTCGTGGCATCCTCCGGACTTGGTTGAGGCATTTCAATCAGTGCCTGCAGGATGAACTTGACAAGGTTGTCAGGACACACGTTGTTGCTTACCTTCTTTAGTATTTTGGTTGGGTCATGTTTCCATCCACACATGGCGATTGGTGCTATCTCAACTTCATCCACATCGCTGAGTCTTTGGCTAACATGGAGGTAGGGGTGATGCCTTAGTACGGCTAGGGATCAGCTGTCCTTTGTGCCACATACGAGGGGTTGTGTGATGCTTCGTGGTGTGGCACTGGTGCTAACTCAAACCTGATATCTGCTATATGCTCTTGCAGCTATGGAGTTGAGAGCACTTTTTTGTTGGGCGCCCGACCTTCGAGAGACTAGTGCACCCATACACCGATTCAGACGACCCAATAGATAGCCCACTATGAGCTTTCGATGGACTACTGCCTGTCGGCGCTAGGCCAAGGACAGACCAGCAAGGTACTACTTGTTGTTTCACAACAAGTTCGAGTCATTGTAGGACAACAACATCATCTGGGCTCTATGGACTCCAGAATTTGTGCTGACGGTAGCGCCACATGGGCTGTTCGTGCAATGCACCCAGGACACCGTGTTATGGGCGACGACCTGCTATCTGGTGTTCTCACACATAGTGGAGCCTTACGTGTCACAGCACGTAATGTGGCAATTTGCTTTGTACCAGATCATGCCCTCTCTGGACGGTAGGGTCCTACTACAAGTTGTACACGTATGAATCAAACTTCGTTCAAGTAACGTTTACAGTTCTTATGACTTCTTCTGTAATGTCAATTATTCCAAAAATGCAGGCAATTGAGGGCGAGTCAGCATGCTACGAACTGGCAAGTAGTATAGAACAAGTGGATGACGGCATGGATGGATAGGACGCACTTGGAGGTCATGCAGGAGTACTGTCCGTACGACGTTTGGACGTACGGTGAATACCTAGAGTGGTACGTACCATGGTTGCATGGCAGACTCATCCTGCCTCCACCGGAGCTCCCAGAGTAAGTGACGCACTAGGACAGCCTCCAACACTCATTCGATCGTCACAGCACTTCGCGGCATGATGACACCGTAAGCCACTTGAATTCTCTTATCATTTCATTGATAATATTTGTACTATTCATTATTGAACATGTTTTATATGTCACTTCAGTTGGAGCTGGTGCAACACATCACAAGTGCATCCGAGGCCACCATCCACAGCACCGGGGCTGCAGAAAATTTTGTAGTACATTAGCGTAGTCTAAGAAAATAATAAAGAACTTGAGTTGTGGTTGTTCAATGGACCACGCCCTATGCATCAGCTATCCAGTGGGGAGATCATGCTCATTCGCCAGGTCATTGTGACCTAGCGAGTCCGGCTGGTGTCGTAGTACTACCTGTCGGTCATCCGTGGGCCAAATCGGCATGGAGGTAAGTTACGTACAAATTTATGTTTTGTTTTTTTTGTTATGCCTTATGTTTAGTTAACATCATGGCATTCTCCCACCTCAGATCCGTCGTTAGGATGCATCACTTGTACCCTCTGCACCACCTACATTGACTAGCGCTCCCCTCGGTCATCTGCACTGCACATCTGGGAGGTACGAGATTCACAGTCTACATCCAAAATGTTTATTTTGACTAACATCATTCCGTCTTCCAGCCTTCAATTCACCGTGGGGGCGATGGCCAGTCCACTGATAAGGATATAGGCCTCTGTAAGTTCAAGCTCCATTAAGTTGATTTTGATGATAATAACAAATCTAATTGTGAGACTAACTTATTTATTGATTATGATATTGTTTTGTCTCATTTGGATGAAAATATGAAAATCATAAGAGATATGCATTTGACATCATATTTCTTATATCTTAATAAATTCCTCGGATCCAAAATATAGATTGAACTCAACCAATAGTTTAACATGAATAATTGCATATGTTCTCACTACACATTCTTGTATGTACGTATTTATGGGGAGTTCACTCTATGTTTTGTGATTTCATTAGTATTGATCTATATTTCCTTTCCACATATTAAGGATCTTTACTTTGAAACATATCTCTTGAGTGTATATAGATTGTGTGGTTCATATATACCCATAATCGGGTTGTTATCTAATTTCTCCATTATGTGTTAATTGTTGGATGATTAAATGACAACCGAATGTGTAAACTTTGCTTAAGAAGCTTATCTTAGAGTATACAATTGCTGTGTATATGTTGTATACTCGCAATTCAATTTCTATCTAATTATTTGTTGAGATTATCATGAATTACCAAAAAAGGAAGATTGTAGAATCTAATCCCTCCATTATGAGTTAGTGGTGAAGTTTGGTAATTAATGATAATTGGTTTGTGGACTAATATTTTTCATGAGTTAGATGAATGGGTTAGGTTCTACAAATAATGATGACTTGTGATAACTTCATATGTTGAAAATTATCAAGTTAAGTGAAGGATGAATCACGAGTTGATGCACGTCCAAGAGGAGATGATCATGAGTTCGTCATCAAGTCAAGAGAAGGATGCATCATGGGTTGATACATATCAAGACAATGATCTAAGGTTATGACTAGCTAGAGTTAAGAATGTGTTACAACAATCTGTGCCCAACTCTGAATCCAAGGAAAAATATGAAATATGGTACATAATGAGAGATATCCGTCTGTAAGTGTCAGTATGTCAGGTGGTATGAGAAGGCACGTTGTCACTTTACTTAGGAACATGATAAGATATGTGGATTGTTCTCTTCATGTTCACTCTGATTGTACCCTCACTGTCCAATGTCTTATGTAGGAGTGTAAAAGAAGCGAATAATTTCTGTCCAATCGATCGACCGAAAACTTGTAGGGCGAATACATAATAGAAAAATTCAGCATGTGTTCGATTTTGATTAAAAAATATAAAAAATAAAATACGAAATAAGGAATATTCATCCGCATATTACCACCACTAGTAGTGTGAACGTGCTAACGCTACGGTCAAATACAAAACAAGATAAAATTTGTAAAAAATAAAATGAACAATCAGATTCATTAAGATTCACGTCTCATATATTGTATAACCAAATGGTTTTGTCACATAATGAATGTTATGAGCTATAGTATATTGCCCGTGCGTTGCAACGGAATCCAAAAAAAGATGATACATAAATATAAGGATCCTGAACTATATAATAAATATCAATATCAGCAAAACAATCATGTGTATTTTCACTCATATTTTCTCAGTGCTACCTCTAACAAAATTTCAGAATTTTCCCTACAACGTAAATGAACAATGCCTTAACTCCCAAAAAGGTGCCTAGAAGTGATTGGTAAGTAAAACATTAACTAATGAGAACAGTGCATGCAGTGCAAGAATATATTTCACACTAATTTAGACATGGACACAAGCAACAGATACCGACTCACACCGGACAGTTGCAAGCAACAAGCAGGACTCCGAAAACAGTTTGCATCACATAGCACAACAATTTACAATAGAAACCACCACAAGCGGTCAAGTAGACAGATATACAGGGACTTACACGACTTATGATTCCAATCTAACATGCTTGCTCCAAACGAAAGAAAGAGAAAAAAATAACAAAGAGGATGACACATAGGTATAGGTAATCCCCTTCTCACACCTTAAGTCCATTACCCATTGTGGTTTTGAGAATGGGGCCTTACAGGTAGGAGTATGACGTGATTGCAGGGATTAGATCGGGTCCATCTTTTGCCTAGTTGCGATACTTGCTCTTCTCAGTGGATCTTGGAGCTAAAAAATGAAAGTGCATTCTCGTATTACAAGTTTGTAATAAAGACAAGCAATAAGCCATATTGGCTATGGTGAATACACCAGACAATGCTTCCTCATGGACAGATTCTCTGCCTGATCCATGAAAAAACCAGGATAACCAGATATGTCAGTCCCACAGTTAATAGAACAGACCTAACCTAGTTCATGCAAACTGGCACCTCTGATAATTTTGCATAAAGCATAGATAAGGTGTACTTATGCAGAACAGCAAGCAGTAGATTCTCTGCTATGCCCTCCACAGAAAAAGGCACGAACACAAGTAATACTTCCATATTCTACCACATATTTATCTGTACTTACCAAGGCCCACTGCATCTGAACCCTTCATGATCCTCAGCCTCCTACAGCTATCTGTGAACATTCTGCGATACAACAAAATGAATATTTAGCAGTCAGGTGGCCTTTTAGAGACAACATGGTTCCTGGCTCATGTCACGAACTCATTGGAATGTGCAACATCTTGGTGGGCCTAGAATTGCAATGCTGTGCCAGACCAAGCAAATCGGGAAAATAAACTAAAACATCATGGCTCTTAAGGGAGGAGATGAAATCTAACCCCAACATATGGCACAAAAGAGATGGGATTTGGTATTTGTTATCCTAATTTTGGTCCTGATTTCCCCATAGCCATTACCAAAGTGTTTCTAAGCCTTTTTTCACTTTCTTCCATCAGCACCCATGTACCCTTTCAATTTATTTCTGGAACAACAATCCATATGTGGACCAAACGAAATTTACAAACTATTCCCTAGAATTGAGATGTGAGTCATCAGAAACCATTCAGTTCCATACCAACATATGAAACACTCCAGTAATTCAAGTAGTAGATAAAGTCTATTAAACTTTGCAACCTACCAGAAGAAAGTCAATCCATGAAAATATATGAAAAGTAAATAAATTTAGTAGTGTCAACATTACTCACCCCCATGGAACATCACCAACAAGCATCCAATCTCCATCCTTGTCCTCATAAGTCAGCACAAGTTCAGTCCCATTTTTAAGATCCATCAGTCGGCAATCAGATAATCCATCTCTCCCTGATTTCCCATTTGATTCATTATGACCTGAAGGAGGGAAAAATATGAAAGTAAATCCCTGTTTAGGAACATTTCCAACAGCAAATAGCATTGATGGAGACAGATGTCTGATGGAAAACAAGTCCAACTCAGGCTTGTAACTAACACGGATGAATAAAAGGACAACACTGTTATTACCAATGTGAACTCATTTCTATGGATCTCACAAGCAAAAGCAAGGGCAATATGGCGTTTCTAACTGGCTGCAATTCAGCACACACACTGCGTGACATAATATCGTGCACATAAAGAATAGTTTCAGTTTCAGTTTCAGAATAGGAAAGCAAAATAATCCAAAATCACAAGCTTCCCTTAAACAACAACACTAAATGCCATGGAGGATAATAGCAGGGAAATAGTTCACTGATTGACATAGCGGAGGATGAGGAAGGGGTGGACGGGCGGCCTCCCGACGAGGTCCTCGCCGGAGGTCCCGTCGCCGCCGCCGCCTGCCCCGCCGGCGAGCGGCAGGATCGGAATGGGGAGATACTCGAGCGCGTCGATCTCGACGACGACATTGCCGCGGAGGTGGAGCTCGGAGCGGAGCCGGGGTTTGGGGAGGGCTAGGGTTTTGGTGGAAGCACGCGACGCTTTTGATTAGGAGGCGGGGGCGGAGTGGAGGAGAGGGGGAGGAGGCAGCGGAGCAAAGGAGTGGGGGGGGGGGGGAGGAGGAGGCGGCGGCGGCGCAGGGTGGGGAGGAGGAGGCGGCGGTGCGGAGTGGGGAGGAGGAGGTGAGGGGAGCGGCGGCGCGGGGGAGGACGGGGGGAGCGGAGGGAGTGGAGGCGCGGGGGAGAGGTGGAGATGGGGTAGCGGCGGCGCGGTGGAGGACGGGGGGAGCGGAGGGAGTGGCGGCGCGGTGGAGGACGGGGGGAGCGGCGGGAGTGGAGGCGCGGGGGAGAGGCGGAGATGGGGGGGCGGCGGGAGTGGAGGCGCGGGGGAGGAGGCGGCGGTGCGGGATGGCAGGGCAGGGGAGGAGGGGCGATGCGGGGTGGGGAGGGAAGGAGAAGGAGGCGGCGCGTGGGGAGGGAAGAGGAGGAAGGAGGAGGTGCCGGCGCATGGGGGCGGAAGAGGAGGCGGTGCGGGATGGGGAGGGAAGGAGGCCGTGGCAGCGGCGGGTGAGGAGGGAAGGGATTCGTGGGAGGTTTAATGATGTGCATGATCTAGATGATTTTGGCCTTAGGATCTTCAATGAGTAAGAGAAGAAGGCTTGAGGAGAGATCCAGGCCATTCATTTGTATGAAGTTGGATTATTTTAGTACACAAATCTGAGTGGACTTAGATTTAGCATGACTGTGGGGGTGGATTTAGTAAAGAAAATTTTGGTGTATTATAGAGTAGGGTAGATTCATGAACCCGTGCGCGGGGGCGGCCGTTTCTCCGAAGGAGATAAGACAGCGAAGCGACACAAAGCCGACCGGGCGGGGGAGTAGTAAAGCCTGCGCCTGCGGTCCTTTGCGCGCGGTTCCGCACCAGTGCCAGCGACGTCGTACTATGTCCCGGGAGCCTACGCGCCACTCCTAGGAGAGCTTAGGAGTGGGTCTTGCCGGTGCCCAAGTGTCGAGCCGCCATTCCCTTGCGCGCGGGCGATCTCCCGACATCTCAGGCGGCATCTTGAATCTTGTGGCGAGTTTCGATCGATCGGTTATGACGAGCGACGCGACAGGTCGATCGAGCCGTGCGAGTGTCCGGCGTGCGGTGAGGTGCTCCCCAGCAGCTTTAAGTTTCCATGTGGAGAGGCTCCGGAAAAGCCGGCTCGGCCCCGGAAATATCAGCGAGTTGGAGCGCGCGGCGAAGCAACCTGCGCGGCCGCGCCCGCTGTGTGCAGGCCCCGGTCTACGGCGGCTGCTGTGCTCAGCTACGTGACGCCATCAGGGCTCAGGTGGTGAGCCGAACCGAACCGAGCCTATCCCCCCGAGCCTTATCCGAACAGTGCGCGCTGTCGACGGCCTGCCGGCTGCAACCTGCAAGCCCCACCTTGGGAGACTTTAACCCTCGCCGGCCGAACAGGAGATGCCCCACTGCTCCACGACATGTCAAGCACGCACAGCACTTCCAAGTGATGCTGCATACTTCTGCAGGTTAGCACGCGAGTGACAGAGTGAGCGAGGATCATGAGCTGATGCAGGGGCAACCAACATCCGGCTGACAGCAAAGCGCTTGGAAGGACACGGCAGGCTTGGGATGCGGCTTTTATACGACGTGTTCAGTTAGGAATATACTCTAGAGATAATCATGTGATTGATTATATCACTCTTTGTATCTATAAACTTACGAATATATGTGCTATTTGTTTCTTAAGTGTGATGTCATTATAAAGATTAGCAAATACGTAACTTGTTAATGAAGCTCTTTATTTACATGATACCATTCTAAAAAAGAATCCTTGGTTGAGACTTTAGCGGCCTAAAGATCAGTATATATATTGATTGATGTCCATATTTCATCGGTCATAGATATGAGGATACCGAATCAATAATGTGGATACATGTTATAGAACATGGCGTTAGTTTGACTTACTTTGAGATATATTGAGATTGTTATGTTTCTACGTATCATGTGTTGACCTCAAATAATGATGATGTATAATTCTTAGACCTAGGATCAGCATGGTTTCTACATATATAATAGTACAATTAGGATTTGTCAAACGCTAATCCGTAACTGGGCAATTATAAAGGTACCTTTCGGATATACTATGAAGCATGCAAAGGAATGTGATTGGTAGGAGATCATATTTGCCTCTCCTATATAAAGCGAGATATGTCTCTGGATCACTCGATGTGGTTGGATAAAGAAAGTACATGACCATACTTCAAATAGTCAAAGAGTCGACCATATGAAGTTATCCATTACTAATTCGGGAGAAAATTGAATAGTCCATAGATGACACGTGTCTCACCTGTAGTTCGATCAGATGTCACGAGGCAAAAGGAGAGTATGCAAGCAAGTCACTCAATTTGATCCGTGATTCATGTCCGACCATAGACCAACTGGTCATAAGGGTTTACTGATCGGTCGTGAACTGGTCGACTTGATCATGAACTGGTCATAAGTAGTTACAAGGTGGTCGTGGGTGATTAGGACTTGATCACAGATCATATTGCATAAGGTTCGTCTGATTTGATCTCAACCTACAGAGTCACACATTTAATGAAGTAGACCAATAAGGGTTGGTTAAGGCTAATCATCCGTAAGAGTTCGAGTAAGATACGTGTGTAACATCCAGAAATCCTAGTCGCCACCTCCATCTAAGAAACCTTAGTTGTACGTGTTGGTGCTAGCACACCGGTGTGCGTCATTTCACCTGAAACATGTGGATATCGGTAGAAACACTGCTGCTACTACGGTGCTAATGGGGACAAGCAAGTCATTACCTCAGGAGGAGATGACCGGATGGATTGATCAACTACGTTGATGCACTTCATTGGATTGGGTACCCAACTCTTCTTCCGCATAGATTCTTAGGATTCATGGTAGAAAATTTTGTTTTTGTGCAAGATTAGCCTACCTTTACTCCAACAAATTCAATTGTCGATCTCTAAGTCTCTGAGGCACTAAAACATATCTTGTTATGGTGTTCAATGAAGACACTGACACAAACACTGCTTGACACTTGCATCTTAGTTCTCAAATTGTAGTACCGAGAACAACGAATAGAGGACAAGGGGTGAACAGAAGCCAACCCGATTAAAAACTTTTCAAAATCTTTTCCAAATAAGAAAATAAAGATCTTCAGTCGAATAGCTATAAAAAGATATGAAGATTAGAGACCTATTACCCACAAGGAAAGATTCAAGAAAAGCCGAGCCAAAAGGACCAAAACTCCTGGGGTGGTCTAAGCTCTCAGTGGCGGACTGACATCTCCCTCAAAACAGAACTGAAAATCAACACTGTTTCAAATCCAAAAAATCACTGAAACTTTTAATCCGCAACTCCAAATGACTTAAAATTTGATCTCTATTAATATTTAGAGATGAATATTTGCAGCCATTTTCTAGCCATACACAAGGTCTAATGATGAGAAAAAGTTGAGCCACAAGAGCCTCTCGCATCTCCCATAAGGTTCTCTCCAAGAACCCTAACTCCTTTCTAGTTGGCATGGATGCCTTAACTCTAAGCCACACATCTCCACCATTATGTAGTGGAGGCACATGAGAAACTCTAATCAGCTGCTCTAGTTGATTTTCATCCACTTACATGGGCTAACCTGTTAACCAAATACTATTCTAGGTTTTACACTTGCGCACTTCTCAAAGCACAACCCATTAACCCATTAGTGAATCAATACTTGATCTATTTAGTAATTTCGGCACATACAAGATCTAAACTACTTAGACTAATGACATAGTTTCGCACATCACAATTTTCAGTATTGGGCAATTTACCAAAGTGCCCCTCTACCACCTTCCACGAAACTTTCTGCTTTTTTTGCCATGAAGTATTACCCATACTTTGCTATCTTTCATATGGCCCTAATAACTTGCCGACAATCCTCTCATGTATTCGGATCCCACCTAACCGTCCTCGCTTGCAAACGACCCAAGTCACTTGGTGTACCACATGCTTCTCCTCACACATGATGGCACTCAACTTTCTTGACAGTACAAGATGAATGCAGTTCTTCACAACTTGACCTACGATAGTCCATAAATGCATCACGCAATATTAATGTACAAAAGCAACAACACTTATGCCTAAAGATGATAAAAAGTTAAACCATAAGAGCATCTCACATCCCCACAAGGTTATGTTCAAGAACCCTAACTCCTTTCTACTTGGCATGGATGTCTAAACCCTAACCCACACCTCTCCACCCTTCTGTAGTGAAAGCACGTGAAAAACCTTAACCAGCTGCTCTAGTTAGGTTTTATCCACTTACATGGACTAACTCATTAATCCAACACCATTCCGAGTTTTAAACTTACACTTGCATGCTTGTCAAAACGCATGCACTCATTAATCCATTAATGAATTAACACTTGATCCACTTAGCAATTTCAACACATACAAGATCTAAACCACTTAAACCAATGTCGTGGTTTCACAAACCACTACTTTTCGGTATTAGGAAATTTACCAAATGCCCATCTACCACCTTCCACGAAGCATCTCTCTTCCTTTGCCATGAAGCATCGCACATGCTTTGCCATCTTTCATGTGGCTCCAATGACTTTCTGCCAAACCTCTCAGACGTCCGGATCCCATCGAAGCATCATCGCTTGCAAACAACCCAAGTCACTTGGTGCATCACATACTTCTCCTTGCACATGACGGCACCCAACTTCCTTGATCGCATTGGATCTCGGCTCTGACCTGTGCCTAGTCCTGGTCCACCTTGTCGTTGCTCGTCATGTTTTCCACCGGTCGCTTCTGCTCCGGCTCCTCTCATCTCGACTTGTAACCACCACGCAAGCCACGATCATATTTGGTAGTTCCTTGATCATCTAGACCTTGGCTTATCTTGAACATAGTCCCAATCCTTTGACTGTTTTGGATCTAAACTCTCCTAGCTTAGTCTCGATCCTATCCGCTTCACCATGACGTAGCTCCGGAGTCTTTCAACCAACACAAACAAGCAAACTGTCACGTAGTACCGTACAAAACAAAATCATCAATATGCCCAATTGATGACATCGAGAACACTTACCTCAAAGTTTCCATTCCGGAAGTATAGCATGATGTTTATCTCCGCTGCATCATGGTTTTTGCTTAAACTTCATCTTTTATGGTCCTTGTCCATATTGTGTCTTGCTTGAGTTTAATTATCTCACACATTATCAACGACCGTTCTGGACCTCAGTTATCCTCAACCTAGTCCCAGTCTTCCCACCGTTGATCATAGTTGTCTCCAAGTCACCTGCACAACAATACACCAAACAACAATTTTCGGATACAAGTTCTTCGCAATTTAACTCACGTTAATCCATAAATGCACCATACAATATGAATGCAAGCAATGTCACCATGTTGTACACACATTCAACCAACTCAACTCAAACCACTCATGCTCTAACATCACCTTAGCTGGTCAAACCGCTAGTCCCAGCCGGTCTGACTGCTGGTGGCTGCCGGTCAGATCGCTGGAGCTAGCCAATCTGATCACTGCCTCCCACAACCGGTTTGTCCGTTAGCCCTAGGCTGATCAGATCGCTCCTTGTCGGTCTAACCGCGGTCCTAATACTAGTCAGACCATCAGCAACACAAAGCAATTAAAAAGTTACAAACTCATAAAAATAAACTCAAACTTCGTTAACTCTCTGAATTAAAAATCAATTATACATCATAATATACAGATGGATGGTAAGAATCAGTGAGGCGACCGGACGCGCAATAACGAGTTCATGGAAAACGCACAGAGGGCGAGGAAGCTGCTGTTTCAGTTGGTACAAAGGATCGCCATCAGAAACCATCGGAGGTCAGATATTATTGAAATTGGAGATAAAACTTCCACTGCAAATGATCAATGTTTGTTACCTAGCCTTGGATAGGCTTGTCACAAGTATCTATAAAACTGACAAACACTGTTCACCAGGAATGTAAGGGCATCTCCAATGGTCTGAGTCAGCTAGCTATATGCATGTACACATCAGCATATATCCTATGTGGAGGAAAGAGAGTATGCAAAAAAATCGAGCCAGCTCTTCCTTAAGCACTAGTCTATAACGCCAAACGAGGCAGCCTCTATAAATTCTGTGTGTGCATGTAAGCATCAAATAGCTATCCTTAGAGCAAGTACAATAGTATAGCCAACTAGTAGCTATAACACTTGTCCAGTTCATCTATAACCTTCAAAAAAATAGTTCATACAATAAGGTAGCTATTACAATAACTATTTGGCCCCACGTGTAAGAGAGTGAAATGCATATTTTTACGTGCTATAGCTAGCTGTAATTTAGTAGCCAGCTTCCTTCTCTCTCTTCCTTTCTCTCTCTGCCATGTAAGATTTGGTTGATATTATATTTGCTATAGTCTGCTGACTAAGCCTTATTGTACCTGCTCTTATAGATAGTTCTTTAGAATGCTAGCTTTAGTGTGTACTATATAAATGATGTGGAAGTCTTATAGTTAGTTACTAGTTATAACTATTGAAGATGTCCTAACGTACTGTCAGCCAGAGGCCAATGAGATGTTCTGCGTACATGCACATGGAATGATACTGACAGTACATTTGTTCAGGCCTTCGTTAGGAGGCATGTCGAGTTTCGCTGAACAGGATGGACGGCTAGTTCCTAGTGGAACCCATGGTACGTGATTGCCATGCCACACCAATTATAGCTCACATACCAACCTGTAGCATGTGATATTGCGATGCCACCACTAAAACTTGTACGAAAAGGAGCCCCTGATACTGTTGGGGTTCAGAGGAGATGGATCACTCCACTGCTTTACCGACCGACATAAAGTGGTGGCAGCTCGTTTTTTTTCTGATGAAAGGTCGGGAAACGACTCGATCTTTCTAAGTTAGTTATTCCAGGATCATTCTGTTACAATACGATCAAACATCAGAGAGAGGAAGAAGGATCGAATGTCTTCTACTTCTGCCTAAACAGTGGAACAGTCTTACGGACAGGTTTGAGTCAGAATTTCTGGTTGATGAGAGGCCAATGCCATTCCAAGTAGATGCTTCGAAAATGCTTTTGTCCAAGCGAATTGTTTGGATTGCCGAAAAGAAACGTACGTTTGGGCCATCCATTTGCAAAGGCAAATGCCGGGGTATTATAAACATTGCGATAGAATAACCTACCAGAGCTTAGAATAAGCTAGCAGAGCTTGAAGCATATGAAAAGCACAATGGGCGAAACTTTTGTCATCTAGAAGCACATACCCTTTTGTCGTCGGTACTGATAAGGTGTGCCCTGTTTTCGAATATATGCTCGTTTGTTAAGAGAGTTTGAAAAGAAGGAACACGGTTCAGTTCATTGCATGAATCAAGTGATCATACAACAGAACAAGTAAATACACTGCATTGCTCTCGATTAATCAGACAAGAACTCAACACCTTCCAGCGCTGCCATCCCATCTAGTTGGCGGAACAACCACAGATTGAGATGACAGCAAGTCTAAAAGATTGGTTCCAACTAGATAAAAAGACTAGTCCACTACAAAAATCCGTTCGCGGCTTTCGTTGGTGTCAGGCGGTAGTGCAAGACCAAAGCAAGGCCTTCAGGACCAATAGCAACAAGCTACTCTTTCGGCAAGTCGGTCGGCTTTTGTCTTTTACTACAGTATCTAACTTTCAAACGGAGTATTTTCTTAAGATAGAGTCTACAAATTAAACGATCTGCACGTTAAAAGCAAAACATCTGTACCAGCCAAAATCACAAGTGAGTATCTATCTCTCCGTAATCTGTACCGTAAACAGCCAAAATTCAAAAATTTCAGCTAAAAGCCACAGGCTGCAGCCAAAAAGAACAGCCCAGATGGATCCTCCTAAAAAATAAACAAGAAAATTCCTTATTTACCATTGAACGTTACTCTTTTTCCTTGTTTGCCATAAAAAAAATTCGTGTTTTCTTAAATGTCACTGAAGAAGTTTTCTCAACCCTCATACACTACTGTCGTTACCGTTAGGCTCGGTTGTCTTTAGCCCAAAAAAAGCTGTCAGTATTTTCACAAAATTCATCTTGTCCTCAAGAAAACTATTGGCTTATAGGCCATATGTCAGCCCGAGAGAGGTGATGGATTTGGGATTAAAGGAAAACATAAAAAGGCTACGGGCCCGCTGTCATAGGAACGGAGGGGTGGAGATGGCCGTGTTGGCTCGGTGGACATCGCCGGCAGCGAGCCATGGCCAGGTGGGATGGGAGACGGGGAGTCATGCCACTGATGCGGCGCAGGCCTATGACCCCCGCCGTGCGTCACCTCTGCGATTCCGGCACGAAGACCAACCTCCCCGCCGGTGAGCGCGAGCAGCAACGCGGTGGAGTCATCATCGCCGTCGTGATGTAGAAGCCAGGGAGAAGGAGGCGGATTTGGTCGGCCGCGGTGAAGAAGCTCTGCGATGAAGAGCGATGTCATAAGCTCGGCTTCTTATGGCTTTTATTTTTCTTAAGCTCGTCGGAGGGAAAGGAGTCGTCGGCCGACGGGAATCGGGAGATCAAGAGCGACGTCATAAGCCATGTGTTCCTTGCGTCGATTCCGGTAACACCTCTCGTGTTTGTATGTGTTATTTGCATGCGTGAAATTAAATTAGTGATCACCCAATTCACCTTGCAGATCTCTTCAATCTGTCGATGCCCCCAACCACGAAGCTGCCAGCCTTAGCCCTCCCCCGCATGGCAGGATGTGTGCGCATAAGAGGAAGAGGGAGCAGGAAAAAGTAACACTAGATTTCTTGTTTTACTTCGGTGGCATGGGAGGAAAGTACATTTTTCAGTGACATATAAAAGAAATAAGGTGGAGTCTAGAGAGTAGTGGAGTGTTTTTTTATTAGGAGCACTCAGATTTTTATGTCTCAAATTCGGAACATTCATATTTTTTTGGAAGGGATGGTATGGAGGGATCTTTCCAACGGCCTAGATTCGTTTTTTAGATGAGAGTATGAGAGATCTGTTGGATAGAGATCCAATACCTTAATATTTGAATAAGCTCAATCCCAAAAATATTCAAGTGCTTATTAGCACTTCCCAAGAAATAATAACATATAGTGGCAAATAATAAATTTTCTCAACATAAATTTAACATCAAAGTAATAACATGGCCCATATATGAGATACAAATAGAAACATGGCCCATATATGAGATACAAACTCATAAAAACATATACTACATTTGATCTTAGCCAGAAGGCCGAGAAAGATACGAGCTACAGCAGTTCTAACCATGTTTGCACGTTTATGCCTCTCTGGTTCTCTTAACGGTATGTCAGTGTCGAACAAAGGCCCAGTTTCAAATAGCGAATGTGTTGGTTTTTTAACATAATTTTTTCTCTTTTCTTGTTTTTTCTTTATATTATTCGTAAAGATATAAGGATATATTTTATTTTCTATTATTTATTTATTTTCCAATTAAATATCTTTGAAAAAGCGATCAGAGTGTTATTTCGGTTAAAAATCCAAAGCCACAGCATTTGGAACATGCCCCCAAAGAAGTTGCTCGTCCATTCTCCGATGCATCGCTCCTTCCCATGGGCTGCTCAAATGGCAAGCCTGCACATGTTAAATGGGCCCAGTATTGCTCTTGAACAACAAGTCTAATGGGCTTGTATTTGTTTCGGCCATGTCTCTCTCTTAAGGGCATACTGGGCTCGCATGGCTTCGGGTTGGCCCCATAAGAAAGATGGGCTCGCAATGGCATAAAAAATCGATGGCAAAACGTGAGAGGGTACGACGAAAGTAGGAAGCTGCCGTCTCCAGTCGAGGAAGGATCAACGAAATTCTCTCTTTTACAAAAGCGGATGCATGACATAGAAAACATTGCAGCAAAAATTATCAGGAGGCTGAAGCATATGATTCACTTCTTTGATTACGGTACTGCTATGCTGATTGCTGAGGTTAGCGAGCGTCTGTCTGGAGCATATTACTCGTCGTTTCAAGAATCTCGCGAACCATCTGTGTGGCTAACTGCTCCTGCCATCGACGCAACAGAAGCAGATAAACGGCACCCTTCGAAAACTTGCACCAAAAGATTGGCAGCCTTTTTTTTTTGGTAAATTGCTCACAACTAAAAAGAAATAGCAGTGTACGAAACCGCGGCGGTGACCTAAGTGATTTAAGTCATGGTTGTGCCAAAATCGTTAAGTGAATCATGTGTTGATTCACTATTTGGTTAATGAGTATGGTCGCTTTGAGAAACATACATATGTAAATGTAAAACCCAGTATAGCGTTGAGTTAATATGTTAGCTCATGTAAATGGATGAAATATAACTAGATGTGTTGGTTAGAGTTTCCTTTATGAGCCTTCATATATAAAAGAGAGAGCGAGGTGGCTAGGGTCTAGGTTGGAGAGAGTTCATGCTAACCTTGAGAGAAGTTAGGGTTCTTAAATAAAATATTTGATAGACGAGTTGAGGCTCTTTCTCTTGAGCTTGTTATCATCCCTAGACCTGTGAATAGGCTAAGGAGTGGCTATAAATATTCATCTCTAAGTATCAATAGAGATCAAATTTGTCAAGTCTTCCTCCTCTTTGTTCAAGTAATAAAATCTTGATTTGGTTTGGCTTTTGGTGCTTCCTATTCCCCTCTTGATCTTGCCTTATGCCAGGGACTCTTGTCAGGTGATGTAGATGTCTCTTGGATACCAAATCTCATCTATTTAGACACTTGTTATATACAAGTTCTTGTGTTTGCCCAGTTTTAGCTTAAGAGAGGGTGATTTTGGGATTTTGATCTTGTGAGCATTTTGGTTTGAATACATGTTGTGATCTAGATTACTATGATATATGAAAAGCCATCAAAGTCATATAGATCATCAAAAACTCACGAGTAAGAGCATATCAAGATTTCTTTCTTTTGTCTGGTTTTAGCGTAAATTTCCTTGTTTTAGATAAAGATCAGGACTTTGGCATTAATCTTCACGATATATGCTTGGAATAGGTACCAAATATCCTAGAAAAAGTGCATCCCAAGTTTGAGGTCTTTTGGAGTTGTGGATCAAAAGATTCATCGATTTTTGAATTTGAAATAGTTCTAAAAATTAGTTCTGTCCAAAGGGGCCAGTCAGACCACCCCTAGACTGGTCAGACAGCATGAGCTTGATTAGACCGCGTTGAGCATTGCGGTCATACCGCTCCTACCGTCAGACTGGCTTGAGCTCAAAGGTCAGACTGCTTGGGAAGAATAGATCTTGTTTCTCTCGGTTTTTTATTTTTCCTTGTGGGTGATTGATCTCTGATCTTCATAACCTTTCATAGCTATTGGAGTGAAGAGATTTTTCTTCACTTTTGGAAAAGATTTGGAAAAAAATTAATTGGGTTGATTCTATTCATCTCTGTTGTAGGGGTGGCCCCCACCTAAGCCCAGCAGGCCTGTTAAGGGAGTGTAAGGTCCAGAATGGGGCATGTATAGTAAACATAGGTACCCCTGAGGGGAGGACTCATGTGTAAGGGTATAATTGTAAAGGCACTCCCCATATGGATGTAGATATATAAGACATAGGCCATGAGGAAAGAGGCCTAAGCCATTCATTTACTCAACTCTCCACTACTAAACTCTCTCTCTGTTTGGTCTGTAACCACAACAATTGGCGCCGTCCGTGGGGAGGACAAGAGCAAGCCTCCAAGTCTGAAGGAGGGTGGCACCAAAGAAAGCTTCACCGTCGGTGGCGAAGAAGAAGAAGGCGGAAGCGGCGAAGTCTCGCGTCAACACAAGGGCTTCGGCTTTAGCAGCCGCAGGTACGAGCAGTGGTGCAGGTGCGACCGAGGACCCCGCCATCGACGCGATGACCAACCCCGCCATCGCCGCGACGACCAACCCCGCCATCGACGCAACGACCAACCCCGCCATCGCCGCGAAGACCAACCCCGCCGCCGACACGACGACCGACCCCACCAGCACTGCCCCGACGGCCAACCCTGGCGATGGCAACGCAGGCGCACCCGTTTTTCCACCCGGCGCAGAAGCGGTGAATGACCCCAGCAGCGACGCGAACCCTGTCACCGGCTCTAGGGCCCTCCAGGACAACGCGGCGCGCAGCCTGGGCACGCAGGCCGTGGTCACCACCATGCCGGTGGCACCGCCAAGCGCACCGACGGCCCCGGCCACGCCGGCGGTGGAGACTGCCCTGCTGGCGGCCCTCAGCGCGTTTCAGCGGGAGCTAACAGACCTCCGCGGAGCTGTCCGGGATATGCAGGAGACTCGGAGCCAACACGCCCTCCGGCGGTGGCATCCGAACCCGCCCCGGAAAGGGCGGATGACCGCGACGCCCCTACGTCTAGCTGCGCCCCACTACGGCGCGTAGACCCGGAGTCCCCGCTTTCTGCGGGCCTGCAGCAGGCGCCATGGCCTGAAGATTTCAAGTTCCCGAGCGTCATCGAGGCCTACAAAGGCGACTCCGACCCGCGAGAGTTCGTGCGCATGTATGAGACCGCCATCGAAGCCGCTGGCGGAGACGACACCACGAAGGCAAAAGGGCTCCCCCTCGCCTTACAAGGGGTGGCGTTGTCCTGGTTCTTCACCATTGAACCACAGTCCATCTACGCATGGGAACAGGTCCGCAACCGACTCAACAACAACTTTCAGGGAAACTACATCGAGCGTGTCGATGCGGACCAGCTCTTCGCAGTCAAGCAAAAACCCGAGGAAAGGCTCCGGGACTACTTCAAGCGCTTCGCGAAAGTGCGCTGCCAAGTCAAGGACGTCAACGAAACAACGGTCATCAACGCAGCAATACAAGGCCTCCGACCGGGGCCAATGGCCGAGTACAACGCGCGCAAGCCCATTAAGACGGTCGGGAAACTCTTCGACAAGATGGAAGAGTACGCCAGGGCGGAGGAGGACGCGCGGAGGCGACTCGGTGATGACTCCGACTCCAACAAGGCGGAAGGCCCGGTCAAGAGCGAAGACTCGCCGAAACAGGGCTCTTCGAAAGGTAAGCGCAAGCAAGAGCAGCCGAATGGCGCCTCCGAACGCAAGGACCCCCAACATAATGATCAGCCAGGCGACAGGCCCAAGCGCGACCAACGCAAGTCCAGGAAACCTCGTTACGTTTTCGACATCGAGGGCGGCTCCGAAGACAACGCCTCCACTGGTCGCGGAGGCAGAGGGCGCCGAGGCCGAGGACGGGGACGTGGCCGGGGTCAAGACGACCGGACCCGCGAAGAGTACGGTGACCAGCACCACAGGCAGTGGTGCGAAATCCACGGCCGGAGCAACCACGACACGCGTGCTTGTACCACCATCGCAACGCTACGGCAGAGCGTTGCCAGGGACAAAATCCCGGATGCACGCGCGCCCGTTGTGGCTCACGTCCAACACCCCCAGGACCAAGGAACACAGCCCCAGGAAGGCTTCCTGCGAATCCAGGCGCATGTACAACAACCTCGGGAAGGCCTCCTACAGTTACAAGCCCCGGAGGGAGCCCAGCGCAGGATCATCAACGTCATCTCCGGAGGCTCCTCACTGGAGTTCGCCTCGGCAAGACAACGGAAGGCTTACACGCGGAGGCTGCACCACGTCGCGGCATACCCAGCGCAGGCGCCGCCAGAATGGGCGCAACATGAAGTCACATTCACGCCCGCTGACGCCGAGGGCGTGGAGTTCCCCCACCAAGACCCTTTGGTCGTCCGGGTCCTCGTAGCCGGATGCGACGTCAGGCGTGTCCTAGTCGATGGAGGAAGCTCCGCAAACATCCTGTTCGCTGCGGCCTTCGACCAAATGGGGACCCCTCGGAGCCGATTGGGCTCTTCAGGCATCCCGCTGCAAGGATTTGGAGGGTAGCCTTTGCGCGCCTTAGGCCAGATATGCCTCCAGGTCTCCTTCGGCCAAAGCGACAACGTCCGGAGCGAGGACGCCATCTTCGACGTGGTCGACATTGCATACCCCTACAACGCCATAATAGGGCGGCCGCTCCTAAACACCCTCGGGGCAGTCCCGCATCCCGGCTTCCTGTGCATGAAGCTTCCCGGGCCGCGGGCCATCATCATCGTTCATGGCGACCAGGACATGGCTCGGCGCATAGAGCTTGGCGCCAGAGGTCCATGCCACGCGGCTCGCCAAGGCACCTAAGCCGGGAGGGCGGACGCGGAGCCCTCGGGCACCCCTCGAGAGCGTCCCGCGCTCCTCGCGCACAAGGTTGCCCCGGCAGCAGCGGCTCGTCAGCGATTGCCCCGCCCTCATAGCGGTTAGTGATCGGTATCTCCCCCCTTCTTTTGTAATTGCTCACCCGCGCAAACGGGAATTTAATAAAGTTCACCGTTTGCACCAATTTCTGTTCTTTGAAACAAAGACGAGCGGGGGGACGCCTCCGCACGCACTCTACGGAGTATAAATAAGACGTAGCGTCGAGGTTCGCCTCCGCACGCAATTTCACCGCCCGCAACGCGCGGAGGCTCGCCTCCGCGCGCAGTCTACGGACTCTAAATAAGACGTAGCGTCGAGGTCCGCATCCGCACGCACTCTACGGAGTATAAATAAGACGTAGCGTCGAGGTCAGCCTCCGCACGCAATTTCACCGCCCGCAACGCGCGGAGGTTCGCCTCCACGCGCAATCTACGGACTCTAAACAAGACGTAGCGTCGAGGTCCGCCTCCGCATGCACTCTTCCGGAGTATAAAAAAGACGCGGATGTTATCCCTGCGCACTCTACGGAGTATAAACAAGACGCGAACCCCGCGCACGCATGGGCGTTGCCCCAACGCGTACTCTTCGGAGTATAAATAAGACGTGGATGTCGACCCCACGCACTCTTCCAGAGTATAAAAAAGACGCGGATGTTATCCCTGCGCACTCTACGGAGTATAAACAAGACGCGAACCCTGCGCACGCATGGGCGTTGCCCCAGCGCGTACTCTTCGGAGTATAAATAAGACGTGGATGTCGACCCCACGCACTCTTCCGGAGTATAAAAAAGACGCGGATGTTATCCCTGCGCTCTCCACGGAGTATAAACAAGACGCGAACACCGCGCACGCACGGGCGTCGCCCCAGTGCGTACTCTTCGGAGTATAAATAAGACGTGGATGCCGATCCCACGCACTCTACGGAATATAGACAAGACGCGAACACCGCACACGCACGGGCGTCGCCCCAGTGCGTACTCTTCGGAGTATAAAGAAGACATGGATGCCGATCCCACGCACTCCTAGGAGTATAAAGAAGACGCAGACGTTATCTTCGCGCGCTCCTCAGAGTATCAACAAGGCGTGGGCATTGGCCCCACGTACTTCAGAGCACAGCTTACCCCGGCTAATTCTACGGCGGGCAAAGTGCACCACGGGGGCCCACTCCCACGCGCCGCCCGCGGAGTACCAAGGCGACGTGTTAGAGGCTGGGTCCCGCGCGAGCACACTTGCGAGCGAAAAACACCAGAGGCTGGTTCCCGCGCGAGCACACCCGCGAGCGAGAAGCACCAGAGGCTGTTCCGCCGCCACCCCTTCGAAGGGTAGGGGACGGAGCGCTCGTGCGTCTACTTCGACTAGGCGCCAGCTCCGCTGCCACCCCTTCGAAGGGTAGAGGACAGAGCGCTCGCGCGTCTACTTCGACTAGGCACCAGCTCCGCTGCCACCCCTTCGAAGGGTAGGGGACGGAATGCTCGCGCGTCTACTTCGACTAGGCGCCAGCTCCGCTGCCACCACTTCGAAGGGTAGGGGACAGAGCGCTCGCGCGTCTACTTCGACTAGGCGCCAGCTCCGCCGCCAGCACTTCGAAGGGTAGGGGACGGAGCGCTCGCGCGTCTACTTCGACTAGGCGCCAGCTCCGCTGCCACCCCTTCGAAGGGTAGGGGACGGAGCGCTCGCGCGTCTACTTCGACTGGGCGCCAGCTCCGCTGCCACCACTTCGAAGGATAGGGGACAGAGCACTCGCGCGTCTACCTCGACTCCGCTGCCACCACTTCGAATGATAGGGGACGGAGCGCTCGCGTGTCTACCTCGACTAGGCGCCAGCTCCGCTGCCACCACTTCGAAGGATAGGGGACGGAGCGCTCGCGCGTCTACCTTGACTAGGCGCCAGCTCCGCTGCTACCACTTCGGAGGATAGGGGACGGAACGTTCGCGCGTCTACTCCGACTAGGCGCCAGCTCCGCTGCCACCACCTAGCATCCCCGGACCACCCCGCAAACGCCGGCCCTCCGCGGCTACTATCCTCCAAGGCAGGAGGACAGTGGTTTCGGAACACCACCCCACTGCTCGTCTTGTAGGCACCGCCTCGGCGGGACGGCACATCCGACGACGTTCCCCACACCCCGCATTGGCGCAGGTCATCTCACGCCAAGTTTTGGCTTGTTCTCATAAACAGACCACCTTCAGTCCACCAAAATTTTCTCAGAAGGCGGGCTTGATCACAAGCCCCAACTGAAGGTGAGCCTGTCTAAGAGAACAGGGCAAACCTTGCCGTTGTATGCAGAAATACAGAGCGAGCACAGCAAGTGCAGGCAGTTGCCGATAACAGACGCTAACCAAGCTCCCGAGAAAAATAGGCCTCCATCAGTACATCAACATCCCCCGAGCCGCGTGGTGCCGCCATGGAATGTGGATGCACTGAAGAGACCCATTTTAGGGGAGCAGCACCTATCCGTGCGCACAATGCAGGTACAAGATTACACCAGCCCGCTATATATATATAACCCAGCAACGGGAAAGTCCAACCGGCGGAAGTCCATCCGGCGAAAGTCCAACCGGCAGAAGTCTAGCCGGCGGAAGTCCAACCGGCGACAGTCCAACGTTGCAGCATCGTACCGTCACGATGCTCCAAGATCCGCGTCGGGAGAAGGAACGTCGCCACATGGCATCACCGCGCCCCCCTCAAGTCTCGCGTCGCGCCAACCAAGCCCCGCCGGGTAGGCTGGCAGTCGCTTGTCGTCAAGGGCGCTCGACGCCGGAGACGCGCGCGCGCGATGGCTTACGACCCGCTCCGCCTCCTATGCCGACGCGTTCGACTCCGCCAACATCTCCACTCCGGACGACGGACTCGACCCCGCCACGGCAAGACTCGGTGGGTGACAAAGCCTTCGACAAGCCGCCCGGTGTCACGCCTTCGCAATAAGGCGAACACTGCACTTCGAACGTTGAAAAAGCTCACAGGCCGCAGGGACGGAGGGGGCCAAAGGGCTGGGCAACATGGCTTCGGCCTGTGAAGACCTTCACCATGAGAGGCTCCTGTTGTAGGGGTGGCCCCCACCTAAGCCCAGCAGGTCTGTTAAGGGAGTGTAAGGCCCAGAATGGGGCATGTATAGTAAACATAGGTACCCCTGAGGGGAGGACTCATGTGTAAGGGTATAATTGTAAAGGCACTCCCCATATGGATGTAGATATATAAGACATAGGCCATGAGGAAAGAGGCCTAAGCCATTCATTTACTCAACTCTTCACTACTACACACTCTCTCTCTGTTTGGTCTGTAACCACAACAATCTCCTCTAGCCACCATTCTCGGTCTAAAAGCTACTAATTTTTAGATAATGAGATTAAGCTACTAATAGAACACATCATTATTAGGTTTCATCTGCCGGTGATTTCATTAATTTATACACTCCCCCGATTGGCAGTTCAATTTTGTATGGTTCTGCCGATTTATTTTTGACGGGCATTTCTGGATTCTTTGTTTTTCTCTCTGTCTGCTACTGCACGGCTACAATTTCAATTGCTGGAATGGGATTTTTGGGATGATGATTTATGGTTCAAATATTTGAATTCTGACTGTTCATGAGAGACACTACACAGATGGAAATAGTCGCATCCGATTTTAGCCGATACAGCTAAATTCAATACATTTTTTGCTACAATTTTTTATTGACCCCGCCTTATAAAACACACCGTTTAAAAGTTATTTACTGTAGACAGTACAAGTATAAGCCAGTTTTAAGCCCAAAGGAACCCAGCCTTCATGTAGGAGTGATCAACTCGGCTTAAAAGCTCATGGCTTATGGCTGAAAACACTGTAGCTGGCTGAAAAAAGCACTGTAGCTGACAGAGGCTTATTTCGCATAATTAAATTTAAAAAAATTTAAAAATATAAAAAATATGTTAGCCCATTACGTATAATACAAACAAATACGGGAAAAAAAGAACCGGCAAAAAAGCTCAACAAAAAGCCAAAAGTTCAGAAAAAGACGAAATTTATGAATAGTGCAAAATAAGCCAGAAGCCATAAGCCATAAGCCGAGTTGATCACAACTATAAGTTCCACAATTATTAGTTCTCTCCCTCGTTTTGTGGGGGTAGAACCTGTCATTAGTATCTGACTCCATTTGATTTAAGAAATCGATCGTTCGTCATTTGATTCGTCTGTCGGTACCAAATGTGCAAAAGTTCAACAGCCTTCGCATTAGGGACGAATTAATAATACAACCGATTTTGACCTCTTAGAATCATACCAGTAACCTAATAAGCAGTGGTTCAACAAACGGTGGCATGCTTGTCTCATCGTTCGTATCTGTCCCAGAAGAAACACTTGGTAATGCTAGAATGCAACCAAGATTCAGTCGGTGGCAAAAATATTCGTACCAAACACCGTGTGTGATATGAAATCTACCCGGAAATTTAGGTCAGCTGTCTCCGATGGTGATTATTCCTAGATTGTCAAATAGTGGTGGATCCAGAATCAGATTTTAGAGGGTCAATGGGACTTACTCACCGATTTACCGAATGCCGAGTTGCTGGTCTGCAATAGCCTGTCACTAAGAGATAAAAAAACGCTATTGCAGCTATAGTAGGCTATCTTGGAAGCTATGATACAGATTGTGTTTCGCCTAAGAAGAGTAGCAGCGCCCATTCCCTGGTGCGAGAGAAGACAGCAGCTGTCACACGGTCCAGATAGAACTGGGCGGCGACCACCTAGAACAAGACGTCGGTCTCATTGGCCAAAAAGACGTACCGAATGGAGTGGAAGCTGAAGTTAAACTGAATGACTTTGAGCTCGTTGTCCCTCCCCATCATCGGACGGCACACCTAGCCCACCGGCTTAACAGCAAGAAACTTCTTTGCGTGAGTAAGCAAATGAACATAGCCATTCAGCCGAACATGAGACTCCCAGCCAACGTCGGTCGATAGTTATGATGCGGATTTGGGAAAGATCATAGCGAGGATGAGTGTCTTGAACAGTTGGCTTACAGATGTTTTGAACTTAATTATCCCACACATTGTTGTCCGACAAACGAGGCCAATGGTGACGTGTTTTATGAGCATCATCTGTCTTCTATCTCCGGCGTGTACTCGTTCGAGCGGCTAAAGTCTTCAAGTGGAGGGAAATTACGACTACGTGCGTCGGCGGTTGTAGTGAGTGGTCGTAGCGAGCGATTAAAGGGAGCAGTCAGACGATTGTAGCGGTCGTCAAGCATGGGCGAGCGAACCAGCGTCTTACAGTCGTAATCTACATATGGTAATTTAGATTATTTTTCTTCTGCTTATACTTTTGATTTTAGATTTAAAAAACGGAGATAATCATTTATCCTATTTTGATTGTGCTATAAGATCCTATAACATCAAGCGTGTAAATAAAGCAGAATGTCAAGCGGTACAAGCCTACATCAATGAAGCGCGCCTGGATCTAGACAAAGTCACAAACAGACTGCATTTGGATCTAGACGAAGAGATGGTGGGAGGAGAGATCGCGCGAGGACCTGTCCGCCCCTGTCGTCAAACCAACAATGGAGATTGCTGCGAGCTATGCCTTGCCATGGGGAATGCTTGAATTTTTTTTACGGATAATCCATTTTTTATTTGAAATTACAGAAATATACCCACGAAATTTTTTTTTACAAAAATAGGTTCAAGTCGCCCAATAGGAGGGCGACTGGAGCCTATCGCCCAACCAGAAGCCGATTCTGTTCCAGTCGCCCTCCCATTGGGCGACTTTAATGCAGTCGCCCAATGGTTGAGCTATAGGTATTAAACCTTCGCCAAAAATAGTGAAAATTGGTGGGACTATTCTTCATACATCCAAAAGCCTTCAGAAAAAAATTTGAGCAATTTCGGCTACGGGATCAAAAGTTATAGACGGACTCAAATTCGTTTCGGCCTCGATTGAAACTGCTATAACTTTTGATCTCGTAGCCGAAATTGCTCAAATTTTTTTCTGAAGGCTTTTGGATGTATGAAGAATAGCCCCACCAATTTTCACTATTTTTGGCGAAGATTTGATACCTATAGCTCAACCATTGGGCGACTGCATTAAAGTCGCCCAATGGTTGAGCGACAGGAACAGAATCGGCTTCTGGTTGGGCGATAGGCTCCAGTCGCCTTCCCATTGGGCGACTTGAGCCTATTTTTGTAAAAAAAATTCCGCGGGTATATTTCTATAATTTCGAATAAAAAATGGATTATCCGTACCAAGAATTCGGGAATGCTTTGTTGTTTTTTAAGGCCAGTCTCAGTTGAGGTTTCATGGAGTTTCATGGGCATTAAATACGCTGACATGGCACTGTATTGATGAAGAGAGAGATGATAAAAGTTTCATGGGAGTAGAGAGAGTTTCATGGGGATGAAACTCTTCTGCACTGTTTCCAAAATATATATGTGTTGGAAACTGGGATATGAAACCTCCACTGAGACTGGACTAAGTGGGAAACCAACTGAACATTGGTACTACCGTCCAGCACGTGCCATTGACTAGCAAGTCTTGTGCGATAGCTTCGGCTTCCGAATCTTGGATCAACCTTTTCACTTTACTTGAATCCGTTGCCACTGGCCACAAAACACAGTAGCTTGGGATACTCACTAGAGCTTCAGCTTTAAAAGTTTTTTAGTTTTTCTTTTTTCCCTCCTTCCTTTGCAATATTCATGATGATATAATCATTTTTTATTTTTAAAATTTAATTACACCGAAAAACCAACAGCAGGTGCAGTATAAAAAAGCCTCTACAGTACTAAATAAGCCCACAACTAGAACTTATCTCTACTCCTTAAAAGCATGAGTTGGAAGTCGTCAGTGTGTTCTCCCTCGACTCTCTACAACCGTTCAATTTCACCACGAAGCATCTGGACCATCCCTTGCTACCGACACAGCCAGCTCCACAACGAACATACCAGTTCCCATGCCCCACGTTCTCTAGCCCCAAAACCTGCACCCGTGACACCAACCTCTCCTACCCCCATCCCCTCCTCTCTCACCTCCTCCCCGTTTCCTCCCCCGCCGCTCCATCCTCCAACCCTACACACCGATGCCTCCGTCCTCCTCCTCTTTCGCCTCTCCGACAGAACCACTTGCGCCATGAGTACTCCCCCATTTCCCTCCTTCCATGCCCTCCACATCCTCAATGTGCTCCCTTGTGCCCACTGTCATTCCGCGTCATCTCGTCTCCCTCGGGCGCTTATGCAGCCAGCCGATGGGTTGCATGCTCGCCACAGCTTCCTTCCCCCTCATCACAATGGTCTCCTTTCGGTGCTCCCTAGCATGCGGTTTGCATCGGTGATGTCCCCCTCTTCCAAATCTGGCTCTCCCTCTCTCAGATCTGGCCTATGAGCACCGTTGCTGTCTCGGCGGTTGGGCCAGCGCCTTGAGGCTTATGCGCAGCTTTTGTCCCGCGTGTTACCGCAACCTCTGGTGGTGCCTGACTGTTACAAGGGGAAGAATGTTAGATTTAATATTGATGAGTTGTAAGTGGTCGTAGAAGCTGTGGGTGGAAGCCGACAAGCATGCCTCGGTGTAAAGGCGAGTGGTAGCGGTGTAGTGCCGCTACAAGAAGAAGTGAATGTGGCAGTGTGAGACCACTGCGAGAAGAGTCGGTGTGATGCCAGCGCCCATGGTAGTGCGATGCTACTGCGAGGAGAAGTTAGTGTGAGATCGACAACGACAGTGGTGCAAAGCTGCTATATGAAGTTTCGACGTGAAGCCGAAGGTGGTGGTGTGAATCCATCATCCTCGAATTAGAAGTCGGTGTGAGACCGACAATATTGATGATGTGAAGCCGCTACGAGAAGACAGTGGTGTAAGGCTGTTGCAAGATGAAGACATGACTCAACAGTGGTGTGAGAGTGTTGTAAGTCATGCGAAGAGAAGGCCACAACATGTGGCTAGAAGAGGCTACTGCGAGCGACAAGAAAATATGGGTGATCTGTATCGAAGCTGTGGGCGAAGCCACACTCGAAGCCATAGTCGAAGCCACAGTCGAAGCAGTGGCTGAAGCCGTACTCGAAGTAGCAGTCGAAACTGTGAAAGTTGAAGTCGGAGGCTTCGAGCATTGTATCTTCGAGTATTGTACTACGAGTACTGTACACCAAGTACTATAACTCCAAGTACGAGATAGTCCAAGACATCGAGCATAAAGTCAGTCGAAGACTTCGAGTAAGCGAGAAGCTGTGGTCGAAGTTTCGAGTTGATGTACCGTGGTCGTAGCATCGAGATGATGTGCCATAGTCGAAGCAGTAGTTGGAAGTTTGAGAATCTAGTTGGTGCTCGGACATGGTTGTGGCAACATGGTCGTAAGGCAGCCGTGGTCGAAGCAGCCATGGTCGTAAGACATCCATGGTCATAAGGCTCTATGGTCATAAGGTAGCTATGGTCGTAAGACACTATGGTCGTAAGGCAACCATGGTCGTAAGTTGTAGAAGTTGCAGTGGTCATAGTTGGTACTCGGAAGAGTATTGTAGCAGTCGGAACATCCAAATATGAGAGAAGTTGGAAGACATGGGTGGTCATGTGAAGAAATCATGGCCGTGTGAAGCGGTCGTAGCCATGAGAAGCAGTCTCATGCGGATCATGGAGTGATTCTAGGAAACATGAGAATAGACCCAAATTAGTGGAATTAGTGGGTGTGTAGAGGTCATGTGTATGCACATGAGGCTTATGTACCGTGGTCATAGTATCGAGATGATGCGCCATGGTCGAAGCAGCAGTCAAAAGTTTGAGAACCTGGTCGTTTCTCGGACGTGGTCATAAGGCAGTCGTGGTCGAAGTAGCTATGGTCGTAAGGCATCCGTGATCATAAGGCTCTATGGTCGTAAGGTACTATAGTCGTAAGGCAGCCATGTTCGTAGGACACCATGGTTGTAAGTCGTAGAAGCTATAGTGGTCATAGCAAATGTAGTGGTCGTAGTCAGTACTCGAAGAACACTGTAGAAGTCGGAGCATCTGGGTACAAGGGAAGTTGGAAGACGTGGGTGGTCGTGTGAAGCGATCATAGCCGTGTGAAGCGGTCGTAGCCGTGAGAAGCGGTCTCATGCGGATCGTGGAGCGATTCCAAGAGGCATGAGACTAGTCCCATGTTAGTGGTGTTAGGGGGTGCATGGAGGTCGTGTGCGCGCGCATGAGGATTATTTAAACCATGTAATTCCTGTTAAGTGGTAAGAGTTGGAGAAAGAAAGAAGATTGTGTGATTCAATCCCAACACTCAATGTATTAGTCACGGGTGGTAAAAATTTTGGTATGTTACGAATCCTAGAAGAGTAATTATCCTACTGTTACTTATTATTATTATTATTATTATTATTATTATTATTATTATTATTATTATTATTATTATTATTATTATTATTATTATAGAGGATCAGTGAATTTTGGTATGTTATGAATCCTAGAAGAGTAGTTATCCTACTGTTACTTATCATTATTGTTATTACTAGCTGAATGTCCGTACGTTGCTACGGATTTTAAAAATTTATCATACTATATGTTCTGAATCTCATGGGTGGTAAAAATTTTTAGAATATGCATACAAACATATTTTAAAAGTTTTTAAATTCGTAACAACGCACGGACATTTAGCTAGTGAACTCTAAGGAGAAAGTGATGTACTATCAGAACTGACCGTACATCTGGTACAACACATGTGTACCAGTATTTTCGCTTGGATACACAGGGCTCCAAGTAACCAAGAAGAAATGGTTGGCTTACTACTGACTTGTGCGTTTCAAAAAAAACTATTGACGTGTGCAGCCTAAAATTAATAAGACCTCTATCCAATAGATGAGTAGCTGGCAATATTATCACTCCGGTGTTCCATTCACATTCGCTTCGCATCTCAGTCAATCCACACGTTCCAAAGAGCTCTTTCAGTTGACTTGCTGACTCGCACTGGTAGTACCACTTGAAAACGAAATGTTTATATCCGCTAAATAAATTCCAAAGTCGCTTAATCAAACGAGAAATTAATCCGCACGTGAAAGTAACATGGGAAGGCACCTGGTTCATGTGGTAAAGCTGATGTAATGCATACATCAATCAAACTGAACGTGTTTTTTTTTTGAACGACGAGTGGAAATGAACAAGTACGTACTATGCATAACAGCATGCGTATAGTGGGCTGCAGATGCTGAAGTTACTTTAAAATACTTTAAAATTTACTATCGGTTACACTAAAATTACCATCGATTGCACTATAAATTATCATCTGCATTTTAAATAAATTATCATCCTAATTTCTAAATTTACCATCATTTTATGATATCATCGCTTTTAACCCAAAAATAAACCCGAACTTTCAAAATTTACCATCAATCTGATTCTAAATTATCAGGTGTAGTTTTAACAAGTTACCACTCTAAGTTCAGAAATTATCATTATTTTTAATTTAAAAATAAAATTAAAAATACCATTAGTTACAGCTTAAATTATTATCTACATTTTTTTAATAATTCAGCAAACCCGTCTGTATAGTAGTTTTGCATTACCTTACCATGTGATCGATCCTAACGTGACTGATCAGTGGGCCTCCCACGTGATTGGCCCTATAAATCAGTCGAATCTCAGAAAAAATTGTGCGCATGTAGAATTGTGTATACATAATGGACTGCTTTGAACTCACCAACCTCACATGCGTTATTGCTTTGTGCGTCTATGAATTGGGCCCACATTATTTGGCCCCACCTATCATAACACAGGTATTTATTTCTATGTGCGCCACACGCATGGATGGCTTCAAGAAAGACCCCACTTAGATAAAAAAAACGAGTTTGTCTTGTCCGTGTTATTTGCACCCGTTCGTCCCCCATGTGACCCATCTGACTAATGCGCGCTTGGTGCTCGGTAAGACTAATGCGAGCTCGATACTCGGTAAGACTAATGCGCCCCTAAGCGCACTGTAAAATTTCCTCACAATGAATAGCATATTGTGAATCATGTAATTATTCAGTGGTAAATCATGAATTTTCTTGAGAAAAATACCCCCAAAGATAGAAGCTTCTATCTGTACTTTTTCAAAAAAATAATTTCATTTATACCTGTTGTTGTATAAAACTATGATTTCTTCATGCATCTATTATAGCGATGAAAAAAAGGGATGAGAACAAGTATCCCAGTTGAATCGGTGGGCCTCAAATGTCTGACCGTACTACCCATTTGCATGTGCTCTAGCAAATAGTGCATATATCTCAATGTAAAAGTGGTCCAATATTATATGATCCCACCAGTCATTTTTATAGGTGGTGATCAAAAGAGCTTCAGCTTCTGGCTTCCGGCTTATTTTTCACTATTTATAAATTTCGTCTTTTTTCTGAATTTTTGACTTTTTGTTGAGCTTTTTTGCCGGTTCTTTTTTCCCCGTATTTGTTTGTATTATACGTAATGGGCTAACATATTTTTTATATTTCTAAATTTTTTAAATTTAATTACGCTAAATAAGCATCTATCAGCTACAGTGTTTTTTCAGCCAGCTACAGTACTTTTCAGCCATAAGCCACAAAAAAAAGCTCAAATGATCACCCCAATATGTTGATTTCCAACATTGTGCTCATACGAAAAAGGCTGAACGATTTCGTAGCCAGCGACTATCCCTACTTGCCCATTACCGTGCAGTAACATCAGACGACTACAACTGACACGTGGTATGACAATGGCACGCCTCGGAGCACGATAGCTTTTAAGTGTAAGTAAGTAACTCGTGATGTGAGGAGGTAATTCTACCCAAATCTTCTCACAGAAAAAATCTACCCAAATCACCAAGCAAGCTCTCACTACCACTCAAATCAGCCTATTGGAGTTTTAAAAAAAAAAAGAGCCTATAGAATGCTACAAGCTCCTCCCCAAGCCAAATAGACCACAAGAGATGGCATGGCCGAGGTTTGATCGCCAAACTGTAGGCACGTCCAGTCCTAGCATTTGTGTCCAAACTCAATAGGTCACAACATGTTTGCGCTAAGACGATGCCCCTTGATCTTGTTTGCTCACGCTCAAACGGACGGTATGGCCACCAGACGCATAACACGTGTACCTAGTCGCGCCATAGATTTTGCATTAATTAAATATTATTGACTGTGAAATGTGAACTCCAAATCGGTCACAGAGAGCCCATGCATAGACTTCTCGCGAACTCGCGATCTTTTGTTCGTCGATGGCATTATATATTCACTTGCTAGAAACGTGCCGGGCTTTTAATTTTATCGTATCTTAGGTATCATGACTATCATCGGCGTGTCATGTCAACCCGCCCGCCTCGTTGAATCCATGTACTTCCCGGTCAGAACACGCTAGCTGCAGACGGGCTGCAAAAGACTCCCCTCTGCTGGTGCAGTGACTTATACAAATTTTTCAAGTTCAAGAAGCGATTGAGTATGGATATGTGTTACTGGGATTATGGTAACTACACCTAAGACTATCCTGACCGACGTGAGACATGGCTCGCTATCGGTAGCTGGTACAAATGAGTTACAATACATTCTCCTACCAGATCTCTTCTATTGCATGCACTAACAGGCTCTTCCCTCTTCCTGTAGTCTTCAGATCCGCAATGCACGTACCTCAAATCGATCGATTGGGAGATTCATTTGCACGACCTGTGGACTCTAGACTGTGAGGAGTGGGACACCTAGATGGCACGAGAAATGATGGAGGAGCGGCGGCGTAGCGAAGATTGAAGTGAGCATATCCGGCGGGAGACGCAACCTCATTTGGGGGCGTGCAGGCGTAGGGAGCGCGAGGGCAGTGGCGGACCCAGGATTTTACCAAAGGGTATGCCACACCAAAATTTTCATATACAATTCAGTAAAAGCATTTGCCAATGCGGTAAATAATTGTAAAATTTGCACCGTAATTTGGTATACAGGCACTAAATAATATGATAAGTCTTAAATTCAAGGATTAAGTTGGAAACTTGCACAAATTACAATATAAATAGTTCAAACACCATACTAATAGTATCAAATATACATAAAAGAGACTTAAAATTCAAGGTGCTCATAATAACACAGGATACAATTGCAGCATTGTCATTGCTGATGGATGCAATTATACCAGTATGTGGATCTTCATCATCAACATCAAAAACAGTGAACTTAGGCCCAAAGTCACAAAATACACTACCAAAAAGACCACAGACTTCTGCTTTGATAAAAGAAATTGGAGGCTAGTGACTACGACAATAATCGTTAAATTCAAATGCCTTGTCTGGACTTATGTAGGTGAAAACAACAGCCTGCAAATCAGATAAGTACGCGTATGGTCATTATATATGGTATAATAGCTGGTAAGCACAGGGAGTTATGTTGATGTTTTATCATAAAACACATGCACACTGCAAAAAAAACATTCAGCACTGTTATCAACTAAATAGTCCGTAATTGTGGCCAACTATGTAGATTTGGCTATACACATTGGCTTCAATCATACAAGGTTACTAACTAAATAGCTCACATTCAGGTCACTTGAAGAGTTCAAGCAGGTCAACTATAGTTAGAGATTATTCATATATCAGTCATGCCACATATAATGAAACGAAAGTATTCTAGTAGGCCCTACAAAAGAATTACATTTGGCACTATGGGCACCGGCACATTCAGATAAGGAAGAGCAATTACTCATCAGCATAGGATCAGGTACTGAGCACTAACATCAAATGCAGATCAGGCGGCAAAAAAGTAAAAGATCATGCCAAAGGCTGGCGTGAATTTACCCTATTACCATCCAAACCAAAAATTAACTTGGCCATATAAAAACATATAATATCATTACACATCACTTCAGGCAGGGTTCACAAATAAAAAGTTATTTTCTCAACCTTGACTATTGAGTATCCATGGAGAAGAGTGGAAGTAACATAATGGGAAGTGACAAATTATAACATAGTGAACAATTAACAGACCTAGAACTTTGAAAGGTGTTCATTGGTCAGTTCTTCCGTTAGAGCAGATATAAAAACAGCGTTGTTAAGTTCTTGCAGCTTTGCAACGCAGGCAACAGTCCTGTTCTTCCCAATATCATCCTCAGATAGAAAGACATTGCCTGATAGGTCCCACATTTTCTGCATCATGTAGGGTGACAGACTTAACACCCGCCAAAGCAAGATTCTTTGCTGTAGAGAAGAATTTTATTAGTTTCAAAGATCACACAATCCACATACACGCATATGGTAATAAATTGACGCTAATACCATACCAATAACAATAAGCCAAACATGCACTAGCATGTGTGCACAGGCACATAGGAAAGAAGAAAATGGCTGCCCATTAATGACTATGTTACATGCCAAAGAGGACATGAAAATGCAAGACATTATTCAGGTTCCTGAACTGAACAGGAGAAAAAAAAGGGGGGAAGATAAATACAAACCACTTATCTTGTAGATTCAAAGTATAATTACTGGAATTTGTTCCTTTCCCCGAAAGCTTACCTGTTTGTGGACTAAATGTTATATGGCAGAATTTACTATCATCAAATTTTATAATCCAACAATTTGGTACCCAACATTCTCTCACAACTCCCAACTTTAGAAGCATGGTAGGAGTCGGAAAATGCAACAAATCTCAATTTAATCAATGGATAGCCATTGAGAAATAACAATTCCTGATAAAACCGACAGATATTGCAAAACGGAGAGATCAAGCACTGTCAATTTCCAAACCAAATCTATCCAGGCAGCTGGAATCGGATTAGTTAGTCCAGGAATCGGCAGGGCGCGGAGGCGGCGCGGCCGAGGACGGCGGCAGTGGCGGAGGGGAGGCGGGCGCGCGCAAGGCGGATGAGGAGCGCGGAGAAGGTGACGGCGGCGGCGTTGAAGAGGTCGCCTCATCCGCCTCGCGTTCAAGGCAGCTGGAAGGCCGCCCAGAAGCAGTCGGATGAGGAGCGCGTGTGTGGGGGAACCCGCGCTGGGCGGCGGCGGCGTTGAAGAGGTCGAGCGCGCGCTGGGCCACAGGGTATGCTGTGGCCCACCCGGCATACCCTGTAGGTCCGCCCCTGCGCGAGGGTCGCGATGAGGAGCGCGAGAGAAAGCATGAGTTGGCAGCCAAGATCAGGACAGTTGGCGGGGACTACAACGCCAACCTCGGGAGGAAGGGCAAATGGCCATGTTCCATGCAGTAGTTTGGCCCTCTTCGTCTATATGTTCTATGTATTTCTGATTCTCTAAAGGTATGCGTGCCATGAACCCCTTGTCGAATCAACTATCGTGTTGTCATCGTTACACTATTTATCCGAAGTTCTCCTTCGTGTATGAATTCCCTATTGTATCACTATATCACTTACCTTCCTACTTACAAATCATTGATAACTCAATCGTCCTAATAAAATTCTTTAGAAATTTATCATACTACAACAATATACAACGTTCACAAAATGTTATTGTAAGTCTAGTAGATTTTGTACCATTTAGAATCTACGAAAATCACAAATAGACCACCAACATCGTCTGCCATTTTATTTGAAAAAAAAACTACAAACAAGAATTGCTAAATGTATTACCCATAAAAATTATTATTTACTCACTCACAATTATTTTCATCGAATTAATAAAATAAAATAATTATTTATTTAAATCGTCCAGCCGTTGAGCGACTAGGGCTAAGTCACTCACCCAAATTGAGCGACTAGACACTAGTCGCCCAACCGTTGGGTGACTTGGCCACGTGTTGCCCAACGGTTGCGTAGAGCGACAGATGACTATTACGGTAAAAATAAAAAATATAGGTATATTACTGTAGTTTGAAATAAAAAATAGATTATTTAGAAAAAAAATCAATAATTTACAGCCCCGATGTCTTCAAAATTTCAGCGAATCTGCCAACTTGTCTTCGGTTGGACCAGAACAAAATGAACCGAGAAATGAATCAGTGATAATTAGAGTATCTAAATTATGGTAGTAGTAGTAGTACTAAGCGATTCTTGCTGCTAAGCAAATGACGTGTCCCGCGCACTGAACGCCGCTAAAAAGAAGAAATTGGCAGGGTTTCTTCTGTTCAATTATATGACTTGACTCCAATTGTACTTTTTTTCATTGTTTTGTTTGGAATCAATTAAATAAGGGCTTGCTACTTTGTCGATTTTTATATGAGACTGTACCGTGTGGTCGTGGACATGCACTTGTGGAATATTCGGGATCAGAAAAGAAACGGCGAAGTTAGGTTTATATTTATGCACACAAGAAGGCAGATCATAAGTTTGTAAAATATACTACTAACAAATTTCACATACTTAAACTTGTTAAGTTTACAAAATGTCATCAATTATTCACATCCTGTCCTGTTGCCAGATATATGCCAGGTTGCCAACGTGCAGTACCCATTTGATTGATTTTGATGAACTACCTGTATCGCGGGCCTCGAATAGAAAAGCAGGCTAGGTCAGGTGCTAGATTATTTTTTTCTTAAAATATGCTCTCAAGTCCTAAAGAAGTCGCAGATATAGCATTAATATTTATTAGATAACCCTCTAGCTAGGATTATTTTGGTTTTCCTATTTAAAAAATACTCAGTTTGGTTGACTCAAGGTTGTCACATAGGACAACTAATTTACACCCATTTTCAAAGATTACTTAATCATTCATTAGACGTACTCAAAAAATCTCCACGCGTTGGCAATATTTTTTTATGCTTCAATTATGCATGCATGGTGAATTTGCAGCGGAAGGGGAAAAAAAAGATAAGCTGTTAAGAAAGTTAAGTGATTTTATGGATCGCAAAGTCAAGCATTTTCAATACCATCCTAAACTAACATGGAGCACAAATTAATTTACATCAAAAGTAAATTTAACTAAGTTACCAGCAAGTCACAGTGTAGGACCAACAATGAAAACAAAGGGAATAAATAATGCCTTCACGAAAGCTTTCCTTAACTATGCAGAAATCTTTCACTCAGGTAACTAAAGAACTATGAAGATCAAATTTAACAACCTAAATCTAATCACAGCCTAAAACGAGGATTCACAAATCCAGCACCTAATTAGTCCAATTATCACTATATGTGCGGTCTGACTGGTAGGTGGTCTAACCGGGTCTAGGAGCGGTCTGACCACTCCCCTTTTTCCAGAACAGAAAATTAGCCTAAGCCAAAACCAGATTTGGTGCAAACTTTAAAATACATGACCAATTGAAGTGAAACTTTAAAATCCATAACCTATTCCATCAAAAGATCACATAGATCTTAACCAAAGATAGAACATTTTCTCAAAACATATAAGGTTGCATCAAAACTAGACAAACCTCAAAAACTTGATAAACAACTTGCTCGTAGGTTAAGAACAGCTAAGATGGCTCTAGATGAGTTTTCATATATCACAACAAGCAAGACCACCCAAAGAATCGAAACTAAAATCCTGATATCAAGATTCCTCAATGAAGGCTCCAAATCAGGTAAGAACCAGAAAATTTTGAAATGTTGCAAACCACAGTATCTAGATGGATAAGATATGATATATATATATATATATATATATATATATATATATATATATATATATATATATATATATATATATATATATATATATATATATATATATATATATATATATATATGAGACATCTCTATCACTTATACGTCGTTAGCATACAATAAGATCAAAAAGGGGAGAAAAGAGGCAAAGAATGAACAAGAATAAGAGCAAATCAACCAAGACATGAACACTTCTTGAGAGATGAATAAAGTTAATCTATTGCTACTTAGAGATGAAGGTTTCATAGCCACTCTATTAAAAGGACAAGAGAGCACATCATAACACTTACTCCTCTCTCAAATGTTAACCCTAGAACTCAAGAATAAAATAGTTAGAATTGTTGGCTTACAATCTTTCATCCCTAACCCATTAAATAAATGAAGTACCCAGCCATATCTAACATTAATGTATACTATCCACTAACATAATTAGGAAAACCCATTAAGCCCACACAACATGGGTTTTACACACACTTGGCATGGTTTTCAAAGCATATGAATCCGAATCCACTAAATCATTAGCCTTGATCCATTTGATCTTCTCAACATCTCCTTGACCTAAACCGCTTTCTTAAACGTCGCTCAAGCGCCACGATTTTGATCCAATGAAGTTTTCGGTATTTGCCAACTACCAAAATACCCTCACGTTGACCTGGTCTACTCCTTCTCGGCAAGTAATGGTCATGCTTGTCATGTGTAGTTGCACCAATGGCTTGCCATGCATAAGCAATTCTTTCTCGCTTCAGTTTTCACTTGTCCATGTTTCACTTGGACCAACCAAATCAGTTGGTGCAACCTGTTACTCGGATATTCTCTTTAACATTCATTGCCTTCCTTGTGCCACGCTTGAGCTCGGCCATCTCATCTAGTATCCTTGACCATTCTAGACCTTGGTTCCTCCATGAGTATAGTCTCAGTTCTCGCTGTTGACCATAGTTGACTCACTGCACATCCAAAGACCACGAAATTGTTTTCTAGCATAAGTTCTTCACAACTTGACTTATGTTAACTTAAACATGCTTCATACAATATGAATGCACGGACATAGGGCAATTCGACTCAATCCATGATCAAATTTTAAAATTCAAAACTCTTAACCAAAATTCAGAATTAGCCAATTTGACCGCTACGTATGCATCGGTCAAACCGCTCAACAGGGCTGGTTTGAATGCCTGAGTTCGAAACCAGCTGACTGAAAATTCAAATATTTCACAAATTTGAATTTCAACTCAACACACATTGACAATGATTCATCAAAAAAAATCTTGGATCTTTTGACATGGCCCCTCACATAATTCTTAGACAAAATCTAGAAATTGGTAGGTTCATGGCTTAGATGACTGTTGCTGCCGGTTATCCAGTGAAATCAGGAACGAAACAAGCTCAAAATTGATGGATTTCATGTACATTGACGTAACCAATTAAAAAGGCTAAGCTCATTTGGTCTCCTGCTTTCTGAATTGCTTTGTCCGGACACCATTTTCAACCAGTAGGTAGAGTTTTCCATTTTAAAACAGAAACTACATTGTCGTAGGTAAAATCCGGTTTTCTCAGATAATCCTAAGTCGGTCGCCTCTTTCCTTGCATGTATTGCTTATCAAATATCAAGTGGATATCCTACATGTGAACGTACCTGCAAGTTGCAATTGCTTGTAATTAACAAATGCATGGACTAGTAGTCTAGTGCAAGGGCGCATATGGCCGACATGAGAAAATATCTAAATACATGGCCTGTTGCTGTGCATCAGAAACTCTGCAGCGAACCAAATAAGCACATGTAAGCCAACATATGACAAGCCTTACTACAGCGCACACAGAGGATTGCTAATACTTTGTCCTATTACAGTGAGGTAGCATGGTCAGTGTAAGTATTTCTGCTATATACTATGAGTGCATGAGTGATACTCGCTATTTGCGACAAAGATAACGGCAAGCCGCAGGCTTATGATTTTTGGCTGAAAATTTTGAATTTTAGCTATTTACGACAAAGATTACAGAGAGAGATACTCGCTTGCGATTTTGGTTGATACAGATATTAGGCTTTTAACATGTACTACAATTAACTTGTAGATTCCGTCTTGAGAAAATACACCATTTGAAAGTTAGGTACTATAGTAAAAACCAAAAGCCACTTTTAGAAGCTGTTAAAGAACATGCCCATTTCCCCTCCTTGGATATGCTCTTAATCCCAAACAAAAAAAAGTGTACAACTAATCTATTGAGAAACCAAGCAAATCAACCAATGATCCACATTTATGATTGTTTATTGTTATTTCTATTACCAAATTCAGCTTGTCAAAAGAGCCGTTGTCCTATTTCAGCCAAATCGGCGCCGGGAGCTGATAATCACATCCAATTAATGAAGAAACGTGGGTCCAACCACGCGAGGACCAAACACTACGTATTTTGTAAGACAGGAGATGGCTACAGCACGGCTGACAATGCAACGGCTGGAACAGGTGGTATCGCGGCCCGGATCACCAGTGACTCTGAAGGCCACATATACTCTTCATGTTTCTCTACCCTTTTTTTGTAGCTGCTTGTGTACTTGTTTGGAGTCGAGGTGATCAGATCCTACCCTAGTCCTGTGTCTATATATGCGTCCCCTGTAATACGAACGCTTCAGTCTCCCTGCCCACATTCTCATCTGCACTTCCTCAAGCACAGAGCAGAGGGGCGTCAACTATGGCCTCCGCTGCCCTCCCAGAGGCCGTCGAGCCCAAGAAGAAGGGCAACGTCAAGTTCGCCTTCGCCTGTGCCATTCTCGCCTCCATGACCTCCATCCTCCTCGGCTATGGTACATACATTCACTTAGCCCTAATGAGTTGCATATAGTTCTAGTCCCTGCCATTTGCTTTGCTTTGCATGGGCTCATGCACACTGTTTGACTTTGCAGATATTGGGGTGATGAGCGGGGCGTCGTTGTACATCAAGAAGGACCTGAAGATCACGGACGTGCAGGTGGAGATCCTGATGGGCATCCTGAACCTCTACTCGCTCATAGGATCCTTCGCGGCAGGGCGGACGTCGGACTGGATCGGCCGGCGGCTCACCATCGTCTTCGCGGCCGTCATCTTCTTCGTGGGCGCGCTCCTCATGGGCTTCTCTGTCAACTACCCCATGCTCATGTTCGGTCGCTTTGTGGCCGGCATCGGCGTGGGCTACGCGCTCATGATCGCGCCGGTGTACACGGCCGAGGTGTCCCCGGCGTCGGCCCGTGGCTTCTTGACGTCCTTCCCGGAGGTGTTTATCAACTTTGGCATCCTCCTCGGCTACGTCTCCAACTATGCCTTCTCCCGCCTTCCGCTCCACCTTGGTTGGCGCGTCATGCTCGGCATCGGCGCAGCGCCGTCTGTCCTGCTCGGGCTCATGGTGCTCGGCATGCCGGAGTCGCCCCGGTGGCTCGTCATGAAGGGCCGCCTAGCGGACGCCAAGGTCGTTCTGGAGAAGACATCCGACTCGCCAAAGGAGGCAGCGGAGCGCCTTGCCGACATCAAGGCTGCCGCCGGCATCCCTGAGGACCTCGACGGCGACGTGGTCACCGTACCCAAGAAAGGAAACGGCGAGGAGAAGCGGGTGTGGAAGGAGCTCATCCTGTCCCCGACCCCGGCCATGCGGCGCATCCTTCTCTCGGGACTCGGCATCCACTTCTTCCAGCAGGCCTCGGGCATCGACTCCGTCGTGCTTTACAGCCCGCGCGTGTTCAAGAGCGCCGGCATCACCGACGACAACCGCCTCCTCGGCACCACCTGCGCCGTCGGGGTCACCAAGACGCTCTTCATCCTGGTGGCGACCTTCCTCCTCGACCGCATCGGTCGGCGGCCGCTGCTGCTGAGCAGCACGGGCGGCATGATCATCTCCCTCGTCGGCCTCGCGACGGGGCTCACCGTCATTGGCAACCACCCGGACGCCAAGATCCCGTGGGCCGTCGGCATGTGCATCGCGTCCATCCTTGCCTACGTCGCCTTCTTCTCCATCGGCCTCGGGCCCATCACGTGGGTGTACAGCTCGGAGATCTTCCCGCTGCAGGTGCGCGCGCTGGGCTGTGCGCTCGGCGTGGCGTCCAACCGCGTGACTAGCGGCGTGATCTCCATGACCTTTCTATCGCTGTCCAAGGCCATCACCATCGGCGGCAGCTTCTTCCTCTACGCCGGCATCGCCGCGCTCGCGTGGGTGTTCTTCTACACCTACCTCCCGGAGACCCGCGGCCGGACGCTGGAGGAGATGAGCAAGCTGTTCGGCGCCACAGACGCGGGCTCGGAATCAGACGACGCCGCGAAAGGGAAGAAAGTGGAATTGACCGCCACTAATTAACTAACTGCAACATTAGATCTTGAGGGGGTTCGTGCGAAAACTTGTGCTGTGTTTGGCTAGCTGCCACCGTGCCATAGGAGATGAAGTAACGTGGGAAGATTCGCTGATCCGGTGATGCTGGAGAGCGACGGCCAAGCTCCAGCTCGAGACTTTTAGAGCTTCTTAAAATCTTTAAGTACGTGAAATTTATTTTGCGCTTTGGTTTGTCCGTAAAGGTTGTGAGCTACGTCGTCAATGCCAATGCCTGGGCTAAGTGTGTAGAGGTGTCTTTGTCTTGTAATTAAGCATGGGGTCAAGTGCAAGGTCAGAAAATTGGTGGTGGTTCGAGGATTCTGCCGAGCGAGTCAAGCCAGCCACGGAAAAGGCGTAAGAAAATCTATCTGTATCTGTATCTATCCAAAGAGCGAGTACTTGGACGTGCTTCGATCATGCGGTAATTACGCGTCCTTTTTAACTTGGTGACTGTTGATCACCGCGGCAAATATTAAGTTCATCAACTTGCTCACGGGATCGGAATCTTGAAAGATACATAAGCAACCACCAAACCAGATACGAAGCTAATTAGTAGCGCTTGAGCGTCTTCGGTCAAACAGCCAGTTTACTATACTGATTAGAATACCTAATGGTGTACGCTTGTGTCTGGTGGCGGTGCACGCGCGATGATAATTTACATCTTTGTCATGCTTGACGCTGCCATGTGATGGACTTCGTATTGTACGCTTTCGATGTCCGTGTGGAGCCGAGGAGTCGACGCTGCCATGTGACGGACTTCGTATGGTACGTTTTCGATGTCCGTGTGGAGCCGAGGAGCTTGGGCTTGTTTAATCTTTACTGGGGAGTAGGCTAAGCTAGATTCAGGCAGGGGCGGAGCAACCGGCCGGCGACTTTCAGTTCATATTGTCGCCGGCCGACAGATGCCATGGGAGCTAGCCCAAGCAGGCGATCGTCGTGGTGGGCCAGTGGGTGCCATGGAAGCGAGCTAGCTCGGATAGCCAACCGTCGCGGTTGGCTGATGGACGCTCCAAAATATTTTTGACTACGCCAAACGCCCCACTCCGATTCGGAGCTGACCGTCTTGCCGTGCGAGTAGCCCAATACCAAAACCATCTCGCGTTCTCGTCTACGGCGGTATAAGAGCAAGTACAATGATGCTGACTACGTCGCCTCTAGCGAAATCCACATCAACACAATCCTATGTGGAAGAGAGAGACAAGAGGAGAGAGAGGCAAGATGCCCCTCATGCAAGAGGTGACCTCTAACACATCATACGAGGACTTGGAGGCGATGCTAGTTCTTAGAGTAAGTACAATAAGGGTTAGGGTCGCCTCTAGCGAAATATTAAATGTTTGAGTGCTTTAGTAGAGGTAACCTCTACTCAACTTATTGTATTAGCTACCTCCACATGAGCCATATGTACTCTTTTTGCTTATTTGGCTAGTCCTAGAGGTGGCAGCCACCTCTTCTATTGTACTTGCTCTAACGGAGTTCCTCTTTTAGTTATCGAGTGTTAACTCCCACTGTTAGCTATCGAGTGAAAGGACCATGAGAGAAAGTTTTGTTACAATGAATTATTATTATTTTGAAGGAGTGTAAATAATTTAAAATCTTTAGATTTGTATATTTTTCTCGACAACCTGCAAAAATGGATGCTTTTGAAAATTTTAAGTCATAGAATGATTTGGTAATCTAGATCAGTAGTCATAAGTTGCATAAAATATGTCATTAATAATATAGGTCAAGTTATGAAAAACTTGTGCTCAAAAATGATTTCTTTGTCTAGATATACAGTGTCGCTTTGAGTCAATCATGCTCAACGATGAGGATCGGGGCTACGCTCATAGAGTCAAAGCCTAGAAAGATCAAGAATGCTAGGTGAGATGGTGAGTTCAAGCATGGCACGAAAAAGATGAGAAATGTCGAAGGGAAGTTCGAACAGCAGATTTGCATCATGTGGTTTGGTCGGTCCAATTGAGGCATGGTTCAGTGGAACCAGAACGAAAGAGACTTGCCACGCATGGCAAGCCAGTGGTGCATCTACACGTGGTAAGTATGACAATTGCTTGTAATGGAAAGAGATAATCAGGTCAAGAAAGTGTATTTTGGTAGTTTGGCAAAAATACCAGAATCTGCCTTAGATCAAAATCACGACGCATAAGTGGCGCTTGGAGAATGGTTTAGATCAAAGAGAAACTGGTTTGATCAAGATAGATCAAGGTAAAGGACTTAGCATATTCGGACTTGTACGTTTTGAAAAATGTGCATAAGTGAACATGTGTGAGTAAAATCCATGTGTGGGGGTTATCGAGTTTTTTTTCTATTGTTCTAAATGGATAGTATCTACTAAGGGCTAGGTGTGGCTGGTTAGCCCACCTGTATAAAGGAATTGGGATAGAGACTTAGGTGAACTATCTAATCCATCTCTCTTGTACTCTTATGTTTAGGGTTACGGTTTGAGAGTTAAGTGCTTTGTTTGCTCTCTATCTTTCAAGGTAGAGTGTCTGTAAAACTTACCTCCTCAAGTGGCAATACATCAATCTTTGATCATCTCTATAGGTATCTCTTGTTTTGATTGATTTATTTTTGATTTGGTTGATTTTGATCTCTTCTCTTCCCTCTTCTTGATCTTGATGTGCCATGGACGTGGAAGAGATAGAGATAATCTCAAAAAATTAATCTTCACTTATTTAGATACTTTGGTAGCAAGTTCATCAAGAAACTCAGTTTCTACGTGTTTTTGATCCTTCAAGTGATTTCTTGATTTGAGGGTTCTTAGCTTGATTTCTTCGACGTTCTAACTTGCTATGATATATGGAAATACATTGAGAGCCATCTTGGCCATCGAGCCATGAAACAGCATGAGAAAGTGGTCAACACGCTGCACCTTATGTGTGGTTGCACGCCATCGATCAATCACTAAGCGTATATGTCAAGATTTTCCCCTGAGTTCATGGATCTTCGACCACGGTTGTGTCAACCACGTGTTTCGACCACATCGTGATGTTGTGTCGACCATGATATCCTCGACCATGTTGTGTCAACCATGCGGTTCCTACTACGTTGCTTCGACCATGCTGCGTTGTCCACGTCGCTATGATCATGGCCTTTCAACCACGGTGCTACGATCGGTTCATTACGTCGCTCGACCTACAATCATGCCTGTCTTCGAAGCCTTCGACTACTTGCTGACTCTAAGGCCTTCGGCTCCTACACGGCACTCGGACACACCAAGTATTCATCTCATGACAATACACATGAATACTACCTACAAGAAGATTAATTCCAACAATCGATACGTGCATAGCATCGCGTGCAGCCAAGCAATGGCAACCCATGCACCAAGAAGGAAAGAAGAGATTGGTTACGGGTGTATCGTCTTCACAATGGAAAGATAAATACACTGTATCTGCATTTATGGAAGCATTTCTCGATAAATCTTTCCTGATATGGAAAGCACAGGTTTAGAAGGAAAGAATTGGCAATCGAATCAGGATCTCGATCCCAGAAATTAGAAGTTGATTTGCACCACGTGAGGGCCGTGTATGTTGCCCGTAGCCATTGCTCCTGCCTATAAAAGGACACGAAACACAGGAGACAGGGAGGGAGGCGAACACACACAGACGGACAGACAGGGAGATGAAGGAACAGAAGGAAGAAGGCGCACACACCAACACACGCCGATGGTCAGGACTTCGATGAACTCAGGCTGCAGAAGGAGAAGGCAGAGGAATCTAAGGAAGCAATCTACATGAGCCAAGACCATGGCGTGCTATGCTCTAGATGGTAAAGAACTTCCCTTTTTTTCTTTCTCTGCTATTTAGCTATCTTGCATGTTGGTAGACGGCAACATGTCAGGAAGATTGCCAAGCGCCACGGTCGTGGCTAGCAATACTGTTGTTTAGGTAACTTGGAGCTCGTCATCGAGTAGCCCGTGGCCACGACGAAGGGGCTGTCAAGATTGTTGATTACTCTCCGATCCCATGAGCTTAAAGCATGAAGTCCCCTTGCCTCCTTACATGTGGCTCGCTCTTCCTAACCGAGCTACACAACTGTGGTGATCCATCATGTACCAGGTTTTATCCTGCTTGTACCTCTGATCTAATGATGGGTCCATAAGGCAAAGCAGATGGAGCTACTCATAAGTCCTTCCGATTGCCTTCTATACTTGATCACTTTTGACCGCTTTCAATACTCGGGCGCCACCTACCGCCTACTATACTCAGACGTCGCTGACCACTTGTGATGTTGGACATCTACAACCTTTGATGCTTGGATGTCCACGACTGCTTGTCAAAGTTGGACGCCTTTGACTGCTGCTCAAATTTGGACGCCTCCGACCACTTGTCGAAGTCGAGTGCCTCTGACGCCGTGATGCTTGGACATCTACAACCTTCGATGCTTGGACGTCCACAACCGCTTGTCAAAGTTGGATGCATTTGAATACTGCTCGAATTTGGATGCCTCCAACCACTTGTCGAAGTCGAGTGCCTCCGATCACTGCTCAAACTCGAACGCCTCCGACCCTTTGTCAAAGTTGAGTGCCTCTGACCACTTCCCAAAGCCAGACATCTCTGACCGCTTGACAAAGTCGAGTGCCTCCGACTGTGCCTCGAAGATGAACACCTCTGATTGCTTATCGAAGTCGAGTGCCTCCAACATCTTCCCGAAGCCAAACACCTCTGACCGCTTGCTTAACTTGGACATCTCCGACCACTTGCCAAAGTTAGATGCCTCTGACCGCTGCTCAAACTCGGATGCCTCTGACCACTTGTCGAAGTTGAGTGCCTCCGACCGCTGCTCAAACTCGGGCGCCTCTAACCCCCTCCTGAAGCCAGACACCTCCGATTGCTGCTCAAACTCGGATGTCTCTGACCCCTTGTTGAAGTCGAGTGCCTCTGACTACTTCTCGAAGCCCGACATCTCCGACCGCTTGACGAAGTCAAGTGCCACCGACCGTTCCTTGGAGATGAACACCTCCGACCACTTGTCAAAGTTGAGTGCCTCTGACTGCTTCCCAAAGCCAGACACCTCCGACCACTTGTCAAAATTGAGTGCCTCCGACCGCTTGTCGAAGTCGAGCACCTCCAACCACTTCTCCAAGATGAGCATCTTTGACCCCTTTCATACATGGATGACTCTGACCATTCATCATACTCGAGTGGCTTTGACCACCTCTGGTACTCAAGTGATTCTGATCGCTCATTGTAATCGTACATCTTTAACTACCAAAGTACCCGTAAGCCCCGATCACCCATGATGCTTGGGCAAGGCGTGCTACGGAAACCATCCTTGCAACAGTAATCGGTCGAGCGATGGTCGATGACTTCCGACCTACGGCCATGAGCGATGGTCGATAGCTCCCAACTGTCGACCACATTGGCTTTCGACCACGATGACGTTCGACCACGATGGTTTTCGACCACGATGGTGTTCGACCATGATGGCTTTCGACCACAATAGCATTCGACCAGAATGGCTTTTGATCGCATCCCGACCATCAAAGTTGTTAAAGTTGACCATAAGGTTATATTTTAATTAAGTTAACCTCTTTTAAATATTCGTGAGTAGGTAACTGAACTCCTTAACTATTGCAGAACGTACGACATCACTCTTTCCAGAAACGAGATAGTTACATGGTATTTACCGTAGCCCAAGAAGAGAGGCGTGGCAGACGAGAGCATGGCGGTGGCAAAGGCATACTTGTTTAGAGGATGCCTCATGGGCTTCGCCATATCTGAGGGGCAGGCCCTTCGGCCGGGTATGCTCTGCATATTGGTGAATTTACGTAAGATCAAGTCAAGAACCAAGATATGGGCTTGTACAACTTTATTCTTGAAGGTGCTTGGAGATCGTTGATCGAACAGGTCATCTACTCATGCCATCTGAATGCAATGACGGAGGTTACCACCTACTGCTTCGAAATTTTCATATTTCGCGACGAATTAGTTCCAAAGAAATTAAGAGGCAATTTTGATTTGACATTTTCTACAAACTTGAACAAGAATTTACAGAAGCAAACAAGAAGGAAATGGGGGATAAGCGCATAAAAGATCTCAAGGAGACAGTTCAATCAGCAAGCAGAAACATATACCTGGCTTAAGCACGCAAGTCATATCTACGCTACGATCTGCTCTCCGGTTAGTTTCTGCAGGGTAAATCTCTCCACACTAATTCACCATCAATCCATCATCATCATCACTCGCTGAATTCCTGGTGTCCTCGGTGACAGATGATGAGCTAGGGTTTGGAAGATGGAACTCGAACGAGTCGAACCTTTCTCATCTCCATGGGATAGTTCTCTATCTCTGTTCTCTGGATGACGCAGTTGCAGTAACAATGTAACAAACTGATCCTGAAACTGAGGCCCTATTCTAAACAGCTTCTATCTTGTGAACTGACTTTTTAAGATAGTTCCTATAAGTTATTTGAGAATCACTGCAGAAGCTGTTTTGAACAAAGTGACTTTTCAACATAAATATACCTTACTCTCTCAATCTTTCCCGTAATCAATCAAAAACCAAAAATCACAGCATTTTTAAACAGAAGCTAAGTATCACACGCCCAAGAAACTCTCTCTAGGTGGTTGATTAGCACCAGCTAACCTAATTACTAGGGAGCAAGTAGTTAGGCATAAGAATGTTGGGTGCAACAAGACTTTGACAATAGCCAATACATAAGGTGCATACTTTGGTGTATCGTGCTCTGTCTCATAAGACGTACATAATGTATCACTGTACTCTGAGGCCATCTACGGCAAGAGTAGACGACACAAAAGTGTTGCTACTTTGGGGATTGATCTTGTCATGATGACCGGACTTTTGTTACCTTGATCAGGTCCATGCAATTGCACAACATAGCATTTCCTGCATGTGCACCGTGCTTGATTTACGATTACAATGCTATTCTTCTAGCATACGTAAAAGCAGCACTGATAGAAGTAGCTAGTTCGGCGAAAACGAAGCTTACAACAGCTTCAGGCTCAACCTGTATCCTCCACTTTAGATGAATTTGGGGCAAAATCGAAATGATTGTTAGAAGAGGACAGCGCCCTATGGTCCAGAGTGAATTACGAGTCAATAGGTTGCAGAAGATCAGAACCCGCCATGACTACTAAATTAGACACATCCAAATCTAACACAAATAATAACCGTATATATGATGGAATCTTTCCAATGACCTGAGTGACACAGATTGGCAGTATATAGATATGAATATATGATCTCTGTAGAACTTAAATTCCCCACAGTACAATGGTAAACGATAACATCAGAGAGTACCCGTTATACCATACACCTTTTCTTCTAAAGTGACAAACAACTGCATATGTCAACCCTGTTTCTGAAGTTAACGATACTCTATAAGCAGACGGCCTTCTCCTCAGAAAATACCGGCGCTTGTGGCTGTCCTGATGATCTGAAAAAGAGCTGCATGGAGAAAAGGGTCGAAAACACAGTTGATTTAATAAAAACTTCATAAAGTTATGACCAAACAATTGGAAAAATTAGTGTAAATGCTATGATGAAGACTGAAATAGCCGCAAGGTTTTCATTCTCACTGAGTTCGATTTAACCAAGAGAAGGATTATTTCTATCCATTTCGAATGTATAACTTGGGTGACATCAACCTACAGCCCTTAAATTTTTTTTTATTTTCCAAGGTCTTCACGTGAATCAGAAGTAATAGATTTTTTTAGAAGTTTAAGCCCACAAGAAATTATTGCCTGGCATCAGATTAGAGTAGCTAATGCCCATGGGTGGTAGCATTAGCTGTCACCAACCCATCTGGACTCTGGAGTAAACCATGAGACCATTTTTGGAATCAATTAGTGTAGGGGTCCAGTTTCTGAATTTTTTTTGAAGGAATTGACTAATAAATATGAATATAAAACAGAAGAGTGCCTAAATACTTTACCAAGAAGTGAACACTGAACAGCATTTTTAAAGCAAAGAAACAGTGTAATTGCAACTACCCAACAGCCCACTACTAACCGTACTGCAAGATTAGCAGTTTCGCACAATTTAGTTTTGGAGAGCGTAGAAGTACCACTCTTCAAAACCATAAGCATGATATTGTAATATGAATATGATGTTTGACTTAATCAAGATACTTGGAACAAAATGTTCAGAGCTATTTTCGCTGGTAAACAAAAATAGTGAATTACTACTAAAGAGTATGCAAGAAGATCAGCAACTCAACCATAAAACATCATAAATTTAGAAACTTACATGACCCAACAACCACGAAGACAAAAAATCCAAGCACAATAGGTCCAACAGGGTAATCATTTCCTTTCTTGACTGTCTCCGGAACAGAACCCCTCTTAGTGATATTCTTCTCAAATCGTGCTATTTTCCTATCAGCAAGACGCCTTGAGGTAGTCTGTTCAGAATCAACAAAAATGCAAAAAAAAAAAAACAACACATTCAAAGAAAAGTAAGATTTGGATAGTGTACCAAGGAAACAGTACTTGCAATGATATTGCATAGTATCAAGGCACTGAGCTACAACAATATTAATAATGGTATGGGGAACAATAAATAACACCAAGATGTTCAACATACTCTATTTCTATACTCAGTGCCAGTAATTTTATACATCAAAATTTTCAGCTATTCAGCAAAGGTTAACAAAGCCCTATGGTGCCATCACCTGCTAACTGATGCCCATTAGCCACCTAATTTGCAGATAGTTTTGAGTCGTTTTCTGAATTTGTTTCTCATTTGGATTGGCAATTCGTCCGAATCGCTAAGTTAAGGGGATAAAATTTCCATTTGAACCCTAGAACTAAGTCCAGTAAAATGCAAAATCAAGGTGTATTCCTGAATTATGACATTTTGTGCCTTTATTCTATCTATTATATGATAAAAGTTGATGATGTATGGTTAGAGTTCACAAGAAAGCGAACGGGCCTCTAGCGTAGCGGTTAGAGCGCTCTAGTAGCACCCCTCAGGTCCTGGGTTCGACTCCCAGTGGGAGCGAATTTCAGGCTGAGGGAAAAAAATCCCCTCGCTTGCCCCATAAGCCAAAGCACAGGTCTAAGGCTCGCCAAGGTCGTTCGTCGCGCCAGGTCGTTGGTCTAGGGATCACCCTGGTTGTTCTCACATGGACTGATGCCGCTGTGTCAGGGTGGGGCAAGGGTTCGGGGATTTTCTCGATCTGCGTGAGAAGATCTTCTTCTTAATGAAATGCCCGGGGGCTGTCTTACCCCCCGCAGGTCGAGTTTTTTTTAGAGTTCACAGGAAAAAGAGAAATTTGCTAGACTCTCATAAAAAGAATAATATCTAGCCCTCAATTTGGTGGACCCTAATTGAGACTAATCCCTAACCGATAAGTCTTATATGCAACAGATATAGAAGTCGCAAAAGATTAGAAATGCACATAGTATACTAGACCACACACGCAAATTGCATGGGATAATTAACACTCTGTCGACATGCCAAAAGCGTTCTATAGTGATAAGCATCAAAATATTCATAAATTACAAATTGCTTGATACTATTGACCAATTAAGATCGCTAGTCCATGCAAATGCACAGTTGAATTTTCTAGCTCTTTGGGGGGAAAATAATGCAGAATCATGTGTTTACGTGCAAAGCTCATCCAGAATCGCTGCAGATCATTCACAATTCGGAAAAATCGACCCCTGGCTGATTGGTATTCTAAACCTGACATTTTTCTAGCCGGCAACAGAAAGCATGTTACCACAAATCTTCTAAACTTTGCATGGGGAGAACCTATGAAGCACGGACACGTTGCCCAACTGTCGTATCTGTGTTCGACACCATGTCTGACACGGATACGACACGGACACGTCGTGGACATGTATCAGCGACGTGTCGATTGATTTAAAAACGAAATTTAAATTTTGAAATTTCCGACACTTGTCGGACACGACGTGACCACGAGTCTGACACGGTCCAGGACACAGCCCACCAAACTACAATCCTAACCCTATTTTCCCGATCGATTCCCATCCCTAACCTCCACGACGCCTTCTGCCTTCTGCCTCCCACATCCCCATCACTCTCCTCGCGAACGTCGGCCTCGCGTCGCCGCCGGCTGGCCGTGCCGCCGGATCGCTACACCGCCGACTCCCGTACCTCCTTCGGTTCCCCCTCGCGCTGTGCCGCCCCTCCCTCGCACCGCCGGCTCCTGCAGCGCCTCCCTCGCGTTGTGCCGCCGCTTGTCGAGAGGCCTCCTTCCTCACGCCACCGGCTCCTGCAATGCCTCCCTCGCGCCACGCTGTCGCTCCATTGAGGGGGCCCCTCCCTCGCGCCGCCGGCTCCAGCAACGCCTCTCTCGAGCCACACCGCCCCTCCGTCAAGAGTCCTCCCTCACGCTGTCGGCTCCCGCATGACCTCTGAACCCTTGTCGCACCTCCTCCCTCTGCACCGCCGACTCCAGCACCACCTTCGGGCCTCCGTCGCGCCTCCTCCCTCACATCGCCGGCTCTAGCACCACCTCCGGACCTCCACTGCGCCATGTGAGTCATGTGACCATTTTGTAAAGATCATGCTGATACCATACTCCGTGAAGGTACTAAAAATCTGAAAAAGGACCTTATTGTTACTCCTTTACGTGCCAAAGCTTTGATCAATCTGATTTGGTATATTCAAACACCCTCCGATTGATCTCTAATAGTTTATAGTTTTATACTTTAAGGTTTCAAAGATGTTCATGTAAAGTTGACTTGCTAATAAGCTGATAATATCTTACATGTAAAGCATGTGCATTGGGGGTAATCTTATTCTTAGTTGAAAACTCAAGAAATAGCTTTTATGTTTTGTAAGTTACATACTTTGTTATATGTTCATCAGTAGTCATTTCATACATACTTTACTTGCTTGTGTAAATTCCTGATCAAGAAATGGACAGTTGGACGCTATGACTTACAATTGAAGATTGTGACAGTGACTTGGAACATTGTATTTTGCATATGCTTATGTTTGTCTCTCACAGCTTGTAGATTCAACTTTACATTAGCTGAAAATTTGAAAGAAGCCGCTTTTGATGAAAAGGTGAAGTCTGAACTTGGTAGCAAGATTAGTAGAGCACGTATGGGTCAGGAGGTTTGATTTCTACGCTACTTATTAGTTATTGCCAACCGATGTTACCTTATCTCTTTCCTGATTTACTGTACAAAGTTGCTGCTGTGTGCTGATTAGTGACACATAGGATCAATGATCATCCTTGAGCTACATATTCCATGATTGCACCTTATACTATTACATTTATGTATATGTAATAATTTTATATATATATATATCCGTATCCCCGTGTCGGTATTTTTGGAAAAATGGCAAATCCCTGTGTCCGTGTCGTGTCGGACACGTGCTCGTGCAACATAGGGGAGAACACGTCAAGCATAACACAAAAATCGACAATTTAAACTACAGGAAAGGAAGCCAGGAACATCATAGAACACTAGCTACATGTACATTCGAGAAACGTGGACCTTCAAGCAAGACTTGTACACGGATCTTTATGCAACATTTCCACAAAAACCGTAACCAGGATTCCTTTGATAGATATTCATGAAATCTACACTAAGGCTACAAACTGTACGCCTCGCCAGAAAAACTGCAAAAGCAGATCCTTTTAAAAAAGCTAGATTCTTCTAGACCGAATGTTCTTCCACACAAAAAAATGACGTTAGAGAATCCACAGATACATTACAATATTCGTATCAGGTACTGTCGGCCAAAGATAATTAGATAAACCCCCTATTCGACGAATCGGAAAGAAAAAAATACGCGGATTTGGCGTTTCGTAAAGGGCATCAGGATCGAGGCGCACACGGATCTGCAAGAACTCTACACCGAGAAACTCGAATAACGCGGATTCCCCTAACCTAACCGAATAAGCGACGGTAGAGGATGGGAGGGCTGACCATGGTGACGCTGATCCTGATCGGATCGTCGGCGGAAGACGGAGGAGTGGAGGATCCCACGGAGGAATTTGGGAGATGGGGACGGGTGCGAGGCGGCGAAATGTGAGGTTGTCCAAAACCGATCGGGCTTTATTTATGCTCGAGCCGAACCTCGTTATGTTTTCGGTGGGCTCTCTGCCATAAAGTCTGTCAGCATGGCGATATGAGGTCCGAGAGCCCAGCCCAGGAAGATGGAGACGGTGCAGTTCACTCCGGCGGCGCTGTGGTGCACAGCTGCAGATGGCGATGGTGACCAACGGTGGTGCAGAACGGAAAAGTCGGGAGAACGGAGATCGCAAGCCGCCGCCTAGAGCTTGTTCTTTCTCTCTCTTCGAGGGTTTAAGCATGTAACAACCCCCATTTCTGGGAGCGTTAGGTTAACCTCGCAACTGCCCAGGATTGTTCAGCTGCGAGTACTGTAGAAGATGTGTACCATTGCCAAAGCAAGCTTAAACATAAAATAAAACTTTATTACAAAAGTAAAGCTTAACAGCTAAGTTTTACATAAAGGGGCGTACAACCCAAAGATACATTACCAAAAGAAACTCCACAGGCAGGCCTGAGTGTAGAATAAACTCTAACACCCGGTGTCGTCTATTTCGTAGAATTCAGCTTCGTTTTCATAATCTTCTTCACTTTCTTGACAAGCATTTTCTGTTTAATGATTTTAGCAAGCATGAGTACAAACAACCGTACTCAACAAGTCACATGTGAAATACTATATAACTATATGCAAAAGATTGCCACGAAATGGGGTATGTGGTTCATTATTTTATGTGGATGCAATTTTGTTTGTAAACACTTTTCTATTAAACATGAAACATTAATTCATAAACTTCATAAGGTAATTGGGGGGGTTTTCTCACTTAATTTAACTCACACTTCCACATCCCCAACATCATTCCAAATCTACTTATGCCATGCTTATTGGAATCACCCATTAAACACAGTACGGTGTATTCGAATACTATTTATAAATGACTCTGCAGAGCTGCCCATCTTTACCCACAAGATTTCTTAACTCCGGCCAAAGAGTTAAGAAAACAAGGTCGTTTCACTGCTCATCTCTTCATGTAAACTCTACCCGATAAACTCCAACACAGACCCGGGTGTCTGCCGACACGGCCAGACATTATCTACCGATATGGCTAGATATTTTGCCCGTCCTGGGGGAATTTATCGTTGTCCAATATGGTTTTACCGTTTCCATACCGACTTTCCGGTACCCGTTAGACCTCAACTCAAACCCGGGAATCTTTACCCGTCCTGGAAGGGTCTAACGTTGTTCAGTATGGTTTTACCGTTTCCATACCAACTGTTTGTACTCCGTTAGAGATTCAATCAATTTGAGCAGCTATTAAACCAGATTTGACAAATCAACGCTTGTGGTTGAGCGATTACTATGTTCTTCACTTGGCATAAGGTTTTTAATTCTTACTTTTCACTAAACAACTCATATACATTCACATCCCAGTGCCCACGGCACTACTATCAATTCTCAACACAACTCCCATTCTAGGATGGGTTCAGCCAACTCATGGCTTTCTGTCACATCTTATCAAGACTTTTAATAGTAAAAGCATGCTGAGATCCTGGACTACATGATTACATTAATAATAATACTTTTATTTTTTTACTAGGTTTTGTCAAGGTGAATATGGTCATCAAATTAAGCAGGGCTTTTTCGGATGGTAGGATATTAACTAATAGCATGACATTCTAAACAATCCTTGTACATAAAATAACAGTGCACAAATAGCATAATGAAAATATTGATAAATAGTAATTAACGGAAAGTAGGTTCAACATGATCAAAAACATGTGACTTGCCTTGCGGATTTTCGACTTCAGTTATTTCGTATTCTTCAATTTCTTGATCTTGATCTGGAGCTTCTTCTCCTTGAGTTAACTGGCCTTCAACATCGTGCGCTAGCGCAAAACAAGAAATAATATTTAATTCCATGCTCGAAGGAAGTGAGCTAGGAATAAAGAAATAAAATAAATAAATAAAATTCAAGAAAAACCAAATAAAATGGGTTTAGGATTTTTGGGAGGTTCAAACAGTGAAATGGACTTGAGAAATGGATTCGTGGGCTCGAAACGATTCAAAAGAGTATATTTTTATATTTTTGGGCTATTTAAAGGCTTAACGGGTCTGGTACTATTCCTTATCGGGCTGGTTACTATTCACCACGGATAATTTACTGTTCATTGCGGGCGGATGCTACAGTACCGGGCGGGTACTGTTCATCTTCAACCTCCCGCGCGCACTGTAGCAGCCGAACAGGGGAAATTTGCGACGACGACTGGCAGCTCTACAGGGCTTTGCGACGCTAACCGAGACCATGGATGGACTCAGGGGAATGCCGGGAACCCATTTTTGGGGTCGACACGGCCGGAAGAGGCGGCAATCGCCGGCGGCAAGCTTGTGAATATAGCACGGTGTTTTAGAGCTTGGGAGCTACCGAGGCTATTATTTCTAAAATTGGTGGGCATTTGACCTTCTTGGGGTGGTCAGGGAGGTCCGGGTGGTGGCGGTTTGGGCTAGAATGAGCTGTACGAGGCCGGCCACGGTGGAGTGCCATGACCGGGCGGGGAAGCTCGGAGGTGATGAAGCAGAGGGCTCGGGAGCTAAAGGCGGTGGCTTGGACAAGTTCCTGGGAGCCTAGGGAGTATATGAGCGGAAGCAATTGGATTTCTATTGGGTATATCGGAGAATTCGGTTTAGGGCTCACCGAGGGGAATTCCGAGGATTGTCGGCCGTGGGGAAGATGGGAGGCTAATTGGGCGTGGGGAGGGTTAGGGCTTCACTGGGGTGTATGGGGGAGATTGGGATGGCCGTTGTCTTTTATAATTGCCCGAAGGCGGTTCGGCGCCATGAGAGGTCATGGCGGCGGCTACACTTGGATGGGACCGAGAGGATTCGGGGAGGGTCGGCAAGGCGAGCTGGCGGGGATGCTGACAGGTAGGGAGGGGCTGGAAGGCACGGGAGAGGCCGAAGGACTTGGTGGCGAAGAAACGAGCTGGCGGCGAGATATTTCAGGTGGCGAAACAGGGGACGGCAACGAGATTTTTCAGACCATGCACAGTAACTGCGCAAAAGTTCACCGTTGAGGCAGTTGCAGGGATGAAATCTAGGTTTGGGCGGCTGGGATTAAAGGAGAATTGGCTAGAGAAGCTCAAGGAATTAAACTCAAAAAGAAATTCAAATTTTTGGAAGTTTCGGTTTGTTTCAACCTACCTCCCTTAAAAAGAATCTCGTCCTCGAGATTCAGGGAACGGTTGGAAAATTTCACTGCATATGCAATTCTTTACTCCCAAGCTATTTTATCCATTGTATTATCTTGTCACTGGGTTTTATGACGACTGGCATTCCTGTTTCTTAACTGTTTCTTTGTCATGTCCAAGTTTATGTATCCAAGGTGAAGTTTCTACTGTTTTCATGGTTTAGGAAACTTAGGACTTCTCGTACAATACTTCTTTCTTCAATAAAGGTCAAAGAAACATTGCATAACTTCAGAATTAAGGTTGACGAGGGCTTCAAGTGAACATACCCATAATGACGTTGGTATCTCCTGTTGCTGCTATATCTGAGATATGGCTTATTGTTCCTTGAAGTGTCTTTGGTTTTCTTTTTAAGTAGCCTTTTGATGCTCTAGTCTGTGGTGTAGATGTGACTGATTGAGCTTGATTTTTTACTTGCATTTTTGCCACTTCAGAAGGCAATCCTTGCTTTGGACATTGTTCTCTAAAATGACCTAACTGTCCGCAGTGATGACACATGTCTGTCTTGTGTGGGCAATTTCGCTGATAATGACTTCCTCCACAAGTATAACACCGTACTGTTGTGGACTGTGATCTTGGTATGGCAATGTACCGGGTCCTTGAGGTGGTGGTTACTTGTTGATTTTGTTGTCTGGTTTGAGGCGACAATACCATTCTTCTCCTGGGTGCTTTTGATGATAATGCTTCTTGTTCTTTATTTCTTTTTCGGACATTCCTTAATTCATTCCTTGTTTCTTCGGACATAATTAATTTATTCACCATACTAGATAAATCTTTAAAGTCCATCGCTGAGATATGATGCTTTAATGATATTTGCAATCCTTCTCTAAATCGTTCCATCTTCTTCGTTTCATTCTTAACATCGTCTGGGGCATAGCGAGCTAGTTGATTAAATTGGTGAAGATATTCCATTACTGTTCGTCTTTTTTGCTTGAGTGTGAGAAATTCTCGTCGCTTTGCTTCTACAATTCCAGTGGGAACATGGGCTTGGTGAAATGATTCTTTAAATTCCTTCCATGATATCTCTTGATTTTCACGCATGACTTGAAAATTCATCCACCATGCCACAGCTGGTCCTTGCAGTTGATGAGAGGCATACAAAGTTTTCTCTTTATCCGTACACTGCACGGTTTCCAATTTCCTTTCGATGTCTCGGATCCAATCATCAGCTTCTATTGGGTCTGGAGAGGACGAGAAAGTTGGAGGTTTTGTTTTCCGAAAGTCTGACCACTTAGATGTGATTGGTGTTCCTCCGTTATTTGTAGTACATCTTGATGTGATTGTCGTCAGTACTTCTGTCATTGCTGCTTCTCGTGTTGCTGTCTGTTCGAAGACTTTGGCCAGTACCTCCATCATTGTCTTTTGATTCTGTTCAACTTGGGATTGGTTTTGTTCCACCCTTGCTAGTATGTCAGTCAAACTAGGTTGTGGGTTATAGGCATGTCGTGCTTCTGCTGCGCCACTCTGATTGACTTCTTCTGTTTGTGGGCTGCCTTGGCCATGAGATTCATTTCCTGCCATCTTAACTGCTTGGGTTTTAGAGTTGGTTCTGCAGCGATTTTTAATAATATCAGATAGGTGAGTAAGGATTTAGAATCAAAGGTAAGAGTAGATCGGACAAGATGAGTTAAGACGAACTAAGGGAGATAGAATTTTGAAAAAGGTAAGATATTAGATATTTAATTGCAAACAATTATGAGATAGGAAACAACATAGTTTTCATTTATCTTTACAAGTTGAACACATACCATACATACGAGGTACATATTACAACTCGTGTTACACGCAAAGAAACTTCTACTAAAGGGTAACTTCTATTTCAACGTGATCTTCACAACTACACAACGTATATTTTTGAGGTTAGAGAAGGACGGATGTAAACCCTTTTTCAAAAACAAAATCGAACTAAGTAAAAAGTCTAGGATAGATGAGATAGCATTTAAGAGAGGGAAGACAGCAGTAGTACTTATATTTTATGTAAACTCTTTTGATATTTTTGAATTAAAATTTTGTAACCATTCCTAGTATCACTTAGATTTTATCCTACAGTCAAGCAAACTAGCTCTGATACCATTCTGTAACAACCCCCATTTCTGGGAGCGTTAGGTTAACCTCGCAACTGCCCAGGATTGTTCAGCTGCGAGTACTGTAGAAGATGTGTACCATTGCCAAAGCAAGCTTAAACATAAAATAAAACTTTATTACAAAAGTAAAGCTTAACAGCTAAGTTTTACATAAAGGGGCGTACAACCCAAAGATACATTACCAAAAGAAACTCCACAGGCAGGCCTGAGTGTAGAATAAACTCTAACACCCGGTGTCGTCTATTTCGTAGAATTCAGCTTCGTTTTCAGAATCTTCTTCACTTTCTTGACAAGCATTTTCTGTTTAATGATTTTAGCAAGCATGAGTACAAACAACCGTACTCAACAAGTCACATGTGAAATACTATATAACTATATGCAAAAGATTGCCACGAAATGGGGTATGTGGTTCATTATTTTATGTGGATGCAATTTTGTTTGTAAACACTTTTCTATTAAACATGAAACATTAATTCATAAACTTCATAAGGTAATTGGGGGGGTTTTCTCACTTAATTTAACTCACACTTCCACATCCCCAACATCATTCCAAATCTACTTATGCCATGCTTATTGGAATCACCCATTAAACACAGTACGGTGTATTCGAATACTATTTATAAATGACTCTGCAGAGCTGCCCATCTTTACCCACAAGATTTCTTAACTCCGGCCAAAGAGTTAAGAAAACAAGGTCGTTTCACTGCTCATCTCTTCATGTAAACTCTACCCGATAAACTCCAACACAGACCCGGGTGTCTGCCGACACGGCCAGACATTATCTACCGATATGGCTAGATATTTTGCCCGTCTTGGGGGAATTTATCGTTGTCCAATATGGTTTTACCGTTTCCATACCGACTTTCCGGTACCCGTTAGACCTCAACTCAAACCCGGGAATCTTTACCCGTCCTGGAAGGGTCTAACGTTGTTCAGTATGGTTTTACCGTTTCCATACCAACTGTTTGTACTCCGTTAGAGATTCAATCAATTTGAGCAGCTATTAAACCAGATTTGACAAATCAACGCTTGTGGTTGAGCGATTACTATGTTCTTCACTTGGCATAAGGTTTTTAATTCTTACTTTTCACTAAACAACTCATATACATTCACATCCCAGTGCCCACGGCACTACTATCAATTCTCAACACAACTCCCATTCTAGGATGGGTTCAGCCAACTCATGGCTTTCTGTCACATCTTATCAAGACTTTTAATAGTAAAAGCATGCTGAGATCCTGGACTACATGATTACATTAATAATAATACTTTTATTTTTTTACTAGGTTTTGTCAAGGTGAATATGGTCATCAAATTAAGCAGGGCTTTTTCGGATGGTAGGATATTAACTAATAGCATGACATTCTAAACAATCCTTGTACATAAAATAACAGTGCACAAATAGCATAATGAAAATATTGATAAATAGTAATTAACGGAAAGTAGGTTCAACATGATCAAAAACATGTGACTTGCCTTGCGGATTTTCGACTTCAGTTATTTCGTATTCTTCAATTTCTTGATCTTGATCTGGAGCTTCTTCTCCTTGAGTTAACTGGCCTTCAACATCGTGCGCTAGCGCAAAACAAGAAATAATATTTAATTCCATGCTCGAAGGAAGTGAGCTAGGAATAAAGAAATAAAATAAATAAATAAAATTCAAGAAAAACCAAATAAAATGGGTTTAGGATTTTTGGGAGGTTCAAACAGTGAAATGGACTTGAGAAATGGATTCGTGGGCTCGAAACGATTCAAAAGAGTATATTTTTATATTTTTGGGCTATTTAAAGGCTTAACGGGTCTGGTACTATTCCTTATCGGGCTGGTTACTATTCACCACGGATAATTTACTGTTCATTGCGGGCGGATGCTACAGTACCGGGCGGGTACTGTTCATCTTCAACCTCCCGCGCGCACTGTAGCAGCCGAACAGGGGAAATTTGCGATGACGACTGGCAGCTCTACAGGGCTTTGCGACGCTAACCGAGACCATGGATGGACTCAGGGGAATGCCGGGAACCCATTTTTGGGGTCGACACGGCCGGAAGAGGCGGCAATCGCCGGCGGCAAGCTTGTGAATATAGCACGGTGTTTTAGAGCTTGGGAGCTACCGAGACTATTATTTCTAAAATTGGTGGGCATTTGACCTTCTTGGGGTGGTCAGGGAGGTCCGGGTGGTGGCGGTTTGGGCTAGAATGAGCTGTACGAGGCCGGCCACGGTGGAGTGCCATGACCGGGCGGGGAAGCTCGGAGGTGATGAAGCAGAGGGCTCGGGAGCTAAAGGCGGTGGCTTGGACAAGTTCCTGGGAGCCTAGGGAGTATATGAGCGGAAGCAATTGGATTTCTATTGGGTATATCGGAGAATTCGGTTTAGGGCTCACCGAGGGGAATTCCGAGGATTGTCGGCCGTGGGGAAGATGGGAGGCTAATTGGGCGTGGGGAGGGTTAGGGCTTCACTGGGGTGTATGGGGGAGATTGGGATGGCCGTTGTCTTTTATAATTGCCCGAAGGCGGTTCGGCGCCATGAGAGGTCATGGCGGCGGCTACACTTGGATGGGACCGAGAGGATTCGGGGAGGGTCGGCAAGGCGAGCTGGCGGGGATGCTGACAGGTAGGGAGGGGCTGGAAGGCACGGGAGAGGCCGAAGGACTTGGTGGCGAAGAAACGAGCTGGCGGCGAGATATTTCAGGTGGCGAAACAGGGGACGGCAACGAGATTTTTCAGACCATGCACAGTAACTGCGCAAAAGTTCACCGTTGAGGCAGTTGCAGGGATGTAATCTAGGTTTGGGCGGCTGGGATTAAAGGAGAATTGGCTAGAGAAGCTCAAGGAATTAAACTCAAAAAGAAATTTAAATTTTTGGAAGTTTCGGTTTGTTTCAAAGCACACCTATGGCACGCCGTCCGGAGTAATCGGACGACTCCTTTCTGTCCCCCCGCATGACATCGTAGTTGTGTCACGACACTACCGATCCTTCGAGCTAGATCGCGATCCACGTGCGGTATTACCAAGTGTCCATCCGTGTCATCCGGATAAGTCACGTACGTATCGTGATCCTGATAATCAATAACGGAGCCACATCTCAGGTACGATAAATTTTAGTTCAAAATATATATAAAAAATATCTAGTGTACATCTCAAAAAAACTCAGTTCAATTTAAATAACATTTTTATGATATAACCTAAATAGTCTAGATTATTTTATCACTGAACCCGAAACGTAACTAAATCTTACCTCCGCCACTACTGATAACCTTAGCCATAACGTATGAGTCGTGACTCGTTACGTCCCGATAGTGATCAACGGCTAAGGTGGTCACTCGGATGCTGGTATCTTTCCTATCCTCGCTACTACATCTAAAATCCGTTGGCAAAGGGCCTGTTTGATTTTTGGAACGTGTTGATTCGAATCTATACGTGCTAGACTGCAAGTTGTTTCAACTTGTAACCATTGAAATGTGGATTCCACGGCCAGCGATGAACATAGGATTTTATCATGCTCCATGCTACATCCACATGCATAAGCGCACCGAGTAAGGTGGTGATCGGTTCGACTGAAAAGCTCATGACTTATGGCTGAAAACACTGTAGCTGGCTGAAAAAAGCACTGTAACTGACAGAGGCTTATTTAGCATAATTAAATTTAAAAATTTAAAAATATAAAAAATATGTTAGCCCATTACGTATAATACAAACAAATACGGGAAAAAAAGAACCGGTAAAAAAGATCAACAAAAAACCAAAAGTTCAGAAAAAGACGAAACTTATGAATAGTAAAAAATAAATCAGAAATCAGAAGCCAAAGTCAAGTTGATAGCCTAGCCAGCGAAGCGAGTAGCTTCTCCTTAGTTACGATGTAGCATAGCTCCATTGGGACGTAAATGCTTTGAGATCTGTGACCTTGCGGAGGAGACCCACCACCGGTCCCGTTCAACATGCGCTTCCTTTCGTGTTGTGTGACTGCTAGGTGGGGCTAACTTTTTTGTAGGGCCGTCTTGCAATGAACGCCTAGATTTTTTTTGGGCTTCCAGCTTGTCTTTCTATATGAACTAGTTTTTTAAAACGGATATTTTTTAAACGGACACTATCGTTATTTCATCTATATAAGTTAAAATCACATATAAATATCTTTCTTTGTACATTTTCTTATGAACAGCTAGAATTTAAAAAATTAAATAATAAATCATACACCACAAACCCGCCAATCGAACTTCGGAAGACGGAGGAACCATGGCAAAGCACTAATCACACAGAAAACAACGTGGCAAAGAACGAAGCGGGTTGGGCTTACATGGAGCCGATCGGTGACGTGGACCTCCGTTATCGATCCGCTCCATTGGAGATACCCCTCTTCTGTTGATGAGACCCACAGTACAGTCATGGAAGGCCAACGACTCTGGCCCATATATGGGCCAGTCCAGTATTCCCCAATACCACAGCCCACAAAATGTTGATGAATACGAAGAATCGTTCCCAGCCCAGCCTAATCAACGGTCTGGCCCATTTCCCTTAACCCCCTGTCGTCCCTTCCCCGATTCCGCTGCCTCCACGTCGGCCGAGAAGATTCTGTCCTCGTCCTCATCCAAACCCCTATGGAACGGAACGATCCGTCGATCCCCCACCTTCGCAGATAAAAATCCAAAAAAAATCGACCCATGGCGCTGCCGCCGCCGCTCGCCGCGCTCCGCCACTTCCCTTTCCCCGCCCTCCTCTCCCCCGCCGCCACAACGGCCAGCCGCGCCCGCACCGCCGTTGCCTTCTCGCTCCAGACCAACGTGCGCCTCCTCAAGCCCAACCGCCGGTCCAGGCGCTCCCGCTACCCCTACTACGACCTCGACGAGGAGGAGGGCGAAGAGTTCGAGGAAGAGGAGGACGAAGGCTACGAGACTGATGTGAGATCCCTCATTGCCAGTAACCATTCCTAACTCGTTATCGTATAAGTAGGTTTGCTTGAATCCTCGAATCATGTCATGGGAGAAATGCGAAACTGTGCTTTCATTTGGTGTGAACACCTCTCATAGTAGAATTAAAGCTATGCTATGCTATTCTCCGATCGTGTTAATCTACACAACCTCTTCTACGACGAGCGCTTCGAAAAATTGTACTAAGCATCGTATCATTTGGTTGTTAGATGAAATTATAGCAGGATGGATACACACATCATAAGGATATACCTTTGGATACGCATACTTAATCGAACAATTGCCTAATATGGAGTGGGCTGTAAGTTAGCTGGCTTTGTGCCTCTTCTAGATTTGGCATACACGAGCCAAGGGAATGTACATGTACCTACTGGATTTGTGCCTCTTCTAGAATTTTACCTCAACATGTAGTTCTGGTGTATTATTTGCATGCTTGGTATGGTCCTTCTGAGTCTGTGTGTTCCATTTTGACTCTATGTCCAACACTTTCAGATTATAAGCACTGTATAATGTGGCACAACCGATCTATGTTAGCTTTAACACCTGGTTGATGTTCCTCAAAGTCAACATCAGACAATTATTGCCATCAAAGCATGAGCAATTGGGCATCTGGCAGGTACTTTGGTGTTTGGATGTGTGTCTTTGGGTGTTGTTCCAAGTTCCAACCCTCACATGACAAAAAAAGGTCTGAGATTTGCTTGGAGAAATAGAAATGGTTGGCCAAAACCATGGTTGTCAACTTGTCTAATTCTTCCTAGTTTCTGTGCTTATCGGTTCCTTTGAAAAACCAATGCTCTACCTAACTTGCGTTGCAAACTGGTGATGCTCCAAAGGACATTGAAATATGAAGTGATCAAATCTCCCGTCATGCACTAGTGATTTAGCACCATAATGGTCAGAGGTTTAGCTAAGGTTTTCTGAGTGGATTTAACAGGTTAATAATACTGATTTATATTGCTCCTTTATAATGAAGAACGGTCAATCAAAATCCAATAATCCGTAGTGTACATATTGTGAATGATGTACTTCAGGAGTATGTTCCATTCTTCCAGAACCCAGATAACCTGGGAAAGTGTAGTATGTTGTGCTGAGTTACCAGTAATATGATATCACTGGATATTTTGAATTATACTACATAATATTGAGCTTAGAAAAATAGAGTGGTCCTGCATTAACTTTTGTTGCTTAGAAAAATAGAGTGGTCCTGCATTAACTTTTGTTTATTTGATCATAAAACAAAATATTAGGAACTCATCGTTGCAGTGTAACTACATTTCCTACCTTATTTTATATTGCTTTACTCTTTTCAGGATGATCTATCGGGTTTGGAGTACCCAGGTGTACTTTATTCCAACAATCCTCGTGCTCCAAGCAAGAGAGCAGGTATCTTAAAGCTATGTAAAATCTCTGACAAACTGTGGTTACCTTGTATTAAAACTCTATGCTCCAGGACGGAAAACGCCACCGCTAAAAGAAAACTGGGAAGGAAGAAGGCCTAAAACTCACGACGGATATGGTAGTCCAGAAAAATCTAATTCCCTGCACCCCAGGAGTAAAGTAGACAGATCATCAATAGACATGGACAACGAAGTAAAGGTAGAATGCTAAGGTTGATTCAGCATGTCCATTTTCCTTGTCCATATTCAATATTTAAGGTACGCTGGCTAACAAAGAGTTGCTGTTGCAGTTGAAAAATGAAAGTATATCTCAGAGTTTGTTTCAGAAACTGCAAGAAGAATATGACTTCGATGATAAATGGTTACCACTTATTGATTACTTGTGCACATTTGGACTGAAGGAATCCCATTTTACTTACATCTATGAGAGACACATGGCATGTTTTCAAATCAACCGGGCTTCTGCAGAAGAAAGGTTGGAGTTCCTGCTAAGTGCTGGTGTTAAAAGCAAGGATATGAAGAGGATGCTGGTCAGGCAACCACAAATTTTGGAATACACTCTCAGCAATCTGAAGTCTCATGTTGCTTTTTTGGTGAACATTGGTGTTCCAAATGCACGGATAGGGCAAATTATTTCTGCTGCTCCTTCATTGTTCTCTTACAGTGTTGAGCAGTCTCTGAAGCCAACTATAAGGTATCTGATTGAGGAAGTGGGCATTGAGGAGAGCGATCTGGGCAAAGTAGTTCAGCTAAGCCCACAGATTCTGGTCCAGCGAATTGATAGTGCATGGAAATCTCGATATCTTTTTCTGTCAAAAGAACTAGGGGCTCCCAAAGATAGCATTGTTAAGATGGTCACAAAGCACCCACAACTGCTTCATTACAGCATTGAGGAGGGAATCTTGCCCCGAATAAATTTCCTCAGAAGCATTGGCATGAGAAACTCTGATATTCTCAAAATATTGACAAGTCTTACTCAGGTATTACCTTAGTCACGTAATAATCCCCATCCTTAATCTTTGTTGTTCCTTGTTCGATTTAGTCATATCTCATGGTAAGTGTACCTTACCATGTTTCTTTTCAGGTGTTATCTTTGTCCTTGGAGCAAAATCTCAAACCAAAGTATCTCTACTTGATCAATGACCTTAAGAATGAGGTTCAATCCTTAACAAAGTATCCCATGTACTTGAGCTTGTCTCTTGAGCAGAGAATTCGTCCCCGGCATCGGTTTCTTGTTTCATTGAAGAAAGCTCCAAAGGGTCCATTTCCTCTTAGCTCCTTTGTACCTACGGATGAGCGTTTTTGCCAGCAGTGGGCCGGGACTAGCTTAGAGAAGTATCATACATTTAGACAGAGCTTGCTGCTGACAGGTTTTGTGGAGAAGTCTGGAAGGAAATCATTCACATCAAGACGGTAGATACTTGACCTTCAGGAAATGGGTTGCTTTTGTGCCTGTGCTCCTCACTGTAAGATTATCATTTTACACAGCATTTTCTGATATTTTTGGTTTCTTTCGGTGGTTGTTTTTTTTTTGTAGTAAGGCTGATTGATTTACTATTTTCAGGAAATGACCTAGGTTGCTGGCCTGGCACTCAATGATCAGTGGGTTTATAATATATCACAGATACATCACTAACTACCGCTTAAACATATACTTTTGCTGCCTTCCTTTACGAGGTGTAAAATCTTCATCGGTTCCCCCGATCAATTGCAAATGGATGGTCCATTTAAGAGAACAGAAATACACCAGAACGGTTGATCGGAAATTTTGTTATCTACTTCCAGGAGTATCTCACCTTGACTACTAGTTACTGTTAACTACAACTGTTGAGCGCGCAACTGTGTCTAGCAAAACTGCTACCTAACCATCTTAGGGCAATTATAGGCAGCTTTCTGTGTTGCCATACGCCTGTAACGTCGTTAACCTTTATGCTTTGTTTTTCGGGGTTGTAATGGTAGAAATTCTCGTACTAGTTATATTTGTGTGTCCTTTTTCAGGGTTGTTATGGTAGAAATTGCCTTTTATTATTATAGTCTTGTATGTGCATCTTTGGTTTTCTTTGTCAGCCTATTCTGAAAATTGGTTGGGTATTTTAGGAGTGAAACTTTCTGATGTCACTGCAGATGAGCTAGTCGAGTACACCAGTTTTGTTTCACCGGTGGTAACCAAAGGTAAATAGCAAATGATTTCTGATTCGCAAGACAATAATATTGCCTCCAAGCTATTGTCGTCCGGTGAAAGAACAATCTTAAAAACTAACAAATTTGACTTTTCAAAAACTAATTGGCCAACAATAAAAAGCAATTAGAACTGGCCAACCATAAACGGGCGGTAGAGGCGAAGACTGATCAGCCAACTTGCTTTCGGATGGAGGAGCGAAATGGATGTGACAATGGCAACATCCTTTGGCCTGGATGATGGTGATCCCGGCAAGCAAGACTTGGACACCTCACAAGTAAGGATGCCGAGTTGGCAACGTATCATGAAACCTTGAACTTGTAATATCAGTAGTAAAGAAAAGCAAGAAATGAAACAATCTAAAGGAGAATAAAAAATATAAGATTTTTACCGTCAGGACCCATTGGCTCTATAGATGCCAAAGCAATAGCACTCACAAAAGTTCCTAGATCATCTAGGGCCAGTCGGCGTCTCTCGCTTAAGTTGGCTTCATCACTCGACAGAAAAGCTTAGCCAACGCCCACATTTTACCGACTTACCTGCCATAGTAGAACCCCCCCCCCCCCAAAGTACAGTGCAGAGCCCCTTTTGACCAAAAGGCCCTTGAACAAATAGTCATCCAAGAGAGCTATAGAGATGAGGCAAGGGCAATATTGGTAAGACACAAGCCAAGAGAGAGTCATAAGGCCAATGCCTCAACACACAAGCAAGACAGTCAACCGAGAAGCCTCATCTCACTCCCATTTCTTCCCTCAGCCGAGAGTTCATCCAAAAAGTAAAGTCCACTAATAATGAACCTCTTGAGGATCCCACTCATCATCGCCACCTTGTTGGGAGCCTATCTACCTTGGCATCGCTTGACATGATATTTCTCACCCAATTGACATTCACAGTTAGTTCATCTCTGCTCCCACCCCACTTAGCTCCACTTCAATCACCTTCTTCGTGTTCTACGATACCTTCGCGGGACCATCACTCGACGCATTTTCTTTCCTCGTTCCAGCTCTTTGCATCCTAGGCATATTCTAACGCGACCTAGGCACTTCGATCATTCTAATCGCCAATCTCTTTCTTCCTATTGTGTTTTTCTTAGTTCCTCTCTGCTTGCCTGGAAAACCAAGAAGTAGACGGTTGTTTCTCATTCGAATATTGAGACAAAGTTGAGGGCTATGGCGCAATTGACAGTTGAGATCACTTGGTTACGGTTTGAGGATTTTGATGTTTTAGTCTCTGCACTGGTGCCGGCTCCTCTCTTGTCAAACAGCACTAGTGAGATCAATATTGCTTGAGGATCCAGTGAAGCATGAGCTCACCAAGCTTATCGGCTTCGATGCTTTCTACATGAGATCATATATGCATGAGTAGGTTGTCACTCTCCAGTATATTCCTTTGAAGCTTCATATGGCAAATTTATTCACCGAGGCACAGACTTTGAGCTCAGCATAGTTTCTACCTCTTCAAATTCACTATTGTTGATCTACCATGAGTTGAGTGGTGTGTTAGATATTGCATTAGCTACGTGATTAGTCTCTTGTATAGGGTTTTCTTTGCTTATTTTTCTACACATATACATATTTTTGCCTTTGGCTGGTTACAATTAACTATGGTCCATTTGCAACACTCAAGTGAAAGAAGGTGCGACATATATAAAGGGGGCAAAGGTGATGAAAAGAATTGATTGTGAAGATTTAGATGTTTAGTGAATGACTACTAAATCAATGAGTGAACACATAGATGTAAGCATTTTAGGCCAGGCCTAAAGCCCGAGTTTAGGACCAGGCCGAGCTTAAGAAATATAGCCTAAACTCAGATGGGGCCCATTCGGGCCCAAGAAAATCTACCATTGGCCCAAAGCTGAGCCTAGCCCAATGCTCCTATAGGAACAAAACCTCGATCTAGGTTTATTGCCCAAAAGAAGCCAGTCAAAGGCCAGTATGGCCCAATAAATGCTGAAGTCCATCTCGTATTTTTATCAGAAAAATATATAAACATTTTGTTTGGCCCGTCGGCCTGATGGGTTGCGTCCTGCGGAGTCTGAGGCGGGCGCGGGCCGTTGATGGTCTGCGTGGACGAGAGGAGCTGTTCGGCCGCACGGCGTGGCGATTTGACGGCCGCCGAACGGCTGGTGCGCCGCGGAACTGGGGCTGTTCGGCCGTGCACGCGGAAGGAGGCAGGTCTGTACCACCCGCGAGCCGGATGCGGGCTGGTTCGCCGTGCACGGGAGCGGAGTGCGGTGGAATCGGGCCGGCTGGCTGGCAGCTCGGGCCTCGGGTGAGGCACGGTGTTCGGCCGGATTTTGGATCCTCTGACATTGGCAAGGAGAAGGCAGAGTGACATTGAGTGAATCTGAGCTGTCGGATGAAAAAACAACGGTCCAGATCGGTCACTGTAGCTACAGTGATCGATCTGGACCGTTGTTTTTCCATCGGATGACTCAGATTCACCCATGTCACTCTGCCATTCCCTTCCCAACGTCAGAGGATCCGATTCCGTTCGGCCGCGCGGCGGAGGCGTTCAGAACGCCGTGCTCTGCTGATCCGCGGACGCTTTGGCGGACTGTGGACGCGGCCGCCTTGGAGTTTTTTGCTATTATGGTACCCTCTAAGTTGGACTTCGACGAAACGGTATCTACGTCGTGGGCTTCTCTAAAATAGTACTCTTGTACTTAAGACTTCTCTCAAATAGTATTCTCAGGGATTTTAACTCAAATAATTTGATTTTCGAATTTGTACTCCCCCAATTGACTGAACTGCGTACAAAGATTGATAAAGTAATGATAAAAGCAAAGAAAATGATCAAGTAATAATAAAGCAGAAAATTTTGATAGTGAAGACAGGGTCTTGCCCTTGGCGTGTGGTCCGATCACACCTGCCGCGTACGTGGTCCGGTTGCCCCTGCCGACGTGCGACCGTCCCTGGCTGGCGTGCGATCGTCCGTGGCCTGGAGTGCGCGCACTCCCGTGCGATCCTTGCCGCGCTCTCGCCTGGCGTTGACGGCGCCGCGCCGAGTATTCCGATCGGCCAGTCGGCGTGCCGCCGTCGCCAATGAAACCCAAACGATGTGAAAAGAAGAAAATAAAAGTGATTAGGGTTAAACAAAATGAGCAGGTCAATTGGGGGAGTACGAATTCGAAAATCAAATTATTTGAGTTAAAATCCCTGAGAATACTATTTGAGAGAAGTCTTAAGTACAAGAGTACTATTTTAGAGAAGCCCACGACGTAGATACTGTTTCGTCGAAGTCCAACTTAGAGGGTACCATAATAGCAAAAAACTCCGCCTTGTCTTGTCTTGCAGCAACACAGCTCTCCCCTGCGCCCACGCGTTGTTCCGCTTGCCCGTCCAAAACAGTGCGAGATCGTCGAGAGAAGCTACTCCATCGAAATCGTCAGAGCAAGTCGCGACCCAAAGGCTGCCAAACTAGGCCCCTGAGCACCCAAAAAGTTCAGCAGGCACACCCGCACGAGCAGCAGCCTCGTACCCCCACTGGCGGACACTCGGTTTCCCAAGCCAAATCTGCGTGCGGCACGCATGAATCCGAGCGTCAACAGCACAGTGCCAGCACTAGCAGGTGTGGGTCTCTCGTCGCAACACGCGCCGGCGTGGTCGGCATGCAGACCGGTGAACACGTGTGAACCTCCAGGCGCCGGCTGCCGCTGCCACTGCCCGACACGGCGTGGAATCTCCAGGGGAGAAGCGAACAAAACAAGCCCGAAAACGCGTACGCGCGCCCCGGCGCATCGGGTAACTGCGACGGCACCGCACCACGCCGTCCATGGCGAAAAATCTTCCTTGGTTTCACGCTGCCATGTCGTGCATGTCTGGGCTCCGGAATCGAGATGGATAACAGCAGCAGTGCAGGGTCGACTCATGCGTGACTCGTATGGCAGCGCTTTTCATCGTAGGCTCTTCATTTCTTGTTTAGGAAAAAAAAAGGTCAGGCCGAAAGGTCGTTGATATGACGGAGCGTTACACAAAACCAACTGGAAGGAATAACCCAACAAGCATGCTGACACGGGGAATCGATAAAGATATAGCTTTCTATCTTAACCCCCAAAAAAATGTTATCATCAGCCAAACGCAAAGCAAAGCAACACGGGAAAGAACAAAGCGAACTACGACTGCTATTACGTGCTCAAGCTAACTGCACTAGTGACGCTACTTTACGCTCGAATGGCTTCCAATTTATGAACTGGCCAATAAGCTCAGTTCCTACTTTGACGATATTGAACCACTTATCGTGACGTAAGGGGGCAGACTGTCCCATGTGGCGATATATGGCGGCCGATCAAGCTCCCTTCCTGCCGAACCCACCCAATGACCCAACCCTACCCTCTCTCTCAACCGGCTTGGGCCGCCGCACCCCCGGTACCCCTCTAGTGCGGCGGCCTATTTTGGGCGGCGTTCATGGTAGAGCACCGGTCGGTGGTGGCAAAAGAAGCACATAAGCAGGGGCTAGCATAGAGCTCAGAGTGAGAAAAGCACAAAGGTGAGGTTAAGGAGCTGTTTGGTTGCAGCCACCAAACTAGATCACACACGTCAATGACTCAAAAAAGTGTGGCAAGATTCCTTTAGGCTTGCTAAGGTGTAGCAAAGAATTTGAGCACCTCAACTTAGGCAATTTTGGCAATTTTTATTGGTAAAGTGTGGCTAGCGACCAAACAGCCTTTAAAAGAGATAGACCTTGAGATTGAAGGGAGAGTTGGACTGTTTGGGTAGGAGCTTTGGACCATATTATTTCTATGCTTGGCCCATGGAATGAGAGAGACAGGAGTTGAATCGTGACCAAGTCCAAATCGATCTCCTTCCCCCAAATCATAAATCTCTGAATAAGTGAATATTATGTTGTTGTTGCTCCCTTCTATGCTCCTTCCAGGCGGCATCAGAGCAGGCTGAATGGGCATGTGGCCAAGCGGTGTCGATGGGCGCTCGCAGCCAAGTGGTGGCAATTGGCGGTGGAGCAGGCGCACGGAGGGGTGTCTAGGCCAGCAGCAACAGAGCGAAGGAGGGGCAAGCAACGGGCGCTCAGAGAAGTGGCCACCGGTCCACGGTGAAGGAGGGGAGAGCGGCCGACCAGCACGCACAAAGCAGCAGACCAGTAGTAGCTAGGCAGTACTACAGTATGCAACACAACAGCAGTGACTATGTGAGAAACTGACTATCGAGGACATTGTCCTTACTACTTGTATAGTTGTATTGTACATTTGTAAAATGTTATTAGATGAAAAAAATTTAATAATGTTCTCTAGTCTGGACATTAGTCTCAACTAGTCAACTTTTCATAGAATATATACAACTAGCCTCATAGGCGTGGCGCCACGCCGCGCCAGCCACCGTGTGTACCGAAGTGAAAGAGGTGATAATTCGTGAGGAGCTTTTAAAAAAAATTAAAAAAAATCGAGGGCACATGTGTATTTTCAAAAAAGTTGAAGGTCTTTTTCGTAAAAAACCGAGGACCTGTACGTAATAAAGGAGGACCCGTACGTAATTTAGAAACCGCGTGGCGCTATCCTGCAAAGTGGAGGGACTTGAAAAAAACTGGTAGGGACCTTTTCGCGAGAACCAAGGACCTTTACGTAATTTCGGGAAAACGCGGGGACTTTTTCACAAAACTGCTCCCCCGACCGTACGCAAATTCCGCTGCCACGCGCCGGCCGAGGGAGCGCTGGGGGGTGACGTGGGCGCGCCTCCGCGCGGAGAGTCCCCGGGTAATATGGCTCGGATGATTTGTTGTTGATTTGTAAAAGATGGACAGACGAACTACCTTAAGTGTATTTTACATTATCAAGTACTATTTTAAGTGTATTTTATATTCTCCTTTTGTCTCTTATCCATTTATATGTGAATTTGGATTACACTACATTGATATATAATTGGTACGGGTTTGTCATGTTAGCTTTCTCGCATGCACCCCTGTAATTTTGGTATGCCACTCGGTTTGGCAGCGGTTGGGGGCACCCAACGTTTGCGGCACCGAGGGGGTGTGGCATATTTGTAATGTGGTAAATTAATTAAAATTCTCTATTTAGTTTAATTTAATCAAAATAAGATGCTTAGATTGTGGTTTTGATTGCTATTAGTGCATTACTAGGGTGATAGAAATAAAAAAATCCATATTTGCATGGTTAGGGTATATTTGTTGTCTTAGGCTCCACCATACTTAAAATTTTATCATGGGTCCACGCCACTGCATGACGTGTTGCTTCTGCTTGGCTGTTTTAGCATAGTACTAGTCTATTATATACTCGTAGAGCATCGCATGGCTGGGGTCAAACCACTCGTCGCATTGACTACCAATCTTTAAGAACAAAAAAAAAAGTTGACTACTATTACACCTCAACAACTAGGCAACTTCTCTGGGCTGCTGGCTTTTCAGCCCCTGGTTTTTGTTTGGTACTGACAAAGCGATGGGTACATTTTCTGAAGACAACTATTTTGGACTACTTTGCATGTCATATTGTTAGCTGTTTCTGCGCTTCCACGCTACGTTTGCACTACGTAAACAGACGCGTAATTATTTGGTGAAAATGCCTGAATGGACTTGGGAAGAGAATAGTTCGATACTTTCAAAGAGCAGAACAACGACATTACTATATTAGATAAGTACTACCTGCTTGGCCTTCTTCTTCTTCTTCTTTTTTTTTTTGTAAATGACCTACTAGGCATGTTATCTTGCATTGGACATGAATTGTTTGAAGATCAGTATTTTTTTTAGCAGATTGAAAGGTTACTAGATTTGCATATAAGCTTCACTTCATAGTTCGATAGTACCACACTCATAATTTCTCTTTGTATACTTATCTTCATTGGGACGCGAATTGCTTGAAGATTAATTGTTTCGAAAGCAAAATAAAAACATTCTGGATTATTACTAGCAAATATGCTTAACTTCATAAAGTACAAAATGACATCATACTCATAGCTTCTCTTTGCACTTAGGAAACATCTTTCTTCTCCATGTTGCCCTGGCTCCTCGGCAACCTTCCTGCTACTAGCTCGTTTCGACTTCAGTTTCTGGATTTTGGTATATTTTTTACTATTCATAAATTTCATCTTTTTTCTGAACTTTTGACTTTTTTGAGCTTTTTCGCCGGTTCTTTTTTCTCGTATTCGTTTGTGTTGTCCGTGATGAGCTAGTATATTTTTTTATTTTTTATTTTTTTTAAATTTAATTACGCCGAATAAGTCACCTTCATCTACAGTAAAATTGCAATTGCTACAGTATAATTTTAGCCATAAATCACAGCTTTTCAGTCCAACCGAGCGGCATGATTATGCACGAAAAAGAAAGACGTTTTTCTTTTTCATTTTGCCCAGGCTGCCGTCTTGCCGAGGAGCCAGGCCAACCTTGCAGTACTACGTCGCCTTCCTGCTAGTCTCCTCGGACTAAAGATAGTACTGTACAATCACTTTTAGTTCCTGCATCCACCTGCCCTATGGGCCCACCATGCGATCAAGAAGTAAAAAAAAAGAAGTATAAAAAGGTTGCCCAATGCTTGCTAATGGATAGCCAAAAGGTAAAGGAGGAGGATGTGGATGACATCCCAGGACAGACGAGAAATCATGCCACTAGAAAGAGAATAATGATAAAGATTACAGCATGATTAGGACATCCGTCCCAGCTTTTACCTGCGTGTACACAAAAAATCTACTGGTTATGTGCTGGAAAAGCTAATGCGCATAATATTTTTTCTAGAACAATGGAGATGCTCTGCGTGTGAAAGAGTTGCACCGATCTAGTACTCGTAGAGTTTCCTGCTATCCTCAAAACCGTGAGCTCGCACTTGGTTTTTGATTCGTATTCCAATGCCGACGTACATGTATAGATGGGGCGAAATCAGATGTATAAAACATCATTTCAGATGTATAAAACGTTCATGTATATATGGCATGTTAGTGAGCCATAGGGAGGTTGTCGGTATTTGAAGGGGTTACAAGTTGGATCACAAGTACTATAGCATTTTACATGGCATTCTGCCATCTCAACCGGAGCAAAAGATTTAGTTGCACTACAATCTTCGTCCTCCTCGTCATCGTTACTGACAACACCCAATGGCAGCAATCCGAGACGGCCATGAAGTTCGCAGCCCAATGACGTACATAGTGGCGGAACTAGGATTTGACTACGCCTCAAACTAAACTCTAACAACCTAGAACTAACATCAATTTATACCCACACCACGGCATAACAAAAATACATCACAAATGCATTATTGATATGAAACTTGAGATTAATGCTAAAACATAAAATGTAATAAGTAAAACGTGGCAAAACATAAATAATATAGTATAGTATAGATATAATTTGAATATCTAAATAACGAAGATTTACTCTTTATCCTATCCCACCATTTCATTGATAGTTGGATATGGACCAGAACCTACAAAGACAATTGCTCTAACTTATTACTCTACACATGATAACATTCAACGAATATGGAAAATAGCAACTTACTTTCTCTGTGAAAATAGTAGCAAAGGAAGTAAGTACCATGCTCATTATGTCGGATCCAAAAGTTCATCCATGAACTCAACATCTATGCCCCGATCGTTTCGGCTTCAGCTTCTGGCTTATTTTTCACTATTCCTAAATTTCGTCTTTTTCTGATTTTTTTTATTTTTTTTGAGTTTTTTCCAGTTCTTTTTTCCTGTATTCGTTTGCATTACACGTGATGGGCTAATCCATTTTTTCTATTTTTAAAATTTTTTAAATTTAATTATACCAAATAAGCCACCTTCAGCTACAGTGTAATTTCAGCCGGCTACAGTGAAATAAGCCAAAAGTCACAGCCCAACCGATCACCAATCTCCAGTGGTACAAAAAAAATCACCTAAGTGAATTTGAGATAAGAAACTAAAAGTCATAATCTTGAAGGATAATAAGCATAGTTGTACATAGTTAGCCACATTTCATCCAATCAGATTGAGCCAGTAGACATTCACCAAATGCCATGCAAAAATACAAGTATTTCTGCTACAAACTGCTATCAACATTCAACAATTGATATCCATGAAAATTGCCGACTATTCAAGAAATCAAGAACATATTTTACAAAAGTAGTAATCCAGAAGTAAATCAAATAAGATGAATTACTTGCTCGTAGAGTGAAGTAAAACAGATTACATCTATGAGCTAATCTGCTAATGAGCAAAAACACTTCAACAATCAGCATAATCACGTGCGGGTCATTTCATCAAAAGATAAATGCACTACAAAACTAAAAATTAGTAAGAACCTAAGTAGGGAGCCAAGAACTTGCAAAACTGAATCTGTTGCAAACATACAATCCATGTGACAAGACAAAGACATCAATTTAGTAAGTGTGGTGTAAGTGGGCTTCACCTTGCGCTTGCCATGGGAGCTCTTGGCCGATGTCGAAGCTGACGATGACGCCAGGAGGGGGGCGACGCAGGGGAGCCACATGGCGTGGGAGCCTAGGAGGGGCGGCGGGAGCAGCCATGTAGGGAGGGGAGCGCTGGAGTGAGCTGGGTCATCGGGAGGGGGGCGGCGCTGGGAGGGGGACCATGCGGCGTGGAGGGCGGTGGACGTAGCACCTAGCGTCATGCCATGGCATCGCAATATGCCATCTCCGTCGATAATCTTTTACCTCAGTCAATTGTCATCTTCCATAAAAGAAGTTACGTCGTCAGCTCTAGACGTTTTTGTTGGAGATGGAGTTCATTGTGATTCAAGTCATTGTGCCTATTATTGGCGGCATCAATGAGAGATTAATCATTGATAATTTCTTTGATGATCCATTGTCTTCTACGGGTTACTACGGCAAGATCCATAGATGAGAAGTCTAAGGTAGAGTTGTAGGCTTTTAACACAATGAATTAATTGGGCTACGTTTAATCGAGGAGACTTTAAAAATAATCAATGTCAATTGTGAGGATAACTGAATTTGGTATATTTTTTTTACCATTTGGATATGTTGCAATTTGGATTGCTTACGCAACTGTTATGAGGCTTTGGCAACATTAAATTCTCATGAATTTGATAACACCCTGATGGTAGTCATCATGATACTCTTCGGAGTTTTGCTATTTGAAAGTAAAAGTTTTGTTCTAATTTCAGCTTGAGATGAAGGATTTAAAGTGCAAGAAGGATTTTATTTTTGTGTGGATGCTACAACGTTTTCAGTTATCATAGCTCAATATGAGGGGTCTACTGCAATTTATACTCCATTAACGGCACAAAAGTTTCTTTCATTTGAACATTTTTACAGGAGCGGTTTTAATCATGTCATAGAATTTAATTACTTTTGAAGTTGACATTTTAGCGTACACGATGGCATACATGCAAGTTGCTCTTTCAATGAGCATTATTTGTTGAGTTTTGTGTTTCCTGGTGGAGCATGTCATATTCCATGAAATAAGTTCATCGCTATTTATTCAGCGCCACAGGTGATGTTTTAGCCAATGCCATTTAATGATTGAGCATTTGTTTCAAAATGTCAATTGCACAGACTTAGACTTTGCTGGGGTTATGAATTGTTGAAGATCTAGATTTGTTTGTCTTCTTTGTTGATAGCTGTGTGTTTGGATCTGGTGGTGGTTTGCTTAATTTCTTACTTTGTGAGAAGCATTTGATAAAACTATTAGTCTTTCTTGTTGAAGATTAGTCTAATGAATTTTCAGTGCACAAGGTGTTCATCCTAATTTAATTGAAGGAGTTTATTGCTTTTTTTTACTATTGGAGAGAAGTAGGCTCAAGGTGAAGATTGTTGAAGTTGATCCAAATTTGTACCATGTCTGTATAGGATACTGCATCGCCTCATGCCAGACGTGGCATGGCTGCTGCTAGGTCCATGCGAGGGCTACATCAGACATCGTGTCAACATGCAACAACCAATTTTGATTAGATTTTCTCTGTGTGTAGGACTCGTTTCCCTCACCCTATATATGTACCACAATAATCCGTAGGAAGAGCAAGACATCATTGTAATATCTTCTTATATAGTGAATTTCGTCTTCGTACGTCTATGATTTTTTTTGTAAGGATTTTTTATGCTAATCTGTGTCTCTTATTCTTTTGATCTTCTATTTCTGCCATGCATTTTATAACATATACCGCTAAACAACTAAATATGTTCTAAGAATAATGACTGCGTAGACACACATGCCACCGTGCTAGTCCTAAAAAAATAGAACTTACACGGCTCATGCGTCCAAGGAAAACTACAATTCAAACACGTGTTCCGTAGGATGACAAGCTGCACGCAGGGCGGAGCCACACTCCGGGCAGGGTAGGCTTCAGCCCGGGGTGTGGAAAAATATCTAGTGTACAACCTAGGTAAATTCAGTCTAGTCTGGATAATATTTTCATAGTCTAGCCTAGATAGTCTAGATCGTTCTATCAATGAACTCAAGATGTAACTAAATCCGGACTCCGCCACTAGCTGCACAAGAGCCAGAGTTGCTAATAATAACCGCTCTAGCCATGACAAGCATATCGTCGTCACCTCACATCACAATTACTCCGCAACAGAATGTGGCGATCAAGCCTCAGGTTTTACGTTTCAACTCGTCCATAATTTTACCGGTCAAACGAAGCATTGAAGCCCCTACCCGTCAAGGATTTTGACGCACGAGAGCGACTCTGCCCGTTGTTAATACCTCACAGCAACGAGCAGCGGCAGTAGTAAGCTGCTGGGTTGGTTGGGCAGGGCACTCGAGATTTTCTTATCCCCACACGCGGGGTTTGAACACAGGCGCGCGGCGGGCCCCGCCGGCGTCATGCCTCACGACGATTCACGGGCGGGGACGCGACGCGGGTAGAAATAGCCGCGCCCACCCAAAAATACCCAGCTCCCCTTGGCGGAAACATCCCACCCCCAGGGCCACCACCTCCTGCCGGCCCCCTCCTCTCGTCTCCTCCCCAGCTACCCCCCTCCCTCCCCTCTGTTTGCTGTGCTGGTCGTGGTACTTCTCTGCATAACCCGTGCGTGAGACGGCTTGAGCTGAAGGGTTCGACCTGGGAACGCGCCGGCCGGAGCGCGGAGAGGTACGTGCCTCCTTCTTGCCTGCCCCGCTTGGGTAGCTGGTAGGCCAGGTCTTGCGCGTGGTGAGCGCAAGAAATGGTTGCGAAGCTGCTGACTTTGCTTGTCTTAAGCCTCAGCTACTTGGGGGGTTCTTGATGTTTGTCTGTGGCCAGTGGTTTGTGTGAGTCGATGCCCAGTTCGTTTTCTTACGAGATAGGCAGTTGCATAAGCGAAAAGAAGCTGCTTTGGAAGTTTTTTGGTTAGTTCAGTGACCATATCTCTGCATATTTTGCAAGCTTAGGGACATAGTACTCGTACGACCTCAATACTAGGACATGGCCTTCGTTGTGAATCTATGGAGATCTTTTCTATTTTTTCCCCTGGAGACCCACGTCAAATTGTTAGGAGCACCGAGCACACGAGTGCTGCTTAGTAAATTTCTTGATTTCTGCTAATCCATGACCAGACACGGCAGATCTGGAAGCTTTTGACTACTGACTTTTGTGATTTATTTAAGTGGATCCGTGGGTTTTAATCTTGTGTTGAGACTTGAGGGTAGTTGAGCCGACGGGTCAAACTGCTTGTGCAGGCGGTTTGGTGTAGGAACTTATGAGATGCGGATACTTTATGACTCATCTACAGCCCTCTGTTTTGTTTGCACACTGGCTGAACATACTTGTCTAGTACGTAGCTTGTACGATGTCAATCATGGCGCTGTTCTTTGGTCAGCATTACAACACGCTACTCCGTTCATGTTCTGTCGGTAGGAGTAGGATGCCCAGTAGTTGATGGTATTGCCAGGATTTGGTGTGCTAGTTTTTATATTGTTTCAGGGCAATAACATATGTACTCTGTGAGATGTAGTTGAGGAATTGAGGTTTGGTGTGTGATCTGCATCAGGGGCTTTTCATAACTGTTCACAGCGGACAGTGTTTTCTTCAGACTAATTATATATATTTTTACTTTTTTATTACATCTTTTAAAGTTACTCCTTTTCATTCGTATAACGATGAAATCGTTATGCTCTTGCTAGTTTTATGTAATAGAAAGAACGTGTACAAGTTTTAGTCCCAATTTTACTTACCAAGGCTAACAGGTGAGTCATTTGGCATGCACAGTTTCTTCGTCTCTCTCTCTCTCTCCCTCTCTCTCTCTCTCTCTGCGCGACGAACTTTCTTCGTTTCTGATATGGTGTCTTATGGCTTTCGAATTTACACTGCTAAAATAGTTGTATGTTGCCTTTAGTGAAGGGAACTCGTCTAGCAATAATGAGGATTTTCTTTCACAAGATACAGTATAGTATTTCCTGTGTGTTGAGATTTGAGATGTTTCATGTATACAATAGAATTTGTGGATTCTTCCAACTAGGAATGGTTAGTTAACTCTGTAGGTGCATGTCTTTATGAAGCTATGAATGAAGTAACACACCAAATATATTTCTGTTACTGACAAGGCTATGTTTGTATCTCATATTTCGAAGTCAAGCTTCAGCACCAGTTTCACTATTCGAGTTGGTAACTCTATATGTTTTTGTTCTTACAGTCTTTTTTGTTACAGATTTTGTTTCATCTGGATTTCTGAAATAGTACTGAAGGAGCAGGAGACATATCGGCAAACAAAATACAAAAATTTCATTTCCAGTTGATCTGTTGATTGGATATCCTTGCCATACCAAAAGCACTTGATGACATGGAGTAATTAGTGCGTCAGGCTTTTTAGTGAACCAGGATGGCTGATACTCCAACTTCCCGAATGATGCATCCCTTTGGCAACATACCAAGGCAGAACCCTAAGCAGTTCCAGTATTCTGACAATCCACAGCACCCTTGTCACCCTTATCAGGCACCTTCAGACACCGATGTTGTACCGCAACATCGTTATAGCCTGAAGTCCCATTCACCGGATGCTGGTTCTGAAAACCAGGTTACTCCTAAGCGGTACACATTGGACTCCTCTGCGGCTGCTGGTTGTGTGAGACATGATTCTCCCTCCTGTCATAGTTGCACTCCCAGGAGTGGCAGTCCTCAATCTCAGGAAGGCAGTCACTCCGACTCCACAAATGGATCTCCTATAAGCGCTTCGTGCGTCACCGAGGATCCTAATAATCTGAAGCAAAAACTGAAGGATCTTGAGGCTGTAATGCTTGGGCCAGACTCCAAGATAGTCAATAGCCTTGAGAGCTCCGTGGCAAACCAGCTTTCATTGGAACCAGAGAAGTGGGTGCGGATGATGGGCATTCCCAGAGGCAACTTGAAGGAGCTACTGATTGCTTGTGCTAGAGCAGTGGAAGAGAAAAACAGCTTCGCGATCGATCTGATGGTTCCGGAGCTGAGAAAAATGGTTTCAGTATCTGGTGAGCCACTCGAGAGGTTGGGAGCCTACATGGTGGAAGGGCTTGTTGCCAGGCTTGCCTCCTCTGGCAACTCAATTTACAAAGCTTTGAAGTGCGAAGAACCAAGGAGTTCCGACCTGCTGTCCTACATGCATTTCCTGTATGAGGCCTGCCCCTACTTCAAGTTCGGCTACATGTCAGCAAATGGCGCAATTGCGGAGGCGGTCAAGGGAGAAGACAGGATTCATATCATCGACTTCCATATCTCTCAAGGGGCTCAGTGGATCTCTCTCCTCCAGGCCCTTGCAGCCAGTCCTGGTGGACCACCGACTGTAAGGATCACAGGCATTGATGATTCAGTGTCAGCTTACGCCCGAGGCGGCGGGCTAGAGTTGGTTGGGAGGAGGCTGTCACACATCGCTGGCCTGTGCAAGGTGCCCTTCGAATTCCATGCGGTTGCTATCTCTGGCAGCGACGTTGAAGAGGGGCATCTTGGAGTCATCCCTGGGGAAGCTGTCGCTGTGAACTTCACCCTGGAGCTGCACCACATTCCAGACGAGACCGTCAGCACGGCGAACCACCGTGACCGGATCCTGAGGCTGGTGAAGGGCTTGTCGCCGAAGGTGGTCACCCTCGTGGAGCAGGAGTCCAACACGAACACGGCCCCGTTCGCGCAGAGGTTCGCGGAGACGCTCGACTACTACACGGCCATCTTCGAGTCCATCGACCTGACGCTCCCGAGGGACGACAAGGAGAGGATCAACATGGAGCAGCACTGCCTGGCGAGGGAGATCGTGAACCTTGTCGCCTGTGAGGGAGCGGAGAGGGTGGAGCGGCACGAGCTCTTCGGCAAGTGGAAGGCGCGCCTTACCATGGCCGGCTTCAGGCCGTCCCCACTCAGCTCCCTGGTGAATGCCACCATCAAGACGCTGCTGCAGAGCTACTCCATGAACTACCAGCTCGCCGAGAGGGACGGGGTGCTCTACCTCGGATGGAAGAACAGGCCCCTGGTGGTTTCGTCCGCATGGCATTAGTGTTGTGATGTGATCTGACGACGTGCTTGTAACTCTTGCGTTGCGTAGTCAATTTAGGTGTATGTTTGGTTGGACTTTAGGAAGCTATGGTGATACGGGTATGGAGAGGAATAGCTATAACCTGCTGTTGTAACGCCAGTCGTAGCATTTAGGTTCAAGCCTGAATAAGGCTGATGAGGTGTATTACAACTTTGGGGGTATATGTTTTGAGTTTCAGACGTCTTATGATCAATGTTGTTGCACTCTAATCTCAATGAGCATTATCACCGACTGTTTAACTAAAATCCTTTGAAATGTTGGCTAGTAGGTCTGGAAATGAATAGTGAGTACATCCGGTTCAACCGGTACAAATCCAACCGACTGAGCATCCATAAATGATGTAGTCGTCAAATATCATTCAGGTCTGCTTACATGTGCGTATCTTAGTGGCAATGCCATCATTTATATGTAGGGAAGATACAAAGCTTTGCCACAAATGAAGAGAAGACAGTTAACGAAACCAAATTATCATAATCTACGTCGTATCATATTCCAGTAGAGAAGAAAGACAGTTCACAAAACCAAATTCTCATAATCTAATTAATCATAACGGGTTTACTGTACAACGAATGTAGGGCTGCAATGCCACATACAACAAGGCCGCTCCCGCTCCAAAAGACCAATGTATTGCTGGCTTGCTGCAGCCCGCAGGTATAGCTTACTTGCCTCCGGTTCAACTGATGTGTAAATGATACACAATTGAGAATCTTGCAGAAGAGATTGTCATTACAAAAGCATTGTTAGTAATACATGATTCTTGGAGCTGTAAGCATTAGTAGACGGTCACGGACCCAGGACTAAATTGCCAGCACTGCTGTAGCATAAGTTAGCTGAATATTCCATCGGTGTGGCTTTGAAAGTAAATCCTTCGCTACCTTTTTCTTCTCTGGAACCATATATACTGCTTGCTGCATTTCCAGGCACTGTTGGCACTGGCATTGCTGGAAGTCCCATGCTACCGTACACAGAGGCCATGGGTTGCATTTGATACTGCATCCGATCAGGAACTGAAGACTGCATTTGGTTTGTGGCGTCACTGTGGTTCAAGCTAATTCCAACACCAAGGTCAAGACTGATAGTGTCACTTTCAGCTGCTTGAGAATATTGGTTGGAAAAGGTCCTGGCTTCAGATGCTCTCATCATGCTGCCAAGGCCGGGCATATTGCTGTTAATCGGATGCACAACAGTCTTCATGGGAGGTGTGGACATCTCATGGCTTGCATTCCTGGCGGCAGGGACTCCATGGTTATGTTTTCCTTCATATGTCGTTATCACTGATTTAGGATCATGTGACGCTCTCTCAACATGCTTCCTGACAGGGCATCCTGTGTTTGTGCACTTGTAGTAACTCCTGCAATCAAGAACAAAATGAATATCCATGTGCAGTGCCTAACATGTTCCATCCCCAACAACAAATTGAGTTGCTGCTTGTCTAAGCATGGAACACATCCGTCCATTCAGAAAGTGATGAGAAATATGAATTGAGCCACTAGTTTGCCAGGGAACACTAATTGCCTTAGAAGGCCAACTTCAATGAAGCCCTTAAAAGCATTACTCCCCGGCGTTATTACACTGAGTCACTGACAAAAATTCAGATTAAACAATGCATGTTATGGGGCTTCGAACCAAAGACCTCTCCCTTTCACTACTGCAAAGAGCTACCAGACCAACTAATTGCCTCCATTGGGTATACATAGGAATAGCATTTTATATGGTAGAATGTAACAGTGCAACATTACTCCTTAACTTCTTTATAAGCTGAAGTATTGAAAGGCCACGACATACATACACGTAAGCACATCAATATAGGCTGTTTGGTTGTGCCAAAGTTTGCCCTACTAATGTGTCAAAATTTTGGTTTACCAGAATTTGGTCATGCCCATGAAGATTTGGCAAAAAAGACAAACTAGGATGCCAATTCCAAAATTTAGACGCGAACCAAATGTATGCCAGATACGGCCAGCACTATAAAATTTTGTCGACCATTAGCTTCGAACCAAAATTTCTATATTTGTCTGCCCCCTCATGGCAAGCTCACCTTGCCTAGCTAGCAACTCAATTCCAAGAAGTATTTTTAGGTTTACTCCCCAGGCATTATTAAACTGGCAAAAATTATAATATAATAATGTGCACCTGCAGGTCTTCGAGCCAAAGACCACCCTTTCAGTAATGGAGACACATAACAACAAATCAATTGCCTTCACTCTGTATACTTAGGAATAGCATTTTATATGGTATATTGTAACAATGAACATTACTTTCCAGTTTCTATTTTCTCTACAAACTGTAGTCTCGTGAGGTTGAACATATACATGCGTACATACATTAAAATACTCTTATATCACGAAACGAATGAAAAGTATAACATTTGATTTTTATCATCATATGTTATATATTTCCCACTATTTTAATTTGTCTGTGGTTAGGTGTGGTCTTTAACAAGAGGGGGGAAATCATCATAATAATACTAATGTCTGGTATCTGCCAAATAAAAATAGACTAAATGGTAAACCAATGCAACAGACTAAACACATTTTAGCTTCAAGGGACACATGGACAGATCGTAATAGGAACTCTTCTGCTATGGTCTATCATCCCAGGGATGCACCGCAGTAGGCGCGTGAACAGTGTCTTGGGTACCGTAGTGCGTGTGAACAGTATCCACGTGGTACAGTAGCATGTTACCCTTTTTATGGATGGGATTTTATGCGTATCTTTATATTTAGAATAGTTAGATGTATATCTTCATATTTTTAGATAGTATGAATATGATATTATCTTTAGTTGATTGGTTGCATTAGATCATGTTAGTTTTTATGTTGTTAAGGACTAACCTCATCTATATAAAGAGGGGAGCCATAACATTCATAAAAATGTAATGAATAAACAAAGTTCTTAATCTCTCCCCCCTTCTTCAAGTAAGCCTCAAGAGCCTTGGCGGCGGTATGGCCGACCGTTCAAAGTAAGTATCCTACCCTCGGTCCTTAGACTTGTGCCACAACATTTAGTACCAGAACCAACTGTTGCTCCACCATCAATGGCAGGCAATGGGGGTTTCGATCCCATAAAAGCCCAAGCTTCACGATTCCACTACCTAGGACTTCCGACCTTCGACGACAAAGAAGACATGTAACATTGGTTGAATCTCTTTAAACAATTCTTCAAGGAGCAGCGGACGATGGAGGAAGAGTGGTTGGCATCGCACCACCTGACAGGAAATGCCACACTGTGGTACCGACAGCTGGAGTGTGCGCTGGGATGTAGACTTGGCCAACTTTTTGTTAAACACGTCAACCTCCGTTTCGCCACCATCACGCCGTCTCCACCTACGCGTCAAGGCTCCACCGAGCAAACCACCATGACTTTTGATGCCGAGTTATCCTCCACCGAGATCTGCACTAACTTGATGGCCTTGGTGAAAGAGTTCATGATCAAGATGGAGAAGACACAACAGTTTCTGAGTTGCCATCACCGCCAGTTGCGACCATGTCCAAGATGGAGCAGCAAGATGCGACGCCTGCCATTGCAATGGCAGCGCTGCCATCACCGTCCATATCGCTGTCATTGGCATTGGTACCACTACCGCCTTCACCAACGATAACTTCTATCCAGGATTCACTGTCTGTGGCTGTACCTTTGGTGCCTTCGTCGAGAAAGGTTGTCGTCGTCAGCGGTGGTCCTCCACATGGCTGGCTGACACCGTGCCTTCGAAGATGCGGAGCACAACGGCTATCATGTAGGGGTCAGCGACATCGCCGCATCTCTCCCACAACCGTTGCATCCCAAGGTGAGAAGGATGCCGCTGCCCTACACTGATTGCCCTTGCCGCCGACGACTCCTGTGACGTTAGCCAACGCTAGAGGATTGTCCTCGCTGTTGTGCATCGAGACTTCGCTGATCATCTTCCATGTCATGTGGCATCATCATTGTGCCCTTTCATCATGGAGATGCAAAGGTCTTAGTCTGTAGCCACTACCTAACAGTTCGAGAATGAACTATCTTTCCACAATGGGTGTAATGTTATGATCTATGATCTCAGTGATACACCGTAAAAGGCACGCGAACAGTGGCACGATACTGTAGCAAGCGTGAACAGTACCCACATGGTACTGTATCATTTGTCTGTTTATGGATGCGGTCTTATGAATATCTTTGTATTAGGAATAGTTAGATGCATATCTTCATATTAAGAATAATTGGATGCATATCTTCATATTTAGATAGTATGTATATGATCTTATTTTTAATTAATTGGTTGCAATACATCACATTAGTTTTTGATGTTGTTAGAGGCTAACCTCGTCTATATAAAGAGAGAAGCCGCAGCATTCATAAGTAAGCAATGAATAAACGAAATTTCTAGTCTATCCCCCTCTTCTTCAACTAAACCTCAGAGCATTGACGGTGGCATGACCGACTGTTCAAGGGCAAATACTCTACCCTCGGTCCTCGGGTCTGTACCCAACCAACTCGTACCACAACATCTTCCATATCCGCATTTGATCCACCAACAGTGATAGATGTGAAGTAGAAAATCTTTCATTTCATCCACCATACATCTTTACTAGATATGTCCACTTAATTTGTTGGAATACAAACTTGAGCATAGATGTGAAGTAGAGAATTTTCTTGTTCCTTGGATATTTAATTTTGTTTCTATTCCTCTACTGAATTTATGTTTTAGGAGATTACATTCAACCAGCATAAAAATCACAGCTTTTCTTCGGAAAGGAATAGAATTCAACACGTTCATGAATGATTTAAGTACATAAAAATTAATTATGCCATGGATGTATTGCAAAATACATAGAATGCAAAAGTTTATTAGTTTCTGATCCAGAGAACATAACCAAAGGACTATTAGATATTTTACCATTACTTTAAGAAAATTCAACAGTAGTAGTTAATGAAGAAAATAAGTACTGACCGCGGATTGGGGTTTCCTTTGACTACTTTCTGCCCATATTTACGCCAGCGATACCCATCATCCAAGATGTCAACCTCACTAACAGTTTGAACAACAACACGAGGCTCACGGTTAGGTCTACCCATCAGAGCAGCATCAATGCCAGCAGACTCCATTTTCCTGTTTGCATAGTTGTAGACAACAAATTAGCACTTGACAGGAGCGTTTCGTTAGTGTACCAAGTTCAAACCATGTGTACCTGCGTTTCGACTCTAAATCATCATCCTCAGTAGCATCATCCCCAGGGTAGGGTCTTCCACCTCCAGCATCAATGTCATCATCACTAACTGAACCTGGAACAGGCTCAACCATACCAGCTGAATGTACTAGATTACCATGGTTGCTATGAACATTTGAAGACTTGTCTGCATTTTAACAGCAAAATTCTGAGAACCCAACAAAATGATTACAAAAACATTAAAAGAGCATCTTTACCACAGGTTTTCCTTTTGGTGTATGGACCAACCAATATATTGGTTGTGATGTGTATGTACAACTCAAGGAACCTCATATCAAATCGAGTTTTGTAGATTTAAAGCATTCTTTTCTCAAGAACTTATAGAAATTTGAACCATCAACTATCGAATTGTTACTACTACAAGACATTGATGAAAAATAACAGCAAGCAACTCTAAAAAACAAGCAAGCAAAAATGCAGCAATTTAACCATAGATGTCGATATAATTCAATTTCCAAAACCAGATATGAGAATCCAGGAGGCCAAGCTGCCAACTACAGGAACCCAATATCAATTTTTTAAAAAAAAACATGGTAAACTCCACACCTTCAGCGGCTGCCACACCATCATATCTTTCTTCACCCTGGTTCGAAGGAACTGCACCAGCAGCTAACCTCCTATTAGGCTGGGGCTTAGGATGATTGTGACGCCCTTTATAAATAACCTCAGTGATCTGACCATCAAGTGAACGCTCCAATAGTTTTTTTACTTCACAATTAGGATGTGTGCACTTGTAGTAGCTTCTAGGGTTTTCACTTCCCTTGACATGCTTCTGTCCATATTTGCGCCAGTTATAGACATCTTCTGCTGACTTTTCAGCTACATTTTCAGTCTGTGTCTCCTGCACAGCGTTTTCAGAGCTATTCACCTGATGCAACTCAGATGTACCAACTTCAGCAGGCATGCTGTCGGTCAAACCAATCATTCCAACAGGTTGGTTCGGAGCAGTTGAAACATTCACTGTGCAAGTTGAGTCACGTGAACAGAGAGGTCTATTTTCAATCACCATATTGCTAGATGATGAGACAAGATTCAGACTTTGATTTTGCATAGAGGGCTCATGGTTTTTCAGATCATTGATAGGAGCCTGCAGTACAAAATGTGAGCATCACAAAGGCTATACAATGCAACAGTGATTTGTACAACAAATCAACAAGAATTAAGAAAGGTGACCAAGCAAGCATAGATAGATCACATTAAATCCGCACCATTTTTTTCTTCAAAATATACCATTTATGCAAGAAACTTCTGCTTTACTTGTAAGAGAATTAATGCAACATATGGAGTAGAGCAATTAGGTCAACAGGACAATTCAGGAGAATACAAGTAAAGGATTAAGGATGCTTCCCATTTGCATCCTTAATTATGTTAGAATTAAGGATGCTTCCCATTATACCATCCTAAAGCCACAGAACTCACCCACAATAATCCTTTCGGTTCTTTTCCATGAAATTAAAACATAAAATTGGGGTTCGTCTCTTTATATTCTGATGATTTCACAAACTTACTGTATATGTGTAACTGCACTAGCAACCTCTTAAGTCTCACCCAGCAAAAAAAAGTTGTCACTGTATTGTAACCTATTGACTATTCTCATCACAAGGATCATATTTCACATTTGCCACTAACAGCTTGTTCTAAGGCTGAGAAGCCCTGATGTAACCAAATCATACAAATACAATAAACTTGATGTGCTCATTCAGACTTGAATTTCTAGCCATATCCAACCAATATGGGCATTAACATCTAAACTCACAGAACCATGGGCTACTAACAATGTGGGCTATCCAACCAATATGGGCATTAACATCTAAACTCACAGAACCATGGCTACTAACAATGTGGGCTATGTTGAAGTATAAGTGAATTGTCTATCTTTCCTCATTAGCTTAAGCTTTTGGGTAAACTGGTTGGTACATGAAACTCAATATGGTATCAGAGCCAAGAGATCTCGAGTTCAAGACCTGACTGATGCAATTAAAAAAAACTAATTGCAGTCCACTTCTATTCCACGTATTAGGCCTAAGAAAGCCTACACGTGAGGGGGAGTGTTGAAGTATAAATGAATTGTCTATCTTTCCTCATTAGCTTAAGCTTTTGGGTGAACTGGTTGGTACATGAAACTCAATAGGCTACACCCAACAATTGTGAGCGCCTTATAAAAATCAACAGAGGGCATACCAAATTACAGCTCTATTATAATTGTTACTTCAGTGAAAACATGCACATCAAAGGGCTAGAAGAGAATAGAATGGGAGAATTGATTTTGGATTCAAGAACCTAACAAAAATTTGACATCAAGATTCAAGAACTAGAATCAACTAACTAAAATGCAATATGATGGACCCAATTGGCAGAATATTAATAAGGTCAGGTTCAAACGATTACACAGCTCCAGGTCACCAAACGAAAGTGATGTAAAGTACATTAGAACCTTAACCTCCTTCTGCAGTTCTCCAAGACAGAGTCAATTTATTTTTGTGTGATCATATATAAAACAAAATGCTAAAATTTTCTTTTGCTGGTCTACAAGATAAAGTACAATTAATTTTTGTAGGTCAAATATAAACAAAATCCTTAAGCTCTTAAGTCCAGTACATGCTGCTAAAGATTTACACAAGTAACCATTCAAAGAAAGGTTCTGTACCATTGATTGAGAAGATGAATTGAGATGAGGCTTGAATTCAAAATCCTGAGTGCCCCCCTCTTCATCGGCACTACCAACAGATTTATCCCTAGGTGAAGGCAGGATGTCCAGATGAGCACTCTTGTTCATAATTGCAGCCATGCTCAGAGTACCAGTCGTAGGAGAGGGTTCAACCTAAACATAAAATTGTGTTAAATATTTTTCAAGAAGGGTAACCCCTATAAATTTTTGAACATGCAGCATCATACAGCAACGTTATAGCCTATAGATTGCACATCATCTTGTGGAAATTGTTTATGTAATGTATATTACAGTATTTAAGTTCTGTGAAATGTTTTTTGAGAAACACCTGTCAACTGAATGTTACCTTCACAAATTATTCCTTTAATCAGAACCTGTTTGCCAAGCATCCTATGCTTGGAAACGGAAACATCGAGAAGAAGGTTGACAAGAACAAGAAACCAAGACAAAGCAAGTAATAATGATGCTGTAAGACGTGAGTGAGTACCTTATGCTCACCGAGCAAGGGAATTTCAATTTCTGGGTTGTCAAGAGGAATCAAGATTATGAATACAAAATCCAAAACTGAATTTAAGAAACAATAACAATGAAATGGTCATCCCTAATCCAACCTTGCAAATTTGGACTCTTTCCCTCTCGCAATAGCATGGTGCTTTCCTTAATGGAAGAGTACCATTCCTTAGCACACCACCAGTACAATACCAGCCGAAGCCGAGGGGTTGTTTCCTTAAATAAGGCCCTTTAAAGCCCCCACAGAGAAATGCCAAATGATGATTTATTATCCGAGCCACCAAGTGTGTGCAGCACAGAATAATTCCCCCCAAACGCACAAGCAACAGCTCCCACCTCACTCCACAGCAAATCGACGGCGCAGGGACGCCCCAAAAGGACAAACAAAGGGAAAACAACCACATCCCCCCAGAACCCCGCGAAAAGGCAATTCCAGAAGCCGCATGGCACCACCGAAAATGCGAAAGCGCGCAGCAAAAGCGCATTATTCCGAGGGCACGAGCCAATTGCGCGGTGCAAATGCCTCATAAACTAGACCATAAAGCTAATGCGCATCGGAACCCATCCTTTTCCCCAACTCAAACAAACCTCAGCACGACATGGATGCCGTAGAATTCGCAGATCCCGCGGTAATAACGAGTGGGGAGTGGCGACAGGTACAGCGAGGTGGTAATCACCTTGAAGTTGGTGAGGAGGACGGGGGACTCGAGGAGGGCGGAGGGGCTGAAGCCGGCGGGGATGGTGAGGCAGGGCTCGCGCGATATCGGCAGCCGCGCAGGGGACATCGCCTTGTACCTCGCGCCGGCGCCGGCGAGCGCCGCCACGCGCCGATCCACCGGGGCCGGCTTCTCTGGCGAGCCCCCGACGCCGGCGGGAAGGTCTCTAGAGCTAGGGTTTGGCGAATCGGCCATTGGTGCGGTGCGGGGGTGTAGAGAGGTCTGAGTGAAGAGGACGGAGGAGGTGGTTTAGGAGGCGATGGTGAGAGGGGCAGTTTGGGGAAAGTGGGCTCGGCCGATAGCGCAGGCAGCGTGGGGTGGGAGGCTGCAACTCGTGTTGACTTTGGCACGTTTTCTAAGCTACCGTTGCTTTTGGTTTTTAGTCGAGTGGCTTTTAACTTTTTATCTTCTGTTCTATTAAAATTATCAGTCTCATAATATAGATTATAAAATCATATGATTTTACTAGATATAAATGATACAGATCACAATATAGATCTGAATTGAGTAGTATCGCAATGAGATCATGATTTAACTCGTAGAATTGTTAGGATCATATAAGATCGCAGTGAGTCATGATTGTAACAATAAATTATATTAACATATAAAATTTGATATTACTTGTTGCTTGTTTAATTTGCTTTGTTTTTATTGTTTACATGTTATTCTAAAGTAAAAAAAGTATTAGCTTTAACATAATAGACTTTTAGATTATTAGTTTATTAAAAAATAATTCTAGAAATCAACCTTAATTCAATATAACATGAATAATTGTACCCTGTTAAGGATACTTGTGTCATTTTATATTATCCTAGGGTTTAAAGTTGTGTCCATTGTATTCACTACATATCTGCCTCTTTAGGCTGTAATACATATTCAACTAACCTTTATTCACCCCTTTCTCCTCTCTATCTAATCTGGTATCAGAGCCTAGGTTCAATACCAAGCCTCCGGTCATCTTCCGCTACCGCTGCCCCAGGAGGAGTGATCTCCACTCTCGGGGGTGGCCATCTCTCTGTCGCCGTCATCTCCGAATCCTCGCTAGCTGCCACGCAGGCGCGCCACCGCACTGACGTAGATCATAGAAGTCTTTATGATGCCGTCGCTTCTCTCTGAGCTGTCACCCCGAGTTTCTAAGTTTGTCGCACTTCTCTTCCATGTTGCCACCATCTCGGGCTTCGATCCACGTCACCATGCTTCTATCTATCCATCTTCAACTTGATTTGATAGCTCTCTCTATTTGTATCACCATCCATATCTTCTTTATCGTGTTGCCACGATTGACTTTGCTCCCGTTTGCTTCTGCTTTCTCAGCCGTACTTATGCTTTTTGGGCCGCCGCACAACCCTGATGAGAGGAGATCATTTGGTACTCGACATAATTTTTCAAAAGTTGCAAGCTACGACGACATTATCATGAACCTAACTTTGGTTTTTTTTCTATTTTAGTGTCAACCCTTTCAAATGTAATGATGTTGCATATGACTTGTATTTGAGGGGGTGTTAAGGGTATTTATGTCATTTCTTATTGTCCTATGGTTTAGAGTTATGTCAATTGTATTTACTATATATTTGGCCCTTTGGGCCTCAATACAGATTTAACTAATCTTTGTTCATCCATTCCTCCTCTCCATCTAACATACTCAAAGTATGAAATTAAATTCAAAAAATCTAATGTAGACTTGCATATTTAGAAATATAATTTCAATTTTTATATAAAATATATACGCTTTTAAAAATATGATAGAATCATGATTTTACGATCCGATCCCATCAGACAAAAAACAATCCTAACTGGGATCGTGATCCTGATAACATTGGGGGCTGTTAACTTTTTCTAAGGTATTCAATTAAAAATAAAATACACAGTTATATCTCCACATAATAATGCAAACAAAAAAAGAGAAAAAGGTGAAAAAAAAGAAAAACCACGTTAAGAAACCAACACGTTCCAAACGCCGTTCGGCTCTATCGTTATTTGGACCATCGCCTTAATTAATGGGGACAGTCAAAATGTCCATTTTGCCCTTAGTAGGTGCACGAATTGTCTGGCTGATTATACAAGTCTAGAGCCTGCTAATTTTGGCTGAAAAAATATGGCTTATGGCTGAAATTATACTGTAGCTGATGGTGGTTTATTTGGTGTAATTAAATTTTAAAAAAATTAAAAATAGAAAAAACATGTTAGTCCATTTTGGATAATGCAAACGAATACGGGAAAAAAAGAACCGATAAAAAAGCTCAAAAAAGCTAAAAATAATAATAATAAAATTTAAAAATAATAAAATATAAACTAGATGCTAAAAATTGAAACTAAAATGAGCAGAACCTACAAGTGGAGGAAGCAAAAGCAAGCGTGGTGTGTAGGGTTAAGCGTAACTCGGATGGCAAGTGGAGCCGCTTAACTCCCTGCCTATCGGAGTTGGATCCTTGTGATAGAACCTCTCATGTCTTATCTGAATAATTAAAGGTGGGCATATGTATGTGTGCGTTGAGTATGCAGTACGTTGCCACGCTCTGAGAGCCTTATTGTCTCTTATAGATAGATGTGTGTAGTAGATGCACAAGCATGAATGTCCGTTTGTGATGCTGTGCGTGGGGTGTTTGTAGTGAGAAAATTGATGATTTGTCATCTTCAAGAATGGGCTTCGCACTTTTGCCACTCTCAACGTTGGCTTCGCAAAAATACCATGTAGTACATTAGTCCCTTGATTAGTATGTCATTTCATCCCTTTAATTCATTTTCTTTTTCTAATTTCAGGGACTGGAAATGACCCTTCTACCCCTGGCTTTAGACTGTAACATTCAGAACTCATATTCAGAACTAAAAAACATCTTGACAATGACTCCAAAATTAATTGCTCTACTTTTTATGAAGCAATACGTGATGCTATGCGAATACTCTTTCAAACACCGATACGTGCTATTTGCAACTAATTGTAAGAGTAACAAGGGTCAAGATCTAGATCTATTTTTTTTTCTTATGAAAACACTAGACAATTGTCAGCTAAATTGGCGTGACTTGGTCAAAATACAAAGACCTGATGCAGCTAAGGAAAAGACAAACACACAAGAAGTTCCTTATGTTCCATGTTTTCTTCCACCATATCAGTAAGTTCCAAATGATTTCTAACAGCTACACGCACAAAATTGAAGCAAACCAGTTTTAGGACTCTGCATTTGACTCCATTCCATGACCCTGGGGAATTAATGGAAACAAACCTGCCCCAACCCAATAGCAAGACTCACAAATCACAATGCAAGAAACGGATGGAAACTACACGGAAACAAAAGGGGAGACCTTGGCACTGGAGACGGTCGGGGCGGCCCTTGCCGGCGGCGGGGCCGAACACGAGGTTATCGGGTCGCTTCGGGGCGGCGGGCGGTGGCAGGTTCAGGGCCTCCTCCGGCGCCCAGCTCAACTACGGCCTGGATACTGGCAAGAACGGACGCAGATTGGAACGCGCGCCGCGTTTGCGCAGGGGAAGGGCGAGCCGTCCGCGCAGGGGGAAGGGCGGCGAGATCTCGAAGGGCGGCTGCGTGTGCGCGACGCTTCAGCTGCCTCAATGCATCTACGTGAGAAATTAGCCAGGGGTAGAAGGGTCATTTCCAGTCCCTGAAATTAGAAAAAGAAAAAGAAAATGAATTAAAAGGATGAAATGGCATACTAATCAAGGAACTAATGTACTACATGGTATTTTTGCGAAGCCAACGTTGAAAGTGGCAAAAGTGCGAAGCCCATTCTTGAAGATGGCAAATCATCAATTTTCTCGTTTGTAGTGTGTATGTATGCGTTTGTACACCTCAAAAAAGCAAGCGTGGTGTGATGTGGTGGTGCCCATTTAGACTTATGTTTTTGACTTTTAAGCTTATTTAGTTCTGTTTAGGGCTTTTTTCATAGTAGTTATCGTAAGCTTTTTTGACGTAATTAAATTTAAAAATAAAAAATAGGTTATTTCGATACGTACAGTGTAAAGAAATACAAGAAAAAACAAAAAAACAAAAGGCTAAAAAAATTAAGAAATTAGAAACAAAAAACTAAAAGCCAAATGTATATGCCAACATGAGTATGGCGGCTAGCAGCCGCGGCACGAAACCGGTGGTGGGTGTTGAGGAACCGTCACTAGCGAGTCTAGTCCAATCGATTTCTCCTATGTAAAATAGATGGATCAATCATAGAGTAATACAAGAAATACAATATTGAACACACAGAGATAGGGGGAGAACTATTTCTTCTTTATTGCCTTTTTTTCATAAGTACAAGATGATAGCCAATAGAACCCCCTATATATAGACTATAAGGTGAGATGCCCACCATGGGCTAAGACCTCAAGCCTAGGCCAGGTTTCTCAACACTCCCTCTTAGGCACTCATTTGACACGTTTATGTCTCATCAAAACTCTATAAAACCCTGTGAGAAAAATTTAGAGAAAGAGTAAATGATATATGTTATGTTGTACGAATTGCCTCAGTAAAAATATTGGCCGAAAAACTTCCGGAAAACTCGTCAAGAAAAAAAGAGTATAATCCACCCAATTTTATTTAATCTACAAGATTTATTCATTGGGTATTCGATCTTCGAGATCAAGTTTTAATAGTGAGCTCGTAAAGAGTATCTCCCTGAATTATGCACTTTTCTAAGTCTCATCATTCCAATTCCACGTACATATCTTTCAAAATTAGATGATGAAAACGACTTAGTGAATAAATCTGCAAGATTCTCACATGACTTAGTATGTAGTATCTTAATTTCATCCATCTTTTGCAATTCATGTGTGCATAAGAACTTAGAGTTAATGTGATTTGTAAGATGACTCTTCACATACCCTGTTTCTACTTGTGTAACAAAAGCTGCATTATTTTCATAGATAATTATGGGAGCTTGTATAATGTTCAATCCACATGATTGCTGGATGTGATGAACCATTTGTCGAAGCCAAGCACATTCTCGTGCAGCTCGTAGTGCTTTGATTTCTGAGTGGTTCGTTGAAATCAATACAAGACTTTGCTTAGACGATTTTCATGAAATTGTAGTTTCACCACATAGAAATACATAGCATGTTTGTGACCTAGCGGTATGAGGGTCCGACAGATACCCGACATCTACATAGCCTGTTATATTTAAGTCTTGGTTCTTTCTGTAGAATAATCCAAGATCTTTGCTTCCTTGGAGGTATCGAAAAATGTTCTTTAGTCATTGCCAATGCCTTTTGATAAGTTCAACACTATACCTTGCTAATAGATTTATGACAAATGCAATATTCGGTCTAGTATAGTTTGCTAAATACATAAGTGCTCCTACTGCAATTAAGTACGGGAATTTCGGTCCCAGGACTTCCTCCCCCTCTTCTCTAGGTCGATACAGATTCTTGTCTTGTTGTAAAGATCGTCCGACCATTGGTACTTTTGAAGGGTATGCCTTTTCAAAGCCAAATATTTTTAACACCTTTTGAGTGTATGCGGATTGATATACTAATATTCCTTTCGGGATATGCTCAAGCTGCAAGCCTAAGCAGTATTTGCTTTTACCCAAATCTTTCATTTCGAATTCTGACTCCAGATAGGAACTCGCCTCCTTTATATCTTCCAAGGTTCCGATGATATTCAGATCATCTACATACACTGAGATTATACAAAATCTATTCTAGGAACGTCGTATAAATACACATACATTCTGTGGTACTTAGCATATTTCTTCGTGTGTCTTGCATTGTGTCTTGTCTTGCTATTCTCCTTTTTCTTAGAGATGAAGCCAATACCTCTCTTGTCATTTGACTTTTTTTTACATTCCAATATTATGTCAAGAGAGGTTGTTCCTTTATAGCTCTTTTCCAAGTCATTTTTCAATGTTGTGACTTAGGCCTTAAGCTCCTTGTTTTCCTTTATAAGGTTAGTTTCAACAAGTATAGAAGAAGTAGAAGCATCTAATTGTGAGCAACAAGATATATCAAGAAAATCATCATAAGATGTGGATACATTAACCATAGATGAAATGTAAAAAGGAGTAGAAACTATACATGACATATCATCTAACAAATTACAAGTAATGCCTATATCCATATTAGGTTTAGAATATTTCTTGAATAGAAGAGACTCGTGTTTTTCTTTTAGCACATCATAGTTATTTTGAAGAATGATATATTCTTTATTCAAAATTTTAAATTTAGCTTTTTTCTTTTCAAGAAATTCATTTAGGTTTTCTAGCATATCCATCAACTTATTATAAGAAGATACATCATCATTATTTACCTTCTTGTTACCTTTTGCCACAAAGCATCGAGTTGATGTGGAGGGGTTGGTGGATTCTTCATCGTCGGAGCTAGAAGTTCAATATTTCATATTTGTCTTAAATTTTTGTCTACATATCATGAGCGCACTCTCAAGATTGCATGTTGTGCTGAACACCTCTACACTCAAAGTACTAAATAAAGTATTAGTAGCTTGAGCGTCGAGATGTAAGCATTTTTCATCCTCAATTGTTGGAGAAAGAGGATCCAAATAGAGGACAAAATCCCACATCTACAATCCGTCATATTTTTGGACTCATGGCCTTAAAATAACAAATCATGCGAATTTTTTAAGTATCATAATTGGTGCCATCAAATAGAGGTGTATCATCTAGGTGCATTATACCACTAGTTGTCATCCTTTATACTCTCTAGGCAGTGAAGCCTAATAGATAAGAGACCAAACTCTGATACCACTTATAAGATCGAGGAGGCCGACTAGAGGGGTGAATAGACGGTTTTAAAATTTCTTTGGCTAAAACCAAGTTTATAATGCGGAAGAGTAATCAAATTGGTTTTGCACAATTAAGGCCTAAATCAACTAGTCTAACTAAGTACACCAACAATCTAAGTCTATGTCAAAGGTTTGCAATCCTAAGATAACAAGCAATCAATTTAATTCTATGAATATAAATTGCTTGAATGTAAATTAAGCATAAGAAAACAAACCACAATGACACGGTTCCTTTTTATCGTGGTGTTCGAAGTTTGTCGGTCTCCCGTAGTCCACATTGAAGTAAGCCCAAATTAATTGGACCGGCTCCACGAATTAAGTCTTCTACCTCAAATCCACTAGTGATACCTCTTCCCCACTCCGGGTAGGTGAGCTCTAACCTTCACACATGCTGGGCCTTCTCACAACATTCTTTGAGAAGATCACCGGACACGACGCTTCTAAAACCGTCTGGGAGTCGGCAACCTTTAAGAGTAACAAGCTAAGCCTCTTGATTGACTCTCACCACGTGCAACAAATGCACAAGCTCAAGTGAATACGAAATCCACCTCTATATGCAACACATGCATAATTGAGAGGAGAACCTCACAATAACTCAAGAGAGTAAAACAAAGTGTAGGATTTTTGGAACTACCGCTGTTATAGGAGCAGTACTTCCGTTTTCCTTCATAACGGCTAGAAAAACAGCCATTATTCAGCCATTTGCGGGACTACCGTAGTTATAAAAGCGGTACTTCCATTTTTCAGAACTACCGTAGTTATAAGGGCGGTACTTCTGTTTTCGGTTTTTCAGCATAGGCGACACTCAGAAAAACGGTCATAACTTTGGATTCCGATGTCGGAATTAAATGATCTTGGACTCTTTGGAAAGCTTATTCAGAGGGATATACAACTCATCTATTTGTATGATCTTAAATACATTAGATAAATACAAAAATCATAATACATCCAAAGAGTAACTGCCATGGTCTAATGTCAAAGGAAATATCAACAAACAATCTTAGACATGCCAAGTGATAATGCATGATCTCCAACTTTTGTAAAACATATTTGCAAACTTAGATCATGCTACAAGGAGTAGGTACATGGACTTCAACATTTTGGAAAACACATTTGCAAAGTATAGTCACATGTTATAAGGATTAGATGCATGAACCTCAACTATTTGCAAAACACATTCATAAATAATGGCATCATGTCATGGAGATCTAAAGCAAGCGGGATTGAGCTATCAACATATGATGAGACTCAAGCTACTGGACAAGACCCCTCTTAATAGTACGACAAACCTATACTAGCAATCTGGTCTTCCAACCAAACACCAAGACTGATAAAAGACTAGAATATATCTTTAGCCTTAACTAATTATACATTTGTCTTGATCATCCTCTTAAAGTTTGATGACGTACATCTTTACTTCAAGTTCGGGTCATTGTCTTCTCTTGACTTGATGATCAACTCATGATCTTCTTCTTCTTGCGATCTTGATCAACTTATGATCCTCTTCTCTTTGGAATCTTGATATATATCAACACATGATACATCATCTTCTTGATGACCTTTAACTTATGAACCCATCTAAAATCTACATCATCATAGAACCTAACCTATTCGTCCAACTCATGAAAAATATTAGTCCCACAAATCGATTATCATCAATTACCAAAACTCACCATTAACTTATAATGGAGGGACTAGATTCTCAATCTTTCTGTATTGGTAATTGATGACAATCTTAGCAAATAATGAGATAATGAATTGAATATAAAACTGTTTAAACTTAAAGTGTGGTACTACCGCCATCTAAGGTCTGGTAGTTCTGATTTCTAACACGGTACTTCTGTTTGTCTCGAGGGCCAAATTTTGGCGCTCTCTGGAAAAATGTACCGCCCCATAAATCTAGAACTTCTGGAGTCCGGTAATACCGCTCAGGAGTTGCGGTCATACCGCGCCACGGTAGTTCCACCGTTCAAACTCTGATACTACCATTTTCTAGAGAAACAGAAGAGCTTCAAAGGAACTCTCTGGAAAAAAACGTACCACCAACTAAAGGTCGGTACTTCCGAGCTACGGTACTACCGCACATACCGCTCGGTCATACCACACTGCGGTAATACCGCCAATTACACACTGGTACTACCGATTATCCTGACAATGCATAGTTGGATTTAGAATTTAAATTCAAATGCATGCATGACCTTCGTCTCAAGCCATGGTGATCTTCTTATCAACCTTAGCATGCATCTTCAAGTCGTCAAGCAAAATCTGGGACTAAACCTTTCAAACACTTTATAATTATGTTAGTTCCATACACAAATAATTGAGGATAAAGCAATATGAGTCAATGTGAGTATATATAGACTGCACCAGTTTTGTGTACTCAAAGGATATGTTTCAAAGTAGAGATCCCAATATATGTGAAAAAAGAAACATAGATTAATACTAATGAAACCATAAAAATATAGAGTGAACTCCTCCTAAATGTGTGCATATAATAATGTGTAATAAAAATATATGAACATATTCGAGTTAGACTTTTTGTGGAGTTCAACCTATATATTGGATCTTAGGAATGCAAAAAGATATAAGAATATAACGTTGAATGTATACCTCCATGATTTTCACCTTTTCATCCAAATGAGACTAAGTAATAACATATTCAACAAAAGAGTTAGTCACATATTTAGACTTGTCATTAATGAGTTAGGCCTATATTTACATTTGTCATTAATCGAGTTAGTCTCATATTTAAATTTGTCATTAATCACCAAAACCAATCTAATTGGAGCTTAAACTTACACCACATGGCCTTGGCCACGATGCACACGATTCTGAAGCCAAAGGGGTGGCCTGTCGTAGGGTTGGTGTACCGAAACTGCGAGGTGTCTTCTGACACCCGAATCAGCAGTTGGGAGCCCTCCCTGGGAGCACTGGGCTCTGGCATGGCAGGGATGCTAGCATCGAGCCAGACGTGGCATCACATGAAGGACGAGTCCCATCACAAGTGGATGTACTCGTGGTGGGGCGGCCAGAGGTGCACCGAGCCAACGATTTCGAAGACGATGTGGCCGAGCATAGGCGAGGAGAACGCGTCTTCGGTGGCGAGCGCCTCGGCCGCTACATCCATTGTCACATCTAACAGTGCGGAGTTCGCGATGGGGGCGTGGGATGGGATAGAATGAGGAGGAGCCAAAGCGTAGTGGCGAGAAGGAGGGAGAAGGGTGCAAGGAGCGCGACAGTGAGCGGGCAGTGGCGTGGTGACTGGTGGTAAGCAAGAGCGGTGGTGACAGTGGTGAGGCGTGGTGGGCTTGGGCATTGGGCACAGGGGTGACACCACCACTGGTGGCAACGAACATTGGGGTGTTCTTTATTTGGGATCTGTTGGAGTTTATGCAATTGAGGTGTGGTCTGGATTAAGGCCCATGACTTTTATTTGGGCTTGGATTAGATTTAGGCTTCTCTGTGTTGGACTAGCTTGGATTGGATCAAAGGAAAATAATTATGAACTTGAACCAAGCTAGTGTTGAGTTTTGACCCATTAGCATCGCTAAATGTACCACTCTACATATTGATATAGCTTAGGATATCATTCTAAAGATGTTTTCTAAACTATAACACTCCAAAAAAAATTTGGATTCATACAATAACATTACCCTCATTTCCTCCCCTTTAAATCATTTTGCATCTTTGAACTCGTGGGAAAAGTTGTTTTTGCCCCGGTTGGATACAACTGTGCACGGGCGTGGTGGTGCCAAACCTCAGCTAGTATAGTAATCTAAGAATGATCAAGGGGTGGGTTCTTTTCCACTTTGGTTTTAGCTTCCGTTGCTACAATAACTAGCTTTTAATCAATTCGTCTTTTTAAGATAGGGTCTATAGGTAGATTGTAGTATATACTGTATGAGTTTAGCTGTACCGGTCAAAATCGCATATGACTTTTTCTCTTCGTACTAGCCATAATTCAAAAACCATAAACTAAAAGCCAAAACCATAGCCTAAAAAACCCACCCAAGATCTTGCATGAAGGGGGTGCTCAGATTGGCGACGGCTTATGGTTTTTCACTGTAGCTAAGGTGGCTTATTTGTCATAATTAAATTTAAAAAATTTAAAAATGGAGCAAACATGTTAGCATATCACGAACTTTACAAAAGAATATGAAAAAACAAAAAAGCCCAAAAAAAATAAAAAAGCTAGGAAAAACAAAATTAAAAATAGTGAATTAAAAGCAGAGTCTTTGCTAAAATGAGCGGGGTACTTCAGAACAGGGGCGGGCCCAGCGGGTAGTCCATATAGGCCCAGGACTACCCTGCAACAGTACAATTTGGCCCCAAAAAAATCCCGTGCGGCCGTGCCCTAACTCACGCTCCGCCCGTCCGCCGACCGCCAGCGCCCTGCGCCCATCCGCCTCTGCCCCCATCCGCCTCTCTGGGTCTCTCCGCCAGTGCGCCTCCACCTCTGCCTCCGCCTCAGGCGCCTCTGCCTCTGCCTCTGCCTCTGCCTCTGCCAGGCTCCCTCCGCCTCCGCCTCTGCCTCCGGGCCGGCTCCCTCCGCCTCCGCCTCCGGGCCGGCTCCCTCCGCCAGGCTCCCTCCGCCTCCGGGCCGGCTCCCTCCGCCTCCGCCAGGCTCCCTCCGCCTCTGCCCCCATCCGCCTCTCTGGGTCTCTCCGCCAGTGCGCCTCCGCCTCGGCGCCTCTGCCTCCGCCTCCGCCTCTGCCAGGCTCCCTCCGCCTCCGCCTCTGCCTCCGGGCCGGCTCCCTCCGCCTCCGGGCCGGCTCCCTCCGCCTCTGCCTCCGCCAGGCTCCCTCCGCCTCCGCCTCTGCCTCCGCCTCCGCCAGGCTCCCTCCGCCTCCGCCTCTGGCGCGGGAAGGGCGAGGCCGAGTTCGACGAGGAGGCGTGGACTAAGGTTTCTAACCGATGCTTCACTAATCACTACGCCCTAACTATCCGATGCTTAGTTTCATAGTTTCATTGGTTTCTTATTGTTAGTTTGTTACTATGAGAATGGATTAGTGTAATAGATTGCTCTTTGTGCTGAATTGGTGTACAAGCATTGGATTATTGTGTTCAGGCTTTCAGGGAAGCTGAATTGGAGCAGGCTTTCAGTTTCAGGGAAGCTGAATTGGAGCATGTTTAGGCAATATGTTTTGCAATTAGGACTTAAATTTTTACTCTAGGTTTACCTCACAATTTCAAATTGTCGCATTTGTAGCAATGAACAATCAAACCACATGTGATGGCCCATATGCGCATTGGTAAATTGCATGATGGATATAATTGTTTCGAGCTTGGATTTCATATATAGTTGGCACAAGGGAAATGTGGAATGTTATTGAATGATTGTAAATATGTAATGGTGATTCTGCTGTTTGTTGACATTCTGAGCCATATGGTCAAACTTCATGTCTTAGATGTTCTGGGATAAAATCACTTTTAAATCCACATTAACTGTAGGAGGTTAATGTTCTGGGATAGACATCTTAGATTTTATTGCTATCTAATATATAACTATAGCAATGTTAAAATTAAGGAACTTCCACGCTCGCTCTAATAGTCTAGAAATTTGCACATTAATTAGAGAAAAAGAGAAAGACTACACCATCAGTTATGTAGTGTCTAGATTATAACATGTAAAGATAAGCTATAGACATTAGAGCTGTATAATTACAATGAGAACAGCCGTATTTTCAAATATATGACTCCAGCATGTGGCCATGCAATTGCATGAATTTTATGGCTCAGAATGTGGATTCAGCATGTGGCCAAACATTTCTCATATGGTCAAACTTCGTTTCACATTTTGAACTTTTGATTGAATGTTCTTCTTTCCAGGACAATAAATCTATATCTGGATTTATAGCCTATGCTCTATGTGCAGCTGATGAGGCTTTAAGAGATGCAAATTGGTTGCCTTCGGAAGATGAGAAGAAGGAAAGAACGGTACCAATTGCCTTTGCTGGAATATCTTAGATGCGTCGCAGGTGGTCATTGAAAATGTTAGTATCCCCACTAGCTTCAATTCTTATTGCTCTTTTTTTTTAGTATTGTCAGTCATAGTGTCAGCTATGGTAATTTCATATGATGCATGGAAGTAGTTAGATCATTTTTTTCTCTGCTATTGTTTTTATACGTCGCCTCAGAAGCCATTTATATTATCAGTTATGCAAATTTCGAACTTATTTGTTGAATTTAAGGTATTATGAGATCTTTTAGATATATTATGTTTTTTACCGAACCGTTTACCGAATTTTTGTATTAGATTATACCAACATTGGATAATAATTTTTTAGTTAGGCATACCCTGGATTCAAATCCTGGGTCCGCCACTGCTTCAGAACAAATCCTCAGTTGATTAGGAAGGTTGGAGCAAGGCGGGTGTATTCGACCTGTAAATAAAAGTAACTCGTTTGTCTAGATGTTTTAGCCACAAAGCCTGCATCCTCCATTGATTCGCACCGCCTGTCAGTTTCACGCCTGTTTGTAGGAACGCGGCTTCCCTGTTTCTTTCTCCCTATCCCCCTCGTGTTTCCGTCGACGTGTACATTCTTTATGTCCCCCTTATGTTTTCCTGATGCTCTAGATTCTCGTTACATCGATGGAAACACGAGGGGAACGGAGAGAAGGAAACAGGGATGCTCCGTGCTGTATGTAGCAGGTCGTCAGTTTGTTCGGTCGCACCGGGGCACAAACTCCCTTGGATTTAGAGCTGTAAAACGATTAAAAAGAGAGGATATGGGGGTGATTGTATTACGTGAATCCAAAAGTTTTCAGAGTTGTATAGTTTGAAGGAAATTTTTTAGAGTGATATTCTAAGCTATGTCAACCTTTAAAATAATATAGTATGAATTATCCAACATTTAATGGACATGACTAGTTTGCGAAGTCCGATTCGGGTTTTAGCATCAGGCGCCGCTTCGATCGTGCGATCTTCTTCGTGCAAGGGCAACACAATCTTCAGATCTCCTTTATCTTTGTGAGTTGTGACGCATCAAAAATCGTCAAATCTTAAAACACGAAACAAAAACAACTGTCTGGTACAACACACCTTCATTTGTGAAAGTTTCCTCTTGATTGAACGAATCTGATGGTTGATGGAAAAATATATATATAAAATACATAAATTACATACACATCTACCATCCCACTGGTTGCTTTTTCATTAAAAAAGTTAGTGCAGGTTCTGGGCCATTACTTTATGGTACATGGGCCAAGTCGGTGGCTCTGTGGCCATATACTCAGGGCCTGTTTGGATCCACCCAGATTTTAAGAATCTGGTTTTTGGAAACTGGGTGGGATCCAAACAGACCAGTTTTTGAGGCAGTTTTTAAAATCTACCTACCCAGATTCTTAAAAACCAAGAAGCTGTTGATACCCAGCTTTTGTCAGTTTTTTTTGCACAAATACCCATTTACCCTCATTAAAGATCACGCGCAGAATAAATGTGTTGTTCAAGAGCAATAAATGTAAGGGTATAATAGTCTATTAGCACTAATCATAAATGAAACCAGCTTTTAAAAACTAGGGGATCCAAACACCCCATCAGTTTTTGTTTAGAAACCAGCTTTTAAAAACTAGAAGTAATAGCTGGTTTTTAAGAATCTGAAACTGATCAAAATAGGGCCTCAATCCAAACGGCAATTAATAATTGGGAAAATTTGTTCTGTAGCACTGAAAGTTTATCGCTTTCGGAAAATACCACCGAAAGAACTGGGTTCCGAAAATTGCCACCGAAAGTTTCACCTCGCTTCGGAATTTACCACTCTGTTAGTTTCCGTTCGTGTAACTCTAATCTTTCGTGAGATGACGAATATATAATGTCGTTTTTGCCCCTCATGAGACCGCCCAGATAGAGAGTGCCGCACGAGCGAAGCCTGCGACCGAAGTCTGTGCTCGGATCTACTTCCCGACGAGTCTGCGAGTGAAGTCTGCAACCAAGTGAGCTGCGAGCCTCCTCCTCGCCGCCTCCGCCGGCCCTCCCCCTGCCGCGTCGCCTCTCCCGGCTGCCTCCTCTGGCCCTCCCCCCACCGCGTCGCCTCTCCCGGCCGCCTCCTCTGGTCCTCTCCCCGCCGCCTCTGCCCCCGCAGCCTCCTCCCCTCCCGGCTGTCTCCAGTCGCAGACCCGCCGCCTCCTCCGGCCTCCTCCCCCGGCCGCTTCCCCTCCCCGCCCCCTCTTGGCCTCCTCTCTCCCGCCCCTCATCTCTGCTCGATCCAGGACGCCGGCCAGTGCTGCGGTACTCCGGCCCCCTCCCCACCCTAAGACGCGCCTGGGCCTTGCTTTGGCCTACGCCGGCGCTGCTGTTGCCCCCTCAAGAAGGTACGTTGAATTTTTCTGTGAGAACTAGCGGGTCCTGTGAGAACAATGAATTTTTCTGTGCTCAATGCGGGTCATGTGAAAATATCAAGAAACGGAAGGATCTGGCAAGCTCCACTCCTGAAAATTCGGTATGTAGATACTAGATACAGTATTTTTACTTATCAATGAATTGGAGCTGTTCTTTTTGTCACTTTTTTTTTGGGAAAATTTGTCCATGAAGTTCAGAACCGTCTGGTATATACTCAACTAGCAGCAAGAAGTTCATAATCTTCACTTGACAAACTTGTATGCTATGATCCGAGAGAAATTGAGATGTGAAGATTATGAACTTCACATTTGTCAGATTTGTCACTGACACTGAAATTATGAACTTCAGTGTCAGTGTCATAATCTTAGCACCTTAGCATCTCTGAAACTGAGATGTGAAATTTCAGTGTATAAAAAATGTGTAGTTCATAATCTGACACTTTTGTCGAAAGCAACTACAAATTTCAGTGATTGTTGTATGCTAGTAATTTTGGCTTCCTGGAAAGTAGCTTGTTCAATGCAAAATATTGAATGCAATTGTTTTTCTTGGTGAATGAAAATTTCTTGAATGCAAATTGGACATTGTACAATCATTCAACAAATATGCAGCAGAGGGGAGATATCAGCGGGAGAAGGTTTGCGTTTGGATTGTACCAGCGGCTTCAAACCCAATGCCTGACTTCTCTGTTTGGATTGCAAGAAGATATGCTTATGTTTGCAATACAAGTTGAGTTGCTCTCAGTGCCAACTAAAAGGGGGTAAGCAGCTACGCATGTTTGAAGTTAAGGGCATTTTTGTCTCAGTTAACACTGTTAACAAGGGAAACTAACAGAGTGGTAAATTCCGAAGCGGGGTGAAACTTTCGGTGGCAATTTCCGGAACCCAGTTCTTTCGGTGGTATTTTCCGAAAGCGATGAACTTTCAGTGCTACAGAACAAATTTTCCCTTAATAATTCATTGCGCGCTGCTACCACAAGATTCTTGGCTGACAAGTCAATAGGGTGCCAAACGAGCACACTTGCCTAAAAAAACTGTCAAGTCAAGCATTTTTATGCTAGTCATTTTTATATTAATTTTTTAAAACTATTTTTCTATAATAAATAACCTTTTTACAATACTAGATTTCAAACGAAATGTCTTTTTACGACGAGATTTACTAGTTGATTATAATACATACGGTAGTGATTTAATTTATATCGACCAAAATCGCACGCGAATATCTCTCTATCTACAAGCTTCTCTATAAATTGTTACTATTTATAAGCTAAAGTCAAAAGCTAATATGAACGGGCTCGTAGTTTGATGTGTACCGAAATCTATCAGTTCATTTTCTTTAAGTATTAGTTAAATGCTCGTGCGCTGCTCCGAATTAAAAAATATATATTACCTTAGTATGTTGTGCATTGTTACCAAACTTGGACTGCACCACACCCTTAGTCGGGCTATCACCTGGACAAGTTTTGCCCTATCGTATCATATGTTCGTACACCTATGGCTTGCCATTGTGCTCGACTGAGACCTTGCCAGGGCCATCATTGCGCCTCTGCCATCATGCTCGACTCAAGCTGCACCCTTCTCCATGGCAGCCACGCCTAACCCAATGACGTCTTGTTGGTGGTTGCAACTAGGAAATAAATGATAGGATGAGAAGGAGATAAGAGCAGGTACAATAAGGCTTAGTCAGCAGGCTATAGCAAATATAATATCAACCAAATCTTACGTGGTAGAGAGAGAAAGGAAGAGAGAGAAGGAAGCTGGCTACTAAATTACAGCTAGCTATAGCACGTAAAAATATGCATTTCACTCTCTTACACGTGGGGCTAAATAGTTATTGCAATAGCTACCTTATTGTATGAACTATTTTTTGAATGCTATAGATGAAATGGACAAGTGTTATAGCCACTAGTTGGCTATACTATTGTACTTGCTCTAACAGGAAACCATGGTACAAATTTTGTGCCAGAAGAAAGTTGTTGGGATAAAAAAATTGTCATAATTTAATTTGTTTGTTGGTAGGTGATTTTTTTGGATTTTTGTTAGAGTTTTTTTAGATATGTAGAGGGGAGAGGAGAATGTATCATTTAGAGATGTCAACGGGTAAATACACATCGGGTATTGCCATTCCATACCCGTACCCGCTAGGTGTAAATTTACCCGTCGGGTTACCCGTATCCGCACGCGGGTAGGAAAATTTACCCATACCCGTACTCGCGCGGGTATTACTACCCGACGGGTAACCCGTACCCGCAAGCATACCCGGTTCAACACATAAGAATATCATCAATTTAGACATTCATTAATCATACATGCCAAGCACAAAAGCATCTAATGATCAAAATTAGTACATCACATAAACATACTTGACATGACCATATCAACATATGACAAACAAATAAACAATCAACAACAAGTAGATAATAAAATTAACATTTGAGTGAGATGTCTAGTTGTCTAATGCGGGTATTCATTACCCGCGGGTAGGCGGGTATGAGTAGTATATACCCACACCCGCACCCGCCTATCCGGCGGGTAGAGGATTTCGCCCAATAACGTGCCCATGGGTACATAAAATTTTCCATACCCGTCTCTTTATCGGGTAAAACCCGTCGGGTATTCGGGTATCGGGTACCCATTACCATCTCTACTATCATTCAGCATTCACTGACTGATTAAGTAAAGGTGATCCAACCATATTAGGAACAGTTATTTAGTCAACGTGTAGCCATTTAATCATCTTGTCCACAAGCAAAACCATCAACAGAACACATGTTTTGCCTGGCTATGTGCTTGATGATCTGAAGTGGCTAACTGGACATTGACTCAAGAATAAAAGAAGCTTAGTGGCAACTGGAAAGAAAAGAAGGATCAAAAGACGAGAAGATCCACGTAGCTGAGCTCAATGCGCGCCATCAACTTGACCTCAATGTGGCTTGCCTTTATCTCGTCCTTGTCAGTGCTGTGCACTGTAGCAACCCTCCGGTTGCTTGGCGTCAATGAGAGCGCAGAGCCATGAGAACCGCCACAATGCCATCATGAACCTCAATGCGACACACGTACCAACTTCAACATCTTCCTGAAGACTTCATCGGCACTGGGCTGCAAAGGAGATAGAAGAGAAGAAAGAGAGATGGCGTAAGAGATAGGTAGAGGCGACGAGTGTTTGGCTACGATCTAGTACTGCTATCTTGTATTTGGGGTTGCGACGGATTGTTAAGGCCCCATTTGGCATAGCTCCACCACGGGCTCCTGGAGCTGTTTGGAGCTGTTTTGTACCAAACAGGGTACAACAAAATAGCTCCACCCAAGGAGTTCCTTAAAACCTGCTGAGACAAAAGTAGCTCCTTGGGTGGAGCTGAAAAAAGTAGTTTCACCCAGCCCCACTTGTGAAGTCAAAAAAAAACAGCTCCACTTGTAAAGTGGAGCCGTGCCAAACGAGGCCTAAGGATCATCTCGAGTTTGTTCGGAACAGTTTAGCAAGAATTATCTCAAGTTTGTTTGTCGCATTTTAAGGCCTGTTTGGGACTGCTCTGCTCCCACTTTTGCAGCTCCGCTCCTAAACTACCCAGCCAAACAGGTCCAGCTCCAGAAACTCCACTCCAAGAAAAAGGTGGAGTTGAGGGCCAACTCCACGTTTTTCCTGGAGCTCCTCAAGGGGTACTCCAGAAACCTGCGTTTTGTATCTTCTCGTGGAGTTGAGGGTAATTACCCATCACTGCCATTACACAATCTTCCCTCCGTACCGATTCATCAATTTCTTTTCTTCTCCTCCCCACCCACCCGCGCCGCTCCTCTCGTCCGCCCCCGACCCGCGCCGCTCCTCTCCTCCGCCGCCCCCACCCGCGCCGCTCCTCTCATCCGCCCCCTCCCGCGCCGCTCCTCTCCTCCGCTCCTAATTCCCCTTGCCTTCTCTCCTCCGATGGGTGCGCCGCCGAGCAGAGAGGAAACCTATTCCTCCTACCCCAAATCCGACGCCGACCAGCCGGAGACCTCCCGGTCGGAACAAGGAGGAGAGGATGCTCGTCGGCCGCCGGTGCCTCTGCGCCAGCAGCTGATGGGGGGCCTGTCGCGCCGACGATCTCCTCAGGCCGCTCCTCACCCTCAACGTCTCATGCGCCGCCGCCGACGACCGCTTCATCTCCCACCTCTCCCAGGTAAGGTTCCTTCTTCTTCGATTGTTTCTTTTATACAAGAGGAAAGAAGAAGAAAAGTAGTGATGTATCGATCCATCTATCGATTGATTCTTTTGCCTCGTTGGTGCAGCACTTCCAGGTGTCGGAGGTCGGCATGCTGGCCAGGTGCCTCTGTGCTCCCCTCGTCTCTCTGCGCGTTGGCAAGGTCGACCGCCATGACCCCCTCCTCTGCCCAACAACCATCAGGTAGGCACGCTCAAACATGCTTTCCTTTCTTTTGCCAACTTCATCTACTGGATTCGATTTGATTCAATTGGATGCTTTCGATTTATCTATCCAGCGATCAAAGGAAAAAAAATCACATGAACTAATTTCTTGTAGATTGTATATTTTGTAGAACTTCACATAATTGTTATGCACAATCACATGAAATGATTAAAATCAAGTTTACAAACTATTCATGCTGCATCTTCCTTCACATCACTACTTCTTAACTTGTATACTCTCCTCAGGTGCAGCTAGCCTTTACTTGTTATACAGGTTGGCTAGTCAATCTAATGTTGCTTCACATTGATTATGCAATTAAAATCTCATTGCAACATCGTTGTTTGCTATACTAGCCTTCTGCATTCAATGTCATGTGGCTTATCTGCCCTTGGTCTATTTCATAGGTGAACAAGCATGTTGGTGTCCATCTGAACGACAAATTTTTTAGTTCGTCTTACGGTGTCAATGTGATTGGAAGTGGGATTGCAGCCATGGAGATAGGCTCGGAGGATGAGGTTTCTAGCGGAGATGATGCTCATAAGACGTTTGCGGAATATGATTATACCTGCGACAATTGTGATTAGCAGCATTTTCAGAGAATGTAGTTTGCAACAGTCTGGCACAAGAAAAGGAGCATTATCAACTAGCTACGAAATGCCATAATATTTTGAACGGCAGTTGTAATAGGCTATATGCTTTAGGCAATGTGATCCTCTGTATGCAGCCTGTTTGCTATGATTTCTCTGCCCTGCCGAAAGGTTTATTTGGTTGGCAAATGTAATTAGTTGTCTGTACTGTATTTTACTTTGACAAACTAGAGGCCGGTTTTTGGTCATTTGCTCTATGTGGCTTAATCACTCTTTGTTCATAATATATAGTATTATTTCTTTTAGAAGATTAAAGCTGGTATTCCAAAGCTGCTGCGCAAGAAAATAGTGGCCAGTTTATTGGCCTTTTTTGTGTTGTGTGTTCATGCTAGGTGTCCTCTAAGCTTTACAACTTTCTGTAGCTTCTGAAGGTGGTGTGTTGTACAGAGTAAAATATACCTCTTCTAATCTGGTTGGATGGCATAGTTGTACAAATGCTTGTCGGGTGATAAGAGTTTTGAGTGTGTTTTCTTATATTGTATAAATTCTTAGTCGGATCTTTATTTATGTTCAAGCAGTTCCAAATTAATTGCGATTATAATATTTTACATCATATTTCAATTAGCAACAAAAAAAATTCAATTACATATGCTCCGCAGACATCAAAACATACACCAAACATCATTCAGGGGCACATTGGACTTTTATCAGGGAAACCTCACATTCCTGGAGCTGGAGCTAGCTGAGTGCCAAACAGGACCACCTGCTCCAGGAACTCCACAGTGGAGCTGCTCCATGGTGGAGTTGGTGGAGCAGAGTTAGAAAAACTGGAGCAGAGCAGTCCCAAACAGGCCCTTAGTTTTCTTCGGTTTTCTCGCTACTTTTTTTGGGAGGCAGGAGAGAGGCTATGTTCTCAATGATTTTTCTGTTGAGAGGTACAAGAGGGGAGGGAAGGAGCAGAAGAATATATCATTTACCAACTTTTATTTTTTTAAAAAAAATAGTAGAGATAATAAGTACACATACCACACGCAAATCTATTGGTTCGGTTCTGAAATGGATGACAACTTGCCAAATTCTTCGCAACCAAAAACAAATCTGCTTCCAAACTTATTCTAGGTACCACCATATCCAAACCTTGCCTGGTTTGCCAATACCACTCCTATTAATGATATTAGGGGTGCATTTTGGTTTTGCCAATACCACTCCTATTAATGGTATTAGGGGTGCATTCTGCTTTTGCCAATACCACTCTTATTAATGGTATTAGGGGTGTATTTTTTTCGGCTGCGGTTGATAATTTTTGGCTTTGAAAGCCACTTCGAAAAGGCTGTCCTAATAAGTCGCTTTAAAACCGTACCAGAGAAGCTGTCTTATTTATTTATTTAAAGAAAACTATAAATCATAAAATATAAGATAAAAAGAACTGAGCCAAGATTGAGATGAATCCAACGCTTACAAATTGCCGAAAAGTTTCAAACCACACGCTGCACCATTTCTTCCTTCCTCGTCGCCTCCGCTTTCTCAACTTTCCACCACTTCCCCCACCAAATCCATTGCGGCATCCGCCTGAATCCACCGCCGAGGCGCCGATCCCCTCCCCTACCTCCCATTCGGGCGATTTGGGATTTGACAAGATTTAGTAGCCTCACAGGTCGTGCGACTCGCTTGCTGATTTGATCCGGGGAATCTCGTGTTGTTGTTGTTGGATTGGATTGGGTGATTGGCTTGCGAGGCGGATGGGGCTGCTGTTCGTGCAGTCGCTCCCGGGGCCTAAGGTGTTCAAGTGCAAGTTCTGCAGGGTGGGCTCGGCGTCGCCGGACGCCATCGTGTCCAAGGAGTTCCGCGGCATGCCGCTATTCTGGAATGGCTTAGCGTCGTTTAGTTACAGGCATTCCTAGCTAGTACATGCAAGAGAGAATTATTAACTCGCGATGTATAGACTTAATATGAACTGTTGGTAGCCACACTGATTTCAGTTGTCATAGTTGAACGAGGGTTGTTTTCTGGTAGTGTTGTTTCCTCAAGGGGGTTTTTGTTTGTGGTAGAGAGTGAAGGATCATGATGTTTATCTAATCAGGAAGAGTATAATCTTGCTAGATTGCAAGAATGTGATGGTGGATACGTGGTATTGTTGCTTTCGATTTGATTGATGATGGAATACCCTGAATCACGTTGGATATGAATCAAATGAGTAATGCAAACCATGGTGTACATGAATTGATCTTTTGTTCCTAATTTTTCGAGTTTGATGGATCAATTTAGGCATGGAGCATGGTATCATGTTATGGTCAACATGATGAGAGCATGTTGATGCTAGGTTGGAGAGTTAGAATTCAGAGACTAAGTAGTGGACGTTGAATATTAGATATCACAAGGCTGACAAGATCATGCTTCATAAAGAATGGAGATAGGCAAGCCACGTTATGAATTGAGAGAGCTTGATCAGGGTCAGTTGATTGTGATTATAAAGTGCTTCTTGGTCCATTTTCAGTTCTTTCATGCTGACCAACTACCAAATGTCAATGACATGAAGAGGTCATGTTTTGTAAAATCAATGGAACCTGCAAACGAAATGTTGTGTGCTTTCTTCATTTTCCCAAGGGAAGTTAATTTCTACTAATTATGCAATCAGACAATGGTTTCATCTAAACTAGCAGCCATATATGTGAAATATAATTATGGATATTAGCATTACATAAGCTGACATCATAGAGTGAATTAGTATCATTTATAGTTGCCCATTGAACATTTGAACAACCACACACTGCCAATTCTTGCATACATGTTAATCTGGGTTAAACGTGACATCCAGGTAGGCCTGGGCAAAATACCCGCTACCCGTTACCCGTACCCGAATTACCCGGACCCGAACCCGAGGTACCCGATCCAAAATTCGGATAGCGATTTTGATTACCCGAAATTAGTTTGGGTAGTTCGGGTAATATCCCCCGGTACCCGAACTACCCGAAATTAGTCTGGACAGTCACTTGTTCTTGTGTGTTGTGTAATGTGTATGTGTTTGAACACTTGAACTTATCACTTTGTTAGTATATGATTCTCTCTGTTTGAACAACTGCCTGTGATATATTATTCTATGCAAATTGCTGCTGAAATTCTGTGCAAATTCTGTGCAGTTTGCTGGTTTTCTGTGAATTCGGGTATATCGGGCATACCCGAACCCGAACCCGAATTATCGGGTACCCGAAATTGCGGGTAGTGTTTTTTTGGGGCTAATATCGGGTAGCAGTTTTCATTACCCGAATTTCGAATTACCCGAACTACCCGACCCGAAAAAATCGGGTAACCCGAACGCCCAGGCCTACATCCAGGGTGAATGTGAGTCTTGGTCCCAATGAGGATCGCTCTCTGACTGGATCGCACACAGTGAACGACATCTACTTTAGCTGCTGCCAACAACTCCTGGGCTGGAAATATGTAAGTTGCCAACTTTCGTGTTATTTAAAGTAGAATTCATTTGAAATCTGTTAAATGTAGGTTAGTTAAAGCATGCAAGTTGGTCAAACTGTTAAAATTGAATGTTGTATCTTAGCTTCTTTATATATAAGAGGATAAGCATCCTGATGCGATCCTGTAAAAAATATATATGACTTGATGTTCCAGTTGAACAACTTGGTTGAATATCACAGATACTTTCTGAAACAATAGGATAAGTAGATTCCCTTGCATAATGCACGGGAAGCTTGACATCTGCATTTCTATAGGACCACTTTATTTAGAATTATGTTGGCTATTGTGATGAATCTTAGTTTATCGGGGTAAACACCTTTGGGAGAAAGGCCGGGCGGCGTCAGTTTGGTGAGATGAGAGATTTGACTATAGATTAGAATGATAGAACATGAGAAAGAGACTAGATTAATTCATCTTTATCGGTTCATTGATAATGGATATATTGTAGCCCTTTTTATAGAGGTAAATTGGCTCTTAAGAAAACAATATCTAATTTAAAGGAATTAATCTTATTTCAATCCTAACTAATCTAATCCTGCCACGTGCGGCTGCTACAGTATCAAGGGTACTATTCACACGTGTAAACAGAGCGCATGAACAGTGCTTCCAGCATGTGACAACTTCTCCCCCTTCAGCGACGGCTCATCCTCGAGCTGTGGTGGCGGCCATAGCTATAGCCCTAGGATAACCATGACAGCCAAGTTGACGAGAGATTGCTGTGTTTACCGGTAACCTTGAAGACCGTGGCCTCCACATATAGGTGTAGCAAAATTGATGGCATCTGCAATCGTCACATAAGGCATGGTGGTAACCATGACAGCGTTGTCGTAGGCTTCCACGATGTGGCTGATGCAGCAGGCTTCAACAAGGCTATGGCAGCCTTCGACAACACCTCAGTAGGACATGACAGCAGAGATGCGGGTGTTAGTGGTACCACAGCAGATCGTGGCAGCGATATGGTTGTCGTGGCAGGCTTTGACAGCAACACGACTACCACGATAGAGCTGTGGTAGGCGTTTGATAGAACCGTGGCAAGTCACGGCAGCGATGTGGCCGCCACGATATGTTCCAGTGGTGCCGCGACGGCTGCTGGGAACAATGCCGTTGTCGCTTCTTGTACCAAATGTGATGAATCTTAGTTCATCAGTGTAAACACCGTTGGAGGAAGGCTGGGCGGCGTCGGCTTGGTGGGATTAGAGATTTGACTATAGTCTGGAATGATAGAACTTGGAGAATGGACTAGATTGATTTATCTTCATTTGTTCTTTGTTTAATAAAATGAGATACACTCCCATCCTTACATAAATTAGATGACTTGAACCTTAAGGAATTTATATCTAATATTATAAAAACAGATTATCTTAACCAATCTAAGCCTATCTTTAAAGAAACTAATCCAATCAAATCGACGGCTACCATATGAACAATAACAACGCAGCACTGTTCATGTGAACAAGCACTGCTCTGCATGTGACAACTTCTCCCCCTTCGGCATATAGACGGGGGTGGAGAACGAAGGAAGAATGGGAGACGGAGACATTCCACCACTCCTTGGTGAGGAATTTTCCGTTGCCATCCCTAGTGGCATGTGGTGTGGTTGCGCGACGTGGACCCCCTGCTGCGTTGATGTAACGGGCCGTGTGCCTCGACGCCCAAACAAGAGCGGCGAGACACCGAGAGATCGCGATGGATTAGACGTTGAAACAGAGACTGGTAGTAGCATGTTGTGGATTGTACGCAGTTCTGCCAGAAGATAGGATTACGGATTAGAAAACCAACTGCTTGCTTGACACTGGATATAAAATTTCCAGGGAGCTAGCCTTGTATTATTCGAGATTCCCAACCAAGCTTCTGCTGAAAAATGAATGAACATCTAAAACCAGGCAATCACCTCTCTAACCTACGCCATATATACTCGGCCCAGATACGCATACCTCACCAAGACCTTCCTAGCGTACTGGCTGCTGGGTACCACATGTAAAAGTTAGGCCCCGTTTGGCACGGCTCCACTTCACAAGTAGAGCTGTTTTTTTACTTCACAAGTGGAGCCGGGTGAAGCTACTTTTTTCAGCTCCTTGGGTGGAGCTACTTTTGTCTCAGCAGGTTTTAAGGAACTCCTTGGGTGGAACTATTTTGCTTTACCCCGTTTGGCACAAAACAGCTCCAAACAGCTTCAAACAGCTCCAAGGAGCTGGTGGTGGAGCTGTGCCAAACGGGGCCTAAAACAAATCAACGTACGCCAGGGGCGGATCCAGCGGTGGGGCGGGTGGGGCTCGAGCACCCCCTACCGCTACCGGACCCTTGGAGCCCCCTGGAGTCCCCCCTATATTTTTAGCCATAGATGTATAATGTAGAAGGGGCTGAGGTCGAGCTGAAGGTACTTCGGCCCCTCCAAAAATTTTTCCTAGATCCGCCACTGACGTACGCCTGGATGAACCGCGTGGCAAACTGGCAATCGGTTTACCAAACCGGGTGAAAGCAGCAGACGAACAGGCAAATCCTCCGGAAAACACAGACCACAAACCACATCTAGTCCACGCAACGAGTATGATCAATCGAACCCCACAAACCGACGCGGCGCCGTTGTTCGATCACACGGCGTGCGCGGCCCACGCGGCCCAACCCAACAGCGAGGCTTCCCGAGAAGCTCGGTCAAATCTCCAATACGTACGCACGCACGCACGTACGTGGAGTAGCATACTACGCTACCAATTCGTACTACTCCGTATATCGGTTCCGCCTGGTGCAGGCGCGATCCCACCGCACCGCGGTCCACTTCAAACCATTTTAACTTCTGACTTATAATATATAGTTTTTTGTCTTTTTTATTTTTTTATATTGTCTGTTTAGATATAATTTTTTTATTTAATTATATAGAATAAACTAACAAATACAAAGTAAGTCATAAGCTTTGGATTAGAAAGGGTCCACCTGACCACACAGCCAGCTGGCCAATCTCCGCTATAAATAGTCGCCGTCCCGATTGGCCGCTGCTTTCTTCGCATTCGCGTTAGCGCCGCGCGTCGCATGTCCCCCAACCCGACGCCGCCGCGCCGCGCGCAAGGTCGCATCAGCGGCAGCAGACAGGAGGGGGCCATGGCGGCGTTGGACGAGGAGGCGTTTGAGGAGGTGGACCCGACGGGGCGGTTCGGGCGGTACGCGGACGTGCTCGGGCTCGGCTCGGTGAAGAAGGTGTACCGCGGGTTCGACCAGGAGGAAGGGATCGAGGTGGCGTGGAACCGCGTGCGGCTGCGCGCCCTGGCGGACCACGACCCCGGCATGGTGGACCGCCTCCACGCCGAGGTGCGTCTCCTCCGCTCGCTCCACCACGAGCACATCATCGGGTTCCACAAGGTCTGGCTGGACCGCGACGCTGGTGTGCTCAACTTCATCACCGAGGTCTGCACCTCCGGCAGCCTCCGCGAGTACCGCCACTGCCACCGCCACGTCTCCGTCAAGGCGCTCAAGAAGTGGGCGCGCCAGATCCTCGAGGGCCTCGACCACCTCCACACCCGCGACCCCTGCATCATCCACCGCGACCTCAACTGCAGCAACGTCTTCATCAATGGCAACACCGGTCAGGTACCCGTACCAACCTCGCCTATTCTTCCGTAATTTGATTCCTCCAATTCCTTAAAATTTCCCAAAATTTAGAATGAGATGCGCGCTGCTGTCAATTTCTCTGCAAACTGCAATTGCATGCATGATACTGTTCCATTAAATCAGGGGGCAATAGGCCAGGAATTCAGGCATTTTAATTGGAATAGATATTTTGATTGGATTTTAAATTTTGAATCGGGGTAGAGGAGATAGTTTATTGGCTGTTGGAATGCACACTTACCCGAGCATTAGGGCATTAGGGGATTAGCGGCGGGTGCTTTTGCCTTTTCCGCTTCTTTTCTGTGACGACCTGTAGCTCTCCGTGCGCGCGCGCGCGCGCGAGAGAGATCTAAAAGCATCTCAAGAACGGGAACCTCAGAGATGCCTGTGCGAGCCGCACCTTTCGAATAAAGGAGAAACACAGGTGATGCACGCTGAGGCGCACTTTAATTTTGTTTTGTTACGCTAATCTCTACGATTTGCCTGGGCGCTGCGAAATTTCGCACGCGTTGCTTGCTTGTTTGCTGCATCCTGATTAGCATAGCTGTTAGCTGTTGCTTTCGTGCTCATGTTCGGATTGAGTCCGGGTTCGATTGCGTTGCGTGTGGCTAACGGCGCGGGGGGGTTGCCTTGCGCGCGCGCGCATGCAGGTCAAGATCGGCGACCTCGGGCTGGCGGCGATCGTGGACAAGACCCACGTGGCGCACACGATCCTGGGCACGCCGGAGTTCATGGCGCCGGAGCTGTACACGGAGACGTACACGGAGTCGGTGGACGTCTACTCGTACGGCATGTGCGTGCTGGAGATGGTGACGCGGGAGATGCCCTACGCCGAGTGCGAGAGCATCGTGCAGATCTACCACAGCGTCACCCGCGGCGTGCCCCCCGCGGCGCTCCGGCGGCTCAAGGACCCCGAGATACGCGCCTTCATCGAGCGCTGCATCGGCCAGCCCCGGAACCGGCCCACGGCCGCCGAGCTCCTGCGGGACCCCTTCTTCAGCGGCATCGACGACGACAGCACCGGCACGCTCGGCTAGCGCGCGCGCAGCGCCCCCGGTGAGCTAGCTGCGCCGACGACCTCGCCATGCACCGGGGTGGATCGACCGTGTTAATTATTGTTAACTACTAGTAGTCGATGCGCGGTGTTGATTCCAAATAATGCTTCAAATTAGGCTCCAGCGAGCAAGCAAATGTGTATAGATTCATGTCTCGCTGGTGCTATAGTATAAGTTTGTTATGTTACTAATTGTTGGGCTTTGCGCCAGATGAGACGCTGTATTTGGCTTAGAGTGTTACAGTTCTTTTCAAAGAATGGTTGCAAAATAAAGATTTCTGTGAGCTGGATGCTTGTTAAACAGGTTGCAAAATAAAGATTTCTGTGAGCTGGATGCTTGTTAAACAAGACGCATGTAGACGTGAGACCCAGCCAATCTCTCTGGATCTCCTGGTGCGTGGCAGCACAAGAAGTCTTGAAGCGTCGGCTCCTCTGGGTTTCTTTTTCCTTAAGCGTCAGGAACATGATGGGAGCAGCTTCCATTGCAAATAGCACTACTACACAAAAGATTATGATAGACAATTTAAAAACGTCATCACAGATGATCTTGTCATCTTGTGAGCCGTCTAAATTTATAGGTCAGTAATAATACGAGATCATCACAGACGATTTTTATTATAAACCATCTGTGATATATTGACTATCACAAATGGTTAGATATTCTTTTCTATTCTTAAATATATTTCTGTTTGTTGGTTAGCCTTAGGAAATGCTAACCATGCCCTCTGAAACAAACTAGCAGATCGACACAGTATATATACATCCAATTCACATTAATTCATTTTAGAAACAAGAACATTTATTTCACAAATCAATTAACAGAAATGAAATAAATTATCCATCCATGAACAAACACACACATGAACAATTAAGCTCAATCTTATCTCAGTGAAATTGATTTTACATTGTGGAACTCTCCATCTTTTATGACTTTAGACATCAAGAAATATGCACACTGTTCTCGAATATGTTTGAGATCAACTTGTTTCAATGGAGTTGTAGCGATGGACAAAACCTATCGCAAGAAGATCAATGTCGTGTATATATACATTAATAAGTATGAAATAATTATCGCAAGATTGACAAACCTCAGAATTGTTCTTCGCGGAACAGATGAGTAGTTGCATGTTATGGCAAACATAGAATCCACAGGTGTTGTTGCCCGGTAGCTATTGTTGGTGCAAAAATAGAATTTGTTAGTTCGACAAATATTATTATGAAGTGTTATATAAGATTAATGTGTACTAGCGATATTGGAAAATCTAGAATGTGTCGCAGGGCGTTGATCGCTCCCTTGGATTTTCGTACCTTTGCAAACGACCTACGTGATTCCAAAAAAAATTAGCCTTAGTCATTAGAAAGGAAGAAAATACTACAATACAGTTATCTATGGAGGAAATATATTTACCTATCGATTACTTGTTGGACAACTGTGTAGTCGGTTTTGTTCCTCTTTAGGAAATCCGTAAAATTATTTCTTCATCCTACGGTATAGGTGAGCCCTCCGAAGGAATCTACAGTGACTCATGTATATGGTTTTTACATGAGTGCTTCAGCCAGACACTCTCGATATCATCTAAACAATGAGTACAAGCTTTGGCCCCCCTTTTGCACTCTGGCCCGACATGTTAGTAAGGGCAGTATAATCATTTATGATGCAGAACAACAAGAAGCGTAAATTGAAGTTCTCTCGCTTGTACGCATCTTATACCTGTACCCTTTCGATCCACAGCATTTTTAGATCTTCCACAAATGGTGTTAGGTATATATCAATATCATTCTCAGCTTGATTCAGCCCTTGAATAAGTGTCAACAGTAAAATAGACTTTTGCTTCACATACAACCAAGGAGGAAGGTTGTAGATGCAGAGAGTTGCGGACCAAGTGCTATGTCGGCTGTTCATGTTACCGAAATGATTCATTCCATCTGTACTCAATCTGAACATTATATTTCTCGATTTTCCACTGAAGTCTGCAAAAATCCTATCGTTGTTTCTACACTAGGCGGAATCAGAAAGGTATCTTAGCATTCCATTTTTCTTAGACTCCTTCAAGTCCCAATGCAGCAATTTTGCCTCCTTTGGGTTTGCAAAACCCCGCTTTGAACGGGGAATTACAGGAAGATACCATGCCACCTTAGTAGGAGATCTTCTCTTCACTTTTATTCCCTCGCCATCATCTAATTGATTCTTACGCTTGTATCGGGATGCGTTGCATACCAGACATACATGCATATTTGTATACTCTTTACGGTAGAGGATACGGTCATTCATACATGTATGTATTCTTTTTACTTCCATTCCCAATGGACAAAGAACCTTCTTGGTTTTGTAGATGGTTTTAGACAACCCATTTTCCTCCGGAAGTATGTCTGCTAAAAGACCTAACAGTGCCGTGAAACTCTTTTCGGACCTACCATTACCCTTCATTTTCAGCAGTTCAAGCACGACTGACAACCTCGTGTACTTTGACTTGCAGTACGTGAACAAAGATTTTTTCTGAGTCCTCTATTAAGCCCCGGAATTTAACATACCCTCTCTCATCACAGTTCTCTTCTGTATCGCAAAGTATTTGATCCAAATTATCATCATTTAGACTATCCGAATAGGAACCACAATCGACATGATCATCCAACGGCATATCATTGACTTCATTGACGATGTCATTATTACTACCTTCCTGTGTAATCTGCTCTTCACTATGTCTGGTTCAACGTGTATACCCCTTTTTGAAATCCCTTCGAATCAAATGTGTTTCAATCTACTCTTGGTTCTTAAAAATCTTTAGATTCTCACAGTCAATGCATAGACAGTGTATATATTATACCCTCTTATTCAATATATCTTCCTCGGCAGCTCTTGTAAAAGCAGAACCGCCATTAATGTACTCTCACTCATACGATTCCTACTGTACATCCAGCTTTGATCCTACGTTACACATATACCAATTGAGTATAACATATTCAATTAATTAATTATTATATTATATATGTACAATCTAAATTAAGTAGCTATATGTAGCTAGATGTAAATAATATTCTCTACATCAAGTTAGCTAGACCATCTTCAATTCTCCTTTCACAAAAAGCTAGATTTAAATTATAATGCAATTAGAAATAAATTATTAACCATAGTTAGCCAATAACTTAGTAGATCTATAATTACTCTTGCCAAATAGTCAATCTTCTTTCACCAAATGGCTTCAAAGCCCTGTCTGTAGCTCAACGCAGTAGTGTAGATTTGTAATTTAAGACAAAGGAGGTCAACGAGTCTACGCGCTATTAATATAGCGGAATTATCATAGACGGTTTTTGTAATAAACCGTATATAAATTATCACAGGCGGTTCGAATTAAAAACCGTTTGTAATACTTTATAATATCACAGATGGTTCTTATTAATGACCGTCTGTGATACTTTACAGACGATTTTAATCACGAAACGTCTTTTATCACTGTGAGCAACATAGACGATTCTAAACTAAAACCTTTTATGATAATATTTAATACAGACGATTCTAAACTAAAACCTTTTATGATAATATTTAATGTGATGTCTAATATCTGTCCAACAGTCTAAGGATAGCTATTTGATGCTTACATGCACACACAGAATTTATAGAGGCTGCCTCGTTTGGCGTTATAAACTAGTGCTAGTTGGCTCGATTTTTTTTGCATACTCTCTTTCCTCCACATAGGATATATGCTGATGTGTACATGCATATAGCTAGCTGACTTAGACCATTGAAGATGCCCTAATACAGCCGACCCGAACAGAAATGATCCTTACACTCAAATGGAGGGCTAGTTCACTACGTGGAAGCATTTCTACCAAGAGCACGTCTTCCACCTGTTGCCTCGTAGGTCATCTTCTTGCTGCCGTTGGAGCGTCGGCATATACAGTAGAAGTGCCACAAAAGATGGTGCTGTGTTTGTCAAGTCCGTTGGGTGATGGATGTATTGCATCGCAGCAGCTGGGCATCGATCAAGCTCAGCCTAATGCCTATTCACACCTATGGAAACTCAAGAGCTTATCCTGTATCTTAATTTATGCGTAATTTTCTGGGGTTACGTTGCATGGTTTTGGAGGTCAACTGGTCTGCAAGCCCATGGCATGGCTAATTCCACGGATTATTGTATTGATTGAGCAGTCGGACTAACAACGGCAAATGCTCTCTTTCTCTCTAAAAAAAAAAGGCAAATGATGGTGTTACATGGGCTGGGTTATGCCCCAAGCCCCGTGCATCTCGTACATGTGGAGTTGATTGAATATATGGTAATATTTGTTTTTATCAAATATGGTATTTTGACCCAAAAATTTTCAATTTAAGCAGAGCATATCATACATATCTCATGCCGAGCTCTTGCATCGTAACAAGTTTAGAGCACCACGATGCCATCTGCCGACCTAGGGGAGCTCGATAGGCAGCGTGCATGATGACATTACCATCTAAGCATGACATTAATGCTTAATTCAAGCATTTGGCTCCTCGGTGGGACAGTGGGGTCCACCAGGCTCCTCCTGTTGAGTTGGGGCTGTGCGGTAGTTTGAAAAAAAACGTACATCTAAAAGTTAATTTAAAAGAATAGATACAATCTTAGATATGCAAAGGCTTTTATACATGTGTATTTATGTGCTAAGGTCATTAGAGCTGAGAGTCCATGTGGTCGTGACTCTATATGAATTATGGGTAATTAACAAAGGTTTAGAATAGTCGAGTTTGGATTGTGTGGTCGGACCATGTCGTTGCAGGGTGCAATGGGCTAGGTCGGACTTTGATCAAACTTGGTCGTATGGGTTTAGGACGCCTATTCTTGTTTTCGACAGGTTTGGACTTCATCTGTGGTAAGTGTGATGGTATTTACGCTTTCATGTATCGAGTGGTGCTATTTGACGTGTTTCTTGTCTGTGTGACTGCAGGACGTCGAGTTGGAGTCGTGGCGAGACACGGTGGACCGGACTAGGCGCAGGTGGCGCTGAGGTCAGAACGGTCGGGATGTGTCAAAGACGACGTGGACTTGAGGTGGTTGCGAGGCGTGCGAGGCAAGGAGCGCGGAAGCTTCCCGGAAGGTGCAGGAGGAGCGAAACGGGAATTTCGCAAGGCTGCACAAGCGGGAGCGGGCTCCGTTGGACGTAGCGGGCGTAACGGGGCGGAGACCCGTTAGCCAAGCGCTATAAAAGGAGAGGAGGGGCTGCATGCCCACTTGAACACTTGAGAGTATTTTAGGGTTTCATTTTTGAGTCAAAAGAGTCTTTGGCAAGTGGTTATACTTTAGGCTTTAGTTGGTGGAGGAGGCAGAGTAGTGTTCCCTCTGTTCCCCATCGATAGTTTCTAGGTGAGTGCCTGAGTGTGTCCCCTCTTGTCCAATCATGTAGTGAGTGGAGTTCTTGAGATGGAGAGGGAGAGGATGAGTTGAGAGTCTTGTAATCATTCATCTGTATTCAATCGTGTCATCGAGACTCCTTGTAATCCCTTTTTGCTTTGGAATGAGAAACTGAATTTTTCATCTGTTCGTGCTCTCTCTGTTCTTCGTTGCTCCATTTGGTTGATTTCTGAGCTTTTTGTTTTTCGAGATCTTGCTTGTTGGGAAGGCCCAAAATGAGTTGCTCTATGATGGGTTAGTGCCACAAGATCATTTGATCGATTTTCCGAAGAGTAAACTTGGTTTAAATCTCAGATTTCAGTTTTGGCCTTCCTCTGTTCATGAACTCAGTTTTTAGGTTTTGGTGCTGTTCTTGATTCCCTTGTTGAGATGGCTTGAAATTTGGTATGAAGAGTCCAGAGGCTATTAATTAGCTACTCTCAAAATTTCATAGCCAAAGGATCAACGGTTGGGGAGTAATTTGGTTTTTGGCTCGGTTCTTGCAAGATTTCAGATTTTTACCCAAATCTGAAATTCTTGTTTCTTGGAGGGGTTTTCTTGAAATTGGCTCTTGGCTTAGTCTTCTGGGAGTGTTCCCTAGCTATCCTCAAATTTTACCAAGCCAAGAATCCAAGAATCATTGCAAATCTCTCAGTTTTCAGAAAATCTCGTTTGCTGTTTTTCTCGAGAGGTATTACCGCTCCTGGAGAGGTACTACCGCTCGGACCAGCGGTACTACCGCTCAACGGTACTACCGCCCGTCTCAGCGGTACTACCGCTTGAGGCTAGATTTTTCCCGATTTGATTTTTCTCGCTTGCAGGTCTCTGTCTTTGTGCTTTTCCTGCTGCTGGGGTGTCTTGTGAGCACTGGTCTTCTACCTTCATAGCTTCCATAGCTATTGGAGAAGAAGATACGTGTTGGGGGCGATTTTTAGAAAGCGACATTCACCCCCCCCCCTCTGTCGCCATTTTGGTCCTACAATTGGTATCAGAGCCGGTTAGCTTTTGTCAATAGATCCTAACCGGTCTCAAGAGCCATGGCGACGGACAAGTACTCGACCAAGCCGCCCGTTTTCGATGGCATCGATTACCCCTTCTGGAAAAGCCGAATGGAGACATACATCCCGGCTTAGGGGTACGCCATCTGGCGCAAGGTCAAGGTCCGGTTTGTTGTTCCTGCCGATGAGAACATCAATGCTGGGAATATGGATGATGTTGAGGCAAACGCGAAGGCAAGGAACATCATTATCCAGGGCCTGAGTCGTGGCGAGTTTGACCGCATATCTCATCTTTCGTCCGCCTTCGATATTTGGGAGACCCTTGATGCTTACCATAAGAGCACCACCCAAATAAAGACGGTGCGACAAGACCAGTTCAAGCGAGATTACAACAAGTTTGAAATGCTCGTTGGCGAGTCCTTTGATGAGTGTTTTGCGCGTTTTCACAAGATTCTGAGCAACCTCCGAGCCGTCGGTCTCACATACTCCGACTCGGATAATGCTCGACAGATGCTCGCTGCACTCGATCTTCGTGTTTGGGAGATGAAGGTGACTACCATCAAGGACACCACGGACCTCTCGACTTTGACTCTTGATGCGCTGTACTCGCGCCTCAAGACTCACGAGATTGACATTGTCTCTCGCAAGTCGAAGTCACAGTCGATGGCTCTAGTCACCGATCCCAGTTCGGCTTCTGGTCCTTCTTCTGAGTCTTCTTGCGGTTTCTCCCTTGCTGTTCTCTGTGACATAACTGATGATCAGTTAGAGCAGCTTGCGGATGAGCAGCTGGCCCTCCTTGCTCGAAGATTCTCCCATGCTTACAAGGGGAGGAGGGACAGAAAGAGAGGAGGACCCGTGATTTGCTTCGAGTGTGGTGGCCCCAACCACATTCGGGCAAACTGCCCCAAACTGGAGAAGGGCAAAGCTGACTACGGCGGTTCGGGCAAGAACGACTACACCGACAAGAACCGCAACAAGAAGCCTCCAGTCCCTGCCCAAGGCAAGAAGAAGTTCCGTGACTTCGGGAAGGCCAAGAAGCTGTTTCACCGTGTCCTCACCGCGTTCGACGACCTCGACCTCAGCGAGGTGGAGGGATGGAGCGACGACGACGGGACGGGTGATTAGGACCCCAAGAGCGGCGACGACTTCTCCGGCATGTGCTTCATGACCCTCGAGGGCGAACTCAGCGACAGCGAGCTGTACTCCGACTCGGACGAGGTTCGCCGGGCAGGGAAGGGAAAGGTTTGGCTCGTATACTCCGGGTGTTCACGACACATGACCGGAGATTCCCGTTGGTTTTCTTCCCTCGCCCGTGCTCCAGGTGATGAGACGATCACCTTCGAAGATGCTTCATCTGGCGCGTCATCGCCAAAGGTACAGTGCGTGTTAATGCTTCTTTTATTTTGAAAGATGTTGCTTTGGTTAGTAAGCTGCAGTATAATTTGCTCTCAGTCTCTCAGCTTACCGATGACGGTTTCGAGGTGAGCTTTAAGAAAAACAATTGCAAAATTCTTGATTCTTCGGGTAGTCTGGTTTGCGGGATTTCTCGTTTTGGGAGGATCTTTCGTGCTGATTTCTTTGAGTCTTCTGGTGATCCTCTCAGGTGTTTAGTTACTTCTGAGTCCCGCGATCTTTCTTTCTGGCATAGGAGACTTGGTCATATTGGATTTGACCATTTGACCCGAGTTAGCGGTCACGATCTCATTCGTGGTCTGCCGAAACTCAAGATGGTCAAAGATCTTGTTTGCGCTCCATGCCGGCACGGCAAGATGGTTTTCGCTTCTCACCCTCCGGTCACAGTTACTATGACCGATGCACCAGGACAGCTGCTCCATATGGACACAGTTGGACCAGCCCGAGTGCAGTCAGCAGGAGGGAAGTGGTATGTTCTTGTCGTGGTCGATGACTTCTCGAGGTATTCTTGGGTGTTTTTCTTAGCCTCGAAGAATGAGACGTTTTCACATTTCCGAGGCCTTTTCAGTAGGCTTTCTGTTGAGCTCCCAGGTGCCTTACGAGCGATCCGCAGTGACAATGGCACGGAGTTCAAAAACTCCTACTTTGAGAGGTTCTGCGATGAGACATGTGTAGAGCATCAGTTCTCCTCTCCGCACGTCCCACAGCAAAATGGCGTCGTGGAGAGAAAGAACCGTACCTTGGTCGAGATGGCCAGGACGATGCTTGATAAATACTCTACACCTCGGAAGTTTTGGGCTGAGGCTATAGCCACCGCGTGCCATGTATCAAATCGAGTTTTTCTTCGGGCACACTTGCACCACACTTCTTATGAGTTGAGATATGGGCGAAAGCCCAGCGTCTCTCATTTTCGTGTTTTTGGTTGCAAGTGTTTTATCTTGAAGTCTGGAAACCTAGATAAGTTCGAGTCACGTTCCTGTGATGGGATCTTTCTAGGCTACTCGACTTCTTCGCGGGCTTATAGGGTCTGGAACTGCGAGTCTAGCAAAATGGTAGAGACCTGTGAGGTGACCTTTGATGAGGCCAGTCCGGCGACTAGGCCCGATATCTCAGGTTCTTTAGAGCATTCCGAGCCCATCTTTGTGGATGATGAGGTTGATGGAGATGAGGGGTGTCTACCTGATCCAGTCCTTCATCCACCCCTTGAGGTGCCGTCTTTCACTGCACCTCGAGGTGATCAGCCTCTGCCTACCACTTCTTCTGGAGCTAGTGGCTCTGTTCCTACCTCGTCAGTACATGAGGTAGAGGCTACTTCTTCATCTCATCCAGGACCTCCTCGACATATACAGAAAGCTCATCCTTCAGAGCAGATCATTGGAGACCTCTTCGAGCGTGTTACCCGCTCAAAATCTGGCTTATCTCAATTCTGTCTCCATTCTGCTTTCATTGCCTCCCTTGAGCCCAAAGATGTTTCTCATGCTTTATCTGATGAGTCTTGGGTCAATGCCATGCATGAGGAGCTAGAAAATTTTGAGAGGAACAAGGTCTGGTCGCTTGTCGAGCCCCCGCGAGGTCACAATATTATTGGGATTAAGTGGGTGTTCAAGAACAAGCAGAGCGATGATGGAGTGGTTATTCGGAACAAGGCTAGACTGGTAGCTCAGGGGTTCTCCCAGGTTGAGGGTCTAGATTTCGAGGAGACCTTTGCCCCTGTAGCTCGAATTGAGGCCATTAGAATCCTGCTTGCCTTTGCAGCTTCTAAGGGTTTCAAGCTTTACCAGATGGATGTCAAGAGTGCCTTCCTTAATGGAGTCATTGAGGAAGAAGTCTACGTCAGACAGCCTCCAGGTTTCGAAAACCCCAAATACCCAAACCATGTCTTCAAGCTTTCCAAAGCGTTGTATGGACTTAAGCAGGCCCCCAGGGCTTGGTATGAGAGGCTTAAGTCCTACTTGTTGAGTCATGGGTTTGAAATGGGTAAAGTAGATAAGACCTTGTTTATCCGTAGGCCTGGCAATGACCTTCTGCTCATCCAGATCTATGTCGATGACATTATCTTTGGCGGCTCTTCCCATGCTCTGGTTTCACAGTTCTCGGATGTCATGAGCACCGAGTTTGAGATGAGTATGATGGGGGAGTTGACCTTCTTCCTTGGCTTCCAAATCAAGCAGACTCGGGAGGGTACATTTCTTCATCAAGGAAAGTACACTCGTGACCTTCTGAGACGCTTCGACATGAGTGATAGTAAGCCTGTGTCAACTCCCATGGCTTCTACAGCCTATCTTGACCCAGATGAGGATGGCGAGTCCGTTGATCAGAAGGAGTATCGCAGCATGATTGGTTCCCTCTTGTACCTCACTGCCTCGAGACCAGACATACACTTCTCCGTGTGTCTTTGTGCCCGGTTTCAAGTTTCTCCTCGCGTATCTCACCGCCAGGCAGTGAAGCGCATCCTTCGATACCTTCGAGCTACCATTGACTATGGTATCTGGTACTCTTCCTCATCCTGTCTTTCCTTGAGAGCCTATTCGGACGCAGACTTTGCTGGCTGTAGGATAGATAGGAAGAGCACTTCGGGCACCTGCCAGTTCATTGGCACTTCTCTCGTTTTCTGGTCTTCAAGGAAGCAGTCTGGTGTTGCACAGTCCACCGCAGAGGCCGAGTACGTTGCTGCAGCCAGTTGCTGTAGCCAAGTGCTTTGGATGGCCTCGACCCTGCGGGACTTTGGGTTAGCCATAACTAGTGTTCCACTCTTTTGTGATAACACTTCTGCGATTAACATCGCTAAGAACCCAGCACAGCACTCTCGGACCAAGCATATCGATATCCGTTATCACTTCCTTAGAGACCATGTAGAGAAGGGTGACATCGTGCTCCATTTTGTGGAGAGTGACCATCAGTTGGCTGATATCTTCACCAAGCCTTTGGATAGTTCAAGGTTTTCAGCTCTGCGGGGAGAGCTTGGGGTGGTCTGTCCTTATGGACTGTTGTGAGGGGGGAGTTTCTACTTTACTGCTTTACTATTTTTATTATGCTCTAACTCCTTTTCTGATTGCATTGCATACGGGTGCATTGGGTTAGTCCTTCTAGCATAGGTTAGAGTGTTTCTCTAGTCTAGTTGCTTAGCTGTCTTCTTCTCATCTTGTGACCTAGGGTTCTGCTCTATTAGCCGCTTCTCTTCTCTTACTAGGTTGAGTCCACTCACTGCTTTCAGGTTCTAGCAAGGGTCGGGCCACCCTTGGGTAGACGGGATACGTGTTTGCTCCCTAGTGAGGTAGATTACCGTCTAATAGTCCTAGTGTTATATGGGGTAGATGAGAGTCAGTCTGAGCCATAGTATCCTCTATATCTTATCTATGCTTTAAGGACTGTCTGTGCTGTTTTCTTTCCCAGCTTCTCGATTTTATTGTTTTGGTTCAGGGGGAGTACATTTGGGAGCTTCTGGAGCTTAATATTGACTTAACTCAACTTGAACTAAAAGTTGCATCTAATGTTGAGGGGGAGCTGGACTTTCTTGCATTTTCAGCATTCTAGCATTGTAATCAATCTGCATTGAGCCTTGATTATTATCCTGTTATGACATGCTTCAATATTTTACACCTTGCCATGACTTGTGCTTAGCTTGCTAGATTTATCATGACTTCATATGTATAGACTAGCTCTTTGCCTTGATAAGTTAATTAAAATTGCTCAACTTGAATTAAAACTTGTCATGCTAGCATTTGAGTCTAGTCTCTCTTGAGCTATCCCTTTATGATTCATGCCATGTCAAGTAGGCTAAGTTGAGCGTTGAATCTCTATTGAGCCATAGTTTGAGTTGTTTTAGTCTCTTGATGATACATGAGTTAGTACAAAATGTTAAAAAGCAAAAAGATCTCTTTTGTGCGAAAAAACTGATTTCACCAATTCTTTCCTATGAAACGGCTTGCCATTACACTTGGCACGAACTTAGGGGAAGTTTTGGATGACCTAGACTATCTTCTTAAGCTGCTTGCTTGGAGTAGTCGCATAAGGCTTAAGATCTAGCACATGATAAAACAAAAATCTGGTTGGCAACAACCATGAATTTCGAAAGAAAATATGTCATTTGTGCTCCATTTGCTTAAGCTTCAAAAAGAACCAAATACTTTAACCAAAGTTTCAATCTTGAGCTTATAGCACTCTATTTGGACTCAATGTTAGCTTCCTTGTTCCGCTTAGCTTATTCACATGGCCTGCATCATCCTTGGATATCTCTAGTTAGACTTTGCTCATTGATGACTTGACTTGCTCACTAAAATGCATTACATTTCAGATTGTCATCTGTGTGCTCTAGCTGGCTTACATATATGTTGTCATGATCTAGATAGCGTTTTATTGAGTTATGGCTTGGTGTATTAAATTATGGTCATTATGGATAATTCTCATGGCTCTAAATGCTTAAATAAACAAAATTCAGCCATATTCATCCATTATGTCATATTCTCTCTATTGCATCTTGATGTGTTTATTGCCAAAAGGGGGATAATAGAGAAGAAAAAGTCTGTTGGGAATAGTTTAGAGCTTTGGAGATCAATTTGGTCTTTCTTGTTGCTCTAGTGTTCCTTCTGTCGACATGGTCATTAGCTTCATTCCCTTCTTTGAACCATGTTGGATTCTTCAAAATCAAACTCAACTTAATACTTTTTCTGAGTTTGTCAATATACTCATCAAGGGGGAGATTGAGAGTCCATGTGGTCGTGACTCCATGTGAATGATGAGTAATTGACAAAGATTTAGGATAGTCGAGTTTGGATTGTGTGGTCGGACCATGTCGTTGCAGGGTGCAATGGGCTAGGTCGGACTTTGGTCAAACTTGGTCGTATGGGTTTAGGACGCCTATTCTTGTTTTCGACAGGTTTGGACTTCATCTGTGGTAAGTGTGATGGTATTTACGATTTCATGTATCGAGCGGTGCTATTTGACGTGTTTCTTGTCTGTGTGACTACAGGACGTCGAGTTGGAGTCGTGGCGAGACACGGTGGACCGGACTAGGCGCAGGTGGCGCTGAGGTCAGAACGGTCGGGATGTGTCGAAAACGACGTGGACTCGAGGTGGTTGCGAGGCGTGCGAGGCAAGGAGCGCGGAAGCTTCCCGGAAGGTGCAGGAGGGGCAAAACGGGAATTTCGCAAGGCTGCACAAGCGGGAGCGGGCTCCGTTGGACGTAGCGGGCGTAACGGGGCGGAGACCCGTTAGCCAAGCGCTATAAAAGGAGAGGAGGGGCTGCATGCCCACTTGAACACTTGAGAGGATTTTAGGGTTTCATTTTTGAGTCAAAAGAGTCTTTGGCAAGTGGTTATGCTTTAGGCTTTAGTTGGTGGAGGAGGCAGAGTAGTATTCCCTCTGTTCCCCATCGATAGTTTCTAGGTGAGTGCCTGAGTGTGTCCCCTCTTGTCCAATCATGTAGTGAGTGGAGTTCTTGAGATGGAGAGGGAGAGGATGAGTTGAGAGTCTTGTAATCATTCATCTGTATTCAATCGTGTCATCGGGACTCCTTGTAATCCCTTTTTGCTTTGGAATGAGAATCTGAATTTTTCATCTGTTCGTGCTCTCTCTGTTCTTCGTTGCTCCATTTGGTTGATTTCTGAGCTTTTTGTTTTTCGAGATCTTGCTTGTTGGGAAGGCCCAAAATGGGTTGCTCTATGATGGGTTAGTGCCACAAGATCATTTGATCGATTTCCCGAAGAGCAAACTTGGTTTAAATCTCAGATTTCAGTTTTGGCCTTCCTCTGTTCATGAACTCAGTTTCTAGGTTTTGGTGCTATTCTTGATTCCCTTGTTGAGATGGCTTGAAATTTGGTATGAAGAGTCCAGAGACTATTAATTAGCTACCCTCAAAATTTCATAGCCAAAGGATCAACGGTTGGGGAGTAATTTGGTTTTTGGCTCGGTTCTTGCAAAATTTCAGATTTTTACCCAAATCTGAAATTCTTGTTTCTTGGAGGGGTTTTCTTGAAATTGGCTCTTGGCTTAGTCTTCTGGGAGTGTTCCCTAGCTATCCTCAAAGTTTCCCAAACCAAGAATCCAAGAATCATTGCAAATCTCTCAGTTTTCAGAAAATCCCGTTTGCTGTTTTTCTCGAGAGGTACTACCGCTCCTGGAGAGGTACTACCGCTCAAAGGTACTACCGCTCGGACCAGCGGTACTACCGCTCAACGGTACTACCGCCCGTCTCAGCGGTACTACCGCTTGAGGCCAGATTTTTCCCGATTTGATTTTTTTCGCTTGCTGATCTCTGTCTTTGTGCTTTTCCTGCTGCTGGGGTGTCTTGTGAGCACTGGTCTTCTACCTTCATAGCTTCCATAGCTATTGGAGAAGAAGATACGTGTTGGGGGCGATTTTTAGAAAGCGACATTCACCCCCCTCTGTCGCTATTTTGGTCCTACAAGAGCAACTCCAGTAGGGTCCCTACTTGAGCCCTCAAACCTCATATTTGAGGGCTGAGGCAAAAATAGAGGTCCAGCAGGGCTCCTACTAGAGCCCTCAAAAGTAGGGGCCCCTCAAATCTTCCCATCGAGCCCTCATTCCTGGGGGTCTGGAGGGAGCCCCTATTTTTCTGTTTTGACGGTTTTCACTCGCGCGCATCGACAGTTCCGCGCCGCCGCCCACCTTCGCCCGGTTCCGCGCCGCCGCCCGCCTTCGCCTGGTTCCTCTTCCCCTCCGACGGCCTGCCCCCGCCCAGATCTCGCCACCGCCCGGCAGCCCGCCCCTTCCCGGCCGCTCATCTTCCCGCTCCCCGCTCCTCCGTCGACTCTAGGCCAGCAGTGGAGGAGAAAAGAGGCGCCGGTGGCCGAATGGGTGGGGGAAGAAGGGAGGTGTGCACGAGCATGAGCAAGGTGGTAGAAGCTCACCTGAGCTACCGGGGCGGCCGGGTTGAGCCGGCGACGAGCACGGGCAACGGCGCGGGGAGGCGACCGTGGCGGGGGAGCTCGCGTGGCGGAGGACGCCGGCCGGCGGTGGGGGAGGCTGCAGGGTGCCGGGGTGCGGCTCCCACCTAGCGGAATCGGTCCGGGGTCGACCGATGGGGAGGCGGCGGTGGAAACCGCGGCGGCCAGCCGGGGGTGAGGAAGAGTCAAGGGGTGAGGAAGAGTCAGCCGGGGGTTGAAGGTGGGCGAGGGCGTCGTCGAAGAGAGCGAGGAGGTCGGAGGAGTGGGTGGCCGGCGGGAGGCGCGCGGCGAGGAGGGGAGCGTGGAGAGCGCGGCGGAGAGGGAGGGGCCCGAGCGGGGAGGGGAGCGTGGAGAGCGCGGAGAGCGTGGCGGAGAGGAGCGTGGAGAGCGCGGCGGAGAGGGAGGGGCCCGAGCGGAGGCGGAGGGCGGGCGAGGCGAGGCGCGCGGCTGCGGCAGGGCGTGGGAGCGGGTGGGCTGAGAGGAGAGGAGGAGGCGCGGGTGGATGAGAGGAGGAGGCGCGGGTGGAGGGGAGGAGGAGGCGCGGTGGACGAGCGGAGAGCGCACGGGTGGAGGAGAGGAGGGGTAGAGAGATTTGAGAATGACGAGTGGGCTCTACATGTCATTCTCAGTTGGAATGAATTTGAGGGCCCTGATTTGAGGGCTTCTGCTGGAGTTCAACTCAAAAAACAGGGCCCTCAAAAGTAGGGGGAGCCCTCAAATCAAAAGGGCTCTAATTTGAGGGCTTCTGCTGGAGTTGCTCTTAGCGCCTTGGTTGGTACGTGCCGGATTTTTTTTTTAAAAAAAAGAGGTGGGATCATACTTTTTTGGTCTAGATTGAGGCCCGGCCGGTGGCGGGCTGGGTTGGTACGATACGAACAGAGGCTAGACCAGGTCTGAAAAGCTGGCCCGTGGGACGGCCCGGCGCCACGGGCACGGCGGCGGCACTGGGAAAGGAGGATCTTCGCCGTCTCCTACGTGACCTCCACTGGTCGGTTTCCCCGCGTCCTCAGACTACCGCCATCTTGCCCAGATATGCCACCTCCATCTCCTAGTCCTGTCGATGTCGACCGAGTGCACCGTGCCGCTGACTCCGAGCCAATCCCCTCGTCCTGGTTTGTGAGCACTCTACTATCCTCTTCTCAATCAGTGAATTTGATTTCTTGTTGTCCTTTTCTCCAATGCTGTGTGTTGAATTGGTGTAGCTTTTGGTTACCGTTCTATATCAAATTGGTGTAGTAGAAGGCTTTAAATCACTAGTAATCCAAATACCTAATTGGTTGCGGCTTTTCCAAAAAAACAAATTGTGCTTGAATTGTACGGGTCAATGGCGGCGGTGTTTGCAATTTTGAGGGTCATCCTACCCCAACCCCAGCAGATGCTACACGAGGTGAGCTTCTTGAGCTCCTGAGTTTGTTGTGTGTGATATGCCTAAATTTGTCGGTCTGATGTGTACTGACTACTCTGTCTCGCCCAAAATGATGCAATAGTATGGTTTTTTTGGGTGCATTTAGGGTGTTTGTTGGAATGCCAAGGTGACTTAAGGCATGCATTAAAATGTCCTGGACAAATAACCTGTTGGCTCATTAGAATAAGCTGACTCTTCATGTGGGTTTAGGGGAAATTCCGCACAAGTTCAATTTGATAGTACATAAGCAATCATCTTTCTTGAGCTGATTATATCTACTTCAGGAAATATCTGTCTTAGTTCTGAACGTATTTGTAATCCCTTGTTATTAGTAGTATGGAGACGTCACAATCTGGCTGCTAGGCTGCTTCTTCACCGGCGTGACTGGACGCCTATGCGCTTGAGGTGAAGAGGCAGGTGGAGCTCTCTAGGGAGGTCACCTGCGAAGAAAAGGTCTCCCTTTTGTTCTTCTCCTCATGCACTCATCAATAATTTTAGTTTTGATTTGTCATGTTGTCGACATTATACATGAAACGGCCATTATCGGTTAAGTAGTTCTGAAAATCTGCAACAGGAAACAAAGAAAGAACTTTTGCTTACTCCTTTCTTTTGCTGTATTTGGTCACATCCTGCCATTTTGTCCTAATTGGTGTATGAACTATGTCCTAATTGCGTTTTACAAGTTTAGCGCACCTAATTTTCCTGGAATTTCTTGATTTGATCACTACAAGAAAACTATGCTGACAGCTTGGGTAATGGTATGCACATAACATGGGCAATGGAACAAGGTATATCTTTGTTGTGTCCTTGATCTCTGTTGAGGGGAACATAGCTTATATGCACTGTTCTTATGTCTTCTAAATGTTTATAATCTCTTCTTTACAGAGCATGGTCTCATATATTGCTAAATCTTACTTTGGTTGTTCACACCACATATTTTAGCTTGAGCTCTCCAATAATTCTGTCCAGTGCAGGCTATGTGTACATCCTCCGTAGTTTAGTTTGGTTCTCATCTAGCTCTTTTCAAGCTTAATCAACTTAAAAATTCAGATTTCTGCTTGTCCATATTTGAAACATGCATCAGATTTTTCTGTTGTGTTGTAGCTATCTACAGATTTTTAGCTGTACTAGCTGCATGTATTATAATTAGCTCTTGTGTTCTGCTTTAGGCTCTAGCATTTGATAAATCTCGTCTCCCAGCCTTCCTACAAACTTGATCATCTTGAGGTTCTGTATGAACTTAGTAGCTGATTCAGTTCTCATAGGGTATGTCTTTCACCTGATCATAGAAGTAGTGAAGCCATTTAGAGTATTGGGATATATGCTCATTCTGTATGCTGTCTTATTTCAGGGCTTTGATCACATCAACAAGTAGTAGTAAGAAGTCCTTCCTGGTGGCGTGAGACCTATATGACCTGAAAGGAAACGTATCCCTTGCCGAGCCCTTGTATCGTGATAGACCACCTGCCGAGCTAGGGGAGCTTGGCAGGCTCGTGTATGCATGGCATTAGTGCTTAAGCATGACATTAGTGTTTAATTTAAGCATGCTTAGCGACTTGCCAAGCTCTGGCTCCTCGGCGGGACGATGGGCCCACCAAGCTCCTCCTGCCGAGTTGGGGCAGCACGATAGTTTGCACAAACGTATGTTCAAGAGTTAAATTTGAAAAAAAAGTGGCTACATTCCTAGATATGCAAAGGCTTTCATACATGTGTATTTCTATGGTAAGGTCATCAGGGAGTTAAAACCAGATTTGGCACTGTTGTACACTATATTTACAAAACTAGTCGTATACGCACCGTATTTGCAAAAATGGCACTTCTACCGTCCGGTGCGCTGGCAGCAGTGCCAGCGAGGCGACACGATTTGTTGACTATCTCAATATCTTCAACAAATTTATCACACAACTGACAAGTGTAAATGAGAAAATTAAGAATGATAATGTCATCATACTTGTATCATCTCTACCACTATTACGGGAGCAATTAGTGATGAATATTTTCGTCGAAAAAATCACTATCAACTTTAATGAGTCAGTTGCATATCTATTGGAGGCGGAGTCTTTGAAAAACCCATCAGAATCTTCATTCTTGGGTGATCTAACATTGACCACAATAGATGTTGTAGATAAAAGCAAAGGTCACAGAAATAAGAAGAGCAAGACCAAGGGCACACGTGTATGCTATCTATGTGAGAGCTATCCATATGTCTAGTTTGTAGACTAATTTGTGATATGTCGGACTAACTCAGGACCGGTCGGTATACTCATATGACCAGTTCGTATCTGGTTGGACTAAAAGACCTATTTGTGTATTCTCTTTTTGCCTCACGATACTTGATTGAACTCCAGATGAGAGACGTGTCATCCATAGAGTGTTCAATCTTTTCACGATCTAGCGATAGATAACTTGATATGGTCGACTCTTCGACCACTCGTGGTATGACCATACACTTTCTTTATTCGACTACATCGAGAGGTCTAGAGATATCTATCCTATTATGTAGGAGGGGCAAATCCTATATCCGATCAGTCACATTACTTTGCGTGTTTCGTAGCATATCTGAAAGTTACCCTTATAACTACTTAGTTATGGAGTAACGTTTGTCAACCCCTAAATATACTATTATATATGTAGAAAATTGTGTTGACCTTAGGTACAAGAACTATACATTATCATTGCTTGAGACCAACTGGTTACGCATAAAAACATAACAATCTTGATAATATCTCAACATGGGTTAATCCAACATCATATTCTCTAACATATGTCCATATTATTGATTTGATATCTATATATCTATGATTCGTGAAATATGATCATCAATCAATATATGTGTTAATTTATAAATCATAATTGTCCCATATAATGATATAAGATCAGGGATAATTTAGAATAACATTAAAACATGGATAAATAGTTCCATAAATAAGTCATATATTTGTTGATCAATACAAAAGGCATTATTCAAGAAATAAAATAACATATTATTCAAGTGATCATAAACATAAAAATAATACAATCGTCTCTATGATTGTCTTTAGAATATATCACTAACATCTCTATCCTCTAACCTCCTTGATTTTCTCAAATAGGTTGTATTTTGTACGAAACATAGCTTTACTCATTCTCTCTTAACTCTTCTTCAACATCAGACATAGCTTTACCCTCTCTCTTTCTTAACTCTTCTTGCACATCATATTTGATCCTACGTGAAATCCACATCATATTTGATCCTACGTGGAAACTGTTGATATAAGTGCATTGATTGATTGGGAGTGCCCTGAGCAGTCTGCCGTGCTCATTAGAGCTTATAAGATTTGGTTTCAGGCTTATTTGATACTGTAGACTTTTTTTATACTATAGCTCTGTTGGCTTTTTCAGCGTAATTTGATTTAAAAAAATAAAAAAAATAATATTATTATGTACAATATAAAGAAATAAAAAACAAAAAACAAGAAGGCCCATAAAAACTAAAGAGTAAAAAAAAAAGATGAAGCTAAGAAGTTGGAAATCCAAAGTTAGAAGCTAAAAGGTAACCACTACTTTTGTGTATATATTGCTAGCAATGTTGAAGCTTTGAGTAGGTACTTATTGTCAGGTGAGGTGGTCATTCAGCAGACACCCCGAGGTGACGGTACTTTCGTTAGTTAGCAAGTAACAACTCTGAATATCTGCATAGTTTGTCGGTACTTTTGTTATGTGATGTTTGAATAGTCTTGGGAAATGAGGTTAACGGTAGACTCCTACGGCTAAAACCAACATGGGAAAATATGGTTTCTCAAAAACTCTGTAAAATTTATTGTTTCTAAAATCAATTTAAAAAAACGCAGGAGAGCTGCAATCTATTTCATTAAGATAGAAAGAAATAAAACAAACACTGTCCAAATGGAAATAAACTTATAATTTTTCTTCATAGAACTTAGACAAGATCATTAAACAAAACATTTACCATATGATAAACTGTGTCCTAACAAATCAACAGGCTAAAATTAAGACATTTGTACGGTCAAAATTTACACCCAGCTGGTAGGGTATCAATCTACTTGAACATGGGCCCAGTGTCAATCTACTTGAATATGGGCCCAAAACAAGTGGGTTATATGATTGAGATTTTTAGCTCGTATTCTCAAGAAGGCGTGCATCCAGATGGTAAGTGACATCCATTTTTTTTTTGCCTCAGCTACTTGCCTACTTGTATGCTTTGTGGGGAAATTCGCAAGTACTATTTGTGTAACCGATCAATACACATTTCATATATTTGAACCCCTAAGACCTCGTTTAAAACAAATCATCCTCGTCTGAATTTCGTAAGATCATGTCTCGCCATCAAGTAGAAGGCTATCACACATCTGTGCTGACCACCAATTGGGGAACTCAGTGCAAATTTATAGATGAAGTATGCTGAACTTGTCCTGCAGTATCTGGTCTCTTCTATACTAATTTGGTTATGATGGCAGCTCAGGTGTTCCAGGTACCATTCAATTCTAGTTCGGTTAGATGCTAGTTTCAGTATATTGCGCGTTTTGCTACCTGATTCTGAGACTGCGATTGTGAAGTATAACTGAAACTGCAATTGGTGCTGTCCCTCTCAAGAAAAAAAGGCCTTGCACAGAATTTTACAGATAGTGCCGAATTCATAGTCCCAATCCGAAGAAACTGATGGGTTCAAATGCGGACGTGGAATTCAGGGAACCAATTGTTGGTGCCCATCCACAAAAGCTGCATAACACTGCTACATCATTGCACCCTAAGCGCCGGACAAAAATACTACACCCTTCGTTACAAAAGAATATCGTTTTAGTGTAAGTACAATTGAACTTTCTAAACTTTGTCTACCGATATTATTTTCAATATTTAGATTGAAATGCATGTGTAGATTTATTGCGAAAAGAACTTGTATAAGTGTATAATTCTATTAGATTTTATAAATCTATTAAAAATTAGTGATCAAAATTATGTTTTAAAGACTATATAGAAGTCCAAATCTATGGCTATCTTCTTTTCGGCTTATAGCTTATAACTTTTGGCTTATCCACAGTAATTAGTTTTCAAACGAGGTGTCTTTTCAAGATAGAGTGTACAAGTCGATTGTAGTAAATACTGTATCGACTTCATTTATATCAGCAGTGGCGGAGCTAGAGCAAAATGGAGGGGGTGCACCACTTCAAAACGAATGGGCTGGACAGGGCGAGTGAGGGTGTTTTTTTGAGCTAGGGGTACACCATATTGGGCCAAGGGGGTGCACAAAGGGTGAATATTTACTAGTAATAACTAAATGGGAAAATTTGTTCTGTAGCACTGAAAGTTCACTGCTTTCAGAAAATACCATCGAAAGAACCCGGTTCCGGAAATTACCACCAAAAGATTCACCTCGCTTCAGGATTTAGCAATCTGTTAGTTTTTCATGTTGACGGTGTTAACTGAGACAAAAATGCCCTTGCGTTCCAATCTATGTTGCACGCAATTTTAACCAATAAACACCCAACACGGACTGCAACGGCAGTTGAATACAGGCAACCACAACAACAGCAAAATGGCATGGCAATATAAGCATATGATAGCCACAGTAGAATCTCCAAAATGCACAAATTTAATAGAGTTCACCGACCAGAAAATTTCAAAAACGAGTAGCAGAACAGGATGCATAACAATGGTTCACAACCCCGATTGTACTATCACAGTTACCAAACTACAAATAAGAGGACACTTGTTCCACAAAACTGATGAATGATGATGCTTGAAAGCACAGCTTCTCAATATTTGATCGGGGCCAGAATCTCCAGCTGAGAACCCAACTTCTCCTCGGCTGCCTTCTCAGCCTTGACAAGCAGTTTCGCCAGTTGCTTCCTCCTCTCATACGCAACCTTGGCCTTTTCCTTTCTCTTCTCTTCCAGCTCCTAAAAAAGCAACCCACAGAGCAGTGAGACATGATGAGCAATCAGATAAACAAACATCAAGCAGCATATTGGATAATGATTAGTAAAGGCCTAATGCATATTTGAAACAAAATAAAATGGTTTGCAAAGTAGTTTACCAACATATATAACCTATAATATACTTTGCTGCATTACTCCGTAATACAATAGTAATGAGCCTTAGAGATCTTGGTGGTTAGAGAACATCAACTGGGAAAACCCATCAAGAGTAGCAAATATATAGCTCACATCACAGGCTCAATGCAAAATATCTGGGCAAATTGTTGAAGAAAATCAAATCCACATTGGGATCTTTTGAATCAGAGGTCATGTGCTCCTAGTGGTGTGCACCAAATGTAAGTGAAAACATTGTTTGCTAAGAACAACCAACCAAGAACTGCATGGTTCTGATACTCTTGACCATTCAATAACAGACATCATAAAGTATTGTAAATGAACAAAACAAAATGTTCTAATTTGTTGTAAAATGTGGCATGAGCTATCAGAAGTAGCTGGTTGTTAAAATCATGTTGGAAAATCAATGGGAATCCGTCTGATTTTCTTCATCACCCAGAAACATGCACATCTTAACAAAAGAGAATATCAAAAGAATACTCTTAACTATCTCCACTAAGAAATCGGTAACAAACAGAAGACTTCATATAATAGAAGACCGGCAATCACAGACACACCCTAATCGCGCCCAGATCTAGATGACATGCGAATCCCACGTACTTGAGCGCGTCGTGGATGACCATGCGCTTGGTCCTGTCGTACGGCGGCGGGACGCCCTCGTACGCCTTGAGCCTGGCCAGCGCCGCCTCACCCCTCTTGGTCTTGTGCGGAATCATCCTGCCAAGCACAACGCACACGCCATCAGAAACACAAATCGAAATGGAACAACTAAGCAAACAAAAACGCCATGGATCTGCGCGTTGTTCCCCTACTGCGGACGGTGCGCCAGAGGATCTTGGCGGGGGAGCGGAAGTGGATCGGCCCGTGGGATGGCTTGGTGTTCATGCGCTTCCTTAGGAAGCGCAGGTACTTCATCTTCTACCGGACCAACCCGCCGGACATACAGATCTCCTCGCAGCGAACGACCACCACGCGCTGCCCGTTGAGCAGCTCCTTAGCCACGATCGAGGCCAGCCGGCCGAGCATGTGGTGGCGCGCGTCCACCACCACGCGCGGCGCGCACACGCCCGAGCCGGACACCATCTCGACCTCGGTCTTTGACTTACCTCCTGGCGGCGGCGGCGCTAGGGTTTGGATTGCTGGTCTGAGAGGATGGAAGGAGCATCCAGATGTTTGATCTTGATCCGTGGACTGGCCGAGGGCCTGAGTGCCCGACTGGTCTGCCGCTCGGTCTCAAGTCATGAGGGGCAAAAATGACATTACGAAAATACCACATGAACGGATACGAACGGAAACAAACAGACTGCTAAATCCCGAAGCGAGGTGAATTTTTTGATGGTAATTTTCAGAACCATGTTTTTTCGGTGGTATTTTCCGAAAACAGTGAACTTATAGTGCTACAGAACAAATTTTCCCTAACTAAATTTTGTTTTGGAACCGGGTTCCTGGGAACCCCCTCCGGCCCATGTGCCTCCGCCCCTGTATATCAGTTAAAATCGCACACAAGTATCTTTCTTTATACTATCTCCACGAATAACCATAATGTAAAAATTTAAGCAAAAAATCCACCCTATACATATGTGTGTGTGTATATATATATATTCTTTTTTAACCGGACAGAGTAACAGTTTTGGATGCGAGGAAGAACTCTTCGCTGAGAAACGTGCCGCGCTGCTCGTCTCCTCCGCAGCAAGCCTGTACAAGCGGACATGCCTCCACGTTGTCGCACCTCCTCACTGCTCACTGTCCGGTGGCCCCCGCACGTGTACCCACTGGCGGCGCTTCGACGGGCCACTCCACCGCGTGCCGCGGCGCCACGCGAACCCAACCCAACCCGCGCGCGCCTCGCCTCCGCTGCTCCACCTCACTCGCACATGCGGCTCACCTCAGCTCCGCTCACACGCACGCAGCCGCGAGCACGAGCGCGTCAGCTCAGCTCGTCTCCCCCCTCCGCGCCGCGCAACCACACAGGCAGGCAGGCAGGCAGCCCCACCTCACGTCCAGCGCGGCAGGGCAGGTCTCCTCTCCATTATTTAGGTTGTGTTTGGTTCAGGGGATATCCCGGGATGGGGTGGGTTGGACCCTTTTTTTGTAGTGTTTGGTTTGGAGACTTGGTGGGGTGGGTTGGACCCAAAAGAAAAGATTCTCCTGAAAAGTGGGTTGGAACGATCCGCCCAAAACGAGCGAACCGCGCCAACCCACTTCTCCTGCGCGCGTCTTCGCCCGTCTTCCCCGCCGCCCGCGCCTCTCCCCCCGGCGCCCGTCTTCCCCGCCGCCCGCGCCTCTCCCCCCGGCGCCCGTCTTCCCCGCCGCCGGCGCCCGTCTTCCCCATCTCCCCCGCCGCCCGCGCCTCTCCCCCCGGCGCCCGTCTTCCCCGCCGCCCGCGCCTCTCCCCCCGGCGCCCGTCTTCCCCGCCGCCCGCGCCCCTTCCCCATCTCCCCCGCCGCCCGCGCCTCTCCCCCCGGCGCCCGTCTTCCCCGCCGCCGGCGCCCGTCTTCCCCATCTCCCCCGCCGCCCGCGCCTCTCCCCCCGGCGCCCGTCTTCCCCATCTCCCCCGCCGCCCACGCCTCTCCCCCCGGCGCCCGTCTTCCCCGCCGCCCGCGCCCCTTCCCCATCTCCCCCGCCGCCCGCGCATGGTGCTCCGGTCGTCGCCGTCGTCTCCACTGCCGGCATCCTCTACACCAACCCATTCTATCCCTCCATCCAAACAAAAAACAGGGACTAACCCATCCTTACAACCAAACAAAAAGTGGGATTATCCCATCCTACATATCTGGGTTGGAGCTATCCCATCCCACCAAGTCTCCAAACCAAACACACCCTTATACCATTTCCGCGTCCCCCACCCTCCGCTTTCCCAATCGAGCCGAGCACCGCAGTTTCAAAAAAAAAAAAAAATCGAGCCGAGCACCGCAATTGCTGCGGGGCACCGGAAACCGGCTAGAAAAGGCAACCTCCCCGCCCCTGGAAAGTGAAAACACAAGGCAACCACCGCACCGCAGCGCCGAGGCGGAGGGAGCAAAAGCTCGACAAAAAGGAGAGGAGGAGACGAAGCGTCCGAGCCCAAGCAACTTCCCCCATCTCCTCTCCCATGCCCGCATCGAGATCTTAGCAGCACCGGAGATCGAAGAGGAGCGGCGACGCGTCCCCCCGATCCCTCCTCCTCGCCGCCGCAGCAGACGACGACCGCCGATCGGTAAGTGATCCGATCCGCTTTGTGTGCATCGGTGCCGGATCGCGGCCGGGGGCGGCCGGATCTGGTACGGATCTCGCGGGGGCGCGCGTAATTCCGTGGCCCTGTGAGGGGAGTTCAGCGTTTTGCGGCGTGGTCTGCGGGTGCGGCCCGATCGCGGCGTTGCTTTCAGCTCGAATCTAGCTGATGTGCGTTCTGTGCCGCGCGCGGGCGTGCGTTTTTGTGGTGGCGTTGTGGATAAGTCGGGGTTTTGTCCGCATTTGGCATGGCTGGCTGGTATGAATTGGGCGTGCGTTGTGGATTGCAGGGGGAGGAGGGGAGGGGAGGACGCGATGGAGGCGGACTCCGGGAAGCTCTTCGTCGGCGGCATCTCGTGGGAGACGGATGAGGAACGCCTCCGCGAGTACTTCGGCCGGTTCGGGGAGGTCACCGAGGCCATCATCATGCGGGACCGCAACACCGGCCGCGCCCGTGGGTTCGGGTTCGTGGTCTTCGCCGACTCAGTTGTCGCCGAGCGAGTCACCATGGACAAGCACATGATCGACGGGCGCATGGTAATTATGTGACGCCCTCCGTGCTCTTTCCTCCGCTAATGTAGTAGTGTGCATTTCGGTGGGAATTCTGTTGTAATGCTGTTGTTTACTGTTTGAGCTGAATTGCTCATGTCTGATTCAGGTGGAAGCCAAGAAAGCTGTTCCCAGGGACGACCAGAGCATCGCAAGCAAGAACAATGGCAGCAGCATAGGGTCTCCTGGACCAGGCCGTACTAGAAAGATCTTTGTTGGAGGTCTGGCCTCCAATGTTACCGAGGTAGAATTCAGAAGGTATTTTGAGCAATTCGGTGTGATAACAGATGTGGTTGTGATGTACGACCACAACACGCAGAGGCCTAGGGGCTTTGGCTTCATCACCTATGATTCAGAAGACGCAGTGGATAAGGCTCTGCACAAGAACTTCCATGAGCTGAATGGGAAGATGGTTGAGGTCAAGAGGGCTGTTCCAAAGGAGCAGTCACCTGGACCTGTTGCGCGTTCACCTGCGGGAGGGCAGAACTATGCTATGAGCAGGGTTCATAGCTTCTTGAATGGCTTCAACCAGGGTTATAACCCGAACCCAATAGGAAGTTATGGCATGAGGGTAGATGGAAGGTTTGGTCTGCTTACGGGTGCCCGAAATGGGTTGTCGTCATTTGGCCCTGGTTATGGAATGGGCATGAATGTTGAAGCTGGGATGGGTGCGGATTTTGGTGCAAACTCTAGTTTCGTCAATAACTCCAATGGGCGGCAAATAGGTTCGTACTACAATGGTAGTTCAAACAGATTAGGTAGTCCTATCGGATATGTTGGTATTAATGATAATTCTGGGTCAATATTGAGTTCAATGGCAAGGAATGTTTGGGGTAATGGAAATCTGAACTACCCAAGCAACCCTACGAACATGAGTTCTTTTGCACAATCTGGAAGTGGAAATCAAGTCAACATCACTGGTGACAGTATAGATTGGGGAGGTCCTACTTCTGCCCATGGGATGGGCAGCATTTCAAGCCTCGGGTCTGGTAACCTTGGCCGTGGAACTGGAGATAACTTTAGTTTGCCTTCTGGCGGCTATGGAAGGAGCAATGCAACTGGTACCATTGGTGAACCTTTTTCTGCATCAGCCAATGCATATGAAATGAACAATGCAGATACATATGGCAGCAGCTCTATTTATGGTGACACAACATGGAGGTTCACATCATCTGAGATCAACATGCCTCCTTTTGATAATGATATTGGAAATGTTGATCCAGATATGAATTCAGCAAGTTACATGGGCAACTATACTGTTAATAATAATCAGACTAGCAGAGGTCAGTATCCATTCAACATTTTGCTATGAGCTCACATAGCAGCCCCCATTTATTTTTCAGAAAAAGAAAGGTGCTGCATAACTCAGTTAGATATTAAAGAAGCAGAACAAATAAGTGATGAGTGCAATTGATCTTCCTTTCCTCAGTTCAGGAAAACTACATATCTATTCATTAAAAAAGAAAGAAAAATGTTGCGTACTTGCATGGCATATGCTTAAGCAGCTTGATGCTAATGCGGCTAATACTATCCCTATGATCTGTTATGAATTGACAAATGACAATGGATAATATTTTGTGGACTTAAATTTGGTATGAACATGAAAGGCTCACAACCCATCTTCACAGCTAGGATGCTACTTAGTTCGTCTTGTAGGGTTAGTAGATTTTTAGATACCCATATATTGTTTACATACTTCCATTCTTTTGGAGCATTCACCTGGTAGGTCAGTTGAGTTACATATAGATGATTGATAGGAATCCTCTTGTAATCAAACTATGGCAATTTACATATTACATTTAGCCTCGTATTTGGCATTGAAATTGGGAGTTGTTGTGTGAAAACTTCAAGGGCTTTGAACGATAATGAATAAATCGAATTGTGAACACTGGATTTATCCATTCCATTGACCTGGGATGTGATTCTATGTTGCGCCTGACAAACACAATGGATTAGTGATCAATGTTGTGTCTTGCAATTTCAGTTGTGCTAAGTTAATCAATGAAGTGATTGATGTATGATGTATTCAATAATCTGATACATCTGAATTCCCGATCTATTTGATGATCATAATACTAGGAGAATTTTTTGTGACCAACTCTTTCTTACTAAGGCTTTATTCGTATTGGTTTCTGCTTCTGGTTTCCACTTAGAAAAGTCAAAAGCCAATATGAATACCTGACTCCTCAAAGTGACTTCTCCGCTCCTCTCGCTACCGTCTCGCTCCGGAGATAAGGCAAGGGGTCACGGATGTATTACGCACCCTACTCCTCTCGCTCTCATCACGTGCACGCATCTTTCCCACACTTTGCTCACTGCTCACATCCTTCTTTTTAAAGTTACTTTTTTCACTCACTACTATTCATTTCAACCAAAAGCCAAAAGCCATCAGAAAAACCAATACGAACGCCCCTAAAAAGTTGTGCTTTGCTACAACTTAGTTTTGTAGTACCATCCTGAAGTTGAGTGTACAGGACAGTGTTGGAGGTATGTAATGCGTCTTCCTGAGCAATAAAAAGGGAAAAAAGATGGAAAACAATATATTAAAATATATGGGAAAAGAGGGATGAGCCATGAGCAATTCTGAGCAGTATTGTGTATACATGTGGCTGTTGGCATTGGTTGAGCAAATCACTTGTCTAAATATGTTTAGAACCTAGTTTTACAGCATCAGTTAACCAATGGCAGTTTGTAGTATGGATGAAAAGAAGTATGTAGAGTGCATTATGTCATGTCAGTGGAGGATGGACATGTCGGTTTTATCAGATGAATCATTGTAGTTCTACATTCTCATTTGCTGTAAGGACTGTTCTCGGTGTTTTTGTTTCCAAAGCTACTGTCTTTTGTTGTTATTTTTGTGTTCATCTGACAGTTTAGAATACTCTCAAGGAGACTAGACAGTGTTGAGATTCTACATAGGAATGAGTTTACCTTTTTTAGAATCTAATCATGGCTACCAGTTGAAGAATCATGTGCTCTAGTTGTTTTCTAAAATTCCAGACCTAAAATGCAATTCGATTCTCTATTCATGAATAGTTGTTCATCTAGATGCAAATATTTAGTGCAAGAAGCATGCATTTGTTGTTCACACTTGCAAGGGTACAAATACCGATGGAAGTTCAATGTTTAGACATGGGTATGCACTTACATGAATGTGCAGGCTACAACAAAATTTTGGAGCATATGTGTTAGCTGAGGACCTATTCTTATAATATTTTCTTGTCTTATAGTTAGTTAATTAATTTCAAATTGTGATAATTTGGTTGCCTATGTTTGAAATTCTGGAAATATGTTAATCCTATTTGTTAGAAACAATAATAACAACAAAACATTTTGTCCTAAATAAGTTAAGGTAAGTTAGGAATGAAATCTCTTCAAGGTCAAATAAACGATATCTTTATAAGGTAAGTTAGGAATGAAATCTCCTCAAGGTCAAATAAACGAGATCTTTATAATAAAACTTACAAGACTAAAACAAAAACCCTAAGTCCTACATTCTGCAATCTGAACCGAGAGCCTAAAACACTGCCTTTAAACTTTATTCTTATGTCATATTTCTGGTACGTGGATCGCTAACTTCTGTGCGTTTCTAAAAGTTACTTTTCGGCTTTTCTACAATACTAACTTTCAAACGAAGTGTCTTTTTAAGGTGGGGTCTGCAAGTTGATTGTAGTACATACTGTAACGATTTCATTTATATTGGCTAAAATTGCACATGAGTTTTTCTTACCCCTTACCTATGTAGCACGGACACGCCTCAAAACCGTCGTATCCGTGTCCGACACGTGTCCGACACGGATACGACACAGACACGTCTTGGACACGTGTCGGCGACGTATCGGCCGATTTCAGAATTAATTTTAATTATTAAAATTCTCGACACGTATCAGACACACTAAATATACGAGTCGGACACGGCCTGGATACAGCCAGCCCAGGCATGGCCTAGGACACTGCCAGCCCATAACGCACACACGGGCGTTGCCCTAACCTCCCGCCCCAGATACCGAGCGCCTCATTCCCATCGCGCTCGCACGCTCGCGCTTCTTCGCTTCTTTGCATCAGCCGCTCGCGCCGCCGCCCACTCCCGCATCTCGCCACCGCCCGCTACCACCGGCTCCCGCATCTCGCCGCCGCCCGCTCCCGCACCTCGTCGTTGCCCGCTTCTACACCTCGCCGCCGCCCGCTCCCGCACCTCGTCGCTGCCCGCTCCTACACCTCACCGCCGCCTGCTCCCGCCGGCTCCTGCACCTTCCCGCCGCCCCGTCGGCTTTCTCCCACTACCCGCTCTCGCCCTCTCCCGCACTGTCGCTGCCTGCTCCCGCCGGCTCCCGCACCTCGCCACCGCCCGCCGGCTCCTGCACCTCGCTGCCGCCCATCGGCTTTCTCCCGTGCGCCGCCGACTTTCTCTTGCGCGCCGTCGGCGTCCCCGCTCCACCGAGGTATCATCTCCCCGTTTCTCTGTTTTAGCATTTAGGGTTGAGATGCAGACTGCTAGTAAGCCAGCAATATATATTTAGGCATTTAGCAAACTTGTGCTTGATTGCTTGTTTCATCATTCTAGAAAAATGGAAGACGCTAATTCTAGTGCTAGAGAGGAAATTACACTTTTCAAATTACAAGTTTACAATTTACATTATTTCAATTTAATAAGCATGTGGAAACATAGAAAATAATACATATATATAATTTATTTATTATTTAAATATATATAGCCGTGTCGCCGTATCGGTATTTTTGGGAAAACGGTGAATTCCCGTGTCGGTGTCGTGTCGTGTCGACGTATCCGTGTCCGTGCATCACTGCCCCTTACTATCTCTCACGGACAATCCAAAAACTATAAGCCGCAGCAAAAAAGAACAGAGTTGAATTTTAATTCGAACAACTGTGCTCACTGGTAGTTCATCTTCGTGTTTAGGTCATTCAGTCAATCTGAATTTCAATGTGGCGTAAGGGCTCCTTGTCTCAAGCACACAAGCCATTCTTTGTCATGAACAGTAACAATTGTGTTCTAATCAAGGGTACACTTGTTGTGTTAAAACATTATGTATATGTTCTGAAATGAATTGAATGGAATACACAAGTTCTTTGTTGATAATTTTATATTTTACCAGTCAACCCATGATCTGAGATACATGCAGTAATTGAGGCTGTTTGATGTCAATACACTCTTTATTATTGAAACCTATATTGAGAAGAACTATACAATCTTGTTTCTGACTATGTTTTGTTGGATCCTTTTGCAGGTATCACTTCCTAGGGGAGAGTATTATTATATTCCTATATGACTTGGGATAGGCGAAACACCCATTATATCAGGTATTCAGGTGCATGACTGAATTGGTGATATCAGATTAATATACAGGTAATTTAATTGTTTCTAGCTAACCAGAGGTGTGGTTTATGGACACCAACATGCTAGAGGAGCGGATACGAACATTTTGTGAAGGTTTCAGATTTTAGTTTAATTTCTACGTGTATTAGGTCTTTTTGGTTTTTGAATGAGATGTGCAGCGGTGATTGCGGCACATACTTAGAAGTGTTCCAACATAAGCTGGAATTCTGTCATACGGACAAACTTGTATACCAAAGGAATGCTGTACTATCTTGCCCATTTATGTCTACGTTAGCTCGTGTGTTTTCTTTCTATTTTTAACCATTCCATTTGTATACTAGAGATTTGGTTGACCTACTGGTGAAACTATTCGGGGGGCCAATGCCATCTTTGTCCCCATTAATAAAGCCACCAAAAGTACATGTCTACGCTGATTCTCCCGTTTTTGTGACATGTATGTTTTTGCCTGTTTTTTTTATAGTACTTTGGTTGTAATTATGCATATTTGCACATTTGTGTTTCATTGTTGTAAAGCTTTACAGTTGGCGGTTAGTTAAATGCAAGCTTTTCATAGCTTAGGAAGCATGTGGTCGTGTCTTTCTGTTTTCTCCTCTTTTGGAAAGTAGCTGTCGGTCTCATGTGGACGGAGCTTCCTTTTAGGTAGTTAAAGGGCAACAATATATGTACATCTCTAGAAAACAGTTCATAACTTCTGCTTCCATAGACCTTCACCATAACTTTTAGGTTACATTATGACTTTCTGCCACCTATTAGTTACATGTAAAGCGCTTCACATAACTACTTTTCATATCTGTTGATTGCTAATGCTTTTGGCCAACCTTTGGAATGGAAGGTTTTAATAGGAATATTGGACGAATTTTGTTGTTTTCTGCAAAATTATTGTGTCCGAAACATTTCAACAATTCAGGAAACTATACTGTTAGAATACATTTGGGAAGTTAAAAGCGAAGGTTCACTTAATTCAAATGATTTATAAAAGCAACCGTGAGGGTGTAGTTTGTGTTTCTGGGGTGATTTGGTGCTGAAATCAAAATTTTGCACTTCCCCTCCATTGGAGAGACTATCTGGTCCCATCTTTTTTAAAGGGGGGAAATAAAGGGAATTTCTTGTTCCTTTTGAAATCCAAAGGCATTCTTCCGAGTAGTGTTGAACATTCAAGCTATTGAGTGGTTTCTTTTTATCTGAAACCAACTAAAATGTTGATTTCCGAATTCTGACAAGTTGTGCTGTATATAAACTTCACTGACAACTGGCATCGTGCCTACACCGGAGACTACGCCCCGTTTGGCCGGGCTTCAGGGCCTGTTCTTTTCGGCTGCGGCTTATGGCTTTTAGCTGAAATTTTTGAATTTTAGCTGTTTACGGTACAGATTACGGAGAGACAGATACTCATTTGCGATTTCGGCTGATACAGATGTTAGGCTTTTAACGTGTAGATCATTTAACTTGTAGACTCTGTCTTAAAAAAATACTCCGTTTGAAAGTTAGGTACTGTAGCAAAAGCCAAAAGCCGCCAACTTTTGATTTAAAGAACATGCTATCAGTTTCAGTTATTTTGGGTTTAAAGGTGTTTTCCCTTGTGGACTTCGAAACCTAAAAATAAATTATAAATTTGAAGCTGAGTCTAAAATAAACTACAAATTTGAAGCTAGGATTTTCTAGTTTCTTTTGAAGCCAAGCTTCAAAGCCAAAAAAAAAAAAAAAAAATCCCGGCCAAACGGGGCGTAGTACAATCGCTAATGTCAAGAAGCAGCAAAACTTTTGTGTACAAACTACGTACAATTTATTTACCATTCCATTCTTTCCTTCGTTCCGTAGTATAACCCCTCGAAATATTGTTTTAAGCTGGAGCCTCTACACGGACAAGGGTCCTCTCACGTGCGAACCGCCAACGTAAAAACCTCGAGGACGAAGGTGACCCTGGTGAGCACCAGAACGACACCAACGTATGCGTGCTTGTACTAATGGTCAGGCTGTACGATGCTGATGCCCTTGAAGACATCGACGACGCTCAGAACGACGACCGTGTAGCCGACGGACCAGTGGTACAGGTTCCAGTAGAAGCGAACTTTGACGGTCTTCTTAGGGCGCATCAGCAGGGCAAAAACCTGATGCAGACACAGTATGTCTCAGGCTTGCAGACACAGTATGTCTCAGGCTTTCAGCACGTAGAAGTAGGGAAGTTGTTGCTGAATTTGGTATACTTGGCAAAAGCTGTTCTGTTCTTGCAGCTAGCATCACTTCGTAAGAAGACAGCCCAACAAATTGCCGGGTCAAATCAGGCAAGTCTTTGAATTACTCCCATGACGTATGTTTAGCTATATGCAACAAGTTGTTGGCATGGATAACCATCATATGTAACTAAACTACAGCAAATTCATCATCGATCTTAGTTCACCGACATAGACAAAGATTGCTTATCCACACATGCATGTTGCGTACTATTATTTTCAAGTCTCAAGTCCTGTGTAATCCGCAAAAGGCACAACTAAAAAGGATGCCATGAGCAGATTGTATATTACCTGGAGTGTTGCTAGGGTGAAAAGGGCGATGCCGGTGTTCCGATGGTCAGGGTACAGGGCACCTTTTGCCTGGTTACCAAGGGTAAGGCCGAACCCCCATCCGGCGGCTCCGATTATGTAGGCGCTGCACTGGCAGGCAACGTGGAGGTAGAGCCATGCCGGATCGAGCGACGGGAACACCCTCGTGTACCTCGCCAGTATGACGCCGAGAGGGAACAGCACACCCCAGCTCACAACATTCAGCACGCCATGGATATGCACAGACCAACTCAACAACCAATTTATACTTCTCAGCAGAATTTAAAATTTTCAAAGTGATGGATCACTTAGGAACATGATTAAGAAGCATGTTGATGCGAAGAACGTACGTTCTTGCGGCGTAGCATTGCGCTGTAGACGTTATTGCTGCCGCCGTCGCTTGGTGCAGGGACGGCATCGACGACCGCCGCGTCGCGGGAGCTGAAGTCCCAGCTCCGCGACGACATAACGTTGTCGCCGTACGTCTGGTGGCCGCCCGGCAGGCCCTTCCGGGACGTCGTGCTGGCCTGCCAGACGATGTTCTGCCTGGTGCTGTTCCCCGGCAGGCGGCAGCGCAATAGTGGCGTAGATGTCGTACGCACCGTCGGCGTACTCCGCGCCGCGGCTGCACACGGCGAAGCTTAGGTTTTCGTCCGCGACCACGGGCGCGTACCTGTCGATGACCGTGTCAGATCCCGAGAGGAATCTGATCCAGTTGAGACAAATCTCAGAATTTGGAATCTGGGGAAAGGAAGCAAACGAGAGGAAGAGAGGAAAGTATCGATACTGCTACTACTAGACAAAAGTGATAGTCGGCAAAAGTATATCCATCCATTGCATTACCGACTTATGTATACAGTCCATAGTTTGGCAAGTCTGCCCATTACAGCAATTTAACAGCATATTAAACACTAATTAAAGTTAACTACTCATTAGCTTAAGCAGTTCCAGCTGGGAGAACGTAGACCATTGATTCCTTCTTACAAGTAAGGAGCAAATCCTGGCCATCCAACAGACTTAAACCTGAGAAACGATATCCATCCAAAAATATAAAGCGTTGCCTTCCTTCAGACATCTCCACAATCTGACATTTCCTCCTCCTCAACCACATACTTGTCCTCAAGTATCAGAATTAGGGAACCACGACTGGATAGTTTGAGAATAAAATTCTGGGAACACACTTTTGATGAAACTAGCATCTTCCCAGGAAGAATCTTCAGGAGGCAGGTTCTCCCATTGAACGAGCCATTGAGTAATCAATTGATCTCTTCTGGGTAACGCGCGAGTCTCCAGCACTGAAACAGGGGCAGTCTTCAATCTTCCATCCTTGCCAACCAGTGGTAAATCTGGGCTGGGAATTGCCTTTAAACCACAGTGCTTCTTGAGCTGACTGACGTGAAATACTGGATGAATGCCAACACCTTCAGGTAGATGAAGTTTATATGCTACTCTCCCAATTCTTTGCAGCACTTTAAAGGGCCCATAGTAACGACTTGTGAGTTTTAGAGCTTGTCTGATCCCAAAAGCAGCAGTGCGGTAAGGTTGCATTTTCAAATACACCATGTCCCCTACCTCAAAATGTCTTTCAATGCGATTCTTATCAGCATGTTTCTTCATCCTGGCTTGAGCTTGAGCCAGATTTCCCTTCAACCTCCTGAGCATAGTTTGTTTTTCTTGAAGAAAATCTCTAACTTCTTCTTCTTGGGGGCCTGGAATACTAACTTCACTGATAGTCGGAGGGGGAAACCCATACAGTGCTTGGAATGGAGTTACCTTCAAAGAAGTGTGAAAAGAGGTGTTATACCACCATTCAGCAAATGACAGCCATGCCACCCATTGCTTTGGTTCTTGAAAAGCCATACATCTCAAATAATTCTCAACACATTGATTAACCCTCTCCGTTTGCCCGTCCGTTTGAGGATGATATGCCGAACTAAATCTCAATTCAACCTTCAATGATTTAAAGAGTTCTTGCCACAATTTACTTGTAAAAATACGGTCTCTGTCAGACACAATAGCTAGAGGGAAACCATGCAACTTAAAGACATTGTCAATAAAGGCTTGAGCCACTGATTGAACAGAATAAGGATGAGTGAGGGGAATGAAGTGCGCATACTTTGTAAATCGATCTACCACAACGAAAATGACTTCATACCCCTTAGATTTTGGCATTCCCTCAATGAAATCCATACATATGTGAGTCCAGGCCATATCAGGTAAAGGCAAAGGCTCCAGAAGACCAGGGTAATGGCAGTGTTCAGATTTGGATCTCTGGCAGACAGGACAGCTCTGCACGAAAGAATGCACTTCCTTTTTCATACCTGGCCAATAGAAAAGGCGCTTAATCCTTTGGTAGGTAGCAACCATGCCTGAATGCCCACCTACAGCAGAAGAATGAAGAGAAGATATGATCTGCTGTCTTAATTCAGCATCATTGCCCACATAAATCCTTCCCTTATACCGTAGAATGCCTGAATTGAATGTGAAATCAGAATCAAGATCTGGGGCTATTGTTAGACTCTCCATCAATTCTTTACAATGACTATCCACCATATAACTGTTTTCAATTGCTTCCACCCAAATGGGGACTGCCATAGAGACAGCATTCAATTCGGTTCCTCTTCGGGATAAAGCATCTGCGACTCTATTTTCCTTTCCTCTTTTGTACTCAATCAGATAATCAAATTCCAGCAGCCTCAACATAAGTTTGTGTTGAATACCCTCTCCAAGTTTTTGCTCAGCCATGAATTTGAGACTCTGTTGGTCGGTTTTGATCACAAGTTGGGTTCCCAAGAAATAATGTCACCATCTCTTCAATGATTCAATTATGGCCAATGCCTCCTTATCATAAGTGGAAAGAGCTGCGGATTTAATTCCAAGTGCCTTGCTGAAATAAGAAATGGGCTTTCCATTCTGCATCAGGACTGACCCTATCCCCTTTGCGCTGGCATCGGTCTCCAGAGTGAATGGTTCAGAGAAATTTGGTAGAGCTAAGACAGGTGCAGTAGTTAATCTGAGTTTTAATACTTCGAAAGCTTGATCCTGAGGCTCTCCCCAATTGAATCCATCCTTCTTCAACATGTCATGAAGAGGCCTACAAATTAACCCATAGTCCTTGATGAATCTCCGATAATACCCTGTCATTCCCAAAAAGCTTCTTAATTGCGATGCATCTTGAGGCTTAGGCCATTCTCTCACAGCTTCAATCTTCTTAGGATCAGTAGATACCCCATGCTTAGAGACTATGTAGCACGGACACGTGTAAAAACCGTCGTATCCGTGTCCGACACGTGTCGGACACGGATACGACACGGACACGTCTCGGATACGTGTCGGCAACGTATCGGCCGATTTCGGAAATAATTTTAATTTTTAAAATTCTCGACACGTGTCGGACACGGCCTGGACATAGCCAGCCTAGGACACGGTCGGCCCAGGCCGGCCCATCCCTAACCCTAACCATAAGCGCCGATTCCCGAGCGCATCATTCCCATCACTCGCTCGCGCTTCTCCGCATCGGCCGCTCGCGCCACCACCCGCTCCCGCCGGCTCCCGCATCTCGTCGCCGCCTCCATCTCCTCACTCGCATCTCCTCTGCCCACCGTCTCCAGCATCTCGCCGCCAACGACATATCTCGCATCTCGCCGCCGACTACATCTCCCGCGTCTTGCCGCCGACTACATCTCCCGTGCGTCGCCGGCTCCCGCATCTCCTCCCGTGTAGTCTTGCCGATCTGATCATGTTACTTTTTCCAGATTAATGGAGTTTTTATTTCTAGAAATGATATTCACATCAACAATTATCGCCAGGATTAACAAAACAATTTATAAGGTACATATTCCAAGTATACACTTTACAAATTACAAATTTACAATTTACATTATTTCAGATAATAAGCATGTGGAAACATAGAAAATAATACATATATATATAATTTATTTATTATTTAAATATATATAGCCGTGTCGGCGTATCGGTATTTTTGGGAAAACGGCGAATTCCTGTGTCAGTGTCGTGTCGTATCGCGTCGACGTATCCGTGTCCGTGCATCATAGCTTAGAGATGATGTGACCCAAATACTCCACATGGGTTGCTGCAATCACACATTTACTGAAGTTAACAAACAGTCCCTGCTGTCTCAGAATGTCTAGGACTATGGTTAGATGCTGCATATGCTCTTCATCATTCTTGCTGTAAACCAATATGTCATCAAAGAACACCAGGATGAATTTCCTTAAAAACTGGGCAAAGATTGTATTCATCAAGGATTGGAATGTGGCCGGTGCGTTTGTTAACCCAAATGGCATGACTAGATATTCAAAATGACCAAGATAAGTCCTGAAGGCTGTTTTACAAATATCTTCCGGCTTCATACGAATTTGATGGTAGCCCGATTTCAAGTCTAATTTGCTGAATACAGTTGCCCCGTGCAGCTCATCTAATAAATCCTCAATGACGGGTATTGGGTATTTGTTCTTAACTGTCAAAGCATTAAGCTTACGGTAATCCACACACAACCTCCAAGAGCCATTTTTCTTCTTGACGAGGATGGCTGGAGATGCATAAGGGCTTGAACTCGGTCTGATAATAGAAGATTCCAGCAATTGGTGAACCTGCTTCTCCATTTCGTCCTTTAATTGGTGTGGAACTCGATAGGGACGAACATTAGGAGGTTTAGCCCCTTCTTGGATAGGAATGGAGTGATCACACTCTCTTTTGGGTGGAAGACCTTGGGGGTCTGTAAACACATCTTGGAATGAATCAATCAAAGGTTCATAGAGGGGATTCTTCACTGTGGTCTCTCCATCTGACTTTTGGTGTTGGAGATCAATCACATAGCCGCAAACCCCCTTTGTTGCAAGCCTGTCCCAACCCTTCTGATCCATCGCATTAACCATGGAAATTGACTTTGGTTCCTCAAAGACCACCTCTGTATCTCCATTCTTTTTAATCGTCAACCTCCGAGTCTTCAAGTCCAAGCTCACAGGGCTGTGGATGTACATCCAGTCACAACCAATTACTACATCATATCCTTTCAAGGGTAATACTTTAAAGGAGTTACTGAATTTTTCTTTCCCAATGTGATATTCAGCATGTGCTATATACGATCCTGTCCACAAGGTACCTCCCCCAGCTACAGTGACCTTTTGCAATGGAGTCAATTGGATTTTACAAGTGGTCTGAGTGGCAAACTTCAAATCAATGAAGGTATGCGAGCTTCCACTGTCGATCAGCGCTAATCCCAGTTTACCTCCTATCTTGAGCGGCAGTGTATATGTTGATACTCCTCCCAATCCACATACTGCTTGGAGGGATATATGCATTAGTTGCCCTTCGGTTTCTGAAGGTGAAGTAGGCTTTTCTGTGTTTTCTTCTTGCCCTCCTCCTTGATCCTCTTCTTCTACTGGTATTGCCTCACTATCTTCACTGACCATAAGATGAACTTGTTGGTATGGTTTGCATTTATGGCCTAAATACCATTTGTCTCCACAATACTTGCAGATTCCGGGAGTGAATGGTTTAAGGATCCCTTCTTTCTTGGGAGTATTAACTTCCGGAAGAGGTTTGTTCCTTGAAAAGGTTGAGAACCCTTTGTTCTGTCCCAAGTTAGAGTGCTGAACACTTTTCTTAGCCATTGCACCAACACCTCTCTCCATATCTTTTGCCATCCAGTAAGCTTCACACAAACTTTGCGGCTTCAGGGGCTTTAGATAGTGTTTGATATCGTTTCTCAACCCATTAATGAAACATTTGACAAAGAAAATAGAGTTCTGTAAGGGGTTCTCACTTTTGTATAATGCCATGAGTTCTTCAAACTTGTCAATGTAGTCAGAGACACTCAAACTGTACTGTTTAATTGAATGGAAATTTTCAAGCACTTCATAACCACTGTGTTGGGAAAATCTGTTGCATAACATGGCACAAAATTCAGACCACCGAGGTGGGTTCCAAAGTATCCCCGTGCTCCTCAACCATCTATCAGCCTTCCCAACCATATACATTTGCGCCAGTTCAAATTTTGCTTCCTCAGGAACACTGGCCATAGCAAAGTAAGTTTCACTTTGCCTAATCCACTCCATAGGATCTCCCCCATCAAATTTCGGAAACTCTAATTTTGGCCCCTTAGCAATAGATTGGTAGAAATTGTGCACTCTGTCATTGCTAGGGTTAGGGTTCCACTGCCGGGCTTGGTAAGGATAGTTGAGTGGATTCTGGTGTTCTCTAGGGTTTGGAAACCATTGTCTATCCATGGCCGGTTCTTGATGAGGGTTCATATGATTCAAAGTGGGGGATGAACAAGAAGAAAGCGGCACTTGATCCAAACCCCAACCAGTAGCAACGGCTGAAAACCCAGTGGAAGGATGAGTATATTTACCGTCGGGTGTACCCTTCAATTGCATTCCTTGAGTGCTGTGGACATTGTGGTGCCCCAATTCCTCCATTCTTCGCGTCATATCCCTCTGGTTCTCCCCTGGCGGCGCCACTTCTGGAGTAGCCCTCCGCTCGGGTGCTCTTGTTTGGGAGGTAGCCAGCCCTTGCAACAGTGTCTCCATGCGATTCATCTGTTCTTGGAGATCTTCCATCTTTCTCTCAAGAACATCCACTCTGTAAGTTGTCTCCATTCCTTCTTGCCGTACCGCAGAAAGATCTGATGCTTCCGCTTCGTTCCTTGCCAGGGACTTGGTCATCCTCACTCAGATCGACACAAGGCTTGGGGATTTTACCCGGAACAAGATCCGGAACCTTCACCTCGTCTCAATCAACGCCGCCGCCAAAACCGGGGAAAATTAGGGATTTTACGGAGAACTGAAGTTTCCCCAACCTAATCGCTCCGATTTCTTCCGCCAAGGACACGATTGCTCTGATACCAATGTCAGATCCCGAGAGGAATCTGATCCAGTTGAGACAAATCTCAGAATTTGGAATCTGGGGAAAGGAAGCAAACGAGAGGAAGAGAGGAAAGTATCGATACTGCTACTACTAGACAAAAGTGATAGTCGGCAAAAGTATATCCATCCATTGCATTACCGACTTATGTATACAGTCCATAGTTTGGCAAGTCTGCCCATTACAGCAATTTAACAGCATATTAAACACTAATTAAAGTTAACTACTCATTAGCTTAAGCAGTTCCAGCTGGGAGAACGTAGACCATTGATTCCTTCTTACAAGTAAGGAGCAAATCCTGGCCATCCAACAGACTTAAACCTGAGAAACGATATCCATCCAAAAATATAAAGTGTTGCCTTCCTTCAGACATCTCCACAATCTGACAGACCGTCCTCACGACGGACACCGCGCCGGTGCCCGGGTCGTGGTAGGCGAACACCGCGTTGGCGCCGAGCATGCCGACGGCCGATGGGTTGATGGCCCACGACGCCCACCCGGACGCGGCCTGCGGCACGCGACAGCCGTGCCGTTGGCCGCGTGGTACTTCCAGTGCACGCTGGTGCCCAGCTCCTCCAGAGCGCTGCATGCCGCGTAGAGCCGGCCGCCGGAGAACGCGTAGTTGGCGCAGCTGGCCGGTCTGCTTCGCGGTGAGCGGCGAAATGGCGAGGACGGCGCAGGCGAGTTGGAGGAGGAGGCGGCACCGAGGCCTCGTCGTGGAGCCCATGGCAGGCGGAGAAGAGCCCAAGAATAATGCAAAGAAAGAATGTTCGGCTTCGAGAGTGCGAGCTATTGTGAGGAGACGAAGTGAGATGCCGTGCAAGGTCAACGAGCGAGGAGCGGAGTGTTAGAACAGGACGGAACAGAACAAACTCACAGGTGGTAAGAACTCATATGAACATCTTTAATCAACTTAAGATATATAAAAGTATTTTCGCTGCGTCAATCCGTTGCATCTTTTCGATTTTCTCTTTGTATTTATAAACTTAGATTTACAAATACACAGACTAACAAAACTGTCTAAATCATCCGGCCACAATCCCATGACTCGCACTACCCGAACAACTCGCTCCACCAGCCACCTCACATAGTTTAGTAGACACGACCGGTTATATGCAGACTAACTGTTACCTGGTCTGGTCTACGACTACACACAGACCTGACCTTCGTTGGGTTCTCCTTCGAGCAGTGGCGTAGCCAGGATTTATAGCTATTATGGTCCATTGTCTAAAATTTATTTAACCGCTATAAATTTAACATGTCGGTACACAAGTATATGAATTACGAAATGCAATTAAGGTAAAAAGGGCATACAAACTTCATAAAATAGACGAATATAGGTTTCTTAACATAGAATTAAAATATTTGGAAAGAACGGAACAACAGGATTTTTTTGATCAAAACTTCTATTCCATTCAGTAGATTGTCGACAAGATTCAAGAAGACATCGATCAACGATTGAGAGCATTGCAGTTTTACTAGTTCTTGTTCTTTGTTGTCCAGTTGGTCAGGAAAATCTCTTTTAGTTGTCCACGCCGTCGCCAAGCAAAATTGATGTACCGTGTACGTAGTACGTACCTGCTGGCGCCTGGCTGCTGGGCTGCTGCTCGCGCCGATGCTCGATGGCCGCGCCCGCGCTCGCCGTCGCTCGGTCGCTGCGTCGACGCAGCGTCGCCCGTCCGGCCGTCCCCACGGCTGCACCGCAGACGCACGGCCGCACCCGCAGTCCCGCACGGAGACGAATACCTGAATACGAACAGGCGTCCACGAAACGGCCGCACCCGCACGATCACGCGAATACGTACGCGGCGGCCACGTGAACTCTCCATCTCACGTGAATAGCGAACTCTGGGCTTTTCGCGTGCCGTGCAGACTCTGGGCTTTCCGAGCGCAGGGTGGTCCGCGGCCCACACGGACCACCCTGTAGCTCCGCCCCTGCCTTCGAGTCCTTCTTTGTCCATGTTTTGTCGACCATGGTGTCTCAACCATACCTCACGACCACGGCTGCTTCGACCACAGTGCCTTCGACCTGGGTGTCTTCGACCGTTTTATCGACTACGGCTTGTCGACCACATCTTCGACCACGGCTTCATCGACCGCTTTATCGATCACGGTTTGTCGACCAGCATCTCCGGTAGTACCGCTCACAAAGACGGTACTATCGGTCTTCGAGCATGACTAAGATACTATACCTTACGAGTACCGACCATTAACCATTATGCAGCTACGACCATTGTATCTACGACTACTGTATCTACGACTACTGTAGCTATGACTACTGTGTAGCTCAACTTACGACTGCGATTGCTATGACTAGTCTCTGACTCCAGAGTCTCCGACTGCTCTCCGACTTCGGGTCTTCGACTTGAACTTGACACACGACTACAGAGTATTCGAACACACCAAGCACTCGACACGACTTCTCAGTACTCGAATATACCGAGTACTCGATACCAACTATGACGTACTCGAATACACCTATTACTCTACACATAACGACACGATACTCCAACACACCGAGTACTCAACACCAACTGCTACAATAACATAACAAGATTAGTTCCAACACGGAGGAATGATTGTTGATGGGAGGGACGTGGCGAGCGGTTTTGTGTTGTCCAAGAGACATACATGAGTGGGCTTGATGTGTGTAGTTTGCGTGTGGGCTGGGTCGGTTGCCAGTTGGGTCTAGTTGCTAGTTAGTTGATTGGACTCGTGGCGAAACAATTTGGGCTGGCTAATAGACCTTGTATCAGAGTACTTGTGGACCAGCACATGTCGCCCAACACGGGTCCGTTTGGACCTAGTGGCTGGTTACAACTTCGGAGACCAGAAATATAAAGGGTTTGCATGCTACTTATTTGGGCTTATGCTTTTAGTTTTTGAGCTTATTTGTCACTGTTGGTATTGTTTGAGACTTTTTTTGCTATAGCTGCTATAAGTTTTTCAGCATAATTAAATTTAAAAAGGAAAAAAAGAAACAAGTCCTCCAATCCCAGACGATGCAAAGGAATATGGAAAAAAAATACAAAAACAAGTCCAAAAAACCAAAAAAGCTAGAAAAAATGAAATTAAGAAGGTAAAAGATTGAAGCTAAAAGTATAAGACCAAATGAGCAGAGATGGTTTTTTCACCTCGAAGATGCTTTTTTTAGATCGAAGGTGCTTGTTGAGTGCTGACTTTCCGCTGGGGTGGTTTAGCTAAACATGCTTGTACAATTGGAGTGGACAGGCATACTTGGACAGTCTAATTGCTACAGTTTCATGCCTTCTCTTTTGGGGAAACAAAAAAGAGAACTTGTTTCGAAGTAAAGCGCCTTAGTAAGCAAATATTTGCTTAGCGAGGAGGGCTAATTTGGTTCTTGCACACAAGCAAGGTTGCGGAATCATTCGAGATCGACAGCTTGTCATGTAATCCCCCCCCCCCCCCCCCCCCATTACTCCGTATTGTTAGTGCATTAGCGCAGATTTCCGTTGGGAAATCAAATGAAGGATAGTTTAACTCGTTAACCAAACCATGTCTTGAAAGCTTACTAATGGAGGCCGCCGGTTTGGCGAAGGGCGAGAATGAAGCCTCGCCAACATCGGGCCTGTGATCCGTGAGGGCAAAAAGAAAACATCGTCTTGCTTGCTTAACAATAGAACCACCACCGCGGCACCGCCACACTAGTCCCACCACATACCATTCATCTTTAGACGTACAAACAGAGTGAATGGTTCTTAATTCAGACCAAATTTGGAACAAAAAGATAGATATCCAAAAAAATTTATTAGATTTCAAAGTCGAATAGTTTGTCTCCGATATAAGATCTGATTCAAAAGAGAGGTATTTATTGGATTCAAAAATACCTAGAAATTTTTTTAGAACTATCTGAAAAATCCCATCACAGATATCCGGAATATGCTGCGCCATGGGCCATGGCCCAATAGCACCGGCCACCGACTCTCAACCTGCCCTAGTCGTAGTCCCTTGCGGAGTTGTAGTTATTATTTATTTATTAATTAATTACTTGCTTATATTATTTGTCCTTTACATATTTTGTTTGCGATCGTTGTTGGATACTTGTTGAGATTCTCAAATCCTACGTTTGTTCTTTCCATTCTCAGGTAAAAGGTTAGTGTAGTGATAGGCAACATGCATGGGTTAGAGCACTCGAGTTTTCAGCACCGTGGTTTGCTACTATTTATTCTGTCTTATTTATTCTTCATTTGGTTAGAAGTGGACTGGTCCCATATTTCAAACATTTATTTCAGTTTCCGTTGGTTCTCTAATAAAGTATTATTACAGTTTTAATTTTCTTACAATTCCTATTATTACTTTTTCTTATTTATTCTTTTTTTGCGACGATGTTCTATAGTAGTATCTCATATTAATACATGAGGTGCTACACATATATGGTTTTTGTTTTTTTTTTTGCGCAACATCCGACTAAATATTCGTGATCAATGCTGTCCGCATTCGGCTTAGCACATATTCGCTCCGCATTCGTGATCGAGACGATCTGCATTCAAATTCATATCCGATGTTATCCATGTTCGACTCATATTTAAAAAAAATTGTGAAATAGAATACATAATGACCTATATCAGCCAGTCTCCGCTCTAATTACACCTCTACTCATCGTGTCTTAACTTTGGGTCATTTCCGGTGGCTTTCGGGTTGTTTAAATCCGAGCCGATTTAAACATTTCGGTTTTCTAAAAAGACTTTTTTGAGCTGTTTTTAAAAACGATTTTTCTAAGTTACTTTTAAAAACTGCCGGCTAGCCTCCATCACCTCAGCAGCATCCGCGTCTTTTCAAAATTATTTTCTAAAATTTATTATAATAGCTATTTGATCCGATTTTGACCGAAATCCATCGTACTCCCTCCACACCACACGCGCACCTGAACGCCTTTTTGCGCGACCGACCCGTGATGATCCCCTTTCGACCACGCGTGGATACGAGGCGTGCAAAGCGTCCACTTTCCGGTCTCCACGCCAGCGCCGCGCTGCAAAAATCTGCCAAGTGTTGCCGCACGGCACGTAGCCCGCGGTTAAGAAAAAGAGCAGCACCGCGGCGCGGATCTCGCGTTGCCCCACGTCCACACCGGACGCGCTCCTTCCGCCGCGCGCCCATCCGTTCCAACCGTCACACCCCACCACCACTTCTAAGAGCAGATACAATAAGGCTTAGTCAGCAGGTTATAGCAAATATAATATCAACCAAATCTTACGTGGCAGAGAGAGAAAGGAAGAGAGAGAATGAAGCTGGCTACTAAATTACAGCTAGCTATAGCACGTAAAAATATGCATTTCACTCTCTTACACATGGGGCCAAATAGTTATTGTAATAGCTACCTTATTGTATGAACTATTTTTTTGAAGGCTATAGATGAAATGGACAAGTGTTATAGCCACTAGTTGGCTATACTATTGTACTTGCTCTAAGGGCATTCCTAATGCAGAAACTATAAAGTAATTTCTATACTTGCCAATTAATGTAGACACTACCCATGGAAACTATACTCCCAATGGATAGTTTCTACAAATAAAATTTTCATCCAATCATCTATCTTCTCTCTCCTATCATCTACCTATCACAGCTCTTTCTATCTTGGTTCTTGTGTAGACATGGTTTCTATATAAGAAACCATTTCTTTATCTCTCCTCCTTAACTCCAATGACACATCAGCATTTTGCTTACTTTGCACCTTATTTAATACCATAGAAACCATCCATAGTTTCTGCATTGGGAGTGCTCTAAGAGACTATTCTATTAATTGTTGCTAATAATTTTTAACTATAATTTATTTTTTAGTTAAAAATAAATAGTAGTGTCTGAAATAAGTAATTTTTAGAAATATATGAATAAAGAAAAAAGTGATAGAGAGATACATACGCGTGACGGTGCGAGAGAAGTAAGATGGTTGATGTGCCCATAACCCCTGTCTTATCCTTAGAACGAGACGATTAGAGAAACTGTTTCAAAAAATCGGGTATTCTTATTGGCTTTTCTAAAAAAATTCAGAAGTAAAACTAATATAAACACGACCTAAGGCCTGCTCCAACCGGCTGCAGCTTTCAGCTATTAACTTTTCTGTTAGCTTTTCTTGAATTATTAAATTAAAGAAAAAGAAAAACACTGTTATATCTACGGATAATACAAGGAAATATAAAAAAATAAAAAAAATTAATACATTTATTTTCAGTTCTGACTTTTTGAAGCCGGAATCCAGAGGTCAAGCTACTCGGAGCGGGGAACGCAACTCCCCCGCCGTGCGGAGCTCAAACCAACCGCCCGTCCCAGATGATACGACGCGCGCGGGGGTGCCCAGCCCCACGGCGCAGTGGCAGGATCATCACCTGGCACGGCCGCACGGGCAGGAACGAACAAACGGAAAGTGATTCCTCGCTTCCACAGCCACCAAAAGTAACCCGGTGGTGGTGCGCCCGCTTTCCGCAGCTGAATTCCCCTCTCTCACCTTCAACTCGCCACAGGCACAGTCCTTCAACCACTGACAGCTCCGCTCCGAGCATGCATGAGCCCACATGTCATGGAGACAGTGTCACTCGTCGGTAGTGTGATTGGCATCTGGCAGCAGGCATTCTTCTCTCTCAACACGCTTTTTCTCTCTCTCAGCACTCTTTTTTCCTCTCTGCACAGAGCGAAAGGGGATACAAAGATCCACACCGCACTCGAGCTCATTCCGTTCGGTTGTGGTGTGTGTACTGTGCACGGACGTACTCTATACTCCAGCTACATCGTATACGTGTGTATACATTGGTGGTACATCATCCTTAGGCCCAACTACCCACCACCTTCCTTCCCCTCATCATCACTCGCTCCCCTCGCCCCCACCCGCCTCCGCCATGGTCTCGCTCGCCGGCTCCCAGATCCCGCCGCCCGGACAGAGCCCGTGCGCGTCGTCTGCGCGGCCGCAGCGCCGCCCGGGACACTCCATGCGCACCATCCGCTCCGCGCTGCTGCACTCGGGCTCGGGCGGGGCGGACTCGGACATCGAGAACCTGTCCGACTCCGTCATCGACTTCCACCTCAGCGAGCTGGCGGCCACCGCGGGGCCCGCGCACCCCGCGGCGGTGGCCAAGTCGTCTTCCGCCAACGCGGCGGCCACGGAGCTGCTCGAGCTGTCGCGGGACTTTTCGGATTACTTGAGCTTCAACTCGGATATATCCGGGGAGCTCGAGCGACTGGCGGCGGCGGCGGCTGCGACGCCCAGATCCGACGCGCCGGAGCTGGGCGCGGTGGATGTGAATGATCTGGAGTCGATGGATCTGTCTGTGGACGCGGCGCCACTGGAGCACGTGGAGCCGTTCGTGCTGGCGTGCGTGCAGGCGCTGGGGCCGGAGGCCGCGCCGGAAGCGCGGCGCACGGCGGCGGCGAGGATAAGGCTGCTGGCGAAGCACCGGTCGGACATCCGCGAGCTGATCGGCGTGTCCGGCGCCATTCCAGCGCTGGTGCCGCTGCTGCGGAGCACCGACCCGGTGGCGCAGGAGAGCGCGGTGACGGCGCTGCTGAACTTGTCGCTCGAGGAGCGGAACCGGTCGGCCATCACGGCGGCAGGGGCCATCAAGCCACTCGTCTACGCGCTGCGGACCGGCACCGCGGCGGCCAAACAGAACGCAGCCTGCGCGCTGCTCAGCCTCTCGGGCATTGAGGAGAACCGCGCCACCATCGGCTCGTGCGGCGCCATCCCGCCGCTCGTCGCGCTGCTCTCCGCGGGCTCCACCCGCGGCAAGAAGGACGCGCTTACCACGCTCTACCGGCTCTGCTCGGCGACCCGGAACAAGGAGCGCGCGGTGAGCGCCGGCGCCGTCGTGCCGCTCGTGCACCTCGTCGGCGAGCGCGGCAGTGGGACGTCGGAGAAAGCAATGGTGGTTCTTGGCAGCCTTGCGGGCATCGCGGAAGGCCGTGACGCTGTCGTGGAGGCTGGCGGGATACCCGCACTGGTTGAGACCATCGAGGACGGCCCTGCGAGGGAGAAGGAGTTCGCCGTGGTGGCGCTGCTGCAGCTGTGTTCTGAGTGCCCCAGCAACCGTGCGCTTCTTGTCCGGGAAGGCGCCATCCCGCCGCTTGTCGCGCTTTCGCAGTCCGGTTCTGCCCGTGCCAAGCACAAGGTACGCGACACCAAGTTACCCCTTTTTATACTTTATTATTTACATTCCTCTGGTTAATGTCGTGTTTGAACTGGATGTGATTTGCTAAATTTCTTTGTGGTGATAAAAATTGGTGATTGGTATATCAATGTTGCAGTGTCAGTTTTGGGTTTGAGCTTTTGATGTGACTGAAGTCATCTTGTCTGTCAGTTTATCACTGATTGTACTGAACAAGGTCCAACTTAATCAGTTAAGGTGGTGATCGGTTCGGCTGAAAGCCTCATAGTTTATGGCTGAAAACACTGTAACTGGCTGAAAAAAGCATTGTAGCTGACAGAGACTTATTTACTATAATTAAATTTAAAAAAATTTAAAAATAGAAAAAACATATTAGCCCATCACGTATAATGTAAGCAAATACGAGGAAAAAAAGAACCGGTAAAAAAACTCAAAAAAAGCCAAAAGTTCAGAAAAAGACGAAATTTATGAATAGTGCAAAAATAAGCTGAAGCCAGAAGCTGAAGCCATATTGATCAGGGCGTTTGCTTGAAGTCTGATTGACACCAAGTACTGAAAAGTACATTAAACCTAGACGGAGGAAAGGGCACTGTGCATGTACTTGAATTTAGGTAGATTTCTACTTGTTCTTCAACAATGTTCAATTTAACCCATGCTTCTTTAAAAGCCTCAAGAGCCTCAAGCTTGTTGGCATGCATTGCCATATAATGATCAAGTCAGGTGTTGACTTGTAGATTCTGTTCACATCGTGGAGATACGTAATTGTTTATTTTTCACATTTCTTAAGTACAGCACAGGATCTGCTAAACCCTCGAGGTACCGGAGGATGCATGTTCTCTCTTCTGCAAGTCAAAACTGCAGTAGTTTTGTTCCTACCTTGGTCCTTGGCCCTTCAACCAAAAAATAATGCTTGGTGTCACTTGAAAACGATACTTGAAATTTCTTATGAAAAAATATGCATCTGAGATTCCCCATTGAATTGCGTGCTTCTCAATTTTGCCACTGCAGTTTTCGATGACTCGTCTGGTTTCTCGTTGAACTGGCTTGGAACAAAATCCCCCCTCATATGTCTGCCTTACTATGCATGTGCTTTTCAATTTTACTGAATCTGAAAACTGGTCCCAAATTGTGCAGTCACTTACGTTTAGCTATATGATTTGCAGGCGGAGACTTTGCTCGGTTACCTACGCGAGCAGCGGCAAGGGGGTGGTGGCTGCAGGGTTGGACCAATGGCAGCCACGAGCTTGGCTAGGTAATGCAGTACTGATGTGGTGAAAGACTGAAAGTATGCTTCGCCTGTCTTTGACCTCGTCTGCTCCGTTCTCGGCCGGAGTCTTGAGAATGGAGCAGCTCTGTAAGTAGGGGGCGTGATGATCATCTGTAAATAACAGCTGGCTTTGGTTCGGTTATCTGAATACATATGTGGTTTGCGAGTGATGGGTGAAGAGAATGGCTGGTTGGTTACTAACATCAGTTCGGAGGAGGATTCAGGGGATGTTAGCTGAGGATTCGGGTTGTTGGTATGTGATGTTGAATTGTAGCTGTGTACAGGATGCTAGGGTAGTATGCTTGCTTGGCTTGGTCAGGTTATAGGAGAATGTTGGATCGTCAACCATGTCTTTTTTACTAGAGGTTTGGAGTACAAATTCCCCTGTTCCCTTTTATCTAGTCTGACTTGTTTGGCAAACATTTCTTGATTCCTTCTGCTCCAAGTGGTTTCTTTTCAAGTGAATCCGAGGTCTTTCTGACTGCGAGGTGAACATACTCAGCAAAGAGTACATTGAAAAGCTCATGGCAAGCATGCAACAACCACGAGTGATCTGCCTTTTTTTGTAACTCAGATATATGGACCTTTTAGGCCTTCTCTGTCTGATGTATCTCCCGGAGCTGCTCCTCCCAGCATCTAAATCACTGACAGCTGCACATATTCTTGAAAAATTGTATGGTCAAATAATCAAGACAGCACTAGCATCTTATACACAGCTACCATGAACTGATGTTTGGCGATGCGTCTGCCAAGATAGTAGCATACCAAAAGATTAATGATGTGATAAAGATTGAGCTAGCAATTGTAAACGTATCTCATGAAGCGATACAGTGATGTCTGACGCTCTTGTTGAGAGAGAACGCGGATATGAATACCACTAAAAATGATACAGGAAGATTTTTAGACCTCAGCCGACCATTTGCAAGATTTTTAGACCTAAGCCGACCATTTGACTTGCAAGTTGTCAATTGTCATGAATAGTAACTACTTTTCTGTGACTGCTCTACATATGCTGTCATGGTTATTGGCTCCTATCAATCAGAGCTGCAACACATGAACTACAAATGAGTAAATCCTAGTTGAACCTTGACAACAATGGTTGTTCTGCTGGAGAAAGTTGTGAACTTTGAGTGGCAAGAGAGGCGTCAGCTCCAGTGCATTGCACAGTCTGCATAATCTCGAGTCATTGTCTTGGCTAGCTGGCCGAGTTAGGAGTAGGACCCATGTCCCGGTGCCCTGTTCCTTGCTAGATGATTGCTGCCGTTTCGGAGAGAAATTTGCTCCATCAGCACATTAACCTAGCATCGGAATATGACCCGTCTAACGAAACAGGATAGCATAATTCCGAGGCTAATCTATGGACGCAAGCCATTTGGGACTGTTAGACCATGTGACTGATGGTAAATAAAGTGATAATGAATAACTGACTTTAGGATTGTTTTAGATCTTGTATTTGTGAAAGTTTTGATCGATCACAGTCAAAAAATTCAAGTTCAAGTGGTTTTTGTTTTCTCCGAGTGTTTCGATCGACTCCGAGTGGTTTTGAGTTGCGAAGAAAAAGCTGGTCGAACCAGTCTGATCAGCGAAGAAGTTCAGACCATCCGATCTTCATCTAAGTCGTTTTGACGGTCCGATCAGCACCGGAACGTTCAGACCAATCCGAACACCAACTCGAGCGATTGAAGTAGTCCAAATAGTTACTTGTTTTTCGACCATTACTTTTCGATTGGGTGGATCGGTTGGTTGCGACTGTTTGAACCAGTCCGAGTGGTTTCGATCGGATCCAAGGAGGATCGAATGGTGTTCGAGTAGCATTAGGGCATCGGATGACGTTCGAGTGGAAACAGAGTATGGGACAGCATTCGAGTGGAAACAGAGCATCAGACGGCATTCGAGTGACATCGAAGGATCCCACGGTTGACTTCGACCACTGCAGCTTTCAATCATGGCTGTCTTCGACCGCGGTAGCTTTCAACCATGTTCTACTTCAATTACATCCGGCTTCGATCACATTCTATTTTGACTCCATGGTAGTTTTCTTCTGCTTATTATTTTGGTTTTAGATTCTAAAAAGTAGAGATAATCATTTACCTTATCTGATCATGTCATATGATCCTATAGGGACACTGTTGGGCTGCGTCCTCTGGTCTCCAGAGCCGACTAGTTGTGGCTAGACATTCCTGTTGTTTAGTTATTGCTAGTGCATGCCAGGATGTGACATTGACGTCGATTCGATATGTTTGGTCGTTCAGGTTCGATGCAAATGCGTAAAGATTTGACCAACCCGATTGAAATGTTAAGAGGCCAGGACATCAACTCAACAAGCAAGCCAAATTTGCCTCTGATTTGGTCTTGTCTCTCTTTCTTGAGTTGGGACAGCTTGCAACAGCAAGTCTACAAAATATTCATCAATATCTTAAGAGGTGTAGTATAGTATACCACTTGCGCCAGAGTCAAAACAGGAAGCATGAGCAAGCTCTGTCGGAAACCAGCAAAGTACCACCCCAAAATCCAACTTGGATGGTCAGCACATAGAAAAACCTTGACAGATTCCGAATAGGAGACCTGACCTGCCGCCGACGGCCAACAAAGGTCGTACTTCACACGGCCAACCGCCCACCATAAAATATGTAGCTGATGTTATCTGGCGACTTGTAAATTATTGATCCATGATCTGTAAATAGATCGCCAGTGTTCTTTCCCACAGAACTCATGCGAGTTGTTTGTTCACTAGCTTGTGTCCTCGATCATCACATGACAGACTGTATAGCACTTGGCGACTGACTGCGGTGCTGGTAATGTAATGCCCCGGGTGCAGCACGAAGCCTGAAGAAGAAAGGGAGAAAATATCCTGGCCTGAACTGAAACGTGTAGTACTGAACTGGGAAATCTCCCAAATATCGCCGTCGAGGATGCAGTGCAGGGACTCACCAGCAGAACTGTGGTGAAGTCGATCGAGGACAAAGCGACCTGCGTCCCGGCACGCAGATGCCCACGCTGGCCCGCCACGGCACGGCCATGTGCGTCGCGAGAAAATGCAGTTGTGCTGTGCCATCACGGTACTGTTTTGCAGCAGCTTAGGTAGGGGCCATCGTCCATGACCTTATAGGCTGTAGTCTTCCAGCCATTAAGTGGCACATATCGAGCTCCTGCTAAATATGTGGTTAACCACCTAGTCCTCGCGGTACTATTTCAGTATTTCTAGTAGCTTTGGTATTTTACCTGCCATTCTTGGCGAAAGTACCCCCCCAACACACACACAAAATTTTTTACAGGTTTTATTGAGAAATAACGCTATTTGTTTCATATGGGACACCTTTCACTCATCCTGTAATCACTGAACTGTGATCTCTACGTTGGCAGAGTAACTGAAGTAGAGAACCGAGAGAAGATAAGCGTTCCATTTTCGTGAAGCACAAACCGAACCAACCTAGACTAACGAGGCTGCAGGGCAAACTGTCCCTGCAGCGTGCATTATCAGCTGTTATCGCTCGACTAGCCATGTCAATCACGACGATTCAAGCGGTTGGGCATGGATAGCATGCGCATTCAATTCACCGGAAAGCGACCACCATTTCTCTCCGAGACCAACTTGGAAGAAATCTCCTACTAACCCAGGCATCTATCACCACGTAACCAGCACCGGCACCTCAGTTGCTTTGCTCACCTGCCGTTACAATGCTCAAATATACATCAAACTCCCATTACGCCATGCCCAGATTTCCTACACGACGATAAGGGACAGGCCGGCTATGTCGCCTTCACCCTGACCCTACCATGAGTCCATGACTACCAAAAGTCACTGTAGTGGCAGCTGGGCAGGATCTTGATCTGTGTCATGTCTAATGGCCGATTATTCAGTAAGGAAGAGTAAACGAATGCTATATATGTGCCTCTCGTTCACGGCGGCGCTCTAATGGGCTTCGGCTGGGAGCTTTGGCTTCTAGCTGAAATTACATTGTAGCGATTGTTATTTTTTCTAAGAAAAAATGAGAAAAAACTGTTACATCACTATGGACAAGAAAAAAGGAAAGCAAAAAAATTAAAAAGCCAAAATAAGCCAAATTAGAAACTGATGTATTCCAAGTGACTTCTGGCTTAAATAAGCTAAAAGCTAAAACAAAATCAGAAGTTAAAACTATTTAAAGCGGGGTTACACGTCATGTCTAATGGCGATTATTCAATGAGGAAGAGTAAACGAAAGCTATATATGCGCCTCTCTGAGGGCTATGTTTTTTTGTCCTGTTCTAAAGTATTGTGGCTTTTGGTTAAAATAATACTGTAGTAGTTGTTAGTCTTTTCTAATATATTTAATTAAAAATAGGAAAATAAAAAAATACTATTGTATTTCTAGGGATAATACAAAGAAAAAGGAAAACAGAAGAAAAAAGCCATGTTAAAAAAGTAACACATTTCAAGCGGTTTTTGAATTTTTGGAAGCTAGAACTCAGAAGCTATCGCTATTTAGAACGAGCTCTTTATCTGCATCTAGTGCTAGTACTTATAATTAATTTTTCATGTTCACGCGCACTAGGCACCACGTAGGTGTTTTGAAATTGGGGTTAAGCGTAATGATACAACAATTTTGTCACGGTTTCTCTTTCCTTACAAAAACCAACAATTTTAAGGCAAAGTATTGGCACTTTTGAGTGGAATTTGGTTGTCCAATCTCCTAGTTTGGTGAGCAACATGCAGCAGCTGTTGTTGGGCCTGGCCCAAACGATCGCAACTCACGCTGCCTCCTCTTTACGCTGCCTTCTCTTTGAACTCTAACGCCCTGTTTGGAATGCGGGAATTTTTTCCGATTCCTGCGGGAATTGAACTGTTTCCTGTAAAATTCCTGCAAAATTCCTCTGTTCCAAACAGGCTCTAAAAACATACTTCCTCCGGTTTTTTTTACTTTGATTTTCAAGAATTTGCGCCATTAAATTTTTAAAATTTTCATAATTAATAAATATAAAACTATCCAGATTGGTCCTACGAAAATTATATCATTAGATTTATCATTAAAAATACTTTTATAATTTTATTAGTATATTTTAGTGTAAAATTATAAAAAGTAATGGTCAAAATTGTATCTTGAAAAGTATAAAAATAACAAATAAAAAGAACGGAGGGAGTCCTAGTGTTTGCTCGGGCAGTTGTACACTACTGTGTTTATAAAACTCTACAAACATCTACTAGCAAAATGTGCCAGCTTCGCTAGCCGGCAGAAAAGTCGAAGGCATGGCCGTAATGGAATCTAAGAGCAACTTTGGGGCATCTACAGTAGCAATTATATAATGGATCAACTTGTAATGGAATCAAGTACAAGTTGATGCCATCGCTTACTTTCTTTTTCGTCATCCATTACATGCATGTGTGTATGCCTTGAGCGACATGATAAAAGTTACATGCGCAAACTTCAGACTTTTCCTGTGCTAACTTCAGACTTTTCCTACGTACTTATTGGCTTCGGAAGTTCGATATTCAGAGCCTGCGAAACAAAATAATTCTCCTGAAACCACTATAAAATTCTTTGCTTTCCAAACGGCACCATAATCTCTCCTTTAGAGAGCCAGTAGAGTTTAGACAACTCTTGCTTCCTAAAAAAGCCTCGAGCTTGAAGCCTTGCACTTGAGTTTTTTTTTTGTACCATCCTTGAGGTACTAGGAGGTACAAATACCACTATAAAGAAAGTATCTGCACATTGAATAGGAGATACCAAATCTAATCCATCTTTGATTTAAGTAGGGGTAGAATCGGTATTCTATGCATCAACTAAATTTAGATGCCTCACCGTTCGGCCCGAATCCATCCCTATTCTCCCCACTCCCTCCTTCTTGGCCAGCGACACTCTTAGTCATGGGGCGGTCTGAATCCATCCCTATTCTCCCCACTCCCTCCTTCTTGGCCAGCGACACTCTTAGTCATGGGGCGGTTGGGTGGCAGCGGCCAATGACTCACTCTCTCATCTGCTTCCTCACCATATCCAAGTCGAAAGCCTGGATAGGGGGTGTGGAAGCAGGGCCTGGGCGGCGGGATATCGGGCTCTCAGTGATCCCAGAGCGGCCGACGATGGCCTACAGGTCAGCGGCCAGGCTGTCAGGAAAGGAACGTGTGGCTTGTCGGTGAACCTGGAGCGTGTGGCTTGTCGGTGAACCTGGAGTGGCCGCCAGCAGTGAGGGTAGGAGTGTGCAGCTTCTTGGTGATCCCGAAGCGGGCGGCGCCGACCGACAGGTTAGCAGGCAGGGCAAGAGTGATGGATCTAGTCCAGCCACCTCATGCTCGGTCTGAAGAAGGTAAATATTGTGCACTAATATACAACCATGAAATTACATTACTATCATAATTCCATTGATGTACCTTTGCGTCGCTGTTTCTCCAATTTGCCAGTGGACAATTTGCTTATTAGCTGGGAGAGGGGTGCGTTGATTGCTCCCAAAAATGCAGTGGCCAATGGCAACACTAAGTAGTTTGCTTATTTTGTTCTCTTTTAGTTGCAGATTAGAAGAATATCTGCGATTGTTCTATGAGGACAACATCTTGCTTGGTAGGACTTAGCTAGGAAACACATCGTGTCGAGCAATTTCAGCTCTTGGACTAAATGCATTGCTGCGATTGTATGCTCATGGTAATGCAGTCATAACTGATGTACTACAATGTTTTCGTTGTTGGGACCTTAGCATGTTGGGAGGCGGTGCGGAGGAGGGGTGGGAGTTGGGAGCCGCGGAGGAGGAGTGGGGGTCGGGTGGTGCGGCGGAGGAGTCGGCCACCATTCACATCGCCACGGGGTCGAGAGTGGGGCCAACGGTGCCTTAGCTGGGCTAGAAGTGGGGAGGCAACGGGTTGCGCCGTCACACGGTCAGGAGCGGGGAGGCGGATTGGGAGCGGTGAAGGCAGATTGCGAGTAGGGAGGTAGGCATTTTCGCCTCAACCAGACTAGGAGTGGGGAGGCACTGCGGAGGAGAAGACCATTAGGTCGCCTTGTTGCAAGGTTAGGAGTGGGGCGGGGGTGGAAGTGGGGGAGGCCGCGTGGAGGAGACATACATGAGGGGCGTGAACAGGATACTGATCTAGATCTAGGGTTTGCGCAAAGGATACGTATACGTCGGAGTAGGACTCGCCGAGACATGGGAAATGACCATTACACTCATTCACCGTTGGTACCTCCACCTTAGACTTATAACGGACGAGGTAGTACCACTAGGTATCTTGCACTGTGAGCCGTTAGATCTTAGCGAAATGAACAGCCATAGAGCATTCTAAGGATGATAAAAAAAATTCCCTTGCACTTAAGCTTAAACAAAGCTATACACTTTTGAGTCTCATGCGGATATTGAAATTGCATTTTTTATACAGTCCATCACTAAATGAGCTTGATCCCTCACTGAGAAGCACTTTACATGAACCCAAGCAAAAAAGCGGAATTGCTCATAAATCATGGGCAATGAAATAGAAACACATCTGCACAGTGCTTTCAGCGAGACCCCAGTGACGCCAGATGAGACATATGAGACTACATATGCTACTCCCTCTAGATAACAAAAAAAGGCATTTTTAGAACGGCGTAGTTAAACTTTAAAAACTTTAGCTTTCAATATCTTTTAAATATTTAGATTAGATATATAAAAATTATATATATAGCTTTATCTCAAAAAATATTTTTACAATACTACAATTGTATTAGGTTTTGCAAATATATTATAATAGTAATTAATGATCAAAGTTGTATTTTTGAGACCACGATAATATCTAATTTGAGCACTGGCCTACCAGGACACCTCCGATAAACGGTGCACAAACACCGCCGACGTTCAGCCATGTTATACTCTTTAATTCCTCCAGCTGCAAGTCGCAGTTTGTTCCTCCAGCAACGCAGCACGTACCAACACGCCAAAGTCACCGCGCGGCCACCACCTCCGTTCGGCCGTTCCTGTCGCCGAACGTCGGCCTCCGCCCGTGCACCGTGAACGCCACGCCCTTCCCCCCTTCTCTGCCGTGCCGTGTAGACGCTCGCTCGTGCAGTAACCAACTCCCCGCGCCTGCACTGCGCTCCCCGCCGGCCGACGAGCGAGCGGGCGGGCGGGCGGGCGATGATGGCGGCCGCGGAAAAAGGACGACGTCCTCTCTGAAAAACTCTGCGCGAGGCGAGCGTGCGGACGCGCCGGGGCCCCACCGCGCACGGGAGGACAGCGTCGCCCCCGCACGCCACACCGCACAACACCCACCAAGCAGCGGCCGCGGCAGGGCAGCGCGAAATCCCTCGACTTTCTCCGGCTGTCAAAGCGGGGAAAAACAGCGCAAAGTGCACCCCCGACTAGCTCACTGCCCCCGACTTTCTGCGACAGTTTCCCGAGCTTTCTTCCCTCCCATCTTTTCCGTCCGTATGTGCGTCTCGTTTCTTTTTTTTCCTTAAGCCACTTACGTAATTTTATATGAAAAATATTTTTATACTTTTCTGTCTCTCTAACAGAAGTAACACTAATATCAAATCATATAAAAAGATAAGTAATATATATTCACTATTTATTATACTTTAACATTTATATAAAGTACTGTTAAAAAACATAGAATCATCCTCTATTTTTTATTCTCTGCCGCTCGCATAGTAGACTGATTGCTAAGTATGCGGTCGCGATACGTTTAAGGGGAGATAGTGCTTTTGAATACTCTCTCTAAGCACGTCTGTATCGTACTCTGGCTGCCTGCTAAGTCCAAACAAGGCAATAAAAGCAAGCTTAGTTAGGTACGGAAGTAGAAAAAGGCAAAGGTGAAGGGAACTTTGACTTCTACTTTTGTTTTTTTACTATTTATGAATTTTGTTTTCTAGATTTTTTATTTTTTAGTTTTTTTTGTCGATTCATTTTTTGTATTTATTTGTATTGTCTATAATATTCTAAATTATTTTTTTTATTTTTAAAATTTTTAAATTTAATTATGTTAAATAAGATATTATCAGTTATAGTATAATTTTAGTTAGATATAGTATAATTTTAACCGTAAATCTTTAGTTTTTAGTCTAGACGAGCAGCACCCGAATTCGCTTTGGTGTGTTATATCCTCGAGCCCCCCAGCCCGCTCTCCTCCGCCTGATTCCAGTGGTGCCGCTTTCTTCTCGAGTACAGACAGGGTAAGCAGCGTAACGAATCTCTTCCTCCTGCTCAGAGATTTCCTTTCTTGCTTTTCTTCCCTGGGATTTGAGCTCTTGCTCTTGCTTTCCCTTTATTGGGATGGAAACCTGTGCACCGATCTACTTTTCTCTAGTATAGGAGTGTAGCGGCTGATGAAAGGGCTCTGGTTGGAGCTCTAGCTCTACCTAGGAAGAGTTCTTTATCTCCCGTTGTTTGAGTAGTTCGATCAAGTGGGAGAAATCCTAATCCATCAACGCACTGTTCAAGAACCTTGAGGTGCTCGTGTGCAGTTCCGGTTTGGCTCACTGTAGTAAGCATCTGCCGACAGTTCCTCCACCCCACCTTGCTCACCTACCCTCGGATTTTGACTATGCAGCTGCTCTCCCACCTGCTCCGATTTCTTTTGGAGGCAAATCAGCGGAGTCCTGTGTGGATTTTCGTTTGATTCGTTGTTGTCTCTTGGTTGCAGTTGCAGAGTAGCAGCGCAAGTGGTTCCTTCTTCATGGAGTCGCAGCAGCAGGCGGTTTCGGCGCCGGCGGCCGCCGCGAACGGGGGCGGGGAGCTGATCGGGTACGTCGACGTGCACGTGCAGAGCGCGCGGGACATCCAGAACATCTGTATCTACCACAAGCAGGACGTGTACGCGCGGCTGTCCCTGCCGGGGGAGGGCGCGCCGGCGGCGTCGACGCAGGTCGTCAACGGCGGCGGCCGCAACCCGGTGTTCGACCAGTCACTGCGCCTCGGCGTGCGCGCGGGGGACGTCGACGCCGCGCTCCGGTGCGAGGTCTGGATGCTGAGCCGGGTCAAGAACTACCTGCAGGACCAGCTGCTAGGGTTCGCGCTCGTGCCGCTCCCGGACGTCGTCGCCGCCGAGGGCGGCACGCTCGTCCGCGAGTTCCCGCTCTCCACCAACGACCTCTTCCACTCCCCGGCTGGGTTCTTGCAGCTCGAGCTCTCCTACATCGGGGTCGTGCCCGAGGTCGTGCCCATCTCGCCGACGCCGAAGCCGGCGCCGGCCGACCCCGAGGAGACCGAGAACGCCGGCGCCGGCGCCGGGAAGGATTACGAGAAGATCGAGTTCCCCGACCTGAATCTTGTCGAGGAGAACCAGATTATGGTCTCGGAATACATTGGCCTGCCGTGCACAGCCGTGGAACCGCAGAGCTCCGAGAGCCTCCTGACCTCAGAGGACGGGGACGGCGCCACCACCGAGTCCCACGACGCCGGCGTGCGCGTCGTGGAGAGCTTCTCGACGGACAACAGCACCGCCGACTCGGTCGGCGCCTTCCGGAGCGACACGCCCGTCAGCAGCGTGTCCACCACGGAGTCCCCAGCCGAGGCGGTCCCGGCCACCCCGCAGTCCAACTCGGTGCCGTCAGGGAATGCCATCTCGTCAGCAGGGCAGAAGGAGAAGGTTGCCTCCGGTGCCGCGGATGCGGAGGTCGATTCGTCTCCCACCGTTCAGGGGATCCCGGCGGTGAACTCGCCCAGCACCGTGTCGGAGAACGCGGTGGACAACCCGGTGATAAGTGTCTACATCGACCAGGAGGTGAAGGTCGACCAGAAGGAGATCATGGACATGTACCTGAAGAGCATGCAACAGTTCACGGAGTCGCTGGCGAAGATGAAGCTCCCGTTGGACATGGACAATGGCAGCGAGAAGAGCGGCGGCAGCGCCGCCGCCGCTTCCGACGCGGACTCCAGCGGCGCCGACTCGGGCGCTGTGAAGAAACCGACGGCCGGGGGGCAGCAGGAGAAATCTCCCAAGGTGTTCTACGGAAGTCGGGCTTTCTTCTGAAACTAGTCCGGGAAAATCTTATCAGAAGAAAAGGAGGAAAATAGCAAGGTGTTGGATGCAGGAGATGGCATTTGCAGTCATCGATCTTCTCAGCTGAAACTTAGTAGTGCACTGCAGAGGAATAACACTTTCTCATGCTGTTGTTCTAGGCTTGTCAGATCGCAAGGCACATGCGGAAATTAGCTGCTGTGTCTTAAAATCTTAATGTATCAGTACTCTAGGGTCGTTTGGATCTCTGAATTGAATTAGGCTCGGGCTCATGGAAATGGAGTACCAATTCAATTCTAAGTCAAAATCGAACCGCTACAATTCAAATTTCATTGTGTTGCCAAAGAAATTGTAGCATAAAAATGAGACCACAAGCCAATTCCAAATATTGTTTGGTTGCTAAGTTTTTGACTTGGAAATGGGATCGATGCCGAGCAACGACTCTCCGAGATGCCAAGTGCAGCTGCCGTCGATGCTGCAGCATGCTTCTTCTCAGTTGCTGACTAGGCCAGCAACTAGGCCGCCGTTGTGGTTGCCGTGCTCGCTGGACGGGAAAGAACGGCCACTATCAATCAACACATGATTCACTCGACAAGTTGTTGGTGGTTTACTCAACTACGATTGGAAACCAACCTGATTGAGTTGAAGAGATCAGACGGTCACTTTTCTCAAAGGAGATAGTAACTCTTGATCACTTAGGAAGATTATTGATAAGAGCAGGGTCAATAGAGTTTACCTCTCGCTCAATGGTTTTGTACTGTCGCTTTGACTTATATGTTGAGAATCCTCTGTAGATGTGCTCGATGGTGTGCTTCGGATACTTTAACAACATCTCCTTCTCATCTTCTGATTGCTTCCGGACACTCATTTGTCCTGGTTCTCGGATCGTAGGGAGTGGTCCCTTGCTGGAGTACTAATCCTTGAGTTTTCATTGGAACACTTAGCATTTGTGAAGGTCGTGCCCTTCCCTTTTATGAAAGGGACACAACCTAGGCTTGTTGTCTTTTCGTGTGGGTGCTTTGCCTTTGCCCCAATTGGAATATTGCTTGTGGATCCATAACTCCTTATCGCCTACGGCCAAAACTTTCTTCAAACTTTTAGCGTGAGGCTTCTGACCTTTGGCCTTGTCCTTGGATTTCTTAGCCTGCTCCTTCCTTTTACTGCCTTCACCTTCTTTGGAATTTCGATTGACCTAATCAATGATATTAGTCTATTCGACTACTTCGGCATCAATCGCATAACGATTAGCCATCTCAAAGAGCTTGGCGACGATGGTCTGGAGGATGCAAGGTGATGTCCTCTATGAACCTCCTATTGCGGACACTCTGCTTGAATGCCCTGATGATAGAAGTGTCAGAGATATCCAGAATTGAATTACGAACCTAGCTAAAGCGCCTGATGAATTGTTGTAGGGTCTTGTTGTTGTTCTGTCACATCTGGTGCAGGTCGTCTTCTTTCCCGGGGCGGTTGTACGTGCCCTGGAAGTTGGTCGATAGGAGATTACAAAGGTGTTGCCACAAGTAGATCGACTCGAATGGTTGATTGAGCAACCATGATCGAGCAAACTCCTCGAGCACCGTTGGAAGATAGTTTGCTATGATGTGCTCGCCACATCCTACTGCCCGAACTGCGGTTGCGTAAATTTGACGGAACTCAATGGGATTTTGGGACCTATCAAATTTTTCCATGTTTACTGGTTGGTATCGCTCATGCAAGTACTCCCAGATCTGTCGAGTAGACCGTAGACCAACAATATTAGCTGGATGGAGTCATCGACGCTAACCACCAGGATGACATGAACACGGGCCTCGTGAGCACACCAGCGCTTGAAAGCATCAATGGCATACTGAAAAACCTCATCAGGAGCGTTAGCAGCAGCCTTTGCCTCCTTCTTGGCAGAAGTAAGTTGCTTAGGAGGAGGCTGAACCGGCGATGGCGGAGACGGGCGTGCACCGGTGACATGTCTCCAAAGGCGGAGACCATCAAGCGTGATCTCCATGAGAGAAGATCACAACCTGTAGTTCATTCTATGGAGCTTTGTTCCTGAGAATGGGATCGTAGCAGATGGAATGGAAGGCATCGGTAGGCGGCGCTAGACAGCACGACGACCAAGGCAACGAGGTCTAACAGGCAGCGCTGGACTGCGTGGCGGTTAGAACAAAATTATATCTTTTTCTTTTTTCTTTTCTTTTTTTTACAAAACTACAAAAAGAACGAACGGTCGCTCACTTGCTCGCTTCTTCGCGTCGGCCGAAGCGGGCAGCGGAGCGGGAGACCGGCGGCCCTGCGGCGATGACGGCAACGATGGATCGGCGCTGATCTGGTCGGATTTGGTGGCGGCTCGGGCAGCGACGGCGGCTTGAGCGGAGGTGGCCCGGGAAGCGCCGATCTGGCCGGATCTGGCAGCGGCTCGGGCAATGGCGGCCTGGGCGGCGGCGGCAGGGGCAGAGGTGGCCCGGGAAGCGCCGGATCTGGCGGCGGCTCGGGCGATGGCGGCTCGAGCAGAGGTGGCCTGGGCGGTGGCGGCGGCTCGAGCAGAGGTGGCTTGTGCAGTGGCGGCGGCGGCGACAGAGTAGCGGAAGTACAAGGTCAAAACCTTAGCTCCGATACCATATTATGAATATTGTGTGTATATTTATGAGGCTCAAAGGGCAATATATATAAGGAGTACAAGAGGATATATAGAGGAATATGCTATATACAGATAAGGAAACCAAGACATATAATGAAATAAATAACAACCCTATTCTATCCTTAACATTTAGCACCTATCCTCTTGAAAATTGGAGGATTAACATACATCCATTATTCCAAGCTCCGAAAACACACAGTTTTCTAACCCAAAACTGTTAATTTTCATTAGACAAACTTTGGGAAGCAAGGATATACACTTATGTACGCACACATTGCATATAGCAAACTATTCCAAGTCCACATTATGAGCAACGTAGACCAAACCAGGATCATTTAACCAAAGTTACACTAAGCGGGAACTTATATTGCCCTCTGTTTCTCTCTAATCGAATGTCCATCCAAACAAAAACACCTAACCCAGTTGCTTCACATCGTCATTGGTTCGACATAATCTATGCACGGGATCCTTTCCTCCTACGCATTCCTCTTCACCGCTGTTCAAACCAAATGATCGTACAATATCACCACTAAATTAGCAATTCTATCCACTCCAAAGTCCAAACTCCATTTATAGCTACGAGGGCGTCGGAGGCCTCCGCGGAGAGCACCCGCGCCGGGGCCGGCGAGAGGAGCACGCGGCCGAGGGAGGGGAGGCCCCGCCGGAGCGGGGCGGCGGCCATCGCGTCAGAGACGTACACCGGAGCCGTGGAAGGGAAAGGAGATGGCAGGGTAGGAGAGGAGGAGCAGCTTGGGAGAAGGCGGCCTGCGCCTGCGCGATCCGGCTGGACCGAGAATATGACGGAGCCCAGAGTCGTTTGGGACCAGATTCATGGGGTGGGCTGGGCCGGTAGGCCCTGTAGATGGGTGTTTTGTGGCCGAGGTGGAAGGTTAATCCACAGTGATGCAGCCGAAACTCAACGGACGTGTGTATGCATGAGGTGTGTGGTGTCCGTGTGGCGTGTGATTTGTGTGAATGTGCGTTTTCGTTGTAATCTAAAAAAGGTATAGAAGTGAGGAACCGTGAGGCCACGAAATAGTATCCTGTAAAATCCAAAAGTAAATCCATCTAAAATAGTAAAATGTAGTTAATAGGGCTCAAAATATAAACGGATGCTACACTGGTTGGACTAACTACTAGTTTAGAGGGTGTTCTATTGGTTATGACCGATGATTTTTAGTTGAAAATAAATAGTATTAATTGAAAGAAGTGACTTTAAAAAAAACAAGCGATTGTAAAAGTAAGAGAAATACATACACGAGACAGCAGTGAGAGGAGTGAAGTACGTGATACGTCCATGATCTCTTGCCTTATTCTCAGAGCAAGACGAGAACGAGAGAAGTAAAGAAGCCGCTTTAAAAAAACAAATGTTCATATTAATTTTTGACTACTCTGTACAGAGACCAATACGAATATCCTCGACACCTCCTGGTATACTGTATACACTATTTGGTCATGTCGTTCGCACATCTGGATGAACCGTTACCGGCTACTCGACGAGTTAATTTTTTTGCCCCAGCACTACCATATGATCCAAAAATGCCTTTGCCATTTTTCCCCGCGTGATCAAGAAAATCGAGGATCCCCTGAAATCAGTCACCATCTTTCTGTCCCAGGTCCATGCGCTCGCTCATTTCAATCCTTTTCCAGAACGCCAAATTTTATAAACTGCAGTCGCCTGGCGGCAAGTACGGAGAAGCCCTTTCCATTCCTGAAACCACCGCGAAAACGACTGCGTGCCTCCATTAGTTGCCGGCCCGTTCTATTATGAGCTTTGTGATCGTATGACGGCGTGGGTGAGGAAGAAGTGACAGCAACCTCTACATGAAATATCCTGCACGCATGGTGGCACAATCCATCCAGAAGGTTTGAAACCAAGAGCCGCATGCTAATCAATTAGCGTAGCAGCTTGTCCAGTTGTGCCCGCGGGGTGCCGGCCGGCTGCTATAACAGAACAACATTAACCAATTCGTGACAGCCTCAGCCTCAGCCTCAGTAGTAATAATATACTAGTAAGTAGTTGATGTGATAAGAGTTGCAAAGATTTAGCAGGAGTAAGTTACAATTGCCCAGTGAATAATATACGCGCGCGCTCTCTCTCTCTCTCTGTAAGTCGTCATCTCTTCCGTGTTCTAGAGCACTTTCGTGCAGATTTCCCTCATAGGTAGCTTCGTACTCCACCGAGTCAGGCATTAGCGTTGTTGGAATATGGATGGCTACATTAGCGTGGATTAAAATTTTCTATCACGTAAATCAGTAAACTATGCGAGTAAGAGATCATAAATCATTATCACTAGACGCGTAGTACAACAAAATTAGGATTGAAGCAGCTGGTTCAATGTAATGCGCATCGGTGTAGTAGAAGTAATCGACTTTGGCCAACTGTCTCCTTCTCGTGATCGTCTCGATCAATGCCGCAGTCACAGCAGTGCCTCTACCAAAGTACATACGTCCAAGAATGGAACACTATAAGTCGATGTATTAACACTAGCCCGCACAGCAGGGGTTCTAAAAAGTGGCATATAGGGTTCCGATAGGTGTGTCTCGGATGCATCCCTCAGCCCGCGTCTCTCTTAATATATAGTCTCCAATTGAATCTTTATCCGATACAATCAGATATTATATCCAACTCGGAAAGCTTAACTAAATCTCTATTCAGTACGAGTAGATATTGTATCTCACTCGAAGAGTTTTCAATCAGATCATTATCAAATACAAGTAGAGATCGTACCTATTGTGGGGATGGCCCCCACCGGTATCCATTCTGCCTGCTAGGCCAAAAGGCCTCATTAAGACATAAAGATATATGTATTCTTATAATAGTACCCTATGGTGGAGATGTTGTTGTAATAAGACCTTATGGCCATGTATATATATTTCCTTGGATCAACAAGGGAGGGCATAGCTTATTTCTCATACTCACTCTACTAGTCCCCTCTTCTACTATTTGGTCTGTAGCCACAACAGTTGACATTCGCGTCGGCACATCCACCAACCTGGGTGCTCATGCCAACCCCGCCATCAACCGCCACGCCTACCACATTAACACACTTACTGACTCGGGCATCCAAGCCGTTTTCGCCAACAACCTCGTGCCGAGCGCCTTTGCGCCGGAAAGCCCCGCCGCACGAACGGCAGAGGATGCGCTAGCGGTGACTCTCAGAGTGCTGCAATGCGAGCTGGCAGACCTCCAAAGTGCCATGCAGGAGATGCAAGAGGCTTGGAGTCAGCAAACATTCACAGCAACAGCGGTGGAAGTCGCGGTCGACAGGGCCGACAGCTAAAAAGCCCCTACACCTGCTCGCAGTATGCTCCTTGCGCGTGGATCTGGAGTCTTCTTTGTCTACCAGTCTGCAGCAGGCTACGAGGCCGGAGGATTTGAATATGCCTATAGTCGAACCATTCAAGGGTGATATGGACCCGCGGGAGTTCATACAGGTCTATGAAACGGTCATCGAGGTGGCCAAAGGCGACGACTCCACAAAGACAAAGGGACTGTCGCTGGTCCTTCAAGGGATAGCACTCTCCTGGTTCTTTACCCTCGCGCCAAACTCCATATACGCGTGGGAGCAGATCTGGGACCGCATGTACAACAATTTCTAAGGAAACTACGTTGAGCTGGTGGATGCTGACCAACTTTTCGCCATTAAGCAGAAACCTTCGAAAAGCTCAAAGAATATTTCTAGCGCTTCGCTAAGGTCCGCTACCAGGTCAAAGATGTAAACGAGACCACCATCATCAACGCAATAATACGAGATCATCGCACAGAGTCATTGGCTGAATATAACGCGTGCAAGCCTATAAAGTCAGTCGACACACTCTTCGACAAGATGGAGCAATATGCAAGAGCAGAAGAGGACGTGCAATGGCGTCGGGGTGATGCCTCTAACTCAAAGTGCACGTCTGACCCTGTGAAGGAGGGTTGTACCTGTAAAGACCGAAAGAACCAGCAGCATAAGTACATCTTTGATATTAAAGGCGGGGGGGGGGGGGGGGGTGACAACACCACCACCTCAGCCGGTCAGGGCCGTGGCCGAAGGGGCCGAGGTCATGGAAGAGGCTGGGGTTGCGAGGCAGTGGTAGACATGGGTGTGACGACGACCAACAACGAGGGCTGTGGTGCGAGGTGCATGGTCGTGGAGACCACCTCACCCAGCACTGCACGACCATCGCAAAGCTCCAAGAGAGCATCGTCAGGAACAGACCACTCGAAGCCAGAGCGCCAGTGGTGGCGCATGTCCAGCAGCCCCCAAGGGCCAACTGGTCCAAGCTAATCCTGCTGTGTTGTGCATACAGGCCCCCAACGGCGGAACGCGCTGGGTCATCAATGCCATCACGGGGGATCATCGTTAGAATTCTCGTCTGAGTGGCAGAGGAAGACCTATGCCCGTCGACTACACCATGTCGCCGCATATCCCGCCCAAATGCCCCCGACTGCACGCAGGTTGACATCACATTCATGATGGCCGATACGGCGGGCGTCAACTTCCCTGACCAGGACCCCTTGGTGGTCCAAGCCAGTGTTACAAGCTGCGACATCAAGTGCATCCTGGTACCTACAGCGGTCTCCTTGGGCTCACCGGACTCGCCCGAAGAATGCACCGCGCACAGCGGCGGCGCAACAATGGGAGAGCGAGCTCTTCGATACGAAAGGGATGCCTCCCCACTGTCGCCCTCGTAGATGCGGGGCTGACCAATGCTGGGGATGGCACGCTCTGGTATAGGGATGTCGAGGGCTTCGCATACTCGGCTAACCCAACCACAGTTCGCCGTCACCGACTCTCGAAGGCTGTGCTCCTTTGTTATATATGGCCGGAGGGGCCAAAAGGTGTACACAGCATGGTCTCGGTCTATTCAAGAAGAAACTCTTTACCATGAGAGGCTCCTATTGTGGGATGGCCCCACTGGTTTATCCATTCGCCCTACTGGGCCAAGAGGCCTCAATAAGGCATAAAGACATGTGTACCCTTGGAATAGTACCCCATGGTAGGGATGTTATTGTAATAAGACCTTATAGCTGTGTATATATACTTCCTTGGATTAACAAGGGAGGGTATAGCTCATTTTCTCATACTCACTCTACTAGTCCCCCTTCTACTGTTTGGTCATAGCCACAACAATATCACACTCGAAGTCTATAATCCAGACCCTTATCATTCCAATCCGTTAAAGTGTGTGACCTTGTAGCTTCATGTATATTTGTCCATGACCCGAAAACTTCTTTCCAATGTATAAGTCGGTAGCGGACACTAGCAGGACATAGTGGCTCCTAAATATGCATAAAGATCGTATCGGACGAACCTATATAGTGCTTATATACCAATCCTTTTACTTCACGATACTAGATCTAACTCAAGAGGAGAAATGTGTCATCATATGATAGCTTGATACTTCACTTAAATCTGTAGTGGATTACTAAGTTATGATTAACTCCTCAACCATATTTGATATGGCCATACACTTTCTTAATCCAACCACAACAAGAGTCCCAGAAATATCGGTCCCAGAGATATATCTCCTAGTCATTATATAGGAGGGACAAATTCCATCTTGATCGCTCACATTCCTCCGCATGTTTCATAGTAAACCTGAAAGTTACCTTTATGACCACTCAATTACGGAGTAGTATTTGATAGCACATAAGTAAAGTATTTGTCGGAGCCCAGATTTTACAATCCGGATTCCTCTGTGATTCCACCGCACTATTCCCTGGATCAGTAGATAGTGCTCACAGATTACAGTTCTGAATATCAAAGTACATATCATGCGAAAGTGTAAATATAATAGTAGACTTACTCATGGGCTGATTAGGCCGAAATCCGGGAGAACGAGCACACAGGTGGGACCTTCAGGACACGTCCACAGGCAGCCAACTGGAGGTTCGCGACCTAGTTCTTGACATCTTCTTCGCCATCATGATGCAAAAGTATTGCTGAAGCGTAATGATTTGATTCCTGATTCTGGATTGGGGGGATAGCGAATATGAGCACAAACCACCGTGCTCGCGAGCCAACACACAGGATGCAATTAAATAGTATGCATTGCTTATCAAAAGAGAGGCTCGGGTTATTTTATTTGCCAAAAATCGCTTTTGGTATCATTATTATTATTAAATCATAGTGTTACTAATTCTACCTAAACTCCACACGACGATTACCATAATTGACTTAATACACCAAAGACACACTTTCCTTACTGATTGCTGTCTAAGACTCCAAACAGCGAGTGACATCATCTAACTAATCCACCGATCATACACTTTCTATATTGATTGTTGTCTAAAACTCCAAACAACGGATAACGTCAATTATACAATCTACCAATCAATTGCTACCTAAATCCCCAAACAGCGAGTATCATAATTTATATAATCTACCGATCAATTACTGCCTAAAACTCCAAACAGCTAGTGACATCATTTATCTAATATCATTTAATTAATCCACCGAACACACACTTTCTATATTGAGCGCTGTCTAAAACTCCAAACAGCGAATATCATTGATTATACATTCCACCAATATCTTTGGCATTCCAAATTCCTAAAAATCCGATCCTTTGGTTATTGATCCATAACCATAGTTTGCTCTTCCAATAATCTACCTTATTTTCCCATTATCTATCCCTAACTAACTCATCAGTATACCTCCACCAAAATATCATTGATCAAGTCTACGATTTACTAGTATTCATCCACAAAGAATATCATTAATCAGGTTTACGATTCACTAGTATTCATCCACCAAGAATATCATTGATCAAGTTTATACTCCAATAACTGTTATCATACCTCCAAGTGCCTAAAAATCCAATTCATCCATCCATTATTTGACTAGAGCCTATTAATTCCATAATCGCCAAAAACTCCCAATAATTAATCCAACAACTACCTTTGCACTACCTAATTCTCCAAAAATCATTTAAATCACCTATCTAGTCTATATATTCATTTAGGCTCCACCAATTTATTTCTCCCAGAATCCACACTATCGTTTCCTAATTATAATCGACATGAATCCACCAATATCTTTATGTGTTTACTACAAACATCTATCTCATTTGCTCTCGACTCTATTTATTTCCCCATATATTTGATTTTGTGAGAAGAGAAAACATTTTACTTTTGAAATATGATACATAAAAATTCTCTGAGACCAAGCAGTTTTGAACAAAAACATAATGTGTAAGGAGATGCATTAATAATAGCAATCCAGATTCCATCCACCGTTACATGGCATCTGCACCATATAGCCTCTTTCAGCGTTATAGCCGCTTAATTTACCACTGGGACGACACCCAGGACAATTCAAACCAGGGCTTTCCACTGCCCTTCCATTTTTCCATTCCCACCCACAAAGTTTTTGAAATAGAACTATATCTAGTTAAGTTCCCATGTCCGTCCTTGACCGTGGGCACGGCTATTCAAATAGTTTTGACTCTGCAGAGTTTGTACACTTTCACCACAAGAGACAATCAACTCGTTTCCCCACACGATTCCTTTGTCATGTGGTTGAGCATACCATCACAGTGGCTTTTCAAAGTATCTAGCCTCTGTTGTCATCTCACCTTATAGGAAACTGCCCACTTGCGGTGGGTCCCATCTATGCACGGGATGTTCGCCACGGATACTAGCACAACCCAGGCTCCTCTCCCCGCAGCGCTAGCACGACTGGAAAACTTCACCCTCCACTCGGTGTCCCTTTAGGCCTCCCCTTGCCCTTGCGTATCCACTTCCATCCACTACCAGTGAGATGAGTCCGGGGGTTTCGATAAATTTACTTAGCCAAGTTGTACTTTACAGACTTGTGGTTGCACTGTTTTACATAGGAGGTCATGACAAGATTCGGTCCTTAGGTTTATCTGGGCGGTTCTACCACAAACCACACTCTCATGCACCCCTGCACCACACCTCCGAACCATCCGCCAAGATAAATAAGCAATTTGAGGTTTTTGGGAATAAAATAATCATATCCAACATATACCAGTCATTAGCACCATGACTGCCCAACCAAATTTTCTCATGATTAAAAGTGATGCTTGAGAGTTCTCGCGCCCATGAGTATCTAAGCAACACTAAGCATGACATATAATTACGGACTTATTTTCAAATTGTTATTACTATAATTTTTGCTAGGGTGACAAGGTTCACAAATTCAAATATTCCAAAGGAGGGTAATATTAATCAAGGTACACAATGGGATATAACTAGAATTGTAAATTAAATATGTATTTGCATATAAAATAGCAGCATGCAATTTGATAATTTAAACCAAAGTAATTTGCAGAAAATGTAGGTTCAACATGATCAAAGTATTGACTCGCCTGGCGCGGTTCACCGCGGACTTGAGATCATGTGATGCTTTCTCTTGAGCTTCTATTATTTATCTTCACCTTGCTCTGACTACGCTGGATCCGTGGAATCTTCAGGACTCCAGTTCTAATTACGCGATAGACAACTGAATCCAAGTAAAAGCAAATAACTCAAAAGATCCAAATAAATCCGAATAAACTCAATTTAGTTCTATTAGGAGTTAATGGGTGATTCGAGTGATTTGAGGCATGGCCGGTGGTAGAATACGATGACTGGATCTTTTATTGACAATCTCTTTTATTATTTTTGTATTTATCAAGGAAGTTTCATAAGTCAAGCTGGACATATAGGTAGGTGTATGAATTTAGTAGGGTATTAAGCATTGTATTGGTCGGATGTTGCTATTTATGAATTTAAGGCCGGGTTCCATAGACGACGTATACAACTTTTAGCTTGTCGAATTAATTTATATCGCTAGTAATTTGACAGGTAATATTTCATGCGACCCTACTAATTATTCGTGCAATTGGTTAAATGTTTACTTCAGAGTATCTATACGTTTGTGAGATTATCTCGATGCTTGTTGACCTAGGACTATTATCTTCTAGCACCTATATGTTATTATGACCCTTCAATTTGTAGGCGCTTTGAAGATTACTGATATTGATATCTTAACCCTTTACTAATCGAGTCTGCTACACATGATTACATTTTGTTATCTTTACTAAATTAAAGCTACTATTTAAGATTTCATGGTCGGCAATATGCTAATGATAGGGTTTATATTTTCAGTAGGGTCTAAGGTGTATAAAAATTGTACTAACATATTTGCTAATGAGTTGCATATATGTCATCCGCATTTTTGTAACTATTTATCTACATACATACATACATACATACATACATACATACATACATACATACATACATACATACATACATACATACATACATACATACATATATACATATATATATACATATATATATACATATATATATATATATATATATATATATATATATATATTTGCTTATAAAAGTCTCTAACTTTAAATAGACATCCTATTTCATATACTTTTAATATTTTGTTTAATTCATGTTCCTTGACTGGTTATTATTATTCACCTTCGGAACCTTTGATGATTGTCTATATCTACCATGGTACCCTTTTACCATCTCCACAAATTTTTGTTTAAAATAAGGCACATTAATGATTCATACATGATAATTAATCTAATATTAAATCTTAAATAATGTCGTTTTATATCCTAATCAAAATTATTAAATTTCTTGAATTATTTCCAATTATTCCTAATTTTTCTGGACTTATTTCCTAGTTGAAATGAGTTAATGGAAATGAAAATAAAAACAGCAAAAAGGATGTGCCGAGCGGGGTTTGAACCCGGCACCTCACAGAGAAAGCATTAACCAGTCGGCGCTGATGACCAACTGGGCGTTCGCCCACTTTGTGATACCGGAAGGGATCAATTTAATTGAAGCAGTGTTTGCACCGAGCTCCAACAGGGCACTCAGCCGGCCGAAAACAGGGGAAGCGGTGAAGCTGGCAGAAGGCGCCGATGCCGCTGGCGAGGGGCGGCCGGGGAAATGCCGAAGGCTAGCAAAACGGTTCGCTCGGGGGGCAGGGAGACTACGGGTGGCGGCGCGGTGGCCGCAGCGGCGGTGAGGCAAGCGGGCGGCTGCTTGAGGTGGCCGGTGGCGAAGGTAGAGTGGGGCGACGGCGCCGGCGAGGATAAGGGGAAAAATAGAGGCACGCGTGAGCTGCAGGGATGGGAGGGGAAGCTTACCGTGCAATTGGTCTGGCCGGAGAGGCACTAGGGAAGGCCGGCGGCGTGCATGGGCGGCGGCGGGAGCGAGTCGCCGTGGAGGGAGAAGCTCCGGCGAAGGGAAGCTCGGCCGGCGGTTGCAGGGGGTTCGGGGCACCGTGTGGAGGCTCTCAGCGTGAGGAATTGAATGGAGATTGACTGGGGAGGGAGCGGCGCTAGCTGCGGCGTTTTGGCCGGCCATGGGGAAGAAGGCCTCGCCGGTGAGCTACGAAGCCCGGGAATTCGATTCCTTTCGGCGGGAGGTGGAGTGAGATGCGAGGAAGACGATGGCGGGCTCCCACGGCTTTTAAAGGCTCTGAGCAAGGCGGGCATCGGGGAGCTCCGTGCGGCGGCATGGCGATAGGGCATGGGCGGCGGTGTGGCTTTGGCAGGGCTACAAGACGTGGGCGATGGGACACGGCGGTCATGGGCGCGGGTTAGCTGGGGCGTGCGCGTGACGTTGGCTCCGTGGCTGACGGGGGTGGTGTGGGGGGAGCACGGCCTAGCGACATGCGCGTGCGCAGAGCATGGGCAGGGCGTGCGAGGCGACGGGGCAGGTCAGGGCAGAGGGAGGCAGGCGTAGTGACGTGCTCGAGAGGTGACTAGAGCTGGTGCGGCGCAACTTCTCTGACTTTATGAAGTAAAGTCACAGCGTGACTTTACTTCGTAAAGTCCCTCCATCTGCCGATCAATGGCTGAGATTAATCCAACGTTTTTGATTTTTTTTACTTCTAATTTTTAGCCTTTTTATTTTTCATCTTTTTATAGATTTTTTTTTCTTACATTTCTTTATATTATTTGTGTTAAAATAACCTATTTTTTATTTTTAAATTAACCTATTTTTTTTACTTCCTTAGGGTTTGAACTCACCCATTTTAGTTATTTGATTATTTATTTTATTATTACTATTTTCACTTAGGATATCATGTCTTGTTACATTTATTTGTAGGCTACCAAACTCCAAAGATTTCAAATAATACCTAGAAGAAATTTGAATGCTAGCAAAATACAAGAAAATTTTTAAAAACTCCATATTTTTGGGCATTTGAATTTCAGGATGTTACAGTATTACACATATATGAAACTATGACGATTTGAGATCTAAGGATCCTAAATACACTATCTATGAGACCAACTGATGATACTTAAAAATATAACAATTTCTGCAGTGTCTTATAGTAAGTCAATTCAACACCATGTTTTCTAACATGTGTCTATATTATTGATTTGATATCATCATATCCATGATCCATGAAACATGATTATTAATTATACATGTGCTGGTTTATAAATTATAATTATCCCACATAATGATATAAGATCATGGATAATTTAGAATAACATCAAAATATGAATAAAGAGTTTCACAAACAAGTCACATACTTTTGATCAATATGTAAGATATTTACTTGAGGGACAAAATAACATATTATTTAAAAGATCATAATATAGAAGTGATACAATCATCTCTATGATTGTTTCTAGGGCATATCACTAACAAGTGCAGCAAAAGACATGAAATTCCAACCCTAGCTAACCACGTGTAAAATCTTAGGGGGTGTTTGGATAGAGAGAAATGAGAGATGGGAATGAGATTAGGATATAAGGTGGGATAAATTTAGCCATTGGATGGAGGAATTGAGGGATAGATTTATGTCCCATTCTTGTCATTATTTTTAGCCGGCTGTTGGCTTCAATTTTTATCAGGAAATACTATTTATCAAATCTACCGGTTACAACCAAAATATATTAGCTGCAGCCTAAAAGAATGAGTCCTTATCCTCTCTTATATCCCAATCTCATTCCTACTCCTCGATTACTTATATCCAAACGCCCCCTTAGAGTATTTCACCTCGAAACCCTGGTTTAATCATCCAAGATGGGCAGCCTACCATTGTCCAAACAGAAGTAGAGAAGCAGAAATGATGGGCACCGGGCAGGCTACCTATTTGTTTTCTCCTCATTTGAGTTGACTCCAAATATATACTAGTAACAGTAGTATACCTGTGTGCAAGAAGAACACAAAAGCCTTTGATCCGTTCAAAGACACGCATTAATTTATGTGACACGATAAGCTTCAGAATCAGAGTCCACGGCTTGCCCAGCAATCAATTCTTACCGCGGGTTAGCAGCTCGATCGCGAAGCACTGCAAACGCGACGCGCTAATCCTGAGCAGAAAACTAGGCGATCAGCACCGAAATCATGAGAGTGACGTTGAAATCTCGCGCCGCTCGTGGAATGAAATCAATGTAGCCAACCAGTGCGCGGCTCAGGTCCAGATCAAGCAAGTTGGGAGTCAATTTATCCAGACAAGCTAATAAACCCATGATTCTCTCTCGTCTATTGCAATTTGCAAGCATCCCTGAAACGCAGAATCATATGCCTTAGGGGCAGATCCATGCCCTGAGCAGCCTAGACTAGTCCGAGATGTACGATATTTATCAGTGCAAAATTTAACTAAGTAAATCAAGTGTGTAACTTTTCTTTTTAGCTTAGATAATAATGGCTTCTGACTCTCCCTAATCTGGGGCGTGATAAAATCCTAGAACCATCCAGCCTTACCATGCCAAATCAGAACATCGGATCATTGTTGGGGGCGTAGAGCATCAGATACCAACGAACTACTAGTCCTGTATACGCTGAGCTCGACGGGTAACCAACAAAATTGATGGCAAGATTAGAGGATTCAGAAACAAATACGCATGCCATGGATAACCCGATGCAGAATAACGAGAGATTCGTATAAAAACAAATAGGCCACGTTGCTCTCGGCAAATTCGTGCATATTCTTACGCCGGCACAAATTTTCCGGGTCAAACGTGGCAAACAAGCCATGAAATTGAGTAGTAATTCGCACCTCCATACTTGACCAAAAGCACTCGCTAACCCTGAGCCTTCATATGATCAGGTCGTCCCAGACCCCGGAGAACGACTCAATAAATAGCCGAGACAGGAAGAAGTTACAGGCAGCTTGAGCCTGTAGTATATCCTCTCTAGAAGCCTTTCCTCTTGACACAGTCTCAAAACGGTATGCAAGAAATGAAGTTCTGCGGCACGGGCAGCTTCGAGGATGTTGACAAGGACGCGTGTGGCGCCGGCGAAAAGAAGGCGCCGGACGCCAAGGCGAAGAAGAAGAAGCCTGGCAAGAAGGAGAACCCGTACGCGTCGCGCGGCCTCGACAAGTTCTCCACCGTGGTCGCCGAGCTCGAGTCCCGGCGGGAGAAGATCCTTCGCCGCGTCGGCCCGGTCGGCGGCGACCACGTCATGGTCCGGTTCGGGCGGTCCGAGGCCAAAGGCTGGGTGCCCATCGTCGTCAAGCTCCCGCCGGAAGAGCAGCAGCAGGTTGCGGACGCCAAGAAGTGCAAGGCAGCCGCGCCGACGTCAAAGACGTCGACGCCACCGACGGAGCCTGTCAGCCCCAGAGAATACGTTAAGCCTGCCGCTGCGGCGAAGGCAACGGCGGTCGCTGCGCCGCCGCCAGCAAAGGCCGCAGCGAAGAAGAAGGCCGCCGACGAGGGGAGGTCGTGGGGGAAGTCGAAGTTGAGGCCGTACCACTACATGCCGTTCGTCGCGGTGTTGCTGCTGGTGAGCCTGGTGGTGTTCGGGAGGGTGTTCGCCGTCTGCTGCACCTCCATCTGGTGGTACCTCGTGCCGATCTTGAGCGGCTCTAATGGAGGCGAGGAAGGGCAGGGTGTGAGGAGAGCCATGGCGAAGGTCGGCAAGGATCTTGACAGCAAGAAGACGAGTGACAAGAAGATCGGTGAGAAACTCGTGGCGCCATTGCCTTCTGCACACGGAAAGAAGAGTAGCTCTGGTGCACATGAGGTGATCTCACCTAGAAGCCATGCACATGGGAAGAAAGGGTAAATCGCACCGAGAAGAACAGGTCGTGACGTCGCGTTGTAAATTTTGTATAGTAGGGCGGCCAGAAAGATCATGTTTTCCAGGTTATCTTTCCTCCCGTTTCTCAGTTTGATTCATTCTTTTTCCCGAAAGAACTGATTGTAATTGTAGCGTTCATGTACACTACATCAGCCCCTCCATGTGAGGCTACCCCAAAAGTGTTTAGAAAGCTTCGAAAATTCCGGCAATTAACTCTTGTTCATGGTATAGTTCACACAAAGTTCATTGTTTATTTTCATCTCCTGTCCTCTTCATTACGAATTCTGGTCAATTTCGGAGAGTAACAATTCGTCAGTACGCTGTGGAAGTGTGTTGCTTTCTGTACCCATCCACCTCGATTTTAGGTATAAATCCGTAAATAAAGAACTAGGCATGTGCATCCGCATCACATAGGACAATGAAACGAAAGTCAGCATGTGTACTTCTAGATGTTTCAAAACCTATTGGTTCCAGTGTTTCACAATCTAGGAGAAGATTCATTGCAAAATGGACTTATGCACCGGCCCCGACACCGTCCCTTCACAAAATCCGACTCACTGGTAGTCAATTATGCTTAGCATGTGCATGCTTATCCATCCCAGTCCCTCTCATTCAGGATAATAGAAATAGTTTGTGCTCGATACATCCTACAATGAAACGTAACTGCTGATTTTAGAAGCTAACATTGTGAATTTGTGATTGATGGCATAAGTCGATGTGCCAATGGTGAAATTCTTTCACACCTATCATAAGCAAAACTAGTTTTGTTATGCTCTCTGGGTATCAACCAGAACACCCGCTAGTAGTAATAACCAATAACTACAAATCAGTAACTAAACCAGAATGGATTTGCTGTTAGACTAACGAGAACTAAAAGGAGAAAGAAAACTTGAAACCAGAGAAGGAAACATCACAATGGTACAACACAACAATTTTCCCCTCTCCTTATAAAATGTAACACCAGGATCATATGATGCCTTGTGCCATCAATCCTGAATCACAATAGAAAGAATAAATGTTAGAAAATAAGAGCAAAGCAAGGCAGAAAAGGAATGCATCATACAGGGCCACAGGAACAAATAAATACAATTGACAAGAATTCAAGAGGAAATGGCCACTACCATTATAGTAACCAAGAATTCGAAAGGATTAAATTATGAACAATTAATAAAACGGACCAAAATTGTAACTGGATGCAGGGGTGGCAGTTTTACTCAAAGCGATGATTAACTCCAGAGATTTCTTCTAATATGGGTGGGGACGGTGGCATATTATCCCCGATAGCTAAATGGGGATGTGGTAGATATTGCACCCCATGCTCCTGCTCTGTTAAACGCCCATCAAGATACTTGTATGCATGTAAATGGAAGTATGTTGCCTAACAAATACATGTGCATTCCACATGTATCTACACATATCCAATTTGAAGCCCGCCCATGCAGATGATTTAAAAAAACACTATTTGATGGTACATTTGGCAGGTATCATGCAGGAATGTTTCACTCAAGCATTAAGTTGTACGCACACCACATCAGAGAGTTAAAAACTTTTGGTATAAGACTTGACATAGAAACCTACCCTAAATCTCTTCCTATGATATGATTCAATTCGCGACGTGTAATGTTTCTTCCTTGCATGAAACGATGTATCTCTTTCTTCGAAAGTGCTACGAGCAGGCTCGTATTGTGCATTACGAAAGAAGCCTTCATGGTCCCAAGTCACTTCATAGTCTACTTTCAACCGTGATCCTTCCTGTACAAATAAAATAAACGAGTCAGCTTTCATTATGTTTTCTAAAATATAAAATACAAGCAATTATTATACATTAATTGAACTCACTCTGGCACAGAAGGTATTGTACATATGTGTGTCTATCCATGTGTAAACAAATTGTCACTTGACACTTCAATTGTGTGTCAAGGTACGATACAAGGTGGTTCTGGGCGAAGGCTGCCTCAGTAACCACTTACGAGAGCTGTAATGGTGTGCAAGGAAACGAACAAATCCTACCAATGGTCGTGGTCCCGAATCCTCATAGAAGTCATGCACTTCTAACAAATTGTTATAAACAATATGTATTTTATGCTTTAGTAACGTTGTTGTCCTCATTCCTAGCTAATTTGGTAATGATCTCTGTACCCTGTTGACCAGACAACCATAAATATGTAACAAAGTAATACAGGTAGATAATATCTAGCACTCCTGGAGATGAAGATCTCACAAATGAGAAGGGCACACGAAGGATGCATGCAAGGTTAGAAATATCGGTGCCGGAGACTTTCCCGTCCAGGCACTGGTAACGGTAGGTTATGGCCTAGGATCTCGGCGTACGTGCAGTAGGCGAGCGAACAGTACCACAGGGGCACCGTAGCAAATATGAACAGTACAACACGGGTACTGTAGCACATACCGATTTGGATGGTTCGCCAATATATCGTAGATTGGGGATATAATAATTAATTTCATTATTATTTATGCTTATTTTCTCCTAGATTATTTCGATATATTAGAGATAAGTTTCCTATTATCAGGATTATTTTCCTTAATATAGAGATATATTTGTTAGGGGGTCAAGTTTAGCTATCCTTGTAAAAGGGACAGTATTGTGCCTATTATCATTAAGCAATAAAACAGTCAAGTTCCAATCCAGTTGGTCTCCAGATCAAAACCTCTGCAAGGAGGGCGATCCTAAGACATCCTAAGCCATCATGGTCTATCCCCTACCATATCATTTGGTATCAAAGTCACTCACCATGGCTTCCGATGTCGTACTATCTATCCTGGAATCATTGAAGGCTAGCAACAAGGAGCCGATGGCCTTACTCGAAAAGGCTATGGAGATGGTGGACAAGCTAAAGGAGCAGAAAGAGGCGTCGTGTGCCATTGTAATGGTTGCGCTACCACCACCTTCCCCGACGCTGGTATTGGCACTGGCCACGTCACCAACGACGACTCCTCTTCAGGCTTCACCTTTGATGCCTTTGCCAAGGAGAAAAATTGTCGTTGTCCAACGGTAGTCATCTCCACGCGGCTGGGCAACATCATGCCTCCATAAGTGTGGAGCACAAGAGTTACCATGTGGGGGTCAGCGATGTCGTCGCATCTCTTCCACAACCGTTGCATCTCGAGGCAACAAGGATGATATTGCTGCCCCGCGTTAGGTGCCCATGCCCTCAGCGTCTTTTGCGTCATCAAACCACGCCCAGGGATTGCTGTCTATTAGAGCTTCGCTGATTTTCTTCCATGCGACACGACATTATATCATCATGCCCTCTCGTCAACATGGGGTTACGAAGGACTTCAACCATGGCCGCCACCTGACTTCAACCATCGTGTAATATTATGGTCTAGGATCTCGATGTATGCGCAGCAGGCGAGTGAACAGTACCGCGTGGGTACTGTAGCATGTACGGATTTGGGTGGTTCGTCAGTATATCACAGATTAGAAATATAATAATTACTTTTCTTATTATTTATGCTTATTTCCTTCTAGATTATTTCTATGTATTAGAGATAAATTTCCTATTATTAGGAATTAGTTTTTTTAATATAGAGATATGTTTCTTAGGGGTCATGTTTAACCATCCCTATAAAAGGGACATCATTATACCTATTATCGTTAAGCAATGAAGCAGTCAATTTCTAAACCAGTTGGTCTCCAAATCAGAGCCTCCGTAAGGAGGGCGATCCTAAGTCATCCTGACCTATCCCCTACCATATCACGGTAATAGGCTGGTTACCAAAAAAACCGGGTAAAATTCACGATTCGAATTTTGAATTTTATACGGTTTGCTGGCCGATAACTGGAAAAACCAGTGGAAAACAGGTTATTGGTAATTAGAAATTAGAATAATGCAAATAGTATTAATGAAGTAACAAGGCTCATGTTGTACATAGAAATTGCTCCTTGCTAGCTTGATCATGTGTAGTGAAGCCTCCAAGGCTACATTGCCTACAAAATTCATGCATTTTTATGCCTTCAAGGCTACATTGTCTACAAAATCCAAACCTCATGTTGTACATAGGAGTAGGACAATAATTTATGCATTTTTTACTTTACATAATAGTTAATCTACCACAAACAATGCCTAAACCAATCTATGAAGTGCATTATGCCATCACAAAATTCAAATTTATATTTGAGATATTTCGGCCGGGATTCTCCCCACTGGAACTGACTGGAATTTCCGGTAACCGACGGTATTTTGATCCCTGGACGCATGCTATACAACATCCATACATAATCATTGCCAATTTGCCAGTAGACAATACTAAAACACAAGCTGCACGGTTGTAAATATAGTGGGGAAGTAAGTGTTGTTATGTTACTGTGTTAGGTGTACTAATAGGAGTGGACGATTAAGAGACAACAGATAATTGAATATGCAAATCTTACCTTCTCTAATGAACGCCCAGATAATATCTTCATTGCATTATAGAAGTCATCGTAACTCTCAAATTGCACCCACACCTTGCAATTGAGTCCAGATATGAGCCCCTTGTTAGTCCCATCTTCTTTTGCTCCTAATTCATCATCGCTAGAAATATGTAGGTTCCTGTCAATTGGATGGAAGAATGTCAAAGAAAAGGAGAGTGTAAAATAAGTTTCCACACGAAAAAAAGGGCAGTGCAGAACCAAACATCAACACAGCACAAATATTTATATTACTTTACAGACTAGTAAGTAGCCAGAAATATCTGAAGTGATATAGATGCCAAATAAAAGATAGAATGGAAGAATCTGTGGATCATAACTTCAGTGAAGCCAATTCACAGGACATCAATTAAAAATCCTGAACATGGCCTAAGGAAAATTAGCAACGAAGAATTTAATGAAGCCCAGGAATTTATTGAGAAGTAATTTAGAAAGTAATATATATGCTACTACTAGTGTCCACCAAGGCGCTACGTGCTGGTCGGGCAATAGACTGGCACCTAGCGCCTAATCGCCGCATAGACGAGAAAAATCGGCTAGACGGGCAAGGCGAGAGGGTGCTGCCTAGTGCCTAGGTGCCGCCTAAACCCAATTTTTAGAACACTAACTACTATATAATGCACTATTTTTTAATTTGGATTTGAAATGTTTTTTCCCACCCGAACAACGAAGAAACAATGTCAATCGTTGATTTATCTTCATATTGTAATATCTACCGTGCAGAGACACCCGACCCACAAGATCCAAGGACTGGGATTGTTCCGATTCACTTGCCACAGTAATCCAAAGCCGCAGTCTCGAAACCTTCCGATGCAGAGTTCAGGAAAAAATAATATAAAAACTATCCCATCTCATCTCCCTGCACTGCCAGTTGTCCACTTCCCAAACACTGTAACCGTTTTCCTTCTTCATTTTTTAAAGAAACATAAAAAAAGGCTTTTTGTGTGATGTGGATTCCACATGCACAATAACTAGTACTAATAAAGAAAATTTCTTAAGATCTATTTTCGCATTTCAATTCCCAAGCTTCTTTATTATTTGCTAAGTAAAAGGCTTCTTTATTATAAATGGAGAGTATTAAGATTATAGTCACCTACCCGATAGTCACTAACATAAGAAACCAGACGAACTGGTTATTGGTTTACGTGCGAAGTTTAATTGATAGCTTGCTGACTCAGATCATACATTTTATAATCAAATAGGAAGCAAGATGAGAGAAAAGGAGCTTATATGTAGACGGAATCATATTGGAGAACACATATTGAGGAACATTCCAGTGATACTGATTTCTTTCTATGCGTATATTAAGTTCAATAGCTACGTGTGCATTGCAGGAACAGGGAAGGCACGTGAGAACAAATATGGTTCTACAAACAAATCAGAAACCACCGAGATGAACAAAGTTGAATCAAACAATGGTGTTCTGGATTTCTATTAAAGGTCGAAGGTAGCTCATGTCTGGTTAGTTTAGGTGTCTGTAGGCTTTAGCAGATTCCAGTTTTGGCGGCACTAATTCTTTTGGCTCGTAGAGTTGTAGCCCATTGGCGCAAAAGCATGTACAACATAATGAATCAAACAAACGTCAGGAACACCAGAATGCACCTTATTTTACCAAGTGCTGAGAAGATAGTGTGCGTGACCAGCGTGGATGCCTTGGAGGATATCCTTGTCTCCGCAAACCACCTGGATGGCACACCCCGGACAACAATCGTGTCCGGCCTTTTCGCTATCTTCCTCACCGGATTCCCTGAAACCAGCAAACATCAATCCAAACTCCACCTAGCAGCGAATCCAACCAAGAACAGCCAATACAAGAACCAGTCCATACTGCTACTAAGGAGCTCGGAGGCGTAGGAATCCTCCCATGACTTCTTCATCGCCCTGAAATCATCGGAGGGCGGGATCTCGACGCTCATCCGGAACTTAACCCCCTCGAGGTTGAGCTCGATCCCGGCGAGCTTATCGACCAGGGAGCTCCGCCACTGGAAGTACTCTTCCTCCTGCACTCGGGTCATCTCCTCGGCCTCGTCATCGCCCTTGCTGCGGAGGCAAAGGAAAGAGAAATCGCGGACGTGGAGGATGCCGGAGGCGACGGGCTCGCCGCGGCGGCGCTTCTGCAGGTCGGGGAGGCGGCTGACGGAGAGGTCGGAGTCGGGAAGGAGGGTGAGGGAGAGGGGCGGGTCGCAGAGGAACGCGATGAGCGCGACCTTAAGCTGCCACTCGTCAATGGGGCGGACGGCGAGGTCGGCGCGGAAGAAGGTGAGGAGCAGCTTGAGGCGCGGCGCTAGGGAGAGACCGCTCGGGAGGGGGAACAGCTCGGTTGGCCGGAGGGCGGCGGCGGCAGCCGCGGACATGGTGGTGGGAGGGTGGGGAGACTGGAGACGGCGCCGGGGAAGAGGGGAAGCGGATCGGCTGCGTGGAGACTCACCGTAGATCGGAGAACCCGATGCAGGTGCAGGGAACCCGATGGAAAAGAAAAAATTGATCATATACCCTCCATTTAGATGGAAATTGAGGATTTACCCTCCTGACCTATGTATCAGCGATTTATGATAACCCCACGTGTCATTGAGATGTGGAGGGTAAATCCTCAATTTCCCAACTAAAGGGAGGGTATATGATCCAATCTCCCCCTAACTTTTAAATGAAGTACCTTTTTAAGATGGGTCTACTAGCTAATTGTAGTATACACTGTAACGACATTATTTATATGGACCAAAATCGTATGCAAATGTCTCTCTCTGCAAGCTGTTAGTCTGTTACTATTCATAAGCCAAAAGCGAAAATCACTTCGAGTCTCCAAATTGAAAATTAGTAGTTTGCAAATAAAACAAGGATTTAAAACTATAGATAGTGGAACACATATATAATTCGTTCTTTATATTTAAATTAAAGGATAAGAAAGAATCTCAACCCAATTTTAATTTAAAAATTAAAATTTTGATATCGAATTTGTTATTTAAAATTGCATATATCGAAGCATATAATTTTGAACCTCAACAACGTTTAGATGTTATATGGAACCTTTCAAACTCATAAAGAAAGATACCTAAATATAATATAATGATCCTCATTTTTTTAGATTTAAATGATCCTCATTAAGATACAATGTTAAGGAAAAATTGAATTTGGAAAATATTTGGGATATATATTTTATTGGGTTTGCTAATTTTTCAGCCACTTAGAGTTTCTTATTTTTCAGTCACCTAAAATTGCAAATGGATTATTTTACTCTTTGTTAGAATAATTCGTTATTTTAGTCTCTGCGGTTCGTAACACTTATTTTTGGTGAATCCAGATTATAACTATATAGATTAATCATATAAATATTACAACTATTACACTTGTATAATAAATACAACTATATTTTTTATAGGCATTAGAGATATATAACAAATACAATATATTACAATATCTAGCTATGTAATTGTACGAGAAATTCCGCTAGTTACTCCGCACTCCAAAGCTAGCTTCACACTTTTCACAGTGTTTGATTTCTAATGCGGATGCAAATTCTGGAGTATCTACTGCTTTTCGCTCATCTCCAAGATCAAACTGCTCGCGTCTGTGCTCTGGTTGTCGGTGAAAGCAGTTGGAGCATGCTCTGAGGATCGATTAGAGTAAGACCATCTCTCTGTGCTGAACTCCTGGCCCGCTTGACCCAACCAATTCCAGTGAACAGTCATCACCATTCGCAATCTCTGAGAAATCTCCCGCATCGTTGGCCTGTCATTCCCTGTCACTCACGCACTGCACGGCTAGCTCCGCAACTGTCCCCAGCGCCTCTATCCCCTCACCTTGCGCGACCTGATCGTCCAGCATCCCACGAACCCGCTTGTCGCCGGCCGCGGAGGCGAACGTCGCCGCTAGAACTTTCATCTCCTCGTTGGAGTTGTCGTTGTACAGTGCATTCTTTCTGGTTATGAGCTCCAGAAGCACGACGCCGAAGCTGTAGACATCGCTCTTTTCGGGTAGCTGAAGGGTGAGAAAGCTCTCGGGGTCCAGGTAACCACGGGCCCCTTGCAGAAACACCACGAACTCCTTCTCATCCATAGGCACCAGCGCCGATCCTCCGAAGTCGGACACCGTTGCGTTGCAGCCGTCATCCAAGAGTATATTGGCACCATGGATGATGGAGCGATGCATCGTGGAATGCAGATGGGTAAGAGCTTCAGCAGATTGCAAAGCGATCTTCAAACGGGCGTACAAGGAAATCGGAGCACGGAGGCTGCCGTGGAGGAGATCATGCAGTGTGCCATTAGCGACGAACTCGTAGGCCAACATAGGTATGTCTACCTCCAGGCAGCACCCCAGTAGCTGGACCACGTTCTTGTGATTGATTTGGGACACGATTATGATCTCGTTCACGAACTCTTCCTTTGTTGTAAAGTCTTACGACCTCCCAGGACCTTTTACGACCGGTTAGAGTCGTTTATGACCGGTGAGAATCAAATACAATCGGTTCAGAGTACTTACGACCAATTCCGAACGCCTCAATCTCCTCCGATCGCTTTTTCAACGTGGTCGTAAATTTACTGTAGCAATTTACGACCGCTCTGCGATATCGCTGCCGCTGCCTTCCTTCAGCCGCTCGAGATACCGTGATCGAAACCTTCTACGATCACGTAGTGATGCTGGCGATCACTGTTCACCGTAGTCGAACACCCGTACGACCACTTTCACTTCCTTCAACGTGGTCGGAGTCGCTTCCGACCACGTTCTGGCCTTCCCGGTGTAGTCGTAGCTCGTTACGACCACCTTTGACTCCTTACGACCACCTTCACCGTGGTCGTAGCCTTCCCTGCTGGAACTTTTGCCGTGGTCGTAACTCCTCCCGATCACGCTTGCGGTGATCGTGAGTCCTTCCGACCACTCCTTGCACAATCACACGACAAAACAATGCTTTGTGTGTTTCCCTCTTTTTTGGTATTTTCTCAATTGCTTGGTACATCGAATACATGGCTCTAAGCCTCTTTTTATACCCGGCTGTCCTACTTCAACACGGGTTCTCAACACCTACTCCGACTCTGATTCTGATATGACTTCGACTAGGTTTCCACCTACGACTCTGAATTTGCGGTTGCAACTCGACTTCGATTACACCCAAATTTGCACATGACTCTAAAACAAGATTATTTACAACATTCTCTCCCTAATCTTGTTTTTCCACTTCGATCATGCCAATCTTCTTCTTCATCTCTGAAAACTTTATTCGCCCCAGCGACTTTGTCAATATGTCTGCTTTCTGTTCTTCGGTTCTGATATAGTTGATATCGATCTTCCCTTCTTCGACACAATCTCTGATATAATGATATCTTGTGTCTATGTGTTTGCTTCTATCATGTAGAACCGGATTCTTGCTCAGTGAAATAGCCGATTTGTTATCAACCCTGAGTGTTACCTTCTGAATTTCTTCATCTGACAATTCACTCAACAGTCGAGCGAGTCAGACCCCCTGACAAGATGCTGCGCTCGCTGCGATGTACTCGGCTTCACAGGAAGATAATGCAACCACCTTTTGCTTCTGAGATTGCCAGCTGACCGGACTCTCCCCAAGCACAAACATTACGCCTGTCGTGCTTTTCCGATCGTCGACATCTCCCGCCATGTCGCTATCACTGTAGCCCGTCAGCTGCAACGACTTTCCACCTCCTCTCTTGTACTGAATCCCGAGATTCAAAGTACCTTTGATGTATCTCAGGATGTGTTTCACGGCATTCATATGCTCCTGAGTCGGTTTCTCCATGAAACGACTTACGTATCCGACCGCAAACGAGATGTCTGGTCGGGTGTGCACCAGATACCGTAGACTTCCGACAATGCTCCTATAAGTCGTGGCATCAACTGGTGAACCTGGGCCTGTCTTGCTCAACTTCAGATGATTCTCCATTGGGGTTTGACATGGATTGCACTCTTCCATACTTGACTTCTCCAGAATCTTTCGAGCATATCCCGACTGACAAAGTGTTATGCCGTTGTCGGTTTGATTTACTTCAATGCCGAGGTAGTAGCACAGAAGTCCCAAATCGGTCATTTTAAACAGTCTCTTCATCTCTTCCTTAAACCTCATAATCTCCTTCGAGCTCGATCCAGTAATGATCAAGTCGTCCACGTAAACGCCCACGATCAGTCTGTTCTTCGCATCTCCCCTCGTGTACACAGCATGTTCAGAGTTGCTTCTTCTGAACCCGAGTGTCGTTAGACTTTTGTCAAGCTTCAAATTCCATGCTCGTGGTGCTTGCTTAAGTCCGTAGAGAGCTTTGTTCAGCTTCAAGACTTTCTCGGCTTGCTCCTTGGATTGAAAACCCGGCGGTTGAAAGACATAAACTTCCTCCTTAATGTCTCCGTTCAAGAACGCCGTTTTCACATCCATGTGGTGAATCTCCCATCCACCGTTTGCTGCCAATGCAAGAAGTAGTCGTATAGTTTCCATACGAGCTACTGGGGCAAAGACTTCTTCGTAGTCGATGCCTTGTTTTTGAACATACCCTTTCGCCACGAGTCGTGCTTTGTGTTTTACGACTTCTCCCTTGGAATCCTTCTTTACCTTGAAGATCCACTTTAAACCGATTGCTCGATGACCCTTTGGCAAATCGGTGAGTTCCCATGTGTCATTCTCTTCAATCGACTTCAGCTCTTCCTGCATAGCTGCTCTCCAGTATGCATCTCCCTTTGCTTCTTCATAGCTTCCAGGTTCTTCTGCAGTCGTGTAAAGCAGTAGCTCTTCTGACTGCACTGGTTCAGTTTGTGCATAAATCTCACTTATGCTTCTCATCTTCGGTATTCTATCGCTCGAATTTTCTTCATCAGACTCTTCTTCATTTGGTGAGACTTCCTGATCATCAGCACCGATCGAATTTTGGCTTTGAGATGTAGTCGTAGTTTCTTCCGCATTGTCAGCATCGACTGCTTCGACTTCGAAGGTTACCCACTTCGATATGTCCTTCTCACTGTCCTCGTGTTCTTCCCACTCCCAATGTTTGTTTTCTTCAAAGACCACGTCTCTGTTCACATGAATCTTCCTTTCGACCGGATCATAGCACCTGTACGCCTTGGTGCCTGGTTCCGAGCCAAGATAGATCATCCGTCGGCTCCGGTCGTCTAGCTTCTTGAGATAAGTGGATGGCTTCACATGGGCTAAGCATCCGAAAACCCTTAGGTGCTCGACATTGGGTTTTCTTCCCGACCACTGTTCATATGGAGTGACTCCATCCAGTGATCGCGTGGTCGCACGATTTAGCAGATAGACAGCATGTCGTACTGCTTCTGCCCAAAATCTCCCGGGCAAGAATCGGCTCTTCAACAGACTTCGTGCCGTTTCGACCACGGTCCGGTTTCTTCTTTCTACGACTCCGTTTTGTTGAGGTGAATACGGAGCCGTGAAGAGTCTTGCAATACCCTTCTCTTCACAAATCGAGTCGAACTCTTTCGCGAGGAATTCTCCTCCTCGATCTGACCTGACCGACTTCACCTTTTTGTCGACTTCGTTTTCGACAAGAGTTATGAACTTCTGAAAGTTCGTCTTTGCCTCATCTTTGCTTTTCTGCATGTACACCCACATGGCTCTTGAATAGTCATCCACGATCAACATGAAGTATTGATTCCCGGCATCTGTACGAGGTGTGATTGGTCCGCACAGATCTACGTGAACCAATTCGAGTGGTTGCGAAGCTCTAAAACTCGTCTGCTGTGGAAAAACGCTACGAGTTTGTTTTGCCACCAGACAGCCTTCGCAGACTTGCTCCGGGTGGTCGATTGTCGGTAATCCGACCACCATCTTTTTTCCCGCCATCGTGTTGAGACTCTGGAAATTCAGATGTCCGAATCTTGCGTGCCATAGCCAGGCCGCATTATCGGTTGTAGTCTTCATACACTTCGGCTTGCATGCTTCAATGTGAATTTTGTACAGACGGTTTACCGTTCTCTGTACTTTCATCAGCAGTCGCTCAGTGTGGTCGTACATCTTCAGATAGGTGTCTTTGAGTTCAATCCGACAACCTTCTTCAGTCAATTGTCCAAGGCTTATAATGTTGCTTCGTAGACTTGGAATGTAGTATACATTCGACAATCTCCTCTGGCTTCCATCCTTGCACTGCATCAGGATCGTGCCTCTCCCTTTTATCTGAATGGTCGAGCCGTCTCCGAACTGTACTCTTCCAAGCACATTCTTATTTAATTCGTAAAACATCGAGTATGTACCCGTCATGTGGTTGCTGGCTCCGTTGTCGAGATACCAGTCTGCCGTCCGCTCTTGAGTCTGCTCTCCTTTCTCCAACAGACTCGGAAACACTTTCTCCTCGTTTAATAGAACCATTGTCGGTTCGTCTGCAGTGCAGAGCGACAACAGCAATGTCGGCTCTTTGTGCTCATCCGTTTGAGCCAGGTTTGCTTCCTCTACTTTCTTCTTACTCCGGCAATTCGCAGCATAGTGACCATACTTCTTGCAGTTATGGCACTGGATGTGGCTCCGACATTCGGCTGCGTAGTGCCCAAATTTCTCGCACGTGTAGCACTGGACATCAGACTTATCGGTCTGACGGTCGCCGCCTCCACGACCACCTCCTCGACCACTTCGTCCACGACCTCTGTGATCGAAGCCTCGACCTCGTCCATGAGATGCACCGCGGCCGGTCGATGTGCCGCGACCACGACCACGACCGCCCCTTGATGTCGATTCTCCTCGGTTCTTCGTGTCTTCCTTTACAAACAATGCTTGTTGGTTGTAAGGCCCTTGTCCTTCATTGTCGGCTTGATAACTCTTCAGAAGCTGCTCGTGTGCTTTGAGCGCTCCAGTCACCTCCTCAACCTTCATCTTCGAGAGGTCTTGCGAGTACGTGAGTGTAGTTACGACCGAGAGAAACTTCTCTGGTAGTACTCGTAGATACTTCTTCACCGCCACCTCGTCTTTCAAGTCGTCGCCGAGAGATTTGATCTCGTTTACGACTTCGTTAAACTTCCCAGAGAACTCCTCCACAGTCTGGTTCTTTCCCATCTTCAATGATTCAAACTCACTCCTCAATGTTTGAAGTCGAACTTCCTTCACTCGATCTACTCCTTGGTGCATTATCTGCAGAGTAGTCCAGACGTCTTTCGCCGTCTCCTTGCCGACTAGCTGCCGCATCATCGAGTCGGGTACAGCTTGATAGATCGCTGCCATCGCCATCTTGTCGAGACGATCATCGAGAACCTTGTCCTTCTCCTTCGGTTCAACCGGGCCCCAGACGCCCTGTGCGATCATGTTGACCTTCATCTTCATCGCCCAGACCGGATAGTTGTCCGAACTGAGGATCGGGTACTGCAGCGACACGCTCTGCTTTGCCGTGTCAGCCATGTTTAACCACGGCTCTGATACCAACTGTTGTAAAGTCTTACGACCTCCCAGGACCTTTTACGACCGGTTAGAGTCGTTTATGACCGGTGAGAATCAAATACGATCGGTTCAGAGTACTTACGACCAATTCCGAACGCCTCAATCTCCTCCGATCGCTTTTTCAACGTGGTCGTAAATTTACTGTAGCAATTTACGACCGCTCTGCGATATCGCTGCCGCTGCCTTCCTTCAGCCGCTCGAGATACCGTGATCGAAACCTTCTACGATCGCGCAGTGATGCTGGCGATCACTGTTCACCGTAGTCGAACACCCGTACGACCACTTTCACTTCCTTCAACGTGGTCGGAGTCGCTTCCGACCACGTTCTGGCCTTCCCGGTGTAGTCGTAGCTCGTTACGACCACCTTTGACTCCTTACGACCACCTTCACCGTGGTCGTAGCCTTCCCTGCTGGAACTTTTGCCGTGGTCGTAACTCCTCCCGATCACGCTTGCGGTGATCGTGAGTCCTTCCGACCACTCCTTGCACAATCACACGACAAAACAATGCTTTGTGTGTTTCCCTCTTTTTTGGTATTTTCTCAATTGCTTGGTACATCGAATACATGACTCTAAGCCTCTTTTTATACCCGGCTGTCCTACTTCAACACGGGTTCTCAACACCTACTCCGACTCTGATTCTGATATGACTTCGACTAGGTTTCCACCTACGACTCTGAATTTGCGGTTGCAACTCGACTTCGATTACACCCAAATTTGCACATGACTCTAAAACAAGATTATTTACAACATCCTTCTGGTCTTCGCCGACTAATTTAGCCTTCTTGATGGCGACTGCCCTGCCGTTCGCCCTTGTATACAGCTCCTCGCCCTCCACCTCCAAGGAATCTGTCAGCCTCAAAGTAGTTCGTGGCTTTATCTATCTCTTTCTTGGTAAATATTCGGATAGTGTCGGCTTGGCTTGATCTCATCCTTTCGAACAGAATGAGACCTCCATTTTGCTTGAAGTAGTCATCTTTCTCTCTTTTGTACCTTCTCCTTTGTAATTCTAGGAATGAATATGAATCAAGTGCCAACAGAATTGTAATGCCTGCAGCAGTACCTGTACGTAGAAACAGTTTCGGCACTCTCAAAATCTACTATATATTTGTCATCGCTACTATACTAATGAACATCGTATCTTATACATATCATGTGTATCAGAAAACCAACGCTGGGCAATCAGCAGAGGCAGGACTCACCCACGGACAACTTGGCCGCAAGGGGAAACTTGTCGGGTGGTTTGGTGCAGTTCCCAGCTTTAGCATTCCCCACCATTCCATGCTTGCACGGGCAATCATAACTCCCAGGCGTGTTGGTGCATGTCCGTTGATGCATGGGTACTTCTCCGGGAGCTCGCACTCATCAATGTCTAGCGCCATTAAATTAGACCGATCAATCTATACACGAGCAGGTATAACACACGAGTGGATGATTTCTATTCGAACAATGGTTCGAAGATTTTCAAAGCGAATTCAGAATAGAGGAATGAGTATCACTGGTTTAGAAGTTAATTCTTTTCTTAGATTGTGTGCAATGCAGTCTGCACTGTTTCTCGACAAGCGGTTATACCTGCTCTCACTTTTCTCTAGCATTGATAGAAAGTGAGTTTCAGGCTTGTTCTTAATATATTCTTGATAGAGATCTATTAAATGTTTGGGTGTCCTACAATCCTTAGCAATGATAGGGCTTCGCTTGGTTGTTGTGAAGTTCGGCGCGTGCGTTCAAGCGAATTAAAAGAGTGTTCGTTCTTACGTTAGTAATGAAGGATCACTACGATTCAAGAGGCTACACATAAGTATCTTGATTCTACGTCGAGAAGATTGGATGACCCTGTATCAGATATACTGACTGGTTGTGAGCTGATCGGACATATCATAAACTAGTATGTAAACTAGTCGTATAGGGATATGAATTGGTCATGACCATATACGATCTGGTCGTAAAGAGTTATGAGCTGATCTGAGTGACTAAGACCTAGTTGCAGATCATATTATATAAGGTTTGTCCAGATTGATCTTTGTGTATGTTGGAGGTCAATATGTTTTGATAGGGACTTTTACCGAACAGTGATCGAAAAGGTATTTCTAGATTACGACCAAATGTACATAAACCTACAGAGTGATACACTTAATGGGTTGGAACAATAAGGGTTTGAATGATAGACTCCGAGTGAGATATGATCTCTACTCATAGTGGATATGGATCCGATCAAAGGCTTTTTAAGTGGGATATGATGCCTACTCGTATTAGATATGGATCTAGTTGGAGTCTTTATATAAAGGGGCACATGGGCTATGGGTTGCATGCGTCTAAGGCACACACACCGAAACCCTAGCCACCACCTCCAATAGACCCTGCTGTGCATGCTGGTGCTAGCACATCTGTCCATGACATTCTATCCCCAGACGTGTAGACTTCAGTAAAGGCGCTACTACGACTGCAGCGTTGACCGGGATGATCACGAGGAGATGATAGGTTCGTGAAGATTGACTACTACTTGTGGATGATTGACTACTTCAACTACATCGACGTGCAATACATTGAATCAGGCTGTTTCAACACTTCTTTCGTTGCACTGCGCGTCTAGTGGTAACAATTCATGATCTTTTACTCGCATGACTTTTTGGTTTACGTGATAGAAAATTTTAATTTGTGCTAGTGTAGCCTATCTCGTGTGTGTGTGTATATAGGAAAATGCTTTTGTGCTACCGGGAGTATGTACTCCTGGATCGATCCACGCATCCCCTCGATCAAACCTTTTCCACGAGCATGCTCGTAATTGAAAAGGTACCGAGCAAAACCTGGATTTGTTGGATCACACCCTGGATTGCTTGTCAATTTGCATAGAACCTTCTAGCGAGTCAATCAACTCCTAGCTCAGGTCAAAAGCCCTAAAGGTCAAACATTAGCTAGTTTGTCCGAAACCACACAAGTCCTAGTGGCCCCCACCTTCCACAGACCGAAAGTCAACCGTCTCCATCGTCCTGCAACGCAAGGCTGCACCCAGTGGGCGTTTGATCCTCCCGAATCTAGAGAAAACAGGCGATCTGCACAGCGAAAGTGCAACTGACCAGCAACCCCTCAATTTCCACTAGGGGTGGCAAAGGGACCGGGTCCGGAGGAGACCCTTGCGGTCTCGCCCCGATCCCCGCTAGCCCGCCTCGGCCCCAACCCTGCTAGCCTTCCTAGGGGACCCACCCCTCCCCTGCCCTCGGTCCCCCAGGATTAAAAATAGGTTAATATATTTTTAAAAATAATAATGTAACTTTGTTTATTAATTTGTAATTATTTAGACATACTTTTTACAAAAAAATATAGCTTCAAAATATATATTCTAATATATATATAGTCAAGTTTTAGTTTAAATATATAATAAAAGAATACAATCTTCTATATTGAAAACTATAATCTATTATTTAATTTATTAATTTTTAGTGAGTCCCTGTGGGGATGGATGGCCCTCAGCCCCGTCCCGCTAGCCTAGCGGGCTCTAGCCCCTGTTACCCGTGGGGGGGAGAGCGTCCCCACCTCCGATTGGAAAATTCTCTGTGGGAAAAATTGCCATAATTTTCACGACGCTTTCTTTTTAGGAGTAGAGCGACCCGCCTACCCGTCTACTCCTCATGAGGGTTTGGATCCTCTTATCTGCGGAAAGTAAGTCCACAATGATATTAGTATGACCATCGAAGATTCTAAACCATCCGGTCAGAGAAAGAACCATTGAGGATTTCAAACTGTGATGCATAGTTTCTTCCTGTCATGGGGAAATTGGTTTTGTGGCACCAAAAGATCACTACTAAAAAGTTGAATACACTTTAATACCACTCAGAGATTGCGCCGTTCCGTTATATACCATTCCGTCAACACCCATTACACTTTTCCTGGTTTTTTATTTTTATTTTCTTGGCTGAACCTTTGAAGGTTAATAACGCCTTTCCCTCTGCTACCAAATCATGTCGAGCCTAACCAGACCAATCAAGTCAAGAGTCCCAGTCAAAGCCCTCTTCTCCCAGGCAAAGTCCCCTCCTCACCCCTTCATCACCGTTGAAATTTCTGTCCCGCACGCGGACAACGCGCCTCCATTCCGGATCAACACCACTGCAACTCAAATCCCTCAGTTTGGGATTCAAAAACAGCATGCAACAAGGTACTACAACTATTGCTATACAAATTGAGAGTACAAATTGCTCGAGAAAGCTATATTGCTATACAATTTGATACTATCAATAACTGCTACACAAAATTGTTCTAGAAAACTATAGCAGCAGTGGCATTCAATGTACTCAGCAAAACAACAACCATCAACGAAAAATTCTAACAACCACTGACCGCACAAGGAGGAGCTCCCTGATGAAGACGACTATGCTGAGCCGCTCTAGAAAACTACAACAGCAATAACATTCAATGTACTCAGCAAAACAACAACCATCAACGAAAAAATTCTAACAACCACTGGTCGCATAAGGAGGAGCTCCCCGATGAAGACGACGATGTTGAGCCCACCGCCATGCCCCCAATCGTAAAGCTTCAAGCAAGCGGTGGAGATGAGCGGTAGAGAGGAATGCAAACATTTCCATTGAGGACGACAGCACTGGCCGCGCTACAATGGCCGATGCCATAAATACTAAGAACGCAGTAGATGAGAGCAGTGGAGAGGACTGCGGATGTCTCCCCGTTGAGGATGATAGCACCGACAGCGCTGCCATGGCCATAAGCGATGAGCTTCAAACATGTGGTGGAGGGGAGCAGAGGAGAAGAACACGGATGGATCCTTGGTGCCAGAGGGGAGTGGAGGAGGCAGCCTAGGTGGGGGGAACGATGGTGGTGTTGCCCCACGAGGGTCTAAGGAGGCTACGGTTAGAGCGACATGATGAAACAAATTGAGAGGCAGTGGTGGGACTAAAGGGTAAAACGATAAGTTTAGACGATGCTAACGACCGAGTGGACGAAATGGCATATAACCAAATGACATGATCTTATATGGTATTAAAGTGTACTTGATTTTTCGGTGGTATAAAATTAAACTCATGATCTTTCTATGTCATAAAACCTATTATTTTTATAAAATATTTAATTTTTTGTTTTATAGTTGATGTGCACTTAATGATTTATTCCTCACATATGTATCAGTGCACAACATCAACTGTTGGACAAATAATCAAATCCCTATTCCTATTATTTATCACTGTGCACCGCGGTGCTCCCCTCATGAACACTCTCCTCTCCTCCCCCAACCCCCAAACCGCCCTCCCAACCTCAAAACCCTCGCCGCCTCCTCTCCCCGTGCTCCCATGGTGACCGCCGCCTCGTCGGAGGCCATCAAGGTGAGCCATCTCCAGCCCTTCCCCTGGGTTATGTGGATCTCCCCAGTCCGTGTTTTTTTCCGTCGAATTTTGGTGCGCCTGGGGGCTGATTATCTGCTATCGTGGTGCTGGTGTTCGCGTGCGCGCAGGCGGCGAAGGTCCTGATGGTCGGGGCGGGAGGCATCGGGTGCGAGCTGCTCAAGACGCTCGCGCTCTCCGATTTCAGCGACATCCACATCGTGAGTCTGTTGGCTACATGCATCCTCGCTCTTAGTTAACACTGTTCCTAGGTTTATAGCCGTGCTGCTCGAATTGAGCTTGTGCGTTAGCTATGTAGATAGCAGCGCGGTGGATGGCTGGTGTGCTTCTGAGTTAGTAGTGGGATCTGTGAATCTGTGATAGGGATAGCGTTGCCTAGAAGCTGAAAAGTGGATCAGTAAACTGTGTAGAGCATATGAGAGGGCTATTTGATACTCTATTGAAGGTTTTCCTGTAGTCTGCTCTTACTTGCAACTATGCTTGTTAAGGGTTGTATTGATTTTTAGGACGCAGGTCGTTCCTTGTTAGAATTGTGCATAGGGCCTTTACTCTTGCCCACTAGGTGACTGCTGCGTCGCTACTCACGTTTGTTTTGCTCTTGGTGCGAAAGGTTTCCTCTTTACGCGTTTGTTTTGCTGTTGGTGTGAAAGGTTTCCTCCTTACGGTAATTCCTTAAGGTTGATGTACCTTGTACTTAAAAGTGGCTTGTGAATGGACACGGTGTAGTCCTTCAGGTAACCAAAGCTACACAAATCAGTTTGCTTGAGACGCCTACAATGCCCTTGGGTGTTATTCATGGGCCACTTGCTAGGCTATTATTGATGTCTTTATCGGGCGGGTTCTTTTGGGTTGTGGCTTATGGTTTTTGGTTTATTGTTTTTGAATTCTGGCTGTTCAAGAGAGACAATACAAAGAGGGAAATAGTCGCATACGATTTTGGCCAGTATAGCTAAACTCGCTGCAGTATCTATTACAATCGACTTGTAAACTCTGTCTTAAAAAGAGTACAAGACGCACTGTTTGAAAACTAGTTATTGTAGCAAAAAGTGATAAGCCAAAGCCAGGCCGAATCCACCCATCATGTTTTTCTTGCCTGGACTAAATCGGTGGTTCTATTTACAAAGAAAAAACTATGCCACGGGAAACAAAATCTTAATCTGACTGCATTTTGGCATGACACGGGGATAAAAATGATTCTTCATACATTCTGTCTGCATTTGCTTTTTTTCATTTCTTTCCCTTCTTACATCTGCTTTCTCATTTAATCAGATCCGCTTCATGCTTCTAACATACTAGTTCATATGCCTCTGTCAATGGTCATTTTCCCCTTTGTGCTGATGGAACTTGTGAAAAATATGTTGATTTCCTGTCAAATGGTGTACCTAAGGATTTTGATATTTTTCTCTGCAGATTGACTTGGACACAATTGAGATCAGCAATCTGAACAGACAGTTTTTATTTCGGAAGAGTCATGTTGGACAGTCAAAAGCCCGTGTAAGTACAATTTCTATGATAGTTATCTGGGGGCTTTCTATATGTATTTGTTGTCTTCACTTGCTTATTGCTGCTGCTTATGCTGTTTGTATCATTGATCTTGCCAGATTGCTCGGGATGCTGTTCTGAAATTTAGGCCAAATATCAATATAACATCATATCATGCAAATGTGAAGGAATCTCAATTCAATGTTGAATTCTTCAAGCAATTTAATGTAGTTCTAAATGGCCTTGATAACTTGGACGCTAGACGTCATGTTAATCGCCTCTGCCTTGCAGCTGAAGTTCCTTTGGTTGAAAGTGGAACGACTGGGTTTTTGGGACAGGTGAGGTGATCAAATACCACAGTTGTAGTATCAGTAACTCGTGTGCTACTGTGCATGGAGCTATAATTCTTAGTAGCTTATCATCATGCTGCTAATTTGTACTGTTAGTTTTATAGCTTTTCCATTCTCTGTATGTGTAAAGTATGCAAGGTATATCTTTTGTTACTGATGGCTGTGAGTACTGGTATGCCAGTCTTTCTTATTTCGCTGGTAGTACTACTGTTACAGCTGATTCCCTGTCATTAAATTGTTGGCCAGTATGTTGAGTCGCATACTATCTCTTAAGGAAAACCTTGGTGGTTTCTTTTCTTTTTGTAAGTGATCATCAATAATACTTACCATAGGCGGACAGCCTTCCGGTTGAGTATCTGTTGTGTGCTGGCGCTGGCCATTGTGTACCGCATGGCTGAATCTTTGACCTGGACCATTGGATAATTACGTGATGGGTCCACAGAGGGAAATGTGTAGTCATTTCTTGACTGGGCCTTTTGAGTGCAGATAAGCAAATATCGATCGGAGAAAGTAGGCTCCCCCCTCCACAAAATTTACATATGCATCTTTTCAATATAAACGGTGTATTTAGAAATGGAAATTGTGCAGAATTTAATTTCAAATCTTCTCCTTACACAACACACAAGTATCTCCTGGTGGTAGCTATGCTCAAATTTGTGTACATTCCAAATAGGCTACATATATTTTTCATGCAGTGTTTCTCAAATCTCAAGAGTTCTTGTGTACCTTGATTTGGAAGGCATTTAATGGTTGGATCTTAGCATACTTGCAAACGAGTTTTTGTTGTGGACTTGGTGACACTGTTGTTGAAACCATCCTTGTTTATTTTATAGTATAGCATATCTGTGAGCTGTACTAAAAGATAAGCTACCAATTGTTTGCGTTGTGGACTTGGCGACACTGTTGTTGAAACCATCCTTGTTTATTTTATAGTATAGCATATTTGTGAACTGTACTAAAAGATAAGCTACCAATGTTGACTAAACTAATCAAGGAGTCCCTGCTAAATAGTTCAAATTAATTCTTTGCTAAAAATAATTGTCATTCCATATTTTGCAGGTTACTGTTCATGTCAAGGGTAAAACTGAGTGCTATGAGTGTCAACCAAAGCCTGTCCCAAAATCATATCCTGTGTGCACAATTACAAGCACTCCATCGAAGGTTCCTTTTATCATACTTGCTCCCGACTTTCCATTTGCTTTTCCCTTTTTTTAAATTTTTTGTAAGCTACATTTCTTATCATTTTTGTGTTTCTGTTCTTGTATTTCTGACTAATTATCTACTTCTGCAGTCTTTTGTTGGTTTAGACTGTTTGTAAGAATAAGATGCAAATTTTTTCTTTTTCGATCAAAAAAAGATGCAAAATTTTTGTTAAATATGGGAAGGGGTATTTATTATGTAGTTAGTATTCTTTTTGTATTCATGTCTTGACACCCCTGTTTATATATGAAATTTTCTTGTTTACTCCATCTTTGGTACTCGGGTAATTTCGATGGAACCTGGCAAGAAATTTCTGCCCAACTGATGCTATTGGGCTTAGTTATTATAAAGACATGCCTGTTATGGTATCATTTATGTATGCTGAATATCTTGGAATCAACAAAATGCAAGTTGCATGCACAAAAGGTGTATTCTTCTAACAAGTATTTGTTCACTTGTTTTGGGCAATTCCGATGTAACTAAAATTTGAAATATCAACATGTTAGCTTGCCAGTTTTGGAAATACTTTTGAGAACTCACAGTCTTGCTAACTATAGTACCTGACCAGTTTTTAATGCTAGCACTAATGGCTGATTTCGTCTCCTCTTTGCAGTTTGTTCACTGCATTGTTTGGGCAAAGGAACTGCTTTTTGCAAAGCTGTTTGGTGATAAAAACCAGGATAATGATCTTAATGTGCATTCAAAAGATGGTACCAGTTCAAAATCAGATGTATTCGAAAGGAATGTAGATGAAGATCTTGAAAAATATGCTCGGAGGATATATGATCATGTATTTGGTTACAACATTGAAGTTGCCTTAGAGAACGAAGAAACTTGGAAGAATCGAAAAAGGCCAAATCCAATATACATCAGAGACACATTACCTGAAGAAGCTGTTCAGCAAAATGGTAGCTCACGTGACTGCAATGATGAGGAGCAGGAAGAACCATCTGCTATGGTGTCTCTAGGTCTTAGAAATCCACAAGGGATATGGACTCTTGCTGACAATTCAAGAGTGTTCTTGGAGGCTTTAAAAATATTTTTTGAAAAAAGACAGAAGGTTTATATGAAATCTGTTCTGAGTTGTATAACCTTTAAAAATTATTTTCCTTTATATAATTGGGATTTTCCGGTTTTTAGGACATTGGGAACTTGGTTTTTGACAAGGATGACCAATTGGCTGTTGAGTTTGTTACTGCTGCAGCTAATATCAGAGCTTCCTCTTTTGGAATACCACTGCATAGCCTTTTTGAAGCTAAAGGTGTTGCTGGGAACATAGTACATGCTGTGGCAACAACAAATGCTATGATAGCTGGTCTAATTGTTATTGAAGCAATTAAAGTGCTCCAGGGTGATTATCAGAAATATAGGTGACAACATTTTTAATTTGTTACATGACATTGTTTTGCCAATGTTTTCTACTCAAGATGTTACAGTTCAGTCCCAGTCGATATGCTAGTTTCCAAACAGTCCTGCTGATGCCAATTTTCTAGACTTTAATGACACTTTCCTTCCTTTGAATATGCTATCACATATCATTCACATGTGTTGCTTCGGCTTTTCCATTGGAAATATAAAAGCATTGTAACTTCATTGGTTCACATTTTTTACAGAATGACATATTGTCTTGAACATCCTTCAAGGAAGATGCTCTTGATGCCTGTAGAGCCTTTTGAACCTAATAAATCATGCTATGTCTGCTCTGAGGTATTTTGCACTTGTCTAGATAATGATATTCTTATGTTTTATTGTTCTCTTTTGGTTCTGACCTGAAACTAAAATTGAATGCATCAGACCCCTCTACTTCTGGAGGTTAACACTAAGACAACAAAGCTTAGGGAGGTCATTGACAGGATTATAAAAAGCAAACTTGGAATGAACCTCCCTTTGGTAATGATTGGCTCCACGCTTGTTTTCGAGGATGGCGATGGCTTAGAGGAAGATGAGGCTGCAAATTATGCTTTAAACCTTGAGAAGGTACTACCTTCCTATAGTGTTCCCCGTTCAAGGCAGGGAAATGATACACTCCATAGCATTTATTTCTTTTTTAGCCTGTGGCCCCGGTAGTTGCCAATTGCTACATATTATCTATTTATTGCCAGCTTAGTGTTGATCGATTATTATAGGTCTTGGCTGAACTTCCAGCTCCAGTTATGAATGGTACAAAGCTTACTGTCGAGGATTTCCAGCAGGAATTATCATGCAGCATTAACATCAAGCACAGGTTTGTTTCGTCTTTTTTCACTATATAGCTTATGCTTTTCTTTTTCTGTGAACCTTGCATGTTGGCCTCTTTGGTGTGTCAGATATGTCTTTTATAATGTGATATAATATATAATATATTGGTAGCTGTATGTTTGTATATAATATATAATTTTCTTTTCTGGTTCCCTGTGCCTTCCAACAATCTTTTCAAAAGGTTGGGATCTTGCCGGAGGAACGATTACTCTGGTGCAATTTAGTCCTAGGAAGACGCAGATGATAGTTAACTACTAGTGTATAATATATTAGAGCGCTTTTATTTCACATATCTGCACTCGATAAATTTAGCAAATGACGGTCACAGTAATATTGTGCCAAAATTGCCGTTGTTTTATACAATGTTGTAACATACACATTGGCCCTAACATGTAAGATTGTCATAGTTCTAAAACTAGGTCTACTCGCCCGAATACTAGGGCTAGGTCCTCTCACTGAGTACGAGTAGGCAAAAACTAGCAGCTAGCCGGTTTAACCGGTATAACCGGGTGAGTACTCGGGATAATCGGTTAGCAGGCCGTGTACTCGTTGAGTGGCTAGTCAAGTCTAATGAAGCCCATAGCCTAACAGAGAGTCCCACATACATCAGCCACCACAGCAGCAGATGAACAACAAGGATCTTGTATCTTGTGGTTATTGCACCAGGTGTGTACAAGGTGAACAACTTCGAGGTTGTAGTTCTTGTAAGTTGCCTTTCTATGCCTAATTTCTGAACGTGACAAGGCCTTGAGTGGTGTTGAATCTTCTGATCCGGAGAGTGACAATGTAGAACTTTTTGGAACAGAAAGCAATGGTCCTGTTAGGTATGCTTGTACTATTATGTTATTGATTATACCATAGCTCATGACTTGTAGTTTCCATTGGTTCCATTAGATGATACAGAACTTAGGGAGGAAACAAAGTGTAAAATTGCAATGGAGAAGGTTTGTAGTCTCTTAGGCTTACATCTTTATTTGATATATCATATATATTTTTGTTTGGAGCTGTCCATGTTGTAATTTAAATATTCTTTTGTAGGCTTTGATTTTATATGAATAATATATAAATCCATTATTAAAATAGAAAAACCGAGTACAAGGCCGATTACCGTATAATCACTACAAGGTGAGGTACTGAGGTGACTGAGTGAGTGAGTACTGGTTACCGAGTTTTAGAACCTTGAAGATTGTTGACTCATCCCATGCTTAATACATGGATATAAAATTGCTTCTCATTCTATGCTACATATGAATGGAAGCTGCATGCTATAATTCTGTAGTAGTGCACGCATACAATTCACTACTCTTTCAAGGGGTAGACCTTCATTTATTTAGTGATCAATGCAGGGAAGAGTTCGATGAGGAAAAAGAGCCTGATAGAATGGTTCTATCTGGATGGTCTGCTCCAGTGGAGAAGCAAGTTACCAGTAATGGGGAGAACAAATCGATTGCTTCTTCATCCAGTGCACATGACACTGATGATATCGTCGACGTCGAGGATATATCCGCTAAACCTGGAACAAAGCGCAAGCTGGATGAAATATTAGAAACTAAGGAAAATTGTGATGCTTCCAGCAGCGCTCAAGTTGTTGAAGACGACGACGATATTGTTATGCTTGCTGAGGACCCAAACTTAGTCAAGAAACAGAGATTGCAATAGCAGCCATTTCGTCTCACAATTCCAGAGATAACAGCTGTTGGCTACCGCTGTCATGGCTAACACATTGTTCCAACGTACAATCTTTTGTAACTTATCTATGTGGTGATGTTAGGCTGATGATGTTGAGCTATCAGTAACTGTACTCGGGGGATATTTTTGGGCCTTAGATACCGTGCTGTAGGGGTGTAATTTGTAGCTTTTAGGCACAGCAGCAGCTAATGCCCTGCTGACAGTCAGCTGTAAGGTTGCACTTGTGTTTACGAGATTTGGGCAATGGTGATGATTTTTTTGTTCACTTTTGAGGAGTGTACCACTATCCTTTTATGTTTTTCAGTATCAGCCTACTCGCCCTTTTACCGAGGCTTATGGCGAGAGCATAACGATGATGCCAGGGCTGAGTTCATAAAGATCTAACTTGGTTTAGCAGCTGAAACATTTGTATGCTGTCCACGGAAAGAGATGCAGAAGATGAAAGCAAGTACGTGATAAGATCAATTTCCAAGCTCCAAATGGTCATGGCAAAATTCATCATATACCCTCTTCATAGATGAAAATCTAGGATATACCCTCCTACACATCCAAATTGATAATATACCCTCCTCCAATCTATTTGCTTTACAAAACACCCTCTTTATACTAATCTGTATAGGTACAAGGTATAAGCATGTATTATACCGTATTTGGGACCTAATGTACCTATTTTACCCTTTTCTTATGACGTTATTTAAATGGCAACATACAGGCAACAGGTATCATAAGAAAGCGTGCAGTGATCAGATTAGTATACCACTGAAGAAAAGGGTAAAATGGGTACATTAGGTCCCAAAATACGGTACAATACATGCTTATACCTTGTACCTATACAGATTAGTATAAAGAGGGTGTTTTGTAAAGCAAATACATTGGAGAAGGGTATATTATCAATTTGGATGTGTAGCAGGGTGTCCTAAATTTTCATCTATGAAGAGGGTATATGATGAATTTTCCCAATGGTCATAGCTCACAAGGGTCATAAGTCAGAACTGTGCGCCTTCATACCAGCAACTGAGAGCAACTCCAGCAGTAGCCCTCAAAACAGGGCCCCTACTTTTCATTTGAGGGCTCCCCCTACTTTTGAGGGCCCTGTTTTTTTGCATCTACTCCAACAGCACCTCTCAAATTTAAGCCCTCAAATCCATTCCACTACAACTGACATATGAGACCCACTCCTCATTCTCTCCCTCACCCCCGCCATCTCCAGGCATCCCGTCGCCTCCGCTTCCCTCTTCTCCCCTGCCCCTCACCTCTCCGTCTCCGCCTCGCGCCGCCTCCGCTTCCCCCTTCTCGGGCGGCTTCCTCACCGTGCGCGCCCTCACCCCGCCGACGACGGCGAGGCCGAGGCGCTCGTCCGCCTCCTCGCATCTTCACCGTGCGTGCCATGCGTCGGGAGCCGGGGAAGAGGAGCCGCCGAGGAGGGCGGTGGCGGCGCGGGAGGAAAGAGGTGGGCGGAGGAGAGCGGGGAGGCAGGCGCCGGCGAGCGCTGGCGGCCAAGGGGACCAGTGGGCGGGGAAAGAGGCGGGGAGGGGAAAGAGGCGGGCGGGGAGGAATCTGGCGGCCCGACGGGCGGAGGCGTCGGGCGCGGCGACGGAGCCGGGCGAGGCGGCGGGCCAGCGGAGGCGGCGGGCGGGCGAACGGAGGCGGCGGGGGATTTTGGAGCGCGGGCGGCAGAAAAGCGACGGAGGCGGGGGATTTTGGGGGAAGTTTCACTGAGGCGGGAAAAAACCCGAAGGATGAGAGCCAGAGCAGGGCCCCTGGGAATGAGGGCTTGGAGACCTCATTTGAGATGCCTCCTATTTTTGAGAGCCAAGTAGGGGCCCTGCTGGAGTTCAGTTTTTTGCTCTGGCTCTCAAATATGAGGTTAGAGGGCTCAAGTAGGGGCCCTACTGGAGTTGCTCTGATACATTGCAATTTCTCCCCAAAACACTAGCTCTATTCCAAGAACAAGTTTACAATCTCGAGTAGTCCAATCAGCAAAAAATTCACCTGGAGAACCAAGAGGAAAGCAAGAACAAAAAGTATAAGCGAAGAACAATACGATCAAATCATATGAACAATTCAACATCTCACGTCCATACCCCAAGAGCCGTTCGAAACAAATGCACCTCAAGAAGCCCAAGTCGAACAGAGAAGAAATCAATCAATGCAGCAAAATCCGCACTAATTTCCGGCCACCGCCCCCCTTCCCGAGGCCTTCCAAGAACGCCACGCCCCTCAAGTGGCAGACGAGCGCACAGAACGCGATACCGAGCAGGAACGCCGCGAGCCTCCGGAGCCCGCTCCTCCGTAGTCCGTCCTCTCCTCCACACCGCCGCCCAAATGCCGAGCGCCTGGCCCAGGCCCGACGCGTTCCAAGAATCGGTCGATCCAGGGCCGTGCCGTGAAATTTGGAGGCCCTGTACAAAGGTCTAAGTGAGGCCTAAACCAAAGTACCAAATATAGCCAAAATAATGTATGTATTGCAAACAGTTCTAGACTTTCATATGAAGGATTTAATTAGTACAATACAATTAGAATTAAAAAAAAACGAATACCTGCACTGGAGTACTGGAACTGGACGACGATGAATCACGAATGGATTGGACGAGCCGGCCGGCGCTCGGCGGAGACGAGACGAACACGAACTGACGAAGTCACGAAGAAACGCCGTGGGCCGGTGGGGCCTCGGGGCTCGGAGCCGAGAATACGAAGCGCCACTGCCACGCACGCGAAGTCGCCACGCGGATACCATGAGTCATGAGAGCGGAAATAACTCACGCAATAATTCTTCTCTTCCATTGGCCATACTGGCAAATATAGAGTTATGTTACAACCGGAAGGAAACAGAATAAGAGATTGAGACTTTGAGAGAGAATCCTATTCGAATCCTAGTTCTGGTTGTTGCCGTATGAAGGAAGACGTGAATCCCTTATTGGAGTCCGTTGCCATGCATATGAGCATATCCCAAGGACGTAGCCGTATACAGCTACAGTGCCATGCATATGTACGTATACATGTGTAGTCCCATGCACGTATACGGCTAACAGCGCGCGCGGACTCGAGCTAGGCTCTAGCGCTCTGGTCTCACATGAATACATGGGTCTTCTCTTGCCGGGCTGATTTTTTGAGGCCCTGAAAATTTGGGGGCCCTGTACGGTCGCGCGGGCTGCACGCCCATGGGCACGGCCCTGGGTCGATCCAGCGAGCTTGTCGCCGAACGCCAGGGAGAGAAACGTGGCCACCTCCTCGGCCGGCACCTTCCTCCTTCCCCGCCCGAACCATCTGCCGCCGAGGGGGAGCGGGAGCGGGAGGACGCGGCGGAGGGAGGAGGAGACGAGACTGCGGAGCGGCGGAGTGGGAAATGCGATGTGCTTGGGCTTCGGCCGGCGGTGGCTGGCGGCGCCGCGGCTGCAGCTGATGGCGGTGGAGGTGGTGCGGGTGGGGGCGAGGCCGAATTTTTTTTCTATTTTAGCCCTTTTTTTTGAAAAATATTCACATTTAGACCCCTGATAGTTTTAATTCCGATTTTGGACCCAGGGGGTCGGAGCCGTGACCCACGGCGCCGAGGTAACACATCTCGGCGCCGTGGTCCACGGCGCCGAGGCGCCAGCGTGGTGGCCTGCGTGGCGCCGACGTGGCAGCACCTCGGCGCCGACCTCGGAGCCGTCAATCGTGGCGCCGAGCTCGGAGCCGTGGGTCGTGGCGCCGAGCTGTGAAAATTCAGATAAGCCGCCGTGACCGGTGGCGCCCCAGCTCGGCGCCTTCAAAATAATCCGTAGCTTTTGCAAACATTCAGAAAATTGATGAACTGTGTGAAACACAATTTTTGTTTCCTGCTACATTTTTTGATGATGTCGTGTTCAATCTGAAAATTTCGGGTGCTAGTAAGGTAATAATGTTTGTAACTTTTTTCCTAAGCAGGGAACTCCAATGGTCAAACACTAATTGTTAGAGAAGGGGATAATGGTGTTGCTTATTCATGGAATTCAAAAGAGCTAAAATGGGGCAAGGTAAGAACCTATGTGCCTTAGACTTTTCTATTATATTGCCCATAAGTAATTATGTTGCTACCTCAGATCACATGGTATAATCAGCGAAGTTGAGGATATAGTTTAATGTCTTGTTGTTCTTTTGCAGACATTTATGTGCTTGAAAATGTGAATTTTCCATGTAATGATTTACAATTTTGAACTGAGTAGGCATGATTTCCCTGTTCTTTTCTATATGCAAACTAATCCATTATGCAGACATTCTTTGGAGCAAGCATGGGTGGGCAACATTATGCACTCTATTAAATTGTAGTTTTGTGAAGCACCAATACGCAATACCGTCATACCGGTAGTCTCAAGTGCAGTCGATACAGCTAGGCAAACACAATACAGTACATAATAATAGGATTACATAGACCGTAGATAGCGTGGGTCTATTCTACTGGGTGTAGCGTTGTTGTTTCCCCTTTTTATTGGGCCCTGAGGATGGCTCCGCTGCATCATTCTTCCTGTCACTCTTGGTCTTGAGAGCTGCCTCACGAGCTTGAAGCTCTTCCTCCTGACGCTTGATGGATGCTTCACGCAGACTTAACTGCTCCCGCCTCCTTTGCAGCTCATCCTCCTTGCCCTTCAGACGGATTTGGTCCACCCTCACGCGGCGCTCTTGCTCAAGCCGCATCTGTCGTTCCACCTCGCGAGCCTGAGTCATCTTGACAAAGTATTGTCCTTTGTTTTCCACCTCCACTGCCCGGTTATCTGGCCATGCCGGCGACACCCGATCCACCCATTCGATGAACGTGCAAGCCTATGTGTGGCGTGGTAGATGTCATGGATCAAGTTGAAAAACGATAACGAGAAACAAATGATTTAGTTGTCGTCGTTACCACGAAGTCGTCATCCAGGTCTGGACACTTGAAGAACCTACGGCCGTATTTGGCTCGTTGTACTCGATCCGTCCAGACTCCCAACATCGTCCTAAAGCCGCAATGGCACTTCGGGCGCTCATGCCACTCCGGCACTCCAAATGGATCGGACCTCCAGGAAGACATTGTTGTGTAGTAGTATTGTGATGGCTTGAGGAGAAGATGTGGTATGAAAGACATAGGAGGGCTTTATGTAGGCAGGTTATCTGGTGCAGTGGGCATAGTCCATGGAGAGGAGGTCGTACGAATCTTTTCGCTTTTACAGGATTCCAGTTTAGCAATAAATGTTCCTATGTAGGCTTTTCAGAGCCTGTAGTCTCGTAATAAATTCATAGTTCGTAGTCTTTTCAGTCGTTTGCAGGAAACAGCTCGTAGGCTTTTCAGGATTCCAGTTTAGCAATAAATGTTCCTATGTAGGCTTTTTAGAGCCTGTAGTCTCGTAATAAATTCATAGTAGCCTTTTCAGTCGTTTGCAGGAAACAGCTCGTAGGCTTTTTCAGGATTCCAGTTTAGCAATAAATGTTCCTATGTAGGCTTTTCAGAGCCTGTAGTCTCGTAATAAATTCATAGTTCGTAGCCTTTGCAGTCGTTTGCAGGAAACATAAATTCATTGCAGGAATTATAGAACCACAAAGTACAGACTACGGATTCGAACACAAATATCACATGAATATAACATATACACATATATACAACAAGTAGCTCATTACAAACACATCTCAGTCCAACCACATACCAAGTGCCTCCTAGCTCATTACAACGTATATACAACGACTTTTAAGCCCAACCACAAGCCTATACGTAAGTATCACTGCCTCCTAGCCTTACCCTTACCCTTACCCAGGGCGTCGGTGCCTGGACTGTAACGGCTAGGCTCGCGGCGGCGTCTGCGTGGTACAGGCTGTGAAGGCTGAGTCGAAGGAGCGTCTACGAGCTGAGACGGGCCTATCTCATCGTAAGTCTGCTGCTCCACCTCGTCCTCATCGCCCTCGTCAGGGATAGTGTCGCTCCTCGTGGGGGATGAGCTCTGCCCCGTGTACGACCCTAGCCGCGTCGGGTCTGCAAGACGTGTCGCAGGCACGTCTACGTCCCTCGCCGCGCCTGTGCTGCAACCACAATGACCAGCAGCACGACGTAGCCGACCTGCCAGCCTCTGTCATCCAACATTCTGTTAACCAACAAGATACGAAGATATTAGGTACTAATTTTGTGAGTGGCTGTGTCGAAGCTTACCTCTAGGAAGCTACGCGTCCTGACGTCGCCGACTGTCGTGGAGAAATGCTCTATGTCCTGTACGGATTGCTTCAGAGTGTTGCCCTGCAAACAAGCAAAAGAATGGATAATTTGCTATATGTAGTGGTATTTATGTCTATTGGAAAATAAGCAATGAGATTGAACATTACCACACGGTCCAGGACTGGTGCTATCTCCACCTGCGTCCCAAGTCGAGTAGACTGGTCGTAGGGCGTGTCTTCGTCGTCGGAGGACTCAATGTCAGCATAGTCATCTTGAGTCCATTGTCCCTTAAGCTTGGACCGCGTCGCACGCTGGTACCAAACTTGGTACCGCCAGAAGTGCTCGTTGCTGTGCGGCTCGTCGTTGTCGTCCACGTGGTCCTGAAAGTGTCCCCACTCCTCAACGTACACGTGGTGGTGCTGCTCGAAGTCTGTGACCTTCTTCTGTCGCTGACGATCAAATCTGCATGTCACGTAAACCAAACGTTAAAATTAGAAAATGCTCTGTGCAATTGGAATCCAAGGTTAGAATTGAAATTGAATGCCACTTACTTGTGCAAGGCCACAGACGTGGAGAACGGCGCTACTGGCCACAGCTGCCTCATACCAAACTGGCGTGCAACTCTATGTGGCAGGTGATACTCAACAGCATAGAAACAGATAAGGGGGCACCTCATCCTGTAGAGAGCCTCGTCTATGCTGCACAGTGCACTGAACTGAACGGCCTCCACCTCTTGCTCGGCGTACGGCTCCCACTTAACCTGCATAGCAACAATTTAACGTTAAAGGTCATATACTAACAAATGAAAATCACGATACGAAATGGAATTAACTTACATTGGAGGCCGTGAGCGCATCTAGCTCGTTCATGTACTCTAGGTAGGCCCTCTTCGTCCTGGCGTAGGGAACTGAGACCTGGTCCCAAAGATATGCAAGTGTCGGACGTCGACGAAGAGGAACCTCTGCGAACCACGGACGAGGAGGCGAAACCGTGGGACGACCAACTGGTAGACGACACCACATCCACAGCTGGAGGAGGTAGAGGCAACCACCTACTGTCGAGTTCGCCGAACTCCGACGACACGCCTCGCAGAGGTGGCGGTAAAGGAACGCCAACACCCCGGAAGGAAACGCCAAAGGAACCAACGCGTTCTCTGCGTCACAGAAAATGGCTATTAGAAGTGTGCCCTGGTACTTGCCAAGAAGAAACGTACCGTCAATGGAGAAGACGGGACGACAATGCCGAAAGGCCTCGATGGACTGAGCAAAGCACCAGAAAGCACGGAAGAATATCTGCATCCCATCTTGAGTCCATTCGTTTGGTTTCGGGACGTACTCATAATGCATGCCTGGATTAACCGCTTTGATTGCATTGAAGAGTGCTGGCAACTGCAAGTACCCATCTTCCCAATCCCCATATATCATCTTCCAGATGCGTTGCTTTGCCCTCCATGCTTTTCCATACCTTATCTCGTATCCAAATTTCTCCTTAACAATCCCAGCAAGTGTCTTCACCTTCATATTGGGTTCTCCCTTTACTATGTGACACAGTGACTTGGCAATAATGGTAGAGGTCAACTGCCGATGCTTTTGTTTGAGCTCTGCTTCGGCACAAGTATGTGGGCCAACGATTCTTGTGATCTTGAATTTTCCCGTGTCCTTCTGTTTCCTAGCACAAACCCTCCATTCACATGTTTCCTTCTCGCACACAACTGTGTACCTCCGCTCCACATATGAATGCCTCACCTTGAATGGCTTTTTACGAATCACTGAATACTCCTGCAGCCACCTTTTCAATGCTGACAAGTCCTCAAACACCATGCCCTTCTCAATTGTCATGCTTGACCCGGCCTCAGGAGCATCTAGCAACTCGTCATCCCTTCCTTCTGCATAAGCCTCATGGGAATGCCTAAGATCGCTGAATTCATGAACTAATGGATCCCAGCCAGGGCAATAACGCCTGATCAGCTCAATATCACTTTCGGTCAGCTCTCCAAAAGGGCGGTCATCATCAGAATCAACGGCCCTAGCGATCTCGTAAGGCTCCAGATCATCCACAATTTGAACATCCACACTGTTGGAGTCCCTACAGACTTCTTCAACGTTGCCAGATGGAGCAACGGGAGGAACACCCACATTATCAGGAATGTCTCCTACATCATAAGCACGAAAACGATGGGATTGAGACAAAAGAATGGAATGACGGGAAAAGGTTAAAGAGTTGCTCGACACTTACTGGGATGATCCTGAGGGGCTGCCACGACATCATCAGTCCGACATTCAACTCGAACTGGTTGAGAAATCTGAACCTCGTTCGGGGCAGATAGAGCATCGGGCACCTCAGGCACTTCTTCCATATCCACCGCAAGGTCCGGTAATGGAGGGTCAAAGAGTGCCTGATCACCTAGTTCTGGTGAATAACCATGAGGGGTGGGATCAATGGACACCTTCCGCACAACAAGGTCCAAACATTGGAACTCATTCCTCATAACCAATTTGACATATTTGTCACACTGATCCTCACAACCAATTAAGATCAACCGCCTTAGAATTGTGTCTTTCGAACCGAAGTGAAGTAACCCCTCAACTGTGATGCTCTCCTCGTTTGCATGACAATGTAGCTCCTCCCGGGCCCTAGCAACCAACTCACTAAACGACGGCCGATCACTGAATATCAGAGGCACCCTTTGCATTTCAACAAATCGAATATTTCCATAATCATCACTTGTCACACTGCCTCCATGATATAGGGTGACTAGGTTGTCCATCTAGAACATATAGAAAACTTAATAGCTTTAATCGAAATTAGATACTACATAGTAACTAATAAGTACCCCGGCACTAACTAAATGCTCCTACCTAACTGGCTGACTACCTAAGTACCTAAATTAACTAACTACAACACTATAATTGATGCTAATTAACTAACTGAATTGCATAGTCAATATTACCTGTCCGACGATGGTAGTGGACAAAGCGGCCAATCCAAGAAGGTATCGTCACACAGTAATTCCTTCCCTCCTGCATACAATCAATAAGTATGAGCTCATAACAAGCATCAGCAAATGAATATCTTCAAAGCATATGAATATCTTTCAATGAAACTGATTGATGGAGGCATTATTCAGCGCAAACACATGGCTTGTTCCTCCAATTGCTGCCCAGTCGCCATCAACATTTCCTCCCCTTCCTGCTGAGGATGAAACTTGGGGAGGCAATGGAGGTGGTTGGGCAAGGGGTGGCAAAAGTGACATGTTGCCATGGGCGGATGAGTTCCTGTATCTTACATCCATGTCTTGCAAAACCACTGAGGAGAGGGAAATTCGTGACAGGAGAGCATTCCTACTTCATAGCTTATTCGTAGATGTCGCCATCTTTAGAGCTATCGCAGCCGTAAGGCATGTAATGGAGAGCACAGAGGTCTCAACATCGACCAAGATAGATGAAGTTTTGCATTCTGAGACAGTGGGACATTTTAGCATCTTACCGGAGGAAGACCCGATGGCGGCCGGGGAGGCGGTGGCGGCCCGGGGAGGCGGTGGCGGGCGGGGAGGCGGCGGGGGTCGGGGAGGCGGTGGCGGGCGGGAAGGCGGGGGGCGCCAGGGGGGCAGTGGCGGCAGGGGAGGCGGGCGGCCGGGGAGGCGGTGGGGGCCGGGGACGCGGGCGACCGGGGAGTCGGGCGGCCGGGTACGCGGCGGATGCGGCGGGATGCGGTGGCGGGCGGGGAAATGAACGAGCTCGGTGCTCGTGTTTGGCTAGAGCCAGGGTAAGCCAGAGCTCGGCGCCAAGATCCACGGCTCCGAGCTCGGCGCCACGACCCACGGCGCCAAGCTCGGCGCCACGTCGGCGCCACGCAGGTCGCCACGCTGGTGCGGGCCTGGCACCTCGGCGCCGTGGACCACGGCGCCGAGATGTGTTACCTCGGCGCCGTGGGTCACGGCTCCGACCCCCTGGGTCCAAAAACGGAATTAAAACTACCAGGGGTCTAAATGTGAATATTTTTCAAAAAAAGGGCTAAAATAGAAAAAAAAAATCGGGGGGCGAGGAGGGAGAGGCGCGCGGGTTTGGGGTGGGCTCCATATAGGCGGAGGGGAGGTACGTATGGCGCAGCCAGTTTTTGCCGTATATAGCACGTATTTATAAAAATAATCATATATATATATATATATATATATAGACAAAAATAACGTTATGTCGTTCGGTTACCGGACGGCGGTGCCTGCCATTCGGCCGCTAGGCGGTAGATGCCTACCGCCTGGCTACCAGATGGCAGGCCACCTGCCGCCCACCACAAAATAGCAGGTGATTAAACTGGCTAATTAGCCACCTTAATTACCTATCTAAATTCGTAATTTTATGTCATATTTATTTGAATTTTTAAATATAGTAAATAGGCTCGAAAAATTATGAAATTTTATGTGCAGTTTTCCGACATAACATAGTTCATCGTGTAATTTTTTTGATAATTTTATACGCTCTGAATGTTGCTCAAAAATTTGTACGATTTTGATATTTCTAGGAGTTGTTACATATAACATATAGCAAACAAGCTTCAAAAATTACAAAATTTTATGTAAAATCTTCCGACACAGTCAACCTAATTATGTAATTTTTTAAAAATTTTATGTGCTTCAAATTTATCATGTTAATTCGTGTTAATTTAATCGTAATTAATGATATGTGATACTCAGGCATCTTTTAAAGTGCGAGAACTCTGTTCTTCGCACATATGTCGGCCTGTTGCTGCTATCTTTCCTTTTCCACTGCATCATTCGCACAACTGTCACTCTGTTTATGTCGTCTATTCTCGTCCGCTCCCTCATCTCCACATTTGTCACTGTTAACATGCCGCCCCCCTCGCCCGAAGTGCTACGTATCAACAAAGAGTCCTTAATTTGCAGGGTGAGCGCATCAGATTCCCTTTTCGCTTGGCCATAAATACGAACCTCTCGCAGTTGGTCATTGGTAATCTTAGTCGCTCATTCTCACAGTCGCCGCTCAAAATTAAGAGTGCATAACTAATTATTTTGAGAAGCCATTGAATAGCTCATTAAGGGCGCAGCAGGAGGACGCGACAGTGCTGATTGCTTCTTCCGAAAGACAGGTAATTTTTTATCGCATGCTTTCGACATTATCCCCGTAGTTCTAGTTAATTAGTGTTATTTAGTTAGTCGTAATTAATATAGTTTGTATTATGAAGTAAGTAGGTTGTAGTAATTTAAACATAGTTTTTAGTATTTTTAAGTACGTACTGTACCCATAATTTGTTATTGTTTGGTAGTGTGTAATTAAACAGTCCTAATTAATGTAGTGGCAATTAGTTAGGACTAAATAATGAGGTAGTGCTAAGGACGACGGTAAGGAATCACTCATAATTTTATCGGATGGGTAATCAAATTGTTGGTAATTAATGAATTATTCATATGTAGTTACACGTATGTAATACTAACTTGCATGCTGCTTGTCATCATTTTTTGTTGTATGCTTATTGTGGATCTGGTTGTTGTGGCTTCAGGTAGTTGCAGACATGGAACACTTGATAATGTTCTACAACGATGGTCTTATACGAGCTAGATCCAATGGGTTGGACCAATTGACATGCCAATACAAGGTGCTCCAGGCCGACGGGCTTGGCGTCATGAATATTCACAATCTATGAAGCTGCATCCAAAGGGAGTTCGCCACGGAGGCAATGGTGATAAAACTTGCGATCAAGGGGATCATCTGCACCAATGGCGTGTGAGAGCTCGTGAAGGTGAATGGCACCACAACATGGAGGCAGTATATGCAAATTGCCTCCCAGCCTGAGGCGGCCATTTACGGGAGGCTGATGGTGTACCTGAGTTTCGTGCGCCGGGCGTCGAAAAATATTGATGAGCCTGGCCCCTCAACACCCGGGGAACCACAGGCGGAACTTCAAGATGATACCACTGGATATGTTGTATCAGAGAGAATACTCGCCCCTGATTTCGTGCGAAGTGACAGGGCGGGCATGTGGTGATCAACCCGTATTGACTGCCACAAGTAACTACCGTACCAGGCACTCGAGTTAGAGTCCAACGACAACACTGACCCAGGCTCCGATGATACTGAGGACGATGCACAGCAGACGGGTGGTCCACATGGGGGAATTGTGTCATCGGAGGTACCCTACGCGTCCTCCAGACTCGATGATGCTACGGTGCGTTCCCTCGTACTGCCACAAGAAGAGGGGTCCCAATGGGGGTTTCAAGTTAACACCCTCCTAGTTGGACAGTGCTTTCCTAGCAAGGCGGCTGTGCAACAAGTTATTGCACGGTACATCTTGTCTATCAGACGTGTGTACCAAGTGCACTGGTCTAACCCAGCCAATTACATAGTGAAGTGAGTAGTGGAAAGTTACCCTGCAAAGGTCAGCGCTCAACGAGCCAAGATTTTTGGCTTGTTTTTCTTGATTAAGACGATGATCGACCACACTTGCATGCTCATTGAGCCCCTGCGCCATCATTGGAACATGACTTTTGCATATGTGGTAAGCATCATCAACCACTTAGTTGCAGCGGACGTGTTCATCTCCCCGAAGATGCTCTTGTCAGAAGTTGCCAATGCGGACGTACTAGCATTACGCGCACAGTGAAATGCATAATATGCAAGACCTCTGGACTCTCAATGAAGGATTGCCCCAACAGACCGAGCTTGTCTAGTCGCCACTCAGTGTCATAATTTCATGTATCTTTTAGTGTATCACATTAATTCATATTTGTGCCAATTTGAGATGCAATTGGCAATTAATCAATTGGTTACCTGAATGATTTACTCCATAATATATTATCGCACGTGATGTCTGTAATATGGTTGTGTTTTTATTTGTACTCCTTTGTATGATGTACGTTTGTTCAATGCATATCGACCCCTCTAACTTAATGTATGTGATGCAGCGTTTGAACAGCCCACTCAATAAATAGCAACCGCAACAATGTGTACACCATTCAGTTACATACTTTACGAGATTGAACATAACCACGAACTATAGAGGAGAGTACCATGCTACAAGCTTCTCTGTGCGTGTCTACTGGTAGAAGGTGCCTTATGGTACTGTTGTGGTTACAGACCAAATAGAGAGAGAGTGTAGTGGTGGAGAGTTGAGCAAATGAATGCCTTCTTCCTCCCCCCGTGGCCTATGCCACATATATATTCACATGGGGAGTGCTTGTACAGTTGTACCCTTACACATGAGTATTCCCCTTGGGGGCTCTTATGTCATTACATATGTCCTATTTCGGACCTAACAGGCCTACTGGGCTTAGGTGGGGGCCACCCCTACAACAGGAGCCTCTCATGGTGAAGGGCTTCACGGGCCGAAGCCATGCTGCTGAGTCCTTTGGCCCCCTCCGTCTCATCGGCCTGTGATGCTTGCTGACTTGGATAGTTCGCACGTCCGCCCGTGCTGGCGCGAGGGCTGTCTTCGGGTCCCGAAGCTGGCACGGCCTCGAGGCCGAAGGCGCTGGGAAGATCGAAGGCTTCGACGAGGCCGAGGTCGTGCTTGTGCGAGGGCCGTCTCCCGCACCCGGGGCGGGCGCGGCCTCAAGGCCGAAGGCACTGGTTAGGCCGAGGGCTTCGACCGGGCCGGGGTCCGGGCGTGCCCTACCTCGCGCTCTAGATATTTATGGGCGAAGCCGACTTGGTCGGCTGCCCTTGGCGGCCGAGTCTCGGGAAAAGCGTCGCACGATGTGGCGCCAGCGCGGGGAGATGGTTGCTTGGTCCGGGAGTGCGCTTTAATGACACCTGGAATCGCGCCGGCCTTTGTCAGGGGTAGGCTGGCACGGCTGCCCCGCCTGCCCTGCACTGGATGTGGGCACGTGGCCGGCTGTAATTGGAGCGTCGTGGGATGCCAGCGTTCCCCTGACCACGGCCGTTCGCCTCTTCCCCAAGAAAAGTGGCCACGCGGCGGGAGTGTATGGGCGCATTGGGCGCTGAGCGGCCACCTACCGCCGCCTGCCGCGGTTGCCAGCGGTTGCACTGCCCGATCGTGGGTAGCCGAACCGCTGTAAATCTGTCGCTCGATCTTCTGCCTGTGGGGGAGACGGGGGGCTTTATAAACCGCCCCTATGGGCATGCAGTCGTTCCGCTTGGCTGCTTGATCGCTCGTGTGTTGCTTCCTATTCTTCTTGCACCTCCTGCTGCTATTCTCGCCTCCGCGCGTGCCCGCCGCCGTGAGAGAGGGATGGCTGCGCGCGATGACCTCCCAGCTAACATGGGTGCCGCCCTTGACGACCCTGCGCGTCGCCTTAGCAAGAGCGCCTCGTCGAGCCAGCACTGCCTGACGCCACCACCGGCGGAGTACCGCCTGGTTCCGCGCAACAGGAAGCAAACTACCCAGCGCTGGGATGCCGTGAAAAGGTTCAAAGGTCGCTGCTCCCGTGTGCTGGGGTGGAGTCGCGTCACGGAGGAGACCCTGCAAACCCTTGTTCAGGAGAAGAAGCTGGAGGAGCGCGCCGGGGCTCGCCTGCCCAGGCCTGACGAAACGGAGCCGAACCCGGGAGAGTCGGAGGCGATCGTCTTCGTGGCATTCTTCGACGCCGGGCTCCAAATCCCCGCGACGCACTTTGTTCGCGACGTGCTGCGAGCGTATGGGTTGGAGCTGGCGCAGCTGACCCCGACCGCGATCGTTCGGTTGGCCATCTTCACTTAGGCGATGCGGATGGTGGGTACCTGCCCTCGCGCCGAGTTGTTCGCCATCCTGCACGACGCACGGTGCCAACCGAGGAGAGTGGAAGGGGGGCTTACTCGAACTTCGGCGGCGTGGACTTCGTGTTGAGGCCGGAGTGCTCGCACCTGTTTCCCGCGTTGGCTACGCGGGAAAAGTGGGAGACCGGCTGGATACGGCGGTGGTTCTACTACACCGTGATAAGCACGAGCGGTCTCCGGAGCCGTGGAGAGCCGATGTCATTCGACCGCTGTCCGAATGTGACGCCTCAACCCAGCGACGAGCAGCAGGCGCGAAGACTTGCTGGGGTCGCACTTCGGTTTAACATGCGTGACCTTGCAGAGGAGTTCACCATGTACGGGATATCCCCGCTTTCTTGTACCTGGAAGTACGAGCGGCGAGGGCCCGATCGGAAGGACGGCATCCACCCGGGGGTGTCTTCGCTTCATAGGCCCTCCGCGCCCTGTAAGTATCCCTGCGATTATGCCAAGTACCACGTGGGTGGTTGCAAACCCATAGGTATGACACTCCGCTTGTGCATGCAGTACGCCGGTTAGAAGATGCGGAGTGCGCAGTAGCTGCGATACTTGGGCCGTACACGGCGAAGGAGCACAAGGCCCGTGCGTCCGCGACTTCCTTGGCGAAGCAAGGGCGGATTAACCGGGTGTGCGAGGTCTTGGAAATCCCCGTTCCGGAGCGCCCAGTGCCTGCGGAACCGCCGAGCGGTGCGACGGTGGTAGCGCCATCTTCTCGGAGCGGGGTCCAGTCGGAGGTTATCGCCCTTAGTTCGCCGACCGTGCCGCCGGTCGAGAACGTGAGGATGGGGGGCGAGACGGGCGCTGGGCTCAGATCGACCGGTTCGGGGGGCCGCGTAACTCCCGACAAGGCCGTATATGGTGGCGAGGCGACGAGCATGCGCCTCGCCGTTCTTGAAGACGACGCCTCGTCACCTCCAGCGGCAACCGTCGCGTTGTCGCTGACGGCGGCTTCCGCGGCTGCCCAGGTAGCCACGGAGGCTTCACCTACGACTCCGAAGGCAAAACGGCCTCGGGTGCAGTCGCCGCCATCTTCTAGGGGCCGGTTCAGTGTGGCGGGTCCAGTGACCGCGGCCCTGACGACTAGCGGGGATGCTCCTGAAACCGGGAAGGTCGTCGCGCCTCAAGCCAGCGAGGCGCTCATGACCCAGGTGGAGGCCGCGGTAGAGGGGACCGGAGGTAGGCGTAGTTCGTTTTCGTCGCGCGACTTCGCGAAACTCTCCCCGATTTGCTCGCTTATTCCGTCGACACCAGGCGAGACAGGGTCTCCCAAACGAGGGCAAGAATTGATCAATGGGGGCCCCGCGATGTCGCCGGCCTGATTGAGCCGGGGACTGTGTGTGCCCCAACTGCTGCGGAAGGCACTGGGGCGGGGGCTCTAGGGCATGACGTCTCCAACTTCATACCTCGGTGGGAGGCGCTTCGCGCCTGGAACGAGGTGGCAGAGTATGCTGGCGCCCGCCTAGATCGACAAGCGCTGCACTCCTGCGGGGGCGACCTTTTGGTGCTCGCGCTGGGGGCCTCCGAGATGAGGGTAATGGTCTCCGTTCCCGCTGCATACCCCTTGCTTACCTGATAGGTAATCCTTGTTATACTTCGTGCAGACGCTTGTAATTAGCAAAGCCCTTGAAGAGACTCGCGCTCGCGAGCAGAGGGTACTGGAGGACCAGCTGCGCGTCGCGGACGACGCCAACGCCACCAAGGACGAGGTCATTCGAGTGCTGATGGCGGAGTAGGACGAGGCTATTGACGACGCGCAGTTGGTGGGCAGGAATGCGAAGACCGCGGCAGTGGCCGCACAACTTGCGATGGAGGAGGCCCAGCGCGCCGCGACGGAGGAGCGGACCGCCCTTCTTCAGCGAATCTCCGCGCTAGAGGCGGAGAAGGAACAGCTTACCGCCTCCGTTGCGGAGAAGACGCTAACCTGGGATAACGCGTGCTCCTCCGCGTGGAATGCGATGGAGTCTTTGGAGCGGGCCCTCCGGGGGCTTTGTGTGCATGTGGAGGACGCCACTCATGGCCACCAAGACCTGATGGAGACTCTTGAGCGAATCGAAGAGGGCTCGAGCGTCGCCCTCCCTGGCGCCAAGGCTTTCAGCACCCACTGCGGCTATATGAGTGCTGGGCTTGCCCTCGCCTTGCTGCACGCTGGTGGGTGCGAGCATGTCAATGAGCTGGTGAACCCCCAGCTCGACTTGCCTACCCAGCCCGGGGTGATATCTGATGCCGTTCGTGCCGCCGAGCCCGCGACCCGAAACTTCCATGACCGAATTTGGAATTATGTCGGGGAGGGCGCCGCCGCAGTTGCTTTACGGCGGACGCTGCGGAACGAGGGGGACGTGCTTCGCTGGCTCGAAGAGGTCCCTCGGTGCAGCGCGCGCGACGCGGGCGCTCGTCGCGGCGAAGATGGTGCGGACTCATTGGAACAGTCAGGTTTTGGCGCGTTCGTCGCCATGCGTGTGTCTGCTTTTGTAATGTAATTGTCTTGCTCGGGCCAAGCGACAATTCTCCCATGCACTTGTTGTTATGTTGTTATGTAATGTGCTGCGAGCTGGGGGGTCGTGTAAAGCGCGGGTATCGTGTCGCCCCTCGTTCGGGTATCAGCAAACGGGCTTGCAAACACTTCGCGCCTCGGACCCTTCGAAGTGGTGGCAGCGGGGCTGGCGTCTAGTCGAGGCATGCATGGGAACCTCGACCACGCCCCTTGTTTTGTATGTTCCGGGGGGTGCGCGCAAGGGGCGCGGCCGCGCGTGCTTCGGAGTATGCAAGCCGCGGTTGTACATCGTAAAGCGTGCGGAGATAGCGTCTGCGTCTTTTTTATACTCCGGAGGAGTGCGCCGGATTGACATCCGCATCTTTTTTATACTCCGAAGAGTACGCACTGGGGCAACGCCCATGCGTGCGCGGGGTTCGCGTCTTGTTTATACTCCGTAGAGTGCGCAGGGATAGCATCCGCGTCTTTTTTATACCCCGGAGGAGTGCGCGGGATCGACATCCACGTCTTATTTATACTCCGAAGAGTACGCACTGGGGCAACACCCATGCGTGCGCGGGGTTCGCGTCTTGTTTATACTCCGTGGAGTGCGCAGGGATATCATCCGCGTCTTTTTTATACTCCGTGGAGTGCGTGCGGAGGCGGACCTCGCGCTCCGTCTTATTTAGAGTCCGTAGACTGTGCGCGGAGGCGAACCTCCGCGCGTTGCGGGCGGTGAAATTGCGTGCGGAAGCGGACCTCGACGCTACGTCTTATTTAGACTCCGTGGAGTGCGTGCGGAGGCGGACCTCGCGCTACGTCTTATTTAGAGTCTGTAGACTGCGCGCGGAGGCGAACCTCCGCGCGTTGCGGGCGGTGAAATTGCGTGCGGAGGCGGACCTCGACGCTATGTCTTATTTAGACTCCGTGGAGTGCGTGCGGAGGCGGACCTCGCGCTACGTCTTATTTAGAGTCCGTAGACTGCGCGCGGAGGCGAACCTCCGCGCGTTGCGGGCGGTGAAATTGCGTGCAGAGGCGGACCTCGACACTACGTCTTATTTAGACTCCGTGTAGTGCGTGCGGAGGCGGACCTCGCGTTACGTCTTATTTAGAGTCCGTAGACTGCGCGCGGAGGCGTCCCCCCACGCGTCTTTACTCATGCTCATGCGTAGTGTGCAGGAAGGTGACCCTTCGCACGTTTTTAGTACGAAAACGGGAGAATTTGCATGAATGATGCACTTTATTAAATTCTCGTTTGCGCGGGTGAGCGGTTACAAGGGTTAAGGCACTAACCGTTAGCCGCTTACGTCCGCCGAAGTCGGGGAAGGCCCTTGGCCTTGTGTGCTTGACTCGGGCGTAATACCGCCGTAGCCTGTCCACAGTCCACGTGTGGCGGAGCGTGTGCCCTTCCAGGGTGGCTAAGCGATACGCTCCCTTCTGCAGGGCCTCCGCGACGATGTACGAGCCTTCCCACTTGGACTCGAGCTTGCCTACCGTCTCCGCGTGGAGTGCCATCTTGAGGACGAGGTCTCCTGGTCTGAATTCGCGTGGGTACAGCAAACGATTGCGACCGCGCACCATCTGTCGCGCGTATTTTATGACGTGCTGTGTTGCGCTTGCCCGGTCTCCGTCAAGGAGATCTACGGACAATTGGCGCTCCTCGTCTGGTGCTTGGACGAGGACCCGCCGCGAGCCCGCCTTTATTTCTTCGGGTGTGACCGCCTCGTCACCGAAGAGGAGCTTGAAAGGCGTGAACCCTGTTGGGCGTGTGACCGTTGTGCGAAGGGAGCAGAGGACGCTGTGGAGCTTGCCCGGCCACTTCCCTTTTGGTAACCCGACGAGGCGCTTCTTGATTGCGGCAGAGATGGCGCCGTTTGCCCGCTCCACCGTCCCGTTGGACTGTGGGTGTCCGACCGAGGTGAACCGGAGGGTGATGCCCATGTTGCCGCAGAATTCTTTGAATGGGGCTGCATCGAACTGCAGCCCGTTGTCGACGGTGATCTCCCTGGGCACGCCGAATCGACATATGATGTTTTGCCAGAGGAAGCGCTGCAGAGCTGCCGAGGTAATCTTGGCCAGGGCTACCTTCTCCGGCCACCTGGAAAAGTACTCCAGGGAAACTACGACGAATCGCAGGTCCCCTGGGGCCCTGGGAAGTGGTCCCACGCCGTCGATGCCCCACCTCGCCAGCGGCCATACCGGGGGTATGGGGTGGAGGCTTGTCGGGGGCCTGTGGATAGCCCTTCCCATCCATTGGCAACCTTGACAACGGCGCACGAGGTCCTGGGCATCCGTGACAGCTGTTGGCCAATAAAAACCCTGTTTGAATGCCTTGCCCACCAGAGACCTTGGTTGGAGGTGCGAGCTGCAGAGACCCGCATGAATTTCCGCGAGGAGGCGCTTGCCTTCTTCACGCGGGAGGCACCGCAGGAGCAGTGCGCAGACCCCCTTCTTGTAAAGCGCCCCGTCGAGCACCTGGAAGGACCTAGCGCGGTGTTGCAAACGCCGGAGCTCGGAGGAGTCATCCGGTTCCACGATGCCCTGCAGAAAAGCGAGAAGGGGCTCCCGCCAGTCGCCCTGCTGTCCCGATTATCTTGTGCTGTGGCCACCGCTGGCAGGGTCTCGTAAAACGCCCCTTCGGGAATTGGGAGCTGCTGACTGGCAGCCTTGGCCAGGACGTCAGCTTGCTCGTTGTCCGCTCGAGGGATGGCCTTCACCGTGACACCCAAAAAGTGTCGTTCCTTCGCTCGTACGGCTGCTAGGTACTTGGCTAGCTCCGGGTCCTTGGCTTGATATGACTTGTCCACATGGCCCGACACTAACCGGGAATCAGTGCGGACAAGGACTCGCCTTGCTCCCATCGCTTTGAGCTTCCCGAGGCCGAAGAGTAGCGCCTCGTATTCAGCCGTGTTGTTCGTAGCCGGAAACGCTAGGCGCGCCGAGTAAAACAGGCGCTGCCCCTCTGGGGTGGTGATGACGGCGCCCACCCCTGCGCCCGCAACACCGTACGCTCCGTCGGTATTAAGTGTCCACACCGGGTCTTCGAGCTGGAGGGCGGGCTGAGCTAGGGGGTCCATTCCGCGAGGAAGTCCGCTAGAACTTGGGGCTTGATCGCCGTCTGAGAGGCGTATGTTAAGGAGAACGGGGCCAGCTCTGCCGCCCATTTCCCAATTCGCCCCGTGGACTCCTTGTTGTGGAGCATCTCTGCCAGGGGGAACGATGATGGCACCGTTATCGGGTGGGCCAGGAAGTAATGCCGGAGTTTTCTTGAGGCCATGACCAGCGCGTAAGCAAGGTTCTCGAGCTCGGTATATCGCGTCTTGGCGCCCTGAAGGGCTTCAGAGACGAAGTACACTGGCCGCTGAAGTGCGCCCTCTTCCAGGACGAGGACGGCGCTGACCGCCGTTGCCGAGGCAGCGAGGTAGAGTAGGAGGGGAGCCTCTGGTGCTGGGGCCACCAGAGTGGGGAGGGTTGCGAGGTGCTTCTTGAGGTCGTCGAAGGCCTTTGCGCAGTCATCGTCCCAATGAAACCCGTCGCAACTGCGGAGGGTCTTGAAAAATGGTAAGCCCCTCTCCGCCGCTCTAGAGAGGAAACGGCTCAAGGCCGCCATGCGGCCTGCCAGCCTCTGGACCTCCCGCGTCGTCTTGGGGGGTTCCATGCCCAGGATAGCGTCAACCTTGTCGGGGTTCGCTTGGATGCCTCGCCCAGATACGAGGAAGCCCAGTAGCTTGCCCGCCTGTACACTGAAGACACATTTGTCTGGATTGAGCTTAATGCCCGCCTTCCGGAGGTTGTCAAAAGTCTCCTGAAGATCCCGGCCGTGTGAGGCGAGCTGCCGGGTTTTTACTACCACGTCGTCCACGTAAGCCTCCACATTTCTCCCTAGCTGGACGGCCAGGGCCAGCGCGACGAGGCGGGTGAAAGTTGCGCCCGCGTTCTTCAAGCCGAAGGGCATCCTTACGAAGCAGAAGGTCCCCACCGGTGTAATGAAGCTGGTTTTCTCCTCGTCGTCCTTGGCCATGTAGACCTGGTGGTAGCCAGAATAGGCGTCCAAGAAGCTCATGAGCTCGCACCCGGCGGTTGCGTCGACCAGTTGGTCTATGCGCGGTAAAGAGTAATCGTCCTTCGGGCATGCCTTGTTAAGGGCGATGAAGTCGATGCACATGCGCCAGGCGCCGCTGGCCTTTTTAACCAACACCGGGTTGGCAAGCCAGTCCGGATGTCGGACCTCGCAGATAACCCCCGCTCGAAGGAGCTTCGCCACCTCCACCTTAGCCGCTTGCTGCCGGTCCGCAGATATACGGCGAAGTTTCTGCTTGACGGGCTTGGCGTCGGGGCGGATCGCGAGGTTATGTTCGATGAGGGCGCGGTCCACTCCTTTGATATCCTCCGGGGACCATGCAAAGACGTCTATGTTGTCCTAGAGGACCCGGAGCAAGTCTTGCTCTACTTCCGGAGGGAGGTCTTCGCCTATGGATACGAACCGCCCTTCTGCTTGGAGTGGCACCCTCTTCACTCCGCCCTCCGGGTGGGGCTTAGGTGTCCAACCCGGGGCGGATGGCGTTGTGTCCGCCCGGTATTTGTTGAAGGCGTGCACTTTGCGGTGCAAACGTCCAGCTTCGGTTTCGATGCTCCGAGCCATATCCTGATCGCCGAAGATGGTGATAACGCCCCGCCGCCCTGGAAGCTTCATGCATAGGAATGCGAAGTGTGGGACGGCTTCGAAGGAATTGATGGCTGGCCGGCCCAGTATGGCGTTGTGCGGATATGAGACGTCCACGACGTCGAATACGACCTCTTCGGTCGGTCCTGGCGTTGTCGGCCTGGCACAAGGAGACTTGGAGGCAGACCTGACCCAGAGCCTTCAGAGGTTGCCCTCCGAGGCCTTGAAGGGGGGCTTCCGAAGCTTTTAATAGACTCCAAGGTATTCCCATACGATCAAGGGCCTCCGCGAACAAAATGTTGGCGGAGCTCCCTCCGTCAACGAGAATACGCCTGACGTCGCATCCCGCAATGTCGGCCTGGATGACCAAGGGATCTTGATGGGGGAATTCTACACCCTGGGCATCGGCTGACGTGAAGGTGATGCTGCAAGGGGACGCCCACCGAGGTAGTTGTGCCGAGGAAGCACTCGACGAAGAGCCTCCCTCGATGACATTAATGACGAGGAGGCTGCGTTGATGACGGTCGTTTCGTTGACGTCCTTGACCTGGCAGCGCACTTTCGCGAAGCGCTTGAAGTAATCCCGGAGCCTTTCGTCAGGTTTTTGCTTGACTGCGAAGAGCTGGTCCGCATCAACACGCTCGACGTAGTTTCCCTGGAAGTTGCTGCAGAGTTGACCGCGGATCTGTTCCCACGCGTGGATGGACCGTGGTGCGATGGAGAAGAACCAGGACAGCGCCACGCCTTGTAACGCGAGGGGGAGCCCTCTTGCTTTCGTGGTATCGTCTCCGCCAGCGGCTTCGATAGCGGTCTCGTACACGCGCACGAAGCCTCGCGGGTCGGAGTCGCCCTTGTAGGCCTCGATGACGTTCGGGAACTTGAAGCCCGTGGGCCAAGCCGCCTGCTGCAGGCTCGCGGAGAGCGGGGACTTCGGATCTATTCGCCGCGATGGGACGCGACTAGGCGTAGGGGGTTTGGACGCCACCGCCGGGGAGGGGGTTGGCTCCGAGCCTCTTGCATGTCCCGCACAACTCCGCGGAGGTCTGTTAACTCCCGCTGAAACGCGCTCAGGGCCACCAGCAGGGCGGCCTCCACCACGGGTGTGGCGGGGCCATCGGTGCGCTTGGCGGCGCTACCGGTACGGCGGTGGTCACGGCCTGCGCGCCCAGGTTGCCCGCCGCGTTATCGCGGAGGGCCCTGGAGCCGGCGACGAGGTTCGCGTCGCCGCTGGGGCCGTTCTCCGCTTCTGCGCTGGGTGGAGGAACGGACGCGCCTGCGTTACCATCGCCGGGGTTGGTCATTGGGGTGGTGCTGGTGGGGGCTGGTCGTCGCGTCGGTGGCGGGGTTGGTCGTCGCGCCTACACCCCTGCTCGTACCTGCGGCTGCTAAAGCCGAAGCCCTTGTGCTGACGCGAGACTTCGCCGCCTCCGCCTTCTTCTTCTTCGCCGCCGACGGTGAAGCTTTCTTTGGTGCCATCCTCCTTCAGATCTGGAGGCTTGCTCTTGTCCTCCCCACGGACGGCGCCAACTGTTGTGGTTACAGACCAAACAGAAAGAGAGTGTGTAGTAGTGGAGAGTTGAGCAAATGAATACCTTCTTCCTCCCCCCGTGGCCTATGCCACATATATATATATATTCACATGGGGAGTGCTTGTACAGTTGTACCCTTACACATGAGTATTCCCCTTGGGGGCTTTTATGTCATTACATATGTCCTATTTCGGACCTAACAGGCCTACTGGGCTTAGGTGGGGGCCACCCCTACAACAGGTACCCACATAGAGTGTTGCAGTGGGGGGCGCCTCGGACGTGGCTGGCCGTCATTGTAGTAGCACGCACATATGCAGCTAGGGTTCCCACAATAGCATGTGAGATCATACAAACTTTCTATATTGATGACCTCTTTGTCGCCCTTTCACGCTGCATCTGTTGCCAGAGGTCATCGTTCTCCTAATTGAGACTGTCAATCCGCGCCTCTATCTCTAAGATTTTCTCCCACAATGTATCCATGTACCTCACAACATAGCATTCATGCGGAGGATCAATCCAGTGGACGAAGTCGCATTTCACCATCTTCTGGAAAGGAGGGTTAACATGAAAACTCTATTAGCGGTAAGAGAAAATAAACTATTGGCTAATTGTACCCAGAGTGTGGGCATCGGAAGAAATATCGCCTGCCATCAAAATAGCCTTCGATGACTTGCACGACGGCGTCCTCCCTGTGTCTGCATTTCGGCCATACCAGTTGAGTCCGCCTGTTTGGCATCAAGCGGTCAGTAGGACCGAAGTCCTCCCTCCTTTGCAGGGAAAGGTCTTCCTTTGGCGACCCTGCTCCGACTGGCCCCTCGACGTTTGCCATGCTATGTTACTGTATGACGGAGAAAGTTCTTCTTCCTAAAAAAATGAAACACAGTTTAGATGAGCGATTGTGAGAACTCTATATTTGAAGTCCAGTGAAAAGATAACCCAGTACATTGCCATCGGAAATTATGGACACGTTGTCGACATGCAGCACTGTGGGCGATAAGGGACAACATGGTAAGAGTGACATATGCGCACGAGGGAGCGGGCGAGGCAGGACGACATAGACAGACTAACATTTGTGTGGGCGAGGGGGGCCGGTATGGTCAAGCCAACACATGCTTGAAGGAGGGAGCGGGCAAGGGGGCAACACCAAAGGGGGACATCCCTCCTCACATATCGCTAATTACGATTAAATTATTATAAATTAACCTGACAAATTCAAAGCACATAAACTTTTTAAAAATTACACAATTATACTGTGTCAGGAGGATTCATATAAAATTTTATAATTTTTGGAGCTCGTTTGCTATATGTAATGACCCCTACAAATATCGAAATTGCACAAATATTTGAGTAATATTCAGAGTGGATAAAATTGTAAAAAATTACACAATGAAGTACATTGTATCAGGAGGCTGCACATAAAATTTTATAATTTTTTGAGCTCATTTGCTATATTTAAAAATTCAAACAAATATAACGTGAATTTATGAATTTAAGTAGATAATTAAGCTGATTAATTAGTCGGTTTAATCACTTGCCATTTTATGTGTGGACGGCAGGTGGCCTGCCATCTGGTTGCCGGGCGGTAGGCCACCTGCCGTATAGTGGCGGGTGGCAGCCGCCTGGCGGCCGGACGACAGGCCGGACAGTGGGCGTCACGTGTCACCTCCAGAGTGCTGTCGCCCGGTGATCAGACGACAGAAGTGCTATTTTTGACATTACCATGCGTATACGGCTATTTTTGTAAATACGAGTTGAAAAGTCACTATATATGGCAAAAATTCGCACCACACAAGGATGACATCTACTTCGCACTAGGTGTGTACCGAAGCATATAATTTTTGTTCGACCAACCAACAAAAGTCTCATTGAGTGAATACGGAAGAGATAAATAGGTATCTGGTATTATCTTTGTCTGACTCTGATTTTGAGAAAAAATATAGAATAGAATACAGGATGAACGATATATGTCCATATATATCCATATGTTAAGTGATATGAGGAAGTATGTCATGACTTCACTTAGAAACAAGATAACATATGGACAGATTGTCACATCTAAATAGGTGGGGAATTTGAGTGCTCTTTTTTCGACATCTCGACGATTAATCATTGGTTCATGATCATAGATGCTCCACCATAGAAAAAATGAATTTCTGCAACCTTACTTAAGTACAAACATGAAATGTGTCATGAAATTCATTGGAGGAATGTATGATGCTCTTCAAAGTACAACCTTACTTGAAGGGCCATTACATGAAGAATGCACCATTTTCAGGGTAAGAGAGGTTCGTCGCTAGAGATGGCAATGGGTACCCGATACCCGAATACCTGACGGGTTTTACCCGATAAAGAGACGGGTATGGAAAATTTTATGTACCCATGGGTACGTTATTGGGCGAAATCCTGTACCCGCCAGGTAGGCGGGTGCGGGTGTGGGTATATACTACCCATACCCGCCTACCCGCGGGTAATGAATACCCGCATTAGACAACTAGACATCCCACTCAAATGTTAATTTTATTATCTACTTGTTGTTGATTGTTTATTTGTTTGTCATATGTTGATATGGTCATGTCAAGTATGTTTATGTGATGTACTAATTTTGATCATTAGACGCTTTTGTGCTTGGCATGTATGATTAATGAATGTCTAAATTGATGATATTCTTATGTGTTGAACCGGCTATGCTTGTGGGTACGGGTTACCCGTCGGGTAGTAATACCCGCGCGGGTACGGGTATGGGTAAATTTTCCTAACCGCGTGCGGATACGGGTAACCCAACAGGTAAATTTACACCTAACGGGTACGGGTATGGAATGGCAATACCCAATGGGTATTTACCCGTTGCCATCTCTATTCGTCGCAGATCCATTCTCTAGTTCTATAAAAATCCATCAAATACGGTTCCACTTTTTTTCTCTACTATCCCGGTGCTTTGGTTTACAAGCAACATGAATATCGAATCAACACTTCAAGAAATTCAGTTGTTTTGAAATTTCCAACTGAAGTGCTATTACAACGTACAACTGGATTAAAGAAAGAATTCTTTTTATTCAATCGATGGTGGAGGGGCGCAGCCTCTTTGCCTTTATGCAACGCACATCTCTTCCTCCCTGCAATTGGCTGATCCTTGCAAGGTGAACCATCTGATGCTCGAGCACCACAGATACATGGCCTTCCTGAGCTTCCAGAAAATGGTACAAATGAAGCACCAGTGACCCTTATTCCATTTGTGCTCTTCGCATCTTTTTCTTCCTGCCATTGGTACCATATTGCAGTATCCATTATCAGTCACTACTCCGCAGGTATTTGCTACATCGTCTGTTACTCTTGTCTGACATCCTGATTCCTGGGCCTCTTGATGACAGTGCGCTGGCCGACTTCTGAGCTTTGAGCAGCTCAAACCACATTCTTCCAGAAGGCTGCTTCCCCTGGGACTGAGATTCAGCATGAGAAGGTTTCTCTCCACAAAGTTGGTCACTTGTCTTGCTTTGAAGCTTATCATCATTCTGGAGCAAATCAATGAGTCCAGATGAAACAAATTGTGCTTCTTTGAAGCCATCATGCAGCTGACACCTTTTGCTTCCTAACAATACTCTGTTATCGCAAACAGAACTGTCACTAATTTTTGCTCCACAGGTATCAGCAGGCCCAGAGGTTTCATGTGTTCCATATTCTGTAGGAACCTCTCCGGTTTTCACCTCCTTTGCTTCAAAGCAAACTAACTGAACTGAGGTCTGAAGCCAGAGCTAACTCACTGAGGTCTGAAGCCAACAAATGTACGAACTCTTGGGAGCATATTTTCCATAATACCGTGAGATGTCAACAGGCCCACTTCTGCTAAGCAGAGATGATCTGTAACTGAGTGCATAACTAGAAAGCTATTCCTTTGCCTTGACGATTCAGTCCTGGGAAAATTTTTGGACAGGTGTCCACCGGTTTGCCGTGCTTGATCTGACTTGCTTGCATTTTCAGTCAGTCGAGATATGGATTCAACAATTGGAATCTCAACTTGGCAAGTGTAGCTAGAAGAGGGTACTTCAGGATTGCCTGTGACTCTTCTACCTTTGTGTAATTCACACCTCTTCCTTCCTTGCACTGGAGGTTCCAGACAAGAAGAATTATCTTCCAGCACTACTCCACAAACAGAGCTAGAATCTCGTATCGGCACAGCTCTTTGTTTTATAACATCGATCTTTTTGAATTTGTATCGTTCAGACCTTCTATGTGCTTGTCTATTACCACAAGTATTACCCTTTTTCCGGTAATCAATTGCCTTGTCTACATTGTCACCAGAGCTAACTAACTGAGGTCTGAAGCCAACAAATGTACGAACTCTTGGGAGCATATTTTCCATAATACCGGATGAGATGTCAACAGGCCCACTTCTGCTAAGCAGAGATGATCTGTAACTGAGTGCTCCCTGTTCTAACTTGAGCAGTATTTCTTCACGGCGACAAGCACCATTCTGAAGCTTGTTCCATGCATAATCGAATACTCTCAGCAGCTTAGCCTCGGTCTTCTCAGCTTCTTGTTTGTTACCCATCTGTTTGTTGGCAAAGTAACGAAGATACATTAGAATAGAATGACAAGTATATTCAATAGAATAACATAATTACAATGCTATTTGCTAAAGATGAATATAACACCATAAGATTCATAATTGACCCCTTTTGTTTCTGTAAAAGATACTAAAGAAAAATTCAGGGATCTTCCTTCTTCCATCGGTCGTGATGGAAGAGTCAACATCTTGACCTTAAACCATTAGTTATGAAATGCGGCAAGCTAAATCTTGACGTTCAAACATTTTTCATGAACAATGTGTAATTAAATTAGGAGTTATTGATGATCAACCACATAATACGAGTTCCAACTGCAGTTTCGATGCGGTGCTGAAGGTAATACTGCAGGAAACAGTGAAAAGTAAGACTAGAAGCTTCTAGGAGGAAGTGCTACTATTCTTTACAACTTAAATCGTGGACTAAATACACAAACTAGGATAGTATATCTGCACCAAACCAGCCAACATGTCGACTGCATAACTAGAAAGATTAGTAAAAACTCAAGGAAAGCGTACATTCAGGACGAAATACTATACAATGAAGTGATCGCACATAGCCTTTGTCACTCTAGAACACGTAAATGTCCACAGCATGAGCAAACGAATTTGAAGAAACTACAAAAAGAAGTCCTCAACATAATATCAACAGAACATAACACTAAGTAACTACTTTATAGGACTAGGACTAGTAGGCTATGTATCTCTTATTGATCTTGCATTTTATGCAAAAAAAAAAAGTTCCTTTAAATCACCAAATTGGACGTTTAATTTACTATGCAAATATATATCAAAACTTAAGGTAACCACATACCCACTTAATATTGTATTAATTTTAATATGTCATTCTTTGACATTTAAAATACATGATCCTTATCACCCTATATGTTAATGATAACTTTACTAGCTATAAGTCATATTAAATACTATGCTAGTCTTGTCAAGTCTAGGGTACTAGTTTGCCCTGATCATCAATCAACATGAAAACCTATTTTGGGACAGTTACGGGATGTAAGTGACTGATAATTTGTGACAACTGTATTTATGCTTCCCCAAAAACCCTAAAAATTTACTATACTTGTCTGGGCGGATAGTAAGAGAGGTTGGTGCCGATGTCGCACAAGAAATTATGGTTTGTGGTATGAACCGTTTAGACAAATTAAGGACTTAATCCTATGAAAGCCTCTCTGTGTAAAATAGTACAACAACAAACTAGCAAACTGTAGGCTTGACTGAATAATTTACTAGACCCTTTAGTCATTTTACGGAAGACCAGTGCGGAAGGATAATAAAAATCCGAATTAAATGGGACACCAAGTAAAGGTGATGTTGCCAGGGCTAACGTATGTGGAGAGTAGAGTCCGACTACGCTAATCTATAGTGGAACATCCCGCATAACTTATGGAACCTTCTTCGTGAGGGATAAGTTCATATGGGTAAGATGCTAGGGGGCGAGGTATTGTAAAGGCCTCGTGACGATCCCTTGATCTGCATGACCAAGGAATTGTTGTAAAATTTGCGGTATAAGCGTATTTTCAGATTTTATTCCAGCCAATTTAAGCAAGTAATCAACATATTTCCAGCATAACATGAATGACATAAATTGCATATAAACATGAAATTCTATCTTGCCATTCATATCTATGTATATATTCAAAGAATATAAACTCAAGGCTGCTGAAAATAACATGTAAATCAGTCCTAGGAGCAGTAAAACAATTAAATCTAGCATATAACAAATTAATTGTTTTAACATTGCTCTCAGAACAGAGTTGCGCAAGATCATAGATCTTGGCCTTCTCATGTGAATGTTGAGACTTTTCATAAATGATCTAACATCAAAATTCAGGATTTGAGCTCTAGGCAAGCCTCTACTGACAGAACCGAGCAAAGACTAAGAAAGTCAACTTGAATTTCAGTTTTAAGTGTTCACATGCAATGAAGAACAGATTAAGCTCTTACTGAATTCAAGCAGGTAAGCAGTAAGCAATAACTAAACAGATCACAGAAGAACTGATTTAAATCTGAACTGAACCAACAGAGTCTACTGCACAGAAATAACCAGATCTAAACAGAACAGAACTAGCTTACTGCATACTCTATAGATTAAATTGCATGTCAACAAATCTACATAACAGAAATATCACTAGCTGCGGTACAATCGATAGAAACCACTCCTCTAGAGCTCAAATCTAATTTTGTTATCTAGATCAAACTTCAGTCTTCAATTTGTTCATCACAGAGCATGTAATTCGAGCCCACAAGCAAACATGTCATATATCAGTTCTAGATCTTAAACAGAACCTAAAGAACAGATACTGCCGACAAAGTTTGCTAAGAGTCAACAATACTCACTGTGCAGACGGTACTCAAAACCGTCCAGAAGCAACACAAATCAGTGAAGAACAGAAAACTAGGGCAAGGCACGCACACGGCGCTGACCCAGAAAACCTAGCACTCCCTTGTGCCGCTCACAGTAGAGGAGTGTGGTAAGCGGAGATACAATGCCCACTCCAATATCGGTTGCCGACGCCGGAGACGAAGGTCAGGGGATGCCGCACAAGATCACAAAGAATGCACCGGCCGGATGCACTCAAACAGCGATGGGGATTGCCACTGCCTTCTCTTCCCTCGGGTCTACTTTCACCTTCCGATTTCCCCTCAAATTCCCCCAAATCTCTAGGGTTCACTCGGGAAATAAAAGGCAAAAGCTCTAAATCGGTGTCGGCACAAGAGCACCAGCACCCGCACACCCAAAGATAAGAGAGGAAGAAGACCCAAGAGGCAAATCGGGATCGGAAGAGTTGTTTCTTACCGTGGAGCCGTGCGACCTTAAGAAGAGGAGACGAGAGTTGGCTGCGGGGTGGCGCGAGCGGCCGGCTCCGAGGAACCCGGGCCAGCCCACGCCTCCGCCACCGCCCCTCTGCTCGCCATCTCCCCATGCGCAGCTGAAATCGCCGGATCTGGGCGAAGAAAGTGAAACGGCCGCACGGGACACGCTCGGGTACGCGCACGGGAACGCGCACGGGAAGGAGACGAAGTCTCCTCCCCCTTATCTCTTCGTGCGGCTCACCGACTGGTGGGCCCCGCCTGCACATATTTTTTTTCCTTTTACTCAATTGGGAAATTCCCAAAAAGCCTTCATAGATACAATAGGAATCGCATAGGCCCGTCAGGTTGATTGTCTCTTGTGAATAAAGATGTATAATCTCTTCAGAGTATGAACTGTTCGAACAGCCGTGCCCACAGTCAAGGACGGGACATGGGAACTTTCTCGGGTTAGTTCTATTTTAAAAACCTTTATGGATGGGATAAAAACTCGTCGGGCAGAGATAACCCCGACTTTGGCTTTTTCTGGAGGAAAATGTATTCCAGTGGTGAAAACTAGTATTTAGTGGAGGTAACCATACACCGTAAAAGGTGGATGTAACATATACTATTATTATTGCATTCTCACAATCAATTTCATAAAATCTATTTTAGTTAAAATTGCTAAGTCTCAGGGATTTTTCTACTTATTGTACTTTCAAAACAATACTTTTTAGCAACTAAAAGAACCTCAAGCCTCCATATATTTGACAGTTTTGTATATAATATTATTGCATCTTATGTAGTGACTTGCTAAGTACCGTTGTATTCACTCTTACTTAATTACCATCGGTCAGGAAGGAAGGAAAAGAAGGTCAAGTACTGCTATGCGTTGAAGGAGTTGACAGAGCTGGAAGTCAAAAAGGTCAAGAACTAGGTCGCAAACCCCAGTTGGCAGCCTGTGGGCAGATGCTAAGGGTCCCACATATGTGAAGTTTCCGCTGCTATATTTTATTAATTTCAGCCTGATCGGCCCATGAGTAAGTTATTACGGTATTATCTACGTTTCCGCATGATATGTTTTTGGTATACAATAATATATCTGTAAGCACTCTCTACTGATTCAGAGAATAGTACGGTGAAATCACAAGGAATCTGGATTTGCTAAACCCGGATTCCGACATCGTCAGCTGGCTCCTCCGTCCCCTCATCTGAGATGGCGTCAAACGTCGACATGACCTCCGACGTCGCAACCGTCGCTGTCAGCCAGTCGGAGGTCCGCGGCACCGCACGAGCCCTGTCCGAAGAGCTTGCAGCCTCCTCGGTTGTCGCACAGGTCATGGTTCATGCGGCGTCTCTGGCCGTCATGCGCGCAGTGCTGCAAGCTGTGCCCACCTCCGGTGTGTGGTCCCCTGAGCATTGCGGCGCTTGGCTACGCCAAATGTGGGCTTTCAGCCAATCCAACCACTAAAAAGCCATCGGCTTCATCCCAGATGGTTGCATAGCGGTACGTTCTTTGTTTCACGTAACATACTCTCGTTTGTTCCCAGATTATTTTGCAATGGATTCTTAGCCTTTCAAGCAAATCAACTCATTACTTGTTCGCAAAACAAAGATTGGAGTTTGGAAAGATTTCAAAGGTTATCTCAGTTGAGGCCCTGTGTTGCCATTTACATCTCTCACACATTACCACCCAAATCCAAAATTAACATTATATCGAGGTTCAACAATCTACGCTCAGAGAATTCCATGCTTGCGCATGACAACAAGTGAGAATCATGTAAGAATTTGCACAATGAAGTGCATGTTTGCTGAAAAACGGAAGCAAATATATCCCCATGTGTTTTTATGAAGATTATTAAGCTGTAATCGGCATGTTGCAGATACTTGTCGACATTATTCTTAAAAATAGTATGGCTGGGTCAACATTACATTCTTGTTTCGATCAGTCGGTTAGACATACACATTTCATTGCAAACTTTACGACAAGCTCGCTCATCGTGAATGTCATTCTCAGGTAGACGCAAAGGGTCCGCATACGGTACGAAGCATGGCTACGTGTACGTGTGTATCTATGTCTACTTGCCTCACAAACTGATAGATAGATAGATATATACGTATCGCGTAAGTAGTCTCTCTCACAACCTCCTGCTGCTCTCGAGCTTCGTGTAGCCGAGTATGCAGTTGGCGTAGGCCACGTTCTTGAGCGCCTTGCCGTGCCACCTGCTGACGGCGGCCACGCCGGAGCGGAGCGTCTTGAGCAGGCAGTCTGCCGTCCTCACGACGCTCCGGACGCCCATGGGCAGCGAGAGGTAGGGCGCGTTGAAGAGGTGGAACTCGAGCGCCGCCGCCTGCTGCTGCCGCGGCGCCGCCATGAGCATCCTGGCGACCTGCCGCGCGAAGCCGGCGCCCAGGGAGTGGCCGCAGAGGCAGACGTTCTCGGACCCGAACCGGTCGATGGTCGCCCTCAGCGCCTGCAGCGCGCCGGCGAGCCGCGCCGAGCCACGGAGGCTGTTCCTCGCGAGCAGGCGGAGCTCGTCCTCCACGTCGCGCCGGATGGTCGGCGCGCGCAGCAGCGTGCCCCGGAACGCGATCACCGCGCTCGGCGCGCCGCTCGGCCTGTCCCCGCTGTCGCCGTCGCCATCGAGCAGGTGGTGGTCCCACTCGAAGATGGCGCCGAACACGGAGCCGTCCCTCTCGTCGACCAGCTCGTGCGCCAGCCGGTAGCTGAACGGCTTCCACCACCGCTGCGCCACCTCCGCCGCGTCCCGCCGTTCCTGCCTCTCCAGCTCCAGCAGGTACACCGCCTCGATCAGGTACGCCATCACCATCCTCCTGTAATCGTCGTCCCTCCTGCAAACAACAAAGCCCAACGCCCTCATCGATCAGGCACGCATTTCTCGGCGCAAGAAACAATCCAAATCATGGTAGAAGAAGCTACTTACCAGCTAGTGTGTGTGAGTTCCCGCCAAGTAGACGAGCAGGACAGGTTCGCATGCGACGCCATTGCCATGGCTAGCTAATCACTCACTACCTACTATACCTTCCTAACGCTGTGCGGTAAGTGCAGCTGTGATCGTTGGCGTAGGGAAGGTGTGTCATGGGTGGCGGCAATATATACTCGGGGACTGGTGCAGGATTAAGCCGAATTTGCTACCTAGTGGAGCAAAGCTTTTTTTTGATCTTTCTATAATGGCTGGGAATAAAGGCGACGAATCGGAACAAAGATCGGACACTAGCTATCTAGCTCACCCTTTCCAGTTTAATTTTACGACTGGAATGGATCGAATGTATCTATGTCTACTTGCTTACAATTATGCATGATATGACGCATGGCACATTTGCCTCGAGTTTTTGGGTTCGTATTTACATGAATGATACCAATCGCACGAAAATAATAAAAATAGCACTTTCACGATACGATGACCGTGCCTCGAAGCCCTAGAGACCGACATGTCAGGGCACCGCATGGCCACCGTGTGGCCAACGCCGACCACACAGCCATCGTGTAGCCGATGTGGGTGCCACACGGCCACCGTGCGGTAGAGCTCGGTGCCACACGGCCACCATGTGGCAGCCCTTTAGCACCTTCATTAATTAGTTTGATTAGCGCAATTAGGGAATTTATTTATATGTACTACTTATATAAATTTTTAGATATAGCAAATGAGTTCAAACACTTACGAAATTTTTTGTGGAGCTTCTCGATGCAACATACTTGAGTGTATAATTTATTCATAATTTTATCCATTCTAAATTTTACTTGAAAAACTATTTAAATAAACTATATGTAGGAATCTTTTTTAATATAGCAAATGAGCATCAAAGATCATAAAAAAAACTTTTGAAGGATCCTCACGCGGAGAACATGATTGTGTAATTTTTGCAGATTTTGTATTTTGTAAAATTGTATAGATATAGCAGCATAAAAGCTCATAACATGAGATGCAATATGGCTCACTCATCTGAGCCACTACTCTCTCCTCGTGTGTCTGCGTCCGTGGGTGTGGCCTTGTCATACGTCGAGCATGTCCCGTGGGATATGACAGCCGATCCAGCACGTATGTCGGATCGGAGTAGGTACAGAGACCATTCAGTCTGTTGAGTGGCTGGAGGTGCACCACTAGTCTGTTTAGTTTGTTAATGACAACACTAAATAATATTTAATTGGCTACGAAGAAAGTGGACGAAGAGCGCAAGCGAGGAGTGTGAGCGAAGAGTGCAAGTAGAGAGACTGCGAGAGTGTGAGTGCATGCAGCTCAAAATTTATAGCGAGCACGATAGCAAAGCGCACACTAATAATGCGCCGGTAATAACGGGAGGGAATTTCACGCGCGGGGACAGATGCGATGCCACCTCTCTTTCGGCGGTTTATCCCCTCGTCACACATGGCACGAGCTTTGATTTCGCATGCAAAAGCAGAGTAAACAAATTGCATTGGGTCCACCTCCACCGTACAGGCTTTGGTTTCTTGCATGTTTTGTAGACTAAAAAATCACCTGGCCCCACCTCCACCGCACGGGGTTGTGCGGTAGCAACCTCCACCGCATGGCCACCATGTGGCAGAGGATTAATTAGTGTGCATTAGAGCAAGTTTAATAGCATAGATAGCTGCTACCTCCAATACATTTCCATGTCATCAAAAGATAATGATGCAGCTAACTCATACAATAAGCTGGCTATAAGTTGTCTCCACAAGAGCTCTCAATCATTTAATACATACATGGGTATTGATAATTTAATACATGCATGGGTATAGCAGTTAGTTCTATTGGTACATGCATGGATAACGCCTCTTTTCCTGTGCTATAGCCTGACTCTTGCATGGGAGCCGGCTTGGCTCTCTCTCTCTCCTTTTCTCTTCCCTCCACATAGGACTATGCTGACATGGATTCCCTTGTAGCTAGCACAGTCAGCCTTATTAAACTTGCTCTTAGGTGCTAATGGGCTGCCACTAATGGGCTACTGCACGGTGGCCGTTCGGTACCGAGCTTTGCCACATGGTAGCCGTGTGGCACCTAGCTCGGCCGCATGGCGGTCGTGCGACGACCTGACGTGTCAGCCTCTAGGGCTCCGCTGCACGGCCACCATGTGGTGGAAGCGCCATTTTTTTGCCATTTCCACATGGCCGGAGTCATTCCTGTAAATACGAACCCAAAAACGGCTAATTTGGTCAAAAACTCCATTTGCCTCAGTTTCCTCGGTACGAAACATTACTAAGTACGCACATCGAATTTTTGGTACGGTATTTTCCCATCCTCTTCGGATCAACAAAATCGGCAATAATATATAAACCATCAGCTAAAAGGAACATAAGAGCTTCATTTATAAGTCATCAACTAAGAGCCTATTCTTTTTATCTTCTTTGTCGCTTTTAGCTTCTCTGGGAGTCAAAATAAACGTGACGGCTTCTCTAAGTGCCCTCTCGAAGCTGCTTCTTAAAGTAGCTTCTCGGGTCTAAAACAGTATGCATCGATTGCGTCGGTATTTTCGTAATCCGCACGCTATCTCTAAAAACATAAATAAAAGTTATTAGCTGTATTCAAAAAAATATAACAGAAAAATAATAATTTTCGTAGTAAGTGGCAATGGAAAAGAATACCCAGCCGGTGTGTTCCAGAGGCCTCACGGCTTCGGCCCGTTGTTTGGTTGATTAGCCTGGTCCTGGGTATACAAAAGTGACACCCGAGCTCACCTCAAATCCGGCCTCCACCTCCTTTCCCCCAGCTTCCTCTGTTGCGACCGTGTTGCTCCGCACCTGAATCCATCCCCTCCAGTCGCCCTCCGCCGCCACTGTCGCCCATTGTGGTCCGGCCGCCGTCTCTGAGCCTAGAACCCGTCATCCCCATGCGAGCCTGGAGCCTCCACAATCTGCCGCCATGCTCGAATCGTGGAGCCTGGAACCGTCGTCACCGGCCAAGCCCGAAGCCTTCGCGATCTGTTGCGTTCTTGTAATGTGGTGTGAATGGAAAGGAGCGGTCCATAAATCACAAGTTGATTAGGTCGCTTTCAAAATTTGGGTGTAATCACACGCAATTTTGGTGTCATGCTTTCTATTGCTTTGAAGTTGCAGATTTCCGTTTCTATTTGTTGTTTCTATTGCTAAGTTAGATATTCCTGTTTCTATGGTGTGGATGGAGCTTATGATGGGTACTGCAATAGCTTTCTTTCTTTCTTTCTTTTGCCACGATTTTTTTCTTTCTTTGGTCTGCTGTTTGGAGAATCGAAGTTTATGCCAGAGTAACTTTTTTGTTGCTCTTTTAGCTGTTCGCCATTGTTTGATTTCACAAGCTAAATCACATCAATCTTGGTGGTGCTAATCACACCATATCTAATGCAAGGCTATCACATCTGGATAACCTGGTTGAATAATGCAACTAACCAGACAACCTTAGGTTGTATGTGGTGAGCCAGGCTCCACTCATCCTGGCTCAAAAAAGGGGCCAGGCTAAGGCGCTGCACACAACCAATCACACCTTTAGAACATATTTATCCTTCAGCATCCAAAACAGATGCCAAAGTAGGTGCATCAACTCTCTCCACAATGTCATTGGTAGCTATTTTTAGTTTAACCTTTAGCGTCATCTACAAATACTAAAGTGGCATCAAATATTTTAGATTCTATTATTTATATAATGATTCACATAAATGATATATAGGTGGTGATCGGTTCGGCTGAAAGTCTCATGGCTTATGGCTGAAAACACTGTAGCTGGCTGAAAAAAGCACTGTAGCTGACAGAGCCTTATTTACCATAATTAAATTTAAAAAATTTAAAAATAGAAAAACATATTAGCCCATCACGTATAATGTAAACAAATACGAGGAAAAAAAGAACCGGTAAAAAACTCAAAAAAAAAGCCAAAAGTTCAGAAAAAGACGAAATTTATGAATAGTGCAAAAATAAGCTGAAACCAGAAGCTGAAACCATATTGATCAGGGCCATAGTTTATACAGTTAAACACGTCTTTTTTTGGTTTCAAATGTTAGCACCGGCGTACAATAATTACTTAGATACTACACGCGCGCTCACTCAGGCCGTAGCAACCGTGCCCTGATCGTTTGGCCTTGACGCTAACTAATTTCTCTCTCCTCTGGATTCCTGTTAGCCTTGTGCTATGCGTATGCTCTTAGGGTAGACCGAAATTTCTCTTGGGAAACAGCTTTACCGCGTGTGCATGCCGTTGGATAGATGATTGATGGTCTGGAACAAGCACAGTGGGGAAATAGCCAAATAGGGGTTGTTTCCTATTAGACTTGTCCTTTTTAGTTTTGGTAGATACCTTTCAGGCTGTTTATGAGAGAAAATATAAAGTTATAGAAATTTATGTATGGTTTTGATCAATATAAATAAAGTTACTATAGTTTGTACTATAATTAACTTGTAGACTCCATCTTAAAAAGACACTCCGTTTAAAAGTTAGTTAGAAAAGCTGAAAAAGAGCTTTTGGGCCTCTTCTTTTCGGATTCAGCTTTTGGTTTTTCTATATTAAAGTATTTTTCTACGGTAGTTAGCTTTCAAACGAAGTGTTTTTTAAGACAGGATCTATAATTTGATTATTGTAGACAATGTAGTAACTTCATCTATATCGACTAAAATTGTATGCGAGTTTCTTTTACTCCGTACTTTTTCTCACGATCTCTCTATCAGCTATTACTATTTATAAGCCAAAACCAAAAGTCACCGGTCGTAACTAAAAAAACAGACCCTTCATTGTTTGTCATTATTTTCTCCAGGCTATTTACTCTGCAATGTGACGGTGCATGACGCACGCGGTAGTAGAAACGACTGCGATGAACCCCATTTGTCGATTTATTTTTGGCATGATCGGGTGAGAAAGAGAACAATTTCTTACTGTTGCTACCAAGGCTTAGGCATCCATTCTTTATTGGAGGGTTACAAAATCGATTATAAATGTAAACAAACAAATTTCACATTGTGCCATTTTATTTAACACTTAAGCGGCGTTGATCCATTTTTCAGTAGTTCAATGTAATGACTGCCTTTGTATTTGAACTGAACTTACCTGGTATGGATTTTATACTTGTCATTGGTAATATGGTAGTGCAACGTCTATTGCCTCTCGCACTGTACTGCACAACGTGATGTATCCGTCAGGCTAGCGTTCACACGACAGAGGCACACAAATTTTGGGAACATGTTTTTGTTATATACAAATACTGCTACGATGAAGAATGCAACCTGATTCTACATCACAATAGTATAGCATTTATAACTATGATGTACAACGGACAAGATAACCGTGGTCACATCAGCATTTCGTCAACTACGCAGCAACAGCATAGCGCGGTGAAACCGCATCACATAAGAAACTGTCATGAGAATAAAGCCTCTATTTTGTCGCAACAAGACCCGAAATAAATGCAAAAACACGACAAGATCAAGGGAAAGAAAGGTGTAACATCGGAAATGTTGCTTAAGGCCTCGTTTTTTGGGCTTATGGTTTATGCTACAGTAACTAGCTTTCAAATGAAGCGTTTATTTAAGATGGGGTCTATTAGTCGATTGTGAAAGCGGAAATAATTCACGCAATGATAATTCTATTGGCCAGTTAGGCTTATATATGGTCTGGGATTACAACCGAGAGGGAATCAAAGTGGGAATCCTGATTATACTCAACAAAGCCAACCGGCCAAATCTATTGCCGTGCCGGACGGATACAGTTACCGACTCGGTAACGTGTATATGCAGGACTGCATGTCTAACACTCTCCCGCAGTCGAAACGGAAGAAGGACGAACGTTGAGACTAGATCGAAACTCCATGAAGACGGAAGTCGGTAGGACCTTGGTGAAGATGTCCGCATACTGGGAAGTTGTAGGAACATGAAGAACGCGGACTTGGCCAAGGGCGACTCGCTCGCGAACGAAGTGTAGATCAATCTCGACGTGCTTGGTCCGTTGATGCTGTACCGGGTTGGTGGAGAGATAAACGGCACTGATGTTGTCACAGTAAACAAGTGTAGCTCGACGAAGTGGAGAGTGGAGCTTGGCCAGGAGTTGGCGTAACCAGCTCACCTCGGCAACGCCATTGGCCACGGCGCGGTACTCAGCCTCTGCGCTGGACCGTGAGACGATATGCTGCCGCTTAGATAACCAGGAGATGAGGTTGTCACCGAGGAAGACGCCGTAGCCGGATGTTGATTTTCGGGTATCGGGGCAGCCTGCCCAGTCAGCATCGGTGTAGACGATCAAGCTCTCTGGAGAGGTCCGGTGTAGCAGAAGACCGTGGTCGAGTGTGCCGCAAAGATAGCGAAGAATGCGCTTCACAAGCGCAAGATGGGGCACTCTGGGATCATGCATGAACAGACAAACTTGTTGAACAACATATGCAATGTCGGGCCGCGTGAAGGTTAGGTACTGTAAGGCACCAGCGAGGCTACGGTAGTGGGTGGCATCATCAACAGGATCTCCTTCACAAGAAAGCTTGGAGTGCGTGTCAACTGGAGTACTGCACGGCTTACAGTCGGTCATACCAGCTCGGTCAAGTATCTCAAGAATGTAGTGACGCTGAGAAAGGTGCATGGAGCCATATTGTCTGGTTACTGATAATCCGAGGAAGTGATGTAGCGTTCCAAGGTCTTTCATAGAGAACTCCTGCTGAAGGGCTGTGATAGTCCGACGAAGAAGATCGGCAGAGGAGGCTGTGAGTATGATATCATCCACATAGAGTAACAAATATACCGTGTCTGTGCCTCGGCGAAAAATGAATAATGATGTATCAGTCTTAGCTTCAACGAAACCCAGAGAGAGGAGATGTGTGGCAAACCGACTGTACCATGCACGTGGAGCCTGCTTGAGCCCGTAGAGAGACTTGTTGAGACGGCAGACATAGTCTGGTGGCAATACCGAGCCGTCTTCGCTGGCAACGACCCGTGGCGAAATACCAGCGAGGGCAGCAGGGCCAGACCGGGAAGTACCTGCAGGGAGCCGCAGCCCAATAGGCAGCGGGGAGCAGTCCAAATCCAGTAAAAAGTCAAGGTTAGTGGCAGCAGGTAAAGGCGGGGTTGCTATGTCGGCGAAGGGAAAGTAATTCTCGTCAAAAGTGACATGGCGAGAAATGATGACCCGATTGGAGCTCATATCGAGACATCGGTAGCCTTTGTGTTCAGAGGAGTAGCCGAGGAAGACACAGCGTGGAACGTGGTGAGAGTTTGTTGGCAATTGTGGCGGAAAGGTTTGGATAGCATCGACAGCCGAAAACCCGAAGATGATCATAGGAAGGAGGAGAGCCGTACAAGGCAAAGTGTGGGGTGGAAAACTGAAGGGTTTTGGTGGGGTGGCAATTGATGAGGTAGGTGGCTGCGTGTAGAGCTTCAACCCAATAGTGAGGTGGCATGCTAGCTTCAATGAGAAGAGTACGAACAATATTGTTAATAGTCCGAATAGCACGCTCGGCCTTGCCATTCTGTTGAGATGTATATGGACACGACATGCGGAGTGCAATGCCATAGGTAAGAAGGAATGAGCGGGTGGAGAGGTTGTCGAATTCACATCCGTTGTCACACTGGACGGATTTAATCGTGGTGCCGAATTGATTTTGGACATATGCAAAGAAGTGTGAAAGTGTGGAGAAGGTTTCCGACTTCAATCGTAGGGGAAACGTCCAAAAGAAATGAGAGCAATCGTCAAGAATCACCAAGTAATATTTGTAACCAGAGACGCTAGCAACAGGGGAGGTCCAAAGGTCACAATGAATTAAAGCGAAGTTCTGAGTGGCGCGAGAACTAGAAGAAGAAAAAGGCAAACGAACATGCCGACCCAATTGACAGGCATGACAAAGAGTATCAAGAATGCCGGTATTACATGAAATAACTGTGGAACGAGCTAAATGATGTAGAGCTTCGGTGCTGATGTGACCAAGACGGCGGTGCCAAAGGGAGGTGCTGGTGGCGATCAGGGCATGTGGTTTGGGTGGAGACGGCAGCAACGGATAAAGGTCTCCAGTGCTATTGCACCTGACAATCTCGCTCTTGGTGCGAAGATCCTTCACAGAAAGACCATAAGGGTCAAACTCGACAGAACAGTTATTGTCAATGGTAAATTGATGAACAAAAATTAAATTTTTGATAATTTGAGGTGTGACTAGCACATTGCGAAGGGTAAAAGAATTTTGTGCAGCAGGGAGATGTGTGGAGCCAACGGAGGTGATGGGGATCAAAGAACCATTGCCTATTATACTGGAAGGAAAAGCATTGGATGGTGGATGGGAAGTGGAGAGATTACCGGCGTCCGATGTCACATGGTTGCTGGCTCCAGAATCCATATACCAGTTTGTGGACGGTGGCGGGTTGAGCTGCATCATGCTGAAAGCATTTGCGAGAGCCGCCTAATCCCATCCGTTATTGCCGTCGTTGCTGCCCGTGGTAGGAGGAGTGCTGGGCAGGACTAGGCTATAGCTGGGAAAGCCAGACATGACCCCTGTCGCCGCTGGACCGTAGGGCGCGCTGTGGGGCAGCATGACGTACCCGGGTGGCAGGCCGGCGTATCCGACATTAGCGGTGAGTGCATGCGGCCCTTGATGGTGGGATGAAGGGCGCAGAGCCGGAGGACGGGACAGGACGCGCCGGCAGGCCAAACCTGCACTGTGCCCGTCCAGGGATTGAAGAAGGACGGCGGCCAACCGCCTTGCCGCGCGCCGGTTTTCCCATCGCCACCGCTGAAGAAGGTTGGTGCGACGGCGGCGATTGTTTTGCCGATTGCCGCCGGCCGTAGTTGATCCACCGCCGTTGCCGGTGGGAATGCCACGCGGGGCACCCTGCGTGCCGGAGTTGCTATCAAAGATGTGGCGAGTGCCCTGGCTGCCGGTGGAGAGGAGAGCCGTCGATGGTGCGGATGCCAGGTCATTGAGAGTAAGTTCTTCGAGGAGGAGGTCGTTGCGGACAGCATCAAACGACGAGAACGGCCGCTGGCGTTTGAGGAGATCTGCCATGTGAGTGAACCTCTCGTTGAGGCCACGCAAGGTAGCCAAGACAAGGGTTCGATCGAGTACGGGTTCACCCAAACTGCCAAGTTGATCAGCCATAGTTTTGAGTTTGCGGCAGTAATTGGAAATAGTGAGATCACCTTGGACGAAGGTTCGGAATTCTGTGTCGAGGATCAAGGCACGAGCCTCCTTATTACCGACGAACATATCCTCAAGAGCAAGCCAGATCTCTCTGCTGGTGGCTTGCCGATCGGTGTTGCTGGGGGTCATGACGAGCTCGAGGAGATTGGCAGAGATGGTGCCAAAAATCCAAGAAACCACGACGCAATCCATGCGGTGCCACGGCGCGACGCTGGGGAAGGTGTCGTCGGAGAGGACTGGTCAGTGAGTGCGTATTTGCCGAGGGTGACGAGGTGTAGACCGCGCCATTTGGGGTAGGAGATGGAGCCGACTTCGAGGACAATGGGAACCAAAGCCCGGATGTTGGAGACGGCGACTGCCTGGGCGTGCAAGTTGGTGACGAGAAGGGCATCGGCCTCGGCTTCCCGGTGACGACGATCTTCTTCCTCACGCTGGGCCTCCAATCGGCGTTGATCGGCAGCAGCGATCTCAGCAGCACGTCGCTGCTCTTCTTCAGCACGCCGCTGGTCTTCCTTGGCGCGGCGGGTGGCCTCCTTGCGGAGTAATGCAATTTCCTGACGCAGGAGCTCAAGCTCGGTCAGATCGCCGGCCATGGAGACGCGCAGGAGCGGCGGTGGTGAGGCTAGATGCGGAAGCGGTAGGTCACAGGAGCGACGCTATCTGATACCATGAAAGCGGAAATAATTCATGCAATGATAATTCTATTGGCCAGTTAGGCTTATATATGGTCTGGGATTACAACCGAGAGGGAATCAAAGTGGGAATCCTGATTATACTCAACAAAGCTAGAGATGGCAATGGGTACCCGAAACCCGATACCCGGTGGGGTTTTATTCTATTAGGGCATGGGTCTGAGTCAATTTCTAACCCATGGGTCTCTTAATGGGCAAAAAGCCTAACCCATCGGGTCTGCTGGGTTCGGATACGTTCCTATAGTACCCAAACCCGTAAACCCATGGGTAATATAAACCCGATCCATAGGAGTTATAAACCCAGGCTCCCAGCCTCCCAAAGCAAACCAGCCCAGCCCATAGCCCATTAGCCATTTAGCCCCAAGCCCCAAAATTCAATGCGGCAATGCCCCATTACCCATACGGCTAACCCTAGCTAGCACTCGGTCACGGTCACTACTCACTCCTCCCCAGTTCCCACCCCGATTCAACAGCCGCCGCAGCGGCGGCGCATCTAGCACTCCGCGCTCGGTCTCCGGCAGTCTCCACGCTCGCCCTCCCGTCCCGCAGCTCCCGCCTCTCTCGCCGCACGCTCGTCCTTCCGCACACCCTCGCCGTCGCCTCACCTTCCAGTTCAGCCTACCGCCCCCCACGGTGACAGCCCGCCGCCCCCCGCTGCAGCCAACGCGCATCGCAGCAGCAGGCCCTTGGCCATTGCACTACCCTCCGGCTCCAACGAAGATGGCCGGTGAATTTCTTCCTCCTCTCCATTAACCATTGTTGCAGCTCGCATTACTGACTCCACGGGCGACCCGTGGGTACCCATTAACCCAGTGGGCATGGGTCTGGGCAAAAATCTACACCCGTCACGGGCATGGGTTTTTTAGCGGGCACATCCAACTTTCATGGGCACGGGTTTGGGATAGCAAAACCCAGCGGGTTTGTGCCTGTTGCCATCTCTAAACAAAGCCAACCGGCCAAATCTATTGTCGTGCCAGACGGATACAGTTACCGACTCGGTAACGTGTATATGCAGGACTGCATGTCTAACAGATTGTAATAGATATTGTACCGACTTCAGTTATACCAGTCAAAATCGCACATAATTATCTCTCTATCTATGTACTCTCTCGCGAACAACCAGAATTTAAAAACCTCAACTGGAAATAACGCACCTTGAGAGTTAAGACTCCGTTCAGGAAACATATTGCTTGGAAAACATGATCATCATTGTCCCTACCGTGGACAGACATAATCGACATGATCAGCATTTGGTCAAGATCATTCTCTTTGTCGATAAAGTTTGCAAAGAAAACCCAATCAATAGATGCTGCTTTTGTCAATGGGAAAAGAGACGGGAAAACGAATCTGAAATTACCTCGTGCGCCATCGTGATGAAAACTGTTCCGATGTTGCATCTTGAGACACCGTTAGTTTTGCAATGAAACTATGAACGAATGATATCAGCAAACGGAATGAGAGAGAGAGAGAGAGAGAGAGAGAGAGAGAGATGGACAGAGATCTATTTGTTCAAAGCAACAAACCCAAAAAAAAAAAGGCGATGGTGATCTTGCCATGAACAAGAACACAGCTGGTAATTTTCAGCTGGCAGTCACAGCATCTTTTGACTGCTATGAGATGTTGGCCACTTCATATCGATCACCTCTCTGTACGTAGCTCACCATTTTTCGCCTGCTCAATCTAATTTTTGGTAGCATGTTGGGAGTCCGTCCCCCCTCCCTGTAACGTACAGGCGAGATGCACCCGACATGGGCAGCCCTCGTGGTGTCGTTGCTGTCCTGACCTGCACTTTCACCGTGAGATGTGCGTGCCGCGTGCGTGCGCCTTCGTGGCTGCCAGCACCGACCACGCGGTTCACCGGCCGGTTGCTTCGCCGTGCTTCTCTGTGCGTTCCTCCGTCGTTAGATGTGAAAAGCTACCCTTCCTTTTGCCGTTCGAACCTTTCTTCCTTTTTCTCTCCGTGTGCGCGTTGCATGTGAGCCATGCAGCACGACTTGGTGGCGAAGTAGGCGCTCTTGTATTTTTTTTTAAGTCAGTGTAATGCTCACCGACGGATCAGGTCTAGTAGATATGTTAATTATCTTAAGTCGGATACTCGTACAAACTTGGTGGCGAAGTAGACGTTCTTGTATTTTTAGTTAGTGCAATGCTCGCCGACGGAATCAGGTCCGGTAGAGATGTTATCTTAGTATAATACTCGTACAGTCGTCGTAGATTTGATCAATTCTTTCCAGTTTATGATTTCCTATGAACAATCAAACAAGATAATTTCTTCATCATCTTTTCACAACGACTTATCAGGATAGACTTTTCAAAGAGTCTTATCGGCATTCAGTTTGTTCACACAAACACTCACGCTAGAGCTAAGGGGGCATTTATATTAGCTTTTACCTGATAAATAGTAACAATTTATAGAGAGACACTTGCTTGTGATTTTGGCCGATATAAATAAAATCACTACACCAGTATCTACTACAATCGACTAGTAGACTCTACTTTGATAAGATAATCTGTTGAAAACTAAGTACCGTAGAAAAATCATTAATTTACTATAGAAAAATAGTTTTTAGAAGCTAATACGAACAGGGCCTAAAAGTTATCCGCCGCAGTCATAGATCATAAACCGTAGCTAAAAAGTACCCACCTTTTAATAAGTTGTTTCACGAGTAGTTATACAAAACATGGCAAATGGGCAAATCCATGAACAATAGTAGCTGCTTTAATTAACAATTAACAGTGCCAAGCGATTTACATGTACAAAGCAAGCATGCAGGCGATCTAAGCCGTGCACCCTCAGGTCATATGCTTATTTGTTTCCTTGAATTGAATCACAAACTGATAGATAGATAGATAGATAGATAGATAGATAGATAGATAGATAGATAGATAGATAGATAGATAGATACGTATCGCGTAAGTAGTCTCTCACAACCTCCTGCTGCTCTCGAGCCTCGTGTAGCCGAGTATGCAGTTGGCGTAGGCCACGTTCTTGAGCGCCTTGCCGTGCCACCTGCTGACGGCGGCCACGCCGGAGCGGAGCGTCTTGAGCAGGCAGTCTGCCGTCCTCACGACGCTCCGGACGCCCATGGGCAGCGAGAGGTAGGGCGCGTTGAAGAGGTGGAACTCGAGCGCCGCCGCCTGCTGCTGCCGCGGCGCCGCCATGAGCATCCTGGCGACCTGCCGCGCGAAGCCGGCGCCCAGGGAGTGGCCGCAGAGGCAGACGTTCTCGGACCCGAACCGGTCGATGGTCGCCCTCAGCGCCTGCAGCGCGCCGGCGAGCCGCGCCGAGCCACGGAGGCTGTTCCGCGCGAGCAGGCGGAGCTCGTCCTCCACGTCGCGCCGGATGGTCGGCGCGCGCAGCAGCGTGCCCCGGAACGCGATCACCGCGCTCGGCGCGCCGCTCGGCCTGTCCCCGCCGTCGCCGGTGCCATCGAGCAGGTGGTGGTCCCACTCGAAGATGGCGCCGAACACGGAGCCGTCCCTCTCGTCGACCAGCTCGTGCGCCAGCCGGTAGCTGAACGGCTTCCACCACCGCTGCGCCACCTCCGCCGCGTCCCGCCGTTCCTGCCTCTCCAGCTCCAGCAGGTACACCGCCTCGATCAGGTACGCCATCACCATCCTCCTGTAATCGTCGTCCCTCCTGCAAACAACAAAGCCCAATGCCCTCATCAGGCTCGCATTTCTCGGCGCAAGAAACAATCCAAATCATGGTAGAAGAAGCTACTTACCAGCTAGTGTGTGTGAGCTCCCGCCAAGTAGACGAACAGGACAGGTTCGCATGCGACGCCATTGCCATGGCTAGCTAATCACTCACTACCTACTATACCTTCCTAACGCTGTGCGGTAAGTGCAGCTGTGATCGTTGGCGTAGGGAAGAGGTGTCATGGGTGCGGCAATATATACCCGGTGGGGAGTGGTGTAGGATTAAGCCGAATTTGCTACTTAGTGGAGCAAGGCTTTTTGTGAGCTTTCTATAATGGCTGGGAATAAAGGCGACGAACCGGAACAAAGATCGGACACTAGCTATCTAGCTTACCCTTTCCAGTTTAATTTTACGACTTGAATGGATCGATCGAGAGAGAGAGAGAGAGCTAGAGAGATCTCAGTGCATGAGATGGATGGCAGCGTGCTGCCCGTAGCGAATAGTTGAGTCCAGCCTGAAAGGCGAGGGCTCGGACGGACTACGTCGATTGCAAGCTTTAGGGGAGCATATATTCCCCACGGGCCACGGCTAATGTTCGTCCCATGCAGCAGCTTGGATGGTTCGTCCCAGGGATATAATTGAGAGTCGAATCTCACAGTCTTCTCTCTCTGTTCGTGTAATGTGTGTATGACAGCTTGGGCGTTCAACTCGATCGTTAGGCGATCTTTCTTGCCCGACCCGTCGTTGGTGCGGGAACAGTTAGATGGCATGGCAGGCTTGGGACCATTCTTTTCATCCTATTCATCGTGTGTCCGTACGTTACAACAAAAAATAAAATTTAGAAGTAAATATTATACTGTGATTATATATTTTTATTAAAAGGAATAGAAATTGGTTTCTGCTTAACTATATAACACACCTCTAATATTACAGACAACCAAATGTATCACAGAATGGCCATGCTTTGTTATGGATAAAAAAATCATATTATCCTAATTTGTTGAGTCAACATTGTCATGATCGACCAGCTCGGCCCATGTCATTGGCTCTGCCGCCGCACTCGGCCACATTGTGCCTCCGCACCCTCAGCTCTCCCGCGCATCAGGTAAAGCTCTGTTGTTTTACTTTTTTTAGAGAATTTTTAGGGTGACAGATTTTTTAGGTTGCCTTTTCTTGTTTTGTTAGAGATTTTAGCAAGGTTCAAGGGGAGTTGAGAGGAGCAGATGAACCACCGCTATCAATTTATTTTTTAAGTAGTAGAAATATGTGCAAGCCAGTGAAATTAGAAACTTTGATAACATAGAAATAAAGCTGATCCCCCAAAAGCAAGAAGCCAAGAATTGAGAATTTTTTTGCTTTTCAGACAAAGAAGAATAGAGAATGTTATTAGATGGCATCATCAAAATGACGTTTAACTTATATCAAGAGAATCATGGTCACAAATTTTGTTTACTAATCGATACTGTGAAAGGGCTATCCATATAACCCTCCATGCGAATCAATATGGCAATGGTAGCTTTTCATTCCTTTTACGAACATTTTTTTATGAGACTCCCAGATAAATCCTCGCAACAATGCGTGGATATCTGCCTAGCTAGTCCTAGAAAATCAACTAATATTTTTTTAATATAAGAACATCATGAAACAAAATGATTTGGCAGTTGGGTCCACATATATAATTAGCATGTCATAGTTTGGATGGTGAGGATAATATCTCATGTAGATATAAGTTACCTCACCACAGATGGTCAAAGCATCTGCTCCAAACCTCCACCAGCAAGATTTGTGTATAATAAGAGCTTACATCATGTTTCTAATATATTGACTAATACTAATATTTAGCTCAGGATTAATTTACGGAATCTACCATAAGAACATAGATGGAGCAATAGTCTAATACTAATATTTAGGTCAAAGCATGGTAAGAGTTGTCCAAAAAAAAGGCATCTAATATAATGGTCTTGCAAACCAACTCATGTCCGGCCATACACCATTGCCCCCGTAGTCAAAGCTACACTGCAAGAAAAACAGAGCTATTAAGTAGCTACAGGCCTACAGCTTTGCAGTAAGCCTCAGGAAGACAAACAAATAAGAATAAAACCTTGAGAAGGTGGAAAGACATCGCCCCGTCTGTAACATTTTTGGGAATTATGGTTTAAAAATTGTAATATTGTTGGGTTTATATTACTGATAACGGTTGATTTTCTGACCGTTGCAAGGAGGAGCGGAAGTATTGAACCTTTGCCTGCAGTACTTCCGGAAACCCTGTTTTCTCAGGGGTTTTACTTCCAACGGCTATTTTTTGTGATGTGGGTATATACCCCCTTGTGGCCGGTTAGAGTAAGATTTTTAGCACTCGATTTTACTCTTTTGAGCTAGTGTTAGGCTCTCCTCTCAATTGTGCATATGTTGCATCTTGTGAGTAAGAAGGAAGGCACTAAATTACATGTGTTGCATTTAGAGATGGATTTAGTATCCTCTTGAGTTTGTGCATTCGTTGCACGTGATGAGAGTCAAGCGATAAGCTTGACTTATTACTCTTGAAGGTTGCCGACTCCTGGACAACGTTAAAGGCGTCGTGCGCAGTGATCTTCTTAAAGAAGTTTGTGAGAAGACCTGGCGAAGTGTAAAGGTTGGAGCTTACCTACCCGGAGCAGGAAAGAACTACCACTAGTGGATTTGAGGTGATTGGCTTAATTCGTGAAGCTGGTCCAATTTGTTTGAGTTTACCTCAAGGTGGAATAAGGAAACCGGTAAGTCTCCGAACTCCATGTAAAAAGTAACATTATCATTTGTAGTTTATTTTCTTGTGCTTAATTTACATTCAAGTAATTTACATTCATAGAATTAAATTAATTGCTTGTCTTCCTAGGATTGTAAACCCTTGCCATAGTCTTAATTTATTAGTGCACTTAGGTGAACATAATTTTTTAAGAGTTGTTTGCGCTAAACCAATTTATGTTAAGCTTCTGCATTATATACTTGGTTTAGACAAATAGAATTTGATAATAATTGAAAGAGAATTTTTAGACTACTTGTTTACCCCCCTCTAGTCAGCCACTTCGATCTTATAGATAGTGGGCGGGCGACGGCGACACGATAGGGGTGAGCACGACAAGAGAGCGGGCGGGTTTAGGGCCGGGCGTGGGAAGAGAGGGGTAGAGGAAGAAATGGCAACAGGAAGGACGACACAAATTCTTTGAGACGGGAGGGAAGAAGTTGGCAAGTTAAAGAACGTGCCACTCACCAACTTCCTCTACTTTGAGATAATTTATGGCTTATCTGAAGCAAACAAACGGAGCAATTTCGCTTTTTTGAAGCAATTTATCGACATTCAGTTCGTTCGTATAAACACTTGCTCTAGGAACAAAACCATCTATTGTAGCTATAAGCCATCAGCTGTAGCTGGAAAGAAAATGGCTGCTTTCGTCACAAAGGTGGCGGTTGATTAGGGGCGAAGGCTAGCGAGTCATTTGGGCACGTTTTACGTAATCAGGAGAATTTGTTCCCTCTGAATCTCGTTAATCCGGTCGTGCTCCGCGTGTTGATCCGTCTGCTTTCGTCGGTCGGAAGGGTGGCGATTGATTAGGGGCAAAGGTTAGCGAGTCATTTGGGCACGTTTTACACTAATCAGGGGGATTTATTCCCTCTTGAGTCTCGTTAATCCGGTCGTGCTCCGCGTGTCGACCGTTCGCACTGGTGCCGTGTTTGCTTTCCTGCTCACGGTAGACCCGAGCAAAACCCGGGCCAGGTCACGCCAAGGTCTGGGTCCTTTCGGGCCAGCCGAGTGGGCCTGAGCCGGACACTCATGGGTCCGTTGGGTACCCAGGCTGATATGGGCTCAAACCGGATATTTTAAGCACTCAAGCCAAATGTCGGGTCACGCATAACTTGGCAGGTACTCGAGACGGGCTAGGCCTAGTTAGGTTCAAGGACCATATTATGTGGAGCCACCTTTTGGCGGCTAGTGGAGACGTGAGTGCCCGACTCCACTCTAGATGCCTACTTTTGTGGCTGGATTCAAATCAGTTTAGGTTTATTGGTTTATATCTTTTGCTATACTAACTTATTTTTAAATATTATATTTTTGAAATAAGATCTATTAATCGATTGTATTATATATTATACCAACTTTAATTGTAACGACTAAAACCACATACGACTCTCTCTGTTCGTATTCTTTTTACCAACAACCAAAATTTTTTACCAACAATCAAAATTCTAAACCTATGTAAGAAAAGGGAGTGCCTCCTAGTGGCAAAGTGCATGTCCTGCCCGCGCACTGTGAGGTATCGATTGTCCTAGTGGTAGTTAAGAAAAATTAAATAAATTACCAGTCATGGTAGAAGTCCTGGACATGGATCCTATTAGGAGGCCGAAAACCAGCTGGTTCCTGTAGAGTCGAATAAAAAGCATGCTTCCTTTTTGTTTTTACAATTAAATATTAGCACTTCAAATATCCCAAACCGGTCGGTATTATAAACCCCGAAATCTCCACTGCGATTTGGAACCTGGTTGGGATTGCTTTCGGTCTACAACTCTACACTAATCTAGCTAGGAATTTTTGCATGGGCAGCTTGTGATCATCCGCTGGTGTGGACAATTAAATATCTGCATGATCGCGAATCCAATAATTGCGATCTGAACCAAACATAAACCCTAATATAATACATTATCAAGCTATTTATATCGCAACTCAGGTTCACTAATCGCGAGTGGAAAGTGGAGTGGTCCATGTTGACGTCAATTTTTTAGCACGATCATTGAAAATCACCTATCCCATCTGATGCCTTCGTACGCAAGTGACGAGGAAAGAATCGGTCTGAATGTGCGACATGGTTGGACAAGATATTTGAGACGATAAGCTCCCCCCTAATCTGGGGGACACTGTTGTGACATGAGCGTCAGAGGCAGTCTATGAAAGGCGTGCTCGATGAGATGTGTGACTAAAAAGATTACGAGCAGATACAATAGCAACAAAGCACGTTAGAAAGTAGAAGGATCTGGTAGGTGTGTAAGCTAGGACTAATCGGGAGCAGAATCATCTAGGTAGCTGGGCTATGAGGTGCTGGAAAGATAAGGGTGAAGTAAAGGGAGATCAAGATCAGTGTAAAAGTAGTAATTGTTCCTGTTTATCTTCAGGTATAGGGAGAATATTTATCTTTGCGAGGAATATGTAAGGGGACTATTGACGATGCTTGATCGAGGATGCTATGGCTTGCTTGCTGCTTCAGTTCAATGGAGGAGACCTGACTCCTGAGACCTGACTCCTGAGTCCTGACTCCCATGGAAGCCAATACCTGCGTGCACCATTGGCATCATGACCATGTAGGAACAGCTACCGCGTTGCTTTGCAAGGCACGCCGGCCCTGGATGACGTGCTCTCGGAGCAGTGTGTGTCGCCTCTGCAATGCTACTCCATCTGGGTGCTAATGCTATGGCCTTGTATGTTCTTGGTTTCAGACTTTCAGTTTCAGTCATCATGGTTGTATTGGATATGGTCTTCAGCTCTTCACAGCTATAGCATTACTGCCCAGGATTCCAACTCGGCTTAAGGGGTTTCAGTCTGAACTTTTTTTGTACAGGTAATTACTAATGAATGTTAGGACTATGGACAAAGGCAAGCTTCATTCAAGATAACTGAAGCAAATTGAGTAAGGCCTTGAAGCAGATTAATAAGTCGTAAACCTCTCAATAAAAGAAAAGTTTGGTGGGCCAGAATTGGGCCTTGAAAGTGTAAGAAGTGAGCCCTGTTATTAGACGAGATGTACTAGTGCCTGCTGCTGAAATGTCAGTACAGTGTAGGTGATCACCACATCAACAACTCAAGCATGGTACAGGAATGACACATGTTATTGTTCTTTTTATTTCTCTTGTTTTCTTATTTTTCCTAGTTCACTGTTTTAGGATCTTGTCTGGCTGCAACAGGAACGCATATAAAACTACTGCAGGTGGGATGGCCATGAATGTATGCAGTTAAAGCAGCTGTATCTTCCTATGTTTCCAATATTTTCCTTTCCGTTCTTTTGCTTTGGTTGTTGTTGGATGGATCTTCCTTCACGCGCGTGTCATCAAACACAAAGCAAAAAAATCAATTCTAAATTGTTAGTACATGAATTTGCAGTCAAATCAAGCAAGACTTTCAGTTAAATCATATGATCCACAACCTTACTTATTTCAGTTTACTTCCCCCCTGAGAAAACACAATCCATGCCTTTCGAAAGGAACAGTAGTGGATAGTGGATACCAATCAAGCATTCCAGCTAGCTATGACGCACTGCCCAACATATTGGTCTGACGAGGGAAAATGGCCAATGTGCTAGCAACAGCGATGTCTCACAGAATAATAGGGGGCAGAGAACAGGGTGTGATCGACCTCACGAAAGAAGCTCAGCGAAGCAAACAATTGCCGTGCTCGTATGAATCGCATTATGGGCGGCAAGCAAGGGAAGGCGAGGGCATGGTCAGGTCAGGGTGTGTGTTGCAGCAGCAGCAGCAAGCAAGCATGCATGCAGCTTTGAGCTGGCTCTCACTACATCATGCTCCCCACCTCTTCTGGATCTTGGACCATGGCACGCACAAGGGAGAAATTGGCAGCGGAAGATGTGTCCCATTTTGCTAGGACACTCCAGATAATTCCTTTTCCAATCTAGACTGTTGATTATACTGTAATTCTGCTTTTTGATGATTGGAAAAGGAGAAACGGGTTGACTAATCTACAGACCACCGTCACACAGAGGCGGAGGGGGCCCTATGATCCAAAATTTGACACTATATCTCTTTGTGATGTATAAAATTCTCCTATTTGAACATTGTTCGCGTACTTCTGTACCACTCAAATCTGACCCAACAGTGTTTAGGAAAATACAATGACGATGGGACGAAAGTTTTGCGATCGCCTGTTTTAAGCATGGCTCATGTACTGTCTGGAGGTGTTAACCATGCAGGTTTTTTTGCCCGTATGACTGCGGGTCTACGGCCGGTGGTAGGAAAGGGGATGGATGGATGATGTCGTTGAACATCGAAGAACGGGGAGAAGACAAAACAGAGAAAAAGACACCGGGCAGCAGCAGTTTTATGTAGGCATGCGTGATTGCTTTGAGTCCTGAGACAAATGTGTGATGATGGTGTCGCCGTACTTTGGCTCCCTTGGATTGATTCAAAGGGAGGGGGGGAGAGAGAGAGAGAGAGAGAGAGAGAGAGAGAGAGAGAGAGAGCTTCCGGCATGGCAGCTAAAGCGAGTGCATCGGGCGTCGATCGGCTACCGGATGAATCCACTTCGGAGATTATCTTCACGATTGGGATGCAAAGCTGGCTTAATTTTCTCCAATGAGGATAGATGCATTCGATTCCAAGATGTTAACATGCCATCTTCTGAATTTTGCTTGGCAACTAATTGGCTCTGTAATCCTTCAGGTACAGCAGGGCTAACAAGTGGGATAATTGCATCAGAGTTATCAATTTGTGAATACCATATCGGAGAAAAACAGAAAATTTAGGTAAGAACAGTTGCACCTCTGGAATAATGTATATTTTTTTCTGCCATTTTTCAACCCTACTTGTCGGTCCGTATGATTTCTCTGGCAATCCAAACTGAGCATGGAAGCTAGCCGGGGGCACGCGCACACAAATCATTGGACAGGAAATTCCATTTGTTGGGTGTACAGGGTGTATATACTGGTATCCATGCCATGTGCCGGAGGATTATCACGCCATACCGGGTGCAAAATGAAATCAGGCAAAATTCCGTTCACATGGCGTCCATGCTATGCATGCAGCTACGGAAAGGTACAACGTATGAGAATTTTGTCGCTTTTGTAGCTCCATCTACGACGGCATTAACCCATGTCGGCCCCATGATCTGAGTATGGAAACAGATACAGTTGCAGTACGAGTACAATTTACATTTTTTGTTGTTGTTGTTGTAAATCGTCACCGCCATATTACCGGGGGGTTCCGGCTCCCCCGCGCGGCCACATCTCCCCCACGCTCCCCCCGGCCGGCGCGTGTCGCCCAAATTTGCGTACGGCCGGGGGAGGCAAATCCCTCCTGTTTTTTCGAAATTACGTAAAGGTCCTTTTTCTCGCGAAAAAGTCCCTGCGCCTAGTTTTTTCAAAAAAAAATTTGGATGGTGCCCCGCGGGTTTCCAAAATTACGTATAGGTCCTTATTTACTTACGTACAGGTCCTTGCAGGTCCTCGGTTTTTTTCAAAAAAACCTTTTGTTTTTCCGAAATTACGCACGGGTCCTCGATTTTTTTTACGGAACTCCCTGCGAATCGCCGTCTCTTTTGCTTCGGTCCACACGGTGGCTGGCGTGGCGTGGCGCCACGCCTACGTGGCTAGTTATATTCAACTGAAGGCCAATTGGTATGCAACTTTCTGCAACCAGCAGATCCTACGATATAGTTTGTGTTAATCTTGCTCACACACGCCAAATCAATGGATACTCCGATTAATAGGGCCTTTCGTATATACACGGCATTGTAGCAATTTTTTCAAATCTGACCACTTGACATATAATTTTTTAATTTTAGCCTCTTTCGTGATCATGAAAGTAATGATAGATGACACATATCACCCGCCAAGCTTCCACGACATAATAGATAGGATGCACTGTGGCAGCGATAAGCGATGGCCGTGTGCGGCAGGTGGAGACCTGCCACGTCGGGCAGGCTTAGAAGCACTTGCCGTACTGGGCAGCCGCGGCATGAGGAACCTAATACATGCACTAGTATATGCTTACACTAATGGATGCTTAAGTATTAATACTATGCATGCTTACACTAATGCATACTTAGGCCCCGTTTGGCACGGCTCCACTTCACAAGTGGACCTGTTTTTTTTTTGGCTTCAGCTCCACGAACAGCTCCACCGGTGGAGCTGGAGCTGTTTTGGTAGACTGTTTGGTAAAACAGCTCCACCTGTTTTATCATGCATGGTTGAGAGATGTCAATTGTCCAATATACCCCTGTCTATTTGGCTTGTAGTAACATCAAGAGCTGTATGTTTCTACATGATTTTTCATCCGAGTAAATTTGAATTCAAAAAAATTTAAATTTAAAATAACACAAAGTATTAGCAACCAATATTTAATGGCGGCGGCACCCCCTTCACGGTCGAAGACGAGAAGACCGAACAGAGGAACGGGAACGGGAGAATAGAAGAGCCGGTGGCAGATCGCGTAAATTCACGAAAGTACAAGGGCAGTGGCATGCGGGCCTGCGGATGGAGCCGGGTGGAGCTACTTTTTTCAGCTCTATCTCGTACATATCTTTTGTCTCAGCATGTTTTAAGGGACTCCTTGGATGGAGCTATTTTGTTTTACCCTGTTTGGCACAAAACGGCTCCAAACAGCTCTAGGAGCTGGTGGTGGAGCTGTGCCAAACGGGGCCTTAAGTTAATGCTGTACTTACATCCTGCCGAGTGCTACCACCACTGTAGCTAGCTGCCAAGCTCGGTTAGCTCGGTAAATGACACGTGTCACCTACTGTTGCTTCCACGGTTATGAAAAACGTCAAAATTGAAAGTTCGTGTATAGGAAGGCTAGATTTGGAAAAAACATTGTTACAGCGATCGGTTCCAACTGTAATGGTACCTATGTTGCGTGGGTTAATATCACAGATCTAGCCCCAAAAACAAGAAGCTAGTTATGCATGTTTGTGGATTATTCGGGTTTTGATCCTAAACCTTTCGTTTACTTAGTCTTAATATAGTTGTGTTATAACCCACTGCACATTTTAGATCATGATCGACTTAGAATCTATAGGTTCTAATCAGGGTAGAAGACGCACAGAGATTTGAATATTGCCGGTAGTACGCAAGCCTCAAACTGTTTGTGTAACCGTAGCTACATATTGTAGGCTCTGTTTGGAACACGGATTTTTTTTTCTAATGCCTACAAAAATTAAACTATTTTTTATATGGACCAACCAATGACCCACGATTGCTGCAATAACAGTCCCTCAATATTGTGACTTGACAGGACAAGTTGGAGCGTTAAACAAAAACCCATGAGTCAATGACCCATGGATATGAATGAGAGAGAGAATGTGTTTTGGGGTTATTTGTTCTGAAAGAAAGTGCCAAATGGCCGGATCAGATTATTCTCACAGAAGTTATCCCATCAAAGTTTTTTCACGACACGCCATGCCTCCTCCAGTTCAGTGCTTCAGTGAACTGAAAGTCTGAAACTAACCAACATGATCAATCAATGGACCCTCTCCCTCCATCCCTCATTTTCGAAACCCTCACCAACCAAATCATCAAGGTGCATGCCGGCTACAACGCAACAGTCAAAGGGTGATTTCTTTTTCGCTTATAATTTATTTTTTTACAGTAACTAACTTTCAATTGAAGTGTCTTTTTAAGACAGAGTCTACAAATCAATTGTAACACATACTATCCCGACTTCATCTCCATCGGCTAAAATCGCAAGCGAATATCTCTCATCTATACTCTCCTACGAACAACCAGAATTTAAAATTTTAAATCAAAAGTCATAACCCGCAGCACAAAATAACCCACCCAAATACTCAATCTTAAGCTCAACACTCACACACAGCAAACACCCAACTTCTCAGTCAGTACCTATCCCAACCCTGCATTTCCATGACCCCATCACTGCACTGCACAAACATATGATATTAGGTAATGAGATGGATAGGGGAGCAGCACCAGCAACAGCTGCTGCAGCAGCAGCCTGCAATCCATGCAGCTGTAGGCAGCACCGCGGCACAGCACAAAGGAGACACACCAAACATATCTTTTAGGAGCCAGTCGTGAGGGCAAGCAAGCTAAGCTCGTCTACATGTGCGATAGACAGGCCCGTCTTTTCGGCCTTCCAAAAGGAGCGAGACGACTGGGGCGATTAATTTGCGACAAAATCCAAAAGAATTGTCATGTACGTAGGACCTTTCTCTAATATCTAAAAGGCGATATAAAAGAATGTGTATACTTCCCCATATTACTTCTGGGGGATTCCCGGCCGGAGGAGCCTCCCACGTCACCCGTGCGCTCACTCCGGCCGGCGCGTGGCGCAGGAATTTGCGTACGGTCGGGAGACCGTTTTTCCGAAAAAGTCTCTGCGTTTTCCCAAATTACGTAAAGGTCCTCTATTCTCGCAAAAAGGTCCCTGCCGGTTTTTTTAAATCACTTTTTTTAAAACACCCCTCTACTTCACCGAAATTTTGTATACTTTGCAGGATAGCGCCCCGCGGTTTTCTAAATTACGTACGGGTCCTCATTTAGTTACGTACATGTCCTCGATTTTTTACGAAAAAAGACCTTTGACTTTTTTGAAAATACACATGTGCCCTCGATTTTTTTTTAAAACTCCTCACAAATTATCGCCTCTTTTACTTCAGTACACACGATGACTGACACGGCGTGCCGCCGCGCCTATGAGGCTAGTATACTATACGGCAGGGGAAGAAAATTCTACGAGAGGGGCCCTAGCATCTGCCTTTCAAGGTCCTATCTGAGATTTTGCCAAGTAGCACACCACCAATCTCAAAGCATGTTCCCAATTCAATGGGTCCATCTAATCATTGACATCTGGATCTGGCAACCTCCCCCTGTACCGTGTGCGATTCACATTTCCCCCCACCTATTTCCTCTCCGGCACCTTCACCTCGCCGGAGCTCCGTCGCCTCCGGCCGCTGTTAATGGAACTCCTCGGGCTCAACTTCCTTTGGGCAGCTACGCTGCCACCTTATTCCCCGACTCCTCACTCCCTGTTGCTGCTAAAATAATCCATGGATTGATGGGATGAGGCCACCGGGCTCCTCTCATGGTTCCTTCCTCCTCCTTGTATCGTCTTTACCACAATAGCAACACATTTATTGCATAGGAGGAGATTGATCACTTGGATCAGAAGTTTGCTTCTAATGATTACTGGAAAGCGATAGAACGAAGAGATAGGAGGAGATTGATCACGGGATTGGAAATGTCATTCAGCGAAGGGTGGGTGTGGGAGGCGAATTGACGATTGGTTTGATTCGGCACTGGAAGAGATAGGAGGAGATTGATCACGGGATTGGAAATGTGCTTTAGCGAAGGGTGGGCGTGGGAGGCGAGTTGACGGCAGGAGTAGTGGAGCCCGGCGGCGGGGAGTTAGATGCAGGCGCGTTGGCTGCTGATGCCCGACGCAGGAGGTGACGAGGAGCACGAGGACGGGAGAGGAGAGCGGGGGGGAGATGAGGTTGCTGTGCTTTGAGATTGGTGGTGCTGCGTGGCAAAATCTTAGGTGCCGCTTGGTTGGGCCGAAATAAGCTGATTTATGGTTGGAATTACACTATAGCTGACTGAAATTACATTGTAGCTGATGGTAGCTTATTTGGCGTAAGTAAATTTAAAAAATTAAAAATAGAAAAAACAGGTTAATCCATCACTGACAATACAAATGAATATAGGAAAAAAAGAACCGGCAAAAAAGCTAAAAAAACAAAAGGTTAAAAAAATAAAATTTAGAAATAGTGAAATATAAATTAGAAATTAAAAGTTTAAACTGAAATGAGCGATAGAATAAGCCTTAGGGCATCTGTAGTGTATGAAAATAGAGGGTCTTAAGCCACCTTAAGGTCAACCTTATACATTACAGGAGTGACCTTAAGTAGACTATAAGCAAAAAAAGGTTTAAGGCTGACCCTCAAGCTAAAGACCTGGCCACAAGCATTAAAATACAATTTTTCTTTATCTGCCAAAGTGGGACCGTCTTAAGGCCCCTTGGGTTATATACACTATGGAGTCAGCCTTAAGATTTAGATAGGACTCACCTTAAGACCCCTTAAATTATATACACCAGAGATACCCTTAGACGGTAGGGGTTTAGGCCTCTTTCCTGGAATTTTCTTCCAACGACAGGCAGGCCTTATGATGACGACGAAGGTGGTGGGCTGCTGGCCACCGCACGCTGTGCTCCAGCTTTTGCTTTGTTTTCTTTATTTTTTCTGCCGTGCTAGCTGCTTGCTTTCTTTAGCCTCTCATGTCTCGTGCATTGTGTGTACCGCACGATGAGTAGGGCATGCAATCCTGGAAGGTAAGGCATGCAAGCTAGGGCTTTTTTTTCCTCGCCTCAGCAGTGGATGCCTGACAAAGCCCTCCTTGGCTGCTGTCATTCCCCGGCTTGAACGGTCGTTTCAGACGCGCACTAGTCTTGCTGCGCGCGTCCCAGGATTGCTGCGGTGGGCATGCGTGCATGCCTTCAATTCTTATCCTGGACTTGAAACGGCCAAATGTAGTGATGTTTAGTTGAGGTATTAGAGCAAGTACAATAGTATAGCCAACTAGTGGCTATAACACTTGTCCATTTTATCTATAATTTTCAAAAAAATAGTTCATACAATAAGGTAGCTATTACAATAACTATTTGGCCCCACGTGTAAGAGAGTGAAATGCATATTTTTACGTGCTATAGCTAGCTGTAATTTAGTAGCCAGCTTCCTTCTCTCTCTTCCTTTCTCTCTCTGCCACGTAAGATTTAGTTGATATTATATTTACTATAGTCTGCTGACTAAGCCTTAGAGCAAGTCCAATAATAGAGCCAAGTGCTTGGCTATAAGTCAAATTATAAGAGCCAAGTTATACAATAATTTGTCTTCTATTTGTCTACAAAAGGTTTTTTTATTATTATGTGGTACCATGTCTCACATTCTCTTTCCTATTCCTCCTCACATACATTTATTATCTTGGCCCACCACTGCATATGCTCCTGTACCCAGCTTGTTGCTTGCATGAGAGCCAAGCTCTCATCTCTCTCCTCTCTTCTCTCCTCCACATCAGCAAAAATGCTGACTAGCTTGGCTATAAGACCATTATTGTACTTGCTCTTATTGTACCTGCTCTAATATCACCTATCGGTAGACAGACGTATGTCACACTTAAAAATAGCGTCCGTTAGATTAAGGGGCCGTTCAATCCGGTTTTGGTTGTCGGCCGTTGGTTTTTGGCTAAAATTATACCATAATAAATATTAGTTTTTCTAAATTATTTAATTAAAATAAAAATATTATTATATCTCCATAGATAATACAAAGGAAGAAGGAGACAAAAAAGCAAAAGCAAAAAAACTGAAAAAAACCAAAAAAACTACATGTTTATTCCGCCTTCTTGTCTTGGGAAAGCCGAAAGCCATAAGCCCAAGTTGGATTGACCAGGGCCTAAGGAGTATGTTTGTGACGCTAGAATCCAGCAGAAATTCCACATTTACATTTCAATTTCAGTTGGAATAAAAAAAACCACGTTTCAAGCAGGACCTTACATTATTCTTACAAAATTCATGTATTCAAACATACCTCTAACCATTTCGACACCATACGTTTAACATACTCAAGATTAAACCATGTGAAACGATGACTACAATTATTATTTAGCTGATACATGATGATTGATACCAGCTGGTTTAGCATCAAGTTAACCGCAAGTATAATTTGTGATACGTGAAGCATTTATATGTATCTCTCGTCAACAAAAGGTAGAAAACGAAACAGTACTGACAGAGTTACAGTGAGTTGCCCTATCCCCAATTCTGTGTATATCTGATCCCATAGTACTTTTTTTTTCAAATCTAGTCCCTCACTTTTCAAATTTGCATTTCCAACCCATCTGTGACCGCAGCAGCGATAGACGACGCATATTACCTGCCACGCTACCCCCACTGTGGTAGGAGGTGGCCACTGCGGCACGTTGGTCCAGGCGGTAGACGACAAGTGAGCGCGGTAGCTGACAGGCCTTACAGCCAGGGGCGGAATTGGGCCCCCGGCAAGGTAGGCTCTAGCCCAGGGCGTCAAAAAATTAACAGTTTATAGCCCAGATCAGCCCGGGGTATTTTTGCTAGTATTTAGCCTAGGTAGCCTATACACATGCCAGCGGCCCACTCGCGCGCAGGCGCGCTGGCCCGCTCGCGCGCAGGCGCGCTTGGCCCGCTCGCGTGCGCTCGGCGCTGTAGCCCACTCGCACGCAGGCTCGTCCGCCACCACGTCGCAGCCTCGCAGGCCCACTCGTGCGCGCGCACGGCGCTTCACCCCCGCCGCTCGCTCAACCCTAGCGCAGCAGCCGCAGAAGGCAGCCGCACGGGCACGATGCCGCACCGCACCGCAGCCGCCAGCCGCAATCGCTCGTCGTCGTCGCCAGCGCCGCCCCTCGTCGCCTCCGCCTTGTCCGCCGCCTCGTCGCCTCTGCCTCGTCCGCCGCCTCATCGCCTCCTCCGCCGCCTCGTCGCCTCCGCCTCAGATCTCCGCCACCTCCGCCTCGTCCGCCGATGGCCGCCTTGTCTCCTCCGCCTCAGATCTCCGCCGCCTCTGCCTCGTCGTCTCCGCCGCCTCGTCCGCCGATGGCCGCCTCGTTGCCTCCGCCTCAGATCTCCGCCGACCGCCACCTTGTCGCATCCGCCCTCCCGCCCCTCCGCCTCTCGGCCAGGCGGCCAGCGCCGGCTCGCCCACCTCTTGGCCAGGCAGCCAGCGCCACTGCGCCGGCGTCGCCCCCCAGGCCCCCCCTCCAGGCCCCCCAGGCTGCCAACAAATTCTTGGCTGGAGATATGTAAGTAAAAATATAATTTCGTTCATCATTCAATGATTATCATCTCATGCTCTAATGTTGATGATTGCCAATATACATTCTATGCCAAGATTCTCGTAAGGAAACATAGCTAAGACATGCATATCATTTTATTTTGAACATCAAGTGAATATGAAAGTATACAAGGAAAAGTAATACTTCATTCCCAGCAAATGAGCAAAAAATAATACTTCATTCAATCTTATGCACTTCTATTTTACTTAGAACCTTGTAGCTCACAGTTAAGTGAACTCTGTTTCACTTCATATGCTTAATTGTTGGATTGCACAATGTCATTATCTTGGTCTTTCTATTGCTCATGTTATTAAAATATAGCTTGTCTTAGTTACATACATAGACTTTCTGGTTAACATCTATTCTGGATATATGAAAACTATTGGTGCTTATACCCAAGTTAAAGACTTTGTTCTCCCTGTTCTTGCAACTTGAGTTATGATTATTCATAAGAGAAATTAGAGGATATATTTATAACATCAGCCCTTTCAATAATATCAATGGAGTCAGGGAACCACATATCGTGGTATGGGTACAAATTGGCGTTAGTTTTAGGTTGTTAGAGTTCAGCCCGGGGCGTAGCCAAATCCTGGTTCCGCCACTGCTTACAGCCCTAGCGTGCCACCCGAGCTCGGCAACTCCTACCGTAATGCCCGAGCACAGCAGCTCGCTACTGCGGTGCTGCACCGCGGTAGGACTCGGTGGGCCACCAGGGGACCGTGTGCATAAAAGTTGTCGCTGGCTATTATCCTCCGCTCACCCCTGTCATTTTTGCTGTTGTTGCGTTCGGGAAAGAAGAAAGGGAGAAGAGAAGAAAAAAGATATTCAAATCAGCGAGGTGGTTTTCTAGGAATTTACAAGATCAGGTAGTTGTGAAAAGTGCAGATCTGGTGGAGAGCTTCAAAAAGAAGTATGCTTCGTTCGTTTGCAAGTAATGTACTTATTTTATCATTAGCGTGCAATTAGCGTAATGGTTGCTTGTAGTATAGAATGTGTTAGATGACCATGCTTAGTTGATGTATATGTTTAGTTCATGTTGATGGCATTGTTTAATTAGCCATGGTAACGACGGCTTAGTTGAGATAATGATGTGCATGATATTATTTGATGAAATTATCATGTAGGAAACAATATAATAATGACTGATGCAGTAGATATCTCTATATTAAAACTATTTAATTGTACGAAATAATTCAACTACAGACTATATATATATATATATATATATATATATATATATATATATATATATATATATATATATATATATATATATATATTAATATTATTTGCACTGCTTTCGTAAGATCAAAATATATAGAAAATGATGGAAGAAATGTGCATTACTATTTTTAGTATTTTGCATGACTGTAATTTAGGATTATATATGTATGTGTGTGTATGATAAATTGGTTCACTTATGCAGATATGAATGGTTATTTTTTTGTTATGTTTAGCTTTATTTAGTATTGGCGGAATTAAGTGGATTCATATGTATTTGTGGTAGGTACATGATGTCGGATATATAAGATTTACTTATGTTCTATGGGGAGGATGTCGTACAAGACGGGTCATACGGGGCGGACCTAACAAATTGTGAATGGACCGTGATCCAGGGTCCAGATTTGAAGGACATAGGTACAGAGTGCATTTGATAGGAAGACAAGCAGGAAGAAACTTGTCATCGAGGCGATGATCACCACAATGGTTGGAGGTTTAGGGGAATTTTTTGGGAGATTGTGAAGGCGGCAGACAACACTATATGGGGCAGTACATAGATATTGCAAACAATCCTAATGTGGCGATATATGGAAGGTCGATAATGTATGTGTAGTTTGTGGAGAGGGGATCATTGAGCAGGGGCAAGCCCGGTGGGAGTAGCGGTGTGGAAATGCCGCAGTTGGATGGTGGTTGCGAAGTGGAGTCTGCTATTGGTGGGGATGGTGGTGGCGCGATGGAACCTAGCGTCGGTCCGAATGTTGGATACCTAAGGAGACATGCTTAGAATTTTGAGCCAAATGAAGGCGCATTGAGATAGTGGGCAACCCGTATTGACTGCCATGAATATTTGGAGAGTCTATCGGATGGAATGCAATCCGATGATGAGGGGGATGTCAAGTCAGACAGCAGTGGAGATGAGGCAGGTGTAGATGCTGGTGGGCATGGTGTAGTTGGTGGTATTGTGTGCACTAACGTTGAGTACGTGTCCTCCAGATTAGATGTTGTTGCAACAGCCTCCCTTGTTCTACCACACAAAGACAGGTCAAAATGCGTGTTCGATGAAGACACTCTAGTAGTAGGGCAACGCTTTCCCAACAAGGATATTGTGTAGCAAGCCATTGCTAGATATGCCGTCAACATAAGCCACATATATCGGGTGTGCAGATCGAACCCCGACACATATTCAGTAAAGTGTGTGGATGATTCTTGCCCTGGGAAGGTCTGTGCACAAAAATTCAAGGGCACTACTATGGACTTCTGGATAATGGTGGTGAAAAGTCACACTTGTGAGTTTGTTGAGCCGCCACACAAGCACAGGAATGTGACCTTGTCATACGTTGCCAACTTGATTAGTCACTTGGTCATTGCAGATGTCACAATTTGACCGAAGCTGTTGATGGCAGATGTGGTGAACATGATGGGTTTCTCGTAAGCTATGCTAAAGTGTGGCAGGTGAGGAGGAAGGTTATAGAGGGAATGTATAGCATCTACGAGGATGTCTACGACTTTATCTCAAGAATGCCGCATCAAATGGCTAAAGCAAATCTTGGGGCTTACGTAAACAAGACGGAGAGGATGCACCCCTTGAAGGGACCTAATTGCTTCGTCCTTGATTGAGTGTTATGAGTGTTTTGATAGGTGATCGAGGGATTCAAGTACTACCATGTGGCTTTCGTAATTGTGGAAAATGAGAACATGAATAGCTGATAGTGGTTTCTGGCTAATGCAAAGGAAGTCTTAGTGCAAGATCAGCTCAATGTTTGCCTAATCACAGACCATAACACCGGGTTGTTGTCGATGGTGAGCACCATGTAGCATGAGATGTAACCACCATGTTAGTGGAATGACGTGCAGACTTGTTGGTGCATGACGCATCTTGCATCGAACTTCCACACCTAGTTCGCAACAAAGACTTAATAAAGAAGTACAAGAAGCTCTGCATGTAGAACCAGAGGTGCAAGTTCAATGCAACATGGAGACACTACTACAGAAAGGGTCATCATAGACGGTTGAAAACCATCATCACAGATGGTTCCTGAACTGCCTAAATTCATGTGTCTGTGATAACAGGTGGTTATCATAGACAGTTCTCAAACTATCGGTGATACGTTACAATATAGACGGTTTTTTAAAAAAAACTGTCTGTGAAATATAACATATCACATACGGTTTTTGATATTAATCATCTGTGATAGGTGAGGTATCACAAAAAGCTAATACTAAAAACCGTCCGTAATATTACAGATATCACAAATGATTATTAAATATAGCCGTCTGTGATACCTCACATATCACATACGGCTAATACTAAAAACTATGTATGATATTGCAAATATCATAGACGGTTTTTAAGCATAGCCGTGTGTGATATCTGAAATACCTCTGAAAACAAACAAACAGAACACACATATAGCACAATATAGCACACGACAATCATTACATAGATCTCTACATGGATGATATCAATGCAATTGTAATCATCTAAGTACTCCCAATAAGGCAAGTCCCAAAATACCAACTTCTTCTTACACATGTTCTTCTGACGGGTCATCAACTTACATTCCTTTCCAAGCACAACGTCGATATCCTTGACCATATCATATACCTCTTTTCCACTAAAAGGCCTTAGTGTTGAGTCATCATGTTTATTTCTGTCAAATTGTTTCTTCATCTTGCGGTATAAGTGATACCTTGGAAGGACCCTACGGTTATGCATGTACACAGTTTTACGTGAGTTGTTCAACCACACACTCTCTATATAATCTAAGCAGTGCGGATAGACTTTAGCTCCTTTCGTACTCAATCCTGATAGGTTACCAAGGGCAAAAAAATCTTTGATGGTGTAGAACAACATGGTGTGCAGAGTGAAGTTCTCTCGTTTATCCACATCTCATACATGTACCCCTTCATTCCACAATGTCACAAGATCTTTCATGAATGGTGTAGGTACACATCAACATCGTTCCCAGATTGTTTCAGCTCTTGGATAAGTAGTGACATCAAAATGTACTTTCACTTCATATACAGCCAAGGAGGAAGGTTGTCGGCATACATTCATGGGTCAGGTGCTATGTCGGCTGCTCATGTTACCGAAAGGATTCATTCCATCTATACTCAATCCAATCTTTATATTACTCGGTTCTGCACTGAAGTATGTAAACATCGTATCGATGTTTCTCCACTGGACAGAATCAACAATGTGTCTTATCATTCTATCTTTCTTATACTCCTCCGAGTGCCAACATAGTAATCTTACATCCTTTTGGTTCGTAAATAAATGCTTCAAATGGAGAATTATTGGTAAATATCATAACATCTTAGCAAAAGGTTCTTGCTCCACCTCGATGCCATCGCCGTCATCGGAGTCATCCTTACGCTTGTATCGTGATGCTTTGCACACTGAACAAACGTATTATTTTGCATACTCTTTACGGTAGAGGATAAAATCATTCGGACATGCATGTATTTTTCTACATTCATTTCCAATGGACAAAGAACCTTTTTGGCTTGGTAGGTGGTCCTCGGCAATACATTTCCCTTTGGAAGGATATTCGCTAGGAGACTTAACAACACCGTGAAACTCTTATCAGACCAACCATTGCTTGCCTTTAATTTCAGTAGCTCAATAACGGATGACAATCTTGTGTATTGCGACTTGCAGCCTGGGAACAAAGGTTTCTTTGAGTCCTCCATCAAGACCTTGAATTTACCAAATTCTCTCTCACTATAGTTCCCTTCTGCATCACGTAGCATCTGATCTAGATTGTCATCATGCGATCTATCCTCATCGAAAATACAGTCAACAACCGGGATATCATTATCTCCCTCGACGATGTTATAATTACCTTCCTGTATAATATTCTACTCTTCACCATGACTGATCCAACATGTATACCCATTTTTGAAACCCCTTCGAATCAAGTGAGCTTCGATTTGCGATGAGTTGGTAAAAATCTTCAAATTATCATAATCAATGCATTGACAGTACATATATTCCATTCCAGCAACAAGGAAGAATAGGTAGCCATTTATTTGTGCTTGACAAACAAGGAAGATAGCCGGCCGGTGAGGTGCTCGTACAGGATTAATCTCCGGTGGTGGATGGTCATTTATATACAACAAGGAATACATCCAGCTCATGAGATGAAAGGACACATCCGAGAACCGAAATGATCAAAGGTGCGCATCGGGGAGATCAAGCATATCACAGACGGTTCCAACCATAAGCCGTTTGTGATAGAAACAACCACAGACGGTTAATATTAATGACTGCCTGTGAACTATCATATACGGTTCTAATTAAAAACCGTCTGCAATGTCTTAATTATCATAGACGGTTCGTATTAATAACTGTCTGTGAAATATCACAGATGGTTATTAACAAGAACCGTCTGTGATAGTAGGGTATCACAGACGGTACACGAAATACGCTTGTAAAATCGTCTGTGATAATTATAACACGGATTGTTCGAGGAAACCATCTGGGATGAGGCGTCCAATATAGCCTTTTTGTAGTAGTGAGAGAACTCGATGAGAAGACCTTAAGGAATGTGAGGGAATCACAAGCAGTAGAACTGGCTAAATGTCAGGCTAGTTCCACAGAAGCTAGTGAGTTCACCCAATGAATCAACTCACATACCCCCGAGTTGAAGAAATACTCCCTGCTTCATGACACAAATGGTGCGATGTATGTCATTATGATGATAATCATGTCAGAGGTGTATAATAGTGTGCTAAAGTGTGTATGTTCCCTCTTGATCACTGTTCAATTATGCAGTTGCACCCAAATTGTTCACACGTTAGAAACCTCCCTCAGCTGGGAGTGAGGAAGGGAAAGGGACCAATGGATGGCCCTTCCGAACTGTAGAACCATAAGAGCCAGGTTCCACTGACGAGACATGACGACTATGTACCAAAAGTCATACGTTGCCATTGCAGTGTGCAGGCTAAGTACGGACTTGTCGGGATAGGAAGCCAAAATAGTTACGTCTGCAGATACATCACAGCATAGTCACATGTGAATCTTCTATCGAGATTTTCATTCTACCTTTTTTTAATAGTACTAACTTCTTCGTCGACGCTTGCACATGAGAATTGTTGGGGGAGTGGCCTCCACCTTGACCCAAATGGTCCACGACGCTAGGAAAGCCAATCTGGTAGCTTCGTGGAAGCCCACAAGGCCAAGAAATGGCATATATGCCCCTAGAAGAATAGGCTTAGATAGGGTGTTTATGTAACTATAGGTAAAGGAAAAGACTTATATACCCCTGTAAAGATAGGTTTAGGTAGGCGTACCTATGTAATTATACCCCCATGGCTATATATACACGCCTGAGTGCGCCATGGGGGGACAGAGCACTCTTTTTTAGTGAAGAGTCAGACATTATCAACTTCCAAGATACTAGCACAGACTTCTAATGTCATCCCTAGGGTGTTGTAGGCTACTGGTGGCCTCTCCACGGCTCCCCTATGGCCCCCGTCCTTTACTATTTGGTTCGTAACTACAACAGGAATGGTGGCCGACTAAATAGGATATTGACCTTATCATATACGAGCTTGCAGCTATTGTTAGGTGGAAGTAGCACAAACATAAACAGGATGAGGAAAAAGGAAGAATACATGGAGCGCATGAGGAAGATACACAAAGAATATCTTGAAGAGCTGAGGAGAACCCGCGGGGAGGAGTAGAACGTATGCATGCAAGCCTGACTTGATTTCCATCCATCAAGTTTATCCTTTCTAAAAGGTGTATTTATATCGTTTTTGTAGTTCATGTCCATAGTTCATGCATATTATCATTTATATTGTAGGAATAGCGAGGCATGGGTATATATGTCTGCCTGCCTACCTACCATGTAATTCATAACTTCATTACCAAACCCTACGTGCCATGTAATTCATACCTTCATTATCCACCGTTATGTCAGGCTTTAAATCTTATCTTTGCTATTCTATTCTTGCTTAAGCTGAAGCTTGCAAAATATTAATCCATTTGAACACAAAATAAAAAAAATATGCGTACTTTTGATAATTCTAAATTTGTGTACCCTTCAAACCATATGGATGGTTTATTTACAAAAGTTCTAAAATAGTCTAGCATCGAAGATTATTGGAAACCGATGTACAGCCGAAGATTACTGAAAACTGGTCACACCAAATACTATTAAAGGCTAGGTGAAAACTATTACTGACCGAGTGGATGGGATGAAGCAAACCTACTGCGGAGCCATGTCCAACACCTCTTACTGCGCCTAGGCACCGCAGTAGGTGGGGCTGTGGTTGAGCAGCATGGTAGGCTGTAGGGCCACTGCCTATCGTGCTTGCTTGCTGCCTACCACACTAGACTGATGTGCCATGGTGGGCATCTCCTGCCATGGTGAGGTAATGTGGCACATGACACGTATCGCTTGTCGTTACTCTCGTGGTCATGGAGGGAGATAGAAATGCAAATATGAGCGTATGGAAGCTAGATTTGAAAACAAAGAGTGCTAAGGGCAGATATGAACATAATTTGCCTATCCCTGCATCGTCACAAACGTAACAGTCTTGAGTTCATTAGCCAAAGCCAACAAAAAACCTAAAAGTAAGGCAAGCTAGCTAGCTCGGTAGTAAGATCGAGATGGAGAAAGCAAAAGGCACCGACACCCACTGAACCATGCACACCGCTGCCTGCCTGCCGCCTGTTACCCTCGGTAGATTTGAAGAACCCCTCCCATAGGAACCAATCATCGTCCCTTCCTCAGCGGAAGAAGATTCCAAGAAGAGGGACAAAAAATCTAGCACTGAGTTTCTTTTTTGGATTATACCATCTAGTATTAGTATCAATATTGGGACAATCTCAAATAACTCATTCTCTTACCTCACGACCACCATTAAGAACATGTACAATGATATAGACAACTGTTGTCTATCATATCTTCTATATCATCTATAGATGACACTAAAACAATTCCCACAATAGGTTATCTTTTTACATATTTTTATAGACAGATTTTTCATGACATAATAGTAGTACATGATACAATAAAAAAAAGACTTTGGTGGTGCTCAGTTAGGCTGAATTTTGGTGACTTATGGCTGAATTTTCACTGTAGCTGGCTGAAATTATACTGTAGCTGATGGTGGCTTATTTGACATAATTAATTTTAAAAAATAAAAAAATAGATTAGCCCATCACGTATAATGCAAACGAATATGAAAAAAAAGAACCAGCAAAAAAGCTCAAACTAAGTAAAAAAAATTAAAAAGATGAAATTTAGAAATAATAAAAAAATAAGCTAGAAATTTTAAACCCAAATAAACAGGACCAAAGGTGCTATAATTTTTAAGCCCTCCCGGTAGACCTTTTTTTTTTACTTTCTCAGCTCCTCATCGATCCGGCCAAAAGCACAGCAAATATTATCGATTTTACCAAAAGAGAAGTGGAACCGGCGGAGAGGAGGCAGAAAGAGAGAAAGCGAGCGCATCACGCAGGGCTTTTCCCACTCAAAAGAATACACACTTTTAGATTCCTCACAATTTACATGGCCTGGCCTCCTAGATAGATAGGAAGCTAGCTAGCTCCTACGTACATAACGCACTGCTCGGCTCGCCATTAAAAGCCCTTGTTACCACCTTGCTCTAACCCTTGTAACAACGACGGGCACAGAAGCTTGTGGTGGTAGTAGTACTGCTGCTTATGTTGCCTCGCCGTAGCTTACATGGATACGTTGTTTAGGTTGGTTAGCCTCCAAGCCTCCGAGCAGCAGCAGCAGTCGGCTTCCTACAACTCCAGGAGCACCACCTCGAGCAGCTCAAGGTCGTCCTCCCACCAGACCAACGCCTCCTACAACTACTACTACCACAGCAACAGCGGCGGCGGCGGCGGTCAGTATTACTATAGTCAGCACCACCACCAGCAGCAGCCGTACTACCTGGAGCCGTACCAAGAAGAATGCGGCAACGCCCACCACCAGCTTTGCATGGATGAAGACTTCTCCTCCTCCTCCTCGTCGAGGCACTTCCACTCGCACGGCACGCCGGTGCAGCCGCCGAGGTCGTCCACGCCCACGCCGACGGTGCCGACGCCCCCGCTGTCCACGTCGTCCACGACGGCGGGGGCGGGGCACGCGCTGTTCGAGGCGGCCGACCTGTCGTTCCCGCCGGACCTCAACCTCGATTTCTCGTCCCCGGCGTCGTCGTCCGGCGAGGGGACAGCGTCGTCGGCGGCGGTGGGGGGAGGAGGCGGGGGGAGGTGGGCCAGCCAGCTTCTGCTGGAGTGCGCGCGCGCGGTGGCGGCGCGCGACAGCCAGCGCGTGCAGCAGCTGATGTGGATGCTCAACGAGCTGGCGTCGCCGTACGGCGACGTGGAGCAGAAGCTGGTGTCCTACTTCCTGCAGGGGCTCTTCGCGCGGCTCACTGCGTCCGGGCCGCGGACGCTGCGCACGCTTGCGGCGGCGTCCGACCGGAACACGTCGTTCGACTCGACGCGGCGCACGGCGCTGCGGTTCCAGGAGCTCAGCCCCTGGTCGTCGTTTGGGCACGTGGCCGCCAATGGGGCCATCCTTGAGTCCTTCTTGGAGGCCGCGGCTGCGTCGTCGGAGCCGCAGAGGTTTCACATCCTCGACCTGAGCAACACGTTCTGTACGCAGTGGCCGACGCTGCTCGAGGCGCTGGCCACGCGGTCCGCCGACGACACGCCGCACCTGTCGATCACCACCGTGGTGTCAGCCGCGCCGTCCGCACCGACTGCGGCCGTGCAGCGCGTGATGCGGGAGATCGGTCAGCGCATGGAGAAGTTCGCCCGGCTGATGGGCGTGCCCTTCCGCTTCCGCGCCGTGCACCACGCCGGGGACCTCGCAGAGCTCGACCTCGACGAGCTCGACCTGCGCGAGGGCGGCGCCACCACCGCCCTCGCTGTCAACTGCGTCAACTCGCTGCGCGGTGTGGTGCCTGGCGGCGCCCGCCGGCGCGACGCGTTCGCCGCGTCCCTCCGCCGTCTCGACCCGCGAGTCGTCACCGTCGTCGAGGAGGAGGCCGACCTGGTGGCGTATGACCCCGACGAAGGCGGCGACACGGAGGCAGCATTCTTGAAGGTGTTCGGCGAGGGCTTACGGTTCTTCTCGGCCTACATGGATTCTCTAGAGGAGAGCTTCCCGAAGACTAGCAACGAGAAGCTGGCGTTGGAGAGGGGAGCAGGGCGTGCCATTGTCGACCTGGTCTCGTGCCCAGCGTCGGAGTCCATGGAGCGGCGGGAGACGGCGGCGGCATGGGCTCGGCGCATGCGGTCAGCCGGGTTCTCTCCGGTGGCATTCAGCGAGGACGTAGCCGACGACGTGCGGTCACTGCTCCGCCGGTACCGGGAGGGCTGGTCGATGCGCGTGGCCGGCACGGACGACTCGGCGGCCGGAGCAGGCGTGTTTCTTGCGTGGAAGGAGCAGCCTCTCGTGTGGGCAAGCGCGTGGAGGCCATGATCGATCGAGGTCGATCGAACTCACCAATGCAAACGCAACCTCGGTGAGTGGAACAGCAGGAGAACGGATGCATCCATGCATCGGGACGTCGCACGCACGTACGTACGTGCGTATGGCTAGCTCTTGTGTGTCATGAAATCAATGGCTCACACACATGTAGGGTTTTGAAACAGCGTAAGCGTAGGAAGCTAAAGGAATGGCTCACGTACACATTGGTTGCAGCGAGGTGGTCGAGGAGGAGGAGGAGGAGGAGGAGGTGATCATAGTTTTAGTTTTTAGACTTGCATCGATTTTCAATCATCGATCGTCACAAGTTCTTGGCGTCATGATTTTGATTTGCTTGTTTACCTTTTTTTTCTTCGCTTTCGTCTGTGCTTCTTCTTGTAAGGTTAACAACTTCTCTTCCTTTCGGAGAAATTTACGTCCATGGTCTTGTCATAAGGCCGGCATCCCCTAGCTAGCTAGCTTCTTGCATCGATGCTTTGCATGGTTGTTGAGATGTTACTTCTTGTCTTCTTGGTGGGAGAAGGTTTAGAGTAGACACTTGCACGGCCTACTACTTCTAGTCATCAAACATGAAGCACTAAAGCTTGCTAGGCCATATCAGCTACTACTTTAGTTTATATTTGTTTCTATGAAAGATGGTTAATTATTGGCACTCTTTTTTTGTCATTGTATATTTCCCTTTTTCCCATTAATTAGCAACATGAAAGAAAAGCATATTGAACAGCCTAATATAGTTTGGTCAAAGAAGGTTATGCCATTCACGTTACCTGACCCAAAAGAGTATGATTAGGTCGATATTTGCATGATCGTCGAGAGATCGGGTTGATACTAAAATACTAGTATAAATTAAGTTCTAGCCAAATACCACTCGTCCAAACAGGTCCACCTGATGCATATGACTTATGCAGCTTAAGTGCTTGGAGCAAATAGACCGGTTTTCAATTTTAGGTTGAGATAAGTGACAAATGGCCTTATTTTAGTTTGCCAGACAATCTAAGGGACCATTTGTTTTTTAGAATATCTAGTGAAAAGATACACACAGCAGCTAATTATAAATTTCGTGTCCATATCTTTTGTCCAAGAAGCCGGATCAAATTTGTTGTGTCTATTGCAAGCTAAGACCTTTGAAATCTTTTGGAAAGAATGGCCGGCCTGTCGTTGACAGATTAGTTTCTTCGCGTTACTTAATCGGTTAATTAACTTAAGTTTGATTCTCAGTATAAGACAAGATCAAGAGTTGTTTCGAGTTTGCAACATAGTGGGCAGTGACGACAATCAATGGCATTATCAAAACATAATAGGTCGAAGAAAAATGATATATAAAAAGAGAAGCATAAGGCATGCCGATCTCAGAGGATTAGGTGATGGGGTGATATCATGAGCTCAGAGCCATTTCTAGAAAAATCATAGTTTGCACACGTCCCTTGTCCTCTTCTTGCCGAAGCATCTGTCCAATAGTCACATTTCAATCTTGACATGAACACGTCCCCGCCTTTTACTTTCATTGTGACTTGATCTGTTTCACGAATAAGTTACGGCCGGTTAACTAAAGCACTCAATTTTGGGTAAAAATACAAATCACATCACAATGACTGCTGCAAAAAAAAACATTCTAATAAAATCTTACAGAGATGCTAGACACACATGCAGAGTGCACAAATATATATATATGAGTGGGTTCGTTTTGACTTTCATATGGCTTTAGTTTTTATGAATTACAGTAACTAATTTTCAAACGATATATTTTTAATGTAATATCGACATGAAGATTGTAATAAAAAGTGTATTGAGTTCAGCTATACCAGCTAAAATCACATATAACTATTTTCCTATACGTATTACCTCTCACGAACACCCACAGTTTAAAAACCCACCCATAAACTAGCTAGCCCGCCGGCGGGTCATCATATTGCCAACATATGTCACAACATGCGCGTTAGCAACACATCGGTGAGATTTCATGTGTGCCGACAACACATGTTGTGCATCTGTGACATTGCCTCGTTTTACACCGAGGTAATCAACAGCTCACGTACTTACAAGTGCCGGCCGGCGATCGAGAGGCATGGGTATGTATGCCTGCCTGCGATGCGTACGTACGTACCTTGCTAGCGGCGGTGCGATATGGTCTACAAAAAGGCCAGTGCGAGCGAGGAATGGAGAGGTGATGGGGGCGATCAGGCCGCGCGCCGCCGGGGTCGTTATCGCGGCTCGCCGCGCAGCGTGCGGAGCAGAGAGAGAGAGAGAGAGAGAGAGACGGACGGGAGCGTGGCCGCGCGAGGTGCGGGCGGACGGCGGAGGGGGGGAAGCGAATCTTAGGACGGGCGCTGCTGGAATCTAACAAAAGAAGGTGGCCTTGGACTGCCCGGCCGGCCGGCTAGCTAGTGGCCTACCTGCGCGCACGTACGTACGGGTCCCCACGATCTTCACCTTTTTTTCCCTTTTCTCCCGCGAAATTATTACGCCGACCCACTCAGCCTCACTCGTACCGGCCCATCCATCGACGACGTCGCTGTCTACCGCCAGACCGGCCCCCTCCTCGACGAATCAAACACTCGCGCTGCCACACTCGTCTATCATCTATCCATGATCCACTCGCCAATCGAGATCCAAGGTAATCCACCTCCTATGTGTGTATATAGAAGTCTTTTCTAAGAGTACATACTTTCAATTTCAATATATCATTTAAACAAATAAGTGCGTGGAACTAACTATATCTGAGGTGGTGGGATAACCTCGTATATGAATTTTCAATCCATAAGGGATTATATGCAAAATGCTCAAGTCTAATTAAATCTTATCCGTTCAAATATCATCCAAAGTTCCATACCGTGGGTCTTCACGATAGCACCTCGATATAAGTTTGCGCTAATTATTTTACCGAAGTCTTCTCTAATTAATCAGAAAGTTTTCGCTTCTCTAATTAATTAATTTTAATTATAAAGGACGGAGGGCGTGATGGGAACGTCCTTGATTTATATAAGTGCGTGGAGTACCATCGGCTCGACACATCAGAAAGTTTTCGCTTTCTTATACGTGGGTCAAAATGGGCCATAAGCTTAGCGAATTTTCAATCCAATTCTGAACAAATCATGATACCGTCGGTCCTTTTTGCAGCCTTTGTAATAGTCGGGAATGCATGCTTTTGGTTTTGTCCAAGAAGGGAAAAGGGTTAGCTTTTTCTGAAGTCCAGTGGAGATTTCTCTTCTTTTGGGTCATATATATTGTACCACAAGAGAACTCGTATACTATACTGACCCCTGGTATATGTTGAGAACTTCATTTTCACAACCTTGTCGTCATAAAACATGCAATTGATAGTTAGCAAGAAACCTGTGTCCAACTCCTTCAATAAGTAAAGGAACCTCTCAACAGGAATTCAAGCAGATTGGATGAGCAAGCCGAGTTTGTAAAGATATATTGAAGATCTGTAAAGATATATTGGAGATTTGTAAAGATATATTGAAGATGACTAAACTCCGTCTGCAAGCATCAAGCTGATTTGTCTGTTTGAATTAAATCGATGCGACGACACCTCTATAGAAGACTTGATCTGAACATCTCTGCACTTCATGTCCATGGGCATGCATGGGCGATGGCTGCTCATACGAGAGAGTTCAGCAAGCACCAACCGAGGAGATGGACAAGCGAGGGGAGCAGTTTTCCTAGCTAAAGTATCATCAGCATGTCATACTACGATTAACTCTCCCTTATTGATCCATGTTGGATGTCTAGCTCTTGGCAGAACCTCCATTCCATTAACTTCACTAGGCTGTACCAAGACTGTGTAAAGTTAACAAGTCAGAAGATGACACTTGATGTTGCATTTTATGCAAGCAATAAGAGAGACTGGGCAATGCTTTTTTGAGGCTTGATAAAGGGCCCTATCCCCGCTAGCACTGCAGGAGCCAGGAGAGCCCGGTAGCACCCTAGTGTTGAGTCGAGCTGGAGTGGACAAGCACAAGGTCTTGGACCAAAAGCAGAGAGAGGAACAAATAGTGGGAGCTCCTTTTTAGGGGGTGGGGGGAAGGTGTGGCCATGGAGAGGCATGGCCCCTCCTTTTCTGCCCCCAGCAAGCACTTTCCACAGGCCTTCTTTTAGGGCATGGGGTTAATACTAGTTTCTTCTTCCCTGTACTGTACAGTTGCATGTGTGATTGATGCGCATCAATTCAGTTCTTATATCCTACATGCTGGTGTGCAGGATGGACATGCATGCATGCACATTCTATCGTCTTTCCAAATAATTTCACAGTCAGATCAGTTAGCAAGAGGTCGATCTGGTTCTATGTCCTCTCCCGGTCAATTATTTTTCTTGAAGGTAGTGTTCCATGGAGCGCGCGTGAGAGGAAGGCAATCATTAACCTCTGCATGCTCTTTAGGTCGCTTAGAACGATGTATATATTGCTGCATATATGCTACATTCCCTTTGGGGTCACAAGCATCATGCATGTACTTATAATTCTTCCATACCTACGTCTAAACAATGAGTTCGATCGAGACAGTGCAGTGCTACTTGAGCTTGCCATTGTCTGCATTCTCCTGTGACCATGAGCTCATATATAGTACTCGATCGGCATGCAGATCGATGCCAAATGGGTTCAGATAATGGGGTTCGGAGTAGCATGCCTTTGTTCCATAGTGATACATACAATTGCGCCCATGCATCACTAGCTAGCTAGCAGCGAGAAAAGACAGCTTTAGCTCGATGAACGAGGCGATTAGCCTGTGTGCTAGAGAAAGCGAACTTTTTTTACGGTCGATCATGGTCATGGCATGGCCCAGTTAAGTGATCGCCTTTCAAAAGCTGATCGCATGTGTGGTGCTTGCATGCATGCGATGCCTTTTTTTGTCTGGCAAAACTGACCTCAGAAAGACCGACAACCACGCAGGCGCGAAAATACATGCAATGCGCGACTTTGGCAGCTTGTCCCCGGCACTGCACATCATGCATCCATTCCATCGCCATGGGGTTACCAAACAATACCTCGGAAATGCACTGGTAACAGCCGTTACGTTACGTACTTTCAAGTGTAGTAGCATCAAGGTCTAGCTTATTACCAGTAGGATACTACATGCTAGTACTCGCATGCGTCGTTCATCCATTCATCCTCACTGTTCAATGGATCCATCGTGACATGTGAAAAAGGGAGGGAGATACACATCTATGCACATCCCCAGAGGAGAAGGGGGGAAAATAGTACTCGTGATCGAATCATGCAGGGCCGGAAAGCAAGCATGGAGAGAGGGCATGCACTGTGCAGAAGTAGCAGATACACATTGCCACGCGGGGCCCCCCCGGCCTGCAAAATGATTGCAAGGAGAAGAGCAGCTAACTACTTGCGCCATTGACATGTCGTGCGTGCGTGCCCTTCCCTTTTCAAATTTCGATCGAGAACTTCAACTGTTAAGTACACAAAGGACGTCCCGTCTGAATGTGATATCTCAAGGTTATATGCATGCAGTGTACCCCCCGTGCCGAACACATGGATGCAACTTCGGTCCTGAATAATTCTGATCGAATGAATCCGCGATGAAGAGGGGGAACAAAGCTACCCAGGTGATTCTCAACCGTATGACGAAAGAATGGCGATGGCAATGCGTGTGGCGTCGAAACGGATGGTTTCCGTTCTTTCTTAATTCTCTGGCTTTCGACGGAAATAATGGTGCTGTGAGTGTAAACTGTGGGGCAGCTTGTCGTGCCTAGTTTGAACGTAGTGGCGAATGACCACAAGACATGTCCAAAAATAGTAGCGGAGCCAGTATTTAATTACATCCCGAATTCAGTAATAGAATGATCTAAGTTATCTGAGTTAGATCATGAAAATGTTACCCATACTAAACTAAATTTACCCAGTCTATACATTAGACATTTTTCTACACTCCGGATTGAAGCCTACCCTGTAGGTGTGGCTTCGCCCCTGTGACCAACAACGACTCTTGCTCACAACGCACGTGCTGGTGCTGCACACGCAGATCGACACTTAGCTCGCACGCAATATCCTTCTCATCAGCGAAAATTGTGAAAAGGGCCACATGACGGGGGTAGAGGGAGCCGTAATGATGCCGGCGCGAGACCGGTTTAACGCCGGCAAGGAAGCGGGCACAAGTGCAAAGCGAGCCGCCGCTGCCCCCCCCCCCCCCCCCCCCCCGGGCACTGGCGCCTCGGCGGCGACCACTTCACCCGCCGACCCCGGCAAGCTCGAGCCGGACCCTTCGCGCGGCCACTGGCTGGCCAATACAGCCTGGATGATTTGATCTTAGTTGTTGGCACGCATGCAGCGCAAACACCGCGGCGCAATCAGGCTACGGCAGATAAGGAGGATAACGTGCATGCATGCTGCTGACATGATGGAATGCGTGCGTGGAGATCTAGGCCCAGAAATGAAACCTTGATGAGCCAACGACAACAAATCTTTGTCCCAAACAAATTATGATAGCTTAGGGATAAAACCTATTCAAAACCAAAGAAATTATCAATTTTAGATTTCATCGATTGAAAAAGTGTTTTTTTTTATGTTGGCTCATCGAGTCTAACACTATCCTGCTCCGTTTTCCTGGCTTGAGATAGGGGCGGAGTTGAAGCCTTGATGAGCCGTACACAAAAAAAAACTTGGGGGCAGGGGCGTAGCCAAGGGGGAGGCTTGGTTAGGCTTCAGCCTCACCTCCTCCTTGGCAAGAATATATTATATAGGTTAAGCTTAAGAGATATCATTATGATGGCAAATTACAGAAATAAAAAAATACTAGAAAGGTATCAAGCTCTCCGTTCGGTGTCCAAACAGTCTTGCTAGAAAGAACTTCTGGTGGAATCAGCACTTCATTTGTTAAAGCCAAAAAAGTAGAATACTCATTGAAGCTGACATTGGGCAAATTCTACAAATGAAAAAAAAGCTAATAATAAGGTAGGATTAAACTCCGCATGTATATTTATATATTTTTAGGATGTGCTTTCTATTACTGAGATAATTTCATAATTTCATTGCATTTCTCTCTCTTTTACTTTATTTCTCTTCTATTCATACATGAATTTTAATTGAGCAAAAGTAAAATATTGTATTTGTGACAATCTAGCTTGGCGCCTTAGCCCCACCTCGATTTTTTTTTCTGGCTTCGCCACTGCTTGGGGGCTGTGGCGCTGTGTCGACTCCGATAATGGGTGAGAACTGAAATACATTGGAGCGTGAGAGAATAGATGAATGCCTTGAGGAGCTTCGTGTAACGTCGATCGATTCTACAGTTTTGAGTCCTATTCTATCACGATCTGACGATTCGGATGCAGTTGATTTGAGCCCGTTGGAAAATAGAATTATGGAACGATGAGTCTCCTGCGGACTTCCGCCGAATAGCATTCTTTGACACAACAAAGATTTATAACCTAGAGTGTGTGGTTGGCCGGTGTCCAACCAATAATAACTATGGCAATTTTCGGCGAAACGTTGAGATCGACGTTGAATCAGAAGAGTGGTAGCATATGTACGTTGAGATCGACGTTGAATCAGAAGAGCGGTATCATATGTACGGACGACTAGTTGGCCCTTTTGGACAAGTCACACCGCCTGCTCCGTTTAGCTGGGCACTTGCTCCAACGAGATTAATCGATCTCAGATGACACGACATGGATCGGGAATGTTTACAGTCGTGTCGAGTGCCGACGCCGGCGGCGATGCGCCGTACGCCTGCAGCCGAACAGGACAGGCCCCACGACGGCGCGTTACCCAGGCCGGCCTTCGAATCGAAGGTACAAGTTTTTGCCATGACTTACCTGCTCGTCCGTGCTGCTTTCGTGCTGCGTCGCGGCGTTCCGCGGAAAATTTCACGCGGCATCGCACGCCAAGTCTGCTCGGCGAACCCACCTGAGCCCAAATTAGCCCAACCATCTCGAGGCTTCACGTCCAGTATTTGCCAGGCCTCCGCCCCGTAACCCGTCGACCTGACTTAGGAGCCATTTGACCGAGCTTGGCCTTTCGTTTTCGGCTTTGAAGCCTCGCTTCAAAAGAAGCTAAGGGTGTGTTTGGTTGAGCTGTGGCTTCTGAAAAAGCTGCTGTGAGCTGTGGGCTGTGAAAAAGCTGCTGTAGGTTGTAAGCTGTGGAAAAGCTGTAAGCTGTTTGGTCAAACAAGTATAAAACTTACCTCCTATCTCTATTTTCCTTGAAACAACTGTGAAACAGCTCTCTATTTTCACCATTTCAAAAAGCAGAAAGCCAAAAGCCAAAAGCAGGGTCCAAGGTGCTTTCAAAACTGTACTACCCAAAAGTAGCTGCTTCTGAAAAAGCAGCTTCTGATTTCCACCCCTTTGGTTGGCTTTTGGCTTTTTGGAAGCAAAAGCAGCTCCCAAAAGCTCAACCAAACGCACCCTAAGAAAACTCAGCTTTAAATTGTGTAGTTTATTTTTTTGCTCGATCTCTTCATTTCTAGCCTGGCTTTAAAAGAAGCTAGGAAAACCCACTTTTAAATTGCGTAGTTTATTTTAGCCTCGGTTTTAAATTGATAGTTTATTTTTGGGGTTTTGTGAAACATCATCCGGATATTTTCTTCCTAACTATCATCCAGATTTAGAACCATTAGATTAGAGATCCAATGATCATGAATTCTCCCCCCTCCCCCTTGAATCCTACCCTCTCCCTCTTGAAAAAATCTCTCCCCTTCAAAAATAAAGGGCCCCTTGATCTCTAATCTAAAGATCACAAATTTGGATAATAACTAGGAAGAAAACATCCGGATGATATCTATACACTCCATTATTTTTGAGCTTCAAAAGCCCATGTGTTTAACCAAAAAAACGGTTTTGAAGCAAAAAAATAAAAAATAAAAAAACTGAAGCCGAAGCTCGGCCGAAGGAGGCCTTAGTTTAGGCCCAGGTTGTCGCCGTCTTTGGGGCAAAAACAAGGTGCTTCTATACAACGATACTCGCTGCTCCAAAACACCATGTCAATGGTTACGAAAAGATACGAGTACATAAATAAAATAAGCAATGCACCGCAAAAATTGAAATCTAAATTGAATCAACAAGAATAAGAGAGAGAGAGAGAGAGAGAGAGAGAGAGAGGAAAAAAAGAAGATAAAAGTAGCTATTCACTGAAATTTATCACTTTTGTTTATCCTATTCTACAGTGTTATCACTCTCTTTTATTTCCCTTCCCGTCCACTTGATACCTCGTGTTAGTAAACCCAGCATCTAAAGATATTGTATCTAGATAATAATCAAGACAACTGCATATATCAAAAAGTAACTGCGTATTATTATTAACTAGAATATTAAAATGTCAAGTCAAATAAAGTACACAAGGTATGAAGACTGATATTTGCGTTATACATTTAACTACAGAACTATTCAAGTTAGATGCTCAGTGAAAATCTGTACCTCAAGCACAATGGACCAAAATGCTATTGTATTCTTTATAGAAATCACTATCTGTGCTTTCATTCAGAGCTCCAAGAACACTAGATACAAAGAATGGCCATTTGCTGTGCTAGAAAAGCTGCAGTTTATCATTCTGATCCATCAGGGAAATGTTCAAGTGCATTTTGTTTTCCATTAACATAAAATTCAATCACTGCTTTCATGCGATCCAACTTATCAGGATGGTAGTTTAAATGCACAATCACTGGCTTCAACTTCCACAGTTGAGCATCTTTCCTCACAATCTTGAAGAGAACTTTACTGTTCATAAAGAGGTAAATGTCCATGGTTCTTTTGGATGCATGAAGACCTTCATAACCAGGATGCGAGGGGAAAAATAGTTCCTCATTGAAAACTGCTTGGTCCCATGATTTGGTTTCACGAGAAAGGCGACCAGCTACCCTATCCAAAAGCTCAATTGAAGGAATTGTTGGTCTTATGAAGAAAAATCCAGAATTATAAACCCATATACGCATCGTGTGTGCATATCTTGCCCAGCCCATTGAAGGCTCATCAAACACATCATTGAAGCCATAAGCTGTCATATTGTTGTGGCCATCGCTCATGGACTCCACATCAGAATCTCTGTAAAGATAGTCAAAGGGATTTTGGAAGAATATAATATCAATATCTGAGAGGAGAACACTGTATCCAAGCTGCAAGAATTCCCTCAAGATGCGAAACTTTAGTGCAGAAACTGCATGGTTTCCACCCGTCTTTCCAATGTTGTCAACGCCTTCATCAGGATCCCGCCGGTAAACTGGGACATCTTTGGACTTGCAGAAGTTCTCCATGTTGTCATCTAATGCAACAACTAAATAATTTGAAATCCCAACTCGTTTGATGTTAGTAAACCACATCTCAAGCATCTCTTTCACATTAGAGTTTGCCAATGCAACAATAAGTTCTTTCTTTACAGCAACCTGTTGCAATATCTTGGCCAATCTGGGATTGATGGATTCATCAGGAATAACTGTTGGATTTGTTCTAAGAGCCTTCACAGTACCAAAAGGACCAGCCCTATACAGAGTCTCATTTGTTCCTTGTCCAGCCATTTGAAGTTTCATTGATAGTTCATTGATCTGCTTCCTAAATTCAGCATTTTTTCTCTCCAATGATGCCAACTGTGACTTTAGGTTGGCAACTCCCACAGATGTCTCACAAGCAACTGACTCAGCCTAAAGCATAAATGTAGAAAGTATAATTGTAAAAACAATATGTGATAACAAACGTTCTTCAGAAAAATGAATTTAATGTTCTAATCAATTTATTAAAAGATCAACAAGTGACAAGTAAATGTATAAGCTATGAAAACAGATTATAAACATTTGATTTTCGACATAGATGTGTACGATACTAAACAAATGACTATCATATCCTACAACACTGAATCATGGTTGTCACGGCATAATTGGCAACCATGGCGCCTAAGAGGTGCCAAGACGCCATGGTGACACCACGGCGAGAAACGGTGACGCAGGGTTAAATACGATATAATCTGCTGACTTCTCTCTCTCTCCCAAACTCACCTCCACTCCTCTCCCCAGTGCCTCCTCCCTCCGCAGCCTTACCTCCTCTCCTCTCCCCGGAGCCTCCTCCGCCCGCCACCTCGCCTCCACCCCCGCCGCCTCCTCCCCTCCCCGGTGCCTCCTCCCCCGCCGCCTCCTCCCCCTGCACGGTGCCTCCTCTCCCTGCGCCCTTCCCTCCCCGCTGCCTCCCGCCCTGTCTCCGCCGAATCCAACCGCCTCCGGCCATAATCCAACTGGATCCGGCTGTTCCCGCTGGCTGGAGACAAGGAAGATGGGGGGCAGCCACGGGATGGGAGTGGGGGAGGATGGTTGTCACAGCGAAGCTCCATGGCGTCCCCCCTAGACCGCCACAACGCCTAGGCATCGCCAAGGCGACGACTTGGCGATGCCGTGACAACCATGCACTGAATACAAACCAAGAGCAGACAAATACATGATGCACATTATAGGTTTTTGGCAATGAAATGATTATACGACTATCTGAAGTGCAAGAAGGTTCATGATTCCTTGGTTACCATCGCGAAATTCACTTGAAATGGCTTCCACATTGCTAAATCTGTGTTCATTACTAAATTTTTGTACTTCAACAACATCTTACATTTATCTTATTATGCACTATGTTAAATGCTGATAGTTGACCTTAAATAATGCATGTTTATAAGGGAAATGATAGATCGTATAATTTGAAATACAAAGCGATAATTTAGAAACTACAGACAATACAAGTAGTAGTCAAACAAAAAGTAGGTTGTAGAAGTCCAAAATGCTCTAAAGCATAGCCTGCTGGAATTATCTACTTTAGATAGGAATGAAGCTACCACCAGTCCACCACCACCATTCTTGTTCCCAACAAAGAGAAAACACTCTCACGATAAGAAAACGGTAAATATAAATTTTTAAAAAATTGCTAACATAAGAACCACAAGTCAATGCCTTCATAAACTAACATTTTGTTAAAATGAAATATTTCCCACCAAATTAAAGTCCTTAGCAAGACTGACAGAGAGTGTTTTGCTTCTTTTAAGACCCCTGATGACATTACAAGGATGACAAAGATCACTATTCAGACCCACAGTATTTTAGAATATGATAAATGGAAAAGCAAAAGAAAGATAATCTCAGTCATGCAGAGTGAGTGTCTGACAACGGGATGAAAAAACTTGGGATCACCTAGAATTTGAAGTTCACACTTCTGTTCCCTATCCTCTCAGATTATTCGCAATTCGAAATTCCCGGCACTAACTAGTTATGTGTTTATCCTGTTTCAGCCTAATTCTCATATATTACTTGATTCAGCCCACTGCTAGTACCTTGACTGCAGGTCACATGTATAGGCACCATAAAATTGAATATGACTGCTTGAAATATTGTCTGTTCGTAAATGGATAAAACGAATAGATGTGTGTGTTGCTACAAGAAATACTAGAACAATCTACAGGCTGCAGGCATTGCCAGACAAAGTATTGATTGGGCAAAGGTCCACATGCATCTCTCATTTCTTGCAACACAATCTAGCAGCATGTGCTGCCAACATCACTAACAAGCATACCAGGGACCAATCATTCCACCAACCACTTCACCAGATGTGATAACCAGCCCCACCACATTCTTGAGTGATTACAAAGCATAGCAGCAATCAGAGAAGCAGGGCAAAAATGCAAAATTTTGCCTTTTTTTCACTACAATAATCATCTCTTTTAATGTACTGGGGCTAAACTATTTGCTTTGTATGAGCATTTCCTTATCCAGTTTAAGGTTATATGATCCTAGCAATTGATGACTTCGTTTTCTGTTTATCTCTAGGCAATTACATTCATATCACTGCATCCTTTTAAGCGTTCTTCACAGTATGATCTTAATTGCTCCGGACCAGGAAAATGCACACCTCCCGATTCCCTACAACTCATCGGTTCTCACGCATACCTCTGGTTGGCTTAGAATTCCATGATGCATTCGCCCATCGTTACTGTTGCATTCGTCCAAAGGGAATCGTATACGAACAAAGATGGATTTCACATTAATTGGATCAGCATTGGAAAACTTTCCAGCCAACGAGATATCCCAAAATCAGCAAGCACTGACCCAACTCAAACCCCAAGAATCCCCGACTCCAGCCAGAACCCACGTAACAAGAAATCAACAGAGGGAACGACGCACGAACGTACCCGGCGAGGCCAACGGAGGGCGGAGTCGGAAGAGCGGGAGAGGAGGCCGTCGGGGTAGAAGAATGCGGAGACGCAGCCGAGAGTGACGCCGACGGCCACCGCCGCGGCGATGCGGGACCCGCGCGACAGCGGCTGCACGCCGCCGCGCATCAGGGGGCCCTCTCGCCGGCCGGCCATCTAGCTCGGCGATGCCGCCGCCACCGAGATCGGAAGGTTGATTTAGTGGATTCCTTTCGTCTTCTTTTTCTCCTGGGATGTGGAGTGGTTCGGCCGAGACGTGACGCTCGGTTTTGCTTAGTCTAAGCGGGACGAACTGTGCGGATGTCGCCCAGCGAAATGCAGCTGATCGATTTTGGGGTCAACAGTGTGTACTACGGCTGGCAAATTGGACAGATTTTGCAATTTTGGAATTGTGGAATTATGGATTCGTGTTTATTTGGCATAATATACATTTTTTTTAAACGGGCTAAGAGAGCTGTCCTATATTAATTCACAGTTTGAAGAAAAAACATATATAAAAAGTCAGATTGGTGAGAGACATGGGAGAGAGAGAAGGGAGTCCGGGGACGACCAAAAGCAAGAGAAACACTTAAGGTGTTACAAAGGTGATTGAGAACTCCGCTAGCCTCTTGGCCTCTGCTAGGACCCAGGCACCAGACTTCTCTTTTATGGCGGCGATCAAGTGCATCGGGGTAGTCATCGTTGCTCTGAAAATTCAGGCATTCCTTTCTTCCCATATCTGTCATGTGACAAGCGTTACTAGCGTTGCCATTGTTTTTCTCAGTGCTCCAAGTGTTAGGATAACTGACTTCCACCAGTCTTGAACCGAGGAGAAGGTCCGCCAAGTAGTCGGATTAATGGAATCACAAGCTGTCCACTGCACAATGAAGGTCCATAATCTTTTCGTGTAGTGGCACTCGGTCAATAGGTGGATGGCAGACTCTAGCACCTGTCTGCATAAGGGACAAGTGAATTGGTTCGACCACCCTCTCATGTCCAGGCAATCTGCTGTCCATACCATGTTTTGTATGGACATCTAGGCAAAATTTTTCATTTTTGAGGTGCTTAAGTTTTCCGGACTAGAGGATTTATGGTGGTGCTTATCGCTCCCATAAATTGTGTTTTGTAAGCAGGCCACACTATATTCCCCGTTGGGAGTTAGCTTCCAAGTGATGTTGATCTCCAAACTTTCCTATAGATTGGTCACCAAAATGTGCCCCCAAATAGCGACCAACTCCTGCATGAGCTATGGTGTTAAGCCGGCTGCCCAATTGAGGTTCTGCAGCCAGTTGCTCCCTATTAACGCAGCTCGTAGGATGTGGTTCTTTCTCCTAGAGACCCTAAACAGTCAGTACAATATCACACAATATGTTTCCTTCCGCCTAAGCGGAACTCAAGAAAGATGCATTCGCTCCATCGCCAATGGTTATGGAGGTGGCACTACTACAAAACAAGCTATACTGGACGCCTCACCACAGACGGTTCATGGCTAAAACTATCTCTGAAACTATCATAGACGGTTAGGTTTAAAAGACGTCTGTGACATACACATTATCACAGACGTTTTTAATTAGAACCATCTAAACTATCACATACGATTTTTATTTACAACCGACTGTGTTTTGTCCTTTGTCGTATGAACTACAGAAGCTACTAAGATGAGAGACAAATTCAAGGCAAATATATTACAAAAGTCCCACAAAAAAAGATTCCCAGATCTTAGTCTTCTGAACTTCATATGCTTCTTTTTCGACTTTTGGAGTTGGAGGATCAGCCGCTGAGTTCTCAAATACCGTGAAAATTGTCCTTGCCCTCTCCACTTCTTCCTCTAGCCTGGGCAAATCATTAGTATGGCCCATAATCTCAAAGAGGATACCATGATAAGTTTCCTCAGAATTAGCCGCTTCTGCTTGATCGGCAATGTTATCCATGTGTCTCTCCACTGCCGCAAGAGCTTCATCTGCTTTGTGCACATTGCAGAGAAGAATGAGGCTGAGGACAGTTTCCCTTTCCTGAGCGGCAACGAGACACCTTCGTCGACGACGGATGATGAGGTCCAGCTGACGGATGGAAGCGAGTAGAGGAAGGAGAGCAGGGCGTGAGCGGAGGAGCTACTCCAGACATAAATTGTTGGTTGACCGTGTAAGGTTGCGGCCGAACAACTCATGATGGATAGATGGAGGAAGGAGATCAAAAAAATATTAGATGCCATTGTTGAGAAATCTAGTGAAGATGAGGAAGAGGACAGTTTAGAAGAGCTGGATTAGGGCACGTATATTTAATCATTATCACAAGTGGTTCGTATACCAAACTGTCTCTGATATTAATATCATAGACGGTTCGTATAACAAACTGTCTCTGATATGTATCTTATCACAGACAGTTCGTATAACAAACCGTCTCTAATAATGACATATCACCGATCCATGGCGTATCCCTCAGGATTCCGATCTCACCCATCCATTCTCTCCACATCGAATGGCAGGCATCGGTTCCTTTCACTGCTTGGCCCTTATTAGTTACTCCCTATCTACCTTTCCACCGGTAGTCATGCGTGAGTTCATCCACTAGCTAACTTCCTGCATCCTCCCCTCGACGATGCCAACTACCATGTGAGCTAGCACCTCTGTTGTGACATCACGGTCAACTGCACAACACACTCTTGTCGTAAGTGTCGTAAGAGTGTCTTATGCAGTCTCATCGTCGTACCACAAGGGTGATGCTACTGCCGCCACTCCATTGCCGGTGGTATTTAGCCACCATCCGATGCCCTCCTCTCTCTTCCTTGATGGCAGGCGTCAAAGACATCAGCGCTACATCTAGGTTGTTCCTCGACGACGCCGACTACCGCTGTGAGCTAGCACCTCCATTGTCACATCACGGTCGACTGCATAACACACTCTTGTCGTAAGTGTCATAAGAGTGTCTTGTGCAGTCTCACCATCGTGCCACAAAGGTGGCGCTACCGTTGCCTCTCCATTGCCGGTGATATCCGGCCGCCATCCGATGCATCCAGCTTCTACTGTCTGCTAGGATCTCTGCTTCTTATATATTCTTGTCGTGTTAAAAAACTGGGTTCATTACTTGTTATGCTGTAATGGTGGATTCTAATTTTAATGGAAATAAAATGTGTTGCTGTGTTTGTCACTGTATTTACTTGTTTTCAAAAGGCATAGGTAACATTATTTCTTGAGGTTAGCCAAAAAGCAAAAAAAAAGGTATAGAATAAACTATCACAAATGATTTGTAGTATAAACTGTCTATGTAGGACTATCACAGACGGTTCTATATACCAACCATTTGTGATACTCACCAATCACAGACAGTTAGTAACTAGAACCGTCTATGATGTGTGAGTATCACAAACGATTTTTGGTTCAAGCCGTCTGTAATAGCTTTCTTCACAGACGGTTCTAGTTACAAACCGTCTGTGTTGTCTTTATTATAGATAGCTCATAAACCGTCTGTGATAACCTTCGATTACCACTGACACATAAATACAGGCGATTCAGAAAATCATCTGTGATGACAGTTTTGAACTGTCTGTGATGACTCTTTTTGTAGTAGTGTGGCTACGGCAAAAACAAGTCAATCTTGTTAAAGTTTGGTTTGTGCTCCTCATTCATGCCATAGCTATCTAAGTCTCAGGGTCCTGGTGAAGCGCTGTAGGTCCAAAAGGCCAAGCCCCCAGGTGTGTGAATCTGCATACTCTGTCGCAATTGACCTTATACTTGCCACCCGTTAGTAGTTCCGACCCGGGCCAAAGGAATCGTCTCGTCCACCTATTCAGAGTTTTGAGCACACCTTTTGGTGCCTTGATGGTCATCAAGAAGTAGGCCGACTGAGCTATTAAGACAAATTTCCAAGAGTCTTCCGACCTACAAGTGTCAGCAGCTTCGCATGCCAACCTGCTAAGTAGCTCACATACTAGTCTTCCAGTGTTTGGAAGTCCACCCGACGAAGTCTTTTGATTGAAAGCAGTAAGCCAAGGTACTTCAATGTGATGGGTGCGTGCTGGGCCGGTAGGTCATGCAATACTTCATGCAGGTCAATGTGGTCGTAGTTAATTGGCGCCACTTGGTTTTCCGGGAGGTTGGTGTGCAAACCCGTTGTTTCACCAAAGTTAAGCATGGAATACATGCTTAATAGAATATACCAATTTTTTTTGCAATACCAAATTTTTAGGCAAAATCACATTAGGCAAATTTTTTGACACTATTTTAGCAATATAAATTTCCCACTATGAATTGACTAAACCCTAAACCATGCTAAATATAAATAAACTTCTCTCTAGATCTAAATCTATGGTTAATAAACTTATCTCTTGATTAAGCTAGCTCGATTTAAACCATTTTCAATACTTCTTTCACCAAAAGCTATATATCTAAATTATAATGCGATTAGGAACAAATTACTGACCATAGATAGCCAAGAAATGAATGGATATATAATCACTCTTGCCAAGTAGTCTCTTTTCACCGAATCGCATATAGTGGAATTATTACAGACGGTTTTTAATACAAATCGTTGATGGTATTATCTCTTCACAGACGGTTTTTGGTGCTGGCAATAACACAAACGGTCTATAAACTAAAACCATCTGTGCTTGTATTTAATGTTGATGGTTTTGAGGAATCGCCTGGGATGTACCATCTAAAATTAGGCTTCTTATAGTAGTGCATAGACACGCACACCACCGCACACACGCACACACACACGATGCCCACAGAAAACTAAACCCTAAACCATGCTAGATGTAAATAAACTTCTCTCTATATCTAAATCTATGGTTAATAAACTTCTCTCTAGATGGAAATAAACTTCTCTCTTGATCAAGCTAGCTCGATTTAAACCATTTTCAATACTTCTTTCACAAAAGCTATATATCTAAATTATAATGCAATTAGGAACAAATTACTGACCGTAGGTAGTCAAGAAATGAATGGATCTACAATCACTCTTGCCAAATAGTCTCTTTAATGAGACACGCAGAGTCAAACCTGGGGTTTGAACTCTAGTGGGCTGGGGGTACAACCACCTCCACTAGCCACCCAAGCAAGGCTTGGTTCCCTTTTTTTAGCAACTAGTATGAAACCTGTGCGTTGCAACGGAGTCATAAAAATGGTAAGACGGAACTTACTACCTGGCCAACTTTACACATCAAACATTGAAGAGCAAGTGGCAGAGAGAGAAGGGTGGCCAGAATGCGCGAGGAGATGGGGAAGATGGAGGGGGTGGGCGGTTGTATCCTGAGAGAGAGAGAGGAGGAGAGAAACGAATGGTCCAGATCAAATCGAATGGCTGTAGAAAGGGGAGAGGAGAACGCACCGCCAACCACCAACTACTCTTTATTATATAATAGTAGAGATTATATTTTCCATTTCATTGTGGTTCTTGGTTGCAGACACTTCTCGTGCTTGGTGGTAGCATATGGTGAATTCTCATCGTTGTGAAATGAATGATTTGGATCCTAATATTGGAAATGATATTTGGATTGTTTTATGCCCTAAACATATTTTCTCTGACATACATTATCTATTGTGAGAATGTAAACTCGATGTGCATTTGTTGCTACTTTATGTAAATTTTCATTCTCACGTACGATCTTTGCAAGTATTTAACATCTTAGAGCATGTTCTTTTTGGCTTTTTAAAACCGACTTTTAGCTTTTGCTACAGTGTGAAAATTTGTTGTCTTTGTTTTGCCTATCTTTTTTATCTGAGAAGCATGGTTACGATCTTATTACAATATTTGTGCGCTACTGTTGCAACGTACAAGAACCCTACTAATATAGTCAACACGAAGACGAATCAAATTGTCATCGAACAGAAATAGGAAGCAATCTTTCTACAAGGAATCGTATCCCTGGATTATACCTACTATGCCAAATCCGGGACAATGGCAAGTGTGCCGGTAACAGTAGCCATATGTGCAACCTTAGGAGTCTCGGACACGGAGTCCTGTTGCCGAGAGTCCTTCTCTAACAGGCATGTACACCGTGCAAGAATTTTCAAGATGGGTGATCACCAAGCAGGGGCGGATGCACACCCTGGGCAGGGTAGGCTTCAGTTCGAAGTGTAGAAAATTATCTAGTGTATAGCCCGGGTAAATTTAGTTAAGTATGTGCAACATTTTCATAATCCAACCCAGATAGGCTAGATCATTTTACCACTGAGCCTGAAGCGTAATTAAATCCTGGCTCCGCCATTGTCACCAAGTATTCCATGGAATAGATTAAAAAAAAGTACTCCATGGAAGAATTCCCGAGAAAGATGATCGTGATCTACTAGTACTCCACCGAAGAATTTTTAGACGGGCGATCGTGATCGACGAGTACACCATGGAAAAAATTTTTCTGTCGAGTTCAGAAACTTGAGACTGGCTCTTAACTTGTACGCAGGGACGAAATTTTCCAAAGCAAACAAAGCATGGACAGTACCACATGGCCGTGTGAAAATTGACAGTGTCGACATAATGAGACTGATACACGTATATGCCGTACCGATCAGCGATCAACAGTAAGCTCCCAAGTCGATCTCCATCATGCATGCATGCATTCGCCATGCACGCCTTGCCGCCGATCTCTTGTGCATCGGCCGGTCACGCAATGGTCAGGTTCCTCCGGTGATCCTGCCTCTGCTCCTCCTTGCAGAGCTCCTCGTCGGCGTCGGCGTAGGTCTCCGGCTCCGGTGCACCGGCAGACACGCCTTTCTCGCCCACGTGGACAGTGGCGTCATCACCGCACGCAGGCGGCGCGGCGCCGTTCCCTGGCTTCCGGCCGAACAGGTTCTTGAACCCGTGCACCAACCGTGACTTGAGACCCTTCGCGTTAATGCTGTCCTTCGCGGTGGCGCGCTTGGTTGCGGCGGCGCCGGACGAGAGGTCCTCGCCGTCCCAGAGCCGGCTGCGTGGGATCCGGAAGCTGGCGGACTTGGCGGACGCGCGGTCTATCGCGGCCGAGGCCGTGGCGGCGCTGGCCGCCGCCGCCTGCTCGGAGAGGCGCAGGCGGCAGCGGAGGCCGGCGAGCTCGCGCTCGAGGGTGTCGATGCGTTGGTTGATGGCCTGCATGGAGGAGCGGATGTGCGCGGACTGGCGCAGCACGGCGTCGCGCTGGAGGATGTCGCCGAGTGTCATGCTGGCGGCGTCCCCGGCCTCGGCGGCGGCCATGGTGCCGCTGAAGGTGCTGGAGAGGGAGCTCTTGAGGAGCGCAGGTGGCAGCGGCGCGGTGGAGCTGAGGGCGGAGGCGGCGGCGTGGTGGTGGCTGAGGAGCATGGAGTGGTGGGAGTGGAGCTGCTCGGCGAGCATGGCCTGCACGACGAAGCGGAGCGGGAGGCGCGGGTTCTGCACGAGGTGCATGAAGAGGTGGTGCGACAGCTTGGTGCAGTTCACGTTGTAGCACATCCGGCTCTTCTCCTCCTCCGTCAGCTTCCCCCTGTGGTTCTGCACCCACCCGTGCAGTGCAAATCAGTACTACGCAAACAAGCCATCCATCATCATGCAACATTGCAGGGAAATCAATTGATCAATTTCATTCATTTCTAATTTATCTAAATCTAATTAGTGATTGCTTGCAATTGCAGTGTGAGACAATATGATTTAGGGTTTCACCCCCAAAAAACCAGTGAGTTAAAAGAGGTTTAACTAAACACAGCCAGCCTTTTAACACCACACACGATTGAGTTGACACCTTGACTTGCATGGCAGTAGTGCAAAACTCAAGGCTACCAAACTTTGTGACGTGCAAAGTACAAGCACACTTCTCAATGCAGACTTCCTTGACCTGTAGGAGATACCCTGTCTTGAGCAACTGACACTCAAATCCAAAGCTAAGAGCAAGGCTAATAATACAGCCTTCAGCTGGCTGTATGGACATTTACAGCCCACTTATCAGCCTATTCATATAGTAGTTTACAGTCAGCTGAAGGCTGTATGACCCACCCCTTTCTCTCACAAAGTTTCTTGGTTCTTGTGATTCAGCTGGCTGTAAACTTACAGCCCACCTCTCTTCTCTCTCTTCCTCTCTCTCCTCCACCTCAGCATACAGCCTACTAACAGCCTCTTATTATACTTGCTCTAAAGGAAAATCGAATCCATAGGGCCTAGATAATCCAGTTTCAAAGCACCAAATCAGAAGCATCTGTGATTTGCTTCTGCATAAAGGTTCTGCAGTTAATTACTCCAGCTTGTTCTGGTGTGGCTTCCTATACACAAGAAGCCAAAGAATCTTGACTCTACAGTCGTAGCATTTCGCAACCTTGCTTGAAAGGCACCCTATCACCACGCTGCACTGCTTTCAAAACATACCGGCTCGCTAGCGCAACCATTGCAGTGCGGGCCGGGCAGCTTGTAATTTAGGACATCGGATCACGCAATCAATGGTTTAGTTGTAGGCAGTATTGAATTTGATTCAACTATATCCGTATTCTATACTACGTACGCACAGTTGATAACGCATGAATTTTATAGAAATCGGTGCGATTATTGCAAAATTTCTATCGAATTCCTGGAGCAAATGTACTTACCTCCAGGTAGTGATCCACGATGGTGTACATGAGGTCGTGGTCGTGCGCGAACCGCGCGCGCATGGCCTCGATGGCCACCTGGAACTGCTCCACGGGCAGCGCGGCCACGTCCTCGAGCCACCTGCTGTTGGCGCCGCCGGACGCCGCGAGCGTCTCCAGGCACCGGACGAGCAGCGCCGCGCCGGCCTTAGCCGCCTCGCCTCCGAGGAACGCCGTGCACGACCACAGCACCCCCGCGGCGCGCTCGTAGTCCGTGGCCACCTCCTGGAAGAAGTAGTCCTCGGCGAGGCGGGCTAGCCCGTCCTCCGCGCACATCTCCAGCCAGTCCGCGGCCGCCCATGCCGCCGCGAGGTTCGCCGGCGACAGTGCGACCTCGGCGCCATAGCATGACGCCACGGCGTCGACGAACGCGTCGATCGTGAGGCCCGCAGGCAGGTCCACGGCGATGTCGCTGCATTCCGACAGCAGCCGCTTCAGGTAGCTGCTCTGCGACGTGATCGGGTCCTGAGAGCAAAATCATACAGTAAAAATCTTGAAAAAATAATCGATGGTGAAATGATCACTTGGCACATCAAGAAACGTAATATTTGGCTCGATTAACCATCGCTTAGCGTGTCACGTCGATCTTTTGCCAGAGACAGCAAAGACATAAACCACAAGTGTACGTCCAGTACTATGAAATCTTAACCTACTCCGAAGAAAAATCGTCGCAATAAGGATGGAGCTAGGGCATTTGATCTGGCAAATGATTCTCCGAGCCCACAAGATAAACAAGGCCAAATGGTTGCAGCTATTGGATCTTGATTATTTGGTACTACACATATGGCGACAGTTTCAGGCTTTCAGTGGGGTTTGGCACAGGCAGCACTCTACTGGTGTTTGTCGAACTGCTGCTGCAGCTCTGCAATTCGTCTGAGGAAAAGAACAAGAAAGCGATGGTCTCTTGTGTTTGTTTTGCCTCACTGGGGGCAGAAGTTTCAGCCTCAAAAGATGTTGCAACTCGCTGGCTCACATGTTGTTGTAGTACTATCTAGTACTGTACTCGTTGCATTAATTCTGCACTAAACTGGATTGCACAGTGTGATATATAACAAACATTTCAGTCTACTGCAGGAGCGCTTCAGACTGCAAGTATTCCTGGTAAGCAACAATTTTTGATTTAGCAATTCCATGCAACTATTCAGCCAAGTTGAAAATATTGTCTGGACCCTGGTGAAGAAATGACACTATGTTCAGAACTTCAGAATCCATCAAGGAGTAATACTCAAATCAATTTTGGAATGATCTGTCCATCTAATCTTACATTTACTCACATCTTCCTTTTGTTGGCCAACATGAATGCAATGGGCAATGCTTATGTAGGAGTACGTCGATGCGCTCTGGTCCCAATCCATAATTCATATTCGAATTCCGGCAAGATCGCCTGTAAAACTACGTCGAATTTAATAGGCGAACTGCCTAGCACATGCCATGGACGGACCAAAACCTAATCAATACCCCTATTCCACACAAGATCTCTCTCTACCTCTTCTAGACTTCTACTTCCATCTTAAAGTTCAGTTTAAATCAACATTGCAGGTAAACCAATGCAGGAATATACTGTTACTGGAGTCAAATGCGCAAGGACGAAGACAGTAACTTGCGGAGGCAGTAACTCCTGTGACGGTTACTGAAAGTTACAACTCCTCCTGCACCCCAGTGCACTAACCAATGCAGGGAAGTAAATGTGCTACAGAATTGTCATCAATTATTGCCTCTTGCAATGCCATCGGTTGCTGTTCCTCGTGGGGAAGAACCTGTGGCATTTGGGGTACTTTCTTGGCCCAAATTTAAGCACAACCAAACTCAACCACCCGCAACCTTTACAGACTCTTCTTCTTACATTACAGCTAAGTGTGCCGTTCTCTGGGTTTATGCAGGTCTGATTGCATCAAGGTCCCATTGTTCAGTGTGTCGCTACAGTGACCAAATTGGCAGGCATAGTTTATTTTTAGCAGGGAGGACCGGAGGAGGGTATCTATCTGCCCAACGGATTCTTGTGCAGTGCAGGTAAACCATAAGGAGGAAAGCTTGTAAGGGTCTACGTGAAGAGGCAGCAGCTGCAGTGAATCTATGAGCACTGCCTCTTGGTGCAGGGAAAAATGCACAGTAACTAATGTGAGTTACTCCTTTCTTTCTTACCATCGCAAGAAACGTATGCCGAGATGGGTTGGACTCTTCATGCGTTGTCATCTGTGTGTATCCAGCCGGGCTCATATTAATTTGACATATATAGATTTGTTTCTAACGGAAGAATATCTATCGTAAATAACTGGCAGGAATTACAAATGCAGCATAGTGGTACTACAAAACTCGCTTCCGTTTTGCCCATCGGTGGTAAATTTTATAGGCAATGCTATGAAAGAACTTGCCCCGTGATAAAATTTGATAAAGATGGCATGGAGTAGTACCTCAGAAAAACGAAGTTATAAGCATATTTTCGATGTAAACAAAGAGACTGACTTTTTTTAATCTGAAGTGCTCGTTCAAGAAAGGGATGATGATTTTACCCTGTGCAAAGGGAAGCAATGTTGTTGGACACGAACGATCACATCCGGCTCGCACGATCCATTCGCCCGCGACCTGCATGGACGCATCCAGAGAGACAAATCAATCCCTAGCCGGATGCCGCAAATTTCACCTCTCCACGCTCGGCCCGCGCATAAACCAGATCGAACTGAATTAAACTACATCAACATACCATTCTTGCACCGCGTTCCTGAGCGCCCGCGGCAGGGAAGACGACTGCGCCGGCGGCGGCGGCGAGCACGACCGCGTCGACGTGGCCACCGACACCGAGGACGACATGGTGAGCGAATTGAAGCAGTCCTCCTCCTCCTCCTCTCCCTCTTCCTCCTCCTCGTGATCGTCCTCGTAGATGGTGTCGACGACGCCGAGCTCTTGCCAGCTTCTGCTCATCTCCATGCTTCCTGGCGCCTCTCCTGCTCCTCCTCTCTCGCTGACTTGACCCTCCTTGGCGTATCTACCACCTCTCCGCTGGAGCGGCGGCGGCTGCTCTTGTAGTACCTGGCGCGGCCATTGGGGGTTAAATCGGGATGGCCATGAATGCATGCATGTGGACGATAAATGTGGTGGCACCCCCCGTCTTCTCTCTCCGTCCTTCAGGATCCACTGCGGAGGCTGGCTGCTGCTCCTGCCCGTATTTTTGTTTTCGAACCTCCGTGAGGCATGGAAATATCATGGAAGAGGATCGGCCGCGGTCGAGGTGTACCAAGCGTGCGTATGGCTCGTGGTGTATATTGAGATTTTAAATTTGATTTTAGTTAGTATAGCTAAAATCAATATAAATTATATTATAATCTATTTATAAATCTAGTCTTAAAAATATTATTTAAAACTTGATCACTATAGTATAAGACAAAAAAACGTAAGCGCTATCGAACGCAGCCCAAGTATGACACTGCATCTGCTTGCTAAGGGATTGTGCATGTTTTGGACCGTTGGATCGTGTGATGGATGGTTCAGATTCATCGTCACGAGGACGAATAGCGGTTGTGGCCCGAGCATGGCTTGCGAGGGTTTCAAGGTCTGGTCCTGAGTATTGATTTTTTTTATCTTATGGCAGTTGTATCTCTTCCATGGTCCATAGCTCGATAAATGTCTTAGTTTAAAGCAAGTTATTTGGTTTGTTTATTTAAAGATGTTTGTTTAAGATGTATGTGAGAGAGTATAGAGTGATAAAAACTCACATACAATTTTATTCTATTATAATTAATTTATAGATATTATTTTAAGAATACATTCTATTTAAAAGCTAGTCACTGTAGGAAAAAAAACAAAAAACAGATTTTAAAAACTGGAAAGAAAAGATCAAACATTTTGGTTTTCCATATTTCTCGCGATTTTGGATTGAATGGCTTCCTAGTTGGATTGCAAAATCTTTTTTTTCCTTCTCACTTCTATGTAGTATATTACTAGGCCATTAATGTATTTTTGGCTGGATCGAATGCATTTGGTTCGACCATTGAATTTGGGCCTGTTTGGCAACGGCTGCGGCTTATGGCTTTTGGCTGAAATTTTTGAATTTTGGCTGTTTACGGTACAGATTACGGAGAGACAGATACTCACTTGTGATTTTGGCTGGTACAGATGTTAGGCTTTTAACGTGTAGATCGTTTAACTTGTAAACTCCATCTTAAAAAAATACTCCGTTTGAAAGTTAGGTACTGTAGGAAAAGCCAAAAGCCACCGGCTTCGGAGGAAAAGAACAGTCTCTTTGTCTTTGGGAGAGCAGCTTCCGTTTAGGGATGTAAGGCTGGCGGTTTAACTTGTCTTCTTCGTGGGCCTCCTCCTGCATCTATGACAAGCACATGGTTGGTCAGCGTCCGAAGAATTAATGATACGTACGGCAAGGGTGCTTAGCACGCAAGAGCCGGGCGTGCATTTAGATTCGTGCGGCGTTAGCCCCTACGGCGATGTCGAGACGGACAACGCGTTGTACGTGTCTTCCTGCGATGAACGAACGTAGTGCAATGGCGTCTACGGCATGGGTGGGAGATATGTTTGACGATTTTGGTCTCTCTCTGTTTTTTTTTCCGGGAAAGTAATTTTGGTCTCTGCAATTCCTTTCGTACGTGTTCAGCTGTACATGTTGTCCTGCTGTCGACCATGCAATGCTAGTAATGGATGTTTTGACTCCTTTGTTATCGTGTACGTCACGTGTGTTTTGCACTGTTGGATCACACACAGTCCACGGTTCAGATAAAGAGATGGCTCCACGCTAGCGCAAATTGTTTGCCCCGCTTATTTCAGCTTGAGCTTCTGATTTTTAGCTTATTTTTTATTATTTATATATTTCAGCTTTTTCGCTTTTTTGAGCTTTTTCGGTTCTTTTTTCCGTATTCATTTACATTGTCCGTGATGGGCTAACCTGTTTTTCTATTTTTAAATTTTTTAAAATTTAGTTATGCCAGATAAGCCACCATCAGTTACAGTGTAATTTTTACCAACTACAATAAAATTTCAATCATAAATCACTTTTTTTAACCCAACCGACCGGCACCCAAATTTAAGACATCAGGCAGTTTTCAGGCTTATCATCCGTACTATCTTGGAAGTTGGAACTAGGAAAATCCCATCTCTTCTTTTGGAGATATAAAAGACCACATCCTAAGCATCTAAGAGCATCTCCAACAGTGACTTAGGGCATCTCCAACAGTATGAGCTAGTTACTAGCTCTAAGATAACTTCTCCAATAGTACTAACTTTAGCACATAGCTCATAACATAAATAGCCTCACATGACACTCTCACATAATCTTGGAATGTGTGTATGAGACTAGCTCTTGATCAAGAGATAGCTTTTCTCTCTCTTCTATTAAAATATGAAATAATATGCTTAGAGCTAGCTCATAAGTCACTGTTGGAGATGCTCTTATGAGCTAGCTCTAAGCATATTATTTCATATTTTAATAGAAGATAGAGAAAAGCTATCTCTTGATCAAGAGCTAGTCTCATACACACATTCCAAGATTATGTGAGAGTGTCATGTGAGGCTATTTATGTTATGAGCTATGTGCTAAAGTTAGTACTATTGGAGAAGTTGTCTTAGAGCTAGTAACTAGCTCATACTGTTGGAGATGCCCTAAAAGAGTTAACGTTTTCCAGGTGCACCTTATTATTTCTGCAGAAAGACTGGTTCCTTAATTAGTTCTTACTGCATTAGTTTTTGGTCAGAGGTGCTAATACTGTATTTTGTGCATAATTAGAGATTGCAGCCCCTCTTCTAGCTAGTCATCGTTTCCATTCAGAGACAACTAGGACCTTGTGGTTCTTGCTATCAGTCTGAAAAGAACATTATTCCGATCACAGACTACCATGGGTAAAGCGTTGGCTGCAGTATATTCCCCAGGGAATCGCTTGAACAATCTTTCAAGAAGAAAATTGTACAGCCTATGAAGCAACGAAGTTGAAGCTGATAGCTTATGTATAGTAAGATGTGCTCCATGAGCAACTTCAGTGCCAAATTCAGACTGGAATGTCCCCATTCATTGGCCTACATGGTTGTAAAATTGAGTGTAAATTTTGTTTAGATTAGTAACAGCTACCTATGTTCAGAAATTGTTCACTACGTGGATATTTGTAAAATATGGGATTGAAATCGATTGATAGGTTTCAATGTCGTGAGGATTTTTCATACAAATGACAAGTGCAGCTATCATGTGTGCAGGCATATTGTTTGTTTTTCATATACGTAAATATCATGTTAGTTCATACCTGAAACAATTAATTGTTTGTTCAAGTGTTCGTGCATGGCCTCGGTGTGCAGAGCTATTTTAGTTATGAGCTCAATCTTTGGGCATAGAATTTGATCGTAAAAAGATAAAAATGTCTTGCAGTCATTAGGACTATGATTAATTTACACGTTTAAAACTACATTTGTATGTGAACGTACAAAATATAATTTTCGCTCGTCATGTCCCTTAATCAGTATCTAATAAGTTATCATTTGACTCAAGATTACTTTAGACATTTCTTAACTCAGCATAATCAGCCAACTCAACTCAACTCAACTAAAAGCCGGACTATCAAACACTAGGGTTCGCAAAATCAGCCACCAAGCTAGTTAGCTAGAAAGCAACTTTTTCAAAAAACCTAGCAAAAAGCTGCTCTTAAAAAAAGCTTTATACCAAAGACGGCCATTATTTTGCCTCAGCGGGGAGCGAAGTACTCGTCTCCGAGGTGGTTTTTTTTTTTTTTACTGAAGATGGGTAGATAACGAGAAACAGCGAAATCTGCAACGCTGCAAACTGCAAGGACACGGAGAGGAGTAGATAACGTTGTTTTATTTCACATATATATAGAGAGGGAGAGGAGAGAGAGATTTGAATACAAGAGAAAAATAGACAGAATTTCGCTAACACATTGTGAGAATCTGAGTTGTGAGCCTTCTTACGCTCACAAACTCGTAGCCTTGTTTACATGGCCAAGAATAACTTGAACGTTAGTAGTTAAGTACATAGCAAATCCAATAATCAACTGAGCAACAGTACAACAACCAGCGCTCCGCTCCACACGACCGCACCAATCCTTCAAGCTTCGAAGGCGGCGGCAAGCAACTTTGCCATCTTTCATTTCCGGCGAAAAGCGGACCCGACAACTACGGCGGGCGGCCGGGCGTGCTCCTCGGCGCGGCGCGCATCCATAGTCTGGACAAAGTCCGGCCGTGCGCCGTCTTCCGCCGTGGCCGCCGCTGCCCCCGGCAGCTCCCAGTAGTCGATCAGCTGCCGCCTGCTGCCTCCGTGGGAGCTGCCGTCCGACGAGAGGCAGCGGTAGCTGCTCCGCTCGTGGCTCTTCCTGATCGCGTCGATCACGAACGGGATCAGCCCTTCCATTGCTCAAACTGTCGATCTCCTGATCTTGCGCTTCCTTTCGCGAAGTTTTCTTGTACACTTGCGTGTGCTTTGTGTGGCTTGGTGCTGTGGTCAATGCGCATGTTGGTGTACTTATAGAGGCGCGCGCGTACGTGGCGAGTTGTTCTGTTTCCGGTGGGCGTCTGATCGGGACTTTGTAAGTTTCTTCCTCTCCCTCCTGCTGGATTCCATTCCAGAATTTTTTGCCGCATATAGTGTTTTTAACTTATATTTACAAAAATAACCGTATATGAACTATATGTCCAGTCATTGAGACCCGACCAATAGACGACAGATGTCTGCCACCCGGCTATGAGACAATAGGTGCCCTAACTTCTGCCCACAAAACGGTATAATTACCTGTCTGAATTCGTAATTTTACGTCATATTTGTTTATATTTTTAAATATAGCGAATGGGTTCAAAAAATTATAAATTTTTTTGTGGAACTTTCCGAGGCATCGTGGTACGTTGTGCAATTTGTTTGTAATTTTTTTGCTGTCATTTGCTATCTCCAAATATTCTTGGAGCGAGCATAATTAACCGAACGATTAAGCAGTTATGCATTGTTCTAAAACTTTTTAGAGCTAGCAAATGGTTGTGAAAAATTACGAAATTTTTGGTGGAGCTTCGTTATGCAGCATGATATGTTGCGTAATTTTTCGCACCACTATACTACCTCTAAAAATTATTTGAGTATACATAATTAAATAGATGATTAAGCACTAATGGCCAGGGCACAGTGGCCGGGTGGTAGGCCATTAGTCTTTGATTATTAGTATTTAATCATCTGTTTAATTATATATCACTCCAAAAAATTTTAAAAGTAGTAAATAGTTGTGAAAAAACACAAAAAAATTATACAACGTAGCATGCTACCTCAGGAAACTCCCCCAAAAATTGTGCAAGTTTTTACGACCATTTATTACTTCTAAAAATTTTTAGAGAACATGTAACTAAACCGGTTATTAGGGATAATCGGAGGGCTAATCCCCTGTCACCTGGTTACCAGATGGTAGGCAACCTGTTGCACGGTGATGGGCAGCACGCGGCCCCACAAATGGTGGACACAACTCGTTTGTTACATGTAACAACTCCTACAAATATCAAAATCGTATAATTTTTAGCAATATTCACAGTGGGTAAATTTACCAAACAAATTACACAGTCAAGTATGTTATGTCAAAAGGCTTCATATAAAATTTCGTAATTTTTCGAGCTCATTTGCTATATTAAAAAATTTAAACAAATAATATAAAAAATTAGAGCAGGTGATTAAGCTGGCTAATTAACCGGCTTAATCACTTGTCATCTGGTCATGGGACGGTAGACTACCAAAGTGGCCAGGTGGTGGGGTGGCAGGCCAACCGTCTGCTAGCGAGACGGGCAAGCTGGGCAGCAACAGCAAGTCCACATGTCAGCTTTGTGGCGTTAACATCTAGCCATCGGACGATAAAAACGTTATTTTTGTCAATACCATCTGTATATTATTATTTTTATAAATACAGATACAAATAGTGCTATATATACCTAAAACTCTCCATTCCATCATATGTTCAACGCACACCCTGTACATATCCCGGTCTTTGGATAAGTTTTCCCAATTGGTATGACGGGATGGTGTTGCGTAGGGGCGGAGCCATCGCCCGGACTGCTCTGTTCGGGCTCGCCAGCGAGCAGTCCCGCCGTCGTTAGAGCTCCATGGCGATCTCCACCTGTCCGGTGGTTAGCTCTATCCGGATTCCTACACTCTGCTCAGGCTTCCACCAGCGACTCGATCCGCCACCGTCGCGTAGAACCGTGGATGCATGGAGGAGAGGGATCTTCTTTTCCGGGGTTACGTACGCACGCAATGACGCGACCCAAGCACCCCTGTTTTGACCTTGCCTTCTCTGCATTAACCTCTTTGTTGGACCGATGCAAGCTTCTCGTATCTCTAATCATTTCATCTCAACGGGACTAGGCTATGCCGTCAAAGTAAACACTTAACTCTAAACCATACGGTTCCTGTAATATTCATGTGGACTTATGTAAAATTTATGCATTCCAAACAGACAAGTAACAAGCGTGATTTCGATATGACAACACGTTAATCACCTGCTCTAATGTTCATGTTACTTGGGACCACAATTATGATTAAGCAGACGCAGTTGGCACTATCATTTCTTTTCTCAGGACCTGAAGCTACCACCATTATCAGCATGACACAGCAAACGCTCAGCGCTCTTTAAATATTGTAGTCCTTTGAGAGGTGGGATTCATGGCTCATGAGTCACGCGGTAGCTATCTGTGAATTTTGGACGTTTTTGACATTGTTGCTATCCGAAAATACCAAAAATGGCGTTGAGGAGAACAAAATTCCAATTCTAGCACCATATTGACCGCACCACTTAACGGGAGTGTGACACGTGTCAATAGTGCGGTCGGGGACCGCACCACACCGGAGTAGTGCGCTCCCCGACCGCACCACATGGTCACATCAGAGGTGTGGTGCGCTCCCCGGCCGCATCATTGGACACGTATCGCGACGCGGTTAAATGGTGCGGTCAGGTGGGGGCTAGAGTTAGAATTTCGTTTCTGAAGAGGCTATTTTCGGAATTTCGCATAGCAACAGTGTCAAAAGCATCCAAAATTCGCTATCTGTTCGGCCGCTTTCCTACTTGTCAATTCTGCAGGCAATCAGACCACGCAACCATCTCGATCGTAAAGCAGAATTTTCTACCAACGAACGGCCAGGCGACGGGCTGACGGCACAGCAGCAACCTTGAGTTGCTTCGCGAGAAATTTCATCGGGGCAAAGCGGCGACGAGCACGGCAATCACGTGGCCTGTGATCCTGACGACGAGCATGTTGTTTTTGACCGTGTTTTATGATTTTTTATTTATAAGAGAGTACAGGAAGATAAAGAATTATATATGATTTTAATTGATATAAATAAAATTATTAACTTATAGATTTTAACTTAAAAGAAATCCGTTTAAAAATGAGTTAATACAAAAAATATTTTATTATAGTAAAACGATTTTTAGGAGCCGAAAATAAGAGGGCCAGCGTAAGACAAGGCTGTCTGTGTGACCGTGACGTGGAAGCGTCATTGTTCATTAGCCTGTTACTTTTGACCTGCCCCAATTCATTCTACCGAACTTATCTACAGGGGATACATCATCCAGTATTGATTTTTTTTTTTACAAATGCGCATACAACTCACACGCCATATATATATAGAGAGAGAGGGAGGTGTCATCTACACACGTGTTAGAAAATTAGTAAGGCTTAAACGGCCTCTAGAGCTTGAGGCCACGTCTGTTCTATTTAATATGCATACGTGTATACACCTTTTTTATATAGGTGAGCGCGCACGTGGAGTTTTACACGCCTTTTTATATAGGTGAGCGCGCGCGCCTAGCGAAACTCGGAACACTGGCGGGCTGCTAGCGACTGCACGCTCGAACCGAGCGTAGCTCCGTTCTCTTATCCAGTATTGATTTTTATTACTTGCGTTTAGGTGTCGATTTTGTTCAGAAGATTCAGTGACCACAGAACATGGTTTCGGCACGACCGTGTAGCAAATCCCTTATTAGGCTAATCCTGTGTAACTTAAAGGGTAATGATGCATCCAATCAGGATTAAACATTTTAAAGGTACAAATGTGCCGTGCACCTGCACTGCAGGGCACGTAAAAATGGTGGTGCCCATTTAGGCTTTTAAACCCAAGCGTCAGATTTTTTTACTATGTAGTGTCTTTTTTCAACTATAACTGCTGTAAAATTTTTCAACATATTTAAATTTAAAAAATAAAAAATCATATCATCACCGATAATACAAATAAATTAAAAAAATACAAAAAACCCCAAATACAAAAAACCCAAAAGAAAGCTAAATAGGTAGGAAAAAAACGAAATTAAAAAGCCAGAAACATAATCTCAAATGAGCGGGGCAGGTGACGGCACACAAAAAGATGATCAATCAAGCAGTAAGACGAGCAAAATAGCATAATATTATCTTCATCGCAAAAACTGCAGGATTAGCAGATTGCAAGTACGCAATACTTATAAGACTGCATTCACCACGCTGAATATTCAACAGACACTATAGAATTCAGAACTTGGGTCTAGTAACAGACTGACAGTAGACCACGACTGAATATAAGCACAAGGCAACAGCTAGCTATAACGAGCTAGCCTTTAATTACGGTAACTTCTTGACACATTACTACCATGATGGTGACTCATAATCATTTGGTTTCAAATTCCTTCAGCATAGGATGAGGCTGGCCCACGCCCATCAATCTCCAGATCTGAAACAAAGGGGAGGAACAGTCAAAACAAAATATTATGACATAAAACAACAAACAAAATTATAAGTTATTTTGCCAAGAAATAATCTGCATACAGCTGCTTTTCAAGTGTTCCTCAGTAAGTAGAGCAAAACCGAGCTGTTGCAGCAGTGGCGTCCTTCCATGGGCCAGCACAGTCATGTGATTGGCTGATTGCTAATCGGAGTCTTCATACAAACCCTCATCGTCAGAAAGCTCATCAAAAGACCTGATATCTAGCTGGTAGCGCAAGATACCACCAATGCCACCAAAGCCTCTACAGAACTGCGATCCCTCTTGAGATTTGTTAGTAACAAACTCGAGTGAGCAACCAAACTTCTTGTACTCATTAGCAAACCATTCCAAGAGAGACATTTTTTCCTGAACTTCCAACTCTGCATTAGTTGCTGGATCACGGAAATGGCTCTGATCAGTTTCCTGCTCTTTGTTCAAATGTTTGACAACAGTTTCCCCAGAGGCACTGTTCTTAAGCACATATCGGTTGACATCCAGATTCTCCCACACTATCAGAGTCTCAACAGCTCCCATTTCAAGAGCCTTAAGAGTGTCATCAACACCAAAGACATATTTCCCAGTATCTTGACTGATCTCTTCAAAATACTTGCCAATTAGCTTCTTCTCCTGTATGAACTTCACGTTTGCTAGAATCTCAGCTGACAACTCAATAGCTTGGTTGAAGCCATTCTCGCCACCATAAGAAACATCAACCACATTAAGTATCTTGGCTTGCAGTCGCTGATCAAACATGTCAGATTGGCTCAGCTCTGTCTTAAAATCAGCAGAACCGGCAAGAATTAGTCCTGCGACATTAGGCTGACTTGTAGCTGGATTAATGAAAAACTGAGTAGCAAGCTCAGCTGTTTTCCGGACATAGTTGTGCCGTTTTTCCATCCGAAGCCGAGCGAAACGTAGAGCAGACTGCCCTCCTCTACCATGCTTCTTTGGCAGATCAACAGTGAATTTATGAAGGACCTCACGGGTATTGCCACTTAGTGTGCCAAAAAGAGTACCATTACCATCCATAACAATGAACCCAAACTTGTCATCAGATTCCAAGAGCTCATTTAGAGCCTCAGTGTGGAACTTGTTGTCACAAAGGTACAGTGACACATTTATAGGCTTGAAGGGCTCAAAATCAATAGTAACTTTCTTTTCCTTTCCATCTTCAGTAACAATGGTTCCAGTGTAGAGAACCAATCCATTGGGAGGAACTTTGTTATAGAGCTTCAGCCTCTGCTGAGCTGAGGTGATGGCAGCCAAAACAGATTGGCGATTAACTCTACTCTTGATGTTTGAAGCAGTACCATATTCATCACCTAACATCTTAGCCACTCGAGCAATCTGGTCGCGTGGAGGCATAATAAGAGAGATCATGCTCGTGCCATTGCCTCTAGCTGACTCCAGTGCCTTGATTAGCTTCTTAATCTTCCAGATCTCAATGTTCCTATCAGTTTCATGGCTGTCAGACATCTTGACAGAGCCTGGATGACTAGTTCACCTGTATACTGCCAAACACATAAACCAACAGAAATATGAGGGACTTGACGAAAAACATCAGGTGCCCAGTTCCCCCATTGAAAAGCTTGTAAATAAACCTAATGACAATGGAAAAGTCATCAAAACAATTCAGTATTTTAGGAGTCCACCAGAGGTGTTGCATATACTTAATTTTCTTGTTAGTGCATTCCTGATACTCATGAGCACTTACTAATTTCTATTAAAACAATAAAGATTAACTAAATAAAACTAATTTATTGGAATCAACATACTTTAAACATAACACGGGGTTAAAGAACCAGCAAAACAACCAAAATTTTCATCAACATGTCCTTTGTAGACCAAGTTCATCACAAAACATTCCAACAACAAACTGGATATATGCAAGATTTCTGCAGCAATGAACTGTCAGACCACCACAATGCTCATCAAGCATAGTTGATATTGTTTTCGAGTGGCAATAGTGCACTACACGAGGCTAGGAAAAACTAAAGTACCATATGCATGTGAATAGAGAGATTCAATTGCCCACCGGCCGGCTGATGGAAATGGACTGACTACCGGAGATATTCGTGTCAGATATTTCAAATGATTTTGCAGCCAACATAGAACAATCAAACATATACAGAAAAGGTTATTGGTAGGTTGCAGTGTGCAGCAAGCATTGGATAAGGAATTTTCTTTTGATTTGGGCAAAACAAAGAAATAAATTGAAGCAGCCAGATAACCCCCAAGATAACTGAAGAACATACATAACCATGTTAAGTTCAGATCTGAAAAGCCCTCCAGTAAACCTATACTAACAAGCTAGAATGTAGAGTCATGAAACAGATGAAGAGCGGTCCTAGGACTAGCTAGCAAAATTGGCTTCCCAAATCACAAAACCGTACTTAGGCGCGCGCACACACACACACACATCCAACAAATCAAGCCAAGTCCCCAGCAAGCAATCCCAAACAGAGCATGGATCGATTAATATCCACCTAAAAGCTCTACCTAAGTGGGGAAATCGCAGAAAACAGCCGATCAGAGCACTCCACTCGCACAGACCAAGATTTCGCAAGGAAACATCCTCACGACGTGAGCTAGAAATCTCGGGCAACCCCCACCCCCTCTCAAATCAACTCAGAAGTAGACAAAATCCCACGTCGCGCTAGGGATTCCAACCACTAATCGCGACCAAATCTAACGAGCACACGAACGAACGAACGAACGAGCAAAGCAAACAAACGGCACGTTCGATCCGATCCGAGCAACTCCCGATTCGCAGGCTATGCAGCTCCAGGGGATTGACAGAAAAAGCAGCACTACGGCGAGATCCAATCGGATCGAGGAAGCGTGGACGGACTAGGGTTCCTTACCGAGGAGGGGGGCCGAAGGGGGTGAAGCGCCGACTTCTCGCGGGTGGGGGAGAATCCTCGCCTCTGGTGGCGTTAAGGACTCGGGCCGGCACGTCGGCGCGGTGTTTACGGGCCGTTGGATCGAGCGAGGTGGGCGTGAATGGTGCAGATCAACTGTCATCCGACCTAGTCTAATCTAATCTAAACTAATAAACCACCAGTTAAAATTATCCTACATCAACCCAACAATTACCTGCTCCACAGTCATGACCTTAACTACGTCCACACCACAATATGCACCCAAAATTACACCATCCTAAAAACGTCCGCACCAGATTAACTCTCCTCTATTCTCTCTCCTTACTCAACCATATCCGACGATCATCCTTTAATGGATCTGCAGTACCCCTCCCTGCGCCATCGGCCGATCCCACCCCAAACCCCTCGATCCCCTCCGATCCGCCGCAGCCCCGACCCCTCTGCCCCCCAAACCCTAGGAATTCGCGGCGGGATCCCCGCGCCTCCACTCCCGCCGCTCCCCCCGTTCTCCACCGCGCCGCCACTCCCTCCGCTCCCCCCGTCCTCCACTGCCCCGCCTACTTCCGCTTCATCCACGAGGACCTCCACCCATGGCGCGCCGCGGGGGGAATCACCCGCGCGATGCTCGACCGCGCCCGCGCCACCGCCAGCTTCCGCCTCGTCGTCCTCCGCGGCCGCGCCTACGTCGAGCGCATCGCGCCGGCGTTCCAGACGCGCGACCTCTTCACTATCTGGGGCGTCCTCCAGCTGCTCCGCCCGTACCCCGGTCGCGTCCCCGACCTCGACCTCATGTTCGACTGCGTCGATTGGCCCGTCGTCCGCGCCGACCAGTACGAGGGGGAGAACGCCACCGTCATGCCGCCGCTCTTCCGGTACTGCGGCGACGACGAGACGCTCGACGTCGTCTTCCCGGACTGGTCCTTCTGGGGCTGGTAAGTAACTACTCCTGGCTTCTTTCCCTCTTACATTAGTGTTTTTTTTTTGCTTTGCTAACTAACAATCTGGCTTAGGGTTACTACTTACTACTGGTTACAAATGCAACGAATCCCAGAGTGCAGCCACACTACCACAGGCTGTGATTCCTTTACCATTAATGTTATGTTAGTCATGCTGTTATTGGCAATAGTACAAAGATAGCATTCGCAAGCTTTGATAGAATGGAGAACTTTCCATGCTAGACCAATTTCTCAAATAGTCATGTCCAGTAAGGGTAAGCTTATCACCAGTTTGCAGAGCAGAGTACATTATCTGTGTGTATGAAATGGGAATTCACATGTTTATGCCAGTAGTCGCTGCATCCGCTATTTTGTTGCTAACACAATGAATGCAATGGGAACCACAAGGGGAATGACCAATAAATTTTCTGAAGTTTAGGATATAGAGAAGTGTACAAATTTAAGTTCGTAGTGAAAACTTCACCAAATTAAATTTGCTGTTTTATGCTTTAATTTTCAGATAAAGCGCAAACACCTAACTAGACTGTTTGTGATGATAGGCCAGAGATCAACATAAAGCCGTGGGATGCGCTGCAGAAGGATTTGGATGCTGGCAATAAGAGGGTGAAATGGGTGGATAGAGAACCTTATGCCTACTGGAAAGGGAATCCAGATGTTGCAGCTAAAAGGCAAGAGCTGGTTAAGTGTAATGTCTCCAGTGAGCAAGAATGGAATGCACGGATTTACAAACAGGTACTTATTTGTGTTTATGTTGCACTGCACTTCTTTATGCCTGAAGAATGTGTATATTGTCCATTTCCTTCTTACAAGTAGACTCACATCATATTGTCAATTTCCACTGTCCTTAAATTTTTTGAATCCTCCTACTTTAGTACGTAACATATATTTCAAGAAATATTTCCGATGGTGCTTATGGTTAGTTAGCTATTTTACTTTTGTTTTTCATTTAGGATTGGATCAAAGAGAGCAAGGCAGGATACAACACAGTCAGATTTGGCTGCTCAATGCACCCACAGGTTTGTGGACCTGCTTGTACGTGTATGAATCACAGTTCCAATATTGACTTTCATATGTTCTATTAAAAATATCACCTGCACCAACTATAAGGTGTGATTTAGAGTCAGATTCTCAGAAAATTTACTTTGTCTATTGTATTAACATGTATGAGCGCTTCCTCGGCTGTGACGGAATTGCTTTCGGTATTTTTATAACCTTTTCAGTTTTAAAATCACTTCGACTCGGGGCCGTCCTTGTTCTCCGGCTTCCAATCCAGAGGCCCCCAGGTAATCCCCTCGCCTCGGTGAGCTCAGGCGGTCCTTGATTAATTATGCGTAACGCATAAGCAGATAAGCTTAAATTTTGGCAATTACGGACGAGATATTACCAATGTTTATTGGTGGTGAGAACTTGAAGCTGATGTGATCATTCAACTGGCCCAGGTCCTCAATGCGCTAGGCGAATCGGTTCCATGTGCAGATGTGCTTCGTATGACTACTCTTCGATGGTTTATGTACCTAGAGGCCAATTCCTCTCGCAGATTGGGCCAACTTATTTCTACAAGCTAACTCTCAGACTATTTGATTTGATGTACCATTCACTGTACTTTTAGCACGTACCGTTTCTTAATTTGCAGCGAGTTGTTGTGATACTCATTCCTATGACTGCTCTCTGATTGCTGTGTACGATTTGATGGAAAATTGCTAATAATATGACTTGTAATTGGTTAACATTTGTCGGAGTAACCAGTGTGCATAATTACAACTTACAAGAGATGTTATGTCTTTCTCAAACATGTCATGGTTGCTTATGGAACTTAGTAGTGCTCTTATCACATTTATTCGATGTTTAATGTTAACCCCAGCTCTAGCCCGACGCCGCCCGTGCGCCCCCTGCCCCAGCTCGACACCGCGCACGCACACACGCGGTGGACGCGGCGCGGCGGGCCGGACACGGTGCGGCGGGGCGGACGAGACGGACGCGGCGGACCCGCGTCCGCGCGGTGCGGGGCGCGCACGCGGTGGACGCGGTGCGGCGGGGCGGACGAGACGCGACGGACCCGCGTCCACATGGTGCGGGGCGCGCACGCAGTGGACGCGGCGTGGAGGCGTGGTGCGGCGGGGAGGACGCCGCACGGCGGGGCGGACGCGGCGCACGCGGCGGGGGACCTCGACCGCGCGGGAGTGGCCGAGGCCATCAAGGTACAAGCGGCGGCGGTGTGAACTGTCAGTGCCCCCTCTGCTCCTCGCTTCATCTCCCTCTGCTCCTCACTTCATCTCCCTTTGCTCCTCACTCGCACTGACAGCGTGCAATTCAACGCAAGCACCAGATCACAGCGTCACGCGGCAAGGAGAAGCTCGACGTCGACGAGGTGATCGGGCAGTGGGAGACCACGGACGCCGCCGCCGCAAGGTTCTCCGGCGAGCTGGACCCAGAGACGGTGAGCAGCGCGGAACCCCCGTCAAAACTTAAGCTGCCGCCGATGACCAGTGCATTGGTGAGCTAAAACTTCACTGACAAATGGATGGGTGGTGTGTGTCTGATCGATGAGCAGGGAAAGTTTGCGGAGCTGTCGCCTGACGAGCCGAGGAAGCTGTCACCTGATCGATGATCCTCCTAGGTAAACATGTTTGTAAACCCCTCTAAAATCCTGTGTTTCGCATCTAAATTACGGGACAATTGTTGCACTGGTTAGTTTCCTCTTCATACTTCCATCTCAGTGTGCAAGGTCTATGAATGAACACCAATTTTCAGCTTGTATTGCTGACATTTTAGAATTCAGATAAATAGCGAAGTTTACCTATGATTACATTTTACCTGTGAATCTAAGCATTTAATCTGGTTTGATAGAACATGTTTGGAACATTTCCGTCAGTGAATCAAGGGAATATAAAATGTCCTGCGAGCTTGCGTTTTTTGGATTATTGTTATGCTACCTAATTATTCTTGGAGCTAGCTAATTATATTCCCACAACTGGAAATGCAGTCCAATAATTTGTCTGTCCAATTATCAAGCTCTGCTGATGTTTATCTAAAATTGATTTTGTTTTGGCATTGTAGTGAGGTTTACATAAATGCATTCTCAAAGGTGACTCTGCTCACCATTAGGCAAGTGAAGGCATGCAACATTGGGCAGCTTCTGAAAATATCTGGGATTGTGACTCACTGCTCAGGTGTGAAGAATGTTGCTTGCTCTCTGTCTGTTCATCTAAGAGGAGATCTGACTAAGCAAAATTGTAGCTTTCTTTCACTTTGAGCTGTTTTCCTTTTTAATTGCTTTGCAGGAAAAATTTCTTAATAAATCTTAATAAATTCTGCATATTTAATCTTTGTTGTCATATGAGGGGCTCAAAATCAAGATGCAAGTGCTAAAAAATTGGCTTTGAAAGCAGGGAACAAAACATGTATGGCCATTCAAAAATTCGTTTGGTTGATTTCGTGTGCATCCCTAAAATGCCGCCGTGGCGTTAGCACGGACACTATACTAGTAATAGAAAGTGCACCGTGAAAATATATAATTATGCTCCCAGTGAATAAAGATATATTATCTGTGTATTAAAAATAGTAAAATTAATTTTAAATCGCTATTTTGATGTTTTTGGCATTTGAATAATTGGATTAATAGTATTTGCTATTTTTAACAGAGATATTTGATGGATTTAAAAGCTACCAATTGCTGGCTACTTAAAAGGGTTAGAGGGTTTTCTTGAATTTGCACATAAGGATAAAAGTCCTAATGTAAAGATCAAGTGTCCATATTTGAAATGTGTAAATAAATAGTTGAAGAATCGAAATGAAGTATATGATAACTTAGTTTGTCATGGAATGCTACATGGATACACTATTTAGAGCAGTCATGGCGAAACTACAGAATAAATCCGTGCTAATCATTGGTCACAATCACAGCATGAAAGAGCAAATACTGATATGCACCAGCTAGTCCAGGATGCTTTTCGATATGTAGACGATGGACATCCAATGAACGACTATGATGACCTAAATTCTTTAGAAACTAGACTAGATGATGAAGCAGAAGCCTTCTATAACTTGCTTATAGATGCTGATGAACTTTTTATGGGAAGGGTGTGAACTATTGAAGCTTTCTTTCCTTGTACTTTTGTTTTACACAAAATCTATTAACAAGTGGAGTAATAAATCTTTAAATGATTTGCTAGCGATTTTGCAATTGGCAATACCTCATGGTAAGAACATACCTAGAACATTTGCCGAGGCTAAGAAGATAATTGGGAAACTTGGTCTCAATTATCAGAAAATTCATATTTGTCCAAACAATTGCCAACTTTATCGTAAAGACAAGGCAAATGATGATTATTGCTCGAAATGTGGAACTTCTAGGTGGAAAAACAAGTAGATAAAACTACTTTAACCAGGAAGGAAAGAAAGAAGGCAACCTCAAGGAAAGTGTTAGTTACTATCCAATTAAACCAAGGCTTAAGAGGTTTTTTATGCACAAAGAAACAGCTAGTGCTTCAATATGGCATGATGAGGAACATACAAAGGATGGGGCATTGTGTCATCCAGCTAATTCAGAGGCTTGGAAAGCACTTGATTCTAGATATCTAGACTTCACATTAGATCCCCATAATATTAGATTCAGAATTGCTAGTGATGGGTTCAATTCATTTGGGATGATGAGTTCAACTTATAGTTGTTGACTTGTTGTCTTAGTACCCTATAACCTTCCTTCATGGTTATGCATGAAATCTTCCTCTCTTATGCTTGCTATGATAATTCATAGCCCGTCTTATCCTAGAAAGAATTTCCATGTACTTATGGAGCCAGTTTATGAAGAATTAATATAGTTATTTGAGTTTGGTACACCCATGTATGATGCATCTCGAGATGAGATGTTTCAACTTCGTGCTCTTGTATTGTTTACTGTGAGTGACTACCCTAGGATTGGGAGTTTTGTAGGGTATAGCGTGAATGGTCGGTTTGCTTGTGTGACTTGTCGCGAAGAAACATGTTCTAAACGCTTGACATATGGCCACAAGTTCTGTTTCATGGGACATCACCAATTTCTACTTGTTGGTTATGAGTTTCGATACAATGTTAATTCTTTCGATGGAACTCAAGAACGTAGATCAGAGCCTGTTGCTTATTCTGATATTTCAATTGTACATAAGATAAAAGCAATTGATGATTTTGAGAAGTCAAAAACTTGGGAATGTGTCAGTGGCCTATTTTATTTGCTTTACTGGGACTTCAACTTACTCTGAAATAATCTTGATGTTATGTATATAGAGAAGAATATTTGTGATAAGATATATGGGACACTTTTAAGATTGGAGGGAAAATCAAAGGACAACCAACAAGCAAGGTAAGATTTACAAGAAATGAATATTAGATTAGAGCTTAATCCACAAAAAATATCTGCTAATAAGTTTTACTTGCTTTCAGCTTCTTATACCATGTCTAAAAAAGAAAAGCAACAGTTTTGTAAAGTCCTTTATGACATAAAAGTTCCCGATAGCTATGCAAGAAACATCTCAAGGTGTGTAAATGTTGCTCAAGGGAGAATCTCATGCCTGAAAAGTCATGACTGTCATATTCTAATGCAACAACGTCTACCTGTTACTTTGTGTGGTCTACTTCCACATAATGTTGCATCTGTCTTGTTAGATATACTGCATATTTTAGAGAACTGTGTGCATAAGTCCTATATGTAGAAGAGTTTGAGAAGTTGGACGAGCGAATTAGAATAACATTATGTCATATGGAGATGATATTTTCACTTGGATGTTTTTACAATTATGGTACATTTGGTTATTCATTTAGCAATCGAGGCAAAAATTGGAGATCCTGTATGTTATCGATTGATGTATAATTCCTATATATTTCATTATTTAAAGCAATGCAATTTACCTTTTAATTATTGCTCATGTTGAATTGTATTATACATCCTGCAGTATGCCATGTTTAATTATCAAGTAAAAATTACTCGTGACAATTATAGTTTGTATATATGTACAAAAAAGACATAATTTACATGCGTACTTATGTTGCAATTGACCAATTATGTTTTGTGTTAGCTACATCATGAAAACATGTGTTGTTACATATAAATAAATATGTTGCTACTTTGCAGCACCTTTACTCTCATATGACATCACCTAATTTGTGTTACAGTATATCTAACTTAGCAATACCACCAATAACATCACTAATGTTGTTATGGGTGCTAGCGACGCATGTATGGATATAGTAGCATATGTACGTAATGCTGTAGCTCATTCATGTAGCAGCGGTTGACGCCGGCAGGTGGGCCTGCCTGCATCCTGCTGGATCCCACACCAAACCCTTCCTCCTGAACCCTTTTCCACACTGCTCCCCTGAACAGCCGCGCCTTCATCCCTTTCCTCCGCCGTCACTCTCTCCCTCCTGCGAGCTCCCCTCGCTCATGCCCTCCCCTCGCCACGCCTTCCTCCCCTTCCTCCTCTTCTTGTCCAGATCCCCAGTTCTGGCCCTGCCTCCCTCTCATTAGTGCAGCCACGTCCCCCTCCCCTCCCCGCATCCGGCACGCCCATGGCTGCGTCGTGCTCCTCCCCGATGAACTGGTATCGCATTGCCTCCTCCCGCGCTGTCCATCCATCCGGCCAGCCGGAGCTACAGCTAGGGTTCCAGTCAGCAAAGGCCACCAGTACTGGCAACCAAGACCTTTCCCGGTGATGCCAGTTCCGTTGGCCTCAACCATCCGGGAGGAGGCATCACAGTGCCGGAGGTAGCGCCACACGCCAGCCTGGCTCGTCTCGAGGTAGCCGGCCAGCGAGATCTATGGCGAACCACGATAGGTTAGCATGCTATTGCTTAATCTACAGTGGATTTCTTGCTCTGCCATTCCTGAATTTGGTCATATTTGGGCTGTTTATTTAGATCTTAGGCAGCAAGTTTTGGTAAAAAAAAAAAGCCTTTGGTCAGGGTGGATTTCTGAAGGTAATTCTATTTCCCCATCTAAATGTTGTTAAATCCGAGGCCTGCAGCCTGGCATGCCCTACCTCTCTTCTGCGCCCTTCCTCTGTTAATTGAAAAACATGATTCGTATATTCAATTTCCCCTTTTCTTCACTGCCCAGGATCATTGGTACGGAAGCATCTGAAAAATATTGCCATGTATTTGTGCACTTCCTTTGTTGTAGATGAAACATTTGTCACTTTAATTGTTGAGCAAACTTTTTTTTTTTGCCAAAGCCATCTCTATTGGTCTCACGCCAAATTTGAAGCTGAAGAGTTAAGTTCGTCTCTAAGTCATCTATTTTTCTTTCAAGTGAATTCTAACATGAATCATGTTTTCAATTATCCGGTATTAGATCATGTACTGACTGCTTGACAAATGTCTAAGCAGAAAACTACTTAGACGTGAGAGCATACGCATTCCTGCTTTATTTTTCCTATATCTATGGTTCTGAATGATCTGCTGCTAGCTGCTATCTAAGAATAATTTAGCTTTGTAATTGCAGAATGGGTTGCAGCAGAGATCTCTATACAAGTACCAATTCACTGCTAAAAATAGTTATGACTTTGGTAGAAACTTCCCCTTTGGGTAGCTAAGCTGAACACGTCTAAATGATGTGGGTGTATTTTTGTTGTCAGTAGCAATTCACTGCATTATAATTTCATAGCCAATGTCTTGTGTTTATATTTCTAGAGTAAATTTCACAAAACCCCAAGTTTTGTGGTCGAAGTTGCACAAAACCACAAGTTTTTTGGCTTGTGAGTTGTGACATATAAGTATAACCCTAGGTATTATGGTATTACAATTTCACAAAACCTCACCCCTAACAAATTCTAAGCTACTTTTACATCTAGAGCCCACTCGCAGGTTGACGTGGCGCTAAGAGTGGTCCAACCTTGCAGGCCACATAGGCTTCGAGGTACACGTCATATTTGAACCTGTTAGCATCCATAAGGAGATTTGAATGCGCATTAGCATATCCATTAGAGGAGGAGGTCATCAGACTCATCACATTCATCTTCATCTCGCGTGCCGTCCCTGGTTCATCTTCCGCACCAGCCCCGTTGTTCATCTCTTGGCGCGCCTAAAGCTGTAAAAAAAGCTCGAAGCTCGCGAACTATTCAAGTTCGGTTCGTTTTAAGCTTGATTCGAGCTCGGCTCGAACTTTAAACGAGCTGAACTCGAGCTCACGAGCTTTACCGAGCCGAGCTCGAATAGTTCGCGAGCTTCAATTCGAGCTTAAATAGTGATACATATTAACTCTTGCCGAGCTTACTCGAGCTCGAGCTTTTCTTATTGTTGAAAATTATTGTATGTTTGAATTATTTTGATTGTTATCGAGCTTACTAGAGCTGAGCTCGAACTCAAATTTTTTTTATTGAAAAATAGTGCATAATAAATTATTTAATTGCTGTCGAGTTTCAACGAGCCGGGCTCGAGTCCAAGTCCAGGCTCGGACCCCAACTCGAGCCCGACTATAGAAGGCCAAGCTCGCTCGAGCTCGGCTTGTTTACAGCCCTAGCCGCGCCTCTCCTCCCCCTAGTTCATCTCCCGCGGCGGTCCTCGTCGTTCATCTGCAGCGCTGCCCTCATCGTTCATCTTCCACGACGGCCCCCATCGATCATCTCCCCCCCCCGGTTCATCTACGACGCCGCCCCCACGGTTCATCAACCCCCGTTGTCGACTCGCAGGAAGCACCGCCGCCCCTGTGTCCGCGACGTCGCCATCGCCTGAGCGTCTTGGTATGATGCAAAATTTTCAGAATTTGGCACTGTTAGTGGGTTCGTAGTTGGCTCAATTCGATTATATAGGATCAATTGCAGTGGATTTAAATGCAATTAATGTAATGCGGCTCTATTCCTCCTTTGGTAGGATGACCACCGAGGTTTGGACGTTGAGGTTTTCAAACATGATCGTGGTCCAGGAGCTGAGGTCATCAAGAGGCTGATGGATAGAGATTTTATCTGCTTTTTCAATATAGTTGAGATCATGTTGAACCTCGGGTATCAGAGGAGTGATGAGATTTTATATGCTAGCCCTAATTGTTACTCTCATGGATCAATGCCAAAAATTGAGGATGACAACACTATTAATGACATGCTGAGGGAGAATGATCGCATTGAGAAGGTGGACATACATCTTTTCGAGAAGAAGCTTGACTCAAGGAATGCACTGGCAGAGGATGTTGGTGGTGATGGCAATGATCTTCCAAGGCTGAGCATCGATGAAGGAGCTGAACATTTGAACGATAATGAGGGAGACTTGTGGCCATTTCAAGGTGATGATGCATTGTTTGTGGTGGATGGTGAAGAAACAGAGGACAATGATGAGGATGTTGACCTTGAACAAGAGAGAGTAGACTACATTTGGCAGTTGCAAGAGATGAAGAGGCATACAATTGACTCTAAGAACCATTGTGAAGGTGACACTGATGAGGATTTATTTGTCCCTACTGTTGATTGGGGATCTCTATCTGTTGAGCCCTTGGTATTTTCTGACCCTCCTAGTGAGGATGCTGGAGCTAGTGGTGCAGAGTACGAAAGCAGCGATGACGGACAGAACCTTGATGCTCAGGCTAAGAGGAGGAAGAGGAGAAGCAGAGATAGGAGGGTAGCAAATAGGAGGACTTACTTTGTCGAGGATAACATGATGGACCCCACACAATTATGTGAGGGCATGTGCTTTACTGATGTGAAGCAGTATAGAAGAGCATTGAAGTCTTATCACATTGTTCAGGGAAGAAACTATTAGTGCAAAAGGAATGATCCTGATAGGGTGAATGTACATTGCACAAAACCATTTTGTCCATTCATCTTGCGAGGGTCAAAGATTGGTAGTGAACACACTTTCATGTTGAGAGAGCTAATACCTCTACATGTGGGGCGACCAGGGAGAAATCATGGGTTAATAGCACATGGTTGAGCTATAAGTACCTTGACAATTTCAGAAGTGATCCTGACTTTAAAATCAAACCATTCCAGGATCATGTCATGGGGGAATTAGGCAATGAAGTTTCCAAGACCATGGCATATAGATCCAAGAGAAAGGTAGAAGAAAAAGTTCTCGGAAACCATCAGAAACAATACAAGAGAATCAGGGATTACCTGCTATTGTGGCTACTGGCCAAACAGTAAACTAGGAGAGTAGTGGAGTGGTTGTGATGGATGAACTATGCTTGCCCCTTCTCCATGTTCAAGGCGCATATATATACCTCTATAAAGCATAATTACAACATTGCCCTTACAGTCGTGTATCTCCTAGAGGGGCATAGATGTCATTACACATATCACATTGGACCCTATAACCCCCCAAACAGATCGGATGGGCTCAGGTGGGGGCCACCCCTACTACACCTGCAAACTCTTATGGACAAGAACCCAGGGAGCATGGTAGTTGTGTCAACTTTGGACAGGACAACTTTAGGGATGAATCCAAGGTTCTATGGTCTATTCATTTGCTTGAATGCTCAAAAGCGAGGATTTCTTGATGGTTGCAGATCATTCATAAGTAAGTTTTCTCAATTTATGTTATGCCTTTTGAGATCATAGCCTTAAGTCATATGTAATTTCTTCCTCTTTTGTTTGTAGGCATTGATGGTTGCTTTGTGAAGCTCAGTAATGGTGCTCAAGTGCTTGCAACCACTGATAGGGATGGGAGCAACAACCTATTCCCAATAGCATTTGGGGTGGTTGGCAAAGAGGACACTGAAAACTGGAATTGGTTTCTCGAGAGGTTGGAGATGGTCATTGGTAGAGGGGATGAGCACGGCGGATAGACAATCATGTCTGACAGACAGAAGATAATACATATACATGTTCTTTAAGTGCTGAATTGTGACTAAGTTATCTGTAAATTGCAACTAAGTAATGGTGGCTCAATTGTAGGGGCTCATGAATGAAGTGGCTACAGTCTTCCCAAATTGTAAGCATATTGCAAAAGGCATTTGCTGGCAAATATGGCAACAACAGGTTACAGAGGAGAAAAGTACAAGAGCTTCGTAGATGCTGCTGTTTATGCGTACACCCAACATGACTACAATACAACAATGGTTGCACTAAAGGAATTCAATGAGAAAGCGTGGAAGTGGCTCAATGATCTTGGCAAAGAACACTTTAGTAGGCATGCTTTCTCCCCTAGGAGTAAGACAGACCTAGTTGTGAACAACCTCAGTGAGGTGTTCAACAACTACATCATTGAGTTCAGGCACAAGTCCATTGTAACCATGGCTGATACTGATAGTAGTAGGAAGAAACTAATGGTGAGGACAAACACGAAGAGGGATGGAGGTCAGCAGGCCATGTGGGAGATCACCCCTGTTGTTGCTGGTAAATTGGAGGTGGGGAAGAAATGGGCTAGGTACTGCAGTGCATACCAATCTGGTGTGGGCTTATGGGAGGTTTTAGGGTCAGACAGGCAACATGAGGTTAACTTGTTTGCTAGAACATGTGGATGTAACAAGTGGCAACTTATTGGAATACCTTGTAAGCATATTGTGGCAGCAATATTTGCAACAAAGGAAAGGCCTGAGGACTATGTTGTTGACTACTTCAGGAAGGAAGCCTACATTAGAGCATATGCCCCAATTGTCTACCCTGTCCCAGGAGAGCATGATTGGGTAAGAACCGAGTCACCTGACATTGATCCTCCAAAGTAAAGCATCCAGGAAGACCAAAGAAAAGCAGGAGACGGTGTTAGGATGAGACCCCTAGTGTGACCGACAAGGCTAGGATGACAACCACCAGGTGTAATAACTGTGGTGGGATGTACCACAACTATACTACCTGCAAAAAGAAGCTGAGGCCTGATCTCCAGATCAGGCTAGAAGCTCACAAGGTAAGTCCAATACTAATGCATTACCATGTTCTCTTGCTTGTACCATGATGCAATGTTATAGCTTGTTCTTTTTCCTAGGCCAAAAGGCCACAAGAGCCACCACACCAAGCTCAAACCTCACATGAGCCAACCAGCCAAGCTCGAAGATCACATCATGATTCAATCCATGCTCAAAGCTCACATCAACCAACCAATGAAGCACGGGCAAGACAAAGAGGAAAGCTTCATTCTAGGAGGGGAAGAGCTAGAGGGAACACTAGCACTGCTTAGTGCTCCATATCATTCTAGGGTTTTCTTAATTTTCTTTGCTGCTAGTGATATATATATCGTCGGCCATAATGTTACAAACGCTATTCATATGTTGGGTAGATCTTTCTATAGCTGTGTTCTACATGGCATTCACCTTACACTGGATGTTCTATTTGTAACCACTTAACGTTTGGATGCTCAGCGAGGTGCCCTTTTCCCCTTTGTGCTTTTGAACCATCTTAGGCAAACTGTGATAGATTGTGGGTATAGTTCTTATGGAGAAGGTTTATAGTTCTTATTCACAAATTTGAAAATTTTATATCTTGAACCATTCAGCCCTTCCAGTTTATCAGAACAGTGCTTTGCAGGGTTTTCATAGCACAATTTTTTGGCTGACACATATGAAGTATCCTTGCACAGCATTGGCAGGGTATTCATAGCATAATTTTTTGGCTGACACACAAGATAATGGGTTCTCTCATGTTATTTATGTTTCTGACCATACGAAGTATCCTTGCACAGCATTGGCATGGTTTTCATAACACAAGTTTTGAACAAACTTTTCACAATTTCTGATGGTCCAGCTCCTGTAGGGCCCTTCTTCATGTCCAGTTCACACAAAAGTAGCATTCAGCTGTATGCAGTGCTGATGTACAATTTCCATATCACATATGCAAACACACAAATGATTTTATTTGATCAATGCAAATTTGCAATAGTATTCAATATACAAAGTAGTTTACACTGGTCAATATACAAAGTATTCAACACAAACACCCAGATTTGCATTTGCAAACAACAAACAAAAGCAACTACGAACTTTGATGTAGCCTCCCATGGCATCTTTGCAGCATGCTCTTGACTGGCATCTTGTAAAGATAGCAATCATCGCAATCACTTGTCGTTCTGGGACAGGAAAGAAACCCCAAAACACAGCGATGAAAAACAAGTCTGCCTGCATTAGACGAGATGACATTGTCTCATGATGCTACAAATAATGAATTAGTTGTATGAGATTAACCAATTTAGTTACTAATTGCATTGATCATATCGTAAGTTGTGAGTATACACCTGATCTTGTAGATTTTTGGCGTGGTTGGATCAGAGTGCCACCACATAGGGTGGCGGCGCCTTCCTTCGAGGCGACAAGGGGGCCTGCGCGGGAGATGAATGTGTTTTGGGGGGGGGGGGGGGGGGGGTGGCGGTGGCGTGGGAGATGAACCGGGGGGAAGGGCGGCGGTGGCAGTGCAGGAGATGAACCAGGGGAGGAGTGGCGGCGCTGGAGATGAACCGGGGGTGGGGGCAGTGGCGTGGGGAAATGAATTGGGAGGGGGAGGGGGTGTGGGCCTAGGAGATGAACCGGGGGGAGGGGAGGCGCCGCGGGAGATGACGGCGCAGAAGATGAACAGGGGCATCGCGCGAGATGAAGAAGAATGTGATGAGTCTGATGACCTCCTCTGATGGATGTGCTAATACGGGTTCAAATATGACGTGTACCTCGGAGTCCACATGGCTTGCAAGGTTGGACCGTCCTTAGTGCCACGTCAACCTGCGAGTGGGCCCTAGATGTAAGAGTAGCTTGGAATTTGTTAGAGGTGAGGTTCTGTGAAATTGTAATAATGCCATAATACCTGGGGTTATATGTGACAAGCCAAAAAAAAAACTTGTGGTTTTGTGTAATTTCGACCACAAAATTTGGGGTTTTGTAAAATTTACTCCTATTTTTAGGTGCTTCATGTGTGCCAAACAATTTCCAGGACAGTCAATATGCGGCAGAAAATAATTACCAGGTAAATCTATTCCAACATGGCTTTGTGATAGCTATAATGCAAACTTCGTTATTATGAGAGCTTAGAGCTCACCTGAAATGACCCTGCTAGTAATTTACAGAATGAACAGTGTGCTTTGTTTAGCTTCTTTCATTCACCTTTACAAGACACGTGCAGTGTATATCCTACTCTCGTGAGAGTTGATGTTTACTCATGCAGCTAATTATGGATTTTACTGTTGCTTATGAGGGTGGCTTATCGCAGATGATGCAATGCTATCTTATTTCATCCTTACATTGGAATTTCCTCCTTTACCATACTTTGCCCTCCAACTCTGTTTAGTCTTTAGGATTTAAATTTATCGATTTGTCTTTTCTGAATAGGTGCGAACGGGCCTCTAGCCTAGCGGTTAGAGCGCTCTAGTAGCACCCCTCAGGTCCTGGGTTCGACTCCTGCTGGGAGCGAATTTCAGGCTGGGGGAAAAAAATCCCCTCGCTTGCCCCATAAGCCAAAAAGCACAGGTCTAAAGGCTGGCCCAGGTCGTTGGTCGCGCAAGGTTGTTGGTCGAGGGATCACCCTGGATTGGTCGTTCTCACATGGGCTGATGCCGCTGTGTCAGGGTGGGGCAAGGGTTCGGGGATTTTCCTGATCTGCGTGAGAAGATCTTTTTAATATAAGCCCGGGGGGCTTCTTACCCCCGCAGGTCGAGTTTTTTTTTCTGAATAGGTCACTTGGTGTATTTTTTTCCTATGGCAAGCAATTTCCTCTTTTTTTTTTCTTTGTATACAGGATTTGAGGATGGGGAGGCAACCACAAAGGAAATTGATTTGTGCCTTACATTTTTTTTTGCCAATCCTTTTGTCGTTGATTCCGCTTCTTTCCTCCTACGGTCAGGGTTAGTTCTACATTCTTCTAATTAATAAAGTCTCTTTGTTGGGACGAGTCTTTTGCCCTTTTTTATTTGAGCAACAGTTTATGTGGAATCAGGAATTGTGAGATGACTGATTTTCCTTCTGCGCTGAATGTGTCCGATGAAATTCCACTCAATCAATCTATTACCCAATTTCTTTTGAAGCGATTTGCACTGGAGGGTTAGAACAGCTCCTTGTCATTAGCTTGTTCTCTGTCCGCATACTTCAATTCTCAATTTTTTGTGCAGTGGACAGCCCGCTTGAACGAGAACTGTCGGTCATTGCTATGGACTGTCTCCATTACACGTAATACGGTGAATGATGGAAAAAGGATTTTTCCCACCTAATGCCTTCTCTATTTCTATAGATCTTCTTGATGTGATTTATTGAAAGTGCATACGGTGCACTGCAAGAGTACAATTCAAATCAATGTGATTCTAGCTTGTAGCCAGGTAAAACTCTGGGTATATGCATGTTGAGATCATTCTGGATATACGCTATCTGAAGTGAGGTCTGTGCTCTGCTAAAAAAAAGTTAAATCCATGCTTAATTGTTGCGTTCATATTGTGTGAGATAATAACACTGTCTCTCAGCTTGCCTTCTGAACTATAAGGATTTTGACCGCAATTTGTTGTGATCCATCTTCATAAATCCAAATTATATTGATCTACTGTATGTGCGAATTTTAATCAATCTTTCATTTACAAATTAGTCTGGTGTAGTAAAAATTTGCAGAGTGTTTGGTTCAGATGTTTTGCACTTAATTTTCTCAATATATTTTTATGTATTGTTGCAATGAAGTTTTAGTTATTGAGTTTGGAATAATCATTATTTTACATACATAATTTTTAAAGATATACTTCAAGAAAATACAAAGAAAAAAAATCTTTTGATTGCAAATGTTCAGGAGTAGAATTTCTATTGATCGTAAACCATTGTTTTACTTGCACATGTTTCAAGGGAAAGTAAACCAGCAGCAATATTAGTGTGCATTCTTGATTTTGCAGACACTGTTTTGGGTGTATGGATCTAGATATCTACAGTTATTTTGTATATTCACAACAATGTCCGGCCACTAAAGATGTTTTAGTTTTACGTTTTTGATCCCGGATTTTTTAACTGAATGACTAATGATGACGCTATGTTACCAATATTTTGAATATACCACTAACCTTATAAAGCTTTCTTTACAATTTCTGATCCAATTTGTTGATCAATTAACTAATCTTAGATCATAAGTTAGTAGCATGTAAGCTTCTTGTATTTCTGGACCGCGACATTTAATATTTGTTTTGCCGTGCTTCTTCAAAATTCCAAATTATTATTCAGTTCAATTAGTAAAACTTTGAAAGGAAATAAGATGTGATGTACACCAACTAATTTATACTATTTTTTTCTTGCCCTTCTGAAGTTGCAGAAATTAATACTTGTGAGCTTGAGCACTCATTCCTTCATTAATGACATCATTTCTACTATGATGTCGTGCAGGTCAAGCAGATGCTTATTGCTCTTCTGAGTGAATCGGAAATGAGATTATTGCTATAGAAATATTTTTCTTCCAAAACAAGGCATTCATGTAATAGGTAGCAACCATCTCGAAAATACTTGCTAGGTTCTATACATCATCTAATAATACTTAATATAAGATAATATAATATCTGATGTGCTGCCTGTCTGTTGTGCGTACACACCCGCATGTGTGGATGAAATTAGAGATCCTTCAGTAGCACTCTGTCCTTCTTACTCACCAGTATTATAGATATTTAATGTCTAACAATCTTGGCCAGGTGGCTATTGTTTAGTTCCTTGTCAACTGCAGAAGAGGATTGGTGGAACTCTTTGATTTACTAGAAAAAGGGGAGCTTATGGAAGGTCCAAGGTTGTCATCACTTATTTCTGAGATGCATAAATACATGCGATTTGATTTATTTAAAGCCGCGACAATGTCACATGTATAGTACTTCTGTTCCACACTTTATGGATTGTACTGAGATTGTATTTCTCTGTTTTCAGGCAAGGAGCTCCAAGGAAGAGATATGGCTCCATGCTAGGGAGCAAGGGCAGAGCACGTCTTAGGACTGAGGAATCTTTTTATGAAAACCCATTTTTTTTTGAGCGCATCTGCCTGACCGGGAAGCACTGACGTGATGATTGGGATGTATAGGTATTCCATTATCCTCTTGCGGTATGATACTATTTGTTAGTTTGGAGGTACAATACTGTTGATTAAACATGTATGAAGTAATTCCTGTCAGTCAGTCATTTTATTACAAATCTTTTGTCTCCCAATCATTGTTCTGGCAAACTACAGCAACATTCGGTCATGTATGAAATTACCAGATATACTGACGTAAGTACATAACTACAGGTGAAAATAAAAGCACCAGGGTGAAGTAGCATTAGCAATATATGTGTGCATCCCACTTCTGTGATTACCAGTTAACTTAACTTATGAAAAAAATAACTGTTCACCAGCAATTTTTTAAGATATTGGGAGGGGAAACCCCTACCTACACTAGAGTGAACTTATTTGTTCCAGCTCGCCTTTGAATATTGATTTAGCCATATTTTCTTTCAGCTTCTGTAATCGAATCAGATTATGGGTACTCGTGTTATTGAGCTTTTCGTCTTAGGTTTTCCATGAGGTCCTTTTGTATACATGTCGTATTGGTTGATCTATTGTAGAAAAGAAGTTAGTACATACTTAGGAGAAATGTTAATACCATCTCGTGTAGCTGTAATGACCATACTGTTATATAGACCAAGGCCTTTTAACAAATTACGTCCAAGATCGTACGTGTATCGAAGTGTAGGAAACGAGCAATCATCGGAGAAGGAACCTCGGAAGATCACAGCTGAGTTTGAGCTCGACCTAGGAATGTCAAGCAAGCTATCCGTTTGATCATGTTGAATAGAAGTAATTTAAATAAAATTATTTGCTAGTATGCTATTAGTACCATGTGTATAAAAATGTTTTTGGAAAACAAATAAATAAGTGAGATGGATGGGATGGAGGATCTGAAAGTGGGCTCAATTGATGGAGTGACTGACCTACAGTTAAATAATAATGGGGTAGAGGGTACCAGGGTGGATAGCAATGGCAGTTGGGGGCCCTTTTACATACGGATATTATATAAGGATAAACCAACTTTCACTCATGTACGAGCTGTATTTATTGTATCGGTCATGGTCTCGTCAAAGATGGGCAGAGCTAAACTACCTTACTATACACTCCACATGGGTAAGGAGTGTATAATTGTGAGGATTGGGTAAGACCAGAAATGGTAAGACCCGGGAGCCTATAAGTAGCACAGTGGAGTGTTGGGTGAAGATGAGCCTGATCTGACCAACGACTAGCTTATAATCTGGTAGGTGTTGGGTGAGGGTAAGAAACTGCCTCAGGCCAACGACTATGACTAGTCGGATGAAGGTATAGTATATGGAAATAAGGAAAACAGCTCTGTACTTTGACTTGAACATCATATCCAAGGAAATGCGAGAAATCTGATGGCAATTAAAGTCAGGGTACCTATGGGTAAAGTGGTACCAACTTGCGTAGGGTATAAATCATGAATTCATGCCTGTCTCTTGGATTGGAAGCTACGGAAGCCGATCGGAGGCTCTTTCTTAAATACAAGTGATGAGTAGATTTTTGAGATATAAAATGGATAATCTTTCTCAACTAAGTGTATTTTCATAAAGTGGGGAGAATAAGCGAGGGAAGAAGAGGGGATACCACAAAATTCATAAACATGCATTTCCTACTATGCTTGCTAGGTACATTGTACTCACTCTTGCTATTAACCCTCCTTTGTTAGAACTGGGGCAATTTGATAATAACATTGAACTGGGTGAAGGATACTCATTGGATGACTACTACTATGATGATTGGGAGGTGATGGATTCAGGAAATGCTGCCTACAACCTGAATACCTTGAAGGAGGATGGCATGTCTAGAGAAAGCTATTAGTTTACCTATGTGAGTTAGCGGATGCTACGTCGCCCCAAGAATAAATAAGGCTAGGTGTGCCCCCATGAGGGAACTGTAATAGCGACGTGTATCTACTAAACTCTGTTGGAGATATTAAGCCTATATGGCATGATATTGTAATAAAGATGTACCATCTCTAATTAATGTTTTATTGCAACACTCTGATAGGTTTCTTATTCGTTGGAGTGGTGTTTTACCAACTAAACGAATAACAATCCGTTGACTAGTATTATTACTCCATAGTAATAACTTAATAACACGGGTCATCACAACACCCTTGGCCAATATTTCCAAATCGTCACACTCGGCAAGTAACCCAACATAAACAACATGATTCATTTCAAGTATAAGTCCCGATACATCAACTCGTGATGGCGGACGACAAGTGGTAAGTGATTGCAGTTCTTATTCCTCCACTATTATGCTAATCTAAAGTATGATACTCTAGCTCTAAATTTATCAAGAAAAATCATATCAGATTATTATCAAGGATGGCATGTAGACAACATAATTAAAGGTATCAACTGCTTAAGCAGGATCATTCAAAAGTAACTGATAACAAATAGCATCGACAAATAAATAATGTAGAAATTAACCCATATGTCCTATAACCCAACTAATAGGAATTCAACATGATCAAGGGGTCATGGTTTGCCTTGCGACTCATAGACGGGACTTATTCCTTCGAAGGCTTCGGGATCATCATTTCTAGTTTCAGTTGTCCCAGTGATTCCTTCTCTGTAATCTAGCATACACACACATATGAACAAAGCCAAATAAGCCTATTGTAGAGTTACAACACTTTTAAATAAAATACTACAAAAAGAAAAGGCAAAATGAAGGTGGAAGGCTATCGGTAGGAAAAACTAATGAAGAATTGGCTTCGGAAAGCTTGGATTTAGAGATAGAGGGTCAATAGTGATGTTTGGAGGGCTCACTTGGGTCTACGGTTAGTCTACTATGTAGAACCGGTGTTAGCTTAGTGAGAAACAACCTGGAACTATGTGAATCAGTCATAATTTGATTCTAAATGGGGCTGAATCAGTGGAAATCAAGTTTGACTCAGACTAAATGAGTTGGACTTGGATTGGACTCGTTCTAAAATCAGTTCAGGTCCGGTTTGGCTCAATGTGAGGTGGTTTGGCTTGACCATGTGTGCACAGTGTTGTGCATGGCTTGTTGGGTGTGAGCGGCTCAGGTCAGGAACGTCTAGTTGGCTTGGATGAACCACAAGAGCACAATGCTGATTGGCACAATTCTTCTTCCTAGTCAAGTAGATAGGAAAATAGAGAGAGGGAAAGAGATGGCAACAATGACTGCGGTGGCCAAACAGTGATGATGATGCACACATGGTGTATTCCTAGGCACCGTGAATTTATTTTGGGTGGTTTGGGACAACAGGGAGGACCGTGGTGATCAGAAAAGGTAGAGCAAGGGCGGCGGCACGTCAATGGGAAAACTCATCGACGGTAATCTCTGGTGGTCTCTAGTGAAAACGGCAGGTGCGTGAGCATAGGAAGTTCTCCAATTGTGATAGCTTAGCCTAAAACATAATGAGGAAGGTTGGCGGCGGTGGTAGTCATGGCGTTGAGGCGGAGCTTACTGGTGGCTATGCACGGTGGATGTGGTGGTCGATGGAGATGGGATATGGCAATGGCAGATTAAGGCGCACCTCGTGATGAGGACATTCATGGGAAGGGAATGATGGAGGCAGGGGATTAGCGGTGACGTGCAATGTGGTCGACGGCATGACAAATGGTGACGGTAGCTCCGGCAATGTCTCGGCACGAGAAAGGTGTCATTAGAACCGCAAGGTAGTGAGGGAGATGATGGCATAAGCAATTTTGGGAGAGGAACGAAGATAACGACGAATTTAGGCAGATTACCTGGGCGGTTGAAGAAATGGGTGGTGCTCTCGATGGATTCGTAGACGATGGCATGGCTCAACAGTGGTGCGATTGGCTCCTGGGAGTGAAGGTGGAGGAAGAGAGCTAGCTGTGGTTGCTACTCTGGTTTTAATGTCGCTCAAAGGTAGTGGTGCGTAGAGTACAATGAAGGCAGAGGTGACGTGTGGGCGTTGGTGTGGACGAGCGCAGGCATGCACGCTGGCGTGCAGTGGCACAAAAGCTTGCGCAAGAGCAAGGGTGCGGCGGTGTTGGCGCATGGCTAGCAAGGTGGTAGAGATGATGAAGCATCATCGGCGTCGGCATTGATCGGGCGAGTGGGTTGGAGTGGGAGGAGATGGGTCATCCGAATGGAGGGAAAGAAAGAGAAAAGGAGAAAAAAAGAGATGGGTTGTGGCCTAGAAAAAAGATGGAAGAAAGAAAGAAGAGAAAGATGGTCATGGCTAGGTTAGAAATGACCCAAGAGAGAGAAAAAAGATTTTTGAGGAATTTTAGCGAAAGAAGATAGGATTTTAGTGCACGAAAAATACAAAGAACTCAGAAAAATGTAACAAACAATTTGATATTGCATTTTGGAACTTTTTGGACTGTCACATTCAGATTGCACTAGTAATGCTTTACAAAATAAGGCCCAAGGTCGGTTAAACCTCCATGGATGGACCGATCTGACCGTCACGGTCGGTTTGACCACAGGCACAAGGCTAGTCTAATCAGCCCCCTTTCTCAGACCTAAAAGCCACTCGGGACAAAACTCAAATCTTAAGAACTTGTTAAATTCTCATCCAAATACTTTCAATTTTTGCATTATACTTGTTTAAACATTAGAAACCTAAACCAATCAAGAATCACAAAGTTCTTGGGTTAGGTATTGTGCCTAGATTTGATTCTCTTCAATTTAGTAAACTTGAGGATCTATGGTATGAGGTTTTTCATATATATTCTCATATATTCTAACAAGGTAATTTAGGTAAAAGATCAGGCTAGAACTCCTACGGACACAAAATCATAAATATAGCTAAAGAACAAGCAAAACCAAGTAAGAATGCAAACAAGACCTTGCTTGAGATAAAGCTTTGGTCTATTTCCGGTGGATGATGAACTTTATATACTTATGGATGATTACAAGGTTCAGCCAAAGCACCGGTCTTTTCTCTCTCATTTTTTTTCACAACCATGGAAAGAGACAAGTTGGTAGAACAAAACCTAAAATCAAGAATATTTAGATCTACCACCTCCTCTCCTCCACTTTAATAACCAGCAACAACACTAATGGGTCCAACCCATTAAGACTACCGGGGAAACCTGTCCACTAGCACGGGTTTTACACACTCACACACGTTTCTCAAAGTGTTTACAAGACTCAACCTGCTAACCCTTTAATGATTGATACATATGCCAATTCTAGCTCTCTTTATCCTAAACAATTTCTCCTTGTGCCTCTCTGTGCCGCGATTTTCATCAAGGTACCATATTTGGCCAATTACCAAAATAACCTCGATGAAGCTTCCGGGCACCTTCCCGGACTTTGTTTTCACCTTTATCTCAAAGAATCTTTATATGCTTTGACATATAACTCGTATTGCCCAATGACTACTCGTCACGTCTTCACACATTAGGTGCCCCCGAACCATCTCTATATGTATTGGTCTCGTCACTCGGCGCACCACATGCACCAACTTCGCCTCTTCACGATCTTTGTCTTCTTTGTGCTTCTCGCTTGAGCCACATAGCCTCACCTGAACTTACATGACCGCTCGGATTTTAGCTCCCCCGCCTAGTCTTGGTCTATTGCTATCAACTGTTGATGTTCTTTAAGCCACATGTATATCCAAAGATGAAGTAACTGTCTCAAACACAAATTTCATACACTTGATTCACGTCAAAACTATACATCATGCAACATAACACAACTAATTAATGGTACTCATGCCGTGCACACATTCATTCAACTCAAAAACCATTTTCAATTTTTTTGGTTGCACCCACCAGTCTGACTGCACTCCCTATGGCAGTCAGACTACACCGGTTATACTATTGGCCATTGGCTGGTTTGACCACTTAAGACCACTAGAAAACAATGTCTTTGAATTTTTGGTTAAACAAGTGTTTGGTGTTTAATTTTTCAAAAGTCTATGGTCGGTCTAACCGCTGGCCCCATAGCGATCAGATCATCGATCCCATGGCAAGTCATACTGCTTGAACCTTTGCAGCACAATCTGAAATTTGAATTTTCTAAAACTTTTACAAAATTTAAATTTAACTCAACCAAAGTACCAATTGTTTATCACAAATATATTCTAGACATTCATATAGTATGCCATAGAGATTCAACGAGTCGATTTACATGGCAAAAAGACTGACAGATGCTACTAATTGTGAAACGTTGACTTCTCTTTTTGGTGGGAAAAAAAAGACTGACGAATGCTGCGAATCGTCAAACATTGACTCCTCAACTTGGTCTTTTCTTGCAAGTTCGGAATTGGAGCACATGATCTAGGGATAGGTGACATTCTTGTAGGTAATTTTATACCTAAGTGAGTCTTGGTGGTAACTTAGCGAGTGGCATGCTTGTTTATCCTGACTAGATTGAATCAAATAGACAGATGCTTGTTTATCCTTACTGGACCGAATGAAATAGACTGGGTATTTAAGGCCAAGCTAGGTTCGATATTAAGCTTAAAATCCATAGATTGGTCTTACTTCGGCTCCAGTCCAAACAGCTTCGGCTTCTTAATTTTTCTAGCTCCCATCTTTTTTAAGCCAGAGCTTATTTGAAACGCGTCGACCCATCTTTTTTAAGCCAGAGCTTATTTGAAACGCGTCGACTTCTAATTTTAGTTTTTTTTCTTTCTCCTTTTTTCCTTTCCATTGTTTGTGGAGATATAGCAATGTTCTCATTTTTTTCTTATTTTTCTTTATTTTCATTTAATTGAATAACTTAGAAAAAGGTAAAAGCCGCTACAGTGTAATTTCATCTTTAAGCCAGAAACCACAGCCAGAAGCCGTAGCCAACGGGCCTCTTCTTTTTCAGCTTTCTTACAGTAACTAGCTTTCAAATGGAATGTCTTTTTAAGACGGGGTCTACAAGTTGATTGTAGTACACACTACAACGATTTTATTTATATCGATCAAAACCATATGTAAGTTTCTATTACTCTGTACTATCTTATAAACAGATCAAAAGTCCTAAACTGCAGCCAAAAGCCGAAGTAAAAAAAACAACGAGCCCAACAGCTGGTTGGAGCAACCCCTTAAACAGATAAGATTATATATAATATTCGTTTAACAATCCTATTCCTTGTGGGGGGTTGCTTGTGTTAGCGATAACCAGTCCAGAAACATCCAAAGCTGCGGATTTTGCTTCGACGACTGCAATCTGACCATGTGAAACGCTCATGGCCTATGCGACTCGTAGTATCACAGTAGCAGTCAAATGCAGCCAGAGCTGCGGATATTTGCCTCCAAACGCTGCCACTTGCCTCGTTTTCACACACAAGTTGTCCAACACCATCAAATCAGCGGAACGGGGAACCTCCATCGCTAGCGCTCTGGACCGGCACGGCAAGCACCCGACCCAACCCAACCCGCGATTTCTGGCTCCCGACCGAAGCCCCTGCCGAGGGCAAGCACCCTCCCCAAGGACCCCGACCCCTAAGCCATCAACGTGCACGGTGCACCCGACTACCGCGCCCCTCCCCACCACACCTCGCTGCGCCACGAGCCCCACGGCGTCGAGGTTAGCCCACCACGTGAGACGGCCCAGCGTGCTGCACGCCCGGTGGGGCCTGCCCGCCTCGTACACGTCCCGCCGCCTCATGTGCACAACCCGTACGTTTTCCCCCCAAATTTGGTTTTTGATTTTTGTAAATCTAACTTAAGGTCCTGTTAACAGCTTTTCGACTTTTCTACAGTAACTAGATTTTAAACGGAGTATTTTTTCAAGATCAGCTCTACTAGTTAATTGTAGTACATACTTTACTGACTTCATTTATATCGGCAAAAACTGCACATGAGTTTCTGTTATTCTGTAATCTCTCATACAAACAGTCTAAAAGTCACAAACCACAGCTAAAAAAACAGGCACTTGTTTTCCAAGCCCAGCAGCCGTGAAAAACGACATGTATTATCTACAGTGCTATATGAGCTCAGCAAGTGTTGTTGCGCTCCCCTACAATAGTAGCAAAAGCTATTGAGCCCCTGGACACAGTAGCAAATAAAATTGCAATGATTAGCACTAATTAAATATGATTATCATTAATTAAGTACACATACTAATTAAACTGAGGACATTAAATGCGACATACGTGGCTGGCAGACGTCCTATCGAGCTCTCATAGCTCGGTAGGTATACCGAGCTCGGTAGATCTAAGAAGAGACTAGACTTGTAAAAATAAGTGCTCGAAAGTTAAATTTGAAAAAAAAGGTTGTGCCATTTGTGTGAACATCCCGCACGCTGGGGCCTCATCGTACGTGTCACGTGCTGAACTAGTCGTCCCCACCGCGCCCCCGGTTCGCCTCTAAGAGCATGTACAATAATATATACAACAGTAGTTTATAATACACCTTCATATCATCTATATAAAGGATTACAATAACGCATACAATGTGTCATCTATATAGTTGTCTATAATAGTCTCATACAATTAATATGTTGTCTATATGATTATTTATACAGTGGTATATATAGTAAAAAGCTGACTATAAAATCGTCTGTTAAATAGTAGACAACATCTTCCCCTCTGCTTCTTCTCTTTTCTCTATATCACCTAAAATTCTATATCATATACGTTTACAATAGCTAGTATGTATATTGTAGATGCCCTACGAGATGCTGTCCGCGTGCCCCGTCGGATTCCTACCGGGCGGCTGACGTCTACGCCATTTGTCCGTCGCTCCGCACGCTTCGAGATGGCTAGCGTTAGCGCGACCGTCGGATTAGATCCAACGGTGGTGACTGTGCTTGCGCGGAAGGGGAACAAAGTAGAGTGAGGGGACATTAATCGATGCGGTTGATTTAACCCACCCAAGTACGGTGTACCCAACCCACCCCTCCATTTCATTTGCTCGTCGCGTTGGCTCCGCTCCAAACGCAAAGCACCCAATTCCATCCCCACTCGCCTCGCCTCCCAGGCCGAGCCTTTCCTCCTCGCCTCTCCCGGCATTTGCTTCCCCCGAGCACGGCCGTGCGATACGAAACCGACGGCCGGGATGGAGTCAGACTTGTCCACCTCCCCGCAGCGGCGGAGCAGCAGCTGCTACAGCGACAGCGGCGACTCCTCCTGCTCCGAGCCCTTCAGCGAGTGCGGCAGCGACGACCTCTCGTTCACACCCGCCGCCGCCGCGGGCATCCACCGGCTGCTCCTGTCCTGCGCGGCGGAGGCGTCGGACGATGCGATCTCCTCGCTCGTGGCGGAGCTGGAGTCGCCGTCGTCGTCGCTGGACTCGCTCCGGCGCGCGGCGATGGAGCTCCGGCTGCTGGCGAAGCACAACCCGGACAACCGGATTCGCATCGCGGCGGCCGGGGCGGTGCGTCCGCTCGTCGCGTTGCTGTCGCACGCGGACCCGCTGCTGCATGAGCACGGGGTCACGGCGCTGCTCAACCTGTCGATCTGCGACGAGAACAAGGCGATGATTGTCGAGGCCGGCGCGATACGGCCGCTCGTGCACGCGCTCAAGTCGGCCGCGTCGCCGGCCGCGCGAGAGAACGCCGCGTGCGCGCTGCTCCGCCTGTCCCAGCTCGACGGCGCCGCCGCCGCGGCCATCGGCCGCGCGGGCGCCATCCCGCTGCTGGTCTCCCTCCTCGAGACCGGCGGCGCGCGCGGGAAGAAGGACGCCGCTACGGCCCTCTACGCGCTCTGCAGCGGCGCGCGCGAGAACCGCCTCCGCGCCGTGAAGGCCGGCGCCGTGCGCCCCCTGCTCGACCTCATGGCGGACCCGGAGTCCGGCATGGTGGACAAGGCCGCCTACGTCCTCCACTCCCTGGTGGGCGCCTCCGAGGGTCGCTCCGCCGCCGTCGAGGAGGGCGGCGTCCCCGTCCTCGTGGAGATGGTGGAGGTCGGCACCCCGCGGCAGAAGGAGATCGCCACCCTCTCCCTCCTCCAGATCTGCGAGGACAACGCCGTCTACCGCACCATGGTCGCCCGCGAGGGTGCCATCCCTCCCCTCGTCGCCCTTTCCCAGTCCTCCTCCACCCGCTCCAAGTTCAAAACCAAGGTACCAATCGCATATCCTCATCAAAACACAATCTTTTCGCCCATTGCAATTGCCAATGGAGTTCGCGACTTAGGCCCTGTTTGGAATGCGGGAATTTTTTCCGGGAATTGAACTGTTTCTGTAAAATTCCTGAAAAATTCCTGTGAAATTCCTGTGGAATTCCAAACAGGCCCTTAGGATATACTGATCGGTTTGGGATTCCGCAGGCGGAGGCGCTGATCGAGATGCTGCGGCAGCCGCGGACCACGAGCCTACGCGCGAGGCCAGCGGCGGTCGTTGCGGCGGAGTGATCCTATTCATTCCAATTCCACCTTGGCCGTGCCAAGCGGCGTGCCTTCCCCCCCTTCCTGCGGCGAGACGAGCCGGCGGCCCGGCCGGCCGGCCGGCGCGCGCGTGTAAATAGCAAGCAGCGTGTTTAAGTCCGCGAGCGAGTGTACATTTTCCTCAAGCGAGATGACGAAGGTGGTGGAGAAGAAAAGTCTCCCTGTAAAATTTCTTTCTCCCACATTTTTTTTTGCTTTTGTTTTGTTCTCTAGCCTGGTTGGTTCCTCAACCGAGGAAAGGGTGTGAAAAGTGCTACAAAATCCGCGTGTGCGCGTGTGGGGGTGAAGTGAAACGGTGAATTGTGCTATGTGAGTGAGTACGCGTGTTGCGTCAGCAATCAACCGAGGATATGCTTGCTCCGAACGGCCGGCAGCCGTTGCTTTTGGCATTTTAGTGGGGCGACTGCTGTAGCGGTTTTTAGTTTCTTTACTATTTTAAAAGTACAATTTGACACGTCCATTCTACTCTAATCTTCTTACCATTCTTCACTTTTCTACTGATCAAAACAACTCTCTTCTATAGCACAATTCTCTATACATTCAATGAGTTCCGTTGTAACGCACGAGTACCAACTAGTAAACCCAAAAAAGAAAGATTGAAAAAGACAAAAAAAAACTTAAATTAAGAAGCCCGGAAGCCAAACGGGGCCATTCGGTTAAACGTTTCTGCAACGTTCTTACGTGCTCCCGCCGACGACGAGTGGTTGCGGTTAACCGCCGTCAGCTCCGGCTCCGTGGTAGGAACGGCGAGTTCGTTGGCCGTGAGTGACTTGCCAAATCGGCAACCTTTACCGGTTCAAAACGAATGAGATGGTTCAAAATTTTTCTAGTGGCCGATCTCCTTGTCATCTACTTCTTTGTCTCCGGTGCCACCAAAAAGCCGGCTTCTGCTGCTGCTGCTGCTGCTGCTTCCTGTGGTCTAGAAGACGCAGGACGGATTGATGGATGGCCCCCTGAGCGGTAAAGCCGAGATCTGCCCGGTAGGTTCGATTATTCGGCCCCTGCAGCTGAAAACGACGTTGTTCTCTGGCTGAATCTAGCCTCTGCTGGTAGTTTTCGGCTCTGGAGCTCTCCTTTTCGGAGGCATGGAGGGCATGCCTCCCCCCTAGCAAATTTTCCTCCATTTCCTGCAGCAACGTGGTGGTGGTTGTTAGGATTGCGCACTTGTACGGGAATGGATATCAAGAGCACATCATTAGTCGTTTGTCAATTGGCATAGTTTTTTGGTCCGATTAACCGAAGACTTATAGAGCGAATACGAAAAAAGTAAATAGATTATCAGCTATTTTTGGTATAGTCAAACTGATATATGTTAGTACCGTTTGGATAAGATTATAATCGGGATTAGAGATAGCTTTCCTAAACCAATTCCTGTGCACGTATTATATACACTGATCAATACAATGCAAAGCTGTATGGTGCATTCATCCGAAAAATCATAGATATCTAGCACTATTCGTGTCTGAATCCGACTCCAAAAAAGATATGGAATATAATACGGGATGAGTGATATCCGTTTGTATATATCCGCATATCAAGTGATACGAGAAAGTTTGCTGTAGTTTTACTTAGGAATAAGATGACATATATACGGATTATCATGTCTAAACACGCGGAAATACTGAGTGCTTTTTCTCTGATATCTCGACGATTAGTCTCTTCATATTCGCTCTGATTGCATCCTACTACCCAATGTCCTATTTAGGGGTGCAAAAGAAGCGAAAAATTTCCATCCGACTATTTGTCCGAAGGTTTATGAAATGAATACGGAATGAAGAAATAAGTATCTAATATTATCCGTGTCGGACTCTAATTTTAAAAAATATAAAATAAAATATAGGATCAATGATATCCATATGTATCCGCTCGAATTGCATCCCTAGCTGTCATTACCCATCCCCTGTATGTACATGCTTGGCTGGACTCTACTCCCTTTTGGGATGACGTGGATACATGGCAAGTAGCAACCTGTAAGTTCTTTTGCTGAACGTTTCTCCAATCAGACGACCTTGTTTGTGCAGGACGCAACGCGCGTACGAATTCTTTGGAGTGTTCAATAGGGGGAGGCAGGCCGGTTAAAAATACTGGCTAGCTAGTGAAACGTTCTGATGTTGTCGTAGGGTTATTCATTGAAACCAGCTAATAAGTGCCTGTGTTGATCGTTCTTAGCTATTGTTACTAATGTGCTAAGTGTAGTGTATTAGTACTCCATTGACTGAACTATTCTTCAATACCCTTTCCAAGCATAAGTTTGACCTGCGAGTATCTTGTTGACTAGTCCCGTCCTTAGATCTTTCCACGTAGTAAAAAACACAAGGTTTTGTCCCGAGAACAAGAATCTCGCAGAGAAGAAACATCGATTATGACTAATTATGAGCCTACGAAAAATTCTACAAGATTGCAGCATTACAAACCAGGACCAAAACTAGCCACTGAAAAAAGGAACCTTAGTTGCTACACCGCATTCCTGCCACATAAAAACGCGGCTTAGAGATTTCATTCGAAACACCACTAATACACATTAGAATGGTGCTCTAACTAGTTTTTAGCTAAAATTGCATTGTAACGACGGTTACCTTTTTCTAAAACATTTAAAAAAATTATTATATCATCATTGATAATGCTAAGGAATAAAAATAAAAGGGAGTGTATAGGTATCACCCCGATGTTTTCTTCCTAATTATCATTTAAATTTGTAATCTTTGGATTAGAGATCAAGATGCCCCTTGTTTTTATGGGAGGGATTTTTTTTAAGGGAGAGGGGGTAGAATTCAAGGGATGGGGGGAGAATTCATGGGTATTAGATCTCTAATCTAATAGTCTTAAATCTAGATGATAGTTAGGAAGAAAATATCCAGATGACGTTTAACAAAACCCAAAAGAAAAAAATAAAAAAGACAAACAAAACTAAAAATAACCGAAATTAGAAGCTGGCGTGTTACAATGACTTCTGACTTAAATAAGTTAAAAATATAAAAAACCTAGAAACTAAAACCGTTTACACGAAGCTATATCCATTCTGTGTAGTTATCCCTTCACTTCTTTAAAGTTTTTAAAACCAAAGGAACCACCGAGCACACCTCGAGCAACAGTGGTTGCCGCCTCCGCTGAGCACCCACACATGCGCTGCCGGCTGCCGCACAAGCGGGCATGTGAGCGAGCGCGCCAATCGGATCAAAAACGAGATCCGCGGAGAAAGTTCGGTCCCGGCGCCTGAACGGGCCGGCCGGGGCGCGCCACGTGTTGAGTCCGGTCGGCTCGGGGGCAAAAGGCGGGAGACACGCGTCCGCGCCTGCCTTCTCCCCACTATAGCTCAACATGTTCGCTGTTAAGAGCAAGGCTAATAATACAGCCTTCAGCTGGCTGTATGTACACTTACAGCCCACTTATCAGTCTATTTATATAGTAGTTTACAGCCCTTTCTCTCACAAAGTTTCTTGGTTCTTGTGCTTCAGCTGACTGTAAACTTACAGTCCACCTCTCTTCTCTCTCCTCCTTTCTCTCCTCCACCTGAGCATACAGCCTATTAACAACCTCTTATTATACTTGCTCTAAGAGCGGCCTCAAGGCAAATGGCAATGATGGCAGCCGGCATCAATGGCGCCCACACCGTCCCACCCCGAGCTGCCCACACATGCAAAAATGGCATAAAACGCTAATCATGTGACGTGACCGTCGTTCGTTGTTTTTTTTTGAAGGGGTTGTGACTAAGAACATTGTTTGCTCTCTCTCTAAAAACATTGTTTCTTATACCCACATGCCTATCTTCGTGCTTTTTTTTATCGCAGGGAAAATTTACTTGGTTGTTGTTCTGTAGGGAACGCAGCGGCACGTGTATACACGTATTTTTACTCGTCTAATGCTCGACTGCTTCGTCATGACATCGTGAATTGTCGGTGTAGATGTTACCATGTGTGTGGTTTGCAATGTTCACTAATGAATGGCGGAAAAGGACATGGTTGACTATGCAGAGCAGACGATTCTGTATTTCTATGCATTGACTTGCCATCTCCCCTGCTATTATATGTTCCCATGTATTATTCCTCCCATTATACCTGGGTTTTCATACCACGAAGATGTGCGTGTGATAGTAGTAGTAGGGGTGGAAACATGAGTGGGAACAGGGAGCATAGGATGATCAGGCCACGACTCAGGACTCGGGACTAGTCAGGAGTATGGTGGTGCAAGATGAAGATGGGGCCTTGTGTAGTGTAATTGACTAAGGGGTGTTTGGGACTGCTCCACAAACTCTGCTTCACAAACTCCACCGTGGAGCAGCTCCACAAAAAACTGGAGTTTGTGAAGTACCTCTTTAGGTGCTCTCACAACTCCACCTTTTTTCCTCGAACAGGGTGCGTGGAGCTGAAACCGTTTGGCTAAAAAACGTGGAGCGGAGCTGAAAAATGTGGAGCGGAGCAGTCCCAAACACCCCCTAACTGAGGGAGGGTCGCCTACTCCCCTCTGGGGTGGAATCCTGACACGTGGCAGCCAGACGCGCGTGGCCCCTGATGGATTAAGGCTGTGTATATTTGGGGAAAATTGCATATGTACCCTATAGTTAGCAGTGACTTGTAGATTTGCCCCACACTTAGATGGCTTTGCTATTTTGCTCCATACTTGGAGTGCCCCCTTATTATTTTGCCCCACTACCCACCTGGCTGCTGGGAAAAGACATATCTACCCTTACCAGGGGTGGAGGACGGCGCGGGCGTGGCCGGCGGCGGAACGGAGGCAGGCGCGGAGGGGGCGGGGTTGGCCGGGGGCGGCGCAGCCGGGGTGGCTGGAGGCGGTGCAGCCGGGGTGGCCGGAGGCGACGGCGCGGGGAGGTCCCCGCCGTCGTCCGGGGAGGTCGCCGTCCACGCCGAACCACCCGTCCAACCCGTCGCCGTCAACGCCGAACCTCCCCGCGCCGTCGCCGCCGGCCAACGCCACCGCGCCGCCTCCGGCCACCCCGGCTGCACCACCCCCGGCCAACCCCGCCCCCTCCACGCTTGCCACCCCGCCGCTGGCCACGCCCGCGCCGTCCTCCACCCCGGGTAAGGGTAGATCTGTCCTTTCCCAGCAACCAGGTGGGTAGTGGGGCAAAATAATAAGGGGGCACTCCAAGTATGGGACAAAATAGCAAAGCCATCTAAGTGTGGGGCAAATCTACAAGTCACTGCTAACTATAGGGTACATATGCAATTTTCCCGTATATTTGAGCGTAAACTTTAAGTTTCTAGTTCTTTAATTTCTTTTTTTTATAGTTTTTTTACTTATTTTTAGATTTTTTATTTTTTTTTGTATTATCCATCACGACATAACTATTTTTTATTTTTAAAATTTTTTCAAATTTAATTACGCTGAAAAGTTATCAACAGCTATATTTCAAAATAGACTACTACAGCAGTAAAAAATCTAGAAGCTTGAACTTCGTAGACCCAAATAAACACACCCTAAAACGCACCACGCCACATGCATGCACCTCCAGCTGACCAGACCACTGGCTAATCAGGGCGCGCGGCCCTCGGCCACGAGCTAGCTGGCGTGGGCGCGGCTAGTGACGGGCGCGCGAGCCGGCAATCGGAAACGGGGCCACACAACCAACCAAGCTTGGCCGGCGCCGACCGCGCGCGCGCGTGGCAGGCAGGATGATGGCAACGCACGAGCGCGGCGAGGTGAGACGGACGCGGCGAGCGCAACAACCGTGGCAAACAGAGTCGCGCGCCGAGGCTCGTGTGCTACGTGACACGAACGTACGGGCGCGCGCAAGGCAGCTCGGTCTCGTGCCTTTCGTGCGTGCATCGATACAGTTCGATAAAATGTTAGATGTTTTTATGGCTAAGATCGATCAAGGCATGCAAGATAAATATCACGCCTGCCGCATGGGCTCGGTCGGGAGCGTTGATGACTGGCCTAACGACACGAATAATTGCTGTCGCCGTCGCCAAATGATGCGTGCCAATCTATAATCCTGATCTAATCAAGCCGTTCGCTTTCCAGGATCGAGTGTCCGGACACCAGTTAAGCGCCGCCTTTTTGAAAACTCGATTAACTTTCGTCCATGTACGTGCGCATGCCCTTCCTCCTTAACTTTTTCGAGTTAATTAGTTAGGCGTACGACCGCTAATAAACTGGAGTCACATCACTACATCAGATCATCATTTGCCCGTGGAGAAAGCGTGAGATTCAGAGCTAATTATGCGCGCGCGCGCAAGCAGAAGCAGGAAACCGTACGTACGCGCGGCTGCTTGCTTTGTCTAACAGCAGAGCCGAGTAAGTTATCGCATTGTCTGCGTCGGCACCGTCGGTACTGTATCGCTTGGATCGTCACAGCATAAATCTATTTTATTTGTCAGCATTGTTTTGAAAATACTTCTGCTCATAAATTCATAATATCTAATGAGATCGAAAGCACTATGTTTCGCCCTTGCCAAGGAGTAGAGCAAATTGATTTTTTTTCTTTCGTCTTTATTGGACTTTTCTTCTTCTTTTTTTTTTTTGCCAAAAACTAAGAAAAGTTCCACTGGTTTCTCTAAAGGCAAGAGGTGTCAAAGATGCATGCCCATTCTAAAATTAAATTGTATGCAGCAATGATTGTGTTTGGAGGTTTCGTGGCCACAATTTTACATTTGAACATTGTTGTAGGGGTGGTTCAACCCCCGCGACTGGGCCGTGCAACTAGTCTAACATATAATAGACCCAATAGTATAGAGGAATATACCAGTGTAAATATACCAGTGTACCCCCATCCTTTGTAAATACTAAGGGGTAGAATGAGGATTTCCCATTCTACCCCACTCACATATATATAAGCCCCCAGGAGGGGCAAAGGGGGTCATCTCCCTCATTCTTACTCAACTCCCCCACACAGACCTGGCTCCTCTCCTTCTACTAGTCCCCTTCATTTCTGTTTAGCCCGTAGCTACAACAAACATTTATTTTTGCAGCGTTTGAATTTTCTTTGTACGCGTAGAACTAGGTTGAGTGATTGACTACATGCATTAGACATAGACTTCAGAACTATTCCAAGAGGACCACTTCTCTTTCATGCATTTCGTTGAACTTTGTTTGCATGCATATGGATTTATCTAGGTGAAGAAAGGTAGAAGGTTACTAATATGTAATAGGCAACTTTCATTTATATATATTGACCAACTCATGCACTGTTTTTTTTGGGTACTCGATGATGCAAACACGTCCTAGAAAACGCGTTTATGCCAGAGCAATTATTATTTTTCCAAAAAAAAAATATAGTTTCACCAAGCGCAAACTTTCATAAAAATGGATACTCATGTGCAATGTTTTACAGTTGGTAATGGTGGAGCAGAAGCCGGATCATTTGGGCTTAAGCTTCTGACTTCTGATTTATTTTTCACTATTCATAAATTTCGTTTTTTCTAGGTTTTTACCTTTTTGAGTTTTTGGCCCTTTTTTCGTATTTTTTTGCGTTGTTCGTGATTGACTAACATGTTTTTTCCATTTTTAAATTTTTTAAATATACTTATGCTAAATAAGCCGCTATCAGTTACAGTGTAATTTCAACCAGCTACAGTGCAATTTCAACTATAAGCCTACTTATTTTAGCCCAACTGAGCGACAACCTAATACTGTAGAGTGGATAGCACAGTGTCTGAGTTATATTTAGAAATCACGAATCAGAACTGTGCGTGTTCAGTTTAAATCCGATACTACTCTAAACCTTTGCCAACTATGAAGAGCCAGACTGCATTATGACATGTCGCCCGGCAATCTCAATCTAGTTTCTGTAGCACTCAAAATCAGAATTTTAAAAACACATCTTATCCCTATCACTCTCTTTCCAAAACCCATCTATAACTCTCTCCATCCCATCTCTATCTCTCCATCCCTCTCCCATCTCTAACTATCTCTCTCTCTCTCTCTCCAATCTCTCTCTTTTCCCTCAACTCTCTCTCTCCCCTCGAGGAGCGGCGCAAGGAACCGACGGCGGCACTGACGGCAGGTGACGACTGGCGCAGGGGAGGCACGGCGCACGACATAGGCGACCGGCGTGAGGTGCGGCATGCGGCCACAAGGCGTAGGCGACGGCATGGTAGCGGCTTGGCAGCCGGGAGGCATAGGCGCTGACGACGGGAGTGGGAGGCAGCGCAAGGGTGTGCGAGCGGTGGGATAAGGGCGCGCAAGCGTAGGAGCATGGCGATGTCGAAGGTGGTGGCGGGCACATGGTGGCCTGGTGGCGTAGGTGGCTGGGTAGGCAGCTAGCGAGGCTGTGGTGGCAGCGACAGCGCATAGGAGACGGCTGCCATGGCGGGCGGCGGCGCAGCACAAGCGGCGGCGATGGCCGATGGCAACGGCGGTGGCCAGCCGGCGGCGGGGGAGGTGACCGTGTAGCCATGGCACAGTGGCCACATGGCCGGGCTAGCCAGAGCAAGGCCGAATGTAGATTCGCACGGGAGTTTTGCTGATTCGTGCAACAGGACGTAGTTCGGTCCGCCAAACGACGATTCACACAATGAAATTCAATGGACGTGATTTCTTTTGGCCGAACGATATCTTTCTGTTCATCCGTAGTTTTCCCTTAACTCTCGCCTTATTCGCCTCCATCTTCTCCTCACAGGTTCACACGTGGCCTCTGAGGAATCGTTCGGACAGTGGTACACCTCGGATCCCTCGTGCAGCGTGTCCACTAAATGTGCTCAAGGCAAGTACCTCATAGCCGTGGCCTTTCCGTTTCACATACCATTTGTTTCCATATTACTTGTCACCTTGCCATTGAGTACAATTATCATAACACTCATGCTTACCTGGCTAATATCATATCACTAAAATTACTTAGCTAATATCATATCAATAAAATTACCTTGCTAATATCATGTCACTAAAATTACATGGCTATTATCATATCACTAAAATTACCTGGCTAATATCATAGCACTAAAATTGCCTAGCTAATATCATATCACTAAAATTATCTAGCTAATATCATATCACTAAAATTACCTGGCTAATATCATATCAATAAAATTATCTAGCTAATATCATATCAATAAAATTACCTGGCTAATATCATATCACTAAAGTTACCTAGCTAATATCATATCACTAAAATTACCTGACTAATATCATATCACTAAAACTTACCTAGTTGTTATCGTAATACTAATGCTTGTCTGGTTATTATCACATTACTAATGCATGCTTTGTTATTATCATAATACTAATGTTTGCCTAGTTATAGACATCCAGTACTATATTCATAACATGATGTTCTAGGTTATCTTAATTCACATACCTTTAGGTTTATTAGAATACTGGATTAATAATGTTCTATAATTCATGCTTAAATTATTAATAGGGGTAGCATATAAACATGGTTCAAATATAGGTTTAAACCACTAGCAATCTTTTAACATTATAGCTGTTGTGTTTATTTTTCCTGATATCATAATCCTTTATTTGTATAATTTCATATGTGTCATGGATGACATTTATACAACACCTGTTAATCTGACTAATAATCACTCACTACACAATAAAACTTGGATGGTTGTCAACTCTTGTTTGAGCTATGTTATAATACTTTCTTAGAATAATTCTTATATCACTATTATCATATTATCATTCCACGTCACCCTCATATCAAAAATTATGTCTCTCTATTTTTAGCCTTCGCACATCCTTTTACTTCTCACAACTTTATCTTAGTCTTTCATTAGTTCCTTTAAATTCATACCATATAACATATTAACAACATAATTATTACCTGGCCTGGGGTTATCCACATATAGGGGAGATTGTCACCAACCTAGTAACGTACGGGGGGCCGTACATTTTCGTTACTCAGGATATTACACCATGTCTATGGTTATACAGTCGTGGACAAGGATGTGCCTGACTATTCTCGTATAACTGGGTATGTGAGAAGTGATCGCCGATGTCATTACCATAACATGTTAAATAACCATTACCTTGGTTCCACATCTCCGTTATCCCTATCCCTGATCGGTACCAGTGTTTCTGGTAACTTAATTTAATTACAATTAAGATGTGTCAATTACTTGCTTGCATTACTTGTCATTTAATCACCGTGTTGCGATCGTTATTAGGTACTTGCTGAGATTTCCAAATCTCACGCTTGCTCTTTTCATTCTCAGGTAAAAGGCCAGTGAAGTGATAGCATCATGCATGGTGGGAGCACTCGAGATTTCAGCACCGTGGCTTGCCATTATATATGGCATTTTATTTATTCCTCTTATAGTTAGAAGTGGACCGGTTCTATATTTCAAATATTTATTTCAGTTTCTGTTTGTTCTCTATTAAAATTTTAATTTCTTTGTGATTTATAATGTTGTTCTTATTTATTACTTACTTTGACGATGGCGTTTTATAGCAGTATCTCATATTAATATGAAGGGTGCTACAGTTACTCCAGCTTACAACTCAAAATTCGTTCTTCAGTTCGATTGTTTATCTTCCCCAGGTGCAACATTTGTTGGCATGAAAGAAAAGCTGTACCATTGGTACCATTGCTGTGATTTTGTATGATGATACTTCTAGGGAACTGCCGATAAAAAGAATCAAATCCAAGAAGATTACGACTATTTCATACTACTACTCTTCCTATTTTCTTCTTTTTTCTAGCTAAGATTAATTCTGAGCTGTCATTGATATGTGTCCCTCAGTAGGCTTACAAAGGGAGCGGTCATGTCAGCTTAAGAAACTATCAAAAGAAAAAGGGTATTTGGACAGAATCATAAGGTGTGCATATCATATGGCCTTTGGCCGCGACACGGTACTGTTAAATTATACATGAGATGTCTTTCTGAGAAGCTGTTGCATGAAAATGCTGAGATCTTTGTGCGTCTTGAGCTGAAACCATTTGGTTGCATCTGATAAGTCTTTGCAGTAGTTGGGATGACAAGATATCTTCTCAAGATAGTGATCTTGTTTTAAAATACGATGTGCCATTTCTGTGATGAGCTCGTGTACCGAATTAGCCCGTACAATTCCGTTTTCATTAGTACCAAGATCGCTTCAATTATTTCACAAGCTTTGTTTTGTCGGTGTGAGACCTAAACTGGGACAGGTAGAGATCTTATGTGGTAATGTGTCATGAATTGGTCACATTGACACCTTGCAATGATGCATCAAATCTGAAGCACTGTTCAGAACGCTTGGATTCTGTGGGAAATCATTTTGTTTGCTCTCATTAGATGTTACTATCAGTACCAAATACCTGTAGAATTATTGGACTATGGGAGCTAAAGCGATATAAGACAAACGATGTATAGACTATGAAAGTGATGAGAAAAACTGTGAGAAGGCAGGATTCTCTTCTGCGTGAACAGAAACAAGCCTTTCAGGTGAGGAAATTCATGCACCAATCCAAGTGAACCTAAATGCTACTACTCAATGATCGATATTCCAAAGCCAAATACTACCTCTTTTTTGGCTAAAATAATATACGCAGGTAGCACATGTACTACACTATTCCTAAACTACACACCTGACACTTTGGGAAGTTGACCAACGCATTACAACATGACATATTTCGCAACATTTCCATGTTAATTAACTAATCTCCAAGACGCGGAATCATATCACACTTTGGGCCATGAACAGTGCGTGAGATAGGAATGATCATACGGATATGTACAATCTTCAGCTCTAAGGAAAGAAAAGGCTAGCAGATACAGAGGCTCGTGTGACGTACTTCAGTTGTTAGGGAAGCAACATCTCTGCTTCCCTCTCAGTTGTTGGGCAGTAGGTGATGCTTGTGTCATGAACAAGACACTTCAAACTAATCCTAGGGAGGGAGGTGATTAGCTGGGGAATTTCTGTACTAGTAGTGGGAGAAGGAATGTGACAGTGGAAAGCTCCTCTGCAACTGAAGCGACAGGTCTCGCTCTGCAGCTTGCATGCACCATGCGCTTTGGCTGCAACCACAGAGAGTGCCCATGGCCGTTCTTCCGGTCAGCCTCCCAGAACTTTCCATTGAGGGGACTTGCATGGGAAATGTGATGCTTTTTTAGTGCTTAAACTTGTGGTGATGGTGCCATGGTGGTAGTCTCCATCCACCTTTGTAGAATCCTAAATTCTTAACCAGTTAAATTGTGTGAGGTAAAGCATGGATACTTCGTGTTTTGTCATTGACAAAACGTGCAAAAGTTGCATATACCGATAGGATTATCATCAGGAGTAGCTGCTGTTCAGCCTATGTGTCTTGTCGTCGTCGTTTGGTTCTCTCTTTCAAGATTAGTCAGGTCGTGAATCACTTCTGCAGTCCTGCCGACTTCCCTTTTCATCTGTATGAATTTTTTAGGTGCATAGCATAGGGATATGATACGACGGTGCAGACCAATCCTACTGTCGGCTGGATGCTTCTCAAATGCCCATCTTGGATTGCAAGCAAGATGCGTGGTACTGTATTAAATTCTACTGTTCAGTCTATTCTCCCTAGCCGTCCAGAAGTCACACCTTATCAATTATCACTACGAAAAAGTACCACACTAGAATATGCTAGACTAAGACGGCGGCAGATTGTGCGACTGTATCAGACAGCAACTCGAAACTAACCAAATGCTTCTGTTCCTTTGGATGACTCGAGCCACAGGAGTAGCAAGTGCTAGTTTAGCATACTGCCAAACTTCAAAGATTTTAACCAGGATAACAAACAGCACGACTAATGATTTCACAAAGAATTTTGATACCTTCGGTCTCGCAGAAGTGTGATGACATTTTCTGAAAGTCTGAATTCTGAAACAAACACATCTTGCAAAAACGTTAAAACCGCAGCCGTCTGCGCTGCCAAGAGTACAAGGCCATACGGATTGGAGACACGAATAGATAGATCTCGCTTTCGAGTCACAGGACGGGCCACCTCGAACGCCTTGGCCCATGCCGCATCTAGCTTCGTAATGAAACGGGGCGTTGAGAGGAACAGGCGAACAGACAAGGCGACCCCCGTCTCGCCTATTAAGATATGCTATGGGCGCAAGAAGGAACACCATATGCAATGTATCCTAAATACTTCGGTTCAAATTTCAGAAACAATGCAGAGGCAAGCTGACGAATTTCATTATTGAGATTAAGTAGCAACACATAAAAGCTCATCAGTAAGGTGCATGATTCACCAACTATAGTATTTACAAAAGAGAGATCTAAAGAGAGTCAGTTTCCACCATGGCAGTACCTGAAGCAACCTTGTTAATATCAGTTGAGCAAAGAAAATACCTTTTTTAGGGAACATGCAAAACTAGAGATCTAAATAGAGTCAGTTTCCACCATGGCAGTACCTGAAGCAACCTTGTTAATATCAGTTGAGCAAAGAAAAATACTTTTTTCAGGGAACATGCAAAAGTTTTGCATGTCATTGCATTAAGAAGATGGATAAGAAACAGTACAGTGAAAGAAGATGGATAAGAAAGGCAGATGAGTGAGGCAACTAGAAAGAAAGTAAGCGACGTCAGGAAACATAGACAGTGCACCAAAGCTGCGAGAGGGGGAACTAGCAGCTGCTTCTCAGGGGAGTCAGAAGCGAGTTCGCGCACGCCCAGCGCCAACAAGTTAGTTCTTGCTTGAGCTTGTCCACGAGCGCTTCGGTGCATGTCTTGATTTTGTCGAATACTCAGGCATTGCGTTCGCGCCAAATGGTCCAGAGGAATATATTGATTTTGTCGAATACTCAGGCATTGAGGAATATATTGATTTTGTCGAATACTCAGGCATTGCGTTCGCGCCAAATGGTCCAAAGGAATATATCGAATTTTTTTTCTATTGGCCTTAGGCGCTTGCTTGCGCATCGAGATCACTAGTCTAGCAGCTGAGTTTGTATTATTGGTGGTAGGCAACGTCTCCCAAAGAGGCGCATGTGCCCAAACTTACCGGACCAAGGGCAAAGTACAAGCAAATGATCGATTATTTCCGGGTTTTGTTCGCAAAGGGGACAGATTATATGCAACAACGTGCTGCACCTCGCCAGACAATCAGTTGTTCAGCATCGGTCTTGAATAGCTAGCCACGCAAAAAACTTGCATTTGAGGGAGCCTTACATTTTTAGATAAGGTTGTGAGCTACGAAGCGGATTCCACCAAGGAATAATGCATTGTAAGCGAACTTAGTAGAATACCCTTACGAGGAGTTTAATTTTCATATAATCTGGTCGTCGGTGTGAGGTTGGATAGAGATAGAGGTAACCTTGTGCCTTAGGATCAGGTATCCGGTGATTGCCTAAGTTGACATGGTTCCTTTTATTCCCTGGACTCAGGAATGTAGATCTTATCTAAATCTAAACATGAATAACAACTTTAACCCTAGGCTCTGATCATGAACACATACATAAGCATTAGTGCGGAAGTTTTAGTAGACGTACCCGAACTCGAAAAGGCCATGAGGTTGGTCGGGGATAGATGTCGGTGAGGCAGTGATGCGGAGGTGACCGACGACGTGAAGGAGGTCGCCGGGGTTGCGGTAGTCGCCGTGTGCACGAACGGAGAGGTCCGGTCTTCGTTCACCGTAGCGCCCGTAATAGATCGGGTCTGTGCGGGTTTAGGAGGCTTAGAACGACGCGCGAACCAAAGCCCTGCCGAAACCCCTTTATTTTATAGCGCTAGGTGACCGGGACTAAAACCAAAATCTGTTGGTAACCGCCTCCGATCAAGGCTGCAAGGTGGAGGCGTGCCTCCCTGAAATCTCGGGCTCTGTTAGCCGAGATCAACCCAACAAGGAATTGTGTAGTAGAGCTTGTGCACCTGTGATGGTTCTTTTGATTTTCTTTTGTACAAGTCTGCAGATGGATGGAGCTATATCTTCATGTGATCTCCCTTCAATCAAATTGTCAGACCAAAATAGTGTTCGATTGCCATCTCCAAGATGAACATGTGTTGCCGCCTTGAGCATTGCTAGGATGGCAAGTTCATGTGTAACTTGTAGACTTGCCCATGCGCGTGATTGGTCTGTTTTTTGTCCCCATAACCAATGTAGACGCAACGTATAGCCCATTGTCTTGAGGTCTATAATTCCTAGACCATCGACAACCAATGGCCTGCATATGGTTTTCCATCCCACTAGACAGTGCCCTCCCAAGACAGCTTCTGATCCCTTCCAAAAGAACTGCGACATCTTTTATCAATTGCTTTGATTGCCCACGATGGTAAGTCGAGCGAAAGAAGGTGGTAGATGGGAGCCATTGAGAGGGTTTGTTTGAGGGGATTTTGCTCCTGTGCCCCAAAGTTTAATGGCGTTTGCTCATTTGCCCCATGATGTCTCACTGACATGTGGGCCCTGGACCTGCATGTCGGTGAGACATCATGGGGCAAATGAGCAAACGCCATTAAACTTTAGGGCAAAGGAGCAATTCCCTATTTGTTTGACTACGACGAGTCGACCGCCCGATGACAACAAATTCCCTTTCCATGTCAGGAACTTCCTGATGAATCGGTCGACCAACGGGTGAATATGAGATTTGGTTAGTCTGGCTAATGAAAGTGGCAGGCCCAGGTAGTTTACCGGAAAAGATGACAATTGACAAGGTAGCTCTTGTAAGGCAAGATCGACTTCATCCTATGAGAAACATATAGGAGCCACAATGCTCTTCTGGAGATTGGCACATAGACCGGACGCTTGTCCAAAGTTAGAGAGGATCGTCTTGACTGTCTGTAGGTCCTGCTGTGTAGGTGCAATGAAGTAAATTACATCACCAGCGTACAAGGATATACGTTCCTGTAAACCTTGGACGCCTAAGGGGGAGAAGGCTGAGAGCGAGTTTGCTTTGCGAAAATAAGCGTTAAGAACGTCCATCACCAATAGGAACATCATTGGGGAGAGTGGGTCTCCCTGTCTTAGACCACGTCGTAACTGGATGTGATCTCCAGGCCTTCCGTTCAGCATGATTTTGGAGGAGGCAATACTGAGCCATATTGATATCCATTCGCACCATCGTGCGTCAAAGCCCATATTCCTAAGAAACTGAAGTAGGAATGGCCTAGAAACTGAGTTGAAAGCTTTAGAAATATCAAGTTTCAATAGTAGAGAGGATTTCTTCTTGGTCTTAAGATTCTTGGCAGCAAAGTGGACTAAACAGAAATTGTCGTGTATTGTTCTTCCCGAAATGAAGGCAGATTAGTTAGGTCGCACGAGGGTCGGTAGTTCCTTTTTCAATCGATTTGCTAAGACCTTAGCGAACAATTTGGTGAAGCTGTGGACTAGATTAATCGGGTGGTAGTCTGTAATCCCATTAGCTTCGTTTTTCTTAGGCAGTAGAATGATCAACGCATTGTTCAGCCAATGCATGCAATGCCCTTGTAAAAGAAATAGGGCTTGGAACGCATTCATGATATTTGACTTGATCACCAGTCATGCGTGTTTGTATAAAGTCCCCGTGAACCCATCTGGCCTAGGTGCTTTTGCCGACGGGGAGTTTTTGATTGCTTCCTAAACCTCCTCCTCTGAGAACTCCTGGTCCAAGTGGGAAAGGTTTGCTAAGGGTAGCTGTAGGAAGTCAAGATCAACTATGTGATCGCAGTCGACGTAGGTGTTGAAGACCTTCTCAAAGTACTCTTGGAAATACTCTACTTTCTTGCCTTCGTTGGTGATGACTCAATTTTGTACGTGAAGGGGGTCGATGTAGGTTTTTTCCATCGATGTGATGCATGAAAGAAGAAGAACATCTAAGTTTGAGGGACTTCGCAGCCACAGTTCGTGAGGAGAAAGAGGGTGGTTTTCATGCGCACTGTCAAGCTAGAAGATGAACTCCTTAGCCATCAGAAGCTGCATCTTGATGTCTTCAAAGCATTTTTGTCCCCAGCTTTGAAGGCCACGGTAGTAATTTTGACAAATGCATGTAGACGCCTTAGGGGGTCTGAAATATTTGCGTCATATGTTAGAGTTAATCTTGATACTTGTTAGTAGGAAGTCAATTATTTAGTGGCTACCAGGTAATGGGTGCGAAGGAATCGGTGTTGGACCGAAAAAGGCGACAGAGGGGGGGGGGGGTGAATGTCGGTCAATAAAAACTTGCCCCCAGGTACTCACAAATGATTCACTCATTCAATAGCTAAGACCCTATGAAAGATATACACCAACTCAATGAACCTTGGACAAGAGCAATTTTTCAGATAGCAAACAGGAGTTCCCTTTCCTTGCCAAATCCAAGAAAATCAATGAGACACTTCTATTCTTCTTGGACAAGGGAAGCAAGAAAGTAACTACAATAGCTAGAGAGACCTAGAGACCAAGGAAAACCAACCCATGAGCAAGAATTTCAGAAATATGACAAAACCTGAACATTACTGGCAGCAGCTACAAAAATTTAAATTCCCACTCAATCCTTGAATCTTTGGCCATGAAACTTTGAGGATAGCTACTTAATAGCCATAGGAATCTGCATGCCAAGTTTCGTCATTTTTCATGAAGGGAATTAAAAACAGCCCCAAATTATAGAAAGGTCTGAAATCTGAAAATCTTCAGAGAGGAGCACTCAAAAACCCAAATTTCTCCATGGTCTCAAATCCTTTGCTAATGAGACTTTCCAGATATCTAATAGATAGCCTTAAGACTCTGGATACCAAGTTTCAAGTCATCTTGCAAAGGGAAACAAGATTTAACTCAAAACCCTAGAGAAGACACAATTCTGAAATTTTGCACGAGCTGAACCAAAAAGGCCAAGTTTCTCCTAAACCCTTGATCCTTTGCTAATGAAATTTTGCAGACAAGGAAGCAATAACCAAAGAACCTCTTAGCCCAAAAATCAAGTCAATTCCTCAAGGGAATCAAAATCTGCAATAAACCCTAGAAAGAGGAGAAAGATGAACAGAGCAACTCAAAAGGGAAATCTGAGAATAGAATTAAGTTTGCTCTAGGATAACTCGATCAAATGATCTTGTAGCACTAACCCATCACAGAGCAACCCATTTTGGCCAATCCCAGCATCAAACACAAAGAAACTCAAAAACTCACAAATCACCAGAATAGAGCATCGAAGGAAAAATAAGAAACAGGGAATGCAAACTTCAGATTTCATTCATTAGATCAAAAGAAATACAGAGGAGTCCCCATACGCCTGGACATTAGAACAAGAAATTTGATTACAAGTCTCTCAATCCCTCATCTCCCTCTCCCTCTCAAGAATCACACACTACATGCTTGGAGTGGATGAACACACACAGAGAGCTCACATGGAGAACATCGAAGGAGACACTCAGGGGACACCCCTGCTGCTCTCAACCACTAAAGACTAAAGGAGAAACCACCTCCTAAAGCCTCTTTTGACTAGAGCTAACCCTAATTCCCTCCAAGTGCTCAAGTGGGCATGCAGCCCCTCCTCTCCTTTTATAGCGCTTGGCTAACGGGTCTCCGCCCCGTTACGCCCGCTACGTCCAACGGAGCCCGCTCCCGCTTGTGCAGCCTTGCGAATTTCCCGATTCGCCCCTCCTGCACCTTCCGGGAAGCTTCCGCGCTCCTTGTCTCGCACGCCTCGCAACCACCTCGAGTCCACGTCGTCTTCGACACATCCCGACCGTTCTGACCTCAGCGCCACCTGCGCCTAGTCCGGTCCACCGTGTCTCACCACGACTCCGCCCGATGTCCTGCAGCCACACAGACAAGAAACACATCAAATAGCACCGCTCGATACTTGAAAGCATAAATAGCATCAGTAAGTCATACTTACGCATACCGAAGTCCAAACCTGTCGAATAATCAGAATATACATCCTAATCCCATACGACCAAGTTTGACCACAGTTCGACCGAGCCCGTTGCACCACGCAATGACTCGACTCCGAACCACCCAAACCAAACTCGACTAAACATAACCAATGTCAATTACTCATCATACACATGTGATCACCTCCACATGGTTCATCAATCGGTCACCGAGAATGGGTCCTACAGCTGTGTGTGCGTTAGTGGTAGGTGTGGCTGCATGCGTGCTAGTACATGTGTGCATGTTTGGCTTATATAAGCCTACATGAGGAGGTTGTTAAATGTGGTGCTCGAAATTGCAGTCAAAGCCGTGGTCGAAAATGCAGTCGAAGATATGGTCAAAGCAGTGGTCGAAATAGGTGGTCATAGAAGTTGCATCCACTGCTCGTGTGTGTTCAATCCTAGGGGCAGAGCCAACATCACAAACCCATAATTCCTTAACCGCCTCAAGAAATCATTCCTGCATGGTCCAGAATGTTCAAAGTGGAATCGGCGTTTAGCTGAGAGCAGGGTCTGAGTGGAAATAAGTAGTGGGCAATGGTCTAAAATTGCAGTGGACTGAGCCAGCATGAACACGCCCGGGTGTAAATCTTCCCAGTCCACTGAAACGAAGGCTCTGTCAAGCCTAATAAGGGTTGGGGTGTCACGTTTCGTTGTTCCAAGTGAATCAGCGACCATGCAAGTAGAGTTCCTTGAGTTCAAGATTATCGATAAAACGTTGAAACTTCCCCATGGGCCGTATATGGAGGTTCGCGTTATTTTTGTCTGTAGCCGAGAGTATCATGTTGAAATCCCCTATTATGAGCCAGGGGCTGGGCATGAAGCTCTTACACTATAGAGTTCATCTAGGAATAGGGGTTTGTCTTAGTCTGTGGTAGGTCTGTAGACGGATGTGAGCCACCAGGTGGTGTTGTTAGCCCACAACGTCACATGAATTGTGACCGAGTGGGTGTGAATCACGCTACTAGAGTCTGAAATTGAAGAATTTTTCCATGCAGTTAGTAAGTCGACGCGAGTGCCAAAGGTAGGTAGATACTCGAAAGAGTAGGCGGAACCTAAAAGTTGCATTGCAAGAGATGCCGAAACAGCATCCAATTTTGTTTCTTGGATACAAACTACGCCCGGATCACAGTCATTCACCATGTTTCTGACAAAATTTCTGCGTGCGGGTGTGTTTAAACCGCGCATGTTCCAAAGAAAAATACTTACAGGCCCTCAATACAGCATCAGTTTCCACCGGATTCCTCGACATCGATGGTAAACTCATACTCCTGGTCGCTGCCCAGAAAGGAATCTGACATCAAGTAAATCATGTAGCTCCTTCTCCCTGCTTCTGCAGGAGCCTTAAACTCGAGCTTGACCCTGAATCGGCCCGACCTCGGACTGCAGATTTGTCGCCTGCACAGGATAACACAGTCACATTGTCCCCGGCCCTTATATCGTCACCATCACGTACATCATAAGCCATGTCAATGCTGGGGAACCGTCTGAGGAGTTCAATCACGTCCTGAAGCTTAGAGCTTGGTAACTGCAACAGTTCTCGCATGTCATCAGTTCTCATCTCGGCCAAGTCGAAGATGCTCTCGACAGCCTTCTTTTCGTTCTCCTGGCACCGATTTGCTAACTCCTTGGTGAAGTGAGGAAGCTGTAGCAGCACAGAATCACGATCCCACACACCCTGTGTCACCATTTGACTCAACTCCATTGCCTTGAGAGCGAGACTAAGCCATCCGTTGCTTGAAATAACATCAACCATTGCCTGGAGGAGCCCGTGGACAGAAAAAAGGACCTCACGCTGGTCGGTAGCCAGGTCCCCGACCACAATGTGCCTTGCAAAGTGGGCTTGGAGCAGCACGTTGGCCTTGATATGAGGATCACCATACTTAGGCTTGTTGATACAGAATCTCTGGTGCCGGGCAAGAATCTCGATCGATCCTTCCTCGTCACGACGACTTGGCAAGTCTGCATATTCGGACGCAGATGATAGAATCTCCAGGAGGCCCTCAATAGCCACAGACTTGCTTAACTCAAGGTCGTTCAACACAGTCTCGACCAACTCAGAAAGATGGTCTGAAAGATGCCTGTGACTAAAGCCCTGCAGGTTGTAGTAGTTTGGGTTCTTGGTCAGCCGCCTGTACATGAAAGTCCACGTGAGGTAATCCCCAGCATCTTGCTTATTTTCTATAACTCCACCAACAACCTCAGCATTCATGTGATCATGCAAGAAATGGTGAAGATGATTCTCAACAGGGAGGGACTCAAAAAGAAACTTTTTGTTGTACTCCTTACGACGTGCATCGCACAGGATAACACATTTCCCAGAGTTATCTTGAAGTGGTCTGTTGGCATGGCCCATCATCTGCAATATATCCGCGATTGGATAATCAGTGATTCAGTATTGACCATTCTCCCGGCCGTCATAATATTGGGTTCCCATGACAACCACCAGATGGGCAGGCAATGATCTTGCCCAACACATTGTGCTGCTTGCAAGACACTTGTATTGTCCCATCAGCAAACAGCTGGGTCAAGTTCCTGATCAAGGTCACTCATACCCTCGTGCACAAGTAGCCCACACCACAATTTAGGGTGGTCCGAAGTGTTTCTTCATTGAAACTAGTGAAAGTATACAAGTCATGTAGTGAGCCCAGAACAAAAGGCATTCCACCACCCTCAGCACTTGAACACTTGAATACACACATAAATACAATGCAGTCAACCTTGCATGCTTGTTGGTACAAACACTAAAGCAGGCTTGATATTATTTGCATATTGCATGATAGCTGCATGTGTTGGCTTTGTCATTGCTTGCATCTCAAAGTTTGCTATATCCACACCCAGAATGTGTATTTCTAATGGCACAGTTCGCACTGTGGGAGTAAAGCTGAAAAGGCTATGTGAGGTAGCACCAATCCATTCCCCGAAGTCTTTAGCATTTGCAAGTGAAGCAGAAAGTGCCACAATCCGGATGTTACTGCCAATATGGTTTGCAATGCGCACCATCCTAAATATGATGATTTCCAGAGCATGTCCTTTTGCAGATCCAATTAGACAGCTGACCTGTTGAATGTGTTTTCACTGCTTCCACTGGCGCGGGGGGGGGGGGGGGGGGGGGGCGTCACATTTTTCAGAAGTACTGATTATGATTTCTCCTTTACCAAGAAGCTTCAGATCAGCTGTAGTTTCACCTGTTAACTACCTGAACAGATTCTCCAAACTTCCCCTTCCAATCCTTGTATCTTTCTTTTGCAATAGCCTATATACAACCCGCATGTTGCTCTCACCAGATGCTGCCTTCTGATGGTTCTTGACTACGGCAAGTTCTGCACATACGGCCTTACCACTGCCTGAGGGTGCAGCAACTAGCACATTGTTGGCACTGTTATACAAGGCACTAAACACTTGTCTGGATAGAATTGAAATACTGGAAAGCGCTAAAAAGACCTTCATACTATTTCTCAGTGCAGTAATTGGCAATGGCTGCAGATCAAGCAGTTCAGTAGGGGGAGCATATTTTTCTGGTAGAATCAAGTGCTTGAAACAGACAGGCAAAATTGTCTGAGAACCAAGCCACCTGTCTGATATAACACTTGGATAATATTGAGGGGGCAGTAGCTCTTCAATTAGCACAACAAAGTTCAGTTTGTGGTCTTCATGCATGTATTGTCTGTTAAGCAAGAAACATTTATGGCGAAGAATGTATTCGCCGTCATTATCCTCAACTATAACCCTGAAGGACCATATGAGAATGTCCACAGTGAAAATGTGGAATTTGCAAATTTGCAGATTTTTTCTAGACAGATTGTAGATATGGATGATTTTGAGAATTTTAAATCATAAAATCAAGGGGCTTAAGAGTTCATGCCCTCGTTTTCAAGCAAAATGGTGATTTTGCCCTCATTTTGTAAACTTTGTGATTTTACCCCTGTGTTTTTGAACTGAAGGGAGAGTCTGTCCCTATTACGTTAAAGCTAGTTAACGGTGTTAACTTTTGCACGAATAGACAAGTTTGCCCATGTAATTTTACCCCTGTTTTGTTAGAGAATTTTGTGATTTTACCCCTATTTCAAAATTGAAGTTTTGACATATTTGGTAGGGATGTTGTCAACAGAATTAGACATAAATTTATACATTCGTTTTATTAATATAAATCTGGACAAAATTTGTCAAATTTTGCAAAATTTGGACAGCATTTATGCCAAAATTCAAAGAAACACAATTTTTTATCACACAACTTGCATGTAAACATTAAGAGATTACGGATAACCATGAGATATCATGCCATACATGTACATGTCACATTAATGTCTAGATGACATACGAACATATCCATATGACATGGCAACATACAGGTCCGCATGACATGTCAAACAAAAGTAGCAACTAGCATTGGGTTTTTAGATCTCTATTGGCAAACATCACATTCAACCATCAAGACCTAACAAACTAGCAAGTCTCCCAGCAGTTCCTCCTCCTCTCCTTCCCCTTCCTGAACCTCTTCCCCTTCCCCTTCCTGTAGCAGCACCACTTCCACATCATATGGAGAGAGTGAAAACAAGTTAGTACAGTTAGAAATGCTATAATTTCCCAAAAAAACTGTAGTGGACAGCAATGCGTTCATGAATTACATTGTCTCATTGTTGTCGTCTCTTGACTCTCCTCCCCTTCCTGACCCTCTTCCTCTTCCCCTTGCTGTACCAGAACCACTTCCCCTACACATGGAGAGAAGAAAACATGTTAGTAAAGTTAGAAATGATTAAATTTGAAAAAAAATAAGAATGGACAACAGGTATGCTTTGGTCCACTTGTCTTAACCTGCAACACAAAAATGTGCAAAAAGAAACCATCAATGTTCTATGAATACATTATGTCATCAATGAACTCAAGAGTTGTCATTTATCTTGCATCCAACGTATTTCTTGCTTGTAGATGCAAAAAAGGTCCACTTGCAACCTTGTTCAGCTCTCTTGCATATGGCCCTAAATCTTGTTTTGTCTTTTTTCACAATATGGAAAGTATGATAATGCAAGATAGCATGATGTGTGACTGCTGACTTGCACTGATCCACATCTGGGAACACCACATTTACATCAATACATGGATCATCAGCATCATATGAAAACATGGGAAGATCATACTCATCATCCTCATCAACAATTTCACCATCAGGATCAAACTCAGGGTCAGAGCAATCATCATCAGAGTCAGATGATGCAGCCAAATCAGTGTCATAGTTGCTATCACTTAGTGCCGCAAGTGAATCCGTATCAGAGTCAGATGATGCAACCTCTGCATCAACCCCTACAACCTCATCTTCAGAAGAACCTTTCTGGGTTGTGGCTCTCTTTTTTTTTTGTGGTGACTCTCTTCTTTTTAGATGTGGCTGTGGCTGTTTCATTTGTGGTTGTCTCAGTGGTGGCTCTCTCATTTGTGTCTCTCTCACTGGTGCCTCCCTCAATTAGGAGTACACTATTCCTCACAGTAGGGTGAAACCTTCGCTTTGTTGGTGAAAATTGCAGTGACCCCTCAAAATCATTTATCTGAGCATTGATGCGTACTAATCTCTTGTGTACATTGATTACAAACCACTCTAACAGTTTTTCATCAGATTTTATCTCCACAGAGTCATTCTCCAAATCACGCCACAAAGTTATGAATTGTTTAGAACCCCATAAGCAGTGCTCAGCAATGAAATCAACTAGCTGCAGCAGCCCAAAGCTATGCGTGTCAACAACCTTGGTTGGCAAAGTTCTACGTTGCCACCACGACTTTGGACCACCATTTGGCAAGCTAAAAAACGATCGAACTCTAACAACAAGTTTTAATTCTCTGTGATTTGACCTACAAATCACAACAGCGAATATACAGGTTAACAAATCTAGACACCGCTGTTATTTCGCACTATACCACCCATCTCAAAGGTTAAAGAAAATACCTAGGCTCTTCCATGGTGGCTGTCGTGCAGGTCCCGGAGTCCAATTAGTATAGCGCCAAACGTTGAAACCAATTGTCGATTCCAAATATAACTGAAGCTGCCATCATTAGAGCCTGATGGGGAGAACCGTGCAAATGTAAGCTTCTTTGTTTAGCAGCAGGGCAAATTCAGAAATTCAATTCATAACAATTTCAACCAGAGCAGCAGGGCAATAAACATATAAGTTAAATCAGTGTCTGGCCTTAAAATAGGTACAGGTGAACAAGAGCTATGTCACACCAAAATCTGCTATCTGTATGGTAGTATTTTCCGGTAGCAACTTTTTTAAAGTTTGCTTTTACAGCATTGGAACACTGACTTGTGAGTTGTGACTTTTCGTGCTAGCATAGAAGCATGTGACTTGATGTCATATTGAGATTTTATTTGCTTCCCAACAACAAGTACCCTCCCATAAAATAGATATTACATCATAGATCATCCGAAATTCTGACCCACTCCAATCAAACTACTTGGAGATATGCACACACAGTGTTTGATAAAATGAAGAAGAAAAATACACAGGTAAGTTTGAGCACAACTTGTTGAGCCAAATGTAACTTCTGCTACTTGCGGCTCTCATGACAACACACATAAGGTGTTCGTAGAAGTCACAAAGGAATGCATGAGTCACCGAGCACAAAATGTGAGCTTTAGCACAGTTGTTGAACTAGACGTGAGTACGTGACATCCATCCTCCCACTAATTCAAATTCGCAGATAAATGCACACAACGTGGTATCTGGTCGCATGGGACACAAAATCGCGAAAATGAGAATGGCCTTTGAACGAGATCTTACTTCTTTCTCCTACATGTCTATGTTCTAACCCGTTATCTGATGCACGCAGTTTGTTCGATGAAATGGTGAGCAGGAATCATCGCGCGGCCCAGCCTCAATAGCCACGCACGTACGAGTCCTACGAGTGAGAGGGTTACCTTGGAGGCGATAGTGATGCCGCGCTCGCGCTCGAGGCTGATGGAGTCCATGGCACCGCTCCTGGAGGCCGCCTCGCGCCGCGCCGCTCCTGGAGGCCGCCGCGCGCCGCACCTAGGGGGCCGGCCGCGAGCTCGCCTGGGTGTCGCGCTGCGCGCCCGCCTCTGCAGCTCGCCGCGCGCTCGCCTCTGCAAACCGAAAACTTTTCGCATGGAGAGCCAAACCCGAGAGACCGAGCGAGCTGGGCGTGGGCGTGGGTGGGAGCTAAAAGTAGGGGTGGCAACGAGCCGAGCCAACCTGGCTCGGTTCGGCTCGTGAAAGCTCGGTGAAATGGAGGCTCGGTTCGGCTCGGCTTGGTTAGGATATCAAGCTTTTTTGTAGGCTCGGCTCGGCTCGTGATGCGGCTCGAGCCAGCTCGCGAGGGCTCGCGAGCCAACAATGGGAAGGCTGAAGGAGACACAGAGCGGCAGAGCCTGTAGCCCTTCGCGGAGCAGGGTGCACTGAGGACTGAGGAGGCCGGTCTGTGAGTAGGGCTGTAACAGAGGAGACAGCCGGCAGGACGACGGCGCCGGTGACGGCGAGAAATCAGTGGAGGCACAGAGAAAAGGGGCAAGGGAGAGGGCGAGCGAGGGGGTTGGGCAATGAACCAACATCGGTAGATGGAGGCGGCGGCGGCGTGCTACCACTAGAACACTCGCCATATACATTTATCGACATCAAACATATACGACTAGAACATCAAACCATCAAGCACTATGGATCCACACCGAGCAGGCTAGTTAGAGCTAGGAAGGGGGGTAAAGAGGGGAGAAAGGAGTAAGCTCACCGTAGATAGAGGCGGCGGCGGCATGCTACCACCGGCGCAGTCACAGCCGGCGGCCACGGCGCACTCCCACGGTGCACTACCCGGGGCGGCACACACTTCCCAAACCTCGCGTCCAAACATAAACATCATTAGAAATCAAAAGAAATAGCAACCAAATCAGTAAGAGTTGGGGTAGATCCGAGGAAGAAGCACCGGATCTGGGTCCTAGGCCCCGAATCCGGCGGCCACAACCGTGCGAAGCTGAGCGGCGAGGAGAGGGTGACCAGGGCGGCGCAGCACGAGGAGCTGGGGTCAGCGAGAGGCCGGAGAGGCTGACGCAGGGGAGAGCCGACGGCGGAGGAGGAGGCGCAGAGGGAGTCGGCGGCGGAGGTGCTCAGATCGGGGTCGGAGGAGCCGAGACGCGGCACCGGGGTGAAGGGGAATTGGAAGAGGAGAGAGAGAGAGCGAGCCGAGAGCAGGGAGGCATGGGGAAGAAGATGAGGAGGCGTTGAGGCGGCGGTGGGAAAAAGAGAGGAAGCGGAGGAGGCGTGGACGGTGGAGGTGTCGCTGGAAGAAGGGGAGGAGAGGAAGAGGCGCTGGTGGCGGAGACACGGGCAGAAAGAAAAGAAGAAGCGGAAGGAACGGGGGAGTCGGGAGAATTGGGGGAGGGCAGGAGGCATCGCCGCTCGGGCCATCGGTTGGGCCGAGCCAAGCTGGCTCGCAAGCCAGCTCGCGAGCTGGCTCGGCTCGGCTCGTTTCATCTACGAGCCGAGCCAAGCCTCTACGAGCCCGAGCCGAGCCCGAGCTGGCTCACGAGCCCGAGCTTTTTTGCCAGCCCTAGCTGAAAGGATAAGGTAAGGTAAGGGTATTCTTGTCTTTTCGTGTGGTGTTTCTTTTTTTATCCATTTAATCCTTCAGTCTTAACGGTGTCACAAAACAGGGGTAAACGCAGTCTTCATTTCAAAATCGCGAGGGCAAAATCACAAAGTTAAAATAGTAGGGGTAAAATCACATTTGCAGTCCATAACAGGGGCAGAAACACCAAATTCCCTAAAATCAAAACTTAGAACTTTGCGGATTCGGACTTATACGTTTTGAAAAACGTACATAAGTGTAGTGAGTAAGCTAAAACTTGTGTGTGAGGTTATCAGGTTTTTCCCGTTGTACTAAGTGAATAATATCCACTAAGAGTTGGGATGGAGACTTGTGGTTAACCATCCAAACTTTCTCTTTTGTGCTATCTTGTTTAGGGTTATGTCAGGGCCCCGGGATCGCAAGGCGTAGCGATGGGAGGCTTGCGGACGCCCCGGTCCCCAGCGGTGGCCTGGGCGATTGGCTTCACGAGTCGCCAGCAGGAGAAAGGCAAGGGAGAGGCAAAGGTGAGGTAATAGATATTTATTACTTCTTGTTTGCTTAAACATTGGATCTCCAAGCTATATATATATATATATATATATATATATATATATATATATATATATATATATATATATATATATATATATAAAAGAGGTGTTTACAAGGAGAGTCCGATTTGGACTCATACCCCGAACCCAAGTCCTATACGTAAATAGAGTCCCTAATGGACTCGGCTGTTTACTGCTATCCCATATGACCGGTAAAGCTAAGTCTTCTGCCGGCGATGATAGACTATAACATCTCTCCCCTCCTCGCGAAGCAGCTCGTCCTCGAGCTGAAAATCTGGGTAAGATTCCTGAAACTGAGCCAGTGGCGTCCACGAGGCATCCGCCAAAGCAGTTCCGGCCCACTGCACTAAGAGTTGCTGCTGACCTTGGCGCCGTGCAGATTTCAACACACGCAGTGGAGTAGGCAGCACCCGGCCATGGTGAAGGTGTGGCAAAGGCGGTGGAGTCGGGGGTGGAGGCCCTTGAAACTTTTTAAGCAACCCAACATGGAAGACATCATGGAGTTTAGCGCCGGGAGGAAGTTCCAGGCGGTATGCAACCGAACCAATCCGCTCGATGATCTTGTATGGACCAAAATATTTCGGTCCAAGTTTGCTAGCTGAAGAGATGCCAAGAGAAGCAGCCGGCCGGTGAAGAAGGCGCAACCAAACCAATTCACCCACATCGAAGGAAACATCACGGTGATGTTGATCATAGTATTTCTTAGCATATGCTTGAGCTTGCAGAAGGCGATCACGGATATCACGGAGGAGTTGATCGTGAGCTAACAGTGAGACTTCCACAGCTTGAACGACGGCCTCACCCTTTTCATAAGTGTGCAATGAAGGTGGATCTCTGCCATAGACCACCTTGAAAGGTGTCGCACGAAGGGCTAAGTGGAAGGATGTGTTGTAGCAATATTCGGCCCAGGGTAGCCAGTCCACCCATTTCCGAGGGCGATTGCCAGTTAAGCAGCGCAAATACATGGCGATCACCTTGTTAACAGCTTCAATCTGGCCACCGGATTGTGGATGATATGCCGAACTAATGTGGAGGCGAATTCCTGCCAGACGAAACAAATCTTGCCAAAAGTTGTTTGTGAATACCCGATCGCGATCACTGACAACTTGGTATCGGAGATTATGTGTAGCGATACCAAGTTGTCAGGGCCCCGGGATCGCAAGGCGTAGCGATGGGAGGGTTGCAGACGCCCCGGTCCCCGGCGGTGGCCTGGGCGATCGGCTTCACGAGTCACCAGCAGGAGAAAGGCAAGGGAGAGGCAAAGGTGAGGTAATAGATCTTTATTACTTCTTGCTTGCTTAAACATTGGATCTCCAAGCTATATATATATATATATATATATATATATATATATATATATATATATATATATATATATATATATATATATATATATATATATATAAAAGAGGTGTTTACAAGGAGAGCCTGATCTGGACTCATACCCCGAACCCAAGTCCTATACGTAAATAGAGTCCCTAATGGACTCGGCTGTTTACTGTTATCCCATATGACCGGTAAAGCTAAGTCTTCTGCCGGCGATGATAGACTATAACAGGTTAGGGTTTAAGAGTTGAGTGTTTTGTGTGCTCTTTGTTCTCCAAGGTGGAGTGGCTATAAAACTTTTCTCCATAAGTAGCAATATAATCAATCTTTGATCATCCCCATGGCTATATCGTGTTTTGATTAATTTGCTCTTAATTTGGTTAGTTTTTCCTCTTCTCTCTTCCTTTCTTGATCTTCCTGTACAAAGGATGTGCAAAAGATAGAGATAACATCAGGTTATCCTAGTGTATACAATTATTGTATACATATTGTATACTCGCAAATCATTTTTATCTCATTATTTGTTGAGATTGTCATGATTGTAGAATTTAGTCCCTCCATTATGAGTTAATGGTAAAATTTTGATAATTAATTGCAATTGATTTGTGGATTAATATTTTCCATGAGTTGGATGAACATGTTAAGTTCTACAAATGCGGATAACTTCATGTATTTAAGATCATCAAGTCAAGATACGGGATGGAAGATGGCTTCATGAGTTGAAGGCCATCAAGAAGAGAATGCATCATGAGTTGATACATGTCGAAGAGGATATGATCATGAATTGATCAAGATCCTAAAGAATAGATACATCATGTATTAATACACATCAAGATTCCAAAAGAGGAGATGATCATGTGTTGATTATTAAATCAAGTGAAGACCCATCATGTGTTGATAGAGTTCAAGTGAAGGATGCATCATGGGTTGATGCATATCAAAATAAAGACCCAGACTTGAAGTGAAGATGTATGTCATCAAGTTTCAAGAGGATGCTCAAGGCAGAGGTATAACTAGCTAAGTCTAAGAATATATTTCTAGTTTTTTACTGGTCTTGGTATTTGGTTGAAAGACCGGATTGCTAGTATAGGATTAACGTACTATTTAGAGGGGTCTTGTCTAGTAGCTTGTCTCATCATGCTTTAATAGCTTGATATTACTTGCTCTAACTTCTACGTGGCATGATATTATTATTTGTGAATGTGTTTTGCAAATAGTTCTGATTCATACGTTGAATCCTTATAGCATGCGAGTATATATTGCGAATATATTTTGCAAGTGTGTGAAGTCCATGTTTCCTACTTTTGGTGGTATGAGGTATATATTTGCAAATGTATTTTACAAACAGTTGAAACTCAATACATAATCCTTATAGCATGAGACTTGGTTTTGCGAATGTGTTTTGCAAATATGTTGAGTCCATATACCTATACCTTATTATTTCTGTCCCCAATGGCCAATTTTGTTGTGTGGGGTATAAATACCCCCTTGTGGCCAGTTGGAGAGAAGGTTGCTTGACTATTTCATTTCTTTGAGCTAGTGTGAGGTTCTCCTCTCAATTGTGCATGTGTTGCACCTTGTGAGTAAGAAGAAAGATTCTAGAATACATGTGTTGCATCTAGAGATAGATTTCGTGTCTATTTGAGCGTGTGCATTCGTTACACATTGTGAGAGTCAAGCAAAGGGCTTAACTTGTTACACTGGAGGTTGTGGACTTCTAAACGGCATTGGAGGCATCGTGCGCGGTGATTTGCTCAAAGAAGGTTGTGGGAAGACCTGACGTGTTGTGAAAGTTAGAGCTCACTTGTTCGGAGCGAGAAAGAGTTACCACTAGTGAAATTGAGGTGTTTGACTTAATTTGTGAATTCGATCCAATTTGTTTGGGTTTATCTCAACATGGATTAGAAGTGATTACTTGTCACCATAGAATTGCAAATTTTTAAAATAAACTTAGGTTGTTGATGCACTTAGGTGAACCTAGTTGATTTATGCCTTATTGTGCTAAACTAAATTAATTTACGCTTCCATATGGTAAATTTGGTTTTAGCCAAAGAAAATTTTAAAACCGTCTATTCACTCTCCTCTTTGGTTGGCCTTCTCAATCTTACACTGAGCCCACTTTGGCATGCTGACATCTTCACAATGTCCTCTCCAGCTTCATATGGTTTGGCTTTCAGTGCAGGCACATGAACTTCTTTGTAGCCCTCATATGAAGCTATAAATGATCCTGGAGGAAGCTCACATTTCTTGTTTGACATGAAGAGAACACCTTGGTGAAAAGTGATACTGTCAAGGTCTCCATATCTTGGTCAACTGTCCTACCCCTTCCACCACCACCATTGTCATTGTTAAGAAGAAGCCTCTTGGGCTCATCCCTGACACTTTTCTCTGGATACTTCTGTCTGTCCTTTGCTGATGCTCTTGTCGCATGCAGCTACTCCAAAATTGAAGATGACCTTGGGCTACTCGCCATCTCTTCTTCTATCTTCTTCCACTGATCCTGATCTTTAACTCTGGCTAAGCGGGTACACCAGACTATCTTCAACCGGTTGCGCAGTAGCAATCTAATGAGATCAAACTTCTCATAGCCCAACAGCATGACAAGACAATTCTCAACAAGTCAACATCTCTGTTATCATCCCCATCTATGATCTTTGGAATCTCCTCAGAAAGCATCTGGCTCTTCTGGGGATCAATCTCTTTGTATGCTTCAGATATCTTCCTTTGAAGCCAGTAAGCACCAATGTCTTGAACATCAATGCTCAGTTCATCACTGTAGTTTTGCGTATCATTATCATTTCCCTCACAAAACATCTGCATCCCTCCATGACGTTCATCAAGCATGCCATCGTCAACCGATTCATCTTGAACCTGATCAAACAAACGGTGTGGACTACATAAATATAGATACACATATATAAAGTTAAGTAGAATGTAAGCATGTAATATGCATATATTAAATTAGAAACGAACCTGCCAAAATCGTAGGGTGGGCTGGGCTAGGCTTATGCGCCTGGCCCAACAAAAGCCCATCCTTACTATCAATATTGGGCCGAAACATGCTTGTAGTATCCAAATGGTTGAAAAGTTCTGTTGGGCCTGATTGGATTTGTGCAAGGAAATACTACTACGTGAAGTATGGATTATGGAACGGACTCGAGATTAAGGGGGTGTTTGGGACTGCTCCACAAACTCCACCGTGGAGCAGCTCCACAAAAAACTGGAGTTTGTGAAGTACCTCTTTAGGTGCTCTCACAACTCCACCTTTTTTCCTCGAACAGGGTGCGTGGAGCTGAAACCGTTTGGCTAAAAAACGTGGAGCGGAGCTGAAAAACGTGGAGCGGAGCAGTCCCAAACATCCCCTAAGAATCAGGCCGAAGCTTGTTATGAGCTAGAAATGGGTTTTTTTGATTGATGGTTTATGGTTTATAGTTTAAATATTTAAATTCTGGTTGTTCGTAAGAGATAGTATACATAGAAAAATAATCGTATGCGATTTTAGTCAGTACAGCTGAACTCAATACACTTTTTACTATAATTTTTCTATTGACTTCGTCTTAAAAAATGTACAATTTAAAAGCTAATTACTATAGACAGTACAAGTATAAACCGTGTATAAGCCAAAACAAACCCATCCAGCCTAGAGGATAGCTGTACACGGGCCAATGTAAAATTGAGCATGTACAGAAATTCTACACTTCGTGTCAAAACCAAAAACAAAAATAAAAACCCAACTTGCTGCTGCTTGATTACCTTCTCTACCGGGAATCAGAGCAGCTTTAAGACTTCGATTACTTAAAGCAATGTTATATCTAGCGAGAGTGGATGTTTTCTATCATCTAAAATTCCTATAAAATATCCGTGCCCCGAAAGAATATGGACACATTTGCTTAGAATCCGATAGCTAGAACTCTAAACAATTTTGCATGCCTTCTAGGCTTTTTTTTTTTTGCTTCTTCTGCACAAAATGTTATTGTCCGAGCTTATCACTTCTACCTTTCTAGAGAAGTAGAAAGACAAACAAAAGGTCTATTCTTTATAGCTGTGGCTTTTGATTTTTGGCTGAAAATTTTGAATTTTGACTGTTTGCGACAGAGATTACGGAAAAAAATACTTACTTGCGATTTTGGCTGGTATAGATGTTGGATTTTTAATATGTACTACAATTAATTTGTAGACTTCATCTTAAAAAAATACTCTGTTTAAAAGTTAGGTACTATATTAAAATCTAAAAGTCGTTTTTAAAGACCGCATCAAACAGGCCCAATTGGGTAATCACATTCGTTTTGTGTCTACTCTTCTAGTGTGTGGTTTTCTAGTACGTGCATGCGTGATTCTGTGACCCTGCCCCGAGACGTACGCATCTCCACGGCGTGCTCACATGGGAAAAGGCGTCTCGAGTGTGTCCGCCGCGAACGCGGCCTCGGGACCCTCCTCCACCGGTGCGTTGCCAGCAGGACGGCTCGGAGCGACCAAACCAACGACCGGCCGAGGGAACCACATGCTGACGCACCTACTACTCGTGGTCGAATCAGGATCGCGAGAATCACGGTTTCTATCGGATTTTTAAAAATATATATTTTTATATAAAAATTAAATTATATTTTTAAAATATGCAAGTCTATCATGGAGTTTTTAATTTAATTTTGTAATTTGAGTACACTTATTCCTGCTATATTGGATTAAAGTTATTTCTTAAAACTTATTTAATTATTTTTTTAATAAACTAATAATCTAAAAGTCCAATATACCAAAGATAATATTTTTTTAGCTTAGAACAACATGTAAATAATAAAAACAAAGCAACCTAAATTTGTGCAACTTAAATTAGTAATACGTAACATCATATTTAATTTATATATTAATATAGTTTGTTGTTTGAGTCATAATCCTACTCGATCAGTGTAACACCCCCATTTCTGGGAGTATTATGAAACCCTCGCAACTGCCCAGGATTGTTCAGTTGCGAGTACATCCATCGAGTGTATAACATTGCCAACACATGCTTAAGATAAAAATCAACTTTATTGCAATATAAAGGCATAAAAGCCAAGTTTTACAGAAGGGCAAGCGGCCCTTAGATACCTTACAAACAAAAGAACGCCACAGGCACGCCTGAGCGGAGGACGACCCTAATTCCACGCATCCTCGATCTCATAAAGTTTCACTTCTTTGCCTTCGTCTGCCTCCTTATTGCTGGATATTTCTGTTAATGTTTTTAGCAAGCATGAGTACTACCACTTGTACTCAACAAGTCACACGGAGCTTAATAATAATTTCATGAAAGGTATAACAAATAAAGGGAAACAGGTCTTATTTTGTGTGGATGCAGTTTTAGTTGGAAACCGGTTAAAAACTGAAAGAGATATTTTATTAACAACAGGGGTTTCAAACTTGATTACCAACTTTCCATGTTACCAAACCATTCTCAAATCTACTTATGCCTTGTTGCTGGAATCACCCATTAAACATAGCTTCATTTACCGGAAGCACGGCGTATTCGAATACCATTAGTCATAACTCTGCAGAGCTGCCCTGCTTTACCCACAAGATTCCTTAACTCCCGCTAAAGAGTAAAGGAAACAAGGCTGTTCACTGCTCAATTCTTTATATAGCCTCTACCTAGTAGGTTTCCTCGATAAGCCCAGGCCTCCAACCTCTGACTCATCTCAGCCTACTATTGTGTGGACATCTGATAATTAAAACAACAACGGCACCCACTGCGCCAACTTCCATACGGCCCTTCTCAACTCCCTTCCGTATGGACTCACACTTTGCCTTCGCCTTGCGTTTGTAGAGGTTCAATCGAATTTGAGCAGTTACTAGACCAGGTTTGACGTATCAACACTTGTGGTTGGGCGATCACTATGTTCTTTACTCAGCATAAGGGTCTAGTCCTTATTTTCACCGGTGGCAAATTCCCTTCTACAAATCTGTCCAGTGCTTTAACACTCCCATTGATTTGTAACATTTGCCTTCACCCTAAGCTGCAGGATCCAACGATCCTCGCTCACTCTAGAGCCACTTCCCAAATACCAAATCTTTTAGTAACAGTAGATGTTGTTGATTCTCTAAACTACCATGATTACATGCTAATATTACTAGGTCTTGTCAAAGGGAATATGGCAATCAAATTTAGACTGGGCTTTTTCGGTGGTAGGACATAACTAGTATCATGTCATTCTAAGCATTTGTTGTAAACAAAATAACAGTTCACAAATAACATAATGAAAATACTAGTAAATAAATAGCGGAAATGTAGGTTCAACATGATCAAGGTATGTGTGACTTGCCTTGCGAGTTAATGATTTCGACTAACTCAAATTCATCGGAAGACGGGGCTTGAACTGGGTCTTCTCCCTCCTGCTCCGGTGAATCTTCGACTTCAAAAGCTAACGCGAAACAATTAAGAATAAATTAATTCCATGCCCGAAGGACTAGGCTAGGAATAAAGAAAATAAAAGAATAAAGAAAATAAAAGAAAATACAGAAGACTCCATTAAATTGGGATTTCTGGTTTATTGGAGGGCTATATGGGGAAATGGGCTTTGGATTTGGGTTATTGGGCTCGAGACGAATCCGGGGAGTATAAACATGTATTTTGGACTTTGGGCTAGTTACTGTTCATTGGGCTCGGTCGGGTACTATTCCTCGGGTTCGGTCGGACGGTTTGGCTCAACCGAGTAGAAATGGCTCGGGTCGGTTGGATCGGGCTCAGGGCGAGAGGGTTCGGCTCGACCGCGTCACTTGGCTCGAGTCGGGTGTGACCGGCGCGGGGCGAGTGGACTCGGTTCAGCCAACTCGGTGTGGCCCGGTCGGATGAACAGTGGCCGACACTATTCATCTTCTCCGCCTGGCTCGCGTACGCACAGAGAAACAGAGCAGGGTGGCGGCCGCTCTCGGCGGAGCTAGGGTGCAGCGCGACGGGAGCGGAGGGTATGAGTGGGTGCGGCCGGGTGTGAGGACCCCATTTTTGGTGGTGGCCGGGCCGGCGGAGGCGGCTATCGCCGGCGGCGGGGCTCTCTCCTATATCGGTCATTTTGGGTGTTGCGGGGTATTTAGGGTTTAATCGGGTGAATCGACCGGTGTTGGAGCATCTATGGAAGTAGAGGAGGCTAATAGAGGCGGCGGTTTGGGCTAGGGAAGACGGAGATAGGCTGGCCACGGTGAGGTGGTTGCGGCGGCGGGGTGGTCACGTCGCCGGGGAAGAAGGGGCCGTGAGGGGCTATGGCGGTGGGTCGGGGAGGTTTCGGAGGGCTTGGAGATGCCACTAGTGAAAGGAATTGAATTATGGAGGGTCGAAAATGGGGCATTGCTCTAGGGTTCAAGTTTTGGGGATTTTGGCCATTACCAGCAATGGGGCAAATGGGGCGGCTGTGGGGCGTCGGGCGGATGGTGGTGGTGATGGCTTCGACGAGGAGTGCTTGGTTGCTTAAGTAATGGCTCGGAAGCGGTTCGACACCGTGCTCAACCCATGGCGGGTGGCGGCCGGTGGCAATGCCACGATTGATGGTCGGTGCAGAGCGTCAGGGCGGCAGAGGGGGAGGTGGAAAGGGCCTTTGTCCGCAAGGTGGAGGTGGCGGTGTTCTTTGGCGCGAGGTGAAGGTGGCGCGCGTAGAGGAGTTGGGCGGCGGCAAAAGTTGAGCCACGGCGACGACTGTCGGGGTGGCGTGGCTTGGCACAGGCCTGGGGCGGGGTACGACGGTCATTCCACTAAGCGGAGTTGGCGGGGGATGACGCGAGCGCGGGTGATCACGAGAAGGGCATGAGTGGCGGCAGGATTTGGGGAGGCGGTGGGAGTTTTCAGTTATGTACAGTGTAGCACCTTCTCCCCCCCCCCCTAATCCAATAGTAATGGCAGTGATTAGGGACAATTGGCTACTAAGATTGGAGGAGAATAGGTTAAGGATTCAAGGGGACAAATCAAAAATGAAAATTGAGCTCAAGATTCAGATTTTGAAACTTTGTAAAATTAAGTTTTGTTTCAACCTACCCCCCTTAAAAAGGATCTCGACCCCAAGATCAACTCGGGCCAAGGAGTAGGTTGGGAAAATCTCGCTGTAAATCTGACTCTTTTTCCCATGTTGCCTCATCTGCTGTATGTTTTTGCCACTGTATCTTATGAAATCTGACATTTTTACCCTTTAACTACCTTTCTGTAGTTTCTAGGACTTGAATTGGCTCTTCGTCATATGATAGGTCATCTCGTAAGTCTATGTCATCAACTGGCACTTGCTCTGTTGGATGGCGGAGACATTTCCGTAACTGGGATACATGAAATACGTTGTGTACTCTTGCCAGGTTCGGTGTTAACTGCAATTTATAAGCTACTTCACCTATTCTCTCGAGAATCTCAAACGGGCCAATATACCTCGGGGCTAACTTTCCTTTAACTTGAAATCTCTTTACTGACTTGAATGGTGTGACCTTGAGATATACCAAATCTCCAATTTCAAAGTTTAAATCTTTTCGACGAGTATCAGCATAACGCTTTTGTCGATCCTGGGCAATTTTCATTTTATCTCGAATGATCCTGACATGTGCTTCTGCATCTTGAACGATTTGTGGTCCTAAAAATTGTCGTTGTCCGGTTTCAGTCCAATTCAACGGTGTCCTACATGCTCTTCCATATAAGGCTTCAAACGGTGCCATCTTGATACTAGCCTGATAACTATTATTATAAGAAAATTCTGCAAACGGTAAGCACGTATCCCAAGCTGCTCCATAGATTAACGCACATGCTCGCAACATGTCTTCTAAGATTTGGTTTACTCGTTCTGTCTGTCCTCCGGTTTGTGGATGATAGGCTGTACTGAATGCTAGGTCAGTTCCCATGGCTTCATGCAGTTTCTCCCAAAATATAGACGTGAACTGTGCCCCTCTATCAGATACTATTCTTTTTGGAATTCCATGTAAGACCACTATTTTGGTCAAATACAACTCTGCTAGTTTGTTCTTACCATATGTTTGCTTGATCGGTATGAAGTGTGCTACTTTTGTTAATCGGTCTACGATTACCCAAATAGCATCATAACCGTTGCGGGTTTTTGGGAATCCTGTGATGAAGTCCATACCAATATCTTCCCATTTCCATTCTGGGACGGGTAAAGGATTTAGCAATCCTGAGGGCTTCTGGTGATCTATCTTTATCTTTTGACATGTGTCACAGCGCGCGATATACTCTGCTATCTCTCTTTTCATTTTACTCCACCAATATCTCTTCTTTAAATCTTGACACATTTTAGTTCCTCCTGGATGTATGGAAAATTGAGATGAGTGGGCTTCTCGTAAAATCAAGTCCTTCAACTCTTTATTATTGGGTATACAATAACGACCTCGGAATCTCAAGATCCCTTGGTCATCTTTAACAAACTCAGTTGAACTTTCTTCTTGACTTTTCTTCGCAAGTCGTTGTGTTTCCTCATCATTCTCTTGAGCTGTCTTGATCTGATCTGTTAGAGTCTGTTGAATTTCCAATGCTGCTATCTGACCTTGTTCGCCATGGTACCTCTTCTGACTTAATGTATTAACGATGACGTCGTTGGCTCTAGCTGCTTCTTCTGCCGAGATATGATTTATTCTTCCTTGGACTGGCCTCAGTATTTCTTTGTCCTTGTCCGTTGCTGACGTTGTAGCTGTCATCTGAATTCTAACTGGCTTCACTATAAACTGTCGGCTCTGGCCTTCTTCCTCCTGTTTTGGTACAGCGGTCAACTGTCGTGACGAAGATATCTGCGCTCTGACTTGGGCCTTTGCCACTTTAGAATGTAGTCCTCCTCTTGGGCACTGAGTCTTGAAATGACCAGCTTGGCCACAATGGAAACAAGCGGGGTTCCACTGTGGACACTGCTTCTGAAAATGGTTCCCATCACATTTAAAGCATTTCGAATTTGTGGTTCTCACTGTATCTTGTGGTGGAGTTGTGGTATTCTGGTTCATTTGCATTTGTGGCCTTGGAGTAAATATTATTGTCTTGCTTTGCTGGTTTTTGAACTGGGATGCTAGGATTACTCGTTTTCGAGGTGCATCTAACGATGGTGTTACCTGTACTATCTTCCTTTTCTGTGTATTTTCTAACTCCTTTTGAGTTTCCTCTGATATAATGAGTTTATTTATCATTGAAGGTAAATCTTTGAAATCTATAGCCGAGATATGATGCTTCAAAGATATCTGCAATCCTTCTCTAAATCTTTCCATCTTTTTCTCCTCGGTCTTCACGTCATCAGGGGCATAATGGGCCAATGTGTTAAACTGATGAAGATACTCCATGACCGTACGTCCTCCTTGCTTCAACGCAAGAAATTCTCGACGCTTAGCCTCCATTACTCCAGTCGGTACATGGGTGTGACGGAAAGAATCCTCAAATTCTTTCCAGGTAATCTCTCGATCTTCAACCATAGCTTGATAATTCATCCACCAGGCTGCTGCTGGTCCTTGCAGCTGATGGGAGGCATATAATACTTTTTCCTTGTCATTACACTGAATCGTGTTTAACTTTCTCTCCACGTCTCTGAATCAGTGGAGGCACAGAGAAAAGGGGCAAGGGAGAGGGCGAGCGAGGGGGTTGGGCAATGAACCAACATCGGTAGATGGAGGCGGCGGCGGCGTGCTACCACTAGAACACTCGCCATATACATTTATCGACATCAAACATATACGACTAGAACATCAAACCATCAAGCACTATGGATCCACACCGAGCAGGCTAGTTAGAGCTAGGAAGGGGGGTAAAGAGGGGAGAAAGGAGTAAGCTCACCGTAGATAGAGGCGGCGGCGGCATGCTACCACCGGCGCAGTCACAGCCGGCGGCCACGGCGCACTCCCACGGTGCACTACCCGGGGCGGCACACACTTCCCAAACCTCGCGTCCAAACATAAACATCATTAGAAATCAAAAGAAATAGCAACCAAATCAGTAAGAGTTGGGGTAGATCCGAGGAAGAAGCACCGGATCTGGGTCCTAGGCCCCGAATCCGGCGGCCACAACCGTGCGAAGCTGAGCGGCGAGGAGAGGGTGACCAGGGCGGCGCAGCACGAGGAGCTGGGGTCAGCGAGAGGCCGGAGAGGCTGACGCAGGGGAGAGCCGACGGCGGAGGAGGAGGCGCAGAGGGAGTCGGCGGCGGAGGTGCTCAGATCGGGGTCGGAGGAGCCGAGACGCGGCACCGGGGTGAAGGGGAATTGGAAGAGGAGAGAGAGAGAGCGAGCCGAGAGCAGGGAGGCATGGGGAAGAAGATGAGGAGGCGTTGAGGCGGCGGTGGGAAAAAGAGAGGAAGCGGAGGAGGCGTGGACGGTGGAGGTGTCGCTGGAAGAAGGGGAGGAGAGGAAGAGGCGCTGGTGGCGGAGACACGGGCAGAAAGAAAAGAAGAAGCGGAAGGAACGGGGGAGTCGGGAGAATTGGGGGAGGGCAGGAGGCATCGCCGCTCGGGCCATCGGTTGGGCCGAGCCAAGCTGGCTCGCAAGCCAGCTCGCGAGCTGGCTCGGCTCGGCTCGTTTCATCTACGAGCCGAGCCAAGCCTCTACGAGCCCGAGCCGAGCCCGAGCTGGCTCACGAGCCCGAGCTTTTTTGCCAGCCCTAGCTGAAAGGATAAGGTAAGGTAAGGGTATTCTTGTCTTTTCGTGTGGTGTTTCTTTTTTTATCCATTTAATCCTTCAGTCTTAACGGTGTCACAAAACAGGGGTAAACGCAGTCTTCATTTCAAAATCGCGAGGGCAAAATCACAAAGTTAAAATAGTAGGGGTAAAATCACATTTGCAGTCCATAACAGGGGCAGAAACACCAAATTCCCTAAAATCAAAACTTAGAACTTTGCGGATTCGGACTTATACGTTTTGAAAAACGTACATAAGTGTAGTGAGTAAGCTAAAACTTGTGTGTGAGGTTATCAGGTTTTTCCCGTTGTACTAAGTGAATAATATCCACTAAGAGTTGGGATGGAGACTTGTGGTTAACCATCCAAACTTTCTCTTTTGTGCTATCTTGTTTAGGGTTATGTCAGGGCCCCGGGATCGCAAGGCGTAGCGATGGGAGGCTTGCGGACGCCCCGGTCCCCAGCGGTGGCCTGGGCGATTGGCTTCACGAGTCGCCAGCAGGAGAAAGGCAAGGGAGAGGCAAAGGTGAGGTAATAGATATTTATTACTTCTTGTTTGCTTAAACATTGGATCTCCAAGCTATATATATATATATATATATATATATATATATATATATATATATATATATATATATATATATATATATATATATATATATAAAAGAGGTGTTTACAAGGAGAGTCCGATTTGGACTCATACCCCGAACCCAAGTCCTATACGTAAATAGAGTCCCTAATGGACTCGGCTGTTTACTGCTATCCCATATGACCGGTAAAGCTAAGTCTTCTGCCGGCGATGATAGACTATAACATCTCTCCCCTCCTCGCGAAGCAGCTCGTCCTCGAGCTGAAAATCTGGGTAAGATTCCTGAAACTGAGCCAGTGGCGTCCACGAGGCATCCGCCAAAGCAGTTCCGGCCCACTGCACTAAGAGTTGCTGCTGACCTTGGCGCCGTGCAGATTTCAACACACGCAGTGGAGTAGGCAGCACCCGGCCATGGTGAAGGTGTGGCAAAGGCGGTGGAGTCGGGGGTGGAGGCCCTTGAAACTTTTTAAGCAACCCAACATGGAAGACATCATGGAGTTTAGCGCCGGGAGGAAGTTCCAGGCGGTATGCAACCGAACCAATCCGCTCGATGATCTTGTATGGACCAAAATATTTCGGTCCAAGTTTGCTAGCTGAAGAGATGCCAAGAGAAGCAGCCGGCCGGTGAAGAAGGCGCAACCAAACCAATTCACCCACATCGAAGGAAACATCACGGTGATGTTGATCATAGTATTTCTTAGCATATGCTTGAGCTTGCAGAAGGCGATCACGGATATCACGGAGGAGTTGATCGTGAGCTAACAGTGAGACTTCCACAGCTTGAACGACGGCCTCACCCTTTTCATAAGTGTGCAATGAAGGTGGATCTCTGCCATAGACCACCTTGAAAGGTGTCGCACGAAGGGCTAAGTGGAAGGATGTGTTGTAGCAATATTCGGCCCAGGGTAGCCAGTCCACCCATTTCCGAGGGCGATTGCCAGTTAAGCAGCGCAAATACATGGCGATCACCTTGTTAACAGCTTCAATCTGGCCACCGGATTGTGGATGATATGCCGAACTAATGTGGAGGCGAATTCCTGCCAGACGAAACAAATCTTGCCAAAAGTTGTTTGTGAATACCCGATCGCGATCACTGACAACTTGGTATCGGAGATTATGTGTAGCGATACCAAGTTGTCAGGGCCCCGGGATCGCAAGGCGTAGCGATGGGAGGGTTGCAGACGCCCCGGTCCCCGGCGGTGGCCTGGGCGATCGGCTTCACGAGTCACCAGCAGGAGAAAGGCAAGGGAGAGGCAAAGGTGAGGTAATAGATCTTTATTACTTCTTGCTTGCTTAAACATTGGATCTCCAAGCTATATATATATATATATATATATATATATATATATATATATATATATATATATATATATATATATATATATATATATATATATATATATATATATATATATATATATATATATATATATAAAAGAGGTGTTTACAAGGAGAGCCTGATCTGGACTCATACCCCGAACCCAAGTCCTATACGTAAATAGAGTCCCTAATGGACTCGGCTGTTTACTGTTATCCCATATGACCGGTAAAGCTAAGTCTTCTGTCGGCGATGATAGACTATAACAGGTTAGGGTTTAAGAGTTGAGTGTTTTGTGTGCTCTTTGTTCTCCAAGGTGGAGTGGCTATAAAACTTTTCTCCATAAGTAGCAATATAATCAATCTTTGATCATCCCCATGGCTATATCGTGTTTTGATTAATTTGCTCTTAATTTGGTTAGTTTTTCCTCTTCTCTCTTCCTTTCTTGATCTTCCTGTACAAAGGATGTGCAAAAGATAGAGATAACATCAGGTTATCCTAGTGTATACAATTATTGTATACATATTGTATACTCGCAAATCATTTTTATCTCATTATTTGTTGAGATTGTCATGATTGTAGAATTTAGTCCCTCCATTATGAGTTAATGGTAAAATTTTGATAATTAATTGCAATTGATTTGTGGATTAATATTTTCCATGAGTTGGATGAACATGTTAAGTTCTACAAATGCGGATAACTTCATGTATTTAAGATCATCAAGTCAAGATACGGGATGGAAGATGGCTTCATGAGTTGAAGGCCATCAAGAAGAGAATGCATCATGAGTTGATACATGTCGAAGAGGATATGATCATGAATTGATCAAGATCCTAAAGAATAGATACATCATGTATTAATACACATCAAGATTCCAAAAGAGGAGATGATCATGTGTTGATTATTAAATCAAGTGAAGACCCATCATGTGTTGATAGAGTTCAAGTGAAGGATGCATCATGGGTTGATGCATATCAAAATAAAGACCCAGACTTGAAGTGAAGATGTATGTCATCAAGTTTCAAGAGGATGCTCAAGGCAGAGGTATAACTAGCTAAGTCTAAGAATATATTTCTAGTTTTTTACTGGTCTTGGTATTTGGTTGAAAGACCGGATTGCTAGTATAGGATTAACGTACTATTTAGAGGGGTCTTGTCTAGTAGCTTGTCTCATCATGCTTTAATAGCTTGATATTACTTGCTCTAACTTCTACGTGGCATGATATTATTATTTGTGAATGTGTTTTGCAAATAGTTCTGATTCATACGTTGAATCCTTATAGCATGCGAGTATATATTGCGAATATATTTTGCAAGTGTGTGAAGTCCATGTTTCCTACTTTTGGTGGTATGAGGTATATATTTGCAAATGTATTTTACAAACAGTTGAAACTCAATACATAATCCTTATAGCATGAGACTTGGTTTTGCGAATGTGTTTTGCAAATATGTTGAGTCCATATACCTATACCTTATTATTTCTGTCCCCAATGGCCAATTTTGTTGTGTGGGGTATAAATACCCCCTTGTGGCCAGTTGGAGAGAAGGTTGCTTGACTATTTCATTTCTTTGAGCTAGTGTGAGGTTCTCCTCTCAATTGTGCATGTGTTGCACCTTGTGAGTAAGAAGAAAGATTCTAGAATACATGTGTTGCATCTAGAGATAGATTTCGTGTCTATTTGAGCGTGTGCATTCGTTACACATTGTGAGAGTCAAGCAAAGGGCTTAACTTGTTACACTGGAGGTTGTGGACTTCTAAACGGCATTGGAGGCATCGTGCGCGGTGATTTGCTCAAAGAAGGTTGTGGGAAGACCTGACGTGTTGTGAAAGTTAGAGCTCACTTGTTCGGAGCGAGAAAGAGTTACCACTAGTGAAATTGAGGTGTTTGACTTAATTTGTGAATTCGATCCAATTTGTTTGGGTTTATCTCAACATGGATTAGAAGTGATTACTTGTCACCATAGAATTGCAAATTTTTAAAATAAACTTAGGTTGTTGATGCACTTAGGTGAACCTAGTTGATTTATGCCTTATTGTGCTAAACTAAATTAATTTACGCTTCCATATGGTAAATTTGGTTTTAGCCAAAGAAAATTTTAAAACCGTCTATTCACTCTCCTCTTTGGTTGGCCTTCTCAATCTTACACTGAGCCCACTTTGGCATGCTGACATCTTCACAATGTCCTCTCCAGCTTCATATGGTTTGGCTTTCAGTGCAGGCACATGAACTTCTTTGTAGCCCTCATATGAAGCTATAAATGATCCTGGAGGAAGCTCACATTTCTTGTTTGACATGAAGAGAACACCTTGGTGAAAAGTGATACTGTCAAGGTCTCCATATCTTGGTCAACTGTCCTACCCCTTCCACCACCACCATTGTCATTGTTAAGAAGAAGCCTCTTGGGCTCATCCCTGACACTTTTCTCTGGATACTTCTGTCTGTCCTTTGCTGATGCTCTTGTCGCATGCAGCTACTCCAAAATTGAAGATGACCTTGGGCTACTCGCCATCTCTTCTTCTATCTTCTTCCACTGATCCTGATCTTTAACTCTGGCTAAGCGGGTACACCAGACTATCTTCAACCGGTTGCGCAGTAGCAATCTAATGAGATCAAACTTCTCATAGCCCAACAGCATGACAAGACAATTCTCAACAAGTCAACATCTCTGTTATCATCCCCATCTATGATCTTTGGAATCTCCTCAGAAAGCATCTGGCTCTTCTGGGGATCAATCTCTTTGTATGCTTCAGATATCTTCCTTTGAAGCCAGTAAGCACCAATGTCTTGAACATCAATGCTCAGTTCATCACTGTAGTTTTGCGTATCATTATCATTTCCCTCACAAAACATCTGCATCCCTCCATGACGTTCATCAAGCATGCCATCGTCAACCGATTCATCTTGAACCTGATCAAACAAACGGTGTGGACTACATAAATATAGATACACATATATAAAGTTAAGTAGAATGTAAGCATGTAATATGCATATATTAAATTAGAAACGAACCTGCCAAAATCGTAGGGTGGGCTGGGCTAGGCTTATGCGCCTGGCCCAACAAAAGCCCATCCTTACTATCAATATTGGGCCGAAACATGCTTGTAGTATCCAAATGGTTGAAAAGTTCTGTTGGGCCTGATTGGATTTGTGCAAGGAAATACTACTACGTGAAGTATGGATTATGGAACGGACTCGAGATTAAGGGGGTGTTTGGGACTGCTCCACAAACTCCACCGTGGAGCAGCTCCACAAAAAACTGGAGTTTGTGAAGTACCTCTTTAGGTGCTCTCACAACTCCACCTTTTTTCCTCGAACAGGGTGCGTGGAGCTGAAACCGTTTGGCTAAAAAACGTGGAGCGGAGCTGAAAAACGTGGAGCGGAGCAGTCCCAAACATCCCCTAAGAATCAGGCCGAAGCTTGTTATGAGCTAGAAATGGGTTTTTTTGATTGATGGTTTATGGTTTATAGTTTAAATATTTAAATTCTGGTTGTTCGTAAGAGATAGTATACATAGAAAAATAATCGTATGCGATTTTAGTCAGTACAGCTGAACTCAATACACTTTTTACTATAATTTTTCTATTGACTTCGTCTTAAAAAATGTACAATTTAAAAGCTAATTACTATAGACAGTACAAGTATAAACCGTGTATAAGCCAAAACAAACCCATCCAGCCTAGAGGATAGCTGTACACGGGCCAATGTAAAATTGAGCATGTACAGAAATTCTACACTTCGTGTCAAAACCAAAAACAAAAATAAAAACCCAACTTGCTGCTGCTTGATTACCTTCTCTACCGGGAATCAGAGCAGCTTTAAGACTTCGATTACTTAAAGCAATGTTATATCTAGCGAGAGTGGATGTTTTCTATCATCTAAAATTCCTATAAAATATCCGTGCCCCGAAAGAATATGGACACATTTGCTTAGAATCCGATAGCTAGAACTCTAAACAATTTTGCATGCCTTCTAGGCTTTTTTTTTTTTGCTTCTTCTGCACAAAATGTTATTGTCCGAGCTTATCACTTCTACCTTTCTAGAGAAGTAGAAAGACAAACAAAAGGTCTATTCTTTATAGCTGCGGCTTTTGATTTTTGGCTGAAAATTTTGAATTTTGACTGTTTGCGACAGAGATTACGGAAAAAAATACTTACTTGCGATTTTGGCTGGTATAGATGTTGGATTTTTAATATGTACTACAATTAATTTGTAGACTTCATCTTAAAAAAATACTCTGTTTAAAAGTTAGGTACTATATTAAAATCTAAAAGTCGTTTTTAAAGACCGCATCAAACAGGCCCAATTGGGTAATCACATTCGTTTTGTGTCTACTCTTCTAGTGTGTGGTTTTCTAGTACGTGCATGCGTGATTCTGTGACCCTGCCCCGAGACGTACGCATCTCCACGGCGTGCTCACATGGGAAAAGGCGTCTCGAGTGTGTCCGCCGCGAACGCGGCCTCGGGACCCTCCTCCACCGGTGCGTTGCCAGCAGGACGGCTCGGAGCGACCAAACCAACGACCGGCCGAGGGAACCACATGCTGACGCACCTACTACTCGTGGTCGAATCAGGATCGCGAGAATCACGGTTTCTATCGGATTTTTAAAAATATATATTTTTATATAAAAATTAAATTATATTTTTAAAATATGCAAGTCTATCATGGAGTTTTTAATTTAATTTTGTAATTTGAGTACACTTATTCCTGCTATATTGGATTAAAGTTATTTCTTAAAACTTATTTAATTATTTTTTTAATAAACTAATAATCTAAAAGTCCAATATACCAAAGATAATATTTTTTTAGCTTAGAACAACATGTAAATAATAAAAACAAAGCAACCTAAATTTGTGCAACTTAAATTAGTAATACGTAACATCATATTTAATTTATATATTAATATAGTTTGTTGTTTGAGTCATAATCCTACTCGATCAGTGTAACACCCCCATTTCTGGGAGTATTATGAAACCCTCGCAACTGCCCAGGATTGTTCAGTTGCGAGTACATCCATCGAGTGTATAACATTGCCAACACATGCTTAAGATAAAAATCAACTTTATTGCAATATAAAGGCATAAAAGCCAAGTTTTACAGAAGGGCAAGCGGCCCTTAGATACCTTACAAACAAAAGAACGCCACAGGCACGCCTGAGCGGAGGACGACCCTAATTCCACGCATCCTCGATCTCATAAAGTTTCACTTCTTTGCCTTCGTCTGCCTCCTTATTGCTGGATATTTCTGTTAATGTTTTTAGCAAGCATGAGTACTACCACTTGTACTCAACAAGTCACACGGAGCTTAATAATAATTTCATGAAAGGTATAACAAATAAAGGGAAACAGGTCTTATTTTGTGTGGATGCAGTTTTAGTTGGAAACCGGTTAAAAACTGAAAGAGATATTTTATTAACAACAGGGGTTTCAAACTTGATTACCAACTTTCCATGTTACCAAACCATTCTCAAATCTACTTATGCCTTGTTGCTGGAATCACCCATTAAACATAGCTTCATTTACCGGAAGCACGGCGTATTCGAATACCATTAGTCATAACTCTGCAGAGCTGCCCTGCTTTACCCACAAGATTCCTTAACTCCCGCTAAAGAGTAAAGGAAACAAGGCTGTTCACTGCTCAATTCTTTATATAGCCTCTACCTAGTAGGTTTCCTCGATAAGCCCAGGCCTCCAACCTCTGACTCATCTCAGCCTACTATTGTGTGGACATCTGATAATTAAAACAACAACGGCACCCACTGCGCCAACTTCCATACGGCCCTTCTCAACTCCCTTCCGTATGGACTCACACTTTGCCTTCGCCTTGCGTTTGTAGAGGTTCAATCGAATTTGAGCAGTTACTAGACCAGGTTTGACGTATCAACACTTGTGGTTGGGCGATCACTATGTTCTTTACTCAGCATAAGGGTCTAGTCCTTATTTTCACCGGTGGCAAATTCCCTTCTACAAATCTGTCCAGTGCTTTAACACTCCCATTGATTTGTAACATTTGCCTTCACCCTAAGCTGCAGGATCCAACGATCCTCGCTCACTCTAGAGCCACTTCCCAAATACCAAATCTTTTAGTAACAGTAGATGTTGTTGATTCTCTAAACTACCATGATTACATGCTAATATTACTAGGTCTTGTCAAAGGGAATATGGCAATCAAATTTAGACTGGGCTTTTTCGGTGGTAGGACATAACTAGTATCATGTCATTCTAAGCATTTGTTGTAAACAAAATAACAGTTCACAAATAACATAATGAAAATACTAGTAAATAAATAGCGGAAATGTAGGTTCAACATGATCAAGGTATGTGTGACTTGCCTTGCGAGTTAATGATTTCGACTAACTCAAATTCATCGGAAGATGGGGCTTGAACTGGGTCTTCTCCCTCCTGCTCCGGTGAATCTTCGACTTCAAAAGCTAACGCGAAACAATTAAGAATAAATTAATTCCATGCCCGAAGGACTAGGCTAGGAATAAAGAAAATAAAAGAATAAAGAAAATAAAAGAAAATACAGAAGACTCCATTAAATTGGGATTTCTGGTTTATTGGAGGGCTATATGGGGAAATGGGCTTTGGATTTGGGTTATTGGGCTCGAGACGAATCCGGGGAGTATAAACATGTATTTTGGACTTTGGGCTAGTTACTGTTCATTGGGCTCGGTCGGGTACTATTCCTCGGGTTCGGTCGGACGGTTTGGCTCAACCGAGTAGAAATGGCTCGGGTCGGTTGGATCGGGCTCAGGGCGAGAGGGTTCGGCTCGACCGCGTCACTTGGCTCGAGTCGGGTGTGACCGGCGCGGGGCGAGTGGACTCGGTTCAGCCAACTCGGTGTGGCCCGGTCGGATGAACAGTGGCCGACACTATTCATCTTCTCCGCCTGGCTCGCGTACGCACAGAGAAACAGAGCAGGGTGGCGGCCGCTCTCGGCGGAGCTAGGGTGCAGCGCGACGGGAGTGGAGGGTATGAGTGGGTGCGGCCGGGTGTGAGGACCCCATTTTTGGTGGTGGCCGGGCCGGCGGAGGCGGCTATCGCCGGCGGCTGGGCTCTCTCCTATATCGGTCATTTTGGGTGTTGCGGGGTATTTAGGGTTTAATCGGGTGAATCGACCGGTGTTGGAGCATCTATGGAAGTAGAGGAGGCTAATAGAGGCGGCGGTTTGGGCTAGGGAAGACGGAGATAGGCTGGCCACGGTGAGGTGGTTGCGGCGGCGGGGTGGTCACGTCGCCGGGGAAGAAGGGGCCGTGAGGGGCTATGGCGGTGGGTCGGGGAGGTTTCGGAGGGCTTGGAGATGCCACTAGTGAAAGGAATTGAATTATGGAGGGTCGAAAATGGGGCATTGCTCTAGGGTTCAAGTTTTGGGGATTTTGGCCATTACCAGCAATGGGGCAAATGGGGCGGCTGTGGGGCGTCGGGCGGATGGTGGTGGTGATGGCTTCGACGAGGAGTGCTTGGTTGCTTAAGTAATGGCTCGGAAGCGGTTCGACACCGTGCTCAACCCATGGCGGCCATGGCGGGTGGCGGCCGGTGGCAATGCCACGATTGATGGTCGGTGCAGAGCGTCAGGGCGGCAGAGGGGGAGGTGGAAAGGGCCTTTGTCCGCAAGGTGGAGGTGGCGGTGTTCTTTGGCGCGAGGTGAAGGTGGCGCGCGTAGAGGAGTTGGGCGGCGGCAAAAGTTGAGCCACGGCGACGACTGTCGGGGTGGCGTGGCTTGGCACAGGCCTGGGGCGGGGTACGACGGTCATTCCACTAAGCGGAGTTGGCGGGGGATGACGCGAGCGCGGGTGATCACGAGAAGGGCATGAGTGGCGGCAGGATTTGGGGAGGCGGTGGGAGTTTTCAGTTATGTACAGTGTAGCACCTTCTCCCCCCCCCCCCCCCCTAATCCAATAGTAATGGCAGTGATTAGGGACAATTGGCTACTAAGATTGGAGGAGAATAGGTTAAGGATTCAAGGGGACAAATCAAAAATGAAAATTGTGCTCAAGATTCAGATTTTGAAACTTTGTAAAATTAAGTTTTGTTTCAATCAGAGTACAATCTTATCTAATTCTATATGATCCTGCCCCTAAAACATGATTATATGAAATTTCAATTTATACACGGCTCCGTGGATGGTACATCCCACGATCCTATGGCGATCCTGATGACCTTGGTGGGACCGTCGAAGGGCATCGGCGGTGCGGTGCGCCATGCGTCTCGCGTGGTATCGTCGTACGGTGGAGCCTACGCTACACGGTTCCAGGCCGTGGAAGTGTGGAGCCAGCGAGCCGTGGACCCTGCCTATGCGGTAATGCAGCACGCACCGCGAAACGAACAGCCCAACCACACGGAGTCTGAAGAGAATATCCGGTGAGCGATTCGGACCAGAAAGGTATCTTTCCCATCGCGGTTTCCGAATCTCTGGTCAGATGCCACGCACGCGTCAAGGGATGTTTCTTCCAAGGCTGCATGTAGTGTAAGTTGTAGCGGATCTTGCTTGATTTGATTAATCCGACTGTATTTAGCAGCGAAAGATTAGATAAAGTGACTAACCCCGAAACACGGAAGGTAACGTATTACACACACGCTAACTCGAGAACGCTTTTCTAACAAGACAATCCCAGCCAGCATGGCGTCACTCGTGTTTACAATCTATACTTCGAAAATAGTCCAGGTTTCTCTCGAATTCCTACGCTAAGAACTGCAATTAATTGCATATTGAGGGTCACTTTTAAATGTAGTAATTTCGTGTAAACGGTTGAATTTAACCAGGGATATATACAGTACAAGTAAACGTACTTGACTGATTTCGTGATATACAATGGATGTATATAGTACATGGGTGATGATGCATGCAAATGAAGATCTAGACAAAAGCTAATGGGAATACAACAACTCCTAATTGATCTCCTGGTTAGTGTGTATGAAGGAAGTGAGGCGTCGAGGTGTCGGTCTGCCTGATGTGAATTCTTCTGGAGGTGAGGCATTGTATTGCTAGAGGAGAGGCGTCTCATTGATCTGCCTGCATGCGGGCTAGCATGATAGGCTAACACCCCCCACAGTTGGAACGGGAGTGGAACAGATGTTCAAGCTAGAGCAGAATTTCTTGAAGGTCGTCGTCAGGAGCCCTTTGGAGAAGATGTCGGCGTACTGGGAGTTGGTAGGGACCTAGTGCACACGGACTTCATCAAGAGCGACGTGTTCCTGTACAAAGTGTGGATCTATTTCAACATGTTTCGTCTTCTGATGTTGAACGGGGTTAATCAAGAGATATACTGCACTAATATTATCGCAGAAGATGACCATGGCCTGCTGAAGGGGTCGATGTAGCTCCAAAAGAAGCTGGCGAAGCCAACATGACTCGACGACAGCGTTGGTGACAGTGCAGTACTCGACCTCGGCGCTAGAATGAGACATCGTGTGTTGCCGCTTGAACGACCAAGACACCAGATTGACACCAAGGAAGATGCCATAGCCTGAGGTGGACTTGTGTGTGTTAGGACACCCAGCCCAATCAACGTCAATGTAGGTGGTGAGAGTAGTTGGCACAGTTCGATGTAGTTGTAGACTGTGATCGATGATGCTTTTGAGATAACGAAATATGTGCTTTAGAAGGTTGTAGTGTGGCTCACGTAGATCATGCATATGAAGGTAGGCCTGCTGCACAGCATACACAATATCTAGATGAGTGAATGTTAGATACTGGAGCTCACTCGCAATGCTCCGGTAGTGAGTAGTGTTCTCGATGGGAACACCTAAGGAGGGTAGTTTGGAGCTCGTGTCAATCAGCGTGGTGCAGGGTTTGTAGTTAGTCATGCCTGCATGACCAAGAACATCTATAATGTACTAGCGCTGGGACAAAAAGAAGATGTCATGGGAACGGTGAACGGAGACGCCGAGGAAGAAGTGGAGGTTGCCAAGATCTTTCAAGGAAAACTCATTGTGAAGAGAATCAATTGTCCACCGAAAAAGCGTTGGGTGGGATGCTATGAGAACAATGTCATCGACATAGAAAAGAAGGTAGATAACATCAGAGCCACGAGTATAGACAAACAAGGACGGATCAGCTTTAGACCTGACGAAAATGAAGGGACAAAAGAAAGGTGGTGATGCGGCAGAACTAGGCTCGTGGGGCCTGTTTAAGGCCATACAGAGATCGGTTTAGCCGACAGACATGAGAGTTTTGTCCGGTATCAACGAAACCGGAAGGTTGTTGACAGTAAACAGTTTTGGATAAGGTACCATTTAGAAAGGTGTTGTTTACATCAAGTTGGTGGACCGGCCAATCATTAGACAAAGAAAGTGTTATAACAATGCAAACAATAGCCGATTTGACAACTAGGCTAAAAACCTCATCAAAATCAACTTCGGGTTTTTGAGAAAAACCACGCAGAACTCAACGAGCTTTGTGGTGGTCCAAGGAGCCGTCAGGCTTCAACTTATGATGAGATATCCATTTGCTAGTGACAATATTAGCACCAAGGGGTGAGAGACAAGATCCCGAGTGTTGTTAGCATGAAGGGAATAAACTCACTTTGCATGGCCACACGCCAATGCTTATCATTAAGAGCGGTGTGTTAAGTTTTACGAATAGGACATGGAGAGATGACATTAAAGTTAAGACGCTGGATGGGTTGACAAAAACCGTGTTTGCCGTGGGTAGTCATAGGATATTCATTTACCACAAGGGCAATAGGCTCAGCGGTCGGCGGAAGCTAGGCAGCCTAGTGCTGGATGCACTGGGAAATAAATGGGTGGTGGAACAAAGGCTGGCATAATGGTGATGATTTTAGTAAGAAAATCAAAGTCAAAAGGGGTTGGCAGGGTGGAGAGTTCAACGAAAGGAAAAGAGTTTTCATCAAATGTGACATGGAAAAAATGATACACACTTTGTGGAGATATTAAGACATCGATAGTCTTTATGATGTTCAAGATACCCAAGAAACACACACTGGATAGAACAGGGCGCAAGCTTGTGCGCAGCTGTGGTGAAGATATCAGGGTAGCAATGGCACCCAAACACATGAAGGTTTGTATAGGATGGAGGTGTGCCAAAGAGTGCACGGCACGGGGTGTCAAAATTAAGGGTTTTGGAAGGGTTGTGGTTTAGAAGATAGGTGGCAGCGTGAAGAGCTTCAACTCAATATACTAGAGGGAGGCTGGCCTGGAACAGAAGGGAACAAAGAATATTATTGGTAGATCGAATGACGCGCTCAGCTTTACCATTTTGTTCAGAAGTATGAGGACATGACATGCGGAGTGCGATACCATGGGATGGAAAATATGTGCATGCGGTGATGTTATTATACTCGCCACCATTGTCACACTGAATGCTACGGATAGGCGTATGAAATTGAGTGGTGGCATAGACAAAAACAATCGAAGAGAATGGTAAAAACATCAAACTTGAGGCGAAGAGGAAAAATCCAGAGGAAGTGGGCGTGATCATAAAAAATAACAAGATAATATTTGTAACTCGAGACACTAAAAATTGGAGAAGTCCAAAGATCATAGTGAATCAAATCGAAAAACTTTGTTTGCTCAAGACATCGTTGAACAAAAAGGTAAGCAGACGTGCCTGCCAAGTTGACAAGCATGGCATAAAGGATCATCTGGAATATTTCTATTACATGGAATAAGAGATGATCTAGCTAAAATGTGACAAAGCTTGACATCTGAGATGTCCAATGCCATATGGCAGCGGATAAGGTGGTAGCTGTGGCGAGAGCGCATGGAGTAGGGAGCGGCCATTGAAACAGGTAGAGGTCACCACGACTATTGCACCTGATGATCTCGTTCTTGGTTCAAAGATCCTTTACAGAAAGAGCATCAGGATCAAATTCGATAGAACGATGATTACCTAAAGTGAATTGATAAACGAAAATGAGATTTTTAATTAGATTAGGTGTAACAACACGATGTTTATGTGAAAGGAGTTTGCAGGAGAGCGAAAAGAGGTGCGTCCAGTATGGTTATTGGGAAGAAAGGAACCATTGTCGACAATGACATGAGGAGATGTAGCGGAAGAAAAATTCAAGATAAAAGAGAGATTACCATGCTCCGATGTCATGTGGGCGGATGCACCAGAGTCCATGAACCATTTGGAAGAGGATGGCAGTGTGAGTGTCATGGTGTTGAAGATGTTTACAAGTTGGTTTTGGTCCCATGATGGAGATGAGGCAGATGAAGTGGCAGTCGGGGTGGGTGGCTGCCATGACGTGCCATGCCATGGTGCACCTGACACGCCGGCCCATGGCTGTGTCAGGAAATGGGGCCGCGGAAGGAACAAAGCGGTGAACGCCTGTGGGACACCAGTGGGACGTAGACTGAGAAGTCTAGACCGAGAGGGTCGATGCAGTCCTTGGCTCAGCCACATGTGGATGGAGTCAGCCCATGGATGCTGGAGTGAGGACCAAGGCGTGAAACCCTTGCCACCACCCGAATGCTGTTTCCAAGATTTCGACGACGACTGTTGGAGAAGTTGTTGTTGCCGTGCCCAGTGCCACAATTAGAGTCACCAGTATGAGTCTTGTTGGTGCCACCGCGGCCAAAAGACGTGATGAAGGCTGAGGCTTGTGAAACCTCAGAAGTTTTCTTCAGCTCTTTAAGTATGAAAGCAGAACGAGTCTCCAGGAAGGTGGGAAATGGTCTCTGCATGGGCAGAAGTGTACGCATGAAGGCGTACCATTCATTCAGTCCGCGGAGGGTGTTGAGGACAAGAGTTTTGTTGCTAATTGGGTGATCAACATCACTGAGGGCATTAGCTAGGGTTTTCTGCTTGCAACAATAATTTGAGATGGACATAGCACCCTAGACGAGGCTCTAAAACTCCGTTTCCAAATAATTGGCATGGGTCTCGGCGTTGTCGCGGAATAAGCCCTCAATGTTTGCCCAAACAACACGGGCGGTGGTGTTTGAGTCCATCACCATGGCAAGGAGCTCGGTGGAGATGGATCCATAAATCCCTGATAGGATGAGAGCGTCGAGGTGCTTCCACTGTGCATCGGAGGAAGAAGTAGCAGCATCCTTGGTGTGGTCGTCGAGTGCATATTTGCACAAAAGCAACCTTGAAGAGGCCTCGCCATTGGGAGTAGTTAGCAGCCTGGAGATTGAGAGTAATCGGAACCAGAGTCTTTATGCTAGCCACAACAATAGCCTGCACCTAGAGGGCAGCCTTAACGATGGTGTCGCCAGTGCCGTCGCCAGTGTTGCCCATAGCTAGATGAGAGGAAGAAAGGTGGTGATTGGGTGAAGAAAAGGTTGCTCAAAGAGGATGCTCTGATACTATAAAGGCTCGTAAAAATGGCACACTTGACTGATTCATTGATATATCAGGAATATATATAGTACAAAGGTGATGATGCATGCAAATGAAGAGCTAGCCAAAAGATAATGGGAATACAACTTCTAATTAATCTCCTAGTTAGCGTGTATGAAGGAAGCGAGGCGTCGGGGTGTCGATCTGTATGATGTGAATTCTTTTGGAGGCGAGGCGTTGCATCGCTAGAAGGTGAGGCGTCGCATTGATCTGCATGCATGCGGGTTGGTAGGCTAACAGTGGATACCAACAAATAGAAGTCGGAAGACACTTGGAAGGGTGATGCAACTGCTATGCATGTTAGTTCTAATGACACCGGATGGTATGTCTTGGAATCGGCAACTCCATCAGATTCTGGCATCAGGCAACAAGATTGCGATGGTACCCTTAGATTCTTGATGCCCTAACGGCTAAGGCAATGGTGTGTGAGACTCGATCTTTGGTCAATATGTGGAGTATTTGGAACTGGCACCGTGTTGCGATCTCTCTGATTCTAGGAGATAGAAGAGCTCAGTAGGGGTTTTTATATAATTTCATGTTGTTTTTGTCTATTTACGTGCTAATTAGGGGCGGAACTAGGCCTCGGGTTAGGTGGGCTGTAGTTCAAAGCTTGAAAACCAAAGTCTATAGAAAATAGTGACTTACGTGTGAAAACCTAGGGACGAAAGCTTAAGACACCCCAAAACCAGTCGGCTGAGTCCGAAGCTTGGGCTAAATTTGGTTCCGCCCTAGTGCTAATCAAGCGTGGATGAGCATATAATGGTGTACTTGGCTTAACCATGTATCGGATTTTTTTTTACTTCTCTACTGCATGATTGTACATCTGTCGACGAGTAATGAAAATTGAGCTCTTGCTTAGCCAAAAAGAAAAAAAGAAAAAAAAAGAGAGAAGCATATGCAAAACGAGGAAGTAAAGAAGAAAACGGGGATCCGCCTAGCCTTTAGATCTGCCCCGTCGCGTCGCTTCCCGTCTCTTCCAGCGCCGCTTCCTTCAAAACCTCCACCACCGCTCGTTTACTTCCCCGTCCCCCCACGCCGCAAGAAAGCGCCTCCTCAAGCGAAAAGACGAGAGAAAATTGGAAACCACTCCCCAACCAGTTCGTCCCCCTCGCGTCCTCACATGGCAGCTCCGCGTCTCCACGGCCAATCCGAACCCATCAAGAACTGCCCCTGCTTCTGCTTCTCCTACCCCTATTCTGACTCGCGCTCCCATTTCGATCTCGCCGTCCCCGCCGATTCCTGCTGCCCCGCCTACGCCTCCCTCCGCGTCCACCGCACCCGCTCCTGATTCGAGCCCCTGCCTGCGCCTCCTCCCCTCTTCCTGCGCGGTTCTTGCGTGGTGGTGGTGTCTTGCGATTCTTAGGACGATCTCGCGTTTCTTCGACGGTCTTGTGATTCTGGTTCTTGCTGAGCGGTCTCGCCATGGGGAAGAGTAAGTTTCTCTCCGCGCCGATTGCTGGGTGTTCTTTTTCTGGGTGGGTTGCGGTGGTGCTTTGTACTGTGAGGTGATTTTGATTTTGGGGCGTGGGTTCTGTAGGTAAGAAGAGCAAGGTCCGCGGCGGCGGCGGGGACGACCTGCTGGACAGTAGCGACGCCGACAGCCTGGGCTCGTCGTCCACGGCGCTGTCGGATCTCTCCATCTCGTACGCCACCGAGCACGTTACCTCGCAGGAGTTCGTTTTCGACAAGCACATCGATGCTCTCTACGAGAAAAGGTGAAGTTATGTGCCCTTTCTTTATGTCTGTTAGCATTTCGGTATTGTATGCCTAGTATTTTGTTTTCGTTCGGGTGGAGAACTAGAGATGGTGCGGTAGGCATGTTTCTGTAGCCTTTAATTCGATTAACTTGTGATTATGTAAAGATATGTGTGGTTCTTGGTGTCTCATGATAACATCATAATCGAACAGATGATGGTTTCACACCTTCTCGTTATTGGCTGAGAAATATTTGATTCTATCGATAGTTTTGGATAATGTTCTTAACCTGCCTTGTGACACACAATGGTGCACGGCTTCATGTGAGACTTCACTCGCTCCTCTAGTCCTTTTTAGTTAGTAGTAGTTTGCAGCTTACCTCGAGTGCCTGCTTTAGTTTGCAAATTATCATTGCTATCAACTTATGGCATGGTGATTGGTAGGCACTAGTATCCTGTAGCTCTTAATATGGCTGCGGGGTTATGTAGTGGGTAAGAGCAACTCCAGCAGTAGCTCTCTAAACAGGGCCCCTACTCTTTATTTGAGGGCTCTCCCTACTTTTGAGGGCTCTGTTTTTTGGGCTACACTCCAGCAGGAGCCCTCAAATTCATTCTTAGAGGAGATGACACATAAGATCCACCCTCATCCTCATCCTACTTTTGAGGGCCGAGAGGCAAAAAACTCACTCCAGCAGGACCCCTACTTGAGCCCTCAAAAGTAGGGGCTCCCTCCAGACCCCCCAGGAATGAGGGCTCGAGGGGGAGATTTGAGGGCTCCCTACTTTTGAGGGCTCAAGTAGGGGCCATGCTGGAGTGAGTTTTTTGCCCTCCAGCCCTCAAAAGTAGGATGATGGCTCAAGTAGGGGCCCTGCTGGAGTTGCTCTAACGGTGTTGGGGTTGACGAAGTTGCTTTTTTCCTTATTCTTGGCGGAACTTTGATGTTGGTTGGAAAATAATAGGAAGCAATTCATGACACTGTATTACTTTATGAAAATCTGTTTCATGTTTTACTTAACAAACCTGTCAAGAGTTCAATTTGCCTTTATTGTACTTGTACGGCAACTATAGCTCATTTTTTGAGGTGGACAAGTTTTTCTTTATGCATTGCATTATATTGTTCAGAGCGAAGTTTGTGAGGTTTCGTAAGACCTTGTGTTGGAGACGGTACAAAAGTAACCAGAGTACTTCAATTATTCAAAAGTTATTTCCTATAAGGTTTTAATGAAAGAACAATAACTGCAAGTTGGTGATTTTTTTGCTCGCCATATGATTTCCTTATGCTGGTTGATTGTGAATTGTTGACCAAGTAAAATAGTAAATCAGCTAAGCCTGATTGTTCATCAGTTTGTGTTCATAAACCTATGACGGCTGATGAGCCCTATGCTTTGTGTTTGCTTCCTAATCTTAGTTTGGTGGTCATCATTGTTGAACTGCTATGTTTCTTTTGACAACAGTGGACCATGGCGTTAGTGAATAGTTTATCTGTACCGAACTTCATGCTCTTCGTGTTTTGATTAATTGACGTTCTACCACTGCATCTGTAATCCGTCAAGTATGGATATTCAAAGGGAAATACATGAATGAAAATCGTCTTTTGGTTCTGCTTTGCCACTTCTGTGCCACTGTCTTATTGTAATTTGCACTAAGACGTCCTTTGCATTTTATATTTGAGGTGATGATTGTTTTGATGCACTTATATTTATCTTAAATGTTGAGAACCTTTTGCTCCTACATGATGGTGGGAGGGAGGGCCACCAGGCCCACCACACTTCCACTTATACCGTCATTTATCTTCTCCTTGCAAAATTGTGTAATTCTATTGCTGATGTGAATATTGAATCCTGTTCATTAAATTTGCTGCACGAAAGTATGTAGCACCATCATGTTGGATGTAGAAATAATCATATTCATACTTGTTTTTTTACTGCACTTAGTATATTACCTTTGTATTGGAGCAGGGGGTCTACAAGAGAGGCGGCGTTGGCTGCACTGGTTGATGCTTTTGAAAGTTTTGTTCTTCATGGTCTTGTGGAGAACAAGTAAGTTACTACATTCAATTAGTTAATAGTTGCATGTGAAGGTAGTAGTAATTTAACTGGCAACTATACACATATTACATATTTGCAATTTTGTAAAAGAAAACCTTTCCATATTTGATTGCCAAGCCCTGGATTGTTACATTCTGTGTTATCATGGTAGCTCACTTTTAACTAAAGATGTATTTTGTCCGAATCCACTCTGTTCAATATATTTTCAATTTTCTTTTTCTCTTTTGAAGATATGCCACTCTGCTGAGTCAATTCAACAATTCGATGAAGAAGGGATCTATTAAGGAGTCTTGCCTAGCATCCCGTGCCATTGGTTTGTCTCTTGTCCTATTCATAATCATTTGCAATTCAATACAATTGCTGTTGTTTTCTTACACTGTTTTTTGGACTTGCAGGGTTATTAGCTATTACACTTGGTGCTGGGAGTAGCTCGCATGAAATAATGGTGGAGTCACATCCACAACTTTCTAGGATACTTCAAACTTGGTCCGATGCTTCAAAGATGATTTCTGTATGTAGAATATTCTTTTGTTCTTTTGGCTTCCAATCTTTATTTGCACTTCCAGTAAAGTGAATCTAAATTGACCTGTTGTAGGCACTTGATTGCTTGGCTGTCGTCACATTTGTTGGTGCAACTGATCTGGCTGAAACAGAGTTATCTTTGAAAGCCATGTGGGATGTGATTCATCCAAAATCGGGTTCAAATGTACGTATAGGTGCCATTGATTTATAACCAGATTTATGAACTAGTGCTTGAACAAGGAACTGCTTCCAATTTTCTAGGATGACCAAAATGTATTTTGTAATTTCTGACTTTCTGTAGGTGGGAACTGTCCGGAAACCAAGACCACCTGTGTTATCAGCTGCTATATCTGCATGGACATTTCTGCTAACAACTGTTGGTTCATGGAGGATAAATACTGACAGTTGGAAAGAGTCAGTGCCCCCCCCCCCCCCCCCCCGCGTGTGTGTCATGCTAAGCTATTTGTATTCATGAAATTACATATTTATCTTTCATCTATTTGCCAGGCCAATCGCATTTCTCTCAACTCTTCTAGAAGCGGATGATCGTGCTGTTCGAATGGCTGCTGGTGAAGCATTAGCTTTGTGCTTTGAGTTAAATCTGCTTGATGTTTCCTTTTGTGAAGATGCTGATGTTGACACTGGAGGAACTGGTGGCTCTAAGAGCAAACTTTTCCTGGATATGCAAGCATTGAAAGCCAAAATATCAGGCCTTGCCTCTAATCTCTCTATGGAGGCAGGGGGAAAAGGTGCAGATAAGAAAAACCTTGCTGACCAAAGAGATTTGTTTCAGCGAATCTTGGATTTTGTTAAGGTCCGGTTCATTCCCATTCTTGTTGAGTCATCAAATTTTTAGTTTTATTTTGCGTATCTATCATTGATAGTGATTTTTTTTCCAGTATGGCGAGTGCCCTGAAGAATCAGTTAAGATTGCAGGAAAGCGTGACATTTTGAGGGTTTCATCATGGTCTGAATTGATTCAGGTGCTTGCCTTTCTTCTTTCAATGGATCCTAAATTGCTGCATTTTCACATGTCTTGAGCTAATTTTTCCCTTGATGATCAGTTGAACTTCTTGAAGCGGTTTCTTGGGAGAGGCTTCCTGAAGCATGCACAGGTTACTGTTTTCAGAGTGATGCATTTCCCACACTGCTAATTTGCTTGCTGTAGTGACAAATGTTAGCATTGTTTTCTATCCAGGAAAATGGACTTCTTCAAGATGTCTTTGACATTAAGACTGACACAGCTGAAACCCTGTCATCCACTGATAAGGTAAGGAGATTGAGATGATAGATAGCCTTAATTTGCAATAATGATTATTATAGAGGATGCTGTAAACACAGAGGACTTGATTTTGGTTTGGGGGAATATTTATTAATGGTGAACAGTGTCGAATGTACACAATCCACAGCAGTCGGAATAAAGCCTATAGCCCCAAGTGATCTTGAATTGCTGACCTATTCCATGATTCCCAAAAGCTCTGACTAGAGTAGAGAAGCCAATAACAAAAACAAAAAGAAAAATAAACTCGGCAAGTGAGTATCTTAGATAAAAGAAAAGAAGATTGATGATGGTTGTGTCTTAGGGTTTAGTCTTGCAGATACCTACTCAGAATACGACAAAGCGGAAAATAAGCCAGAAGAGAAACTATCCCTGAATATCGTCCGTCAAACCTGCCGTCCTGAGAACAAGAAATAGCTGTGCTTAGCCTTTTCGTGCGTGATCCCGGTCGGGGACTAAACTGTATTGTTATGGGCTTTATTTTTTGCCTCCCCAGTATGGGTAAAAATTCCTTTTCCTGTAAATGTTACTATCAACAACCTGGGTGATTTTGTCTATTATTTATTAACCTGAACTGTTCAAACTCCAGACTCTTCACAATCCTCCATCAATGGTCTTTGATTATATTGTCAAGTTTCTGCTTGATTTGGTCCTCCTTGAGTTTGTTGTTAATTTTGTTTGCGCATTTCTCATCAACAACCCAAAAACACTTGCAGAAAATCTTTAGGTCTGGAGAAGAGAAAGGAAGAGCTCTAAAGCTGAACAAGGATCGTCGCTTAGCCCAGGTGATCTGAACTCACTTTCTGTGCAACACTTGTCCTGTGTACCCACTTTGTGTCCTCTACCGTGGTTTTCTTTAGTTTTGCTTAATGAGAGATTAAATTGAACGGGAGCGTGATTTGATCATTACCTTAGATGATTATTATGGTATACCATGCTGACCGGAGCTCTTAACTGGAAATTGCTTAACCCTTTAGTGGTGCGTATTTCTTTTGGCGTAGCTTTGGGCATTCCCTTGGCTGTTTTGCTGTTTTTTTTGGAATTAGCCTGTTTTGCTGACATTATGGTCTAAGAATGGATGCTAGTACTACATAACAATTTTCTTCTCTATTTACTAATGCCAGCAATGAAACATCCACTAACAATATCTTCAATGTTTTGCCTTAATTCCAGGAGAGGAAGAACGCTGCTATCTTGAATGAGTAATAACAAGGATCCGGCCTTTTCCGCCATTTAGCTGAACTTTTATTTGCTCTCGTACTATGATGCTTTGCAATACCGGAGAAATACTAGACTCAAATGAAATTATATTATTCAGTCCTATGTGCCGTTACGTGTGAAGTACTGTCCTTTTTAGTTTAGCTGAATGTTCTAATGTATCAGATGCTCAGAGCATGTTTCCTGAAATTCCAGCACTCCTGAGTTTGTAACGCACGCTTGGCCTGATCGCCGATTGGACGTCGTCGACGGTATCTCGCCGTCTCGCGCCTTGTGCTCTGGCGCCCCTGCTTATTCCTGGCCGGACGCTAACACGAGAGTTGAGGTGCAGGTGCGCGGGTGCCACATCTACCACGCCGCCGCTCCACCCACGGGCGACACGTTGGCTGCCGCGGCCTGCGGGGTGTGAGCTGCAGCGCGGTACTAATGAATCTTCTTAGGATTAATGATAAATGTAAATACAAGATTAATGAATCTCCTCGACCTTACGATGGGCACTAGAGACCCTCGTGGGCGTGCATCCCGGCTGCTGTGCAGCGTGCGGCTCCAGTGGCCCCGTAACGTACGCAGGAAGCGGTGGGGGCTGTCCCTTGCCAGATGCCGAATGGCGACGCCGCCCGCTCCAGCGGTATGAGCCTTTTAGGGGCTGTTTGGTTGTCTGCATCAGGGTGGCTTGTATCAGCGTATGCAGAGAGATGGTGTTTGGTTACCTGCATCAGGGTAAGAGCCTGCACGAGCGGATGCAAAAAATCAACTGGAGCCAGACTGAGAAGAAATGGGCTGATAACTTTCTCTACTCAGCATAGTTACGCTCATGCAGCTGTATCAACTCATGCAGACAATCAAACAGAAGCGGATGCTGAGTGGGTGGCCGAAGTAGCGATGTACATCTCCGCGGCAGCTGCCCCCTCGTCAGCACACAGGTTTGACATTACGAAGAGTACACAAAAAGATAACCCCCTTGACACCAGCTATGATCTCAACCTTCCCTATCACAACTTTTACATCAGAGACGTTCGTTTTTCCCTATCCCTCGCAAAAAAAAAAAAAAATCCTATTGCATCATCATATGAACTTTTTTGGGGTGCGTAGTCCCAAAATTATACAGAAACAGTATCTTCGATGAAATTTGAAGTAGCTCTCGAAAGGAGAGCATTTGCAAAGTTGCCTCACTCCAGCTTAGATCCCCTATGGAACAGGGAATTTTTCTCAATTTCTACTAGAGTCGAATTATTTCATATGAAATTCCTGCGTTTCAAATGGATATTTAAGGTATATTTCAGCTTGTCCGTCGTCTGAGTACGGATACTCCATTTGTCTTGGAAAAATGAGTACTCGGGTTCCGTTCCTGAAAAGCGAACAGAAGTGTTCCACATGTAAGATGAGACATGGAGGATTGTCCTGCTCTATCACACTACTAAAGAAGTTCTGACGATAAGCGAAAGCCAATCTTTTTCCCCTGTTAAATGAAGAACATAGTACCTTTCATTTTTCAAGATTCAATACTTGCGAGGATAAGCTCAATGCAGGGATTCTCCAACTATGCCAGCGTTGTCAAAACGACTGAAAACCTCATTCATAGAGAGCTGATGTGACATGCCCCCAGTTCCCCAGGCATTTGCTGTCATCTGTCCTCGCTGTTGATTGAGCTCCTTGATCCTTCATCATTTAGGCACTCAACAGAACATCCCATCGCAGTATGGCACTTGACGCCTAAAATTGGCAGGCCATTAAGATCTTATCCAAAGAGAAGAATGCTAGCCTAGGTTTGGTAATTCGCTGTGCCTTCACAAACTTGATCTGGTCTAAACTGGATATGGAGTACCAAAGGAATTACAGCCTGATGCTTATCTTAAAGGATTTGTGGCAGATGATCATTGACAGCACTGTGGCCCCAACATACTTAGTAGCATTTAGCACACCAATCTGTTAGCTATTTATGAAACATGGACAGATATATCAACCATAAGATCATAGTTGACAGATCTCCCACGAAAAGCTACGTTTCTCTGCCAGTAAATCTGAATTGGCCCATGCCCCTGAATTCCTATTCAAGGCTTCTTGTTTAATCACAACCAAGATGCCTGATAAACTACAGGGACCTGGAGGACATCTGTTAGAAGGTGCGCTGCTACGACAGCAAAAAGTATATTCACCAATAATTGCCACATGAACATTCTCCATCCTTGAAATGATGAAACCGCCTGACATCCCTAACAATAATCTCCCTTCCAACTGCCCTTGACATGAACATCATTGCAGTATGACAGTCACCACATATTCTCAAGTTCTTAAGAACTGTAACTGTAGCTCCGGGAGGCAACTTTAGAAGTCCAAAACCAACTGCCAACTTCTCACTATGCGCAAATAATACATATTCCTTTTGATGGGGCGCCATATCATGCAGAACAAACTTTGTATCAGGAACATATCCCAGCTTTCTCATCTTAGCACCAACCATTTCAAGGAACTGGTAGACTTCATGCGTTTCTGGATGTTTTGTATCGCTGACAAGAAACACATGAACTTTGTTTCCAACTTCTATCCAGCTACACCCAGGCTCCTTCTTCACCCCACGATCACGCATTAGCTTCCTTACTCTTGCGGCATCTACCCAACGTCCAGCAGCTGAATATGTGTTGGACAATAGGATGTATGTGCCATCATGCTGTGGTATCATCTTAAAGAGCTGATCTGCTGCATAAGCACCAAGTTCCATATCTCCTTTAGTCCGACAGCCAGAGAGAATTGCCTCCCAAATGGACGGGGTAGGCTCAAAAGGCATTGTCTTGATCAAATCCCTAGCTTCTCCAATTCTTCCAGCCCGACCAAACAAATCTATCAGCCGTGCATAGTGATCTTCTCCAGGGCTAATGCCAAAGTCCCTCTTCATGGACTCAAAATATCGAAAGCCTTCGTCTACCAAACCAGCATGATTGCATGCTGTCAAAATTGTGAGGAAGGAAATCCGATCAGGATCTATGCCTTCAGCAACCATCTGGTCAAAGAGCTCAAGTGCCTCTCTACCGTGTCCATGCTGCCCAAGGGCTGAAATCATGGCGTTCCACGAGACAGAGTCAACATTGGGCATCAGAAGAAACACAAGATGAGCATCATTCACAGCACCACATTTAGCATACATAGTTATAAGTGCATTTCCTGCAGAATTGCTTGCCTCAAAACCACACTGCACAAAATGTGCGTGGAGCTGTTTTCCATGCTTCAGCGCCCCAAGTTCACCACACGCAGCTATCGCACCAGCATAGGTGTAATCGCATGGCTTGGCATCCTCAGCCCTCATCTGGTTAAACAGCTTCAGAGCATCTTCCGCAAGCCCTCCATGGACAAATGCTGAGACCATCACCATCCATGACAACTCACTTTTATATGGCATCTCCTTAAATACCTCAGCTGCATTGGACAAACAACCGCTCTCAACATACCCTGACAAAATGGCGTTCCAAGAAACGACATCCTTCAGTTTCATACTGTCAAATATCCTTTTCGCAACAGCAATATTCCCACCCTTCGAGTATAAGGTCACCAACGCATTGTTAACAGGCAAAGCTGCCTCAGGAACAAAATCTGGCAGCAGCCGAATGATCTGCCCGTGGACGGACTTCCCATGCACAAAGAACCCAGTATTTGCACACGCACTCAGGACGCTAGTAAATGTGAACTCATCAAGAGGCACCCTTTTCAACACCATCCTCCTGAACAGCTCAAACGCCTCTGCACACATTCCCGATTGCACATACCCTGAAATCATCGCATTCCACACGACATCTATCTTTCCATCAACATCCTCAAAAACTGATCTAGCAGCATCAACATCGCCTCTCCTGACATATCCCACGACCATAGTGGTCCATGTGAGCGCATCCTTATTCGGCATTTCGTCAAGCATCTTCTGAGCGTCCCACGACGCCTCAGGCGCATCACATTTCATGTACAGCGCAATGAGTGCGTTAGACACCGACAAGACAGCCCCGGCGCCGGCCTTGAGCACGGTGCAGTGCAGCTGCTTGCAGTGCGATGCGGCGAGGTTGTGCATCTGGCCGACGGCGCTGAGGAGCGCGGTGAAGGAGTAGTCGTCGGGGCGAAGGGAATCGGAGTTGAGCAGGGAGTGGAACACGGAGACCGCGGGCGCTGCGAGGGACGCGCGTGCGAACGCGGAGATCATGGCGTTGTGGAGCACGGTGTCGCGGCGTGCGGGCGGGACGGAGTCGAAGAAGGAGACGGCGTCGCGGAGGCGGCCGGCGGCGGCGAGCGCGGCGACGAGGGAGGTGGCGGCGACGGGGCCGGGGTCGGTGCGGAAGAGGAGCGCGGGTGTGGTGAGGTCGGGGGAGAGGGTGTAGAGGTGGAGGAGGCGGAGGGTGAGGTGGGGGTGTGACGGGGTGTGGAGGAGCGCGGCGGTGAGGAGGCGGGCGTGGAGGCAGCGGAGGGCGCGGAGGAAGGAGGAGGGGGAGGTCGGGGCCGGGGAGTGGCGCGTGGCGAGGTGCCGGAGGAGGAGGGAGCATTGGTGGGGGAGGGAAGCGACGGCAGGCGGCGGCGGCGGCGGCCGAGGCGGCATCGCGCGTTTAGCGTGGACGCGTGGTTAGGCGGCTTGGGCGCGCGCCGCGCGGCCCAGGGTTCAAATGGGCATGGGGTGGGCCACGAGGGTATTTTGTTTCTATCAATTTTAGCCCTCTAGTAGCCATTTTTACAAAAATAATTACCTCTTCAAAATCGGAAGGTACAATAGATGACACATGTCATCTATTGCGCCGCTGTAGCTCGGCAGGAGGTGAGGCATGTGGCTGGGTGAGCTAGCATGGCAGGGCAAATGCGCAACTCGGCTGGCAAGCACTGCTAAGCCACCCCTACATGGTAGGCTACTGCCGAGCTAGCCCGGTTCAACAAGCGGGCGCATGAATGAACATGCAAGTGGACAAGTGCACATGGGAGTGAGGGGCCGATTCCTCACGGGGCAGCGCGCGAGGGAATCACGTTAACAACACGATGCGACATGGCGACACAACGCGATGTAAGATTCTCGTTTTATTTGTATGTTAATTGTGCTGGCTTTCGTGTGTGCGTATAAAATGCGACTGAGAGAGAGAGAGAGAGCATGCAGCTATGGAGGGGAAGAAAGAAAAGAGAGATTTCCTGCCAAGCGAGAGCGCAGGGAGGTAGCGCGGCTGTGATTTTCCATCCTTCATAGTTGGAAGTACTGTGGAGCTGGTAATTACCTTCGGAAAAGGTACGCTTCATTCGCATACAAGAAATATGATTAATATACTGTTAGTGTTTCATTAGCTAACTATGGTTTTGTAATATAGAATATGATAGATAGCAATGTTTAGTTGATGGATATATTTCTATAAGTAGCCATGTTTATTTATTGTAAATAGTTATAGAAATATGGGCCAAAAAATAGTTAAAATATTTTTACATATGCCTGTATGTATATACTTATCGCTCTTGCGTGATTACAGAATAGCTATTATCCAAGAACCTAGTCTTATTTTCCTAAACTAAAAAGCAGACGCTTCACAAAAAAATGTAGGAGTGCTACTGCTTCTACTAACCACTATTAGTTGTTGACTCACCTCCCTTCATTATATATTTAAATTGTTACTTATCCTCTTGTTCAATGGAATTACTTCACCCATGGAGAGGACGAAGGAGAGTTTGCTGACATATTGTGCAAACTAATGCAGTACTTGCATTACTGACATCGTCCCATCTTCAAGGGACGGAAGATCTAGGAATGAGATAGGTAGGCCTGGATGATGGAAGCCTTCCTGTATGCAAGGGAAGGCAAGTATTAGGGGCGGAGCCAAGATTTAGAAATGAAGGGGGCCAAACAACCTATACACTATAATTATATTTGATGAAGGGGCTAAACAACCTATATAATGTAATTATATTTGATGAGGGGGGCAAATAGAACTAACGACAACAAAATTCCTTAAAATATAAAGGGCTATAGTGTAAATTTATCTAACTATGATGAGACCTGGCCCCTTTCAGCACCCCCTCCCTTCACACCTATCAAGGACACCCCCGCACCTTCCGCACGGAGCACCTGAGGAGCACTTCCACCGACGCCCTTCAAGACGCCGCCTGCTTGGCTTGTGCTTGCATGTGCGAGATCCACTAGGCCACCATGCTGACCTCCCTATTTTGCTACTATCTATCCCTCCTGCAAGGAGAACACTACGGTGAGACATTCATCCTTGGCTCTGAGGATGACCCGCTTCTGACCTACTAGGTCCAGTTTACCCGAGCTATATGATTCACCTACACTGAGGCTCTAGAGGAGATCTTGGACCTTTGCCAGCTCTTCACAGCCACCTACAGCCAGACCAAGACTCTCCGCGCTCAGCTCACCAAGTGCGAGAAGGCCCTACCTATAGTGGAGCGTGAAAGGGATGCTGCAGTTGCTGAGCTCAAGTGGATTGCAGTAGCAGCAGCAGTCAATGCTCCAGCTCCCCCAGACCCCCCCATCATCCCTACCAATCCTGCTCTGACTTAGCCACTCAACGGAGGACTACGCCTGAGGAGCAGCGCACATAAGAGCGTGTGGTGCCTCAGCCTGCCGATCGTCCTCAATATTGGAGAAACCAGTCGAGGTTGCAGTCACTCCCGCTTTAGCTCAGCTAGCTATAGTCGCTCTCGTTCTCACTTTAGTTCACCCATGTACTAAAAAATAGAAGTGTAATGTATTGTATCCACATGGCAGAGTACAGCCTAAGTGCCATATGCAACTTGACAAAAATATTATAAATATTATGTAACCATCTTAGGCGTTATGGTATATTTTTTGTTTTTCTTATTCGCCTAGTTCTAGAAATCCTTTCTTGAGATATCGGTCAGTGGACAATACGCACTAGCTTTCGCAGTATTTTGACAATACGTACTAGCTTTTTGCAGCCTGTGGACAACACACACCAGTTTTTCTAGTGATTTAATAACATGTACCAACTTTTCACAGCCTGTGAATAGCATGCACCGACTTTTCCTATGATTTTACAACACGTACTAATTTTTCACAGTCTGTGGATAGCATGCACTAGCTTTCCCTATAATTTAATAACACATATCAGCTTTCTGCAGCGAGTGGATAGCATGCACCAGCTTTCCCAGTAATTTGACAGCACGTACTGGCTTTTCGCATCATGTGGACATCATGCACCGGCTTTCCCAGTGATTTGATACTACATACCAGCTTTTCGCAGTGAGTAGATACCATGCATTAGCTTTTCTAGTAATTTGACAATACGTACCAGCTTTTTGCAGTGTGTAGACATCACGCACTGGCTTTCTTAGTGATTTGACAACATGTACCAGCTTTCTCCAGTGAAATAACAACGCGTTCAAGTTTTACTCATGAGCAGTACCCATCGACCGCCTATAAAATTTGACTAGGCCCCACGACTAGAACTAAGACTCCGATCGAGCTGATCTCAAAACTAGGGGAAGAGAGAGAGAGAGAGAGAGAGAGAGAGAAGAGGAGAGATATAGGACGTCACTACACCACTAGTGGGGATGTCAAATTACGAAGAGATATTTCGCAAGCGAAAGTGGGTGGCCAAGAAGAAGGGATCATACCCCGATAATTCTTGCAAGGATGCACCCATGCAGCTGAAGTTTCAGTGACTGCAGCAATCCAGCACATATCATTCACTCCACACACCTGGCAACCATTGCCCACATGCACTACACGTGCACTGAAGTTCTTGTAAGTACGTACTTGCTATTTCACATTGCATGTTCTATTTCACACATCTCTAACCTACCTCGTTCATGCTAATAGACCATGGAGCACTGCTACTTCTTCCAATGGATAGACGGTCTGGATATGTAGGACATCATTCATTGAGCAAAAGTACATGCTCAACTACCCAGTGGCACTTGAGAGATTCACACGCTGGAAATCTTACACTCCAGATGATAGCCCGCTAGCCAAGCCGCATGCCGAGTCGAGCTAGCTTGGCAGTAGCCTGCCATGCAGGGGCCACTCAGCAGGTGCTGTCGAGCTATGCTGGCTTGGCAGTGCCTGCCAACCACGTGACACCTTTGCCCTACCACGCTAGCTCACCCAGCCATGCGCCTCGCCTCCTACCGAGCTACGGCGGCACGACAGACGATTGTCGCATCTTCTGAACTTGGAGAGGGGGCCATTTTTACAAAAACGGGTGCTAGGAGAACAAAATTGAAAAGTTACAATAGTGCTAGATGCATGAACAGTTTCCCCAATTGTAAGTAGTTGTATCTACTAAGTGTTGGCTGGTTGTTAGGGTTAAGTATAAGGTGAGAAGCCTCCACTATATAAGTCATTCAATGTGTTGAGAGAAAACATCTCTTGTGCTAAAGGAGAGGGAGTTAGGGTTATGTTTCCTTGTGTTGGAGGCTTTGTGTGTATGCTCTTGTGAGAGCATTGTCCTCCAAGGTGTGAAGTGATTGTAATCCTTCATCCTTTGTAGTAATAGAATATCAAACTTGGTTATCTTGTTCCCTTGTGTTCTTGCTCATTTGCTTGCTTGCTTGCTTGAGGTGCTTTGAGGAGTTCTTGGTTTCTCTCTGTTTCTCCCTCTTTTGTTCTATGATCTATCTTATTATGATATGTGAGAATCTATTTAAGGTCATCTAGATCATGAAGGACTCACAAACAAGTGTAGATTGAAGTTTGTCTCTTTTTTTCTTGATTTTGGTGCAATCTTCCTTATTTTTGTTAAAGGTCAAAACTTTGGCTATGATCTTCACGATCAATGATTGGAATAAGTTTCTAACATCATAGCAAGGATTTGTACTAAACTTCATCTTGTTTGAATCAGTGGTTGAAGATGTAGCCTTTTTCTTAGTCGTGGCAATGCTATTTCTGCCTCTGTTTGTGGAGCGGTCAGACCGCCCATGAGATCTGGTCCGACCGGCTGAGAGATCCGATCGCCCTTTGGCTGACTGGTGAGACTGATTGTCTCAGGTGACTTTGTGATCTCCAGCTCTTGGCTTTGGTAAAGCTTGTATGCTTGTGTTTTCCATAGGATTGTGTTGTTAATATCAGGAGAAAGATTTTAAGAAGTCGTTCACCCCCTCTGACTCGCCATACCTGACCCTATGCAAGCATAGCTCTAAGAACATGACTTCGAGGGATATTATGTTGCCACTAAACCATGTTGATGATTGTAACCAGTCCAGCCACATGTATTTATGATTAGGGACGAATATACTGAGTGGGTTTAGTTGGGCTTGAGCCTACCCTCCACTGGCACGAGAACACCTCCCCCTTCTCCTCCTTCTAGGACCCCAACCAGCCATGCGTCATGGCCATGGAGCTTTTGAAGTTCTGCCTGCGCACCATGATGTTGAACTGAGGAAGGAAGATAAGTCACATATCAGCCCTCAAGCCCACAACCACCGCATATGGCCCAACTTGGCAACTAAGGCCTACCCCACCAGTCACAAGATGCAATCCATTAGTATTCTCCAAGAAGGAAGAGGAGGATCGAGGAACTAGGAGGAGCACATGCACCCAAGTAGGGGTGGAAACGGATCGGATACGGTCGAATAGTCTCAAATACGAATACGAATCCATATTTTTCAAATGAATACGGATACGAATTCGAATATTCTCAAATACGGATACAAATATTCTCGAATACAAATACGGATATTTTCGAATACGGATTTTCTCGGATACGAATATCGGATAAAACGGATTCCTAGCGGTTTTACCGATTTTTCACCAGTTTTTGACCGGTTACCGGTTTTAAATCGCCTAAATTCAAATTTTGAATCACAAAAAATTGTACGATTTTTTCATAAGTTCTAGAAACGGATCAAATACGAATCGAATAGTCTCGAATACGAATACGGATACGAATATTCTCGAATACGAATGCGAATACAAATACTCTCAAATACGGATACGAATATTCTCGAATACGAATACGAATATTTTCGAATACGGATTTTTGCTTACCATATTTGTGTTTTCTCGGATACGAATATCGGATAAAACGAATTATCCGTTACCGTTTTCCACCAAGAAGAAAACCCTAGGTGGTCGGCGGCAGGCTAGCAGCGGCGTAGCGTGATGAGGAGTTCAGCAGCCATGCGGAGAAGTAGGTCGGCGGTGCAACGAGCCGAGGGTCGGGGTGGTGGTCGGAGGTTGGAGTCCGACAGTTGTTGTGATTTCGTCATTCTATATATGGACTATATATACGATCAGGAGGGCCGTCGGTGGAGGATCGAGGCCAGCGACACGATGCTTCACCACTTGCTTATCCTAGGCTACCGAGTTGGGTAGACCAAGAAGCAGCGAGCCAGCAACCACAGACCAACGAGGTAGTGAGCAAGTTTGTACGATCGTTCTTGTTTCCAGAAAATGTTCCACTAATTGTATGATTGAATGTCCTTGTTTATGTTTGTTCCTTTTGAATATCATATAAGGCCTCAACTAATCTTGTCAGTGCATCACTGCAGCCAATAATTTATAAAATTATTTTGAAGATTACCTAACAAATCATGAGCAAGTTTGCTTCATTTATCTTAATTTAACTTAGTCCTTTGATTAATAATTTATATGTTTTGCGTATGTCTTTCCATTAGCGAGATACCATTGTATTTTGCTCTTACTTTGTTTCTCCTTTATTCGTGTATGAATTTGAATTGCACAAGACCATGCTTGCTATATTTGTCATAATTTAGTCTAGTCTTTTGAGTTTTCCCTCTATTTTTATCCTAACTTCGCCACTTGTTATGATGATGGTCACGGGTTGGAACACGCATCAAAAGGCAACGCATCCTAGGGTCTAAGCTCAGCAAGGCAAACACGACATGGCTCATGAACAGCATACGAAGGCCACGCTGAGCTTGAAGAATTTCCTTCTGATGATACCCTGAAGCCTGAACTGCAGCTGTCGGCGACGATCGAGCTCCGGCCTCCATGCAAGGACAACCATATGGTCCATATGGATCAAAAATGCCGCCTTTCACGGCCATTTCTAATGCAGAAGCTAACAAACGCCAGGAAATTGGTGTCTGGCCTACACGAACTTATTAATCAGTTCAGCAACCTTCGCACGAGCGCGGGACCAAACGAAACGATCGCAATCCACCCGTGCCGCCGTGCCCTTCTACTTCCACCAACCGCATCGCGCATACGTACGCACTCGGCGTAGTCGGCGACGCACTTGTGGACGGCATAGCTGGTTTGTGCGCGCGCCGCGACATAGACAAGAGGATAAAAGCAACGAATTAAGCGGCAAAGCTATCAATCCCTATATGGAGCCTTTTCATTGCCTCATAATTTGGTCATTGATGTTACTATGAGCCAGCCGGTCGAGGCATGACTGGCAGTGTAACTTCCGAGTGCCAACACACATTCCATTCTGGAGTAGGATCCACACACATGGCAACGCACACGCACCAAACGGAGGCCACTGAAGCCTGAACAGGTTGCTATACGCCTACACATCAATGGTCTCTTCAGGCGCCATTATGCTTGCTTAAGAGTGCGTGTCAAAAGCTGAATGAGTAAACCTGGAAAGTTTCAGGCAAGCAGGCTTGTTCGAGGTACAGGTACATGTGTGTCATGAACCGTTCGGCCTTATGGATTACTTCATCAGATCGATGGACAATAGCGGCAGTTTTGTTGTCCGTCTGATACGTTGGATTCAGAAAATCAAGTATCGACTGATACGTTGGATTGTACTGAAGTCATTTGATGCTAACACTTGTTACACGGCAAGGTAGAAAATTGTTCGTCCGTTTCTCGATCGGGTTTCGGTCAAATTTCTCCGTTGTGGTGTCTAAGTCGTCGTCGTCTTCTGGACGTTTTAGTTACTGGAGGAGACCTCTATATTTCTGGCACGGTTTTCGTCATGCCAGTCTGACAATTTCATTTCGTTTTTTTAAGCGAGACAGTTTCATTTCGCGTATGATACGTCCCCACATTTCCTGTTCATTCGGTGGTTATAATGGAAGCTGAAGTGGTCACGAATCTCGAAAAGGAGATTGTAACGATCATTGGTTACGACCTGTGAGCTCTAGGCTCTAACTCATACCCATATCTTCTCTGCACTGTGCTCCTAGAGAAGACACTGGAATTTTTTTTAGTGTGATCTTGGAGTTAACAAAACGCTCGGGGAGTATCTATGTCAGCCCCTGAAAAGAATTCAAGCAAGCATAAGCAAAAGTTGTCACTTCTAGATATTCCATTGGTAGCCTAGTAAGAAATATGTGGTCCTAACCAAGCTCGATGACACTAAGCAGAAGTGCAGAACCAAGATGAAAATGCAAAAAAAAAAAGAAAAGAAAGAAGAAAGAATGTGAAATTAATCCTCTTCTATGGTCTGGCAAAAGCCAGGAGGTTCCATTCAAGAAACAGCCAAATTAACCACACGAATTCGAGTAAACCCCAGCTGAAAAGCCCCAAACAACAGCAAAACCATACAATATGGAAACTAAGACAATCTAATGCAACCAATCAACTAAGTATAAGATTATATCCATACTATCTAAATATAAAGTTATGCATCTATCTATTCTTAATATAATGATATTATTTCCAAAGCTATCAAGTAATAGCTTAGAACAAGCAAGTGGCTTGCCTTGTGGGGGCCTTGATAGTGAACCAAACCCGCTTGCAATCCAGCGCTAGCCGCTAGCCTTCTTCCCTGCTGGTTGTTCTTGCCAATCGCAGTGGCAGCAACACTCACTCCATCATCTTGATAGAGCATTCGGATGTCCCCACACTCCTTCATCGCTAGTCTAGTTTGCTCCACCACAGCTTCTTGGATCCTTTCTGCACCGGACATTGTGAGATTAGCTCCAACAATCCACATAAACAGAAAAGAATTTGTAACTTAGTTTACTCAAAGGTTTGTTCCATGCATTTTTTCAAAACATAAAGAAACTAAAACCCAAAAAGGAAATCCCCAAGATGTAAGAAAAGGCCAAAATCCTTAGTCCATAGTGAGATCGAGCTTCGGAAAGCCCTACCAAGCAAGCACAAGTACGCGTGCTGGTTCGAGATTGGGGGTGTCGCGTGTCGTGGGACAGAGCTGAACCAGGGGTCAGGATATGCCATCAAACAGCGCCCCGTGGGCCCTAGAGGGGGATGCGGTAGGCATGGCGGGGCTGAGGGTTTAGGGGAGAAGGCGCGGCGGCGAGAGGCAGCGAGGCAGGGGTCGCAGGAGGTGTCGACAAAGGTCATGCAGCGGCGGGCAGCTCCTCAATCTAGCCACTGTGTGGGGGTGATGACAGGGTGAAGAGTCCCGAGCGAGCGGAGTGTGTTGGGGAAGGGGGGATTGGGACCTGGGAGTTCAAAAATTGAAACGGGCAGTGGCCAAGTGAGAGACCATGTGGAGGTCATCCCATGTATGTGATGAGCAATTGACATCAATTTAGGGAAGTCGAGTTTGATTTGGTTGGTTCGGACCATGTCGTTGCGTGGTGCAATGGACTCGGTCGGACTTGGTCAAATGGTTTAGATTGCATATTATGTCGACTTGTCAGGTTTGGGCTATTTCATTAATGCATTTATGCTTAAATGTATCGCGCGGTGCTATTTGATGTGTTTCTTGTCTGTGTTGGCTGCAGGACATCGAGGCGGAGTCGTGGCGAGACACGGTGGGCCGGACTAGGTGCAGGTGGCGCTGAGGTCAGAACGGTCGGGATGTGTCGAAGACGACGTGGACTCGAGGTGTTTGCGAGGCGTGCGAGGCAAGGAACGCGGAAGCTTCCCGGAAGTCGCAGCAGGGGCGTTTCGGTAAAAGCGCAAGACTGCAAAAGGACGCGGGTTAGCGGGCAAAGCATGGAGGGTAAAACGGGCAAAGCAAAATGTAAACCCATCAAGGAATGCTATAAATAGGAGTGTGTTTCCTGATTGTTGGTAGGACTTGGGGGAGGGGTTTTATGGCTTTTTGCTTTGTGCTTTAGTGGTTGAGAGAGTGGGTGTGTCTCCTATGCATGTGTGCTATGAGTTCTTGATTCTCAAGCATGTATGAGGAGTTTTAGATGAATTGTAAGAGAGAAGTGAGCTGAGATGTAAAACTCCTATTCTAATCATGTATGTCTCCCCGTATCGTGTTTATGATATCTTGTGTTTGAACGTTTTGTTCTTGTGTTCTTTGTTTTTCCCTAGTTCTTTTTGTTCTCTCCCGAGGTAGTGTTCTTTGGTCAGTTTTCTTGCAGCTATTACTTAGTATCTCACTCTTTCTCTGCTAGAATCCTGAGCAAAGGTTTTGGCCAAGAAAATTGCTGCTTGTCGATCATTGGTCTTTGATTTCTATTCGGCCAGGAAAAGGAAAAATCTGCATGTCTTCTTGATTGTTCTGTGTCCTCATTGCTGTGTGATTGAGCCAAAACAAGGATCAAAATATTTGTGCTCTTTGCAGCAGGATACTCAATCATTTCGGCTATCTCTGCACTAGTTTCTACTCGGTTTCCTGTGCCTCTTTGATCATTTCTCTAGGCAGCAAGTGCCAATTTGGTGAGAACTCCTTTGCAGCCGAAAGAAGTTTTGTTTGGTGGCTTTTTGGCTTTCCTGTGCAGCACGGCAAGTGCTCTTTTCTTCTTTTGGATGCTGCAGTTCTTTAGTGTCTCTTTTATTCTCTTTTGTGCTGATTTTCATCCTTGCTGCATGCAGTCCAAATGGCTTTGTTTTGGGCTGAATTTTTTGCTGGTTAAACTCTGATCTAGGCTAATTCTATCAGTGTTGCATGCAGTCTGGATTTCCTTTTTCTCTTGTTGGTTTCGGCTGGGCACAAGGAGTGAAGCAAAAATCATTTTCTTTTGCTTTGTTTTGGCAGATAGCAGTAAACCTCTTTTGATTTAGTTTTCTGTTTTCCTCTGTTAGTCTTCTTGTTTCTCTGATCTCTTCTCTGTTTTTTGTTGGTCTAGTAGATTCATCCAGAGAATGAAAATCCTTCTCTTCATAGATTCTATATTTATTGGAGAGAAGATTTTTGTCGATACTTTTAGGGGGATAATTTTTATTTACGACATTCACCCCCTCTGTCGCCGATTCCGATCCAACACCAAGAAGAAGAACAACACCCCACGATCCACAACAATCGTGTCTCCTCCCATGGACGCCGATGAGGATGGGGGCAAACGTGGCGAGAGAGCGGGTGGGATGGCGGCTGGGCAACGACGATGCGAATGGGGCGAGCGTGGCGAGGAAGCAGGCGGGACGGCGGTCAGGGCTGCGTTTGAAGAGTTTCACCACTTTGATAGTGTACTGGCGGCACTTATTCGTATCATGCCTGTTTATTTTGTGGTAGGCACACCAGCACCCATCTCCTTGGCTTGGGTTGTTCCTCCTCTCATCTCAGCCTTCATCGGGGTGCCTTTCTAGTGAGCTTTATGCCTTGACTCCTTGGATCCTCTGGCAGAGTTGCCCTCGTGTTCCCGCAAAGGGGTGTTGGTCATGATGAGGACTAGGGGTGGGCATTTTTATGCCGAAACCAAAATACCGAACTGAGAAAACCAAAAATTGTGGTTTATTCAGTGTATGTTTTCGGTGCGGTTTATATTTTCATGCTATTTGGTTTTTGATTTTTGGTGTAGTTTTTAAGTCAGAAAAACCGAATTAAATGAAATATTGAAATATTATTTTTACCTTATGTGAATTTGTAGTAAACAAAGGCTATTCTCATTTAATTTTGTAGGTATTTTTCAATATCTCAAAGCAAGAACATTAGTAACTTCTAGAGATATCATTCGCTCAAAAATAAAGCGGGTATGATAACACTAGACTAAAGAATGTTATTATATATTAAAGCGTTGTGCATATTTCAGTTAATAAAAAAATTGAATTAACTGAACCAAAATAATTCAGTTAATTATGTTTGATTTTCTATTTTAGTTTACTTAATTCGGTTGTCAACTTTCAAAAATTGAAATATTTTTTTACCGAATAAATCGAACTGAATAAATCGAAAAACTGAATGCCCACCCCTAATGAGGACTTTGGAATCGCGTCCCCCGCTGAAGCGATCCTCCGATCCTTGTTCTTCTTCCTGGAGGAGCTTTTTGACTTCTTCCCGGGGGAATTACCTCCGTCTTACGGGAGAAATCCCTTTTAGCTAGGTCATCTTCCTCTTCTCTGGCGTATTTCTCGATGACCTCAAAGAGTTTATGGATTGTTCTCTAGGGATCCCTTCCCAACATGTGGTTGAGCTCCCCTGGGAGTAGCCCCTTCTTACATGCATTAATGATAGTGGAGTCTAGGGCATCTGCCAGTTGGCTTTGGACTTTGAAAAAGCATTTAAGGAATTCTCTTGTGGATTTGCTCTTCTGCTACTTGACAGTAAAGAGTTGATTGGGGAGCATAGAACATTTATAGCTTCCTTGGAAGTTTGCGCTGAACTCTTCCCACAGTTGGTCTAAAGAGTAGATGGAGCCTTTCTTCTGGTTGAAGAACCAAAACGCGTTGTCCTAGAGAGGAATAGTGGGAGGCAGTTACATGTCTCTACCTCTCCACCTCCCCTAGCCTGAATCGGCTCCCCTGAGCTAGAAGAGCTAAATGCCTGGCGGTGGCGATGATAGTGCCCGCACACCTATGAGTTAGAGCACCCGTGCTGGCTTGCGGTTTGGTCCGGCTGGGAGATCAGGGACTCATCATCCATTTCTTTGTGGTGGTGGTGACCACGCCCATCAGTGGATCTGGTTGATGGCACAAGGATATGCCTAGTGCTTGCAGAGTAAAGACTCTTCTGACCGTCTTGGCCATAATCCTCTTGACGTTAATCCCTTTGGCTTGGTGAGTACACTTAGGCTACGACGGGTGGAATGGCCCGTTTGCCTGCAGGTGTTGAAGGGACTACCGGGGGCTGGTGGGAGCTGGTTTACCATCTCTAGGTGCAGACACATTTGCCTGAGTGGAGGAACTTGAAGAGGAGGCCCTGAAACTCCTATTCCCGAGGGTATGAACTCAGGCCTCAGAAGTTGAGGCGACTGGATGAACTATAGTGGAATGGATTGAGTTCCTCCCTATCTGAAGTTTGGCGGATGTAGCAGCTGGTAAGAAGCCCTGTTCATCACCGCTGTGTGGACAAGTGGAGGGAGGTTGTAAGGATTTTTCCCCTTCCCTCCTCTAAGGATGAAACTCCATGCGCGCTTGGGTCAGTGGCCACTTGAACTAAAGGCGGTGCTGGGAGCGGTGAGATGTGTTGAGGGCTGCCAGGGGGACGGTAGGTGGCCATTATGTAGTTCACCATTTACCTTGCGGTTGCCTCCACCATTGCCTTGCAGTTAGCAGCGTCGAGCACCCTAGAAGTAATGGTTGGCCTCGGAGCTTACCCTGGGCTTCTTGCCTTTGGCTGGACCCCGTGTCAGTTGGTGTGAAGGAAGTGGAGATGCTCGGTAGCCCTAGGATGCGTAGGACATTATCTGCCCTAAGGTGAACAACCCTAATCTTCAAAGGTAGCACATGCCTCGGCTCCTCCGTAGAGTAGATAGGTCATCCACGGGTTCCTTGTGCTTTAGAGTCGGAGGAGGCGTTGTGGACTTGGAGTACTTGGGGGCCAAAGGCGGTAAACTTGGGGAGAGGAGTGTATGTGCGGGTGGGCAGCACATGGAGCGAATAGGTATGCATGAAGCTCGTGGCAGGAGGGATGAGGAGTAATTTATGGCCATGTACAATGGTGTGATATCAGCTGTTTATAAATCTTGCCATATAGGATACAGGATGATGTGGATGAGAGAGGTGGAGCATAAAGATTTGGACCGTTTATTGTGCAATAGTCGACTGTAACACGGTAAATAAAACATATTGTATCATAGAGAAATTGTCTATAGAGATATATAAAAAATAACTTATTATATAAACTGTCTTTAATATCGTTTATAAATAACATAGAGAATATTATAGATAACAGTTATTTATATCATTTCGCATGCCCTAACACACCGAAATGCCGGCTCGCGCGCTCCGCACCGCACCAGATGAGCGGTTTCTTTTCTTTCCTGCGGCGCGAGTCCAACCCTCGAGCGGTTACTCACGGACTAGGGGGATATGTTTGAAACCGTGGCCCATATGTCAGTGTGATAATCTTTGGAAGAAGGGAGCCCTCTCTTGTGTAGAGCATAACACGCTCATTTTGCCACTCTTGGCCACGCAGCCTCCTCTTCTCGTAGCAAAAAGTAAAACCACTCCACAAAAAGAATCTGAAGCAACGACACAAAAAATTTCAAAATTTCGAAGGGGGTTTAGAATTTTTTCAGAGCGCTTCGAATTCTCCAGGGCTGTGCCATGAGAACACGAGTTGTTGTAAGCACACTGCTCGGTCTTGTGCTAGCTGAGGTGGTGGTGTTGTCGGCGGCGGCGGAGGACACCACCGACGGCGGTCTCCGGCGGCGATCGCTCCACCAGCCGTTCTTCCCCATCGAGTGGTCCCCGCCACCGCCGGTGTCCGGCGGCTTGGTCGTGCTGCCTCCGCCGGCTGCCGCGGCCACGAGTGGCGGTGGGCGGTCCGCGCCCAGCGTCACCAACACCGTCGCCATCGCGCTCTCCGCCGGCCTCGTCGCGCTCGCGGTGGCGTCCTACTCCTGCTTCCTCCTGTGGCGCCGACGCACCTATGGCGGAGACGATGACCGGTCCACGGCGAAGCCGGTGCGGGCACTGGCCACGAGGGCCCCAAGCGATGTTGGGAGCAGCTCACGGCACCACAGGTCGCCGCCGCCGAGCTCGATGGCGTCGGACGCGATATACCTAGACCCGCTCACGACGGTGGTGGAGCTGCACCAGCACCGGCAGAGCCCGGACCTCCGCCCGCTCCCGCTACTGAAGCAGCCGAGCCCTGACCTCCGGCCGTTGCCGCCGCTGAAACGGCCGGCGCCGCAGCCCCCACCGGTGGCCACGCCACCGATGACCATAACGGAGGATTCCTCCGACGAGGAAGACCAGGCCACGTACTACACCGCGCCAAAGACCGCCAAGTCCTCATTTAGCCGGAGCACGAGCCAGCGCAGCACCCTGGAGCAAACAGTGCTGCCGCTCGCTCCCGCGCCCGCGCCGCCGCAAGCGAATCCCCTACGACCTCCTCGCCCGCCGCCGCCCCCGCCGTTACCAAGGCAGAGGCTGCTGCGGCCGCTGCCCTACAAGTCGCCTCCGGCCGCCGCCCTGGCCAATTTAGCGCTAACCAGTTCCCCTGAACCCTCTGTTCAAGACAGGGGAGGCGAGAATTCCGACGGCCTAGGCGGGAGCACGCGGCCGCCGAAACCACCGGGCCTGAAGCCCCTGCACTGGGACAAGCTCCGGGCCATCTCCGGCCGCACCACCGTCTGGGACAAGGTCAAGAACTCCGATTCATTCCGGTGCGCCCCATCTCCGGTTCTTGTGTCCACATTACCTCATATTGTTGTTTCCACCGAGCTGTTGTCAATCGTGTGGTGATGGTTGCAGCGTGGATGAGGCAGCAATGGAGAGCTTGTTCCTTAACAACGGCGGCGCGGGGAATTCCGATCAGGCGGCGAGGAGAGGAGGCCCCGGGAAGCAGGAGAGCCGGTTGCTAGACCCGAAGCGGCTGCAGAACGTCGCGATCATGCTCAAGGCGCTCAATGTGACCGCGGACGATGTAATTGGAGCACTCGTACACGGTGAGCTTGTGCTCTCGGTTTCTTACTTCTATTATGGTCCCCTACTATATCTTGGTGGAATTTACCAATTATGCGCTCTGTTCCTGTGCAATTCTGGTGATCACATGTCGTCGCATTACAATCTAGTTACTGTCAATCCAAGTAGACTCAGCAACTCGACAAGTGATTGGCGTACTATTGTTTTGTCCCTTAAAAATCCTGAGAAGTCCATGGGACTGTTAGATAAGAAGGGAGGACAATTAATCAGAAAAATTCCACTGAAAATTGTACTTAAATTGGCGAGTGTTAGGTTAACTGAAATATGTGAGACTGACAAACTGGTACTGTTTTGTTGATTAGAATACTGGTGTGAAAACAGGTGCAACTGTAAGCCAGTCTTGTGCTCATGGGCTATAAGGTCTTTGCCACATGTTTCGTGCACCTCATCAACCCGCTTTCTGGTCACACGTTAATTCTGTGGCCATCTCTGTAGTTAGTAATCTGGCGTAATTAAACACGTCACTCTGTTTTCCAAATATGCACAGATTATACCTGAATGCCCATGAAATTCTCAGGCATGGGCAATGGTCGTATTGCTTACCTAACAAGTATGCATGCCTAGCATACCAGGGAATCTCTCCTACTTCCCTACATCACACCTTTTCTTTTATTTTGATGTCAGCTGAGAGAGAAGGCTCCTATACTTGTCCTGCCTTTTGACCTCAATTGTCACATTCAAGATTTTTTTTTGGTGGGGGTTACTTTCACGATCAAATCCACTGGATGTAATGCGTTCTATGGAAATGCTGCATTTGTTCCAAGCCTCTGTTGGTTGATAGTTGAGTTGGCAGAGCTGCCTTGGACCATGGGACGTATGCGACGAGACCTTGTTTGGATTTGTTGTATGGGTGGTTCAACCTGCGTTATTGGGTATTGCAACCGGTCCAATATGTAATAAATCCAATAGCATAGAGGAATGTGTTAAAACTTTGATCCAGGAGAAAACGCACACATCGCAAATAAACGGAGAGAACACATGAGAATTTCTGAATTTCTCTATTCTCTTATTTGCTCCCCTTGTTCTTCTCTTACAAAACTGGCTACAAGCCTCCTCAATATATAGGCTAATAATCTCCTACTAGTATATGTATTTGGACTTCAAATTGGACACAACTTCAATTTGAGTTACACACGGAGACGAACTCTATTACGTCTTGAACTCTAAGTCAAGATTATTTTTAACAGAATGTACCAATGTACTATCACCTTTTGTAATTATCAAGAGGTAGAAGGAGAATTTCCCATCCTACCCCTATCATGTATATAAACCCCCAAGAGAGGTGCAAGATGTCCAAGATCACTCATTTTACACATGAGCACACTCTCTCTTCTATCGCTGGCTTTCTCTATCTAGTCCCCTCATATGCTGTTTGGTCAGTAGCCACAACAGTTGGCGCCATCCGTGGAGACTCGCGCAAGTTGCGCAAAAGAAGGCGCTAGAGAGGGCTATCATCGGAGCGTTCGTGTCGCGAGCACCCCAGATCACCCAGCTTTTGCTGGTTTTCAAAAAAAAGAGTGATGTTACCAACGACGGTCTACCGTGCTGGATGCTATCGGCGGCTGCCCCATTGCACTAGCACAAGTAGGGCGATGCTTCTCTTCGTCACCATCACGGCACAAGGGGGTTGACCTCCGTGCGCTATCTACACCGGCTTCGACTGTCGGATGACCACTTCGTGATCGCGACTTCACACGACTCGTCTGACCCCCTCTCGTGGTCTGGTCTCGGTAAACGCTCGTCCAATCAAGCTGGTAGTCGTAACTTCATCGTCAACGCTCGCCCGACCCCCTTTGTGGTCATGTCATCGTTGATGCTTGTTTCCGTGACATTTCGCACGGCCTCCACCAGACTACGCGTGGATGTTGCCTCCGTCGGATTCCGCTTGGCCTCCACCGAACTCCGCCCAGTCTTCGATGGACTTCGCATGACCTCCACAGGACTTCGCGCAGTCTCCGCCCATGACTTCGCACGGTCTCCGCCATGGTCCACGCGAATGTCATCTCCGACGGACTTCACGCGGTCTTCGCTGATGACTTCGCACAGTCTCTGCCTAGCTTCGCGCAGATGTCGTTTCCGATGGACATCACATGACCTCCGCAGGACTTCGCATAGTCTCAGCCCATGACTTCACACGGTCTCCGTCAAGCTCTGCGTGGATGTCATCTCCGACGGACTTCGCGCGGTCTTTGCCGGGGACTTCGCACGGTCTCCGCTAAGCTCTGAGCGGATGTCGTCTCCAACGAACTTTGCACGACCTCTGCAGGACTTCGTGCGGTCTCCGCCCATGACTTCGCACGATCTCCGTCGAGCTCCGCGCGTCAGTTTTGTCTCACCGCCAACTTCATCGATGCCATGTCCGAAGGGTGGGGGATGGGCCACGCTCGTCAGACTTTCGTCTTGTCACTGCCTTCGTCGACGCCAAGTCTGAAGGGTGCTGGACGAGTCGTGTGCGTCAGAGTTTCGTTTTGTCGCCGCCTTCGTCAACGCCAAGGACGAAGGGTGGGGGACGGCCCGCGCGCGTCAGAGCTTCGTCTCACCACCGCCTTCATCGACCGCGAGTCCGAAGGGTGGGGGACAGGCCGCACGTGTCGGTATCATCTCGTTGTCGACTTCGTCGACGCCATGTTCGAAGGGTGGGGACGGGCCGCGTGCGTCAGTTTCGTTCACCGTTGACTTCGTCGATGCGAGTCAGAAGGGTGGGGGACAGGCCGCATGTGTCAGTTTCGTATCACCGTTGACTTCGTCGACGCAATGTCGAAGTGTGGGGGATGGGCTGCGCGCGTCAGAGTTTCGTCTCGTCGCTGCCTTCATTGACGCCATGCCCAAAGGGTGGGGGACGGACCGCGCGTTAGAGCTTCGTCCCACTGCCGACTTCGTACGCTTTGTCTGATCGCCTTACAGTCGTAGACGCTTTGTCCAACCACCCCGTGGTCTTGGACATTTCGTCCGACCACCTCATGGTCGTAGACATTTCATCCGACCGCCTCACGGTCATAGACACTTCGTCTGACCACCCCGTGGTCATAGACATTTCATCCGACTGCCTCACAATCGTAGAATCTTTGTCAGACCGCGTCACGGTCGTAGACACTTCGTCTGAACACCCCGTGGTCATAGATGTTTCGTCCGACCACCTTGTTCTCATGACTTTGTCCGACCGTCTTGCAGTCAACAATTCGTCCGACTACCTCATGGTCGAGACTACGTTGACTTTGTCGACGCCATGTCTGAAGGGTGGGGGATGGTCTGTGCGTGTCAGAGTTTCGTCTCGCCGCCGCTTTCGTCGTCGCCAAGTCCGAAGGGTGGAGGACGGGCCGCGCATGTTAGAGCTTCGTCTCACCGCCGCATTCATCAACCGCGAGTCCGAAGGGTGGGGACGGGCCAAGCGCATCAGAGCTTTGTCTCGCCGCCGCCTTCGTCGACCACAAGTACGAAGGGTGGGGGACGGGCCGTGCGCGTCAATTTCGTCTCGCCGCCGCCTTCGTCGATGCCATGTCCGAAGGATGGGGGGGATAGACTGCACGTCAGAGCTTCGTCTCGCCACCGACTTTATCGACGTCAAGTCTGAAGAGTGGGGGACGGGCCGCATGCATCAGTTTCATCTCAACACCAACTTCGTCGACACCATGTCCGAAGGGTGGGGGACGGGTCGTGCACGACTGAGTCTCGTCTCGCCGCCGCCTTTGTCGACGCCATGTCCGAAGGGTGGGGGCTGGATCACATGTTAGAGCTTCATCCTGCCGCTGACTTCGTCAGGTTCGTCCGATCACCCCGTGGTCGTAGATGTTTCGTCCAACCACCTCGTGGCCGTGACTTCGTCCAACCGCCCCGCAGTCGTGACTTCGTCCGACCACCTTGTGGTCATAGAAGCTTCGTTTGACTGACTCGCGGTCAGGACTTCGTTTGATGCCTCGCAGTCGTGACTTCGCCCGACCACTTCGTGGTTGAGACTCGGACGATTCCGCTTCGAAAGCTCCACCTCGATGGGGCGCCTTCGGCTGCATCATGGGACTTCGCCACTCTCCTCGTAGGCATCACCTTGGAGGGGCAGCCCGACCCACGATTCTGCCTCGAAAGCCACACCTCCACGGGGCGACTTCAGCTGCATCACGGGAGTTCGCTGCCCTCCTAATAGGCATCGCCTTGGAGGGGTGGCTGGACTCACGACTCCGCTTTTATGTGCCACCCACATCGTGATAGAAACTCGACGACACGCCCGCAACCTTGGTGTCGAAGGGGCTGGAGCTACCAATTGCATCAGCTCGCTCATCGGGACCTTCGTGCTTGCTGGCGATGGACGGGGGCCTGGGATAGTTGGTCATGTCAGCTCGCCCATCGGAACTTCTGCCCTTGCTGTCGATAGAGTACTGTTATAGCAGGGGTAGCCCAATCTCCGTGACTGGGCCTTGTAACTGGCCCAATATGTAATAAGCCTAATAGTATAAAGGAATGTTTCAATGTACCCTCATAGTTTGTAATTATTAAGGAGTAGGATAGAAATCCCCATCCTACCCCACTCATGTATATAAGCCACCAAGAGGGGTATGAAAAGGCCAGGCCCTTGTAACTAGCTCGCTCGATGCCATGTCTCCCATGGAAAAGGGTACCCTGTACCCACTGTTGTAGCGATGCTACAACAGCTAGGGTTTTTCTGTTTGAAATATTATGTCTCTTTTTAAAATTTAGGCGCTACAGCTCGCTAGAAGTAACATACATTTTTCAGTATCTTAGTGGTCCTTTGGCCATGGACAGTGCACCTTGAGACATAATTAGCCCCATAACTGGTTCTGAAAGTGACTTGTATGAATTATGTCCCAGATTGGCCTATTATTGTTATGCTTAGGTGTCTTCCATATGTGGCCACACATTAACTAGAATTATTAACACTGTGAACCTTGGTGGAAATTTATAAACAGCGTTATCACAAGTGTGCAAGGTTATTTTGTTAGGGAGTTCCTTCTGTAGAAAAGGATAATGTTGTGCATGGCATAGTAATGGGCATATGATTCAGTTGTTTTCTTATGAGGTCACATGGAAACATTCATTAGCTTTATCTGTTGGATCTAACAAACTTCAACCCAGTCCCTTGTTTATTGTCCGCAACCAACAGATCTCATCTATACGTTTGGTTTGAATTTTGTTTTCAAGAATACCATTTACATTACTGAATATATATATATATATATATATATAGGACGAGTGTTTCATGCACCATGGTGCCTAGGCACCAATATCAATACCCGTTGATTTGCTTCGAGATTCGCAACGTTTGATATGGGTATCTTCATATACCCATAAAAAAGTATATTTGAGATATCAAACTCCGAAAAAATTTAAATTCAACTTCATATATATATATATATATATATATATATATATATATATATATATATATATATATATATATATATATATATATATATATATATATATTTATTTGGGCTGTAGCTTATAACTTTTGAATTATGACTGTTCGCAAGAGATAATATGCAGAGGGAAATAGTCGCATACGATTTTAGCCAGTGTAGCTTAACTTAGTATAATGTCTACTATAATCAACTTGTAGACCCTACCTTAAAAAGACACACCGTTTAAAAACTAGTTACTGTAGCAGGAAGTGAAAAGCCAAAGCACTTCCGAACCCAGCCATAGTTCATGTGTTGCATGAACCGCACAAGCAAATCTTCAGCACTACTTGCATAATACAGCAGATGGTTATGATATCTTAATGTTTTGTTAAAGACGCTCCTTTCCATTAGAAGGGAAAAAATGTGGTTCACCAATCAGATAAAGCGCAATAATGTTCAGACTTCAGAGTGCATTCATAATTTTAGGGTATGCAGTGGGTTTGAACGTAGAAATGTAGTCTCCTGTCTCAGCTTGACATACATTGTCAATTTGTTGTTCCTTATGACACGGTTTTTTTATCAGGAATTATGACACGGTTTTTTTATCAGGAATTGAAGTCAATCTGAAATTGGTTTCTATGATATTTCTTGTAGATTCTTAGATGTCATGTCAATTTGGAGTTTGTATTATGCACCTTTTGGCTATTTTAGTTATGGCAGTTTGAAGCTATGATTCAACAGGAAACCCAGAAGATTTGGGGTCTGAGTTCTATGAAACACTGGCTAAGATGGCACCGACCAAAGAAGAGGAGCTGAAACTAAAAGATTATAGCGGTGATTTATCAAAAATTGATCCAGCAGAGCGCTTTCTGAAAGGTGTACTTGATGTTCCTATTGCCTTCAAGAGAGTGGATGCAATGCTGTACAAAGCAAACTTTGACACTGAAGTGAATTATTTAAGGAAATCTTTTGGAACTTTGGAGGTAAATAACTATGATGATTCAATCTTTTCATTTGCGTTTAATAATACTTACTCTATTATACATTTATACATGAGCAATCAACTATATCAACTATTTAGATGCCATCCCTTTTTTTGTAAAGTCTTCCATGCTTCACAAAATAAATCTGTCAATATTCTAAGTTTCTAACGCGTGTTCTGTTAGTAATCTTTTCAGAGTACATCGTTTATTAACTTCTCATTTATTTTAGGATTTGTACAGTTATACGTGTGTAAGCACTTTACTATGGATTTCGTGCCAATTCCTTCATAAATTCCATTAACTTGTGAAACAGACATTACCAACATTCATGCCAATCATCAAAATATAATATTTCTCCAGAACTTTTACAGGCAGCTTGTGCAGATTTAAGAAGCAGTAAGTCATTCTTGAAGTTGCTAGATGCAGTTCTCAAGACTGGGAACCGCATGAATGATGGGACTAAACGAGGTGAGGCAAGGGCCTTCAAACTCGATACTCTTCTAAAGCTTGCGGACATCAAGTCAACAGATGGTAAAACAACATTGCTTCACTTCGTGGTTCAAGAAATCATCCGATCAGAAGGCTTCGATTCCGATCAAACAGCGATGTATCCTGGCAGCGCCAGCAAAGAACAATTCAAGAAGGATGGCCTAAGAGTACTTGCAGGGCTCAGCAGTGAGCTTTCAAATGTGAAGAGGGCAGCCACATTGGCGATGGACACGTTGAGTGGTAACGTCTCGAGGCTCGAAACCGACCTCGAGAAGGTTAAACTGGTCTTGCAACTTAAGGAGACATGCACCGATCAAGCCTCAAGTGAGAAGTTCTTCGAGGCAATGGATATGTTTCTCAGAAAGGCGCAAACGGAGATTGAGAGCATGAAAATGGCGGAGAGGAGCGCGTTGCAGCGTGTAAAGGAGACCACGGAGTACTTCCACGGTGACGCCACCAAAGAGGAACCTCACCCTTTGAGGATATTCATGGTGGTGAGTGACTTCCTCTTGATACTGGACCGCGTGTGCAGGGACGTCGGCAGGACACCAGAGAGGGTGATGATGGGGTCCGGAAAGTCGTTCCGCGTCACCGCAGGCACCTCATTGCCACCTCGCCGGTGTGAGCAGCGAAGAGAGCTTAGCTCCTCGGATGAGGACAGCTCGTCATCTTAGAGCAATCAGGAACCACTTTTTCTGATGCGTAGGATAGCTGTTCAGATCCGAGGGCAGTGATTCTTGCGGAGTTGAGCTTGTGTAATCATCGTCAGAATAACTCAAGGTACCGTCACCGTGTAATAGATGTTCACAAAAGTTAAAGGATAGCTGTACAAAGACAAGTTTTCTTGATTCTGTAAGATGATGTATTCGTTATTTTTGTTAAAAATGGCATTCTCTTATCTTTAACTCTGTTGTAATCTTCAGTTAACTGTAGCGCATTTAGCTGTTGCCGTTAACTCTATTTTGCCGGTTGTTGTAATCCCTGTAATCCAGATTGAATTGGTTCTCATGTAATCTTGCATTATAAATACAGAAACTAACCAAGTGGTAGCTTTGCGCCAAACATCTTTCTTTCACATGGTATCAGAGCACCGATCTGAACCAAGATGACCACCTCCACATCTTCCTCTTCCTCTATCAGCACAGCCATGAACTCAAACTCTGCTCCCATCACATCTTCCTTCAACTTTGTCACAGTCAAACTGAATCGTGACAATTATCTGCTGTGGAAGACTCAATTCATTCTATATCTTCGAAGCCAGAATCTCCTTGGTTATATGGATGGATCTACTAAACCTCCGGCGCTGATCATCACCCAGACGACACAAGACGGTGCTACTCAGGTTCCAAATCTTGAGTATCTTGTGTGGTTCTAGCAAGGTCAACTGGTGCTGAGCACTCTGCTTTCATCATTGACACAGGGGATTCTCTCCCATGTGTTGTTCCACATTTATGCCACGCAGGTTTGGACGACGCTAGAGACCATGTTTGCGCCGTGCACCAGGGCAAGAACCATGCAAGTGCTCATCCAACTTGTAAACATGAAGAAGAATGACATGACAGCGTCGGAATACTTCCAAAGGTGAAGTCTGGCTGATACAATGGCCTCCATAGGCCGTTCGATCCAAGAGGAGGAGATTGTGTTGTACCTGCTCACAGGACTCGACATAAGACTATGACGTGTTTGTCACCTCGATGATCGCACGATCAGACCCGATTGGGTTACATGATCTCTATGCCCAGCTTCTTAGTTTTGAGTTGAGGCAAGAGATCAACAACTCGTCAGTGTAGATTGAAGCTTCATCCAACAGCGTTGTTCACCAAAATAGCAATGCTTGTGGCGGCGGGTCACGCACTGACAAGAGAGGATGCGGCCAGCCAGGACGAGGAAATGGGTAGCAAGGAAGAAGTCGCCCAACCTATCAAATCTGTGGCAAATAGGGACATGACGCTCTTTGCTGCAACCACAGGTTTGATCACTCGTATCAGGCTGAAGATCCTCGATCGCGTCACTACTGCAGCCTCCTACTCAGTAGACACCAATTTGTATGCTGATTCTGGTGTGACGGGTCATCTCACGAGTGATCTGGATAGGCTATCCATGAAGGAGCGAGCAATATAAGGGAAATGACCAGATTCATATCGCCTCATGTTGGTTTGTCAGTCTCTCATGTTGGTAATTCTCATATTGCTGGCTCTCATGGTCCTTCTATTCTTAAGAATGTGCTTCATGTTCCAAACAATAGCAAAAACCTTCTCTCTGTTCGTAGGCTAGATAGTGATAATAAAGTCTTTCTTGAGTTTCATCCAAACTTCTTCTCTGTCAAGTATCAGGCCACACAGAGAACTGTTCTCCAAGGCATATGTAAAGGGGTTATATCCTTTTGGAATAAGTCTATATAACATCCTAAACTTTATTTGAAAGTCCATCTAACAACTTGAACTATGAAATCATACATTTAATCCTCCTAACTTTGTAATCCGGTTCAAATAACGTACTGACCTGGTTTTGCATGATAGTATTGCTCATGTGGCGCGATGAGTAAGTGATTTTGTCATGCAAGATGATATGCTAGCCAAGTTAAGTCAATGATATGTGGGGCCACAAGGGCTTCTCCCTCACCGAGCTTCCAACTGTGCTTCCATGGCTACCATCCCTTGTAGTTCCCTCCCTCTATATTTCAATTTGGAAGAGAAGACCCTATGAGCTCCATCTATTATTCATCTAATCTTGACCAATGTGTCATCCTACGTGGTAAAACCACCTACTCATCGTGCCACACGAGTAATACTACCATCCGAAATTGGGCTAGGGTGTTAATGTGTTATTTAAACTGGATTGCAAAGTTCACGGGGTCAAATGTGCAATTTCATAGTTTGAGATGCTGGATGGACTTTCGAGCAAAGTTTGAAGTGTTATATGAAAATTTTCCTATTCTCATTCTTCAGCACTTCTTTAGTCTACTTGCCGCACATCTATGTCAACATTTCTACTTGCTCAACAACACACAACCTCTGTTCTGTGTCCAATCATCTCTGACTGTTATGTAGATCACTCATGAACAGTGGCACCGACGATTGGACATCTTGCATCGGCTACTCTTCAACAAATTTTAGTTCCAATGATTTTTGGCCTAGTGAAAATAAAGATGGCCATATTTGTGACGCGTGTGTCCAAGCAAAGGTCCATCAATTTCCTTATCAGTCTTCAACTCATGTTACAACTTTCCCTTTAGAATTTATACACTCTAATATTTCGGGCCCTGCTAGAATTTCAATTGGTGGGTTTAAATACTCTGTGAGTTTTATTGATGATTACAGTAGATTCACATGGATTTATCTTCTAAAGTGCAAGTCTGATGTTGAGCAAATTTTCCTTCAGTTTCAAAGCTTTGTTGAGCGCTTGTTTCATTCTAAAATTGTAACACCTCATATACCAATATAAGATACTACTATAGAACGTCATCGCCAAACTAAGGAATAAATAAGAACAACATTAGAAATCACAAAGAAATTAAAATTTTAATAGAGAACCAACAGAAGTTGAAATAAATATTTGAAACGTGGGACTGATCCACTTCTAATCAAAAGAAGAATAAATAAAATGTCATAAATAGTGGTAAGCCACAGTGCTGAAAACTCGAGTGCTCCCACCCATGTATGATGCTATCACTCCACTGTCTTTTTACTTGAGAATGGAAATAGCAAGCGTAAGATTTGAAAATCTCAGCAAGTACCCAATCACAGTTGCAACACGGTAATTAAATGACAAGTAATGCAAGTAAGTAATTGACACATGTTAATTGCAATGAAACTAGGTTATGGCAAACACTGATACCGATCGAAGATAAAGATAACAAGAACCATGAAAATTAAGGATAATCATTATCTAGCAAGTCATGGCAATGGCATTGGCGATTACTCCCACATATCCAGTTATACAAGAATAATCAGGCACAATGCTATCCTCGATTGTATAACCACAGATAGGATGTAATATCTTGAGAAATGAGAGTGTATGCCCCCCATACATTACCAGGTGGGTAGCAATCTCTCATATATGTGGATAACGATCACATAACTAGGTAGCGTTATGTGTTTCCGGCAGATAGGGTGTAAAAAAGAAGGGGAAAGCGACGCCAAAGTGAGAGCAGTAACGATCACCATCTCTGCTAGTAAAACACGATGCATTGTGTTTCCTGTCTGGTAGCGTTGAGTTCAAACAAAACAATCGTGCTCAACTCATAAAAACCTGATGTTTTGTGAAGAACGACGAAGCGGGCTACGAACCGTGGTGAAGACGAAGACGAGCAGTAAAGCGAAGACGGCGTCGTCATACTGAGGGGTGTAAACTGAGTTGATAATTTTCGACCAACCGATCGACTAAAAGTTTATAGAATGAATATGAAAAAAATAAATAGGTATCCAATATTATCTATGTCTAAGTCCGACTCTGAGAAAAAAAAGGAATAGGATACGAGACGAGTCATATCCGCCCGTATATATCCATATGCCAGGCGATATGAGTAAGTCTGTGGTGATTTCACTTAGGAATAAAATAACAAACAAGCGGATTGCTGCATCTAAATAGGTGGTGAATACCGAGTATTCTTTATTTGACATCTTAGTGATTAGTTTTGATGTGTTCGCTCTGATTATATCTTTACTGTTCAATATCTAGTGTAGGGTGTAAAAGAAGCGGATAATTTTTATCTAACCAACTGTTCAGGGTTTGTGAAACAAATACAGAATGCAAAAATAAATATCCGACACTACCCATATCTAACTAAAAAAAATATGAAATAGGAACAGAATAAACTACATCCTTAAAATTCCACTTCACTTACACCTCCATCCGGCACGAATCCCGCATCCGCCGGCGCCGGCGCGGCGAACATTTGGCACAATTCCTGGGCCTCAGGCTTTGGGCCTTGATTTGCAGAATAGCCTAACAAAACCAACCTTGATTCCTAGCCCAGGCGGTTGAGATCTCATCACCCGGGTGCGCCGCCTAACCGCCCTTCAAATCCACCGCCGCGTTACCCGCCACAAAACCTGCTCCGCTCTCTCCGAACCATCAAACATCTCGCACCAGCTCTTTCTGCACCTCCATCTCGATCCCGTCCTCTCCAAATGCCGCCGCCGCCGGCATCGTCGAGGCCGGCCTCGCTCCCGTCGTCTCCGCACAGGCTGGCGCTCCGGCCGGGCAGCCTGCAGCGCCTGCTCTGCCCGCCCGACCCCTCCGACGACGACTCCGCCCCCACGCCCCGGTCTCGGTCCCGCGTGCTGCTCCAGGTCACCAACATCACGCCGGCGCTCTCCGGGGCCGACCCCTTCTCAGGTCACCACGGCTTCTACCTCCGCCTCTCCGACTCCGTGTGCTCTTGCTACGTCTCCCTCCACTCCGACCACGACGACCTCATCCTCGCCAACGGTCTCCACATCGGTCAGGTCATCGAGGTCGAGCACCTCGTGCCGTCCATCCCGGCGCCGGTGCTGCGCAAGTTCCGCGTCCTCCCTGGGCGGTACCCATGCATCCAGCAGGACTCCGCCACCGACGACGCCGCCTGCTCCGGCGGCGCCGTGGTCAAGGAGGTCGTGTCCGAGCGCCCGCGCCGGCCGTCGCCGACGCCTCCCCTCCCGGAGATGAGGAGGGCACGGCAGGCGCGTTCCCCTGCCGCGATTGGCCACCACCACAGATCACGGTCGATAACAAGTTTGTCGGAGGCAGGTGCGGCAGCAACGGCGGCGAAGAGGAGGGAGGGGGAGCTCAGGGGTTCCGATGTCCTGAGGAATCTGAGGAAGATCATTGTCACGTCCGTCGATGGCAATAGCAGCGACGAGGACGACGACGAGTCGGACGTGTCGTCGTCGTTTTCCTCCGCGAGGAGGCACTGGGATTTCACCGGGAGCATCAAGGACAGGAGACCCGTCGCTCCGCGGAGACATAGCAACAGTGTAAAGCCATTTCTTGAAGCTTACAAAAGTGCGTGCTTAACCACGAAATGCCAAGAAATCAAGCTAATTCAGTCAGTTTTTCTTCTTGTACCCTGTAGTTTTCTCCAAGTAAATCCGCCCCAAACTCCATTGTGCATCAGAACGACGCGGCGAACGATCCGCTGGAGTCCGCGAGAAGGAAAGCCGAGAAGGCATTCAAGGTGCTCTCCAAGAGGAACACAAACGCGTCAAGCAAGACGCCCGGAGAAGGCTCTTGCGCGGTGGCGACGCCGCAGAGTGCGTCGTCTAGCGGCATCAGGTGGTGCGAGAACAATGCGATGTGGAGCTCACTCTCATCAAGCTTGGTGAGGCATGGGAAGGTATACTAGTATACTACATGTTATTTCTTCTGTTTTATCATCTCAACAAGTTAATTCTGCCTGATGATAAGACGGTGATCCCCCACCCCAAATTGCAGGAAGCAGTGAAGCAGAGAGACATGGCACTGCAGGCTGCGCTTGATGGGTTGCTAGAAGCATCTACCACCGAGAAGTTGATAAAATGCCTGAGGTGATTAACGTTGAAAGCTTATGTAAACATGGTGTGAATGATTAGAGAACATTCCACGGTGGCGAACCTTGAGTGTTAGGGTCTGTTATTTTTTACTGCAGCTTATAGGTTTTGGCTACAACTTATGACTTTCGAACTGTTTGTGAGATAGATTACAGAGTACCTAAAACTCACGTACGGTTTTTGCCGATATAAATGAAATAGCTACAGTGTATACTACAATTAACTAGTAGATCTCATCTTAAAAAGACATTCCGTTTAAATGCTAGTTACTGTAAAAAAGTCAAAAGTTGGAAACCAAAAGCTGTAAATAATAGGCCCTTAGAAGTATAATAGTCAATTGTCTCAATTCAGTTCATATCTGGATGCTCAGAAAACAGGTGTCCATAGCTTCAGATTTCTACACTTTCAGAAAAGTATTGTACTGTGTAAGTAGCAACTCATTTCTCCTCCTTTTCCAGTGCATACTCTGAACTACAATCTGACAAGGACGACGATCCGAAGGAGCTCATTGACAGGTTCTTGCAATTCTCTCAAGAACTGGATCATGCTATCTTCATTGTTCAATCACAGACCAGACTTAGGCAAGTGAAAGCATGTGGTTCCAATTCAACATCCTCGGCTTCGGCCAAAGCTGCTATGAAGGCTGCACTGGATAGGAAGAAATCTGCCATCTCATGGATCAGAGCAGCCATTGAAGCAGACCTCTCACCTTTCTCTAGCCATGCAAGAGTCACCCCTGATTCTACAAAGGCATCATTGGCTGAATCAAAGCCTGTAACCCAACTTTTCTGCTGTTCCAAGCCAAAATGGAACTGCAACAACAGATCATCGAGGAAAACCACTGATGCTTCTTCCGAAGGAAGCAACCTAAATGCAGCCATGGACCTGGCTATTGCATTGCGGTCAGAATGCAACCGGTGGTTCCTCAAGTACATTGACAAGTTCTTGGACGACATTGAGAGCGAGACTGACTATGCGACATGCGATTCCCAAGTTGCAGGACTTCTGCAGCAGCTGAAAAGAGTGGATGACTGGCTCAACCGTGTCATGCGGCATGAGAGGATGTTTTCGGTTGACAGAAGCAACAAGGATAACTTATTTTCTGAGGAAGAAGAGAGCGATGCATGCGAGAAGGTACGGAGAAAGATATATGGAGCCCTTCTAAGGCATGTCCAGTATGCTGCAATGGCGCTAGAAAGTATAAATAGTGTTACTGATGAGGAGAAAGAGCAGGAATAAGTGGCAGTAACTTACCAAAGAGCTCTAGCCACACATATAATGAATATTTAAGAAGGTATTGTGTAGTGATAGCGCATGATCTAATTGGATCATCGTCAGACATCAAGTGGCATCTTAGGTCTAATTTCCAAATGTTTTGATGTTCTATGTTGGATGATTGGGTAATAATGTTGCCAAACTATGGGTGATTTATTGTAATGAAAGATGGCATCTTCAAACTAACAAATAGATCAATGCATGACCTTTAAGTCAAACTAACAAGCTGGTGAACGGTGATGGCAATTGTCTCAAGTGTAAGTTTTTTTTTTCAACGCTCTACAGTTTTTTGTTTGGAGGTATGAAGCAAAAGATTATTTGTCGTCTATCACCTTGTCAGTATGTGCACAATATTTTTTTTAGTATGTATATTTTATAGAAACTAGCCTATCTTTTAATGAAACTGTTGGACTAGATGGCAACAGAGGGGGTGAATGGTGCCAACTTGAATTTTTCCTCAAGTATTCTGATTCTATTCTCACACAATTACAGAGTTACAGAAAATAGAATTTTCATTCAAAAACTCAAGACAAATGGCTCAACAACACAAAATATTGAAGCAACCACTTTCCGATGTCTAACTAGCATAGAAATGGTGGTCTGACCACTCCTTCAATTGCGGTTTGACCACTGCTACAGTAAAATTAGCCTAATGAACAGTGTTTTCAATACGATTTCAAAAATGGAAATTGAAAGAAGTTTTGATCCGTAAATCCAAATGATATGAAAATTTGTAGAGATCTACTCTAGGGTATCAAGAACCTATTCCAATAAACAATTATAAAAATTTTGGCCAAAACTGAGACCTTTTTCAGTTTGTAGGAAGGTTGCATCAAAACCGAGCTAAAATCTCAAACGGTGAATACAACTTGCTTATAGGTAGATGATGACCAAGATAACTCTAAATGTATTTCCACATATCACAGCAAGATAGAACACCGAAGAATATGACCTAAAAAACCCTTAAAACAAGAAATCACACTTTGAGGCCAAATCAAGGAAAACTGGGTTTTCTTGATAAACTTGCCATTAAAGTGTCTAGATAGATGGAGATAGACTTCAAGAGGTTGTCTCCATCTCTTACACGTTCTTGCTACAGCAAGATCAAGAAAAGGGAAGAGGAGAGATTAAAACCAACTAAATCAAGAGCAAATCAATCAAAACATGAAATAGACATGAAGCTGATCAAAAATAGATGTATTACTTACTTGAGAAGATAAGTTTTACAGCCAATCTCTCAGGATAGTAGAGTTCTAAGCCTAGAGCACACACACATAAGACTCCAATCCAAGTAACCCTAATCTCACATGGGAGGGAGGAAGAGCTACCCATCAAAAGACTTAACAACAACCTCAAACCCTAGCCCTTGCCTCTTCTCCCCTTATATAGTCTCACAACCTAAACTAAAACCTAATGGATCCACCCATTATGCCAAATCGGGGATAACTTGTTAACCCCACCTAACACCGGGTTTTACTCTCTCACGCACGCTTCTCAAAGCGGCTTACAACAATTAACCCCTTAGTGAATCAACACTTGATTCACTTCACATTTTCAGCACATACAAGACCTAAACCACTTAGGCCAATGCTGCGGTTTCACATACCGTCACTTTTTCGGTATTAGGCAATTTACCAAAATGCCCCCAACCGCCTCCCACAAAGCTTCCCGCTTTCTTTGCCACGAAGCATCGCCCATGCTTTACCATCTTTCACGTGGCCCCAATGACTTGCCGCCAAGCCTCTCACGCATCCGGATCCCACCGAACCATCATCGCTTGCAAACGACCCAAGTCACTTGGCGCACCACATGCTTTTCCTTGTGCACGACGGCATCCGGCTTCCTTGACCGCATAGGACCTCGGCTCCTCCGTAAGCCTAGTCCTGGTCCACCTTACCGTTGCCCGTCATGTTCACCACCGGTAGCTCCCATTCCAGTTCCTCGTCATCCTGGCTTGTAACCACCTTGCAAGCCTCGGTCATCTTCGACTCATCTTCGACGTCTCCTTGACCGTTCTAGACCTCAGCACCACCCTGTGCTTAGTTCCGATCCTCCTACGCCTCACCATGACCTAGCTTCGAAGTCTTACAACCAATAACAACAAGCAAATTGTTACGTAGTACCGCACAATACACAAAGTCAATAATTGGCGCAATTCATCCATACAATGCACCATGCAAAAAGTATGCAATCATTGATCCTAAACATAGGACCAAACATTAAATCCCTGTGCACACAAGCAATAACCCAAGTCAAACCATATGCATGGACACATGCTATGACTCACACATGCATAAACTCCCCCATGACTAACCATGGCGCGGATACACACCGTGACTAATACCCAAACTCACAGAACCAATAGACCAACTTATCAGGGCCGGTCTGACCGCGGCTCACACGTTGGTCTGACCGCTCACAAGGCAACTAGTCAGATCACTTCCCTAGATTGGTCTGACCGCATAGTCCCAGCGATCAGACCGCCTGGTTAGTGTCATGGATTCACCGGCAATGGCGCACTCAAGAACACTTGGAACAGATAAGAACTCAGATGTTTTGGTGCTGCCTCAACTAGCTGCCTTTTCTTTGTATATTAGACTCATATTTAAAGGGAAATCAACAGGCTAAAGATGGCAGTTATCCTTCCCACCATTCACTGCAGGAACGCATAACTAAAGCTAAAGTTAAAGATGCACACAACCACAATTACACAAGCCGTGCTCCACTACACTAAAACGGAAGAAATAAAAGAGCAACAACTAACTGAAACAAACTGAAATAGCTGCAGTTAAACAAAGAAACGCTTCTCGCTAGAGTGAATGAAAAACGAAACAGAGAGAAGATGGTGAGACGCTGGAGTAGCTTCAACATTTCTTCCCCTAGTCCTTGCTGTGCTCACCGATCTTGTTGACGCCAATCAATGCACGCAGTTGCTGGAACCGCACGCGTCCAAGCGCCTTGGTCAGAACGTCCGCCGGCTGGTTTTCCGTCGAAATGTGCCGAAGGACGATCTTGTTCCCGTCGATGCACTCCTGACTGTAGTGGTAACGAGTGTTGATATGTTTGCTTCGGTCGTGGAAGACTGGGTTCTTACTGAGGGCGATGGCGGACTGGTTGTCCACCTTGAGCTCCGACGCTCCAGACTCAGTGCCGAGCATGTCAGGCACAAGCTGAGCTAGCCAGACGCCTTGGCAGGCTGCTGTAGCCGCCGCAATGTACTCTGCCTCGCATGAGGACAGAGCCACCACCTTCTGCTTGGAGGACTACCAGGTGATGGGGTTGCCACCGAGGAAGAAGAGGACGCTGCTGGTACTCTTGCGCGTGTCGACGTCGCCCGCCATGTCGGTGTCACTGAAGCTGACCAGTCGAGCTCGTTCATCCTCCCTCTGGGCATAGTGAAGACCGTAGTCACGCGTTCCTGCTACGTACCGTAGCACACGCTTCACTGCGTTGAGGTGGTCCTCGCGTGGTTTCTCCATGAACCGGCTCAGATAGCCCACCGCGTAGGCAAGATCTGGCCGGGTGTGCACCAAGTAGCGCAGTCCGCCGATGACGCGTCTGTACTCGGTGGCGTCCACCAGTGGAGCAGTGCTCTCCTTGCTCAACTTGAGCCTTGGTTCCATCGGCGCGAGACTGGGGTTGCAAGTGCTCATGCCACTCCGCTCAAGTAGTTTCCCTGCATAGGTAGATTGGTGGAGCGAGATGCCACCTGACCCTTGGTTCACCTCGATGCCGAGGTAGTACGACAGCAGCCCAGGGTCGCTCATGAGAAAGACGTGTTTCATCTCGAGCTTGAATGCCACGATCTCATCGCTGCTGGTGCCGGTGATGATCAAGTCGTCGATGTAGACCCCGACGACCAGCCGTGATGACCCTTGGCTCCGCATGTACACGCCGTGCTCGGAGCTGCTCCTCTGGAAACCAAGTGATGCCATGGACGCGTCAAGCTTGGCATTCCATGCCCTCGGTGCCTGTCGGAGACCATACAACGCCTTGCGAAGACGCAGTACTTTGTGCTCGCTGCCGTTGACGACAAAGCCCGACAGCTGGCTCACGTACACTTCCTCCTTGAGGTCATCATCGAGGAAGGCGCTCTTCACGTCCATGTGGTGGACTTCCCAGTGCTCGTGGATTGCCAGAGCCAGCAGCGCCCTCACGGACTCCATTTGTGCGACCGGAGCGAAGACCTCGTCGAAGTCGATTCCCGCGCGCTGAATGTAGCCTTTGGCGACCAAACGCGCCTTGTGCTGGATGACATTGCCGTGTTCATCACGCTTCACTTTGAAGACCCACTTGAGCCCGATCACACGGTGCCCAGTGGGGAGCGCGACGAGCTCCCAAGTGTTGTTGTCCTCAATCGACTTCATCTCCTCGTGCATCGCCTGACGCCAGCTCGCCTCGCGCTCTGCCTCGCTGAAGGAGACAGGCTCGTCCGCCGTCGTGAACATCAGCTCCTCGTCGAGCACCCGGGGCACAAGCCCAGGCGACGAGGCTGGTCCGATGATAGCGTCGATGGCGTGGAACCGAAGTGGAGCATCATCGTGGTCCACGTCCAAGTTCTCCTCAGGATCAGCTGGTGGCGAGACGAACTCGATTGGCGCACTCGTGGGTGACGTCGTAGGCGCGAACTGCTCCGGCAGCGTCATGGGTGTGGGCCACAGAGACATGTGAGCTGGTGATACCACATCGGCTGGAGGCGTGCCAGAGAAGTACTCCGTGGTGTACTCAATGTTGAAGGGCTCGTTGTCGCTCGGATCACCACTGCTTTCGTTACCCCAGCTCCATTGTCCCGCCTCGTCGAACACGACGTTGCGCAACACAATGATTCGCTTGGTGGAGGGGTCGTAGCAGCGGTAGGCCTTGGAGCCGTTCTTGTAGCCGACAAAGATGGTCGGCGTGCTGCGATCATCCAACTTCTTGAGTCCCGGCCGTGTGGTCTTGACGTGTGCGAGGTAGCCAAAAGTCCTGAAGTAGTTGATAGTGGGGCGCTCGGCGTGCCAAGCCTCAAATGGGGTCTTGCCGTTGAGCGCGCATGTCGGGGTGCGATTGAGGACGTGGACTGCAGTGTTCACAGCCTCACCTAGAAGTAGCCGGGAAGTCGCTTTGCCTTGAGCATACACCGCGCCATGCCGACGATGCTCTGGTTGCGGCGCTCTACCACCCCCATTCTGCTGCGGTGAGTAGGGGACGGTGAGCTGCCGCTGGACACCGCGCTCAGCGCAGTACTCGCCAAACTCCACGGAGGTGAACTCCCCCGACGATCGATGCGGAGGACCTTGAGCCGCCTCCCTGACTCAACCTCCACGGCCGCCTGGAAGTTCTTGATCGTCGTCGATGCCTGATCTTTGCTCGACAGCAAGTGGAGCCACATGTACCGGCTCAAATCATCAACAAGCAGTAAGAAATATTTGTGGTGGCAAACCACGCACCATCTCCCGTTGGGCGAGTGCGCGCAATGACTTGAAACTGAGGTGCCCGTACCTCGCATGCCAGCGCCAGGCCACCTCTGAGCTACGCGCCGACAGGCACACCGGTCGCCCGATGCAGAGCTCTAGGATGTAGAGGCGCGATGTGGAACGATGCACCCAAGCAAGAAGGTCGTGTTGCTGATCGTAGATGCGCAGGGTGCCGAAGTAGATCTTGATCCGACATCCGACCTCCTCCAGCTGACCAAGACTGATGATGTTCGCCGTTAGACGGGGAATGTAGTACACCCCCATCAGCGCGCGGTGCTCGCCATTCTTGCAACTGAAGATTATCGTGCCGTGTCCTTCAATCTCCACCACGGATCCGTCGCCGAAGCGGACGGTGCCGCAGACTCCCCCGTCGAGGTTGGAGAAGGCAGTTCACGCGCTCGTCATGTGGTTGGTGGCGCCGGTGTCGAGCACCCATCGACGATCGTCCTGGTCCTCCCGCGATTCGAGCTGCGCAAAGACCTTGGCCTCATGGATCTCGACGTGGCACGACGATGTGGGCAAAGCTGGAGTTCGAATCACCTCGGCGGGCGGCGTTGCAACTTGAGTAAGTGGTGAAGAGATGGTCGCATGTGCCATCAACAGAGTGGGTTCATCCTCTTCTCCCTCCGCAATGTGGGCTTGCGCCTGCTTATTTGGCTTGCTGCGGCAGTCCTTGGCCCAATGGCCAATTCTGCCGCAGTTACGGCACCGGTCCGCCGTGTTCTCCTGGGCCATCCCATTTGAAGATGAGCTGCCCTTGCCTTTACGCACGCCGCCACCACCGTCGTGGCCACGACGTGTTTTGCCGCTGCCGCTGCTGGAGCCACCGGCTTCATCGTTGTCGCGCAACTTCATCCATGCTAGCCAGTCCTCCTCGGTAAGAAGAAGACCACCCTTGCTGTCATAGATGGGCGCGGACGGTGCTGGCTTTTTCTTTCACTGCTCGATGGCGCGCAGACGGCCGGTGACCTCCTCGACGGAGAGCTGGTTCACGTCGAGGAGAGTCTCGATGGAGTACGTGATCTGCTCGAGGTGCTCGGGGATGACCTGGAGCATTTTCTTCACGATCTCTCCATCGGTGACGTCGCCGCCAAGGATGCGGATGTTGTTGGCGAGGCTCATAATCCAGAGTGAGAAATCGTCGACCGACTCCACCTCCTTGAACACGATCTCCCCGAACTGCTTGAGCAGCTGTTTCGTGTTGGCGTCATGGACGCGCTGCACGCCGACACGCATGGTTTTAACCGCCTCCTAGGCGGACCGCGCCGTGCGCTTGCACGCCAACGACCCGAGCATCTCGGGCGGCACTACATGCAAAATGGCCGCTAGCGCGAGGCAGTCTTCGCGGTACTCGACGACCTCGCCCTCCTCCGGTTCGACGGCCTGCCACAGCCCTTAGGCCTGCAGGTTCACGCGCATCAACAAAGACCATTCCTGGTAATTGGTGCGTGTGAGTATGGGGTATTGGATCGAGCCGCCCGCCTCCTTGACGACGCGCTCGATGACAACTTCGTCGAGGAGGGGGCAATGGCGAACGATCACCACCGCCAACGGGAGCCAACTGGACGGACATGACGGCCCCAGGGGCGTCCACGCTCTGATACCAATTGTCGTGGATTCACCGGCAATGGCGCACTCAAGAACACTTGGAACAGATAACTGGCTGCCTTTTCTTTGTATATTAGACTCATATTTAAAGGGAAATCAACAGGCTAAAGATGGCAGTTATCATTCCCACCATTCACTGCAGGGACGCATAACTGAAGCTAAAGTTAAAGACGCACACAGCCACAATTACATAAGCCGTGCTCCACTACACTGAAACGGAAGAAATAAAAGAGCAACAACTAACTGAAACAAACTGAAACAGCTGCAGTTAAACAAAGAAATGCTTCTCGCTGGAGTGAATGAAAAATGAAACGGAGAGAAGATGGTGAGACGCTGTAGTAGCTTCAACAGTTAGACCGGTCTGATCGGGAGTTCCAGAAGTGCACAAGCTGAAATTTAACTTCACAAAAATCAAACTCAAGCAATGACCTCACAATCAATGTCAAATACTCATCACTGACATGAGGTTACCACCACATGTTCCTTCTGAAACCAAGCTTGCATTCTAATATCAAGATATAGAATTACAAATGCCAAGCCTGTGACATGAAAAATAATTATCTTAAATGTGAAGTCAATCATATCACTGTGATGTTTGATCAATAACATGATTATGATTACTTCCTTGTATGGCTTCGTGGGAAATTTCCAAGAAGTAGGAAGAAAAATAAAATAAAGTTACATTACATGTATGATATTTGGGACTATATGGGCCAGAATCAATTAATCCCTATACAATTCAGTGTTAGCTCTGTATCTCCGATGCAGTATTTATTTTTGCAGAGAAGAGATGTTCAGATCAACATCACTGATGTTAACTCCATTGTAAGCGATGGGTGCATACATCCACATGTCGTCGGAGCTTAATAACTGCACATGATTGTTTGAAAAAAAAAAGTAAAGTCTTGCTTCTTTACAGTTTATATCACAATTATTTGGTTTCTACAAATCTTTAGTCATATGAGAAGGAAATATAGATCTGCACACCTTAATCTGAAGCTGCAAAAATTTGACATATTGCACTGCTTCCTCCAGCATTGTACTTATATCAACCTGTCAGATCATATTTATCCAAGTTAGACCTGAATTTCTATTTCCAGTTACCATACCGAAATATGAGACAAAAACTAAGTTCTTGCAGATAAATACTTTTCAAATAGGAACTTACTTTTGTTCCATTGGGAACCAAGTTCTGAAGGATTTTCAATCTTTCATTGATCCTCTCTCTCCTCTTCTGTAGAATTTAAATTTACATCCATCAGAATTCAGAAATAAGCCCCTGAGTCACTGTGTAACATTTTTTACACCTAGTTTTGTGTACTTACCCTTGCATAGAGACTCTGAGGATCAGTTGTCGCCCCACGACTGGCCCTGGTGCCTGTCTTCTTTGAGCTCGACTTCGCATTGCCTTCCAAATTGCCCTCCTCTGAGGTGCAGCTGCTGGAGCTTTGTGTGTCGACATACGTATTGCCGCCTTCGTCGTTACCAGTAGAATCCCTTTTGCCAGCCTTCTTGGTCTTTTTTGATGCCTAGATCAGTTCAGCAATCTGATAAGGCGTGGAACAAAACATGGCAACTGAAGTATATCACTGATCTATTAACATTTGTGCAATCATACCGTCATGGCAGCACTGGACTTCCTTTTGTTAGTCACTGGTGCATCATTGGGTTCTTCTTCCCCTCCGATTGATGAATGGTTGCCATGTAGAGGGCTCAAGTCCTCACTACGGTAGGGGATGGCGCAATGCGGCTCGAAGTCAGTAGGCGGGAATGGATCCATGACCGGAAACTCAAAGTTCTCATAGCTCTGAGCTGGATCAAGGAAACTGGTAACACTAGAGCTATGACCTGGTTGAGGCCAGCATTGCGGAGACACATTATAGTTCAGACAGCTAGAAGAGGAGTTGGACTCAGTGTCAAGGCTAGGCAAGAACATGGCGGCCATTGCCTCCATAGACTCATCCTGTTGCTCGTAGGCGAAGCAGTGATCATGAGCTCCTCCAAGAAACTGCGCCATCACGTTGGTTTCCATCGACGGCACAGCTGAACTGTAGGAGCTCTCCATTTCAGTAATGTAAAAGGCCTCGAGGCAAGGAAAGAAACTAGCTTAGAGAGATGCAGCTGCTATAATGCCTGAGTTCTTCTGCCGTGCGTCTGCCCAGGGTATTTGTAGGGTGCAGGTGGCCTCTATTATTGGCCAAGGATGGCAGCACCACAATCATCACAAAATTGTCTGGTTCGTAGCAAAGAAATGTTACCTCCAGAGTCAAACCCGTGGGGACGTTGTTAAGTTGTTGCGGCCGGATTCTTGATCTTGATATCGACAGGATAAACAAAACCGCATGCGCAATTATGTCGCGATAGTATGACGATATTATTTATCTTCATCCAGGCAAGACTGGTGTGCTGAGATTGTTTATCTTGGAGGTGAGATTGGCTTGGCCATTTGCGCAATTACTCATCTTGTAGAACGTGGGAAGTGGTGGTGAGTTGAAGTGAGAGGTGGAGGCAGGCAAGATTACGGGAATTAAGTTCTTGAGTTGTTTTTGTTTTTGGGAATTACTTCATGCCTGTGTGATCTCGTGCTTCCCATGGAGGTTGCAGAAACAATATTGTTGCCATTTCCTGCGACTTGAAGAGCTGTCAGATCCTCAAGATGGGGATAAAACAGAATATGTTGCGTGGAGCTGCTGGCGTGCATATTGTTTATATTCAGCATATTAGATTATTGTCAGAAATGGTAGATGGTGGCCAATCTTGTACTGTAAATTAAACAAACTAATCAAATATGGGTGTAACTATGTCAGATTTTTTCCCTGTTCTATAAATGCTAACTGTTTTTCTGGTAGAACATGCTAAACCCCTTAAGGCAAACTCTATGTGAGACTTGTCAAATTGAAAAAGGGTTGCACCCTTTCCAGGCAATATTATTGGAAAATAGGTATATATATAACTTGTTCGATCATTCTTAGCGATTAAATATAAAATGATCAGTGGTCTAATTGGCAACGCTATACTTAGGCATAAAATTGCATGAACTACTTTATGTACTGTTTGTTCATTATATAGCTCTTTTTAATTAGAGATCTGCAATTGGCTTGTGTATTTGAGAATCTTAAGCTTAGAAGACTATACCATGTATTGTTCTTTAATTGTACTCTATACTTTGCTAAATAATTTGCTACAATGAATTAACTTCAATCGTCCACTCATCTGATTGGTCATACTTTTGAGAAGTTGTCAGGTCTCAAGATCAATTTTCATAAGAGTGAGCTCTTTTGTTTTGGGGCTGCTAAGGAAAAGAGTCTAGACTATGTGGAGTTGTTCGGGTGTAAGGAGGGAATTTTTCCCGTTAAATATCTTGGAATTCCTATGCACTATCGCAAGATTCTGAAGAAGGATTGGAAGTTAGTTGAAGAGAGGTTCCAGAAAAAACTGAGTAGTTGGAAAGGTAAAATGTTATCGGTGGGGGGTAGGCTAGTACTGATCAACTCGGTGCTATCTAGTCTCCCTATGTTTATGATGTCTTTTTTAGCAATTCCTAAAGGAGTCCTTAAAAGACTGGATTACTACAGATCTAGGTTTTTTTGGCAATGTGATGAACATAAAAAGAAATATAGGCTTGCTAAATGGAGCATACTTTGTAAACCTAAGTGCATGGGAGGCCTAGGTATTTTAAATTTGGAAGCTCAAAATCAATGTCTTCTTAGCAAGTGGTTGTTTAAGCTCATGAATGAAGATGGTCTTTGGCAAAGTTTGCTTAAAAGAAAGTACTTGAAGAATAAAACGTTGTCACAAGTACAAAAGAAACCAGGGGATTCGCAGTTCTGGGCTGGGCTTTTAGATGTAAAAGACCAGTTCTTGGCAAGGGGCAGGTTCAAAGTCAATAATGGTCGTCAAACTAGATTTTGGGAAGACCTTTGGTTAGGAAAAGAGTCGTTAATGGATAAATATCCCTTGTTGTATAGAATCGTTAGAAAGAAAAATGCCACAGTTTCACAAGTACTAAGTACGACCCCTTTGAATGTTTCGTTTAGACGAGCTTTGAATGGAGAGAAACTGGGGGCTTGGCTTGAGCTGGTTTCTTTGATAGTGCCGATTTCCTTGAATGGAAATAAGGATGTCTTTGTTTGGAATTTACATAAGAATGGTTCTTTTTCCGTTCAATCTTTATACAAAGATATTATGAAAAGAGAAGGGCTACCAGAAAAAAATGTTTTTTGGAAGACTAAGTTACCTCTCAAGATTAAAGTCTTTCTTTGGTATTTGAAGAAGGGAGTGATTTTAACTAAGGACAATTTGGTTAAAAGGCGTTGGGATGGATGCACTACATGTTGTTTTTGTAGCTCTGAGGAGACAATTCAACACCTTTTTTTTGATTGCCATGTGGCAAGGTCCATTTGGAATTCAGTCATGATTGTTTTTAACTTTCAACCACCCAGTAGTGTATCTCATTTGTTTGGTTCTTGGCTTAGGAGTTTTTCTTTTAAGCTGAGAGATCAGATTTTAATTGGGATTGCAGCACTTTGTTGGGCTATTTGGTTGAGTAGAAATGACGTTGTTTTCAAAAGGTCTACATCTCACTCATTCTTGCAGGTCATTTTCAGGGGGACTTACTGGATCAAGCAATGGTCGCAGCTATCTAAAGAGAAAGAGAGAGAGCCATTAAAAGAGGGATGTCGTTTGATGGAGATCACGGTGATGGACCTCTTCAGCAAGTTTGGTTGGGGAAATAGAAATAGGATAGAAGTTTGAGTCTCTTTGTTGAGTAGTATTTTGAACTTTTGTATCACCATGTGGTGAGGTGTGGTCTAAGTGCTACAAGGGTGTTTGTTGAACGGCTATACTCATTCAAGTGTGAATGCTGGAGGCCGGAATATTGCATATTCCTTAATCTAAAAAATCTGATTGGTCATACGTTATCAATGGAATTAATCATACTTTGCTTGTACTGATTTCAATTTAATTGTACTTGTTATTCAGTACAGCTCAATGAGCCTAGAACTATTTTTCAGGAAGCTCAGGAGTACCCTTTTGGCTCAAACTCTGTGTGAGGCTTTTCAAATTGAAAAAACAAAGTTGCAACAAATCCATTCCAGGCAATTTTATTGGAAAAGTAGGATATAACTTCTTCAATCATTACGATGGTAAAATATGAATAATCAGTGGTTGAATCAGTAACACTAAACTTGGGCATTGAAGTGCACAATCCACTTCATGTACTATTTGTTCATCATATACCTGTTTTTAACTATAGCTCTGCAATTGACTTCTTGTGTACTTGGTGTGGCTTAAGTTCACAAGACTATACCATGCATTGTTCTTTAACTGCTCTCTATACTTTGTAAATGATTGCAACAATCAATTAACTGGAATCATCCACTTATCTGATTGGCATAATACGTTATTAATGAAAGTCTTCGTACTTTGTTTGTGTTAACATTCCAATTTATCTGTACTACTCGTTTAGTACAGTTCTTATCATGAGATGATAGAATCTATTCGGAAAGTTTGTTGCCTGTACTTCTGAATGAGAAACTCTCCATAGTACTTCTTAAAAAAAGTAACGGTAGCTCCAAGAAGTCAATGGACAGATGGCTTGTACCAGCTGTCTCCAAGTCTTCACATTTCAGTCATTGCTGGATCAATAGGGACCATAACCTATACTATTATTTTATCAAAATTGGTTCACTTGAAATGCATAGTCTACCCGTTCTTAACTGGAAAAAACTGTACTTCATTTGTATCCAAAACAAAAAGAAAAAAGAGAGAATTTTCTTGATGTATTTTGTCGGCTAGAGGTCAAAGAAAGGAGATATTTCTGTGCCTAAAATATTTGAAGTTAACATCAACCAGGAAAGGGAACAAGCACCACTGCAGGAAAAAGTGGTAAAATGCGTACGAATATTTTGTCTTTCTCTAGACATATAACTTACTGCTAACTCATTGTCAGCTAAGGCAGTTGACATAACAGCGACGTATATGTTGAAACATTGATTTTCTTCACTAATATTGGTTGACTCTTGGTTTATAAACAGAGATGGAAGTTTCATAGATGTCACTAAAGTAGGGCAACAGATCTCTGATTTCTTTAGATAATGTGCATTTGAAGTTACGCCCTTCCGCATGGGTTTCTCCTGTCATTTCTAGTGCATTGAACCTACTTCAAATTATGCTAATCTTTGTCAGTTCATTACAAAAACTGAATAAGTCTACTTGGAAAAGTCATGCTGAAATACATTGAACATTCTTAGTTTTAGACAGCTCTTAAACAAGAGGATTCATAGTTGAGTTAATGCAGGAATAAAAAGGCTTGGTCTTGGCTGCCAGTGTTGTCACCAATCTAGGCAGCAAATCTTGTGTTGGAATAAAACCACGCACTTGGAATCCGTCAGTATTTGCCAGCACCCTTGGTTCATTGTATTGGACTAGAGTTACTCCAGTATTTCACTAGCTAGTTAGCACTAAACTAAACTGTTGTGTTTTTTAAAATTTTAAGCAAACGTGTCCTGCTCCATGACAATTATCTAAAGGATAAGCTTGGTGGTTTTAACACTAAGATGCAGTACTATTGTACTGATTAAGAATCAATGACATGAATTATATTAACATGTCAGGAAGATGCACGTAGTACTCAGAAGAGAGGGGTTATCAAAATTGCGGACAAGTTGTTTAATGATTATTCTATCCTTGTTATCTTTTGACATGATTAAACTACCTAACTACCAATCCCTAACCACCTAGCATCCTATTAACTGCTTGTCTGATGTGACTAACAAGATGAGATAAATTAAGCAATCAAGTACAACTTTAACTCCTTGTCTGATGTAACTAACAAGATGAGATAAATTAAGCAATCAAGTACAACTTTAACTCCTTGTCTGATGTAACTAACAAGATGAGATAAATAAAGCAATCAAGTATAACTGCATGGACCAAAACCGAAGCAGCACAAAGTTATTGAATTTATAAAGAACACTAGCCAACTTGCAAATCTTAGCATAACACGTAATCACAGAAAAAAGAAGACGTAAACAGCTTCTGTTTTTTTAGACGATCCTCTTGTTGGGGTTCTTGGAATGATGATACAAAGTGTGCAATGTTCTTATATAAAAAGTACAAGTTTAAGACCATATTTAATTAGAAACAGCATATCGTTGACAATTGCCTGTAATTAAGTCTCGTGCTCCTGTTTATAGCCTAATCTCGTCAATATTTGTAGAAAACAAATATTCGTCAATATTTTTGTAAGAATTTAATAGTTTGCTTTATAGAAAACAATAATACATAATATTTATAATTAATTATGAATGAATGGAATGTCGTTAGTACATTAAAAAATTATGTGTACCGTTATAACTGGTATATTGGCATTTAAATCGATATGTCATGTAAATCGTCAAAATCCATTAGAAATTATTTGCAATAGGAGAGAGCTCAAGCAACGAGACAAGAGCGGCATCGGTGCGTAGTCTGCCGATAGGGAGTTAATGCTACGAGGGTAGTGTAGTTGGTTACGATAGATGAACGGTCGTTAAAATGTAAATTACAGTACATTAGTACTTCTGTAATATGCGATGCGATTTGACTAGTTGCAACATTGAAAATATATACAGGCAGATATCAGTAATGCTGATACCCACTACATTGAAAGTGTATTACGATGTTGGCACCGTTCGTGAAGGTTCGAATAGTGTTGACTTGAGTGGTTTTGCGCAAGCCACTCTGGTACACCCGGACGGTGAGAATGCTCGAATCGCAGATGTGATGCATTGACTCACCCACAGTTTCTCCTTTGACCCTATGGCATGCAGCGTCGTCATACAAGGGCTTTGGAGTCAGTCTCCCACAGACATTAGATGGGAGTTAAAAACATTGATGTACACTATTACGTGGAAGGGGTTTGTGCAAGGGTGCCGGCACCGTGGATACGAGTGCTGATGCTTGTGCAACCATGTCCAACAAAAGTTGTGCAAGGTCATGTGGACAGCCATCATCTGGGAGGTGCAAGCAGCTCGGGCACCCCGCATGTTGGTGAAGAGAAGGAAATTGCTCGTGACGAGGCCGATGCGGTACATGGAGGAGAGGAAGAATGATCACGGCATGGTGAGGCTACAGGACAAGCCGATGAATGTGAGTATATGGAGTACATAGTACATCAAATGGAGAGTGATGACTAGATGACTTAGGCTGAAGAGGAAGCTGTACAGGAGGACGACAAGGATAGTTCAGATGAGGACGAAGCTCCCATCTCGCAGGAATGGAACCAATTTGATGTTGAGGGTGTTGCCCCACATGACAAGCATGAATCATTGTGGGAGTATCACGGCACAGAGGTTTGGTTGCATTCAATGTTTGCTGACAAGGCATCGTTGCAGGATTCCATCAAGCTATGGGCCCTGTCCATGCAGCGGACTTTTCGGGTCATGAAATCTATCCAGGAGTAGTACACCGTGAAGTGCAAGTAGGCCGATTATCTTTGGAGGGTGCATACATGTAGACCAAAGTATGGGACTCACTGGATTATGTCGAAGGTGGATCTGCACTCCTGCATTCTCAGTAGTGTTTTACCGAGGCATCGTAACCTAACGTTCGCATTTATAGCCAATCTAATGTATGGAGAGATAATGGAGAAGAAAGACATAGAGGCCACGCACATCATGGTGGTTATCAAGAAGAAATTCAAGTACAAGATTAGCTACGTGAAGACGTGACGTGCGAAGAAGAAGGTGTTGGAAAAATGGTTCGGGTCTTTCGAGATGGCATACGATAACCTTCCTCATATGCTGCAGGTGTTGCAGGACAAAAACTCAGGCACGTATAGTGTTGTGAAGGACAAGTCATCTACAAGGCCCTGGATTTTGCGGTGTTGTAGAGGGCCTTCTTAACTTTTAGTGCGTGCATCGAGGCATTCAAGCATATACTTCCCGTGATCTCAGTTGACAGGACCTTTCTGACCGGCAAATACAAGGGCCAGATTCTTACAGCTATTGGCGTTGATGGCAACAATCAAATCATGCCCCTGGCCATCGCATTCATGGAAAGTGAGAATTACGATAGCTGGTTGTGGTTCTTTAGATATGTGAGGGTTGGAGTTGTCGGCGCTCGTTCTAGTGTGTGTGTGTGTGTAATCTATTATCACAACGCCGGGATAGTGAAGGCCATAAGAAAACTTTAGGAAGACCCTGAGGAGCCCTTCCCTTGGCCGGATATGAGGAATAGATGGTGCATTCGTCACCTAGAGGTGAACTTCTTCAAGCAATTCCCGAAGCAACCATTGATGAAGCTGTTCAAGAGGCTGATTATGCAAACCAGCAAAGAAAATTTGATACTTTGTGGGCATTGTTGGACAAGCACAGCAAGAATCACATCAACGAGAGAAATAAGGGGCTGGCCATGCATGGGGTGGCACAACCCGAATGCCTCACAGCATTGGCTGAGCCTAACGCAGCTAGTTCGAGAAGGAGGAGCTCATAGAACATCAAGTGGTTCTCGCAGTGGATCAAGAGGGAGAAGTGATCCTTGCTTCACAACACGAACGGCGTGAGGTTTGGCATAATGATGACTAAACTTGTCGAGTTGTACAACTGGGTTCTCAGGGGCCTTCATTCTCAGTCCCTCATCGCCATCGTGGAAAGTGTTCTGCACAGCACAATCGGCTATTTCAGGAAGAGGCATGCAAATGCCACACTTCATGTAGCCAACCCACGAACATCGTACTCATCAAAAATTACAGCATACATGGAGACGTAGGCACAGAGGGGTCAATTACACACGATGCACGTCATGGGCAATAGGGAGCATCGTTTCGACATGGTACTTTGGGATAGAGCCGGATTGGGTGGCTCGTGCCCTTGTTACCTATGAGGTATGTCTTGAAGATTATGTAAATGAACCTAGCTGCTCATGCAACAAGCCGAAGCTGTTACACAAGCCATGCTCTCATGTCCTCGCTGCATGCGGAACTGTGGGCATAGATCCTTCAAACTTTATGTCTGAGTACTTCTTCAAGGAGAGGGTGATGCATGCGTGGTGTGGCGAGCTCAGAGGGTTAAGAGTTGTGGGGAACTTTGCCACCTTAGATATTGCAGGGAGAAGCTGGATTTCGGATGTTAACATGCTGAAGGGTGGGAAGAGTTGGCGACAAAGCCGGTGTATTACAAATGATATGGACGAAGCGCAAGCCGGAGCGCCTGGTGCACGTTGTGAGTGATGCGGTCGGGAGGGGCACACAGCTAGATGATGCAACACATCTGCTGATCAGTACGCAGACTGGTATGGTTTCTACAATTATTTGTTGGAGACTATAAATAATTATCCATTGTAATATGTACTTTGTTAGTTGGCACTTTTGATGTGCATACTGTCATACTAACTGTATTGTACATTGCATGTACCGGTTGTACAATTTTATGGTATTTCCCTCTTTTCAGTAATGTACTAGGTATTGTGCTGTGTAACATCCTGAAAATTTGAATTTGAAAATATGAAGCTTTTGAATTTATTTCTGCAATATGTTTTATTTGAATTTGGAGTTTATGGTATTTTTCTGAAAAATCTAATGAAGGTTCCAAAAAGTTAAAAGTACCAAGGGGGAACAAGCATATTTAAATGTTAGAAAATTTAATACGAGTCATGAAAATAAAAGTTATCATAATAGGACCCTGAGGGATATATGCAAATAAAGGAAACTCAAAATCTTAAATTCGAATATGAGAAGATGATCCATAAAATACCACAAGGGAATTGGGTGTAAACATGAAATCCCATCTCTAAACGTGATGGCATGAATGACAAGGAGGTGAACAATTAAAATGCTAACCTATATGGGGGTATATATATATATAATATCATTTTAAAGATAATAGTATATGAAGGGAAAACCAAAAATAAATAGAGCCTAAACAAGTATGCATACAAGGACCTAGAAAGATAAGCAAGACATAAAAGATATGTATATATATAACTGAAAATCAAAGAAAATACAAAAGAAAAAGAAAATAGAAAAAGGAAAATCGGCCGGGCCGGCCATCACCCCGGCCCAGCCTCCTCTCCGCACACGGCCAGCGCGCCCGCGTGGGCCAGCGCATGCGCGGCCCAGCGCGCCAGCGCCCGCGCCCCGCTCGCGCTGCCCCGCGCCTCACTGCGCTGCGGGCCCGCGCCCCTGGTCGCGCCTCTCCTCCCGCTGCCGCGTGGCCACGCGGCGTTGCCCCGACCGCGCCTGCGCAGTGGGCCGCCTCCACTCGCGCTTCTCTCCCTGCCCGCGGGCCCGGCGCCCTCCTACTCACACCCGCTGGCCGGTGGACCCGCCTGCGCTCGCGCTCCTCTCTTTCTTCCTCCCCAGCTTCTTCTCCACGCGGCCGCGCCCCTCGCGCCAGCTCCCTCTTGCGTTGCGCAGCAAATCCCCTTCCTCTCTCTCACCTCCAGGGCATGTCACAGGAGGGGGAGTGCACCTTCCCGCCACCTCTCCCCCACAAAATCTCGGCAAGATTTGGTGAATCTCCCCCAGGCTCCTTCCTCTCCGCGAGCACGCGTCGCAGCTCCCCCTCACGCTCGCTCTCTCTCGCGCTTGCTTCTCTGGCCGCAGCAAATCTCTCCCTCTCTCTCTCACCCCGCGGGCAAGATTCAGCGCACCCCCTGTTCTCTCTCTCCCGCAAAATCTCGGAGGAGATTTGGTTCATCTCCTCTCGCCGGCATGAGCAGGGCGGAGCCAGGTGCCGCCCTCGCCGTGTGCCTCTCCCGGCTATAAAAGCCCTGCCAAGGAGCCGCAAATGCGCCGCAACGCTCCACTATTCCCTCCCCTGGCCGCAATTGCACCATAGCGTCCCAATTCCCCGCCGGCCTCTCCTTCTTCCCCAGCCCCGGCAATCGCCGACCCGCCAGACCGCGCCACCATAGCTCAATTCCCTGCTCTGGAACCATCTCCGGAGCGTCGCCAACACATCCCCGGCCTTCTCCACGCCTCCCGTGGTCTCTACCTCGCCGGCGTCGATCACCTTCCTGAGCTTCCGCCGGCGCACGCTGCCAGCCTTCTCCGGCCACCATCGTCCCCGGACGCCTACACCAGAAGCTTCGCCATCGCGCCAAGGTTATATTCTACGCAACCCCCGAGCCTTCCCGACAACCCTCGCCGCCGGCCACCGCCGTCTCCGACATTCCTCTGCCCGGCTCCCTCCCGAAGCTGCTTCAAAGGGAATTATTACCCTTATAGGGTAAGCATCGCTCGGCTTGACCAAGTGGCTTCCTGCGCCATCTCTCCCTCCCTCCTGCTCCCGCGTCGCGTGTTCGAGCCCGGCTCCGCGCGCTCGGTTGAGCATTTCTTTTGATTTTTATCTCAGGCTGACAGGTAGGCCCCACTTGTCGGTCACTGTAACCAAAGCAGCCCGCTGACCCCTGGGTCCCACATGTCAGCGGCACAGGAAGTAAGAAATTAAAATAAAAAGATAATGAATTAAAAACTCCAGTGGGACCCACTGTCAGAAATTTAATAATTTTGGGATTTAACTGAACTGAAATATTCAAATGGGCATAACTTATTCATTTTAACTCCAAATTGGATGAGACAAATTTCTAAATTCATCTAAAATCAAGATCTGTCCAATGGAACTGAAATCATGAATTTTAGAGCTCATTAGAATTTTAGTGATATTTACTATGGTTTGCATAATTGAATTAAAAGACTAAAATGCAAATTAAGGGAAGTAATAAAAGAAATCTATTTTGGTTAAATGTTCAAATTTAAAAGACTACCAATAATTATAATTAAAATCTATGCCCGTATTTGACATGCCTCCATTACATAAAATTTTAGCCATAGGTTTTGCTAGTTAATAAATATTGAAATACAACTTTGTACCGCAAGCCTTGTTAGACAGATACGTTTATATTAAAAACTAGTAACAACTAAAATGTAGAGCCTTACTAAGCGAATATATATATAAGCATCTATAAGTATATGGAAGTAAGCAGTTAGAGAAATGTGGATAGCATGTATGCGACCCATTAACAGTCATACTAGTGCAATTTTTATACACCTTAGACCCTATTGAAAATATAAACCCTATCATTAGCATACTGCCAACCATAAAATCTTAAGTAGCAGCTAAAGTAGGAGCAAGCTAATAATAGTGCAATTAATTAGGTCTTGACACTAGCTTTGGTACATGGTACATAATAAACATTAAGTGTAATGGTATATAAAGCAAGTTGGGATTCGTACCAATGGATCCTAATTTAACTTAAACTAACGATAAACGAAGATACATAAAGCATGATAATGGGACTATTAAAGATTTATAGAATAAGTACAGATCTCATCCATCAGTCCAGTTCGCCCTTACTATAACCCGAGTTGCAAGGAATGCATAACCAAAAGATAAAATTTGGGACACTAAACTCCTACACCAATCCATAGATCTAACCTAACTCATGGAACTTCCTTGATAAATATAAAAATAATGAAAGAAACTATTAATAAAAGGTCAAGACATCATTCTCTGCCACCAGCCTTGCCTCGAATTACCCAAATCACCCAATTACTCATAATAATACAAAAGTTGAATTTACTTGGAGTTATTTGGATCTTTTGAGTTATTTGCTTTCTTTTTGGATTCAGTCGTTTGTCGCGTAGTTAGAAACTGAAGTTCGAAGATTCCACGGATCAAACGAGATCAAGAGCGAAGCGAAGAAAAGATCCGAAGCTCAAGAGAAAGCATTGCGTGAGCTCAAGACCGCGAACTGCGCCAGGCGAGTCAATACTTTGATCATGTTGAACCTACATTTCTGCAAATTACTTTGTTTTAAATTAACAAATTGCATTGCTGTTATTTGTATGTAAATACATGCTAAATTTGATATTCTAGCTATATGCCATTGTTTACCTTGAGTAGTATTACCCCCTCCTTTGAGTATTTGAATGTGTGAACCTTGTCGCCCTAGCAAAAATATATTAGTAACATTTCGAAAATAAGTCCGTAACCGTATGCCATGCTTAGCATTGATTAGGAACTCGGGGCAAGAAATTGTCCCAAGCATCACTTTTATTCATGAGAAATTGATTTGGGCAGTCATGACGGGAATGACTGGTATATGTTGGTATGATTACTTTATGTTCCCAAAAACCCCAACATGCTTGAATATCTGGGCGGATTGGTTCGAGGGTGTGTATGTGTGGTGCAGTGGATGCACAGTGTGGTGCAGTGGAAGCACAAAATTTTGAGTTAGTGATGGATCAACAGTGGGTTAGTGGTAGACCGCCCAGATAACCCTAAGGACTGAATCTTGTCATGTCACCCCGTGTATGACAAGCACAACCGCAAGCTGGCAAAATGTAGGCAGGGTTTACTAATTTGTGTGGCTCTAAGGTGGTTACGTGAAGGTATGACCACGAGCAAAGGGATGGATGGTCGCATCCCCGCCTTTGCCCGTGATGGCTCACGAGGGACCCTTCCCGAGGGATGGTCGTATCCTACGGAAGATAGACCTTAGCGGGCGTAACCACAGTAGGACTATGCATTGTAACAATCCTGTGATATTCTACTCAACCGCATGGCTAAGGAATCATGTGGGGCAACGGGTGGATTTATCTCTTGTGGGTAAAGTGTGCAAAACTCTGCAGAGTCAAAACTATTCGAATAGCCGTGCCCACGGTCAAGGGCAGATATGGGAACTTAACTAGATATAGTTCTATTTAAAAATGTTTGAAAAATGGGAATGGAAAAGTGGAAGGGCAGAGGAAAGCCCTGATTTGAGTTGTCCTGGGTGTCGTCCCAGTGGTAAGTTAAGCGGCTATAACGCTGAAAAATGTCATACGGTGTGATGCCGTAGGTATGAAGAAATTATGGTGATATTAGGCATATGGTGTGATGCCATATGTATGGAAATTCATATTAATATTCCTTGAACATTATGTTTTTGCTCAAAACTGCTAGGTCTCAGGAAATTTTATGTATTATATTTCAAATAGTGGCATTCCTATTCTTACAAAATAAAATATGGGTGGAATAAACAGGGTCGCGAGTCAAAGAGAGGAATGTTTGTAGAGTACCTATAAAGGCATTGGTGGATTCATGTCGATCTTGAATAGGAAATGATAGTGTGGGTTCTGGAGGAAATAAATTGGTGAAGTCTAGCTAAATGATAGGCTAGATAGAGGATTTAAATGATTTCTGGAGATTTAGGAATTGCACAGATAGATATTGGATTATGACACTGATAAATAAGTTCTTGGGAGATGTCAATATTAGAATTAATAGATTCAGTTACTAGATGAATCAAATGAATTTTTGAGGGTTTGGTGGAATAATACAAGTATTGGATTATAATTCTTGATTAATGATATTCTTGGTGGATATATAATAGTGATTGTTAATCCTTGGAAGATGTTGTCAATATAGGGAATTAATAGGAGTTGATCAATTACTAGAGGGACGAATTAAATTTCTGAGAAGATTAGAGGAGTCATGATAATTAGTGGATTATAATCTTGGTAAATTGAAATTTTGGTGGAGGTATATCTAAGGATTAGCTAGTGATAGATAATGGGAAAATGAGATGGATTATTGGATTATGGGTTGAAATCAATGACAAAAAGGATTGAATACAAATGACATCGGTGGATTTGAAAGTAATTATGTTAGAGAATCATTAGAGTTCAGAGGTAAGGGGCTGATGAATAATAAGGACAGGATTGGATTATTAATAATTCAAAGTACAAAGTATGATCGGTGGATTAAATAAATGATGATACTTGCTGTTTGGAGTTTTAGACAGCAATCAATAAATAGAGTACATTCTCGGTGGATTAAGTCGATTTTGGTGATTGTAGTGTGGAGTTAGTTAGTAATAATAAAACTTTGATTAATTAAGAATAATAATGCCGCTAAAAGCAAATTTTAGGCAAATAAAATAACCCGATCCTTTCCTTTGTTATGCCATGCATACTATTTATTTGCATTCTGTGTATTGGCTCGCGGAGCACGGGGTCGGAGTGCTCACGCTCGCTTTTGCGACAAAAATTCAGAATCAAGGATCAAGTCACCTCGTCTCGGCAACAAGATTGGACAAACTGGCAGAAAAGATGAAGATGTCAGGAATTAGGTCGCGAACCTCCAGTTGGTTGCCTGTGGGCATGTCCTGAAGGTCCCACCTGTGTGCTTCGTTCTTTCGCTGCTGCAATTTAATGATTTCGGCCTCATCGGCCCATGTGTAAGTTTGCTATTATATTTACGTTTCCGCATGATATGTACTTTGATAATCAGAACTGTAACTGTGTGCACTATCTACTGATCCAGGGAATAGTGCAGCTAAACACAGTAGATTCCAGATTATAAAATCTGGGTCTGACATGCTGGTAGCCTAGTATTTTTTTCCTTTTTTATTTACAAGTTCTATTTATTGTTGCTTTACATTCAATGTTTTTTGTTCCGCATAAATTCTAACTTGAATTTATTTTGCAGGTATGGCTCGTGAACTTCATGGATCGAAATGGCCTTACGGCTTGTTGGATGAGCACATCGACCGGCTACCTCTTTTTGGTTTTCTCCCATCTTTTTATCTGACGAACTAACGATATTTGCACTGCAGGTCTTATACCCACCAACGAGGGATGTGGGGTCTCCCCGGGCCAAGACAACACAGATCAATACTTTTTGAACTGGGCCGGCCAGGCGATGGGCTCCACACCTCAGGCCACACTCCTGGAGGTTCTCTTCAGGGCACAACTCAGCGGTGCACTAGTGGCCACATAGGCGGCACTGCAGTCCACTCCTCCGACTTTGGGATGTGTGTGATGGTCTCCTAACCGTCTTACCTTGTCAGGGCGCCGACACCCGGCACTGAGGAAGACAGCCAAGTGCGGCTATATAGGAAGGCGCGGTTGTGGAGACAGAGGGGGCCAGGGTGGCGATGGAGGGGCGCCGCTGGGGATGCTGTTGGAGGAGGATAGTGTTGGTTGTACATTTGTTGTTCATGTACTACTTACATTTCTTATTTACTAAGTGATGTATGCAATACTGTTGAGATCTTACTTGTACTTCTCTTTACGATGTTCATTTGTTTGATCTGTGTCGATGCACGCACCACTTAATTAATGGCAACCACATCAACGTTTGCACCACTCAAAAAGTACACTCAATTAATGGCAACTACACCGACATGCAAACCATTCGATTACATGCTTTACAACATTGAACAATACCATGGACAACAGGGGAGAGTATTATGGTACAACCTTATACGTTCGTGCCTACTGGTAGAATGAGCCTCGTGCTACCCACATAGAGTGTTGCAGAGGGGGCCGTCTCAGACGTGACTAGCCGTCATTGTAGTGGCAAGTACATATGCAACTAGGGTTCATGCAGCAGCATGTTGGATTGTACGAACTTTCTATGTTGATGACCTCCTCATTGCCCCTCTCATGATGCATCTGCTAACGGAGGTCATTGTTGAGCTCTTCGAGGCTTTCAATCCATGCCTCCAATTAAGGATTCGCTCCCATAACGTATCCACGTACCTCGCAATGTACTTTTCATGGGGAGGATCAATCCATCGCATGAAGTCACATTTGGCCATCTGCTAGAAAGGAAGGTAAACATCGAAACTCTATTAGCAATACTATAAAAGAGATAATTGCCTAATTGTACCCCGAAGTGTGGGCATGGAAGAAATGTCACCCACCATCCAAATGGCCTTCCACTGCTTGCACGACCGCGTCTTCCATGTGTCTGCATTTCGGCCACACTGGCTGAGCATGCCTGTTTGGCAACAAGTGGCAATTAACACTAAAGTCCTCCCTCCTTTTGAGCAGAGGGTCCCCCCTTGGTGACCCATGTTCGACTGGCCACACGACATCTGTCATGGTATCTTACTATAGGATGAAGAAGATAGTTGTTCCTACTATCGATGGATGGAGAATGCATTTTATAGCCCGTGGGGTGTCACAGCATGCTTTATAATAAACCGCGTCGTGTGCAACCTTTGTGCAGTAACTACACTGGATGGGATAGCTTTGTGAAGCGACAAGACCATACAGGGCAATTTTGCACAGCGACATGACCATACAGGGTAACTTTGCGCAGCGACAAGACCACACAGGCCAGCTTTGCGCAGTGAGAAGATCAGACGGTCTAGTTTTGCATAGCGACTACACCAGACGAGACAGCTTTGCACAACGATAAGACCACACGGGCCAGCTTGTGCGCAGCAACATGACCACACGGGGCAGCTTTGCGCCGCGACAAGACCACACTGGCCAGCTTTGAGCAGTGAGAAGACCAAATGGTTCAGCTTTGCGCAGTGACAAGACTAAAGAGTGCAGCTTTGCACAGTGAGAAAACCTGATTGGTCAGCTTTGCATATCGTTAAGACCACACTGGATAGTTTTACGCAATGACAAGACCACACAGGGCAGCTTTGCGTAGTGACTACACTAGGCAGGGCAACTTTATGCAGCAAGAAGACCACACAAGGCCCTATAAAAGGAGATGAAAGAGATTTGGGAAAGAACACTATACAAGCAAACCCAACACTACACTGAAGCTTGCGTCACCACACCAGGATAGACAAGAGGCAAAAGAAGCAATGGGACAAGATGATGAAATAATGGGAGGAGACCCATGAACTAGCAAGGTCTACTGCCGCCCACAACAAAAAAAGCAAGGGTTGCTGCGGCCCGGGCCGAACAAGCCAAGTGTGCTATGAGGTCAGCTCCCCACAATGACATCACCCACAGCAACAACCCTGTCCCGAACATTCCTATAGAGCGTTCGCCGCAACACCCGCTCGAGGGGGAGACGCTGCCCGTATGTTGGTGCTGGGACCCATGCAAGTTCTTCAAGTCTAAGCACCGCCTCAGCCTGGGTATGCGTTACTAGGGTTACGTAACCTACTCCAGTGGCTATCCCAACCACCGCTGGACACCACCAGCTATCGACAGCCAGTAAGGACCAGTTACATTGTGTTCCCCCTACTTTTTCTCCTTTAAAGTATGCACTAACAACCTCTCCCGTCTACCCACAGTCCCCAGAACCCCTATGTGGCTACCGCAAATGGATCAATCTTGAGATCCACCCATATGACCAGTGGACTCTCGACTTTGAGGAGTGGAACGTCAAAAGATCCTACAAGATCCGGGAGGAGGAGCACCGCAACGACGAGCAAACCGAGCGTATACATCGGGAGATGAAAGCTCGTCTCGAGGCGTGCATGCACAGGGAGAGCGAGACTCGCGAGAGGGAGCGTGAGAAAAGAGGGAATTGGCGGCCAAGGCAAAAGAGGACACCAAGGAGTTCAACACCGAGCTAGCAAGGAAGAGAAAATAGCCCAGTCCATGCAGTAGTTGGGGCCATCCCCTACTAACTACTCCCTCAAAGATCGAATTTAGTTTCATTCCAAAAAGACGTGTATGTATCGTAGGAGCAGTTCGGTTTGTTGCATCGTACATGATGCTCTTTATTATGCATGTAATTAAACCCTATGCGCCATGTTACTCAAATTGTACTATAAAGTTTACTTTAATTCGAACAAGCATATTCCCTCATCTTTTCGCATTCAATTATTCATGTAGCAAGTCATCCAATAACATTAACAAACAAGTTTTCCTCCGTGTACGAATTCTCGGTTACATCACAATATCACTTACATTTGTACTTACCGATCATTGTTATTTCAATCATTCTTAAAAAAATTTCACAACATTTGTTACACTACAACAACATACAACAATCACAAACGATTCCAGTCACCCAACAGTTCGACGACTAGAGTCTATTTCTATAAAAGAATGTTCACATGGGTATATTTCTGTTATATTGAATAAAATATGAACTATTTATAAAAAATTCATATGGCCCATGTATATTTAGCCTAGCTTGAGTAGTAGTTCAGCCCATACTCCTCCGTGCACTAACCAGGGCTAGATAGCCCAGCCCAAAGCTAAGACCTCAATCCTAGCATGCCACTCTCCCAACCTCCCCTTCACATGTTTCTCAGCCCAAAGCCCATTCGTGCAAAAACAAGAAGGAGAAACACCGCATTGCCTGACCTGTCGCTCTCACAGGGATAGCACCACCATCACACCTCTTGCCTCCCATCATCTCCTCGCCACTCGCAAATGGTGCTGCCAGCTATCACCCCTCCTAACCTCCTCCCTCTCTGCCTCGCCGGGTCTTCGCTGGGCCATCCACATGCTGCCTGCTCACCTAGCGCCTCACCATGAGAGCTCACTGCCACACCGCCGCCTCCATGGTTTGCCACTACCTATTGGGTAAGCTTGATCAATGACCACCAATCCACCACCCCTAGTCCCTGCTCTCTACTCTGGTCCTCACCAAATGGCTCAATGCCATGTGTTTTTTTATGTACGAATTGTTGAAGTAGGGATACAATCTTGTAGTAGACATACAGAATGAAGATCATGATGTTCTCATCTTATTTTCCAACACAATCCAACCAATCTCCTTCATAAACAATTGGAACTGGAGCTAGTAACACCGAGCATAGCAATTCTTATGTTGTACTCAATTCGGACGGCATTGTTGCCAATCCTAGGCTTCGGAAAACAATTGAGTAGTTGGGTGTAAAGTGTGACCATTAGGGATGCTGCTAGAAGGGATATTTACTATTATTGATGAAGACATGATAGGCTTAGATGAACAAAATCTTCTCTAATTTGGTATTGTTTTGTGTATTTCTTTATAATACTAAAATTATCTTATCATGTCTTTCATATTTTTTGCCTCATTAAGCATGGAGCTAAAATTTTTTACATCAATTGTGCATTTGTGCTGTAGTTTTGTTATGTATCGATGCGGGTAGTATTTTGCTTTAGTTTTAGCCTGTTGGTTTTCAGCCCGTGGTGTGTAGAATCCTGGATCCACCACTGTCTTTGAAGATCCATTTGAATTGGAGGATTAGAAAAGAAATTATAGTCTGGTGAAACTCTTGCGTTCAAAATAGGTCCAAACCAGATTACTTGTTGTAGCACAATTCTTTCTACAATGAATCAACCATCGGGGGTTGCTATATGCCGCCCACGCAGCATGTAACTCTACGCTGCCAAATGGAAATGGCAAGGCTCAACACGCGTGTGGTAATCATGTTCAGCCAACCAAAGCATCCAATGTGAGTGCATGCAATGCGAGGTCATTTTTTTCAATCCAAAAATTCAAATCATCGTATCTTTTAAACCGAACATCCAATTAGTGATCCATTTGAACTATCATTCTCCTTACGATGAGATCTTCAAACAAGACCCCAACTGCATATATTTCAACTTAACTATGATATTACGTGGTATATGTTTCGGTAAATAAAACAAAAATGTTCCACAAATTACTTAATGTTCCATTCATTCATAGACGAAGTTCTAGTGCATATCTTTTTTTTTAATTAGGTATGACGAATGAATTTGGTAGGTGTTAAATGTTCCAATAGATATAATGAAATATTCCACGCATCTTGTTTCAATATTCCATTAGTTGATCGATGATGCTCCACGAATGAAGTTATAAGGGGGATGAGCAAATGTTCGATGTACCTGGTTTCAATGTTCTGATGGTTTATTGGCGATGTTTCGATAGTTCATCGATAATATTTCACACATTAAATTATAAGCGGAACAAGCAAATGATTCACAGGCTTGGCTTCAAATGTTTCAATGATTGATTGATGATGCTCTAACAATTCATTGACAATGTTCCAGTGATAGAGTTAGTGAATTGACTAGGTAGAGGACAAACCAAAGCAATTAGATGAGGAAAGAAAGAAAAAGGAAAATAACAAACATGGAAAACAACATGAGAAAGGAATGGAAAAAAAAGGGAAGGAATGGAAAGTAACAGAAGAAAGGAACACGAAGAGAGGATTGAAAATAAATAAAGAATCTAAACTAATAAATCACCAGTTGTAAACTTTCCTACAGCTACCCCAATAAATGTCCCCGCACCTCCTTCCACTCTAGCCTCTCCTTTCTCACCTCTTCTAGATGCACCAAACCAATGCACCCAGAACCAGCGAACCTTTGAAACGAAGGGACGATATCCACTGTAGCCTCTCCTTTCACTTACTCACTCAAAATCCAACGACCCAGGTTGTTTGGATCATACCTCATCACTCAAGTCCCACCCCTTCTCATAAAAGATAACGCTGACACGTGGCCAAAAGACCTGCCCCGAATTTCTCCCCCGTTTTCCGCGTCTCTCCGCCTGCTCCTCCCCCGCTCCGCCCTCGCCTATCCCGTGCGCCGACTCCGCGTCTCCCCCTCCTCCTCCGCCCGCTCCGCCCTCGCCTTACTCCCCTCCCCACTCCGCGCCGCCACCGCCTCCTCCTCCTCCCCACCCCGCACCGCCGCCTCCTCCCCTCCCTCCCACCCCGCACCGCCGCCTCCCCCCGCTCCTCCCTCGCCTATCCAGTGCGCCGACTCTTCTCCCCCGTCTCCCCCGTTCTCCGCGTCTCCCCCTCCTCCTTCGCCCGCTCCGCCCTCGCCTACTCCCCTCCCCACTCCGCGCCGCCACCGCCTCCTCCTCCTCCCCACCCGCACCGCCGCCTCCTCCCCTCCCTCCCACCCCGCGCCGCCGCCTCCCCCCGCTCCGCCGTTCTCCGCCGCTCCGCCCTCGCCTCCTCCCCTCCCTCCCTCCGCAGACGCCGCAGCCGGCGGTCCCGTCGTCGTCGTCTGAGGCTGATGGGCTACTTTCCGCCGCCGCGGCTGGGGATGGGGACATGTTGATCCGGATCCAGGGCGGCCCCGGCGACCCGGACGCGGCGGGCGTGGCGGCGGCGGCCTCGCCGGAGGACTCGATCGAGGCGACCGCCGCCCCCGACGTTGACCCGTCCTCCTCGGCTGGGAGGGGAGGCGGTGCCGACGCGGATGCAAGCGGCGGGGCTGTGGGCTTCGCGGAGGTGATGGATCTGGCGAGGCCGCCGCCGCTGGCGGCGGCGGACGCGTCGCCGGAGGTGGCGGCGTGCTCGATCTGCCTGGATCCAGTCGTGGGCCTCGCCGGGGAGAGGTCCACCGCGAGGCTGCAGTGCGGCCACGAGTTCCACCTAGGTCAGGCCCTCTCCTCTCGCGCCCATTTCGAGTTCTTGGTTGGATCTATGGAATATACGCGGGCTATTTCGTGAAAAATTTGTAGTTATAATCTGATCTTGCGAGCAGAATTATGCACTTTTAGGTCGGATTAGTCTGGTTCCCCTCGAGTTATGTTGGGTAATTCGTGTGAAGAACCTGAATTTTGCGGGTCGTGGATGGGTTTCGGGGCTGCAGATACTCTCACTGTGTGTAACCATACTGATTTATCCTGTTGTGCATCCCAGTTAGAGCAATGAGTCCTGTTCCTGTATGAATGAATTTGTAATGGTTGGCGATGGACATTATTTGTGATGTTCTCTGCGAAGTGAAATTGGTTTTGGTGGTTGATTCCATCTCAATTGGATCACTCGTCACCGAATGTCTCATTACAGGCCAATTCTAGGATTAGGTGCTTTATTTCTGAGTGCATGTTGAATATTGAACGATTTATTCCGGCTGTTGCAGCATTTTAATGCCATCAACATAGCTTTTCAGTGGTTTTTATGTGATTGGAAAATGTGAACTAGGTTAGCATAAACTTAAGAGTATCTGTTGGAAATGTTGATCAGATAATACACTTAATATCTTTTGCTTGGATATCCCTTTTGACTTCTAATCACATTCCTTTTTGCCTTAGGACTGCACTATGTTCTGTTTATAGTCCAAAACTTAGTAGAGCCTCTAGAGCTTGCTAGATGACTTGGTTCTCTTTTTTACCGTTTATACGACATTGTATTCACTATTTAATTTCCGTAACAATAAAGGTGAAAGTTCAATAATGAGTTATCACTTGATATGTATTTATGATAGCAAGTATCTGTGCAATACTCTGCATTCTGCTAATTTATCAATGCATGCATTTTGCTTGTGCACACAGATGTGACATGCCACATGTGAGATTTCTCTGTGCAATCATGTGGGCGACTTCCCAAGCCATGCAAACTTAGTTGCATGCAGGTATTCTATATCAGATTTTTGTGCTAAAATACATTTTTTGTCTGCTAGACTGCATTGGATTGGCATTTAATGCAAAAGGAGCGATGCAGTGCCCGAATTGTCGGAAGATTGAGAATGGCCGCTGGCTCTATGCAAATGGACACCATCCATCTAGCGATTTTGGTATAGGTGACTGGGTGACTAGCGAGGCCAACAACTTAATCTCTGACCATGTAAGTGATTGCATTGTAATGAATTCTTTTGTATGTCACAACAATACAGGCTTGATGATGAAAAAATAATTTTAGTTTAGCATTCACATGATCAAAAGTGAAAAGTTAACATTTCCCCTGCAAAACTGGTCCCACAAGATATACTCTTGCAAAACTATGTATGCTATAAAACCCCCCTTTCACCATCTTCATGGCCTATTTTTGTGTTCTTTTGCCCCTGCAAAACTTAACTCGACCCTTTCAGTCCCTCCACGACATAAATGGTTAGGGTTACTACAGGCATTTAGAACATTACTGTTTAAAATTTTAGAACAAATTTCGTAATTATTGTCTAGAACATTTCTCCAGGGGTATATTGTAGACCATGGTAAAATTGAAATTTGATTGGGGTGTTTGTAGGGAAATAAGGATTTTTGTGGAGGCATAAATGTGCTAATAAGGAATTAAGAGAGGGCAAATGTGTGTCTGTGTTGTGTGTGGGTTTTCTCATGATATTATTTTTTACCTCAGATCCACTGTTCAAGTTGTCTTATGTATCCATGAATTGCATGCGCTGGACAGGTTTGAGCAGGATTTTCAAAGGAAATTTCATGAAGAGGAGTCTGTGCCAGCAGCTAGACGAGGTACAACCAATCTGATGCCATTTTTTGAAATAATATCAGTAGATGCTAATATGCATGCACAATGCTTTTGCAGAATCTCACCTGTAAATAATGATTGTCCTATGCAAATAAAAACTTTGGTGAAGAGATCTTAATACAAAGAAATTACTCAAACAAGCATTGTAATTTTCCATTATAAAGGGGAAAATGAAGCTTATGTTGGTTGTGGTGCGCACATTTTTTTTTCTGAATTCTCTTAGTTTAGTAAGAAAATTCATAGAGTAAAAGTGTAAAACATTGTATATTCTCTGTTAATGTTTCACCCTAAACCTTTTTCATTCCAAGCGAACCAACTTTTGACAGACACTGTGATAAATGGACTGGAAAAACAAGCATGACTGCTAGGACTCTTACATAGGAAACAAGGGGGGGGGGGGGGAGAATCCACTTTTTTTTAGGATGAGCTACAGGAATGGCAATTAACCTTCCAAGATCCAAACCAGTATAGTTGGAGAGATTCTGATAAATACTTTTTTATAGTAATTCTGAAAAATTCTTAAAATGTATAAATGGATGTAAGCATTTTTGTTGCAGTATATTTTTTTACAGGGCCTTTTTTGTGGTTGCTATTACTTTTTACACACTGTGTACTCCTAAAACTGCTATGGAGATATTTATTGTATGCGATTTTTGTTCTTTGCAGAGAGTGTCATGATTTTGCATAGTGAACTAAAGCGCCAAAGGAAGCTTGTGAAAAATCTGAAGAAGAAATCCTTGTGGCCTAGAACTTTGGAGGAGGTAATTATCTTCGTGCACATTTGCTTCATTCCTTTATACCATGACTTTGTGGTCGTTAGGTTATGGCTGGTAGCGTTGCCACGCAACTGAGATAAATTTTTTTTATGAATATCCTACTCATATTTTTTTCCTTCTAACGTTGGTTTCCTTTGTCCAGATTGTGGAGAAACTTGTTGATATCGTCATATTTTTTCATAAACAAGTCTGGGATGCATTCAGTAAAGCTGGTAAGTAATTCTCAATTGGATGTTTTTTACCAATTACCACAAAATGTATCTGACAGTATCCTAACACCTCTCTGAATAAATTCCTGTAGGTACCGACTTACTGGGTTCCGAGCAAGTTCAGAACCAAAGGCTAGGTCCCTGTGGTCTGGCCCAAGAAATGATTGCACCAATGATTGGTATACTGCCAGGAATGGATTCTGACTACTAATTTTGATGCAGACAATTGTGCCGACAAGCTTGCAGTTGATAGCAATGGGTACTCAGATGGTGGCGATAAATCCCCTGCTCTCACTGGTTGTAGCAATGGTAACCAAGCTCCCAGTTTATACTGTTGTTTCGTAGTCATTTACATGTATACTGTTTAATTGTCTCTCTACATTACTTGCATAGGTAATTCCATGCATGTGCCTTGTCATTGCAAGTCTTGGTAGAAGACTCCGTCAAATATCCAAGGAGGCGCATTTTAGCCTCGCCATGCTCGCAGCCTATCTCAGTGATGTATGGTTTAGTAGCACTTATAAGTTCATGTATACCTACCATGTACAGCCGTGCAGGGATTGTTGTTTACATGAATGCCCTTTTTAGGTGCTTCCATCGATGCTCACTGTGAAGGCAAACAATGGGGAGTACAAGGAGATATTGAGATTTCAAAAGTTAGCTCATGATGATCTGAAGAATAATTTGGGTAAGAAGAAGGTGAAGGCTCTCATACCTCAGGTTGTTCGAACAACATACATCGGAGTTCTGGTAGTGCTCTGTGCTGGTTCAATAGCAGTTTCAGGCGCCACCTTTGATACTGAGGGCTTTCTATCTTTCCTGACAGCTGAACCATTACAAACCAACTCCTTTGTTTCATTCGTTCAGTTTATTATAATTCCCTCTTCCAATGATCCAATCAACACACAGAACCATTACAAAGCAGGAAGACACCTCAGATTCAGAGAATATAACACCGTAAACTTTTGGTGGTATCAGATAGCATTTTCTTAATATCAGAACAAGACTACTCGCTTGAGTACTGAAATTTCAGTAGGGTCTCTGTTTTAGAATTCACTTAAATTAAGTGGATTATACCTTAACAATTTTTTGATTATGCAAAATTCTGTAGGAATACTCTTGTGGTTAAAAACAATAGGGCCCTGTGACATTACTCATCTGCTTATTTTGTAGTTCTGTTCTCCATTATGGACATGCTGCAGCTCCAAATGACCGGGTACTCTTCTTTTATGATGCTTTGTGACCTGTGGTTGACTCCTGTGTTATTTATTTACTTGCTCAAGCCTATAATATTCACCAAATGTAGATTAAGTTGTCCAAATCACTCAAAACTCTTCTGAGTTGCTAATTCTCATACTCCTAGCTACTTGAAAAGGTTATGATTTGTTTCATTTTCAGACAGTAGAGTTCATCTACCTTGTTCATCGTCAGCTACAACCTGTTAAGTACAATGAGGTCTTGAAATATTGGGAGTTTGAGCAACATTCTCTTCTCTGATTGATGTCTGTGTTCATATCAAATACTGTAGTGATGAGTTGGTTTGGTATTTCATTTAATTAATAACTATGATTTTACAAACTAAATGGTGTCTGAATGTTTGCTACCTCCCATTAACGAGTTAACAGAAAATAAGTGCTCATTTTCAGCAGTGAAGCATGTGCATGTGCACATGTGGGTGGTAGTGGTCCTGGTGACGAGTTAGACAATTTTGAATGAAAAACATGTGTACTGAGACAAGCCAAGCAACGTAATGTGCTCCAGTTTACAAGCTGCGATGGCACCGAAAACAGTAAGGAAAAGAATTAAAGGGCTTACATGAAACTAATTACTAAGAAATTTAACAAAGGAATCTAAGCTATTGAGGATCTTTGGCGCAACGTTGTGTGTTCGTGTGGGGGGTTAGCATTTGTGCCCTCTCAACGTATGTTGTTTCATTTTTGCTCTTCGGTAAATAATTGCCTCATACATTTTCAGACTCTGAATGATGGAGACAGGGCTCTAATGGGCATGGGAGCTGAATACCATTACTACGGATCTGACATCACATGTTCATACCCCGTAAGTTCTTCGGATTATTCAGACATCTACTTTGATAGACACTTTTTTCCAATGTGTATACTATATGAATTGCTTTGTTGTTATTTGCTGTTACACAGCATGGCAGCACAGGGCTATGCTTGTTGTGCTATGAACTGTTTTATGCACGCCATTAGCTACCCTCTGTCATTATTTATTTGACGCTCGTATTTGAAACATGTACGTCTTACAAGGTCGTTGGCATTAAAGGCAAAGCCTACTATTTGTTTTCTTGACATGGCACTTGGTCTTGAATCAAATGTGCTCTTTCCATAGTCCTACAGTGTCCCAAAAAATCCATTCTTGGAATCTATCCAATGTTTAGCTTGATCGCTCTCTGGATAAATGTATATGTGTGATTTTTTTGAATTGGCATTACTTATGGTGTAGCTTGTGTATATAGCAGATGGATGTTCATTTCTGTTCCCTTTATAGAAGTCTGCTTCTGACATCTAATACATTTTCTATCCCTAACACTCTTTTTTCCTCTACCTTGTTTATTAATTTTACCTTTGTGTTCTTTATCATCAGACAATTGGCGTTTAGCTGTGCATCCCTGAAATGCCACCGTAGCGTTAGCACGGGCACTATACTAGTAAATAGTAACAGGAGGCATGCTGGCACTCGATGCTACGCTGGTCACGTTAACAGGCTGTGGACCAAGGGCCATATGGGTGGGCAGCAGGAGGCTAATGCGCCGCGCGCAGCATTTCCGCCAGCTATCTGAACTCTTGACTGAGAGCAACGGGCCTAGCTCCAGCCCAAGGGCCAACTGATGGCTAAGCCCAGACCCATAATAAGGTTAGGCTGAACCGGGAGGACTTGGTCGTAATGGGCAGACGCAGTGGGCCGAACCGACCGACCATTCCCGAAACCTTCTCCTTTATAAGCCCCCGCCCTCCTCTCCACGAGTCCACTCCCCCTGCTCGGATTCAAATTTCGAACCCCTGCGTCCTAGGTCCAGCCGGTAATCGCCACCACCGCCTCCTCCTCCTTACACCGCCATGAGGATGAGCGCCGCCTCCACCGGCGCGCCGCCGGCCCTAGTCCCCCTCGCTGATGTCGGCGGTGGCGTCGGGACCGGGATGGGCAAGGAGCTGTCGCACCCGCCGTCGGACGGCGTCTCCAGCCTCCGCTTCTCGAGGCACAGCGACCACCTCCTCGTCTCCTGGGACAAGGTAAGGCACTCAGAACAGAACGCGCCTTGCGCGCCTCCTACTTGTATTGGGGAAACGAAACCCTAGCAGTTTGGTTTGATCCGTGGGGTTTGATGGGGCTTGGTTGTGCGTGTGCCTTCGCTGCTTCCAGACGGTGCGGCTCTACGACGCGGAGGCCAACATGCCGGGGTGTTCATGCACGCTGGGCCTGTATACTTGACTGCTGCTTCCACGACGACTCCTCGGGGTTTAGCGCCAGCGGCGGCAACTCCGTGCGGAGGTCAGGTGATGGCGATCACCTAACGTCCCGTTCGATTCGTGTCTTCGGTTGGTTTTTGGATGAGCGATTCAGTTGGAACGATTGCACACGCAGTGTAGTCTGTTTTTTTTTCGAGAACAAACATGGTGTGGTTTGTTGCGCAGTCCAGAACACAGTCGGAGCACTGCGATAAGGCCTGTTTTTTTCAGCTTCTAAAAGCTGCTTTTCGGTTTTTCTACTGTAACTAACTTTTAAATGGAGTATTTTTTCAAGATAGGGTCTACTAGTTAATTATAGTATATATTTTTACCGACTTTATTTATATCGGCAAAAAACACACGTGAATTTCTGTTACCCTGTAATCTCTCGCACAAATATCCCAAAAGGTACAAGCCACAAACCGCAGCTAAAAAGAACAGACCCTAAATTGGTCCTTCATTTCACAAACGTGCATTATTTTGTGTTGTTGAAATGGTCTAGGAAGAGAATTAGGACATAATTTTAGTGGATTATGAGTTCAATGATCAGCAAACCCTACCACACTACATTGCTTCAGAAGAATTATTACCTTATCTTTTGTTTTCCAGTTTGGTCAGATCATTCATATAAATCGAAGCGAAGCTGATGGCTTGTATGCTTTGGAACTGCCTTTTATTTCAGGCTGGCCTTTAGGTCTGGTAGAAATGATCTCTTGGGACGCCATGATGGTCCAGTTCGCTGTGTGGAGTACTCCTATGCTACAGGTACATGCTTTTGCTTTTCGCTACGGCTGGAAAGTGCTGTTGAGTCCGCCAAACTTCAGCGTCTGGAGAACACTGCTAGTTGAATTCATGTTCTAGTTGCTAAGAGATGGGTTAAGTCTATCTTATGAAGCTTGTCAATCTGACCCCAGTTGTACTAGTTCAACGGGAGAACATTGTCAATTTGATGGGGTAAGCCTATCCTAATAAGCTTGTCAATTTGATCTTAAAATAAACTATATCTTTGGTGTAAACATAACCATCTTCGATCACAGAACTACAAGAATAGAAATTGTTTGGCTATTTTCTTTATCCATTTGGGTAGAGCACTTAATAAATATCCATTCCATGTACTTGCGTATGATATCCATCTTTTGTAGTTGTTGCTTAATTCTCTGTATGGTTGATCTGTTCATTGTGCACTCCTAAGTTTCTCACTATAATATGCAATAGGTTATCTTGCATCGAAACACCACCAATATCTATTCCACTTGCATCACATTCAACCTCAAAAGTTTTTAGTAAATCATGTAAAATATGCAATGGTATTTTAGTAAACATTTCTTTAATTCAGCAAAGACTTTATCTTGTGATTCTCCTCATTCAAAAGCAACGCTTTTTTTAGTTAATTCATTTAATGGGGGCGGCAATGACATTGAAATCTTTCACAAAACGTCAGTAAAACCCAGCAAGCCTATGAAAGCTACGAATTTGACTAACTTGATAGGAGTATGCCAATTTCGAATAGTTTCAATTTTAGATTCATATACTTCAATTCTATGAGCTGAAACAACATAGCCTAAAAACACACTTTGTTTGTGCAAAAAGTACACTTTTCAAGATTAGCATACAATTGCTCAGTTCTTAGCATTTCTACCACTTGTCTAATGTGTTCAACATGTTCTTCTAATGAGCAACTATATATTAAAATGTCATCAAAATAAACTAACATAAATTTTTCAATGAAATATTTCAAAACATGGTTCATTAGTCGCATGAATGTACTAGGAGTATTAGATAAACCAAAAGGCATAACTAATCATTCATGCAATTCAAATTTTGTTTTAAAAGATGTCTTCCACTCATCCCCATGTTTCATTTTAATTTGATGATACTCGCTACGCAAATCAATCTTATAAAAAGATAGTAGAGCCACTGAATTCATCAAGCATATCATCTAACTTAGTAAAAGAATGACGATAGCGAATGATAATATTGTTGATAGCTCTACAGTCTACGTGCATTCTCTATGTATCATCTTTCTTAGGAATAAGAATAACAGGAACGACACAACGACTAAGACTTTCTTGTACATACTCTTTTTCCATGAGTGTTTGCACTTACCGCTGAATTTCTTTTGTCTCCTCCAGATTTGTATGGTACAGTAGCCGATTGGGAAGTGGAGTTCTAATTACCAAGTCAATTTGATGTTTGATGCCTCGAATGGGTGGTAGACCAGCGGATACCTCCTCTAGAAAGACATCCTCATAAGCCCGTGACACTTAGGAAACCACACTAGAAAGAGAAGTTAAGTCATTACTAGAAAGCAAAACTAACATTTTCTTTTCCTCCTTATTTCTTTTTTCACTCAATTTCATCTTGTGGCTCTTACTCACTTTTTATAGAATTACACTCTTTTGCTCATTCTCTTTCTCACTCTCTACTTTTACCTCAAACTTTTACATGTTATCATGTATAATTTGAGGAGTTAATGATCTAGCATTATTTCTTTATTATTGCATATGAATTTATATTGATTAGTTCTTCCATCATGAATCAGAGAGCGATTATATTGACATGACCTATTTAATAACAAATGACATTTTTCATGGACACAACATCACATTCTACAGTATCACGATAAGAATCATTCTGAAAGCTAACATCAATTGTATACCTAATATTCATTAAACCATCATTGTTTAACAATTGAATTTGATATGTATGTGGGTGTTTCTTATATTTCAAACCAAATTTAGAACAAAACTCTTTACTAGCTAAATTGTGGCAACTTCCACCATCAATAATGACTTTGCAACACTTACCATGCTTACTCGCCTGAGCCCGTGTTTGGAAAAGATTCCATTGTTGTTCATGATTTGATTTTGCTTGGACCCTCAACACCGTCGATGTACACAAGTATAGGGCCAGCCTTGGGATCACAAACACCATCTTCATTTGCCTCCTCCTCTTGTCCTTCCTCATGTACGTCTCCAAATCTTCCAAAATCAGCAAGGGGCTCACCTTCCTCCTGATGCGGATACGCTCATATCTAGTGCTTTTTAGTTAAATATATTATTTAACTGGAAAGAATTATTGAGACGCATTAAATACTATCAGGTGTGAAGGACAAGGGAGGCCGGACCCAAGGCATCAGACTTAAGCTAACAGTATTGGCATTGTTGTGTGATTGGGTTTTTAATCTACATATGTTTAGTTGTGTTCCATTTTCGCAAGTAGCTACATGTACCTGTTTGTTCCATTCAGGTATGCTTTCAAGTGCCATCGATTAACTGAGGATGGAAGGGACATTGTCTATCCTGTCAATGCAATTTCATTCCACCTAATGTAAATTCCTCTTCATCTCGCAGTGCTAATTAAGTAATTAACGTTCAGTTTCTTTAATGGCCTCACTTAACATACGCAGCTATGGCACCTTTACTACAGGTGGATGTGGTAGATTTGTGAACTTTTGGGATGGCGCTAACAAAAGGAGATTGTTTCAGCCTTTCAGGTAACTGCCCCTGCGACTTATTTGTCGCAGAACATCTGCAGGTATCACGAATTCAAGATTCAGGGTATCTGAAATTTTCTGTCTTTCGATTGCAGGACCCCAGGTACCCATGTAGCATCGCTGCTCTATCTTTCAGCAGGGATGGCAGTCTGCTTGCCGTCGCATCCAGTTACACTTACGAAGAGGGAGACATACCGTAAGACCAAAATCTGGCTAACCTAAGAACATATTTCTTTTCTGTCAAGAAAGAACCACTTTGACCATCGCTTTTGCAATTTGAAGGCATGAGTCCGATGCGATCTTTATTCCGTGATGTTAACGAAGTGGAAGTAAAGCCGAGGCACGAGACATTTCGTGCACAGCCACAGTAGCGTCCCCACCATCATTTCGAGACGAAGCACTGTTTCTTCAGCAGGTTGGTTGCTCCCGCTTTAGTTCTGATGATAGCTTAAGTGTGAGACTTGGCTCAAATTGTGGATTCTATTACTTGATAGAAACCTAGCCTACGCTCGATCAACAGCTCAAGAAATACTAGCAATCTATATGTACAGTCTACGCGCATTACATAGTTTGGGGTTACTATATCACGGTAATCACCAAGGGTACAAACTTGGGATCTCTCAACGAATATATGAACTAAACTGAATTCACCCTGGCATGTTGAGTCCAGTTATCTCTGAATGAGGCTTCTCTATTCCCCTCCCTATTCTCTCAATCTAAACCACTTACATCTCTTCCAATGGCTAGTTTTTTTTCCGATATTTTCACTATTTGCCCATCCATCATAAATAATAAAAAAATACAGGGAAAAATAAAATTTATTTTTTATTATAATTTTTTTACAGAAAAAATAAAATTATAATTTTTGTAAAAAAATTATAATAAAAATTTTATTTTTTCCCTGTATTTTTTATTATTTATGATGGATGGGCAAATAGTGAAAATATCAAAAAAACAACTAGCCATTGGATGAGATGTGAGTGGTTTAGATTAAGGGAATAGAGAGAGGGGAATAGAGAAGCCTCATTCGTTATCTCTTCCTCTTTAATAAGTGCGAAACAAATCGGCTCATTTATGACTGATCCACTGGATCGAGCGATATGACCTACCGCTTACTAATACTACTAACATTGTTATGGAATTCTTATTCCACCAACATAAGTAGACAGCGACTCGTGGGGATTATTCTCTGCGGAGACGATTAGGGAAGCAGTGTGTGGATCTGTCCCCCAATCAAGCGCACTTAGGCGTTTCTAATTGAGCATGTGGGAAGCAAAGCTATGCTTCCCATTAAAGATGCCAGTGCATGTATAGTATAGTAGTGTAATACTGTATTAGTAATTCCACGCACATCCCCACGTCGAGAGTGAGTGGCACAGCTGCAGCTAGCGCCTAGCGGTGGTAGTATATGGCTGTGTAGATCTGCTTGTGTGTGGTAGCGTATGCATTGGTATGGCGTTTGGTGTGCGAAGCGTCCGGCAATACTGGAGCACAACTAAGTGGGCTAATAATTGGGCCATGTCATTATTGCTGTTGCTGCATTAATCAATAAACGAGCACGCCGCTGCACGGCCCCGCGCGCGCAACGGCGCGAGGTGACTAACCTTCTGTTTGTTCACACACGTTGCTTCACGTTTCTTCTCAGGCTAAAAGGCCAGATGTTTTCTGTAAGAGTTGAATGTTTCAACTTTTCCTTGGTATGCCAAGAGTGAGTTTGTTCTCTTCAATGCTACTGAAGAAATTTTCGTTGCGATGTCATGCTACTCCTGTTAGTATGTTGTTAAGTCTCCGAGTTTTTGACTGAAATGGTAAATTTTAAAGTATAATTAGAAAAATGATACTCTCGTAGCCACAATTATAAAAATAACACTCTCATCCGCACGGTGACCGTACCGTTTAGCCTATAAGGCCCCGATCAACTCGGCTTCGGCTTCTGGCTTCTAGCTTATTTTTCACTATTCATAAGTTTCGTCTTTTTCTGAACTTTTGGTTTTTTGTTGAGCTTTTTTGCCGGTTCTTTTTTTCCCGTATTTGTTTGTATTATACGTAATGGGCTAACATATTTTTTATATTTTTAAATTTAATTATGCTAAATAAGCCTCTGTCAGCTACAGTGCTTTTTTCAGCCAGTTACAATGTTTTCAGCCATAAGCCATGAGCTTTTCAGCCGAACCGATCACCACCTAAAAAAGACGGAATTGTCCTCTTCCTCCTTCCCCTCTTCCAGTTCCTTTCTTTTCCTCCATGGCAGAGGACCCTCGACGCAGAGCACAACCAAGCAAGCCAATTCCATATGGAGGGAAATAAATAAATCCGCATCCATTCCAGGTCATGATCAGATCGCATCTCATCCAATACACCTCCCAATACATCCCAGATCGATTTTACCCCCCTTCCTCTTCATGAGAGGTTGCCACCGGCTCGCACCCTTCCCAATCTGCAGCGCTCCATTGCCGTGGCCGCCTCACCCCGACGAGCTCCCTGCCAATCTACAGCCCTCTTCACAGATCTACATCGATCATTCTGCATAAGCCGCCTGGTTGTGGACCATGGGCGCCAGAAGCATCAATTGAAGTTCGATAGGACAAGTGCATACATGAGCATCACACGCAGAGAGAGCAACGAAGGGATTTTTATCGAACGAACAAATTAAGATTGAACTTAGTGTTTGACATATACAATTTCTTCACAGATCGGGGCAAACATGTGCCCAATCTTGCAATGGATGCCGTCTCGACCCAAATCTGCAAAACTAAATGGAAACAACCAAAGCAACAAACTCCTGTCTGCCGCCTCCCTCTTGACCAGATCTCGCTGCTGCGCCTTCAGTGCTCGCGCTGCTCCGCCCAAGCTCCACCTTGAGCCACTCCAGTGCGCCTCCATTGCTGCCGGTGATGTCCACCAAGCCAAGTCGGCCGCCTCCACCCCTCAGGGTCCTATGACAGCTGGGCCTGTAGCCTTTTTATTTTTCTTTTAATCCCTAAATCCATTACCTCTCTCCGTCTGACATATGGGCCCACAAGCTAATAGTTACCTTAGGGCAAAATGGGAATTTTGTGAAAATACTGATAGCATTCTTTTTTCGAACGACAACTGAGCCTAACCGTGCTAACGGTAGTGGCATATAAGAGTAGAAAAAAGTTCTTCAGTACCTGCATAGAAATCATAAAATTTTTAGTAGCATATAAGGTCAGTCTCAGTGGGAGTTTTATCTGTATTTAGGGGGTGTTTGGGACTGCTCCACTCCACGTTTTTCAGCTCCGCTCCACGTTTTTTAGTCAAACAGGTTCAGCTCCACGCACTCTGTTCGAGGAAAAAAAAGGTGGAGTTGTGAGAGCACCTAAAAGGGTGCTCCACAAACTCTAGGTTTTTTGTGGAGCTGCTCCACGGTAGAGTTTGTGGAGCAGAGTTTGTGGAGCAGTCCCAAACACCCCCTAAATAGGCTGCCACATAGGTATTTTTTATGATATGACAACATTTTTAAGAAAAGAGAGAAGAAGTGAGTTTCATCTAGATGAAACTCTCTTGGCACGATTACCAACTCTATATGTGTCATGAAATTAAATGTCTATGAAACAATAGAATGAAACTATGCATTCAGGATGGATGTTTCATCCATGTTTTATTTTATTTTACATGATGTGGCAGTCTTGGAGACAACGCCATGAAACTCTCCACTGAGAATGGCCTTAGGGATAAGCAAAATATTTAGTGGCAAATAAAGAATTCTCTCTTTCTATAAGCTTGGGCGCAGAATAAATACTAAGCTATTATCATATCATTTATTGCTGAGGAAATGTACTTCAGGCTGTGCTGTGTGCAACATAATGAGTGTTAAACAATTGGATATCCCGGCTCGATCGAGATCCGTTGAGTTTTAGGAGGCGCTCAATTTAGTCATTGTTTATGGCGTTTTACTATAGTTGATTTATCTTTTTACTATAACTGATGGATCAGCTCCTTGAACTCTCGCTTCGTGATGCCTGTCATCTACATGTGCACAAAAGGAATATATACATTTACTGTAAGTAAATATGCATGAAATAAATTAGACAATGGTACAAAATGGCTCACGTAATGTTTCAGAATTTTCTATGCATTTATCTATAATTTTACTGTTAATTTCAGTGATTAAAGGCAATTTAAATAATTATGATTAATCAAAACATTAAATAAATATAGAAAAACAAGAAAATAATAACAATAGTGTTAAACATACTTCAAATGCAAAAAAACAACTCAAAATCTGAATATTCAAGGCTATTTTATGCTAGGATATGAATTTTCAGTGAATTCTACAATTTTCGAGGACCTATCAGCTAATTTCAATTCTGAGAAGATGTTTCGCATAATTTTCTGATTTTCTGAGGGCCTATTTACAAAAATCCAGACCTCCCCCCCTCCCCGCGGGCCCTTCCTGGCCCAGTTTTTTTCTTTTCGGCCCACCCCCAGGCCTACTCCGGCTAAATCAAAAAGGAGGAGGGGTAGGGTTTCCCCTACCCCTGTTCATGGTGGTGACGACACATGTGGGGAAGCCGGTGGCTGGGGCGTTTGATGCGGTGGGCGGCCGGGGCCGGCAACCAAGGCGCGTGACGTGACGGGCAGATAGGGCCGACGACCAAGGTGCGCTAGTGGACGTATGGGTGCTGCGGGCAGTTGGGGCTGATGGCCAAGGTCCGCAAGCGGGCGGGGGCTAGCGGCCGTGCATGCGACGCTCGGGCCGACGGTGTGTACGGGGCGACACTGGTGCGGCCGAGCGGCGCAGCGGGGTGGTCGTGGGGGCAACGCCGAGGGTAGGAGGCACACACCTCATGCGGTTACCTAGAAAGCAGAATTTGTGGAATTTAAAGCATTCTAGATAGGCAATCCAGTCTACAAGTGCTTCGATGATTACCTTCGATCCACCAGTGCGATTCGTGCTAATAACGTGTTGAGGAACTGTCGCAGGTGAGTCCAATCCGAGTGATTCCTCCTAGGCAAGAGAGATGAATCAATTACAAAATAATATAATAGAATAATAGATTGAATACAAGAGATAAGATGGGAACTCTTTTATTGTTTTATCCTATTTCACAAGTACAAATACAATGATTGGGATCCCTATTTATAGACGGTGAAGTGTACATCATACACTAGACTTGACGTAGGCCCAGTTTTCCCAACAGTTTCTACATCTAAAGATAGAGGATTTGGAATTTGCATGCAGTTATTCTCCAATGAAAAATAACTTCTACCAGGGCTTGGAAGCCCGGCGGTACCTAGTTGGTTCCCGGAAACCTCGCTCACATACGATCCACTAGACACCAGTATTATGTACTCCTCTATGTTTCACTGTATTTGTGCACAGACCAAATAAATATTAATTATACCTTTATTAAATAATATACTATAATCAATTAACTTCTTCTAAAATATTTAAGTAGAGGTGGAGAGAGAGAAAATACAATAACTACACTCTAAATTCCTTGGATGGATAAATAGATTGAAAAGTATATTTCTTGAGGCCAAATATAGGGAAAATAGAGGGAGTACTGCTTTACTAATAGAACATGGTATCGTTGCATATTAACTTTCACTTATTTAACGTGCGTGTGACGCACAATTATTCTTTAATTAGGACTACTTTCAGCTCAGTCTCGTGTGTATTTGAGCTCAGAACAATGCATGGTAGGAAGAATATATAATTTCCATCTTCGTCATTAACCGATTTCATGAAGCTGAAAACTCAAAATTTAAATCATGAGCTGTACGCGTCGTCAAGAAACAATAATTCAGACATATATATTAGTTAACTGATTGGTTAACTGAAATCATTTCCGAAGTCCGCCTAGGGCGGCTTGTGACCACCGTACGTGGAGCTCGGTGGCCGACGCCCCAACGCGAAGGCTCTCGTGGCAGGTGAGGTGTCTCGCCCATGCGGCACCTGGAGCGCCCACGCCCAATAACGTGCCCGCTCTCCCAGCAACCGCCGCACACGCCCTCTACACGGCCGGAGAAGTACACATCCTGCGACTTTTTGTCGCTGTCCCGGTGGTTGATCGCCGGCTGAATACGGGGCACGCAGTTCTTGGCGTTTCCGTTGCCGCGTGGCAGGTGCCGTTTGGCCATTAGGTCTTGCTATGTATCCGAGGCACTGCCATTTTGGTTGGGGCAAGCAAAGCGAAGCAAAAAACAACTGTAAGCATCAGACTAGGCTTAGCAACCTTTCTTAAACTTTCTGGTAGGCGTAGTAGGCGAAGTGGTAGGCGTAGCATATCTGGTGAAATCTTGTCATCTCCATCCTTTTCTTTTTAGGTGCAGATAACTCTAGCGCTATCCCTTATCTTCTCACTTTTGTACTTGCACATGGGATAGAATGAGGCCAAATTTGGAACATTGGGTTCTCATGGGGACTGGTTTTGGTGAAATGATTTCCTTGTTTCTTGCAATACTTTTGTGAAATTCAGGTGCATACCTAGCGGCGAAAAGAAAATCAAGATGACAACGTGGAATATTTGGGGTAATTATACAATAAATAGAATGAATAACCAAAAATTATATATATAGACCATACCAGACAGGTGAAGAGGCAAGAGTAAAACCATGCTAGGCAGGTAAGAGGGCAAGTGTGAAATCATGCCAGGCGGGCAAAGGGCAATTGTGAAACTATGCCATGCCTTAAATATGGGCCAGGAACCGAGGCGTCTAATATGTTAACCGATGTGTCTAACCACCCCCACCCCGCGTGCACGCAATTGGAGTGTCGACGGAGCGGACATTCAAACTGGACCGAAACTCGTTGAAAACAGAAGTAGACAGCCCTTTGGTGAAGATGTCGGTGTACTGAGATGACGTCAGAACGTGAAGAACGCAAACATCACTAAGACCAACACGTTCTCGAACGAAGTAGAGGTCAATCTCAACATGTTTGGTGTGCTAATGTTACACTGAATTTGTTGAGAGATAGACCGCACTGACATTGTCGCAGTAGACAAGGGTAGCTCAGCGTAGAGGACTGTGAAGTTCTTGAAGAAGTTAGCGCAACCAGCATGCCTCAGGAATAGCATTGGAAACGGCCATGTACTCAGCCTCCGCATTCGAACGAAAGACAGTGTGTTGCCACTTGGAGGACCGGGAGATGAGATTGTCACCCAGGAACACGGCGTAGCCCAAAGTGGACTTGTGCGTGCCGGGATAACTAGCCCAGTCAGCGTTGGAGTAGACAATCAAATCCGTAGAGGCTGCTCGGTGAAGAAGTAGGTCATGGTCGAAGGTGCCGCGAAGATACCAAAGAATGTACTTTACGGCTGCGAGGTGCGGCTCGCAAGGATCATGCATATGGAGACAAACTTTCTGTACAACGTAGGCAATATCTGGACGAGTGAAGCTGAGATACTGCAAAGCACCGATAAGACTTTAGTAGAACGTTGGATCAATCATAGAAGTGCCAGTAGTAGAGGAGACATGGAATGAGTGTCGATAGGGGTGTTGCAAGGCTTTCAAGCGGTCATGCCAGCGCGGTCCAGGATGTCGAGAGTATACTACCGTTGAGAGAGGAACATGTTGCCATCACGACAACTGACAAAAACACCTAGGAAATGATGGAGTGGACCAAGATCCTTCATAGGAAAAACCTGTTGGGGGAAGGCAATCACTCGGTGGAGCACACTGTCCGAAGAAGCAGTTAGTACAATGGCGTCTACACAGAGTAGTAGGTAGATAGTGTCACCGCCTCGATGAGACATAAAAGGAGAGGTGTCGAACTTTGCCTCCATGAAACCGAAAGACAGCAAGTAGACCACAAAACATCTGTACCAGGCCTGGGGCACCTGTTTGAGACTGTAGAGAGACTTGTTGAGGCGACAAAAGTAATCCGGGCGAGAGAAATCCATGAATCCAGCCGGCAGCGAACAAAAGACAGTCTCAGAGAGTGTGCTATAAAGAAACGTATTTTTAACATCTAGCTGGTGGATAGGCCAATCCCGAGATAGGGCCAAAGAGAGAACTATGCGAACAGTGGCTGGCTTGAAGACTGGACTGAAAGTCTTACCAAAATCAACACCAGGGCGCTGTGTGAAACCACGAAGAACCCAATGAGCCTTATAGCGGGCAAGAGCGTAGAATATTTGGGGCAATCGTGCACTGAATAGAATAAAGAACCAAATATTACATATATAGACCATGCCAAATATGTGAGGAGGCAAGTGTGAAATCATGCTAGGTAGGTGTAGAGGGCAATTGTGAAACCATGTCTAAGTGTAAAACCATGCCAAGTAAGCAGGGGCGGATCTAGCGGTGGGGCGGGCGAGCCCCCCTACCGCTACCGGACCCTTGGAGCCCCCCTGGAGCCCCCTCTAAAATTTTAGCCAAGGATGTATAATGTAGAAGGGGCTGAGGTCGAGCTGAATGTACTTCAGCCCCTCCAAAAAATTTTCCTAGATCCGCCACTGCAAGTAAGTGAGGGGGTAAATGCGAAACCATACCATGACTTAAGTATGTGCCAAAAATTGAGAGGTGTAATATGTTAACCAAGACATCTAACACAAGATATACATCCAAGTGCATGAATATATCTTGGTCGATCTCTTTACCCTTCTTTTGCTCATTCTGTCCTCATTCAATTTCACTCTTGAGATACATTGATCATCAATTTTTATGTTCGTTTCTTTGGGACGGAAGCGCAGGATCGCGCCACCCATGCATGCATGCATGCTTTTTTTCTCAAAAGGAAAGATGCACATCTCTCTCCCAAAAGCTAGATGTACGTGTCACGACTCAGAATTCGCAAGTATGTGTGGCACAAACGAACAAGCATATGTACCATCTTTTTATCCTTCCACAAAAAAATATCTTAAATAACTCCAAAGCCAAAACAAACGGTCTAGATCGCAGAATCTCAGAACCCAGCAAACCCTCGAACCGTCAGATCACTTTCCATAACACACCAATGAATGACTTGACCACCAAGTCACACACACGGACACAGCGCAGCAGAGGCGCCGCGGTCTGCATACGTGTGCATCTTGTGGGCCCCGCGCCACTACCGCTTACCGCCTGCCACCCTGCACCACTGCTCACTTCGCTCGCCCCGCCGCTATATATAGCGGCCCAGCCCACGCCTCTCTTACATCCACCCACCACTCCCCTACTTGTCCACCTCTCTCTCTGGTCAACTCCGCATCGAGATCGATCTGCCATGGCGCTCGACGTGTCCAGGAAGCCGCCGGTGTCCCCGCCGATTCCCCCACCGTCCCCGCCGCCGATGCCCCCGCCGTCCCCGCCGCCGATGGACTCCTGGGCACGCGGGGGGCGCCGCTCTAAGCGCCGTGGCGTTGGCGGCGGAGGTGTCGGCTTCGGCGGCGCCGAGTCCGAGGAGGAGTACCTGGCGCTCTGCCTCATGATGCTAGCGCGCGGAGTCCGGGGAGACGCCGAGGACGGCGGCGGATTCGGAGGCGGGAAGGGCGCGGGTGTGGCGGCGGCGAAGGCGAGCCAGCAGCAGGGGTACGAGTGCTCGGTGTGCGGCAAGGTGTACGGGTCCTACCAGGCGCTGGGCGGGCACAAGACGAGCCACCGGAAGCCGCCGACGCCGCCTCCTGCGGTGGCGGCGGCCGGCGACGAGGCGTCCGGCGGCAGCGGGAGCGGGGAAGGGAAGGTGCACCGGTGCTCGCTCTGCCTCCGCACGTTCCCGTCGGGGCAGGCGCTGGGCGGGCACAAGCGCCTGCACTACGAGAGCGGCGCCGCGGCGGAGGGGATCAAGGACAAGGAAGACGTGAAGACCAAGGCCGCAGCGGCGACGGCGACGGCGGTGCTGAGGGACTTCGACCTGAACCTGCCAGCTGCGGCGACGACGACGATGGGGGACGAAGCCGAGAGCGCGCCACCGGAGGCGAAGCGGGCGCGGACGATGCTACTGGTGGTCTGATCGGTGGCCGCGGCGACTAGTCGGTTTAGGTTTTCTTGGTTTTAGGAGTATTTCTTTTCTAGGTTTTAGTTGTTAATTTGGTTCTTTGATTGCCTGATTTGTTTCGGTTCCTTTTGGTTGTGTGATGGAGACTGTTGATATGGCGTGGCTCGGTGGTAAACTGTCGTTCTAGGGAGATAATTTTCTTGGCTCCCAATCTTTACCCATTTATTCTGTGGCTCCAGCAGTTGGATTAAGAATCCGACGGCTAGCTGGGATATGACTTGCTTGCAAAGCTAGCCCTGGTCAAAACTATATAAAGAAACTTTTCTTTTCCTTTTCAATTCCGTATCGTATCGTAATTTTCTGGTGTGAAAGTGAATCATTGGAGCATCAAACATCTACAGATAGCTAGCTTATAGTAGTTTATGATGGTATTTCAAGGAAAGAATTTAAATGCGATTATGTGATCTTTGCACTATCTCATTAGAGGCCGTGCAGTGTCCAACACAAAGAAGCTGCATGCTACATGTGTCCGTTAAAATATTCCCATGCGTACTGCTTACATGGACAGGGACATGGACACCGCTTTGACATCTGAACTTAGGAAGGTTCCACTCGATCGTAATTAAACGTGCAGCGACGACATACACATCAGTTATTTCAATGACTAACCACCATCAAGACTCAATTACGCTTCAGTTTCAGAACAAAAAAGAAAATTAAGGTTCAATGCACCTTCAACAATGCTAGGTTTGGGAAAATCTGTTGGCTTTGTGAAAGCTAGTAATTAGTCTCCACTAAGTTCAGATACTAATTCCACATGGGAGATCAAGTGGCCAAGCTTGTTGCATGCACCTGGAAGCTTCTAGCTCCCATCCATCCTGTTACTACGTACGGAAGGAGCGAGTACGTCTGAATTCATGCATATGTTATGACCTTAGGGGTTAGTCTAACCTTGATTAATTACCGCATAAACTGTACTGCAATTTTGACATGTGTACCTGCTTGCTGACAGATTTGGATAAGGATCGAGCAAGCAACTAATTAATCACCCTTTTAAGCAGTACTAAGAATAGCGAAACAAAGAGGTCATATGTCGAGCATCCTGGGTGTCCTGCCTCAAATGGTACGTGACCGGATGTCATTGTCGAGATGGAGCCAGGGGTGCACACCTTGGCTCTAGAAGGCAGGCCAACGCGGCAGCATCAACCGGACGCGTGGTCTTCGGTTGTCGAGTGCAAGTGTTGCCCCGGAAGGCAAGACAGAGTGAGTTTTTCCTCCCGTTTTGTGTAACCCAATGCTGTTTCAATCTGGTGGTGTTTCGATTTTATGAATTTTGGGGATTTAATTCAGATTCTTAAGCATAGGGGAATTAGAAGGATCTTTAATCCAATAGTTACAAATTTGGATGATAGTTAAGAAGAAAACATCCGGATGATGTTTATCAATACCCATATTTTATTCTTGCTCTCTTTGAAAAAAAAACCCATAACCAAGCGCTGTTTTTTAATATACTTCAGTATATTCCTTGTGAAAAAGAAACTTGAAACAGGGGGACTCCCTACCTCCCTCCCTCCCTGAGCGCTCCCCCTCCCTGCCTGAACCTCGCCGTCGCCGGAGCGCGCCACCGGTCGCCGGTGGCCGCAAGGAGGGCGGCGGCGGGGCGTTTTTCCTCTCGGGTCTCTCCCCTCAGTTGGCAGTGGCCTGCCCTCCCCCTGCCCGGATCCCGCCTCCTCGCCGTCGCCGGAGCGTTCCCTGCCAACGGCTCTCCTCGCCGGCGGCGGATCCGGTGGCCTAGTGGCCGGATCTGGCGTCCCTCAGCCCAGATCTGCGGGGTGGAGTGGCGGCGGGCGGCCTGGGGCGTGTCGTCGCTGTGGAGGCTGGAGGCGCGCTCCTAGGGCGCGAGCGCGCGGAGGCGGCCTCGGTCCCATCCAAGCGCCAGCGGGCCTCCAGCCCAGGGTACCACCTCCGCCGCGGGGCCGGTAGGCGCCGCGGCGGCCGCCTGCGCCGCTTCCTCTGCCGCCGCGTCGGCGGCGGCGGGCCCGAGCCCGTGTGCCAGCAGGAGGTCGAAATGAAGCCGCTCGTGGGCCGCGGCGGCCGCACGCTGCGGGATCTGTTCGTTGCGTCGCTGGAGGCGGCGCGCCGTCATGGCGGATGCGGCTGCGACGACGGCGAGGAGGAGGATGACGAGGGGGGCCATTAGTGCTAGCAGGGCGGCTCCTGGTGTCCACGGCGGCGGTGGCGGGGGAGGGAGGAGGTTCGGGGCCGGCGGGCTGCGGAGCCTGCTGATGCGGCGGAGCTGGTGACCAGTGCTGGTGGCGATCCCGGAGTGCGAGGGCAACAAGATGGAGCTCGGCGCCATCGGGAGATAACATCAGCAGCAGCAAAGAAATCAAGAACCCCAAGCGGACGCGGACCCGTGGCTCATGCCCTTGGATCTGCTCAGTGATGGCGCATAGGCGTCGCATGGTGGTTTCTTCAGAGGCGGACTTTGCAGGAAGCAGCTCATCGTGGAGTTCAAGGGTGGCTATGCCATGGCCTTGAGGTGAGCAAGACCCCGGTGTGTTGGTGGCGGTCTAATTTGTGGCTGGCTAGTGCGTGGGGTGCTGTGGAGGTGCTGGCGAAAGCCTTGCCGGTGATCTTACCGGTCTCGACAACGATGACGCCTTCGGGCGCCATTTGCCTTCCTGGAGGTGTTGTCATGGCACTCCATAGCCCTTATGTTTGCTGATCTCCAGGTGAAAACCTTGCCTCGGTGTGGCAGGCGGCGTCGGCGACCCTAGTCGCCTCCTTGGAGGCGTCGCCTCGGAGGTCCTTATTCATACAAAGTAGACCGAAGTTTGGATGGCACAGTCAGATGGGGATAGAGACTTGATTGAAAGCAAGGATGGAGAAGAAGTTCTGAAGCTTAGTCTTTCTAGCTTTTTTTCATAATCCTTAAGCGCTCTTCTTTGTTGTTTTTTGCTCCTCAGTTTTGAGGTTTTGAGCCTAAGAGCTCGTGTAACCTTGGCTGCGTATATCCCTCGTGGATATAGAGGCCGGATTTTATATCCTTTATCTAAAAAAATCTCTACTACTTAAAAGAAGTTGTCACTACCAATGATTCATCTACCTTCCAAAAACATCAAATCCACGCTGTCCGTCTCCAATTGAAGGATCCAATCCCTGTAGATGTTGCACCCTGCTCCAGGTCACACCCATGCCAAAGATCTCCGACTCATGATGCCCTCCCCTCCCAAAGATCCCCTGCTCACCCTCCCCTCCCCTCCCCTCCCCAAGATCTCCTACTCGTGCTGCCCTCCCCTCCCAAAGATCTCCTACTTGTAATGCCCTCACCCGCCCTAACCCTACCCCCACACCCCACCAATGGCCCTCTCCTCCCCGCGCCACGCCTGGCCGCCGCTGCCCCTGCGCTCCGTGCGGCACGACCGCCTGATTATCTCCCCCACCAAGCACCTCGAATGGGAGACCACTGCGGATGATGTCTTGCTCGCGGCGCTCTCCTGTGTCAGCGCCGAAGGGGACTACAATGTGCTAGCGACGACAAGCGTGGAGGGCCCATCGGGTACCTCGCCTGGAAGATGATGGTAACCAACTTTGCCTTCTCCTGCAATCTTACCCATTTTTGTTGTGCTTGCTTTTTCCTATTGTTTGTGTGATTAATGAATCCTATCCTGAGTACTAATAGAAATGATGATTTCTTGATTATTGGAACTACCTACTGAAAATCGGTGCACTCACATGCTCCTATTGGATGCGTACGCCCGCATCGGCTGCCTTGAGGACTCATCGTGGGTGCTCAATGAGATGAGGCACTGTGTATTCAGCTCGACCTGGTGCGGCTTTACAGGGGCAATGTCATGTGGACGAAGGCCACCAAAATCATCATGGAGATGTAGGAGCTCGGCGTGTAGCTGGATGTTAAGATTTACAATGGCTTGATCGATACATTTGGTAAGTATGGCAGTTAGCGGACACATAAAAGGTGTTCGACAAAATGTGCTCAGAAGGGGTCTCATGATTTAACTTTATTTGCATTATCTCTTCCTATCATTACTTTTTTCAAGGTATGAGCCTAGATGTTGTGACTTACATTACACTTATGAAAGCTTTCATGAGAGCAAAAAGGTTTGCCTACTATGTGTGATTTTAGAGAGCCGTACAAAGAGTAAAAACTAATGTGTGATTTTAGCCGATATAAATAAAGTCACTACAATATATACTAATTAATTAGTAAACTTTGTCTTAAGAGATATTCTATTTAAAAGTTAGATACTGTAGAAAATTTATTTTCTATAAAAAACAGTTTGTAGAAATTAATGTGAGCAGACGTAAATGCATGGGTGTTAGTTCAGTCATTTCACCTCGGCGGCAGCTGCCGGTTGGGCCAAACTCAGCGGACCACGCCATCACAGTCACAGCCAGTCGCAGCGCAGCGCAATTCCTCGTGCTCTGCCAAGCGGGGTCATTTAAACGGGGTTTTGTAGATTTACCCCACTTTAAAAAGTGCACTTTGTAGATTTGCCCCAATTGTCTCAATGACATGTGGGTCCTGGACCCACATGTCATTGAGACATCATGGGGCAAATCTACAAAGTGCACTCAACAGTGGGGCAAATCTACAATTTTCCCCATTTAAACCAACCAAAAGTAACCACCAAAAACCCCTCGAAAACGCCGGCCTTCACGGTTTCCACTTTCCACCAATCCATCCCCGCCCCTGATCTTTCCAGGCTCGCCATTGCCCGGACCGAATCCGCTCGCCGTCTTATCCTAATCGCTCTCTCCATGGAGGCCGTGCGGGCGTCGGCGGCGTGGGTGGCCAACCGCTCCTCCCACGTCAAAGTCGACCTGCTAGGTACGCTTTTTGCTTGTGCTTTAGTTTCTTTTCCCTGTTATTACTTTTGATTGTAGATGTTTCCGGGATGGTGCTAGGATTTTAGGATTAGGCTGCATCGTCCTTGTAGTGCTCCGGTATTCTTCATGTTGATTGCTTGTATTTCTTTTCTGTAATGCACACCGCAGGAGTATCTGATTTGCCCTGAAAAAACCCGGGTTGATTTTCTTTTTCTAGGAATAGATTTCAAAGTTCAGTATTTAAAATTCCTGTTTGATTTTCTTATTGCTTCCTTGTTGTCTTGGTCAACCTTCAACGATTTCTTCTGACACAAGAGCTTGAGGACATACATCTTTGCTGTTTACTTTTATGCATTTATTTATATCGATGTTCATCATTCCTTTGTTTTCCACGAAAATGTCCAAGTGAAGTCCTCAGTTGTTGTGGTGTTCCTTTTCCCCTGTGTTGGTTTGTTGTTACAGAGATTGAGAAGGTGGTGGACAAAATCCAGGGAGATGTTCCAAAAGTTGAGTGGGATTGAGGGAATTCGTTACTTTGACATTGGGCCGCTCACTATCCAGTACCTCTTCGTCTTGGATGCACTGAACTTCTGCTTCTGGCCAGGTATAAGTTCAACCAAGAAAGTAGTTTGTTTCCTGAATATATAGAAATTAGAGTACTGTATGTTTCCTATGAGTGGCACTTTACTGAAGAGACTTAAAAAAAATAGCACCGACAGATATCAGCCATTGCCACCTCTGTTTGCAATTATTTTGCTCCTGTATAAATTACGGCCTTGCTACAGTTGCTATTTAGTGGAAAGTATTGGAGCATTCAGTAGCCCAGTACTTTCTACTGATAATTAAGTATACCTTTAAGATTTTCAGAGTGCACGAAATCAACTTTGTATTGTCTTGAGACAATTGTCTGTAGTGTGTAGACCATAGGAAACATATGGCTGTTTCCACCTGTAGTACATTATGTTGCTATACTACACATCACTTTCTTCTGTTAAGAACCTTTTTGAGTTTGTTGTGACGTTGCCAAGAATTGGCTAGGGGGGTTGTACGATTTTTGTCTCTTTGATGACGACTGGCTATTTCAGAAATTGCATTTTTCAGCTTTTACATTTGATGCAATGCATTTTCATCTGAGAACTTTTAATAATTACTTTTATTTATTAGGAATCTTGTTATGCTCCAGATTATTTCCTTCCACCTGTGGCCTGAAATGTAGTGTGTACTCCTTTTCATTGTTTGTGTAATCACCTTCAGTTACAGGTGCATCAGCTTCTACTCTTACTGGGCATAGCTTAATTTAGTTGCAGTAGACTTTTCAGGATCACTCTTCCGCATTTGTATATATTTGTTTCCTTTAGTATTATAATAGTTTTGATCATAATATTACTCTATTGAACAGACAAGGACTTGAGCTATGACAATTTGGCTTCTGGACTTAAGTTAGCCTTAGAGAAAGATAAGACAGCACTTGATGCGGATCGTCTTCAGAATTACACTGGTATAATTTCAGCTCTTATATGGTCCCTTTTTCTTGTTCAGTTGTTCTGCACACTTCTATCTGTAAAAGAAGCTTCCAATACATAGCTACTAACTTGGAAGGAAATGCAACTTTTGCAAAATATAGAACCCGAACTTCGCCAACTGCTTAACTGGCCATGCCCACTGCCAATTGAGGAGGAAAGAGTTCGCCTTCTTCGTGAGGTACTATTCTGTATTGCATATATGTTATATTGAAGTATTGAACTTTAAAACTCTCCCATTGTGTTCTGCTCATGTTATTTGAATATTTTATCACTTATCAGCGTCCACACTCCCACCTAACTCTTCAATGTAAATTCGGCAACAGTTATCCACTTCATTTTGATATCTTCTTTGGCTTGTTGATATATGCTCTAGTTTATGTCACTATAACTGTCATGTTAATCTTGGTATGTGTCGACATCCAAATAATTGCCTTACCAGCAATTTCTTATTCGGTTCTAAACCATTTTACTATTCCGGCACTTGCATTAAGGTTGGTCTGGAACTTGAAAAAAGCTTTGGAGGCGAGGCTGCTAATCTAGTGAAGTCTGCTGGAAACTCTGCTGCATCTCTAATTGAACTTATTACCCGTCATTTTCCTGGTAAATATATCATTGCACTCATGTTCTACTTGATAGCGGGCCTGTTTGGCAAGTCACAAGCCGGCTGGCTTTTGGCTTTTGCTACAGTACCTAACTTTCAAACGGAGTATTTTCTCAAAACGAGGTCTATAAGTTAAACGTAGTACACGTTAAAAGCCCAACATCTGTACCAGCCAAAATCGTAAGTGAATACCGGTCTCTCCGTAATCTGTACCGTAAACAGTCAAAATTCAAAAATTTCAGCCAAAAGCCATAAGCCGCAGCCAAAAAGAACAGGCCCAGCATCATTTTCGTCTATTTAGTTTTAATTAGACCAAAGTCACAATATGTACTTCTCCAGCTATATTGCAGAAAAAAAGTTCAACAGTGTACAACCTTTCCTTTTGCCCGTCTAGTCTACGCTGTTGTAGGCTTGTGAGTTGTGACTGCCCTTGCAGATATCATTTCACTAATTCGGAGAGTTCTATTCATAAGAGGGTTCCTCAGAACTGTTTGGGTCATTTGTCAAATGGGCCAATTAGATGTGGGCACCTACAATGGGAGTAAAACAAAAATGGCTTAGGACTACTGGATATGCATAATGGGCTGGTGAACTCGGGTTGCAGCATTCCGGGCATGTGAGCTTGGTTTGGCCTGGGCCATGCTCATCCACATGGGCTGTAAATGAAGCAGCATGTGATTTGATGTTATATCCATATGATTGTTTATTTGTTTTCCTCGTGTGTTTTTTTGGCAAACCGTTGCTCGAACAAATCTTTCTACATGGCTACGCCTTAACTTAACATGCATTCTAAATGTTCTTACTTCACTTGGATTACCAGGGCAAATGCACTTGATTGGGTCCTTTTGGTTTTACTTGAAAACAAATACTGCATTAAACTGTGTGATTCCACCCCTCACCTAAACATCTTACCAAATAACCAAACACGATATGGTCCTATTAGACAATTCTTCGCAAGAGACAAGCTGGCTTACCAGGTAAGATAGTAGCAAAGGGATTACCTTTTGAAAAATAAAAAACAATTAAAGTTACCATGATACATAACACCATGTACATGTAACATTTAACAATTCCTAACTTAAAAATAGTGAATCTATCTGTGAACCATATAAGACACCCTCTTTTTGTGGATTGATAACTTTTGACACTTCGGCGTATATATCCATCATAAACACCCGCATAATATTTCCAGGCCTTGTCCTAGAAGTGATACTGCATCCTGGAAAAAATAACAAATATGTGGAATGTGGTACAACAGACAGCACCGTTGTTGAAAGATACGTAAACATTTCATGGGTACTAGAACACTTTTTCATGTTGCTGGTGTCTTGCTACGTGAATAATTGAATGCGAAAAGACGAGATTTGATGTTGCGAATTAAAATAGACTTTATAATAAAGCTAAAAATAACACGGTGCATAGGGTTTGGTCGCGTGTGTCTCTGATCGCTTCGCAAAGCTGAAATCCTCTACTTCTGTCGATCTCTCTCGAAGTCATGCGCCCTCGATCACTTTCCAAATCAGGCCCTTCGACCGCTCGCAAAGATGAACGCCTCAGATCGTTCCTGTGAGTAGGTGTCTCCGATCGTGTTGCAAAGTCGGGCCTCGAATCTCTTCGCAAAGTCAAAGTCCCTGTCCACTGTCGATCGATTCTGAAGTCGAGCATTTGATCGCTTGCCGAAGTTGGGATCTCTAATCGCTTGCCAAAGTAGGGGTTTTTCGATCGCTTGCCGAAGTCAGATCTCCGACCGTTCCTCGAAGTTGAGTGTCTCCGATTGCTCCTCAAAGTCGAACGCCTCCGACCGCTTGTTGAAGTTGCACGCCTCCGGCTGACAGATGCATACGACCACTTGCTAAAGCCAAGCCTCTCTAACCACCTATGGTACACTTACTTCTTCAGCCGCAGATCGCCGATCACGGTGCTTCAGTACTCCAACAAGTACTTCCCTACGAATAGGCTTCATGAGTGCCTCGTTCTACTCAGTGTGCCATAGTACTTTTACAAGTATGCCTTACGGTCACGGTGATACCGTGATGTTCGACCATGGGGCAACATCGTTTTTTACGACCACGGTGACTCTTTCGTCCTCGGATGTTTCCCGATGGGTTTCGACCACGAACGTTTCCGATGAGTTTCAACCACGGTGGGTTTCGACCATGGCAGTCTTCTGATGGGTTTCGACTACTGTGATTGTTCGACCACGAACGTTTCCGATGGGTTTTGACCATGGTGGGTTTCGACCACGGTAGTCTTCCGATAGGTTTTGACGACTGTGACTGTTCGACCACAAACGTTTCCGATGGATTTCGACCACAGCAATCTTCCGATGGGTTTCGACTACTATGACTGTTCGACCACAAATGTTTTTTGATGGGTTTCAACCACGGTGGGTTTCGACCACAGCTGTCTTCCGATAGGTTTTTGATGGGTTTCAACCACGATGGGTTTCGACCACGTGGATTTCGACCACGGACGTTTCCGATGGGTTTCGACCATGGCAGTCTTTCGATGGGTTTCGACCATGTGACTTTTGACCACGGATGTTTTCCAATGGTGTCAACTATGGTGAACTGTGACCACGGTGACTGCTGACCACGGATGTTTCCCGATGGGTTTCGACCATGGAGATTTTCCAACGAATTCAATCACAGTGATGCTTGACCACTAAGCGCTTCTGATGGGTTTCGACCACCACGGATTTCGACCACGGTGGATTTCAACCACATGTTTCTTGGCAGATTTTGACTCTAATGAATCTCGACTGCGGACGGTTTCCTATGGTTATACTAATTCTTCTGCTCAGGCTATGTCTACGACATCGATTCTAGCCGTCATTGTTGTCAGATTGGTTATGCTAAATGTTAATTATGCATATTTCAAATCACTTCTGTTGTATCCGTTCGATACCGATGAGGTCGAATGACATAGGCGGGTGCGGTTAAGTGTGATGACCACAGTGTCAATGGCCCCATAGACCGACGAGGTTATGGATAATGTCAACACCCATACCTTTATTTAAAAGCAAGTTACTGTAGTGTCATACAAAAGCCAAAAAGCCTAAGCTCTTTCAAAGGCAACCACAAGAACGACTTCATTTATATTGATCAAAATCGCACATGAGTTATAAATCGCTGTCATAAACCATAAGATGTAGCCATAAAGAACTGACCCATAGGCCATAGCCTGCCAATCAAATTTAGACAACAACAAAGCTCGCCCACCTGGTTTCTTTCAACAAATCAACCGCGGAATAATGAACCCAGGCTGCAAATCCAATTCCGAGACGCCTTAGAAGATCAATACCCCAAGATAAGATTTTCATAAGGTGCTAAACGCCAACGCTTTCGGCTGGGGAATGAAAAGAATGCAATCGCGTGTCGCAGCCGGTAGATGGCGACCTGCCGAGACCGGGGAAACACCGGGCTTTGGAACATTTTGCGCGGGGCAGGGCAGGCGCGAGCCGCGACACGGGCGAGTGCGGCCGAAACAGAAAGCCAAGATGCCTTTGCCACTTGCACTACTGCACGCTCCAAAAAACTATATTATATACCTATTTGATATAGTTGTGACTTATAATTTTTATCTAAAAATTTTAAATTTAGCTGCTTACGACAGAGATTACAAAGAAAGATACTCACTTACGATTTTAGTTGATACTAATTTGTAGATCCTATTTTAAAAATATTTTCGTTTAAAAATTAGATAGTATAGTAGAAAATAAAAGTCGTTTTTAGAAACCGTTAAAAAGATAGTATAGTAGAAAATAAAAGTCGTTTTTAGAAACCGTTAAAAAGCAGCTCTATATTCTTCCGAGGATTTATTCATCATATACCCTCCTCATAGATGGAAATTCGGGATTTACCCTCCTGGCCTACGTGTCAGTGACTTATGATGACCCCACATGTCATTGAGGTGGGAGGGTAAATCCTGAAATCCCCAATTCAAGGGAGGGTATATGATGAAGATCCCCTTCTTTCGAAGGCCTAAGCCTAAAGTGACAGGCCGTAGTGCTCGCGGAATTAAATAATGATCTCACCAAAGGCTTTTACCTGCATGATGGCCCTGATCAATATGGCTTCAGCTTATTTTTTGCACTATTCATAAATTTCGTCTTTTTCTGAACTTTTGGCTTTTTTTGAGTTTTTACCGGTTCTTTTTTTCCTCGTATTTGTTTACATTATACGTGATGGGCTAATATGTTTTTTCTATTTTTAAATTTTTTTAAATTTAATTATGGTAAATAAGCCTCTGTCAGCTACAGTGCTTTTCAGCCAGCTACAGTGTTTTCAGCCATAAGCCATGAGGCTTTCAGCCGAACCGATCACCACCAATATATGACATAGGAGACGAGAGTACTACTTGTAGAGTGGCAGCGCATGATGACTCTGTTTTTATTGGTTTTTTAGCCGTTTTATTATTTAATATTTTAATAATTATTATTTATTAGGCTAATAAGCTATAACAAAATATTACAGGTCGCAGCCAAAGAAACATTCCTGACATTGTATAATTATGATGAGGTGAAAGAAATGCGCAAGTTGGAAAAGTCAAAAGGCTTCTCCAACCAGGTTTGGTCATCGGGTATGATCAGTTTCTACTTTGTAATATTTTTTGGGATTAAATCTATAGTCAGCTTTCACTATAAACCACTTGAGTGGTGTAAAGTAACATGTTCTAGGTTACCCGATGATCAGTTTCTACTTTGTAATATTTTTTCGGATTAAATCTAAAGTCAGCTTTCACTATAAACCACTTGAGTGGTGTATAGTAACATGTTCTAGGTTGCATTTCTTTCAAATTTCATAAATTTCAAATTTAGCATGCATAGTCTTATAACCACAAAAATGATTAAGCTAAGACCAAAAGTATATGCTGAACCTACCAAGAGAATCAAAACCCTCGTTAGGAAGTTTCTCAAGCGCTCAAATAGCAAAGTTGCCTAGCAATCACTGCAAAATCCACAAGGTTCCAAGAAGAGGGCCGGAGGTAAGATCTTCGTATTAGTTTCGAACTTTTTATTTAGAAAAATCAAAATTTAATATAAATATTTGATTTTTCAAAATGACTTCTTCACTTCTCTCATTGCCACTCACTTTAAAGATAAGTCGGGGATCACATGTACACCATGCACTCACTCCTCTCGTTTTCATCACGCGCACGTATTTCTAAATTATTTGTTCACCGCTTGTCTCCTAAAAATTACTTTTTTAATTATTATTACTTATTTTTAATTAAAAATTATAAATTATAGTAAAAAATTATAAGTAAAGGACAATAAGAACCCTAGGTGATCTTAGCCGAAAACACTCCAAAGCCAAGCCAGGACGGGGCGAATGCGAGGCGCACCACTCCAAGCGCGCACGCTCATCCCCCACCGCCCTTCCGATCCGGATCCGACGGTCCACGCGCGCCCCGACCGGCCGCGGAGACACGGAGCCGTCCCCGCACCCCAGGACCCTGAACTTCCTCCTCTTTAGCACCCACGAGGCTCCGGTAACCTCACCGGCTTAACCCAACCATGATAGGCTTGGTCACCCGACGCCCGTCCTTGGTTACTTCCTCCTCGTTTGGGTGCTATATACTTCGCTCCTCCATGGACGAGCTCGAGCTCTTGAGCGAGGTTGCTGTTCTCGTTGTATGAGAGGTGGGTGGGTTGTGAAGGCGGGTATGAGCTGTAACGGGTGCCGCGTTCTGCGGAAGGGGTGCAGCGAGGCATGTGTGCTGCGGCCGTGCCTGCAGTGGATCGAGGGCGCCGAGGCGCAGGGTCACGCCACCGTGTTCGTCGCCAAGTTCTTCGGCCGCGCCGGCCTTATGTCCTTCCTTACCGCCGTCCCCGAGCCCCAGCGCCCAGGTAGGATGGTGTTGCTACTTGCTGTGATGGTATATGCGTTAGGTATAGCTCGATCGGTGCGCCGCCGGTTCTTGGCTGATGTTTGCATGCGCGTGGTGGTGCTTGTGGATGCAGCGGTGTTCCAGTCGCTGCTGTACGAGGCGGCTGGTAGGACGATCGACCCGGTAAGCGGCGCGGTGGGGCTGCTCTGGGCGGGGAGCTGGCACCTCTGCCAGGCGGCGGTCGAGACCGTGCTTCGCGGCGGCGTCATCGGCCCACTGCCGGAGCTCGAGGGCGGCTTTCCGACGGACGGCGCCGGTGGCAGCCGCGACCTTTTTGCCTCGGCGAGGCGGGCCGTGGGGTGCTCCACGTTCTCGACGGCGAAGCGGGTGACGACGAGGAAGCCCGGGATGCCAGCCCAGGGCCAGGAGCCGTCGTGCGATTTCGGGCTGTGGTTCAGTCCCGGGTCCCCGCCGGCGGTGAGGGAGCGGCGGGCGAGGCGGGCCGGCACTCCTTCGATGAACTCCGAGGAGTCCGTGACGACGAGCGGTGGCGAGAGGGAGCCCGAGCTGTTGAATCTTTTTGTCTAAGCTCATCTGTACGTGCTAATTAAACGTTTAATTCTCATGCGCGCGGTTCTCTCTCGGCCGCGTGCTGGCCTGCTGGATCCCGGCGAAATGTTTGCTAGCCTCTCGCCGGCGAGGTGTCCTCCCTCTATTATGGGCGTGTATAGAAACCGCCGGCCTGGACACGCCGTCCCGTTTGGTAGGGCGACACACCGAGATGAGCGCGCCGCGGCGGAGCCGCTCACTGCCGCCCCCGTTTACTGTGTGTTGTTTCTTCTCTATTCTATTAGTAGTACAGCAACGATCGTTAAATAAAAGTAAACTAAAGCTCTCGCCCTGGTCTTATCCTAAGCGTGATTAGTGCTGGCGAGCAACTGCATGCTTTCGCACATACTGTACTACTTAATTTGGTGTGAACTTATCACATGATTGATTGGTTAACGTTTTGATATTACTGGGCCTCCTTCACAACAGCTTTTACGAATGACTTTAGCTAGGGATGTTAGCTTTTGGCTACAACAGATATTGTAGAAGTTATTAGCTTTTGTTTTGATGAATACATTCGATTAGACAAAAATAAAGAAAAAGAGGGGAAATGCTATATCTCTGAAGACAATGTAAAGAAAAAAGAATAAGAAAAAACCATACTAAGAAGTCTATGCTCAAAACGACTTTCGACTCAAAGCTTGTAGCCGGGAGCCAAAAATCGTTTTGATTGGACGCTTACAATCCAAGTGAACATATTGAGGTTAGGAAAATGCAGATTGGTGAGAGAGTGCGACCTCAAAGGTGTGGAGTGTGGGGGTGGGGTGGGGTTTGGATGGATACGATAGCTCAGCTTTGCGCAGGGGCTAGTACCACGGCGCCGCGTTTTGGGGTGGGCGCGCGACGACTTGACGCGACCGCTCGCCCCCGCGGCGCGGCCTTTTCTGCCCAACGGTGTCGCGGTCTTGGGACCCTAACCCGTTGGCCGGCTGGAGCTTTTTTTTTTTTGTGACTTGTGATTTTTAAATTATTTATATAAGAGATTACAGAGTAACAGAAATTCGCATGCAATTTTTGCAGATATAAATGAAGTCAGTAAAATATGTACTGTAATTAACTAGTAGACTCTATCTTAAAAAAAATACTTCGTTTAAAAGCTAGTACGCTGCCGCCCGGTCGTGCGCAACGGTAGCAACTAGCTGTACGTACGACGTAAACCTCCAATTTGTTCTTTTTTAGTCCAACTTGTTGTGCTGTGCTCTTGCTACACCGCAATACTTAGGGCCTATTTGGGAGAGCTCCACCAGCTTCAGATCCACAAAAAACAGCTCCACTCCACGAAATTTTACCCAAACGCTTCAGCTCCGCGAAATCTGGATCCACCAAAATCCTGTATCTGAGGACCAGATCCATAGATTTCATGGAGTTTCTCAAGGGGTGCTTCACCGTGGAGTTGGGTGGTAATTACCCACCAATGCCACTGGTTACACACCCCATCCCACCAAAAGTGGCTATTCCCACCAAAACCTCAATTTCGTGGATCTGGAGCTGCTGTACAAGCCAAACACTCCATGGTGGGATCCCAGATCCACGGTGGAGCTGTTCTATAGTGAAGCTGCTGCTCCAGATCCACGTTTTCAATGGTGGAGCTCTTCCAAACAGCCCTTACATCGTACACCTCCAATTTGGTTTTTATGTTCATAAAGTTGTCGGTTTTTATGCGTAGGATATGAGATTAAACAAGCATTTTCATGAGCAATACTTCACTTTTATCAGTAACAGCTTAGTGGTAGTCATGCACCAACATCGCTACGGTTTAAAAGTTGTCGCGCCTGATAAGCGGTAACTCTTACCTGTGATTTTATATTACTACTACTTGTAAGATTATTTAGGTATACTTTTTTATAAATATAGTTTTTAAATATATATGTTAGCATATAGATTTAAGTTTTAGTCTAAATATATAGGAAAAGAATACAATCTCTTATATTAAATAACTACAATCTATTATTTAAAAATATATATTTTATTTTTTATCTTGTCCCCGTAAAGCCCCATGTGGACGACTCCGTCCCCACCCCGCTAGCCTAGCGGGGCCACCTCCGTTTCCCGTGGGGGAGAGAGCCCCTAGCGTCCCATGGAGGAGATTCCCGCGAGAAAAATCACTACCCCTAGTAAGTCTCGCTATTTATTCCGAAGTAAGGTACTTACTATTCAACTATCGATACGGCTGTAAACGAACCAAGCTCGAGCGAGCTTGGTCTTCCAGGCTCGAGCTCAGTAGAAACTCGAGCCGAGCTCGGGTTGGGGTCCGAGTCTGGAGTTGGGCTTGAGGCTCGGCTTAGCCTAACCTCGAGTAGGCTAGAGCTCGGCTCGTTAAAGCTCAACAGCAATTAAAATAATTTATTATGCACTATTTTTCAATAATAAGAAAATTTTGAGTTCGAGCTCGGTTTTAGTAAGCTCGATAACAATCAAAATAATTTAAACATATACTAATTTTCAACAATAAGAAAAGCTCGAGCTCGAGTAAACTCGGCAAGAGTTAATATGTATTACTATTTAAACTCGAATTGAGACTCGCAAACTATTCGAGCTCGGCTCGGTAAAGCTCGTGAGTTCAAGATCGAGTTCGAGTTCGGCTCGTTTAAAATTTAAGTCGAGCTCAAATCAAACCTAAAACGAATCGAAATTGAATAGTTCGTGAGCTTCAAGTTTTTTTTTATAACCTTAGCTATCGATTGATTCCCATAGAAAAACATGGGCACATAACATATCAATCGCATCGGAATCTCCGGTGATGCGGTACTGATTCTTCGTGTACTCCTAACGTGCAGGATCATCTACGATCTCGTTCGCGCGTGGACGAGGAAAAGAATTCGACTTTAGATTTTGCGAGATCGATTCATTTATTCTGTCCAGCCGAACATGCTAGTGGCCAAATTGGACACAGGCGATTCGCCATCGGGCACATGATACACACGCATTTCATCCCCAAACAAGTGTCATCTTTTGAGCATCACCAAGGCACCACGACACATGCGTGTGCTGCCTGGAAGTAATGCTGTTGCTAGCTCCTGGTTCGTTGTGCTGAAGTCCCGTCCCTTTAAATAAAACAGAGGGGTATCGAGGTACGGTTGCTCCTGCAGGAGCCTGCATGCTCGTAGATAGTAGAGGTGACCATCATCTTATCTTGTACTCCTGTCTACTGTACAGTGAGTGCTGAGAGTCATCGGCCGGTTCGTGCAAACTGGTGCGCAGGGTATGGTTTCCTCGTGTTGCATGAGTGAGGCGGACTGGGAATATCGAATCCAGAATTATAGAGCGTGGTGAAATGTACTCCAGTGGGGTAGTATACTGTAGCGTAAACCAATGGTTGATTTGTACATTTTCTGAAGCATTTCCGAAGAACAAAACTCCATCTTTAGGGGTAAAAAAGAAGATAACTAAGCATTAGGAGTCGTAGAAAGTAATGGTGACCTACAGACTACAGTAGTACAGTGTCTGTGCACCGTGCAGAAGAGGCAGAGGCGATAGCTTTGGGAGAGGGGTGGTCCAGGAGAGTAGTCAGCAGTGGTCCTATGAGGAAGAGGGAGAGTGACATCTGCGCGCACCTGCCCCACTCATATATGTCTACGTGAAACTTGCTTTCTTTAGGACCACCGTCCCACGGTGGCTTGCGTTAGTGACATTCCCTGCTAATCACGGAGCGCGGTCATGAAGGCGTGTGGAAGGAGCCTGCCTCGGAGCGCAGCGAGAGGGACTAGGGGAGCGAGACCGCAAATTGACGGTCCAGATTCCAGACCGAGCCGAGTGGGACCTAGCTGTAGCGCAACGGACGAGACATGACCCCGTTCCAAACGTTTCACTTTCACTTTTTTTTTTTGTTTTCAGTTTGTTTCAACAAGAAGTTACTTGAAATACATCAATTTTTAATTTCGGTTTATTTTGATTTTTTATATTATCCATAACGATATAACGATTTTTTAATTGAATGATTCAAAAAAGCTAACAGCCGTTACAGTGTAATTTTAATCAAAAGACAATAACCAAAGTTAGAAGCTTAATCAAAAGATAATAATCAAAGTTAGAAGCTTAAGCTCTTTGAAGCGGGCCTATGTCTTTGTACCATGTAGCACTGAATTGTGCTGAGTAGTAACTTGAAAAATAAACCCGCGTGTTTTTCTTGACTAGTCATCTGTTCGTGCATTGCAACAAAATTTATTGGATATATAAAGAATCATGCTATGAAAGATAACTACTCTGATCAGTTAAAAATTAGAGATTGGTAAAAAATTAAGAATAAAACGGTTAGAGAAGAAATGATGTATAACCATCAACTCGTTTTTTTATAATAGTAATGTAAATTACTGAAACATGAGAGCAAGTTTTTTTTTGTGTGTCGATTGTAGGATTTGCAAAAGTGCCCAATTAGCCACCACATTTGTCTAGCGAGTGAGTAGAGAATGCATTGTGCTGTACATATCAGCCATCACGCAAAACTACGGTATCACATCACTTAGAGGCTGTTTTGTTGCCTGCCTCCGTACTGCTCCTTGCATCCGTTGGGCCAGGCTGAGGAGCGAAGCTCCCTTTGCTCGTTTCCCTCGGGCCTGATTCGGGGTGAAAATTTGCACGCGATGGACCTGGCTCCGAGAGCCAACCAGGCAATCAAACACACGCTCTTTGCATGAGCTGATACAGATCAAGTGCATACATGCAACCAAATAACCCCTTATTGAATGATTGGCTCGGGGTGGGGATTCATTCTAAAGTAGTGGAGCACTACTAGCTAAACCAGTTATGATGCAGTGGTATTTAACAATGTTAGAGACTACATACGTTATACGTACGCTAATCTTCGAAATCACGGCCAATATAGCCCCTGGCGCTCCGTTATCCCAAACGTAAGCCCCCGCCCGGCGTGATTTCCCGTTCTGGCCCTCTCAATTAAGTGACGAAAGAAATCATGTGTTGATTGTTTAACGGAGATATACGCTTGATTTCTTTCGTTAGCTAATGAGGCATTGATCAGATTTTGTATATAAAAATGTTATTACTGTATTTATAGTCCAGATACTTTCGGGTCATCATATATTTTAATTATTTTCTCGCTAACGTACATAACTAGAAAAGGTCATTCATATATTACGTTCGAAAACGAACAACCAGTAGAATAGAGAGCAGTCGCGATACTACATGTGCTTCTACTTCATCACATGTACCAACTCCGCAGACATACTATGAATCACCTCCCGTATGTAGTTTGGCAGAGTCCTGCCAATGCCATGCCTGATGATCCGGTCTCTCTTGCGGAAGAGAATGCTCATGTACATAACCGAAGCAACAATGTTAATTGTAGCAATTGACTAGTGCTATAATTAACCCAGTCACCCAGACCTATGCTATCGCGATTGATTTGGAACAACTCGCTTACCGGCAGGAGACCAAATTGAAAAACACATACACCAGTCGACATTTTTGTCGATAAATAAATATTCCATTAAGGGAGAGCTAGCAAGAACCTTCTTTGGATCAACTGATTATTGCAAATCCAATGAGTCAAACCAAAAGAAAAATGACGCGGTGCGGGTAAGGTTATAAAAAAAAGCTCGGAACTTACGAACTACTCGAGTTCAGCTCGTTCTAGGCTTGATTCGAGTTTGGCTCGAACTTTAAACGAATCAAACTCGAACTTGATATTGAGCTCGCGAGCTTCACCGAGCCGAGCTCGAATAGTTCGCGGGCATCGATTCAAACTTAAATAGTGATACATATTAATTTTTACCGAGGTTACTCAAAACGAACTCGAACTCAAAATTTTCTTATTATTGAAAAATAATGCATAATAAATTATTTTAATTATTATCGAGCTTCAACTCGCCGAGCTCAAGACTACTCGAGTTTAGGCTGAGTCGAGCTCGAGCCTAGGTCCAAACTCAAATCCTAACTCAAGCTCGGCTCGAGTTCAGTTTGAAATTCTACCAAGTTCAAATATGAAATGCTAAACTCGCTCGAGTTTAACTCATTTATAGCCCTAGATACGGGGCGCGAGGTGCCATCACGCGGCTCGTCGGGCACGCCAGCTGAACTGCGTGCCATGCGAGTGCGACCGCGCCAGGCCGGCCTCACGCACTACCGGAGCACGCCATGTGCTGATGTGCCTCGCGCGGACCCAGCGCGAGCGGGCAGAACGGGAAATCACACCGGGCGGAGGATACATTCGAAATAACGGGGCGCCAGGGGGCTATATTGGTCGTGATTGCCTAATCTTCAAGCGGAAACATGTTTGCACACTGCAAAACTGGTAGCCTCTCCTGTGCGTGTTGGAAATTGCCAGACTGCCAGTTGAATAGTTGATTCCTTTCTAAAGAATGGCGCTACTGTTGGAGCCTCTGTCTGCGTTAGCCAGTAGGTTCAATCCAGCAGTGTAGCGTGCGGGGATCGGGCTAAAAATTTGATCCCTGCCCGGTGCTGCCTCTGCACGACTGCACGGCCGTCCTGTCGTCTCGTACCTTCCAGGCGCCCGCTCCTCACATCTTCGGTACCTCCCGTTCACGCGCGCGCGCGGAGACACGAGGAGGAGATCACTCCTCCCACGTCCCATCCTTCCCGAAAATCTAGCCGCGTCGCGCCGAGCCGGGCCCCGGAGGGCGGAGCAGCGGCAGAAGCGGAAGCGGAGGCGGGAGAAAGGAGGCGTCCCATCACCACTCACTCACTCACCGCGAATAAGGCCATGTTATCTCATCTTAGGTCGGCTCTAAAGTTTATCTCACCTAAATAAAGTATTAAAGCTAATCTTTTTAATAATAAATTATTCTTTAAATATTTTATATTATTTTTTTATCATAATCTTTTGTCTCGTACTTTCTTACTGTGTCCATTTACGGGTTCAAGTTATCTCCTACTTAAAAGATAGCATATTATATATTTTTTTACATAAAACTGTACTTATTTAATATGTTAAATAATTAAGAGATAATTAAGATGACATAGCCAGAACGGCATACGGGGTACTTCGATTCCTCGGGCCGGAGCGCCGCAACTTGCGTGCCACGGTGGGACCCACGCCTCCCGGCTCCCTGGCCCACCACCCCAACCCACGGCGCCGCGAATGCCTCGATCTCCGGGGACGCACCGCCGTCCCTACGGCCACACCGCACAGGCGCACACGCTTCGACGCGAAGCTTAACTGACTACAGGGACCAGCGTGTCAGTGGCAGCGAGCTACGTGCGGGCGTGTGACGCGCGGTGCTGCCGAGAGTTTACAGGGCAACTTGGTTTGCTTTCCAGCGATTGCTTTTGGAGGTTCATCATCCCGGCTCCGGGGGCCAATTACCTCCCATCCCACGCGCGCTGGATCCCATCCCCTCGCTTCCGGGGCCGCCCGGCCCGGGCGCACGCGCACAGCTTGCTACTGACATGACACGCGGGGCCGCTGTTTCTGTGACCCCGGTTGTCAGCGAATGAAGCAACCGATAAACTTTATGCCGATCTTACCGGAGAGGGGTATGGACGGCGTGGTGCTCTGTGACTGTGAGACCCGATCGGTCCAGTTTAGGAAATTTGTAGAGAAGCATGCATTCTTGGACCTTTTGGCCTATATAATAAATGGGCTAAATCGGGATGTCCAGGGCCCATCGAAGCAAACTGATCCAGCCTGGAGGGTCTGGGTTCTATAATCTGTCCCATAATTTTCGGCCCAAGCTTGGCCATAACCCATAAGCTGAAAAGACGGGTCTTATCCACTTATGCAGTCGTGGTGTAAAGACATTACTACTTGAGTTACCTAATATAATTACCGCCAATATCTACATTTTAACAGGGGTTTTGGTCGGAGCTGTTTTTTTTCCATTAGGGATTACAACCTGGGATAGAACGAGGATAATGTATTGGCATTTGGCAACGATGCCAGATTTAAGTTCAGTAATACTGCAGAGTCTACTACTTTTCTCGTTGTATCTATTATCCATACAAGAGTCTTAACGGTACAATGAAGATGGATAATTCTGCTTTGAGGGGGAAAAACAAAGATTGCGCACCTTGTAGGTTTTTAATGAAATCTCTAAAGATCCAATGTTACCGGGAAGATTTTCAGTCCAAATACCGATATACCACGAACATGGCCTCTAGTGTCCTGTTCCAGAATAAAATGTATTGTACTTCCATCATATTTGTCGACAAAGTATCGCAAACATAGTAGTTTCAATTGGCAAGTGGCAAGAGTAAAAGGGATTTGTTTAGCATGCATGCACACATACAGTAGCTTAACTATTTCTGATCCCAATTTGCTGTTACAAAAAATACAATAGGACTCCAAGGATACCAAAACAAATAGCAGTATAACGAATTCGGAATCTGCATGCCCTCTCTCCCCGAGCACGACAGCTGCTAGTAGCTTATGCTGTCATGCACAAGACGCATGGATTTGGGTGACATATACCCTAAACTTTGACTGGCTTGCAGCCAGTACAAGTACTTCAAACTACCATGCATGCATGCAGACAGGAATAACAGATCAGTAGTGCCTGGGAGTGAGAGCCATGAAATGGAATCAGCACATACACTGGCGACTAAACAATGCCTCTGCAACTCCTTTTGCATCAGCTCAGAATCCCAGGAATTTGTCTCGACTCTTTTGGACTCATGTCTGGGGCATATCGACAGATAGGAGTGTCTCTCCAAGCCCTCAAGCACATGCACACTACTCTTGCATTGCTATCACAGCACTCACATATCTTGTTTCTTGCGGCGTCTTCATGGAAAAGTCCATGGGGATTCGGTAGCTAAAGAGAATTTGCTAGAAAAGTTCAAATGCCTTAGCCTAGTTGCATGTCCCCATCCTCTTCTATCATCTAGTTACACTAAAACAATGCACTAATCCTTTGCTGCCAACAGTGACGAACCCAAAACAAAATTTGGGAGGGCTAATGGGGCAATGCTAACATAAGATAAACAAATGAACTATAAATTAAACTATCTTTGCAATCTAAAATTATACATAATTAAAAGAGAAACATAATAAAAAATGTAATACAATGAATATTATACCTTGGTAATAGGTAGTGTGTCCTCAAAAGCTCGAAATTCTTTTCATATTTGAAGCTCCATCATAACCTTGCCCGCATAGCCTAGAAATTGGTAATTGGTGATTTCCAGCAAAGCAAACAAAGCTTCCCTTAATGCAACAATGTACAATGTCATATGCTTAATACCAAGAAACATTTCAACAGCCTACAAATTTGTAAAGACATCACTAACAAATTTACCAGGTCTTCTAGTTTTTAAAAAGAAAAAATATAAATAAAAGGTCACAATGAGTCATGCTCTTATTAGTACGAGAAGTATTACTTGTATTGTCTTTTTCGTTGCTGGATTCGGGTGATTTGTAGTTGCATACATAGCTCAATCTGGTCCATACTTGTTAGGTGCGGTATCCAAAAGCATACCCTTAATTGGCCTAAGGTTCGACACGTGTGAAGTTGCTTATAGTTGATATAGGAAAACTTTGACAAGTAACCAACAACATCACCTCTTCAGATGACCATGACATCACTAATTTAACTAGTTTTTTGCACACTAAATTTATTTAAGGTTTGTAGTATCAAATGACATAATTTAGATGCTTAAAAATATATTTACGCATCATGTAGGTTATTTAGATTTTTAAGACGTCATAAAATTTGAAAGATATTGTAGGCTATTTAGATTTTTAAACATCATAAATATTGAAAATGACATATAAACTTAAAGGAAAATACAATTTGAGAAACATAATCGAAGCATGAACTTTGATAAAAGAAATCATTGAGCATAATAAGTTGTTAGGGTGCTTAGAAACATAACAACTCTCCATCATGCATAGATCATATAGCTACATGCCCCTATTATTCCTCCATTAGTTACTCTTTTCTCAATTATACACATGCACATGTACCTCTATTTAATCTCAAGTAATAAATTATCCTATTAGTTTATATGGTATTGGAATATCTTGCTCGTGCATACACCGATCACCACGGCAACCAACCTTAAAATCATCTTCTCTCACACACTGGCTACTCCACCAAAACATATGTCTTCTATCTCTTCTCATCGCCACATCTTTTCTGCTTTAACCTCCAATGGCAAGCCCAATTTTTAATCGATCCCTCTCAGCTGCTACCTCTTTCAATACAATACTCTACACATAGTTATCTTCTACTTCTCTCTGATTATTGCTTAATACTGACTGTTGCGACATGAAACACGTACACATGTGCAACAGTCGCCAATCCCTACTGGGGACACCCATCACGCTCTCTCCGATGGTCCTGAGTGAATTCCCTATAGCTACGTTATCTCTACTCCGTGCTCTTGGCTCTCCGCTTTTGTATGGCCATGCTTCTATTCATACGGATGCGTGTATGCATATACACGTGCACGATGTTATATGTGCTTGATGTCCTTTTCTCCCGTGTTGGTCACTCCTCTTCTTCAATGTTGGCCAACTCAACACTAGCTGTGGCTTCCTTACTAACCATCGCGACCTCCCATCTTTACTAATGCCAGTTGTCTACTTTAATCAATGTTTAATGATATAAAGCATCTTCTCGCCGTCGTTGGTGATGTCATGGTACTTGATGGACCCATATCGTCCATAGCTTGTCTTCAATGCAAAGCTTCATCTCCTCTTTGTCAGGGCTTTCCCATCATTGAGCTTCTTTGGCTACTAACATCTTCAACAACGCCGACAGTCACTACTCATCATCGCGATCCTTAGCCTCCTTCGATCCTAGCCTTTCTCTTTAATGGCTCCAGCAAAATTGTCCTCATTCAATGGCTAATGTGAGTAGTACGACATTGTCCTCACCTCCATCAATGTCGTTGCTTTGGCTCTTCGCTTCCCTGTAGATCAATGACTTCTTGCTAATAGATCGATGCCACTGCATACTTTCATAACCTCGTTCGACACTATTCATGCTATCCTTGTTATAACTTTTATTCTTATTCAAAATTTTAGTTATTATTTATTCGAGTTCATATACAAATCAAATTGCTAATTTTATTTAACTTACTCTTAATTCTAGTTATTTAGGAATTTTACTTTGGAATCCATATGGAAATCAAATTGCAAAATTTCTTTTCTTTTTATTCCAAATATCAATTATTTTTAGTTGGAATCCATTCACAAATTCAATTGCTAGTCTTTGTTTATTTTATATTCCAAATTACATTTATTTAGGGATTTTATTTTGAAATTCGTATCAAAATCAATTTGCAAATTTTACTTTATTTTTCCTTTAGAATTTCAGTTATTTTTTGGAATCTGTGTACAATTCCAATTTCTCTTGTTTGCTTAATTTTTATTTCAAATTATTTTTATATAGGGATTTTACTTACAAATTCATATGAAAATTAAATTGCTAATTTTATTTTATTTTTATTCCAAATTTTACATGTTTAGATTGTAGTTGACATGGACTCTTTCTTTTAATCTTCACCATTATAATATATATCCACCAAAATCAACGATGTAGATCTTTCTCTTCTTCCTTAGATTTTTACTTCAGAATTCGTATTGCAATAAAATTGTAATTTTTTATTCCATATTTTAATTTTTTGTTAGAATTTGTATACAAATCTAATTGCTAATTTTTGTTTAACTTTGGAATTGGTGGTAAAATAAATTTGCTAGTTTTATTTTATTATTTATTCTAAATTTTCATTATTTTTTGCTGGAATTAGCGTACAAATCAAATTGATATATTATTTAATTTTTATTTAAAATTTTATTTGTTTAGAGATTTTACTTAGGAATTCGTATGGAAATCAGATTGCTGATTCTATTTTATGGTTCATTCTAAAATTTAATTATTTCTAGATTGTACTTGATATGGGCTATTTATTTTAATCTCCATCGCTATAATCTTGTGTCACCAAAATTGTTGGTGTAGATCTTTATCTTTTTCTTCCGATTAACTTGGTAATTTGTAGCACTTGAGAGTGAACATGGTGGCTTGTTTTTTGCTTGTGTTATCTGAATAACCCATACAATTGCCTTTTGCCTTTTAGCCAAATAAGCTATGTAATTCTGTGGCTAGCTAATGTCTATTTAATAACTTATTAGACTTTTGTTCCCACCTAATTTGCTATCCTAATTAATAATAGAGTTTATCTATTATACAACTTATATCCAAAATTAATATGAGGCATCAGTAGATAGGAACACATGTTAAAATGCAATGAATCTAAATTGATCGATTTGCAAGTAGCAAATCCATCTTACCTGATGTGTCGATTTTGGCCCACCACCACTCGCCAATTTCCATGGTGGACTTCATTGCAATTATTTTGCACAAAATTAGGATCTTTTATACATATAATTAGATACTTTACACATATGTGCTAAATAGGAGTCTAGATATGTTTACCTTGATAATGAATACAAAGGGCGGGCTAATTGCATATGCACATAACAAGAGTCTAGATATGCTTAGTGTGGGGACACTTAGATTTACTAGGAATCTCTGAACTCATGCAATAGTCCAGGATTTTAGTTGCACGTAGACTGGTAAATTGATTGTTTACAATTACAATACTATAACAGGAGTCTTACATAAAATATGACATACCTGTTGATTACATAATTTTAAGACTTCTAAGGCAAATGTACCTATATTACAAATAAAAGACGACCACACCATAGGCAATTCTTGAGTGTAGGCTTGACCTAGTGCGCATGTTAAGGGTTTGTGTATCATTAGGTTATGTTAGTTAATGGGGTTGTGTATCAACATGTTATCTCATCATTAATCGAAGTATGGTACATTCAAATGATTTGATTTAATCTCTAAAGAAAATGCCCAGCTCTACTCACATGATATCCACGAATTGATCAAAGACAGAATAACAAAATTCATCACTGATTCACAATATTAGTATTATCCAGTATAGAGAAGGTCCCTCTCAGTAGCAGGTCCCTTACCAAGTCTAGGTACGGGTGACTACTCCACTGCTCCTAAGGGTCATATTGTGGTATAGGCCAGTCTATAGTCGATGCCAACACCGAACCTACCCATGGTGATACCAATGAAACTAATACAGTAGCTGAATCAAGTTTGAGTAATCAATCTTGTGGATGGGTGGTAATTATGTCTTTTCTCATGGCACAAGTTATTTTCTTATATGCCTTTCCAGTAGAGACTTGTGCACGCAACCACCGGGTAACATATGCACACAGTTACCTTCAAACCACACACCCATCTTCGCCATCCGCTAGCATTTTTCACAATACCACTCCAGACGAGGGATCTAACACTTTTATTCATTATACCATAATAGCCATAAATTTCAACGTGTCAACTCAAGACAGCGGACCATAATATAAAAAAGATTATTGTTGTCCATATTCACTACTATGTTAATCTAAAGTATGATATACTAACTCTTAAGTTCATCATGGAAAACCATATTAGATTGCTATCAAGGATGGCATGTAGATAATGTAATTACACGCATTAACTACTTAAGTAGAATCATTAAAAAATAACTAATAACAAATAGTATTGGCAACTAAATAATACAGAAATTAACCCATACGTAATATAACCTAACTAATAGGAATTCAACATGATCAAGAATCATAGCTTGCCTTGCGACTTGTAGTCAGTGCTTACTCCTTCGTAGATTTCAGGGTCATCACTTTTAGTTCTAGTTGTCATAGGACTTCTTCGTAATCTATGATACACATACGAACAAAGCCAATAAGTCTACTACAGAGCTACAACACCTGCAAATAAAACACTAATAAAAAGGGGGAAACGGGGCCAAAAAATTCATTAGAAAGGAAAACCAATGAAGAATCAACTTTGAAAAGCTTTAAATTTGGAGATGGAGGGTGAACATTGATGATTGAGTGGTCTACAAAGGTCTAGGGTTAGCCTACTATACAGAATCGGTGCTATCTCAGTGATGAGAAACGACTTGGAACTATGTGAATCAGTCACAAATTAGTTCTAAACCGGGCTAAATCGGTGAAAATGGGATCACCTCGAGCTTAATGGGTTTGACTAGGGTTGGACTTGGTCTAAAACCAGTTTGGGTCTAGTTTGGCTCAGTGCGAGATGGTCTAGCTTGACCGTACGAGCATACATAGTATTGTGCACTGGCTCGGTCGGGTGTGAGTTGCTTGGGTCAGGCGCGATAGCTAGCTTGGTTGAACCATATGAGCACAATGCCGATTGGGTAAAGGAAAACACACAGAGAGAGAGAGAGAGAGAGAGGAAGAGATGGCGATGGTGGCGTGGTGATGAAACAATGATGACGACATGTGCATAGAGTGTTCCTAAGCACCGTGAACCCATTTTGGGTGGTTTGGGAGGACGACGAGGACTGTGGTGGTCAGAAAAGGTAGAGCGAGGGCGGCGGCCGTAGAAAGGAGAAAACTTGATTGTGGTGAACTCTAGTGATCTCTGGTGCAAACAGCGGATGCGTGAGCACATCGTGGGAATGGGGAGTCTTTTGATGGTGATGGCTTGGTCTGGGGTGTAATAGGGAAGGCTAGCAGCGGCAACGACCATGGCAGTGAGGTGAAGTTTTGACGGTAGCGGTGTATGCGGACATGATGGTTGACAGAGGTGGGATTTAGCAACGACGTGTTTAGGCACCGACAATGTAGCCGCCGCCGCAAGGTATACAAAATGCCAATTTTATTTATTTTTCTAAATTTTTCTTATTAAGGATTTTACTTTGGAATTTGTATGCAAATCAAATTGCAATTTTCTTTTTTATTTTGAATTTAAATTATTTTTGTTGGAATTCGTATGCAAATTCAATTGTTAATTTTTTCTCTAATTTTTATTCTAAATTATAGTTATTTAGAGATTTTACTTTAGAATTAATTTTATTTTATTTTGAACTTTAATTATTTTTTGTTAGAATTTGTATACAAATTTAATTGTTAATTTTCTTTAATTTTCATTCCAAATTACAGTTGTCTGGGTATTTTAAATTCATATGGAATCAATTTTCTAATTTTATTTTATTTTTATTTTGAATTTCAGTTATTTATGGATTTTTATTTTATTTTTTGTTCCAAACTTTAGTTATCTTTTGTTAGAACTCTTAAACGAATCTAATTGCTAATTGTTGTTTAATTGTTATTCTGAATTATATTTATTTAGAGATTTTACTTTAAAATTTGTATGAAAATTAAACTGCTAATTTTATTTTATTTTTTATTTTAAGTTTTAGTTATTTCTAGATTGTATTTGACATTGACCTCTTTCTTTTAATCTAGACCATTATAATTTAGATCTACCATGATCAATGGTATATATCTTTTTTCTATGTTAACTGAGAATTTTGTAGCCTGTAGGAGCGAACATAGTAGCTTATTTTGCCTTTGCTTTAAAGAGATAGGAGATAGAAGATCGATGGATAGATAGAATAGATAATAGATAGATTCTCCGGGTCGAACGACTAGCTCGCGCTTTGCTGACATTATGTTAGTGTCGTGTGCTGATAAACGTTGTTGTCTGATCAAGCAAGCTAGCTAAAGATTGCGAAAAACATTGGTCCGTAAGTCGCAAGTGTGTACAAGAGCCTGTAAACAGTACAGGCCAAAAGGCCTAATGGATAAAGGTTGGATTATTCTTAGTGAACATATGTATGAACATCTCGACATTTTTTTTTAAAAATGAAACTACCAACAACTTACTTTCAACTGTCCTAGTCCGAGGCAAGATCGAGTACTGCTAATCTCTACGAAATAATATATTCTTGAAGTTCCAACCTCTAGGTTCACCATGACTGTGACATAGGGTGTGACCACGAGTGTAACAAAAATTATAGCCGCCCTAGATACGTACATAAATTTAAAATCATCGCATGGTTTTTCCTAATCTAAGAACTTTGGTAAAACTAATTAATTGCCAAGCCCTGTGCCCCTAGAGTAGCTAACTATATGAAGTTTACCTCCAATTACTTCGCCAAGTGCCGTGTTCCATCCTACCACTCAGCGGCAGCTAGTCGATCCGAATCATCCCCGTTTGCTTTTTATCTCTGAAAATGACAATTATATTTTTATAGGGAAAAAATGACAACTATATTAATCAATTACCTCAAGAAAACTCAGGTCATCACTCAGCAGCAAGTTAAAAGATTTACGTATCAAAATTAAGGAACATGGAATTAGGATGCTTAGGCATATAAAATTTTCGTCGGCATACGTCGTCTATGTGCACAGTATTCTGTGGTCCAATTCATGGATGCTTAATCGGCAAATCAAATGCTGTTTACCGCATATACAATGCCCCAAACGCATCGATTTCAGACAGCGGAATAAGCTCGCGCACGGCAGCTACCTTTCTGCTAGATCATATGGATAGGTATAAATAAAATGATGATAAATAATTAATATTTAAATTACGTTGGATTTTACGTTTGTGAAAGTTTTGGTCGATTGCGGTCGAAGGTTTCAAGTTCAAGTGGTTTCAGTCTGCTCCGAATGGTTTCTGTCTTCTCCGAGTATTTTTAGTTGCTCTGAGTAATTTCAGACCAATCCGACCAAGTCTGAGTAGTATTGGACGGTATTCAAGTAGCTCCAAAGCATCGGACGGCTTTCGAGACGCACCGGAACATTGGAATGCACTCGAGTGGCTTCAGAGGATCACACAGCTGAACGACTATGGTAGACTTTGACCACGGCGGCTTTTGATCACGACAGACTTCAACTTCGTCAGACTTCGACCACGTTGATTACGACTCAGAGTCGTTTACGATCACGTTCGACTACAACAACGTCCGACATCGACCACAGAATATCGACTACGACAGTTTGACCACGTTCGACTTCGACCACAACAGAACAACCACCGAAGGTAAGCGTAGCTATAGTATCTTTCATGGTCGTAGCTACAATACTTTTTATGATTATAGCTATAGTATCTGATCAATACTTCATAGTTGCATATTTTACTGGTCGATAGTCGTAGACTTTGCGAATTGTTGTTATAGTTGTAGACTTCGCACTCTTATTTTCATAATCATAGACTTTGTAGTCTGTTGTTGTTGTCCTCGGTAGCCTAAGACTTTGCGATCGATTGCTGTAGGCTTCGCGGTCGGTACTCGAAGACTTCATGATTAGTATGGGTGCTTTAATTCCTGTGATCTTCATATACCTTGAGTACCCGTGTTGGGTCAGTGGTTGACTGCTTTGGTCAGAGCAGTTGTCGGTGATACCCAGTGCTCGATGATCGATAATGCAGTGATTGGTTGATAATTGGTAGTCGTAGACTTGGCGCTCAGTACTCGGTGGTTTTGGTCGGTAGCAATGAGTGGTATCCCTGAGTGTTTGGAGCAGAGTGATAGTATTTCTCGAGTATTTGTGGTTTTCGAGTACTCGTTGAGCTAGCAGTCGTAAGAAGTTGTCTGGAGCTAGCGATAGAATGTGTGGTCATAGACGACCTGGTTGATGGTCGAGGATGGTTTTGTTCTTATCTATGGAGGGACAAGGGTGGTGTGAGTGTGTGTACTGATGACGGTCAAGTTGTGGAGAACTTGTGCCGAAAAATATTTGTTTGGTTTTTGCATGTGCAAGATGGCGTGGAGACGATCATGGTCCGTGACGTAAGGACCAGGACTAAAATGGTCCGTGACGTAAGGACTAGGACTAAAATGGCGAGATCTGAGATCCAGACGGTTGAGGATGTCACGCGAGATGGTTGGGCTAACGCTGGAGTACATAGAGATCAAAAGTGGTGATGCGTGGGAAAGCTACGGGCGGTATGGCCCTGAAGACTTCTACACGGAGGTTGATGATGCGAGATAAAGCTACGAGAGGTGCATTCCTGGAGGCTTCATCACGTGCTGAGATTGGAAACGTTATGGAAGGAGTCCGTAATGGGAGGGATTAAAGATTTAGTAAAATCCGTGTTAGAAAAGGTTTCGGGTCCCTTGATTTGAGGAAGAGATATGATTTTGTATTCGTATTTGAGTCGAACATGGTTTAGAGCTCTAGCATATAAAAAGCAGAGAGAGGTTAAGTATTTTGGCTGTGGCTTTGGGAGGCTTTTTTGTGCTAGGATTTTTAGGGGTGCTTGTGAGGGCACTTTGTAACTCCACGAAAATTCAGCAATAAAAAACATCTTGAATCAATCTGGTTCGTGATTTCTTGTGATTGTTGTTTGGGCAACGCGTACGACTACTAGCAATGTTGAGCATCAAGATTTCGTTTGAGTGGTTAGATTTTTTATCGACTAAGTAGAGATTTTAAGAAACAGAGGTAATTATTCATCCCCTCTGATTGTGTCATACATCCTACACTTTCGGTTGTTACAACGCAGCAGCTAGCGAAGAAGCATAACCTATAGTAAGAAGCTGACATGTGGTCCCTTGATGCTTTCTGAGATGAATTAGAGTAATTAACAACCCTATCGCAATGACATTATATTGTCGTCGATCGATCCAATGCACATGCAGTGGTGTCACGAGAAACTACAGGTGGGGCTGGTTACTACTCTCGCAGATGCAGGCCGGCCGGCAACATGCAAATATGCATGTGTTCATTAATTGATGCCGAGTGTCAGTGTACTACTAGCTAGTCCGTTGAACTCCACTGTGCAGCGTGCGTGGGCCGACCGATCGACACGCGCGGGATCAGGGTGCAATAACGGGCGCGTACCGGGGATCGATCGCACGTGTGAGCGCGAGGTACGTACGTACGTCGAACTGCAAGGGACCCGTGCATGGCAGCGCAGTTTCGCGACCAACCACAACATGTCAGTGTGGATGTGATCGCGCGTACGTACGAACCATCCTTTACTGCGCAAACGCCAGTGAACAGCTAACCAAGAAGTGTTACAATAAGATCGAACGTGACGCCGGCCGGCCGGTCACGTAAACTCCTTGCATTTGTGACATCTAAATTGTTACAATAAGATGTGATCTACCTTATACAGTTCACTCTTCATACCGCATTTGAAACGGTTCCGTTCCATACATTGACAATACAGAGCATCACAGTTCGTGGCAGACTCCTCCCAGCCGGCCAGCCCGACACTTCGCGACTAACCAAATGGTCGTACAAGATTGCACAACTGATACTGAACCTCTACTGCAAAGAAAGCTAATACTAAGATTGCAGAACTGGTACTGAACCACTACTACAAAGAAAGCTAATATTAGACGACTCATTACAGACGGTTTACCGAAACCGTCAGTATTAAATACAATCATAAACGGTTTAGGTTTAGAAACCATCTGTGTTGCTGCCAGCACTAAAAACTGTCTGTGAAGAATAATATCACAGACAATTTTTAATAAGAACCATCTATGATAATTGTGTACGAAATTTCAGTCTCGCCTTGCCACATCACCGATCCGCAGCATCTTCCCCAAGATCCTGATCTCACACGTCCATTCTGTACGCATCGAATGGCAGACACCGGTCTTTCCCTCTCACACCTTATTAATCCCTCGAGATGCAGGCCTCGCCATTTCCCTCTTCTCCCTTTCCGACCTCGCACGACGTCGAGGGCCTCGAGATGCAGGCCAACGATAGGAGTTGGCTCAATGTGCCCCATGAGCTGGACATCCTCACCGTCAACACCAGCAATCTACTCACGGTACGTACAAGCCCTATCCACCTTGCTTCCCTTCCCTCTAAAGGTTATCAAAAAGACGAGGCGATGACTATAGCCTATGAATATGATTGTAGGCCGTGACGAACGGGAGGGTGCCATCTTGCATGCACCGTGTTAGGACGCCGAGCAAGAACAAGCATTACTCGATTCTATTCAGGTCTGTGCCCAAGAGAGGCGATGTACTCCACACTTTTGATGACCCTCTGTTGTACGGTCCCTGCAACCTCGACGAGTACATGAAATTCTGATTACCAGTGTTTCTACCGTGGTCGATCTGGGGTGGTCATTCTGCCGTGCTCAATCTTCAGTGATCATTCTGCAAGGATTGATTTGCCGTGGTCGTTATGCGGTGATCGTTTTGCCGTGGTCATTTTGTGGTGATCGTTTTGTCGTGGTCATTTGTGGTAATCGTTTTGTTGTGGTCATTCTGTCATGGTTGTTCTTCCTTGGTCGTTCTACCATGATCGATCTACCATGGTTGATTGGTCACGGTGAAGTTCCAGTTCGCGGAGCAAGGGCACAAATATGATGGTCCATTGAGGCATTCTGTGGAGTAGATAAAAAGACGAGAAAATAAAAAGATCAAAAATCATCAATACAAATATCACAGACGGTTCTTATTAAAAACCAACTGTGATAATTACAAACATCATAGATGGTTTTTAATCCGAACCGTCTGTGATTACCGACATATCACAGACAATTTTTACTACAAACCGTCTGTGATAGTTGTACCACAAATGGTTCGAAAACCATCAGTGATGACCTTATGTCGTTATTGACCCATAAACTCAGACAGCTCACCAAACCATCTGTGATGACATTTTTGATGTATCTGTGATGACCTTTTCTGTAGTAATGAATGCTCCTTCCTACCCATGTGGCATGCACATGACGGTCTACTATAATAGTTGCGATAGTACCAGACCTATCCAAAAATCTAGATGCACAATCAAATGGTGCGAAGTAATGCCAGATGAAATGATTAAACACATAAGCGTATGTGGGCCATAAGGGGAATGATCGACTGCGGTTGCGGTCCAGTTGGACTAGGGGTGGATATCAAGCCGGCTCGGCTCGGTAAAGCTCGTTAAGAAGGCGACTCGGCTCGACTCGCTAGGCTAACGAGCTAAAAAGGTGGCTCGGCTCGGCTTAGCTTGATAGGAAGCTCAAGCTCGGCTCGTTAGGTTCGCCTAAATCAGAATATATGAAATGCAATCACCCGGGCCCTAGAAACAAAATCTAAAGAACCTTGATTGACCGATATATCCTCTTGAAAGATTATCCTAGATGCAAGAAAAATTTGTAAGTGTTCTGTAAATATTCATTTTAGTGATGCTGAATTTGAGTAAGAAATAGCAACAAAAAGTTATGAAAAAGTACCACTAGGAGACTCAAGGAGTCTTTTAGCAGCGTGTGAACCTATGTAGCTAGTGCCACTCGTCACCAACACATGTGTTACACCAGGTTCGTGGATGGAGAACTGGGGACAACATAATTGAGATTCAAATTTGAGCCACTTGAACTTGAATTGTTTGTAAGAAGATACTCGGCTGTAGGCTGCTCCAAAACATCTAGACTAACATGGTGCGCTACAATCCACCATTTCTACTGCATTGCTTAGTAACATTCAAGTTATGTTTCGGATTGGGGAATGATTCTAGTAAAATTTATTTGGAATTTTACAGCTTTTAGATAGGCACAGATGTGAAAAGAACTTAAATTCTCCCTTGTTTCCACCACACAACATCCCTCAGTGCAAACCTAATCACATGCAAGTAGATCCAAAAATGCCACTAATAGAGTTAGAAGATTACCACACTAGGAGACCTTCCATGGCAGGGTAACTGGGTGAGCATGGTGACACACATGGTGGTGACTGGTGAGGAACTCCACCTGAGTATCTTACTGAGGTAATATGGCTTGCGCTTTGGATTGGAAAAATCCATTTCTGTGAATAACGTGAATTGGCCGAGCAAGCCTGCCGAGCCCAGCAAGTGGCTCGCAAGCCAACTCAGGCTTGGCTCATTAGTGGACCAAGCTGAAACCATGGCTTGGCTCGGCTTGTTTATGCCATGAGCCAAGTCGAGCCTTCAACGATCCAAGCCAGCTCGCAAGCTTCAAGCTTTTTTGCCACCCCTAAGTTGGACACACTGAGAGTTGTTAGATCCAAGATTACACAGTTCGAATCAAGGTTCCATCCGATGATAAAAAAGTCTACTTTCCCCCTCAATGTATGGTCTAAGTCTGATTTGAACCCCCAATTATGAAACTGTTTGCTTTGACCCCCTCAAGTAGCAAAACATCTCACTTGTCCCCCTTCCCCAAATCCACTCGATTTTTGTCCGACGTGGCCCGTTTCAATCCTAGCTGGCCTTCATTGCCATGTCGGAGGCGTAATATAGTCAGAATACTGACCCTTGACCTGTAGACTCTAGTAGTATCCCCCTCTTTCTCCCTTCTATCTTCTCCCAAATTGTGCTCCTCCCTCAATGAATCGAGCACATGCAGCAGTGAAGATTCGTTCCCCTGGAGGTGGAGTAAGGAATGTTAGTAGCTGCATTGAGTATTCGTGGGACTTTGATTTGGGTTATGATTTTCAGAATGTGTTTGAGCCACCAAATCTGTGTCACAGGAAGTCACAATTTTTTATGGCTTGATGCTGGATTCGATATTACGTGTAGTGAGCGCTTTAGGGGACAAATCTCTTAATTTCATTGCTTTTTTTATTTTTTACAGCCTATCTTGAGACTTTATAGTACATTTTTTGATTTTTTTGCTTACTTTTATGTAGGAATTAGTGGTTTTCTCAGGATGGATATGCTGGACATGCTTGGGTTCGATTTCACTTCAATGCGATTTTTCAATGATGGCAAGTAAATCCATTACTGTGGTGTAATGGAGGGGATGTCTTACGTAGAACGTGACCAAAGTTTCCTATCTGAGATCATTGGACACCTTAAAGACCACTGCCCTGAAGTAGATGTGGTTTTGCTGCACTGATTGTTTCCTGGCAAAGAGTTGAGGAACAAACTGAGGGTTCTGATCGATGACAAGTCCTATAGGTTGATGGCTGATTGTATTACTAAAGGTGCAACTGTGGACATTTTTGTGGAGTCGGGTGGTGAGGAGTCAGATAGAGAGGCCGAGAAGGATGCTGAGCGTAGTGACTTCGAGGAAGAGATAGAACGAATGATGATAGAAATGAGTTTGGGCGATAATGGTGAGGAGGACACTGTTGTGTTGCAAGTGACTTGTAGCAAGGAATTGGGCAATGTTGGGATGCAAGTGAGTCAAGGCAAGAAGGAAGTGAGGAAAGGCACTTCCATGGCTATTCCCTCTTCATCTCTTGTCGACAGACACAAGGAGATTGCGCAAATGCGTAAATTCTAGGGGATAGATCTAGTGAGAAGTGCAAGATGACCAAACATGGTTCAAGTTCTAATAGTGACTACATGTCTAGTGATTACTACTCACCAGATGATGATGAAGAGGCTACGGAAATAAAGAAGAAATACACAGAGTTCAAGAAGCTACTAAAGGCTAGTGAAATTGCAATCCTTGATGAAGTTATACTTGAAGGCCCTCCAGTTATTCCTACTGCAGAAGGCATAGCAAATGAGGCTAATGAGACTCCTTATGCTGACAGTAGCGATGATGATCACTCTTTTAAGGAAGAGGAGGGGGAGTTGGTAAGGCTGGAGTCAAAGTATGCAAGATTCGATGGCAAGGCAAGTGTACCGAGTTTTGCTCTGGCATGAAATTCAGGGGGAAGAAGCAGTTCAAGAGGGTAATCATAAAGTATGCCCTAGCAAACAGGAAGGTAGTAAAGTTCATCAAGAATGAGAAAAAAGGTAAGGGCAAAGTGTGACTGGCCTAATTGTCCTTGGGTGTGCCTACTATCCACAAACAGCTAGACCAAGAGCTACCAAATTAGCATTTTTGAGGATCAGTACATATGCCCTCCAAGAAGGAACTATAGAAGGATTGCAGACAAATATGAGAAGATAATCCAAGCAAATCCTACAAGGAGTATGCAAAGTCTGAAATCTGTCGTGCTAGAAGAAATGCTAACAGATATCAACTTATCAAAATGCAAGAGAGCAAAGGCTACAGTTATGCAGAGAATGTTGGATGCAACAAAAGGAGAGTACAGTAGGGCATTTGACTATCAATTAGAACTATTGAGGAGCAACCCAGGGAGCACAATTATAGTGAAACTGGACCTTGATTTTGAGGATCTTGCCTTTCATAGATTTTATTTTTGTCTAACTACCTATAAGAAGGGCTTTCTGGCTAGTTCCAGGAAAGTCATTGGATTGGTTGGATGGTTGCTTCTTCAAAGGAGCAACCAATGGTGAGTTGCTTTGTGCACTTGGCAGGAATGCAAACAATCAGATGTACCTCATTGCTTGGGCAGTGGTAGAGAAGGAGACTAATGACCCATGGGATTGGTTCTGTGCCTTGGTATTCAAAGATCTCAGACTTGGAGATGGTGATGGATGGTTGTGATTTCAAAGTAGCAGAAGGTAACATTAATTGCACATGCATCTATTTTGTTATTATTAGTTGTGATTGAATTACTTAATTATAGGGTTTCTAATGCAAGGAATAATTAATGCCATTGAGAACTGGATTGCAAAAGTAGAACATAGGATGTGTGCTTGACACATATATGTCAATTGGAGGAATAAATTCAAAAACAAAGACTTCCAGAAGAAGTTTTGGAGGTGTGCAAAGGCACCATGTTTTACCATGTTCAATTTGGCTAGAGCAAAACTGGCACAAGCCACACCAAAGGGAGTAGCCACTATGATGAAGATATTCCTCTCCACTAAAGCCGTGCTTGGTTCAGGTTAGGTTCAAATTGTGACTCAGTAGACAATAACATGTGTGAGTCCTTTAATTATTGGATTATCACAGCAAGGTTTCTTCCAATCATTAGTATATTAGAGGCTATTAGATGCAAAGTTATGGTTAGGATCCAATAGAACATAACTGAATCAGAGAGATAGACTGGCTCTATATGTCCAAATATACTCAAGAAATTGAATGCTTACATAGTTGAGTAAGGTTTTTGTCATGTTGTTTGGAATTGAAAAGATGGATTTGAAGTGAAGCATTATGAGCATAGGTTCTCTGTAAGCCTAAAGAAAACTTGCTCATGAAGATATTGGCAAATGTCCGGCATTCCATGTCCACATGCTATATCGCGCATTTACTTTAATTCCACTAATGTAGAACATTTTAGTGACAAATGCTACTCTACAGTGAGGCCTAAATTCAATACCTCACTGTCAGAGAGTTTCAAGTCTTACAAAAAGTGAGAACCAATCCCCAAACAACCACACAATACCAAACTTAACATGGATAAAATTTAAAAAATAGGACTAGAGCTCACTAGATATGGACACTAATACAAACATCACATTGGAGAGAAATGGCTCTGAACAAAACCTGTATCAACTTTATCAATGGAACGTCGGGGTACATAAATGGGAACAAAGGAGAACGGAGATGGAGGGGATTCAGGAAGGAAGGGCTCCAAGGATAGGCATGCTAGTAGATAAGGGACACCACACGAGGAGGTGCATCAGGAGCTCCCGGGAGGAGGAGAGCCAAGGAGGAGGGTTCCACGGAGGAGGTGCGCTAGGGAGCTCTGCGGTGGCTCTCGTCATAGCAATTGTGCACCAATCACCAGGGCAGGGACCGCTAGGGGAGGAGGGGTCGGTGCGCCTAACAGCTAGTTGTCGCCACGCTCACACGTCGGTCATCGCCGCCGCACGTTAGAAACCTAAGCGGAGAGCGTGAAGCAGTGGTGCATATTGTGTTGGGAGAAATTGGATGGAGGAGAGTATGGTCAGCTAATGCTTATGGATGTGTGCGACAGCCATGTGATCCAACTTGCATTTGCTATCCCGTCGAAAGGTTAGGGAACAGTATACCGCCTCTAGATTTTATGTTTTAGTTTTCCCCGCACAAGTCAATTTTTTTTATTTTGGTGGCTATTACATTACTATGACTATCATTTTTTTTTTGAAAAAACGGGAGGTTAGCTTGATGCTTCAACCGGGAGGTTTGCCCAATTACGCTTAAATAAATGCCCTAGTATTCTTGCAAAGAACAAACGGAATTCTCGAAGTGAAACTACTATTCAGACACAGCTGCCATCTATCAACGAAGTTGAGTCTACAGAGTAGTCATACCTGGTCTATAATACTCTTCTGTCGAAATAGTATTCAATGCTTGGACGCGTAAGTTTAAATCCAAACAAAAGGGTCGTCTTCCGCTTGCAACAATGAGCATTTTAAATAGAATGGACCCTCTAATTACTAAACTAGCTCTAGCTTGTCGCATGTAGGACCCGACCCAGACTGACCAAATTATTTCACCATGATATGGCCCGTGAGCCGTGCGCTCTCTCTCTCTCTCTCTCTCTCTCTCTCTCTCTGACAGAGTGCGTGAAATTTCAACAATAAATTCGTCTTAAAAAGAGAGAATTTCAGAGCAGTTCTCATTGCATGGCTAAATAGTCTCCAGTCAGGTCCCAAAACCTCTAGGCGCACACTTTAAATCGCCATAAATTCTTGACATATGTACTCAATTTTTAAAGTAAATGTTCCTCCAGTCAAAATAACTACAATCCTCAATTTTTGAAGTCAATGTTCCTCCAGTCAAAATGACTACAATCGTGATGACTTAGATCCTGTTCTTTTCAGCTTCTAAAAACTATTTTTTGTCTTTTCTATAGTAACTAACTTTTAAATGAAGTATTTTTTAGATAAGATCTACTAGTTAATTGTAGTATATACTTTACTGACTTCATTTATATCGGCAAAAACCGTACGTGAGTTTCTGTTACTCTGTAATCTCTTATACAAACAGCCCAAAAGCCACAAGCCGCAGCTAAAAAGAACAGGCCCTCACCTTCCCCTTGATAACTAGAAAGAGTCAAGTGGCGAAATTTGGAGCACATGTTCCAAACAAACAATTTTATGGCGTGTTTCGAACACAGAAATTCCACAGTAAGAAGGACAAATCTTTTAGGTGTCCTCTGATCCAAATGGAAGATGTCACTTTGCCCTTTTCTATGAATTGGTAATTGTCATTTTGCACGATGATATATATTGCGAAGCGAAGTATACTAACAATAAATTATTGTTCATATTGTGAAATGTTGTTATCCTGATAATTACTCGTTACTATAGACAAATGTATAGCTGGCCATCCAGAACAATCCAAGAAAACAAATACAAAATTCCATCTATAATTAGCGACTTTGTGACTTGTAAACCTTCTTCCCCTCCCTTCCCCTAGCTCCCCCCCCCCCCCCCCCCCCCGGCGCTTCCCGCACCTCTCGCTTTCCCAATTGCTCCTCTAGTTAGTTCGTCGACTTCCCTAAAGCTCTTCTTTGTAGATCGACAACCACAAATTTCCGCAGGTTCACTCTTGAATTCAAACTAGCTAGTTAATTAGAGACATGCATGTATATGTGCTGGTCATCTTGATATTCCTTCTGGTTACAAGCAATAGTGCTCCTAGTTCTCGATCCTTGTTGGTAAGCATCTTCGTACTTGATCGCCTTCTTCATCCCCCCTTTGATCCCCCCTTTGATCCACGTTCCCAAAGTTCTAATGGAAAAGCTAGGAAACCGCGTGTAGCTAGCTCCAAGCAGCAAGTGCACACCCCTCTATATATGCTTTGTACAAGCACCAAATCCGCGCCTCAAACTGCTCGACGTGTACTAGCTCTGCCTCCTTGCCCTTTTGTAATCATCGCGAAGTTTGTGTCCTCCTTTACCTCTTGCCACCTGCGCCGCGCCCCTGCATGATGCAGTTCACTCATGCTGCACCGCCTCTCCACCCTAACGGCCACGGACTAGGGTTAGGGCTGTTCCTTGACGTCGGCGCGCCGAGGGCACGGCCGTGGCCGGGGAGCTTTCCAACGCCGTCGTCCAAGATATCGCTCGGCAACCTCAACGGGACGAACTGCATGGAGCAGCTGCTGGTGCACTGCGCCAACGCCATCGAGGCCAACGACGCCACGCTGACGCAGCAGATCCTGTGGGTGCTCAACAACATCGCGCCGGCGGATGGGGATTCGAACCAGCGGCTGACGGAGGCGTTCCTCTGCGCGCTAGTCGCGCGCGCGTCCAGGACGGGCGCGTGCAAGGCGGTGACCGCGGCCGTCGCAGCGGCGGTCGAGTCGGCGGCGCTCCATGTGCACCGCTTCACGGCCATCGAGCTCGCCAACTTCGTCGATCTCACGCCGTGGCACCGGTTCGGGTACACGGCCGCCAACGCCGCCATCCTCGACGCCGTGGAGGGCTTCCCCGTCGTGCACATCGTCGACCTCACCACGACGCACTGCATGCAGATCCCGACGCTCATCGACATGCTCGCGAGCCGCGCCGGGGGGGCCCCGATCCTCCGGCTCACCGTCGTCGATGTCGGGTCCAGCGCGCCGCCGCCGTCCCTCGACATGTCCTACGAGGAGCTCGGCGCGAAGCTGGTCAACTTCGCGCGATCCCGCAACATGTCCATGGACTTCCGTGTGGTGCCCACCTCACCGGCCGACGCGTTCACGTCCCTGGTCGACCAGCTCCGGATGCAGCAGCTGGTTTCGGACGGCACCGAGGCACTCGTCGTGAACTGTCACATGCTGCTTCACACCGTCCCGGACGAGACGGCCGGATCGGTGAGCCTGGCGCAGCCGGTCTCGCTCCGGACCATGCTTCTCAAGTCCCTCCGAACCCTCGACCCCAGCCTGGTCGTGGTTGTGGAAGAGGATGCCGACTTCACGGCGGGCGACGTGGTGGGGAGGCTGCGCGCGGCGTTCAACTTCCTGTGGATCCCGTACGACGCGTTGGACACGTTCCTGCCCAAGGGGAGCGAGCAGCGGCGGTGGTACGAGGCGGAGGTGGGGTGGAAGGTGGAGAACGTGCTGGCGCAGGAGGGGATAGACAGGGTTGAGCGGCAGGAGGACAGGGCGAGGTGGGGACAAAGGATGCACAGCGCGGGGTTCCGGGCGGTGGCGTTCGGCGAGGAGGCGGCCGGGGAGGTGAAGGCCATGCTGAACGAGCACGCGGCTGGGTGGGGGATGAAGCGGGAGGACGACGACCTCACGCTTACATGGAAGGGGCACAACGCCGTATTCGTATCGGCGTGGGCGCCGTCGTGAAGTTGTGCGACGTGCGGATGGCGTACGGGTGACATTATTAGTAAGGTGAGTGATTTGTGGGTGTATGCATGCTTGCATGGATATGGGATTTAGGGTTTGTTTGTGTATGTTCATGATATGAAAGATGATCTTGTCTAATTGGGTTTTAATTACTAGCTGTTCATTAGTCGATTGATCAGTCTGATCATTCTAATGAGAATCTCTCACTCTCTGTCTCATGCCCTAGAAGAAAGGGAAAGTAAAAAACCATGCAATCATACTCTATAAAATAGAGAAAAATCATTCTAGAAAATGGAATGAAACGACCCTCATTTTTATCGAACCTAAGAAGCATATTTAAATTTAACTAAAAATTAATAGAAGCATATTTAAATTTAAATAAAAATTAATTAAGTAACAAATGATACATTTATAATTAATTCAATTACATAAATGACCAAGTAATGGGTAAAATCCCAAAGCGCTTGAATACTAAAAGAACAAAGTGTGACAAGACTAACCCATAATACAAATGTATATTTGCATCATGAGAATTTACAAGGGTACAATATTTATCGAAATACATTATTCATTCTCAACCATATACAACAGGCATTTAGCTATCCATGGGAATGTTAGATTAAGCTGTTGGCATAGTAGGGAGTGAATTGGTGCTAAGAATATGCGCTACGAAAAGCAAACCAAATCCAAAAAGCAACCATCCAAAAGAAGTGAGGAAGAAAGTAGATTGCGGTTAGTACCCTCTCCTATCCAAATGCATAGGGTAGCACTCATCGAGATGCTAGCCAGGGCTAGTCGACACCTCTCGCTATAGTGGGTATCATCATCCAGCAGAAACCATGCCAAACCCACTTAAACCCCTCAAACATACCTCCATAAAAGAAAACTAAGCTATAGTGCCAGAAAAAACCAGGAACCTTCGGTCCATACAAGTAACCTTCCTTTCACTACACACAGTGGAATGTGAGGAGGCGAAGGATAAGGAGTAGCCAGCCGAGTGGGGGGGGAGCACTTTCCCATCTATCTCCCCTAAGCCACTAGAGAGAGCTCACACCGTATCCCTAATCCCCACCCACCTCTCCTCCCAAATTCAATCCAAGTAGAGATGAGAGCGTGAAGATTGAGGACTTGAAGCCACCATGGCAGAATCAGAGAAGGAGGAGGAAGCATTAGGGTAGTTGGGGGGAAAACCAAGGATGAGAAGGCGAGCCACGTCCTTGGTGGCCCTAAAACGAGAAGGGGGCTAGGACCAGAGGAGAGCGAGGAGGAGAAGGCAAGCCACATGGGAGAGCACATGAGGACCACCACCAACCCAACCTTCATCCGACCAAATCGGTTTGGGTACCCACATTCTTTGTCTGTTCTACCCCCAAATCTCCTTATAAATCACTTCACCCCATAGGCAAGTTGGCAAATCGAGCAAGAGATAGCAAGGAAAGAGGGGGCTATGGTTCTTTACCTTGGTAGCGTTGCTAGCTCACGGCAGTGAAGGCCGAACCGCAGATGGCTGCCTGTGCACACCTGGCGGATTCTACCATGTTCCCCAGTGCATACAAAACCCCCGAGCCCCGTCATGGCTTGCTCGATCACAAAGTAGCACTATCATCTCTAAACCCTAGGCCAAATCAACCTAGTCCAAGCTCAAATTGAAAATAAACCATAATGATGCAAAAATATGAAAAGATAAAATCAGGATTAGCTTGGGAGTAGAGGGGAAGTGTAGATCCAGTAGGGTCGTGCCTAGATCTACCACCACCAACACCGAATCCAGCCGGAGGAGGAGAAGAAGAGGCACGGGAAGTGTGAGGGAGTTGGGGGTGGGGAAAATGGCAACGTTGAGGAGGAAAGGCACCTAATCTAGTAGAGTTACTCCTAGATCCACCACCATCGAACCATCAGGTGATGACGGAGGGGAGACATTGTGGGGACCATGGCGGAGGCATGAGCATTGGTGGCAGTGCATCGGTAGGGAGAGAGAACCGGCAATAGAGGGAGAAAGAGAGAAAAGTGTGTGTGTGTGTGTGTGTGTGTGATGGCATGTGTGTGTGCGAACCGACCGTGGGTAGGCCAGAACGGTCCCGTGTGTGTTGTGTTGGGCAAGTCACAGTTGGGCTATGAGGGAGGATGGGCTAGAGCAGTTTGGAATCATTTGAATTCAAACTAAATCACTGAGTTAAAAAAATTTCAACAAATCTAAAATCTTAGTTAAGGACTTAACACTAGATAATTGGTCATCTGTCCCAAACTTAAGGTGCAATTGATAATTTGTCTTATGATGTTTCACTGACATGTGGGTTTGGGACCCACATGTCAGTGACACAAAAGGGAAAATCATCAATTGCATGTCATCTTATGGGGCAAATGATCAAATGCCCCACACTTTAATATGACACAAATGTTCATTTAATCAGATTCCTTAAAGCCATAAAATACACTCTGTAATGCAAAGGGTGAGCCAAGGCAAAGGGGTAAACTGTACAAGCCACAATTGAGGCTGAGGCATACTTCACGTACTAAGGCAGGCTCACCTTTGATCACTCTAAGTAGTTTATGTTACTTAAGAAAAATTACTTTTACATTATATATTAACACCTATTGCATTAAATATCTATTTCAAATAAACTATGGTTAACAGAGAAAGGAAAATGGGACTAGAGGAGAACAAATCCAACTGATGGAGCAATTGGACTATAAGTTATGTATAATAGGATGGAAGAGAGTATCCTGGTTAGGAAGAGTAGGGGCAGGTTTGGGACCATCTACATATGGTTATAATATAAGGACTAAACAACTCTCACTTAGGTATAGAGCCATATCTTAGTGTCAACCATTGCCGCATTTCAGTGAGCAGAAAATGTTACGCTACAATGTTATTATATTCTCCACGAGGGTATGTAGTATAACTAGCTGGTTTGGAGGATATCATAATTAGCATAGACCCATAAGTTGTGGACCCAAACAGGTGGACCCAGAACCGATATAGAGCTCAGAAGTGGTGAGCCTAGCGCCTATATTTAGTGAAGTGGTGTGTTGGGTAAGAGTTAGACCACCCTGATCAATGATTATTTATGGTCTGGTAGAGATATGATAATAGAACTAGGGAAAACATTCTATACTCTAACTCAGCACCACATCTAAGAAAATATGGATGACACAATTGCAAAGAGCTTAGAGTAGCTATAGGTAAAGTGATACAAGCCTGTGCAATACTAACAAAACCATGAATTCATGTCTGTCTATTGGACTAGAGACTATGGAGACCGACTGGGTTTCTTTTTCTTCGCCAAAGTGATTAGTAGTATTTGGAATACTAAAATATGCAAGTTCTTAATAACCTACTTTATTTTTTGAGGAAGGAGTGGAATAGAAAATTTGAATATGAAGAGATTAGTCATACTATTACATTTGCTGCTAAGAATGCTTGGCGAGTACGTTGTACTCACCACTGTTATTAAAATTTTTGTTAGATCCTAGTCTGGTTAGGGATTTCCTCGGGTTAGGCATGGGGTTTATAGGCTCAGAGAATGTCGCGTGGAATGAGGGTGGTCATATCGAGGACCAAGGGGAGATGGATGCCTTATTCGGCAGTTGGGATGAGTATGTGCCTTATGGTGCCCCATCTCAAAGAGTCAAGGTATATAATTAATCAGCGTCTTCATTCGTTATCCAATAATTGTATAATTAGGGCCTAGGGTTGAACTTCTGTATCAGTATTCTACAGATAAATGTTAGTCAGTATGTGTTATGTTGAAGTCTTTAGCCCTGCGTGGCTGGTTATTGTAATATTGTTGTATCTCTAATTATTGTTATGCTATGCCAAATCTGGTATGGCTTATTATTCTGTAAGATAGAGTTCTTATGGAATAATAATCCATAGACCGATGTTATGTTCTGATGATAATGACACGGGTCATCACAATGAAGAAGAAATGATTCAGACTGTTAAGTGTACTTGGATGCTATGCTTTGGATATTATCTACAACTCTGGTTTTTTAAAAACTATAACTCACAAAACCTCTAGTGTAATATGCTCAAAATGTTTCCTAAGCTTTTGTCATTTATGGTTTTGGACGCGTAATCTTGTTGCAAGAGGTGCTTCTATACTCTTACAAAAACAGGAAAAAGAACAACAACAATGGTACTCCCTGAAGCTTCTGCATGAATCGTTGCTAATACTAAGTCCTAAGTTTAGATCGATCAGCCAATGAACTATTCTACAATTTATGCTCTCTTATTTTTGAGATATCACATAATGGCTTCCCTGCAAGACATATGTAATAAGATTAGACAAATAACAGTTAAATTCATTGAGTTTCGTTCCTCAATGTTTGTTTTGACGGGACTACATATGAACGGGTTATCTATGGTTTGGCCTAATTGGTGGATCCATTAGGTTTTGGTTCAGGTTGTGAGGCTATATAAGGGGAGGAGAGGCAAGGGCTAGGGTTTGAGGATTTTGGCTAAATCTTTGTGGTGGCTAGCTCTTCCTCCCACCCATGTGAGATTATGATTTCTTGGGTTAATTGGAGCCTTGTGTGTGCGTGTACTTTAGACTTAAAGCTCTACTTTCCTAAAGGATTGGCTATAAAAATATTCCTCTCTAAGTGAAATGGACAACTAAACTTTGCCTAAGTGGTTGTGCTATGAATTCCCTCATGTGCTTTTGATTTTCTTGGCCTTTTTGTTTAGATTTCGCTTCTCTTGAGCTTTTCTGGTGCCAAGGATGTATAAGAGATGGAGATGTCTCTTGGAGATAATATCCCACCCATCTAGGCATGATCTAGAGGAAGTTCTTGAGGAAACCCGATTTTTGCTTGATTTTGGCCTCCTTAAGCAATTTCTTGATCCGAGAGTTTTTTATTTGATTTCTTTGGTGTTCTTTCTTGCTGTGACATGTGGGAACATACTCAAAGCTATCTTGACTATTCTCTACCACGAGCAAGATCTAATCATTGATTTTGGTTTTAGGTCCCGGTTGATGTGAGCTTATTCAAATTGCCAAAAGGTCTCAACTTAGTCATGTATTTTTTTGATCTAGGAATGAAATAGTTTCCTGAGACCCTAAGAATTATTCGTACAAAGTTTCACAGGTTTTGGCTCTCAAAAGTTACATGGGTTTGGGATCTCGCAGTCTTGCTGAAAACCATGTTCTTCTGATGGCAACGGTAGTACTGCAAGCTATGTAGCGATAGTAACGCAATTCCTAGTCTTCGACCACTTTGGTTTTTGACCACTCACTGGTCATTTTCTAAACTGTTTCGACCACTCGGGTTTTCGACCACTCTCTGGTTGTTGACAACTTGAGTTGAATTCTGAGCACGTTGGCTGTCGACCATGTTTGTTTCGACCACATTGGTTTTTGACCACTTTTTGATCGTTGAGCAATCGAGTCGAATTTCGACCACATTGGCTTTTGACCACGCTGATTTTCGACCATGTTGGTTTTTGATCACTCTCTAGTCATTAACCACTTGAGTCGGATTCCAATCACGTCAGTTTTCGATCATGTTGGTTTACGACCACGTTGATTTCGACCGCGCTAGTCTACGACTACGTTGGTTTTTGACCACTCACTGGTCGTCGACCACTTAAACCGTACTCCGATAACTTTGACTTCCGATCGGTCGAGGTAGTACCGCAGGAACAACAGCGGTAGTACCGCACCTACTGATTTTTCACAGTGGCTCTGCTTTGTGTTTTCTCTGGATCTTGAGTAGAGTCTTCATCCATAGCTTTGTACCTATTGGAGCAAATGATAAGTAAATTCTTGGGAAAAATTTGAAGACACCATTCATCCCCTGTTGCCTATCCGGTCATATAGTTCGAGGGTGTTATATAGACTCTTTCCTTTACTTATAGGTTTTCTAGGAGCTATCAGAGCTGAGCTGCAAAGTGTAAATAGTGTAGGTCTTTCAAGCAACAAGTACCAAAATAGAGGTTGTTGGTGCATAGCGTGATAGACAACTTCTCTTGTGTATGCAGCATATTGACTTCATTTATACGATTTTGGCCGGTACAGCTGAACTCAGTATACTTTTATTACAATTTTTCTATTGACTCCGACTTAAAAAACGCATCGTTTAAAAGCTAATTACTGTAAACAGTACTAATATAAACCGTGTATAAGCCAAAACAAACCCGCCCATTAGTTACGGTCCACATCGCTCTATATTTGGGCCAGTCTTGTGTTTTTCCGCTGTATGTATAGTGGAAACTAGTGACTAGCTAAGCTTGGGCAGACATAAAAAAGACTTTATAAAACAATGGGTAAACGAAGAGAAATGAAAGTCACCGAAAACACCAGAACGTCTGTTTCGACTCCGCGGGGAGCTAGCATAAACCCCGCAAACGCCGAGAGTCCTCAACTAATCGCTCCACGCCGAGATCAAACGATCAAAAACCGGTGGCCGGCAGGCAGCGGCCGGTGCGTTGCGCGAACCCAAGCAGGCAGGCGGCATTGCGCGGCACCCCGCAGCGGCCGTACGCACGCACGCAACCCCGCCGAAATTTTTTGTATTTTAGCCCTTTTTTTGAAAAATATTCACATTTAGACCCTGATAGTTTTAATTCCGTTTTTGGACCCAGGGGGTCGAGGCGCCAAGCCCGCACCAGCGTGGTGGCCTGCGTGGCGCCGACGTGGCAGGCACCTCGGCGCCGTGGGTCGTGACGCCGAGCTCGGTGCCGTGAATCTTGGCTCCGAGCTCTGGCACTCTTTACCCTGGATCGTGGCGCCGAGCGCTGAGCTCGTTCATTTCTCATTGCTTGCCACCGCATCCCGCCGCGTTCGCCGCGTCCCCGGCCGCCCGACTCCCCGGCCCCCCGCCTCCCTGGCTGCTCACCTCCCCGGCCCCCACCGCCTCCCCGGCCGCCCGCGTCCCCGTCCCCCCCGGCCTCCCCGGGCCACCGCATCCCCGCCCGCCACCGCCTCCCCGGCCCCCGCCGCCTCCCCGCCCGCCACCGCCTCCCCGGCCGCCACCGCCTCCCGGCTCCCGCCGCCTCCCGGCCGCCATCGGCTCTTCCTCCGGTAAGCCTCCAGCTCTCATACCTTAGGACATTGTGCATTGAGCTTTATTTTGTTAGCAAATAAAGTTGTGTCATTCTGTGTAGTCAACGTGGAAGAGGAACAATTGGTGCATGTTGCGATTCTGAGAGCCTCCAAAATTTGGGAGTCAACGTGGCACTGTCCATGCTAAAATTTGACAAAAGTCAGTTCATATTTGCAGTTTGCTTGTAATACATTTTGTGATAGACTTAACAAAGAAAGATTAAGCTAAATAGATGAGTCCACCCACTTTAAACTGCTTCACATTGGTGTATAAGAGATTTCACACATTCACTTGGGAAATGTACCGTGTGTGTACTACGTGCTTGACACCATCGGGCACCACCAAAATGATCACGACGGGCGTGGTGAACAGCCGCCGGTCGTTCCCCTTGTATCTTCAATCGGCCAGCCAAGCTTCTCCGTACCATCGCTGCTGGCACACTTGTCGATGACGATGACAGCATTGATGAACTTAGTGCCTTACAATAATGCCTCCATCAATCAGTTTCATTGAAAGATATTCATTTGGTTTGAAGATATTCATATGCTGATGCTTGTTATGAGCTCATACTTATTGATTGTATGCAGGAGGGAAGGAATTACTGTGTGATGATACCTTCTTGGATTGCCCGCTTTGTCCACTACCATCGTCGGATAGGTAATATTGACTATGCAATTCAGTTAGTTAATTAGCATCAATTATCATGTAGTAGTTAGTTAATTTAGGTACTTAGGTAGTCAGCCAGTTAGGTAGGTAGCATTTAGTTAGTGCCGAGGTACTTATTAGTTACTATCTAGTATGTAATTTGGATTAAAGATATTAAGTTTGGTTTTCTGTATGAACTAGATGGACAACCTAGTCACCCTATATCATGGAGGCAGTGTGACAAGTGATGATTATGAAAATGTTCGATTTGTTGAAATGCAAAGGGTGCCTCTGATATTCAGTGATCGGCCGTCGTTTAGTGAGTTGGTTGCTAGGGCCCGGGAGGAGCTACATTGTCATGCAAACGAGGAGAGCATCACAGTTGAGGGGTTACTTCACTTCGGTTCGAAAGACACAATTCTAAGGCGGTTGATCTTAATTGGTTGTGAGGATCAGTGGGACAAATATGTCAAATTGGTTATGAGGAATGAGTTCCAATGTTTGGACGTTGTTGTGCGGAAGGTGTCCATTGATCCCACCCCTCATGGTTATTCACCAGAACTAGGTGATCAGGCACCCTTTGACCCTCCGTTACCGGATGTTGCGGTGGATGTGGAAGAAGTGCATGAGGTGCCCGATGCTCTATCTGCCCCGAATGAGGTTCAAATTTCTCAACCAGTTCGAGTTGAATGTCGGACTGATGATGTCGTGGCGGCCCCTCAGGAGATCCCTTCGAACCAGAATCATCCCAGTAAGAGTCGAGCAACACTTTAGCCTTTTCCCGTCATTCCATTCTTTTGTCTCAATCCCATCGTTTTCGTGCTTATGATGCAGGAGACATTCCTGATAATGTGGGTGTTCGTCCCGTTGCTCCATCCGGCAACGTTGAAGAAGTCTGCAGGGACTCCAACAGTGTGGATGTTTAAATTGTGGATGATCTGGAGCCTTACGAGATCGCAAGGGCCGTTGATTCTGATGATGACCGCCCTTTTGGAGAGCTGACCGAAAGTGATATTGAGCTGATCAGGCGTTATTGCCCTGGCCGGGATCCATCAGTTCATGAATTCAGCGATCTTAGGCATTCCCATGAGGCTTATGCAGAAGGAAGGGATGACGAGCTGATAGATGCTCCTGAGGCCGGGTCAAGCATGACAATTGAGAAGAGCATGGTGTTTGAGGACTTGTCAGCATTGAAAAGGTGGCTGCAGGAGTATTCAGTGATTCGTAAAAGGCCATTCAAGGTGAGACATTCTTATGTGGAGCGGAGGTACACAGTTGTGTGCGAGAAGGAAACATGTGAATGGAGGGTTTGTGCTAGGAAACAGAAGGACACGGGAAAGTTCAAGATCACAAGAATCGTTGGCCCACACACTTGTGCCAAAGCAGAGCTCAAACAGAAGCATCGGCAGTTGACCACTACCATTATTGCCAAGTCACTGTGTCACATAGTAAAGGGAGAACCCAATATGAAGGTGAAGACACTTGCTGGGATTGTTAAGGAGAAATTTGGATACGAGATAAGGTATGGAAAAGCATGGAGGGCAAAGCAACGCATCTGGAAGATGATATATGGGGACTGGGAAGATGGGTACTTGCAGTTGCCAGCACTCTTCAATGCAATCAAAGCGGTTAATCCAGGCATGCATTACGAGTACGTCCCGAAACCAAATGAATGGACTCAAGATGGGATGCAGATATTCTTCCGTGCTTTCTGGTGCTTTGCTCAGTCCATCGAGGTTGTAGAAAGGGGTGGTACAACGACCGATGGAGAGCTCCGGCCGACGACGAGGCATAAGGTCCATTCATTTTTCGACGACGACGACGAGACTACAAGCTCTGAAAAGCCTACATAGGAACATTTATTGCTACACTGGAATCCTGAAAAAGCCTACGAACTGTTTCCTGCAAGCGACTGAAAAGGCTACGAACTATGAATTTATTACGAGACTACAGGCTCTGAAAAGCCTACATAGGAACATTTATTGCTACACTGGAATCTTGAAAAAGCGAATATGTCCTCTCCATGGACTATGCCCACTGCACCAGATAATCAGCCTACATAAAGGCCTCCTATGTCTTCCATACCACATCTCCGTTACCAGCCATCACAATACTACTACACAACAATGTCTTCCTGGAGGTCCGACCCATTTGGAGTGCCGGAGTTGCATGAGCGCCCGAAGTGCCGTTGTGGCTTTAGGACGATGTTGTGCGTCTGGACGGATCCAGTACAACGAGCCAACTACGGCCGTAGGTTCTTCAAGTGTCCTGACCTGGATGACGACTTCATGGTAACGACGACAACTAAATCCTTTGTTTCTCGTTATCGTTTTTCAACTTGATCCGTGACATCTACCACGCCACACATAGCCTTGCGAGTTCATCGAATGGGTGGATCGGGTGCCGCCGGCATGGCCACGGAACCGGCCAATTGAGGTGGAGAACAAAGGACAGTACTTTGTCAAGATGACTCAGGCTCGCGAGGTGGAACGACAGATGCGGCTTGAGCAAGAGCGCCGCGTGAGGGTGGACCAAATCCGTCTGAAGGGCAAGGAGCATGAGCTGCAAAGGAGGCGGGAGCAGTTAAGTCTGCGTGAAGCAGCCATCAAGCGTCAGGAGGAAGAGCTTCAAGCTCGTGAGGCAACTCTCAAGACAAAGAGTGACAGGAAGAATGATGCAGCGGAGCCATCTTCAGGGCGCAATAAAAAGGGGAAACAACCACGCTACACCCAATAGACAAGATGTAATAGATCCGGTACACACGAGAGGTCATACGAGCAGTTGGGTCGGTTAGTCGGATATCATGCTATATGCTATGCATGTAATAAAAATGTACGCGCCATGTTCGTCCCAACTTAATAAGATTATTATCTCGGCTTTTCGCATGCAATGAGGGTTATGCAATGATTCCCACGTGTCTTATTATCACTTCCCCTCCTTTCGTCCAATTGTTCCTATCACAGTTGTCCTCAAAAAAAATTTCAATAAATTTCTTCCAATAAAACAACATAACATGATCGAAAAATGTTATTGCCAGTTCAACATATTTTTCACGGTCAGCACTGTACAAAAATCACAAATACACTAATCGTTACTTCACACAAAACTCGTTCGTACTCTACCAAGCACATTTCTTAATTTTCATAATTGCAAAAATAATTTGCATAGCAGCAAACTGTACTCCACATCAAAGTTTTATGTTTCAAAAACCATTACCAACGTACCATAATATTTTAAAAAAATCTACAAAAAATTTCCTACATGTATCATCTGCAACATAACGAATTTTCAAAATATATGTCGTATTTTTTTGCTCTCTATAAATAAATAAATATATTACATAATATTACTAAAATTAAATAAATATATTCCATAATATTATTAAATTTAAATAAATATATAATTAAATAATCCAAATAAAAATACAACTAGTAATTCATTTTGCGACAACGTAAAGGCTGATCGGTGCAAACCCTAGACGCCGAGTGTCTGCAGACGTGGCAGGGAGCTCGGCGCCACGATCCACGGCTCCGAGCTAGGCGCCACGACCCACGGCTCCGAGCTCGGCGCCACGACCCACGGCGCCGTGGTGCCTGCCACGTCGGCGCCACGCAGGCCGCCACGCTGGTGCGGGCCTGACGCCTCGGCGCCGTGGACCACGGCGCCGAGATGTGTTACCTCGGCGCCGTGGGTCACGGCTCCGACCCCCTGGGTCCAAAAACGGAATTAAAACTACCAGGGGTCTAAATGTGAATATTTTTCAAAAAAAGGCTAAAATAGAAAAAATTCGACGCAACCCCGCGCCAATTCGCACTTTCGAGGTAACACGTCTCGGCGCCGTGGTCCATGGCCCGCACCATGGCGCCGAGGTCCCAGGCCCGCACCAGTGTGGCGGCCTGCGTGGCGCCGACGTGGCAAGCACCTCGGCGCCACTACTCACGGCGCCGAGCTCGGCGCCGTGGATCAGGGCACCGAGCTCGGCGTCGTGGATCAGGGCGCCGAGCTCGGCGCCGTGGATCTTGGCGCCGAGCATGCGGCCTTTTCCTGGGGCACGGAGGGTTGCCTTCTTTCGTTCTTTTCCTCTGTCCCTCTCGCTTGCACGCCGCCGCCTCCCCTCCCCTCCCCGCCGCGGCCGCCCGCGTCCCCGCCCGCCGCCGCCTCCCATCCCCGCCGGCGTCCCCGGCCTCCCGCCTCGTCGCCGCCGCCCCGTGGTGCCGCCGCCTCCCTGCCGCGGCCGCCCGCGTCCCCGCCCGCCGCCGCCTCCCGTCCCCGCCGGCGTCCCCGGCCTCCCGCCTCGCCGCCGCCGCTTCCTGTCTGCCTCCCCGCCGCTGCTTGACATTGTGTTTGTAAGTTGTAACCTTGGGCTTACATATGATGCAAATTGCTAAGAACCCTGTTGTATGAGCTAGTTCCCAAAGTTTCAATCTCTTAGTTTGTGCATGTGCATACATGTGTAATGTGTTTACGTGCTTGCAATCTATATGGGTTTATATATTTGATCGATATGTTTGTGCGGACATGTGTATGTGCGTGAGTTGCTCAGTGCCTCATATAGGTGGTTCCACACATTAGGAGAAAACTTGGTTTTCTACTGTGTTTCGTGTGGAAATTGACAATATGTCATTAACAATTGTGCACTCCTCTTATGGTGCAACTCTTTTATGGGTATGCACACATATGTGTGTTGGGTACTATCTATGAGGGAGTCTGGATTTTTAGGCTAAAGTAGACTTTGGAGGAGAATGATGCAAAATGTAGTATACTATGTGCTTGCTGTGTTGCACTGAAAGCCAATCGTGTGAACTTTTGAAGTAATAAGTATGATGTTCTTCATGGTAGAATATGGTTTACGCTTGTTGTTCGTTACGTTTCATAGTTCGTCTAGTTGTTTTTCCATACGCAACTTGCTATGTTTCTTGTTTAATTTCTTATTATTTCCATATTTTATTCATGTTCAATTTTTTGTTTACTTCTATGTTGGACTGACAAATTCAATTTTTTTTGTAGGATGGCGCAATTGCACCTGCTAGACCCGTACTACGAGGAGAACCACCGAGGACGGCTCACCGCGGAGGGGAGGGTACTGCCTTCATCACTTCTTGTACAATTAATTATTTATGTTGATGCATTAACTAAAAAAACTGGTGTATTCTATACAGGAGCTGCCCATCCTTCGTCCTCGAACCCATGACGGGTTCCTGGACATGCGGTACGACGAGAGGTACACTCCCTTCCTGGAGAGGGCTGGCCTAGACGCCATCTCTTACCAGGTTCGCCGTGGGTTGCCCACCTTCAACCCCTCGGCCATCACTGCACTGGTTGACAGGTATTCTCCTAAACCATTGCTCCACTTGCATGTTCATTGTTTATTGGCTATGTGCGCCTCAAATTCTCTGACATGTAGTCCTCTTTTTTGTATCATGTAGGTGGAGGCCGGAGACTCACAGCTTCCACCTCCCTTTCGGGGAGATGACTATTACGCTCGAGGACACTACGAAGATACTTGGTGTCGCCATTCACGGCCGTCCAGTGATCGGACCGTGCGTGGCTGCTGGTTGGAGAGCCCGAGTAGAGGCCTTCCTTGGGACAGAGCTTCCTCCTGAGGCAGGCCATCGCACTTCTGGGGTTCCAATCACCTGGCTCCGGCAGACTTTCAGCATGTGTCCTGAAGATGCGGACGAGCAGACAGTTGCCTACTACTGCAGGTAGGGGTGCATATCGAGCCAACTCGTCATCTTATCGAGCTTTTTCTAAAATTGACATAGTTTGATTTAATATCATTTTACATATAATTGCAGAGCATGGATCGTGCACTTGTTTGGCTGCATTCTCTTCCCCGACGCAACGGGGGACAGCGCGTCGTGGATGTACATCCACTGCCTCACTGACTGGGACACGGCGGGGCAGTACAGCTGGGCTTCCGGGGTGTTGGCGTTCCTTTACCGCCACCTCTGCGAGGCGTGTCGTCGGACTTCGGCGAACTCGTCAGTAGGTGGTTGCCTCTACCTCCTCCAGCTGTGGATGTGGTGTCGTCTACCAGTTGGTCGTCCCACGGTTTTGCCTCCTCGTCCATGGTTCGCAGAGGTTCCTCTTCGTCGACGTCCGACACTTGCATATCTTTGGGACCAGGTCGCAGTTCCCTACGCCAGGACGAAGCGGGCCTACCTAGAGTACATGAACGAGTTCGATGCGCTCACGGCCTCCAATGTAAGTTAATTCCATTTGGTATCGTGATTTTCATTTGTTAGTATATGACCTTACAAGTAAATTGTTGCTATGCAGGTTAAGTGGGAGCCGTACGCCGAGCAAGAGGTGGAGGCCATTCAGTTCAGCGCACTGTGCAGCATAGATGAGGCCCTCTACAGGATGAGGTGCCCCCTAATCTGTTTCTATGCTGTTGAGTATCACCTGCCACATAGAGTTGCACGCCAGTTTGGTATGAGGCAGCTGTGGCCAGTAGCGCCATTCTCCACGTCTGTGGCCTTGCACAAGTAAGTGATATGCAATTTCAATTCTAACCTTGGATTCCAATTGCACAGAGCTTTTCCTAATTTTAACGATAATATTACGTGACATGCAGATTTGATCGTCAACGACAGAAGAAGGTCACAGACTTCGAGCAGCACCACCACGTGTACGTTGACGAGTGGGGACACTTTCAGGACCACGTGGATGACAACGACGAGCCGCACAGCAACGAGCACTTCCGGCGGTACCAAGTTTGGTACCAGCGTGCGACACGGTCCAAGCTTAAGGGACAATGGACTCAAGATGACTATGCTGACATTGAGTCCTCCTCCGACGACGACACGTCCTACGACCAGTCTACTCGACTTGGGACGCAGGTGGAGATAGCACCAGTCCTGGACCGTGTGGTAATGTTCAATCTCATTGCTTATTTTCCAATAGACATAAATACCACTACATATAGCAAATTATCCATTCTTTTGCTTGTTTGCAGGGCAACACCCTGAAGCAGTCTGTACAGGACATAGAGCGTTTCTCCAGGATAGTCGGCGACGTCAGGACGCGTAGCTTCCTAGAGGTAAGCTTCGACAAAGCCACTCACAAAATTAGTACCTAATATCTTCGTATCTTGTTGGTTAACAAAATGTTGGATGACAGAGGCTAGCAGGTCGGCTACGTCGTGCGGCTGGTCGTTGTGGTTGCAGCACAGGCGCGACGAGGGACGTAGACGTGCCTTCGATACGACTTGCAGACCCGACGCGGCGAGGGTCGTACACGGGACAGAGCTCGTCCCCCACGTGGAGCGACACTTTCCCGGTCCAGGGCGGTGAGGACGACGACGAGGACGAGGTGGAGCAGCAGACTTACGATGAGATTGGCCCGTCTCAGCTCGTAGACACTCCTTCGACTCAGCCTCTACCACGCAGACGCCGCCGCTCGCCTAGCCGTTACACTCCAGGCACAGACGCACTTGGTAAGGCTAGGAGGTAGTGACGGAGACTAGCCGTTTCACCTGTACAGGAGCTGTTATAACGTTATGTACTATTTGTACTTTGTTCGTATGGACTGAGATGTGTTATTAATGAGCTACTTGTTGTATATATGTGTATATGTTATGTTCATGTGATATTTGTGTTTAGAGTGGCTCCAAAAAGAGTGGAAACTCTGCCGAAATTTTATTATGAAGTTTATTTCTATTCAGCTAAGCTTATTATCTCGGCTTTTCGCATGCAATGATTCCCACGTGTCTTATTATCACTTTCCCTCCTTTCGTCCAATTGTTCCTATCACAGTTGTCCTAAAAAAAATTCAATAAATTCCTTCCAATAAAACAACATAACATGATCGAAAAATGTTATTGCCAGTTCAACATATCTTTCACGGTCAGCATTGTACAAAAATCACAAATACACTAATCATTACTTCACACAAAACTCGTTCGTACTCTACCAAGCAAATTTCTTAATTTTCATAATTGCAAAAATAATTTACGTAGCACCAAAATGTACTCCACATCAAAATTTTATTTTTCAAAAACCATTAACAACGTACCATAATCTTTTTAAAAAAACTACAATAAATTTTCTACATGTATCATCTGTAATACATATCTAATTTTCAAAACATACGTCGTATTTTTTTGCTCTCTTTAAATAAATAAATATATTACATAATATTACTATAATTAAATAATCCAAATAAAAAATACAACAAGTAATTCATTTTTGCCAGGTGGCAGCCAGCTCGGCGCCACGAGCCACGTCGGCGCCGCGCAGGCCGCCACGCTGGAGCGGGCCTGGCACCTCGGCGCCATGGACCACGGCGCCGCGACGTGTTACCTCGGCGCCGACCCCCTGGGTCCAAAAACGGAATAAAGACGTCCAGGGGTCTAAATGTGATTTTTTTAAAAAAAAGGGCTAAAATAGAAAAAATTCGGTGCAAGTGGAACTGGCCCAGGCTAGCCGCTGGGAGGGTCTGCGGCCTGCGCGTACCTGACGCTAACTGCTTGCGGCCTGTCACACGATGTGCCGACCCGGGTTGGCGTTGTTAGAGTTGAATCACACAGCTCTTCTTAGACCTTCACAGTGGCTACCAATATCTTTCTCTGGGGTATGCTTCACGCACAGTAGGAGATAAGGGACCTCAGGATAACACACACAAAGGGAACTTGTCTCAGTTTATTTCATTCAATAGCCAACCACTTAAATACTTAAACATGCAGGCAAGACTAGCTAATGTGCAGGCCCACTAAAGACGTGCTCCACTTATGGACCTATTCTCAAGCCTTGACTCCTACTAACATGCAACTAACCCATGCAGCATGCAGCCTGTTGGTTTCTCAGCTCACCTGCAACACCGTTTCTCACGGCACGTCCGCGTCGCACGGAACGTCGGCACCTCGCCATGCATGCGCTTCAACTCAAGTCACCAGCTTGTACATCTCACACTTGCTGCTAGCATGCACAAGCCTACACAAGGATATTCACTACATAGAAATAAACATGCATATGCACTAATGACAAGATTATAGCTAACAATTATCCCCCTAATCTTGTCATCATGTCTCCACTCACAGAAGAGCCGGTTCGTCGCTTGCGTAACCTTGAGCTAACAAAGCTTTCTCCTCCTTTTCTTTCTTAGGACATTCCCAAGCAAAATGTCCAAATTCTTCGCAGTTGTAGCATTGTACCTTACTTTTATCTTTGCGCCATTCGCCGCGTCCACGACCGCGACCTCGTCCTCGCGACGAGTCATTTCCTCTTATCATGAGAAGTTGCTCTTCTGTCCGCTTGTCCCGCCCCTTGAGAAGCTCCTCGTGCGCCTTCAGTGATCCAATGGCCTCCTCTACAGCCATCTTGTTGATGTCACCAAATAACGCTATCGACGAAGCAACATTTATGAATTTGTCAGAAACGGATCGTAGCAGCTTCTTCACGACATACTTCTCTTCCATCGCGTCTCCAAGCTCACGAATGCGCCCAACGAGCGTCGTGAACTTCGCCGCGAAATCATCCATGGACTCTGCATCACTCATCTTAAGGTTATCAAAATCCGAGCGCAAGGATTGGATCCTTGCCTCCCGGACACGCTCGACGCCCACATGCATGGAGTGTAGCGCCGTCCACACATCAGACGCGGTCTCCTTCTCCGCAACTCGCAGCAGAGTCTCGTCGTCGATCGACTGGGAGATGATTGTCAAGGCCAGCATGTCCTTGCTCTCATCAACGTCTTTGGACGAGTTCTCGCGAACAACGGCACCCCATGCGCCGTTGGCTCGCAAGAGATACTTCATCCTCATCGCCCACGCCGCGTAGTTCGTCCTTGTCAGCATCGGGAATGGAAGCCTCCCCGCCGTCGTAGTCGTCGTCGAGTTGCCCAAGCCACTGCTCACAATGGCTCCGCTCGGCGAGTTGTCACCACGCGGCATCGTCTTCATCATCACCTTGCTCTGATACCAAATGTTAGAGTTGAATCACACAACTCTTCTTAGACCTTCACAGTGGCTACCAATATCTTTCTCTGGGGTATGCTTCACGCACAGTAGGAGATAAGGGACCTCAGGATAACACACACAGAGGGAACTTGTCTCAGTTTATTTCATTCAATAGCCAACCACTTAAATACTTAAACATGCAGGCAAGACTAGCTAATGTGCAGGCCCACTAAAGACGTGCTCCACTTATGGACCTATTCTCAAGCCTTGACTCCTACTAACATGCAACTAACCCATGCAGCATGCAACCTGTTGGTTTCTCAGCTCACCTGCAACACCGTTTCTCACGGCACGTCCGCGTCGCACGGAACGTCGGCACCTCGCCATGCATGCGCTTCAACTCAAGTCACCAGCTTGTACATCTCACACATGCTGCTAGCATGCACAAGCCTACACAAGGATATTCACTACATAGAAATAAATATGTATATGCACTAATGACAAGATTATAGCTAACAGGCGTCTGGATGGCCGAGACGCGGGGGGAGGCGGGCCGCACGCCCGCCCGGCGGTAGGAGGCCGAGCCACGCGCGTGGGAGGCGGGATTTTTGTCAGCCCCGTCGTCCACCCTGCTGAGCCGCAGATGCCTCTTTTGGCAACCAGCTTTCTCTTTGCTTTTCTTATGGGCCGGAGCAGTATTGTGCTGTGTTTGGGCCAATGGCACCCTAACCGTACCCAGTGCTTTCTTGCGGTAGATGTGCCATAATATCGTGCTTACAGTGCAGGGAGTTCGATCTGATCCCCTGCCACTGAAATGTTGTGAGCTCCAGGACGACGCTCACGGACCCCTGGATCCGGCCCCCACGCAAGTACAATATGATGGTCACAGTACACGTGTTTGTAAGTTTGTCCTGATGTACAAACAATCTAGGAGTAGTATTACTTTTAGCTGCCACACTCGAATGTCGCAGAACCGGCTAAACTGGCCCTCAATACTGCTAAGCTAAAAGACGGACACGTTGTATTGCGCGTCTACAGCCGATGGTGAACGAGCAAAACTTCCATTCGCCTCTTGTCAGTGCGCTGCTGTAAATCCTGTGGCAGTATACGCTGTTTCAGAAGGTTGCTACCAGGTTTGTCCTGGGCCCTGGCGCTTCACGCTTCACAGTCACACTGGTCAACTCGGGCGGGTTGTTTTAGCCTGATGATTTTTAGATCTCATTCGTTGAGACTTTAGCTTTTGATTTTTGATTTCTAACTTCTAGTTTTTTAATTTTATTTTTTTACTTTTTGATTTTTTTAGCTTTTTTCCTTTTCTTTTTTCATATTCCTCTGCATTGTCTATGATAGGTTAACTTATGTTTTTCTATTTTAATTTTTTTAAATTTAATTACACCAAAAAATCACCAATAGCTACAGTACCAAAACAGTGAAAAATAAACCGAAATGAGTAACACCTTAGTCATAATATGAACATTTGTATGAATATATCAAATATCGATGAACAGTGCCAAAAACTTTCAACGGCCGGGTGTGCCAGCCGTTTCGGCCCAACAAGGCGCGGCCAAAGGCCCGAGCGCGCGTGCGCACAGCTGGGGGATGGGCGATGCATGGACAGATGAGATTGGGCCGCGTCATCGTCGTCTTCTACCTTCTGCCGCTACAGGGCAGCAGAACAGAGCAGCGGTGGCGACGGTCGATTGAGCGTCTGCGAAGGTCGCTGACGGCAACCAAGGACATTTGCAGGTTTCTCAAGGTCTTAGGGTTCCATTTTCGAGGTTGGTCGGACTTGAAGAGCGATGAATTTTGGCCTACGGCGAGAGGAGGCGGCGCGAGTTAGAGCATGACACAAGGCAACTCCGGTGGACATCCGGCGAGTTGCTAGGGTTTTTAACCATCTACGGGCCAAGGCGGAAGTGGCTTAGGCTGGGATAGCTCCGGTTTAGCTGTCCACGGTGACCCCCTAGTGATCAGCGGCGGCGCACGGTGATGGCAAGGAAGAAACCGAGAAAAGGCTCGGCAAGCTAGGCTATGAATTCTTTGTGGCTTAAAGATTCTCTGGTTGCTAGGAATTGAAAAAGCATCAATCGAATTGCGGGATTGGTCGGAGGAGCTTACCGGTACAGGGCGAGATGGAGATGGCGGTGCAGCGGCTCCGAGGATGATTTCAGGGTTTGGTGGTGCTATTGAGGAAATCTCAAAGTGGTTTGGAGGCTTAACTAGGCTTAAGGATGGCCGAAAGGCAGTGGGAGCGATAGAGTGAGGGCGAAGTTTCTGGCGCGAGATTAAGGCGGTGGCAACTCGGCGCAGTCAACAAGGTAAGACTACAGGCAAGCTGGCGCAGGTCTTTACTCCTGGCAGAGCAGGGTATGCTGACGGGAGCAAGACTCAGCGGTTGAGGCGTTGGCCGCACGGCTCACTGAGTTGCGACAGTTGCGGCAGAGAGGCGGCAGCGCTCGGGGACGCCAGCGAAGAAGAGAAACGGGAAGGACGAGAAAGGAAAGCGGAATTTAGCTGGGAATTGTCAAAAAGGGAAAGAAATCTGAATTCAAAAGAAATTCAATAAATTTCAAATTTTTGAGAATTTCTGGGTTGTTTCAGACACCATCACATATCATGTATCACCATCCTGTACTAACGAAGGAAGGGTGAGATTTGTCTTGTTTCTGGTCTAGCCCGGTAGTAGTAACAGGCTGGATAGACATTCTACCGGGTAGTTAGGCAGATCCTTGCGCATCCCTAGGGCCCCTTGTGGACCATAGGACCTGCGAATCTAATGTAGTTCACCATGAGGACCGTGGATTCGTTTTGGCTTAAAATCGATTTATATCTGTACTGTTTATAATAACTAATTTTTAAATGATACGTTTTTATGACGATGTCAATAAAAAATTATATTGAAAAATGTACTAAGTTCAGCTGTACCTGCTAAAATGACATACGACTATTTTTCTATACATATTACCTTTTACGAACAGACAAAATTCAAATATTTAAATCATAAACTATAAACCATTGACTAAAAAAAACCTACCCACCCCCAGGCTTCTATTTGGCGCAGCACCCTCGAGAAGAGAAACTTGGCCCAAGGCGGCGAAGGCTACATCGGCCTACCTTAAGCCTGGCCCTGCATCTGAAACAATCGATGCCCGTGGCACGGCTTTGTGTTAGTTATGTCATACGGGTCGAAGTCGATTTTACTTTCTGGGCCCGTTAGTATTATCTCGATGCAATTCGGATGCACGTCACCAGACATGGTTGGCTTTCATAAATTCTTCAAAAACCATGGTCGGATGTGATTCTACTACTTAGTGAAGGTACGTACATTGGATCGATCATTGTTCTAGAATGCTTACCCCGATTTCAGTTTCAAGTCCTCCTTTTGAAACGATTTTCAGTTTAAGTCAAGCACGCCTCGAATGCTCGTACATTTCTTCAAGAGACAGCGACCCATTTAATCTATTTGTTTAAAATCTGCAAATTGCAGTTGGGAAAGTTGCAAGTTGAGATCGAATTGGGCCCAAACGAGTAGACGACCACATGCACGCACGTGCGTGTGGTCGGTACGTGCATATGCCATGCATAAGATCAATTCCAACTTTGTAACTTTTTTTCGCGTTCCGCCCTCGTGCTACTTTGACGCGCGCCGCAATTCATTATTCGTCACGTCACTTTTACATACATGCATAAATAATAACTGTACAGACGCAATCACATCACATGCAACGTGATGGGCCAAGACGACGAGTACCTCTCCCTGTACCTCATGGCGCTCGCCGCCGCAAGCCAAGCCGGCGCCACAACGGACGGGCAACACAACGTGCCGTCACCGTCGGCATCGCCCGAGCTCCGGTTCCGGTGCCCCCTCTGCGGCAAGGCGTTCGCGTCGTACCAAGCGCTAGGCGGCCACAAGGCGAGCCACCGCAAGCCAGCGACGGCCGCGCCGGTGCACGAAGACACGGAGCCGTTCCGGCAAAAGGAAGACGCGGGGCCAGCGGCGTGCGGCGGCTCCGGGCGACACATCTGCTCGGTGTGCCGACGGGGCTTCGCCACGGGGCAGGCACAAGCGGTTCCACTACTTGCACGGGCCGTCGGTATCTGCGTCGGTGTCTCGTGGGTCGTCAAGCGTGGGTGGTTTTGACCTGAACTTGGTGCCCATGGCGCCGGAGATACGACAGGGCAAGGAGGCAGAGGTGAAGAGCCCCTTACCGGCCAAGAAGCCACGCCCGTCAAATTCTACGTAAACTCCGCAGAGATGCCAGTTCAGATGCAAGCTGTGTTCATCGTCTCTTCTTTTCATAGTAATCATTATTTATCAGACTAATAAATTATAAATTATAGACACGCTATAAACCATAGTTTAAAAGAACAAACTTAGGCTCTACTTATTTGAGCTTGAGTTTCTGACTTATTTTTTACTATTCATAAATTTTATCTTTTTCTAAACTTTTGGCTTTTTTAGCTTTTTTGCCGGTTCTTTTTTTCTGTATTCGTTTGCGTTGTCCGTGATAAGCTAACATATTTGTTCTATTTTTAAAATTTGTTAAATTTAATTACGTCAAATAAGTCACCTTCAGCTACAATGTAATTTCAACCAGCTATAGTGTATTTTTTTGCTGTAAGCCATAGCTTTTTAGTCCAACCGAACGGGGCCTTATAAATCGAGGGTCAATTGGTATGTACTGTGGCCGCTACCTAGCTCTTGATTAGGGTGTGAACAAGGAACGCGTGCCATATGTTTCCTTCGGTCTTTCGGTGCAAGGATAATCAAAATAGTATTACCAATCATCTAGGTCTTGCAAAGTCGCGGTTGATCATAACTACCGTACCAGAGTTGCTAGCTAGGATTATTGAATGGGTCAGTGATCAACATTCGCCACAGAACATTGCACCCTATGTAAAGTGATACTGTTGAATCAGTGTCTTATATAGGGCGCTAACGTTACTCCAGTAGGGGCGGTGGTAATGCGAGCTTTGTAGGATTAAACGGGATCAAACGGTTCACATCGAACTTCTTATTTGATAAGCTGGCAACATGGTTGATTTTCGTGGATGCTAAGCGGGAGACAACCTTCAAATGAGAGTGGAAAGACGGCCTCGGCCGGGGTCAGACTTTAGGCCCAACATACTACCTGAACCCAATCTAACACTGTAGCTTATGGCTGTGGCTGGCTGAAATTGCACTGTAGCTTATGGCTTATTTCACTGTAGCTGGCTGAAATTGCACTGTAACTGAAGGTGGCTTATTTGGTATAATTAAATTTAAAAAAAATTAAAATAGAAAAAATGGGTTAGCCCATCACGTGTAATGCAAACGAATACAGGAAAAAAAGAACCGGTAAAAAAACTCAAAAAATCAAAAAAAAATAGAAAAAGACGAAATTTAGGAATAGTGAAAAATAAGCTAGAAGCCAGAAGCCGAAGCCGAAACGATCCCATTGCGCTCGAAGCCGACCGGACCACCCTCCATTCCAGCCTGGCCCTGCGCCCGACCGGCTGAGAACCGACTGCTCTCGGCCAAACGGGGCGGGCCAAATATATGTTCGAGATATGATACTGTTGGTTTAGTCTATGTACGATATGGCACGAATAATAAACGGGTCATGCCGATCTGATCCGATCGAACGTACCGTACTTGGACCAGCACCTCAGCACGACACACACAATAACTCTTTGCCAAATATATGTTCGAGATATGATACTGTTGGTTTAGTCTATGCACGATATGGCACGAATAATAAACGGGTCGTGCTGATCTGATCCGATCGAACGTACCGTACTTGGACCAGCACCTCAGCACGACACACACAATAACTCTTTCTATGTTAGTGAAGTAAAATTGTTTTTTTGTTAGCAATAAAATTACTTGTGTTAGAGTTATCACACTCTTCTAAACATGAATGGGTGACTTATGAGCAAAATTACTTACGACTGGCAATAAATTACTTGTAATTAGTAGTAAAAATACTTGTAATAGAGGCTCACCTAGTTTTCTAATTCGATGAGTTTGCTTTAAAATTTTTAATGTTTGTAGCCAAGGTGCAAATGCTCAGGACTGTACTACTCGGCACGCTTGAATTGACCTGTAGATCTGCTTGATTGGTTTTATTAGCATCTTGTGGCTTTTCTCTTCATATTTCAATGCAGGTGCGGATTGATGATTTTCCATGGTATGTCCATGTTGATCTCAATTGATTGAAATTTTAGTGAGGGCTAAAAATAAACCATGCTGAATTGCTGACTACTTCCGAAGACATATAGCATTTGTCAAATTCACTAAGCTTCTTTCTTTGTCAGTCCCAAGATGCCACGAACTTGTCCTAAGTTGAGGTAAGAACCTCAGCGTTCTTTTCGTTAGTTGGATTTATTAAATTAGTCTCTTTTGAAGCTCCACTACATTTTCTTGTAATATCGTTATAAAAGTTATGCTTGAATTCAGAAAAGTTTTCCTGAAGATTGTGCTGATTGCTGAGCAACCTTTTGTCATGAAAGTTCCTACCCTTACTGCCAGGAGATGCCAATCTGCCTGTAGTACAAACCGAGTCAGACCACAGCATTAGTAATCATATAATCTATATTGCATTAGCTGGCATTTGACAGCAAGTATTTTTCCCCTTCGTGAATGTTGCGTATATATAGCTTGCACAGGTGGCTAGTCATGTGTACCATAATGTGGTTAGTTAATAGTTATGAAGATGTTTCGTAGCATCTATGTTTTATCTAACGTGCTTCTTCTGTTCATGCAAGTTTGAGCTTCGAGATAAACGGTTTTACTTGGAAGTAAATTTTGAACATTGTGGTAGAGTCTGCCTGCTTAGTCATGTAACTTTCTTTAAACTTACAATGACTATAATATAATGTGAAGAGGACAAAGTTGTTTAAACTTTCTTTTTGCGAGACACAGTTGTTTTAATTACCAGCTGTTGTTCAAACTCACACTCATGTGGCACAAGGTTCAGTTACACCTAGGTGATAAGGCATTTGGTCCAAGAAGCCAAGAAGGTGTGCTGTTTCATTGTTGTTTCTCCTGATGCGCTGAATTGTGACTTTGCAATAGCTTGCAATGAATTTCAATCAACATAATCATGCACCTTCCATGTAATTTTCTTTCCTAATCAACATATCTGCAAAGATTCGCGTGATCTATGAATATTACTGATTTGTTTAGCTGGTACCAAAGGTGTATGTTGTATTATACTCTAATTATCATTTTTATACGCAGCAACCCCTAAATCAAACCAAAGTTTGTGAGATACGATACAAGCATGCATAATATCAAGAACGAAGTAGACGAATTCTATAAAGAGAACCAAATAATGGTGACGAAATAATCATAATGAGAGAGAAAGATTTGATGAAGCTGACTGCGAATTCCTTAAGCACGAATTCGAAAAAAGTACAATTGATTGTCACTCTCTAACAATCCTCTTAAACCTTTTTGGATCTCAAATCCTTGTCCTATATAAAAACCTAGTGCTAGACAATAACCGTACTCAACATGTTGCATATAGTGTTCTATTTGCAGAATGAGATCCCTGCAGATTGATGCTTCAATTTGCCTTCCCAGGCGATACGTGCAACCGCAACCGATATGTGTGGCCTCTTGGCTTCAGGGCCTGATCCTGATGTGGGTTTCAGTAAGGCACCCGCCGCCTGTTTGTTGGCCTGACCCTGCTGCTAGTAAGGTTGTCAAGAGGCATCTTTGCAGCTGCAGATAATGGGAGATGCGTTGGGGCGTGGTGCGATGTGCTCAAATTCCATGACGATGTTGTGCATCTTACACTAACTGATGAGATCTATGTTGTCAAAAAGCAAACTTTTACATACGCCTTTAGAAGACCAAAGAAAGGGGAGAGAGAGATTTACTCTCATACTCCTCACTGAAACTTCTTTAAGAGTAAAACTGTGATTTGGACACATCTAGCACTGATGCGCGCAAAAATTCCAATTTTGGCCCCCTCAGCGAAAAATTTCCGCTTCTGGCCCCTGCCCGACCGTGGGACTGCGCTGTCGCGACACCAAACTTCCTGTTTGTTGGCCTGACCCTGCTGCTAGTAAGGTTGTCAAGAGGCATCTTTGCAGCTGCAGATAATGGGAGATGCGTTGAGGCGTGGTGTGATGTGCTCAAATTCCCTGATGATGATGTGCGTCTTACACTAACCGATGAGATCTATGTTGTCAAAAAGCAAACTTTTACACACACGCCTTTAGAAGACCAAAGAAAGGAGAGAGAGATTTACTCTCATGCTCCTCACTGAAACTTCTTTAAGAGTAAAACTGTGATTAACTTGCTGAAGCTATTGGCTTCGTACTACTGGTTGTAGACGCGGATCTACATCTAATTCCGACAAAATATTCTTGTTCCGAAGTCAGAACGTGGCTTCAAACAGCTCAAGCTCCTTTCCTGTTACCAGATGCTGCTGCTACAAATCTTATTCTCCCGCGGGCAAATAATATGTTCGACGATTTGTTAATGTGGTACCGACACGGGACAGGCCTATCTATCATTATTCATTTTAGTATTCCTCCCGTGAAGAAGGCTCATGAATGATGGAGGAATCGCCTAACGGGTAACGTACCGGCACACGGAGGAGGAGTTGAAGAAACCAGCCTGGAACAATCAATTTCGCATCCTTCTGGGCTGGACAGCAACTGTGATGAGCCTGCGAAGGGAACCGCGCGCTTCGTTCGTGCTACGGTCACGGGCTCACGGTTGGGAGTTAACTCGGATTTGCCATCGTTTTACTCCATCCTCCGTTCCACCGTAAGGTAATAAAATCAATCTTCCCCTGAATCTACGAGACCATCTAACGAAAAGCTTATGTAGAGATTTAGATGCAAGAATGTAGTATTATTGAATTAAATAGAACACTGTCGAATGTAGAGCACCGGCGTTGGTGAAATGGGAAAGCCGTTGCTGTGCGCAGCAAGTGATGTAACACGCGTCGTAGCTGAGCACCGGCAGCGCCGATCGATCTATCTACGCGTTCGTGATTGCATGATTGGAGGTTCACGCGAAGAACTGGGATCTACGGCTGTCGCCACCCTTTTGCACCAGCTTTTTCGAGATTTTTAATCATCCCAACCATCGTATATCTGTCTACGCGTTCGTAATTGTATGATTGGAGGTTCACGCGAAGGATTGGAATCTACGGCTGTCGCCACCTTTTTGCGCCAGCTTCTCGAGATTTTTAATCAGCCCAACCATCATGTATGTAGTTGTGAACGGAAGCATGTACAGTGTGCTCACCGACTCGCTAGCCAGAAGTGGAGCGAAATAATATATCAGAAAGAATCGAACAACTGTTCATCCATCCTAGGCCATAAGCATTCAAGTACTCAAGTGACTAATGGCACCTCGTTTCAATTATGAACTAGTAGTAGGAAATGTTAACAAAAACAGGTCCATCAAGACGAACTCTAGATAACTCCTTCCCGTCCATAAATATACGTCATTTTTAATTTTTATGATCTCTAATATAAAACTTTAATTATAATTTATTATCATAATATGCTACCAAAAATAATAAAAAATATATTACGAAAGAATTTTACAAAACAAATCCAATATATTATTTTTATATAGTCAATTTATATATTTTAACATATATTAATAATCAAAACTTGAAAAGCTTAACCACACGGAATCCAATAACCTACATTTGTGGACAGAAAAAGTACCCTACTCGGGTTAGCATTTGGACCACAGAAAATAAGAAACGTCCGGTGACACTGTTGTCTTCTACGAAATACAAATAATTGTTCAATGAAAGTGAATACTAGGACATATTTCATCCAGGAAGCAAACGCCAAAGATAGAGGGTGTTTTGATGGTTTTTATCTATGTTTTATTATACAGCAACGGATGATATAGACGTTGATATGAATAGTGCGTATAATTTTAGACTCAAAAGTCGTTTAAAAAATATACTTAAAAAACCATCTTATTATTACGATGTTTGGATTTTTAATCTTTGGAGATGCTAGAAGACAAAAGGAAACAGACCATATCCTGCCAAACAGATCTGGCCAGCGGGACACACACTCAACAGAAGACAAGCAAGCGCATGAAAAAAAAGACAGATCTGTGATTGAACAAGGATGGAATAATACAATGATAAAAATATAAATAAATCTCAATGGTACAGTACAAGGGAAGAGAAAGAGAAGGAAGAATCCGAGACGATCAATCATCGAGCGCGAGTGGAGCTACACAGGAGGCCAGCCTGGCCGCCGGGGACGGAGCGGCCCGTAAAAAATAGACAAGAATACAGCACAAAAAGGGGTGGCACGCACGCACGGACGCAACGCAAAGGCCAGGGAATCCGCGCGTCCGCAAGGTACGGTGCAAGCGGCTGCATAATTGTGTCGTGGCGCGTCTCGACGGCTGGGCTGGTGGCGCCTAGGCGAGCAGGGCGACGAGGCCCAGCGCCACCGCGCATGCCGACACCATGCTCCCTGCCATCGTCTGCATTGTCCTTCCTGCCGCGCTCTGCAGGCACCACGCACGAGGCATTAGTTAACAATCAGCAACGTAGCGAAGTAAAAAAAATTCTCCTACAGTTCTAGTTCGAGTCACATGGCAGCAAATTGTAAATGGTTTCTACCCTACACGCAAGCGTTGATTGTTAGCTATTGGTTAGTGGTAGCAGAGTTGTTTATGGGCGCAGTGCAGGTTATAATACTACTCGATGAACTGGTAAGTACCAGCTAATACTAGTAGTACCAGAGACTGGACTTTCAAATGTATGCATTAACTACTGTATGTCCGTGTAGCGGCAGGAAGCACATGCGTTCCTGGCCAACATGTCGGGGGCAAATGGATCTACTCTATTCTCACACAGGTTAGGTGGTGCTGTTACAAAACTAAGGTCCAATTAATGAGTACGCCAATTAGATTAACTGCACTGTCAACCCTAGTTTCTAAGACTAAAATCATTGATCACTGTTTGTTTTATCCTCGGTGCAGTGGTGGTGGTAACAACGGTAATGCTTGCTTAACGTGACGGCTAGAGTTTTATCGCTGCGTCCAGCTAGCAGTTGTGCCGTCGGTTTGTGAGACAGTGCAGCAGTAGTGAAATGTAGACGGGCAATGTTGGTTCGGATGACGTATACAAGTGCAGAGAGTAACGTACCGCGGTGTCGGCGGCGGCAGAGTCGCCTGCGGGTCCGGGGGCGTCGGCGGTGGATGCGGCGGGGGCCTTAGCCTTGGAGGACTTGGGGGACTCGGCGACGGGAGCGGGGGCCGGGGCCTTGGAGCCCTTCTTCTTCTTCTTGGAGGACGTGGCGGGCTTCTTCTTCTTCTTGGCCGGCGCGGGCGCGGGGACCTCGGCGGGCTTGGTGGGGGCGGCGGCGGGTGTCTCTGGGACGGGAGCAGGAGGCGTGGCTACGGGTGTCTCCGCCGTCGGAGGCGTGGCCGGGGGAGGGGAGGCAGGAGGGGGGGTGGCCTTGACCTTGGGCGCCGGCGCGGGGGCCTTGGTGGACTTGGGCGGCGCCGCGGCGGGAGCCTTGGCCGGTGGCGGGGTGGTGGGCGGCGCGGCGGCGGGGGTGGTGGGCGGCGCGGCGGCCGGAGGGGTGGTGTCGGAGGGCGGGGCCGGGGTGGCAGTCGGCGTGGCGGCGGGGGCGGGCGTCTTCTTGGAGGAGGCCGGCGGCGTGGTGGCCGGAGCCGCGGCCGGGGCCGACGACTTCTGCGCGAGGGCGGAGTGCGCCGCGAGAAGGCAGAACAGCGCGAGGCAGAGAGCGCCGGCGCGCGCCATTGCGTTCGTGTGTGCTGTGCGGGCGCGCGCGAGGGCGGATGCTCTGCTCTGCGGTAGACAGTGGTGGGAGTGCCAGGAGCGGCGCGTGGAGAGGGATAAATAGCGCAGGAACGGGGAAAAGGCGAGGCGAAGGAGCGGCGGGAGATGCCGCGGCGCAACTGGCAGTGGGCCAGCGGGGCCATGTGGGGGTTGGGTGACGCCGCGCCCGCGCCAGTCGGTGGGATGGGAGGGCCTCGTTCGTTCACGTGGCTCGCTGGCCGCAGCGCAGCGCCGAGTTGTGCTGTACAGGGCAGACAGCAGGTGCAGATGTACGCATGCGTCAGGACGCGACGGCCCAGAGAGAGAAGTGGAGGGATTGGGCTCTTCGGCCCAGGAGTCCGGGACCGGCTGGCCGTTGGATGGAGACGTAAATGAGGAGATTTTAGAAAAAAAAAATGAGGAGATTTTACAGTTTTACTGATGGATTAGCTGATCGAAGAGAATGCTACACAGGGGCTGGCCATAGTTATCAATTCTATTTCGAAGTCATTTTGGTTTATCTCTTGTATAGAATATGTTCGCATCACTCTATTTCGGTGTATTGTTTTCAGATTTTAAAATTGTAATATAATAATATTTATTTATTTATAAGTATATATGTAATTATATACACACATAATTCACGTCAAATCTCACTTTAAATACATAACTATAGCATATAAATGAGGAGACATAAAAATAAGAGGTCACTTTAATTATACCTGGTGCCCAAATAGATGAAATAATAGATACTACAAATTCCAAACACAGTTCCCTTGTTTAGACACCTATTAAGAGTAAATTATCAAAACATCAAGTATTACAAATTGTTTAATGTGTTCTAGATGACCTGATCCCTAACGGGTGCATCTTGTCATAATAAAATAGCTGGGCCAGGACATATGGTAGATGACAAAGCAGATCATGAGCGGCATAGCCAGCTAACCCTATATATGTAGCTGGTACCAGAATGAATAGTACAGAATGGCCCGGTATTGATTGATATTGAGGCTGGTGCAGAATTAAGGCTGTTGTGTGCCGTTTTAGGTATTAGTACAGTATGTTTTGGCTATCTCAGCTGGTACCAGAATAGAACTGGTAAGTACACTGACAACCCAACGGGACGTTCTGGGCTTGGCCTAGCTTATCGTCTAGAATTTCATTTTTGCAGATGTACATAAAATGATCTGGCCTTAGATTGTTAGCAGGCTATACGTCCTTAACTGGCTATCCCCCAAATCTTTCACGTTTTGGAAGGCCCAATGTTGACGCTGTTTGGTTCTGAATTCCCTCCCATGAAAAAGAATCTCTTTTCTAAACAAAAAGTTTGAAAAAAGAGTCTCAGCTCCTTTGGTTAGCAGTGAAGCAAGTCGTCAGGACTCAGGAGTCGACAACTACGTGGAAATCAGAACAAGCTACATTTGATTCAACCTAGAGCCAAATGCAAGGACACACTGCTGTATGGATACGTTCTTTTCAGTTTATGATTTATAATTTTTTTAACAGATAAATTGAACGGTTTCTTTATCATCGTTTTGAAGCAATTTATCAAAATAGTCTTTTAGAAATAGCTTATTAACTTTTAATTTATTTATACAAACACTCATACTAGAGTCAAAATTTATAAACCACAGATATAAGATATAAGCCGTAACATAAAAGTGAAGGTTACCCTGTGCTTGTCCTTACTTTACTGAAAGTTTGAAACACACTAGCCTCATAGGCGCGGCGCAACGCCGCGCCAGGCACAGTGTGTACCGAAATAAAAGAGGCGATGATCCGCGAGGAGTTTTTTTTAAAAAAACCGAGGGCACATGCGTATTTTCGAAAAAGCTAAAGGGCTTTTTTGTAAAAAATTGAGGATCCGTATGTAACGAAATGAGGACCCGTACGCAATTTAGAAAACCGCGGGGCGCTATCCTGCAAATTGGAGGGGTGTTTTCAGAAAAAAAAGCGCCGCAAAAAAACCGCCAGGGACCTTTTCGCGAGGAAAAAGGATCTATTCGCGAGGAAAAAGGACCTCTACATAATTTTCGAAAAACTCAGGGAAACCGGCTCCCCCGGCCGTACGCGGATTTGCCCGCCACGCGCCGGCCGAGGGAGCGCCGGGGGGTGACGTGGGCGCGTCTGCTGGCCGAAACCCCCCCGGAAATACTGGACGTAGTATTAGCACATGCCTTGGGGATTGAGTTTGTCTGAACTCTGGACAATACCGATGGTCTGTCAGAAAACTTCGAAGTGAAATTTAGCCCGCTACAGGTCTCGTCTGAGAATTGCGCCCTGATCAATTCGGCTTCGGCTTCTGGTTTCTGGCTTATTTTTCACTATTCATAAGTTTCGTCTTTTTCTGAACTTTTGGCTTTTTGTTGAGCTTTTTTGCCGGTTCTTTTTTTCCTTGTATTTGTTTGTATTATACGTAATTGGCTAACATATTTTTTATATTTTTAAATTTAATTATGCTAAATAAGCCTCTGTCAGCTACAGTGCTTTTTCAGCCAGCTACAGTGTTTTCAACCGTAAGCCATGAGCTTTTCAGCCGAACCGATCACCACCTTGATCCTGCGGGTATGGACCGTTTGGCAGGAGTGAACATGACACATTGATAAAACCAGTTACCAGGCCACAGCTTAAAAAAACAGACCATAAATTATCCATCATAAATAAGCAACAAAATGGTTCAAAACCAAATAGTTAAAAGTAACAAGGAAAGCGTGCTAAAACTGCACTTAGGAAGAAAAACAAAGCGTGCTAAAACTGCACTAAGAAAAACAATGGCATATGGCCAAACTAAACTTTCCTAAGGAAAAGGATTATGGGACAACAAATGTAGCAGATAGCTAGCTGAATATCCGTACCTTCCTATGGATTAAAAAAATTATGTTATCCCAACACATTTAGTTGATATTATCGAGATTAGTTTGTCCAGCCCACGCCATCAGCTCTGCCTCTGTGCTTAGCTACGTTGTGCCTTCGTGCCCTCGGCTCTACTATGCATCTGGTAGAACTCTGTTTTTTGTTAGAGAATTTGTATGGTGATGAAATTTATTTTTTATAGATTTTTTCTATGTTTATTAGAGATTTGTTGAGAGGTGCAAATGGGAGTTGGGAGGGGCAAATGAACCGTCACCACCAACTTTCCCTTTTTTTATAGGTACAAAGCAAACACGCATACAACCCAAATCCACATCCACCTCACGCACACACACTAGGAAATTAAACAGATGCCCAGCGACCCTTTGAGGCATAGGAACATACTATCCTATTGAACGCACATACCTACGTATACCTAGAAATTATTAAGGGGCTGTTTGGTTGTCTGCATCGGGGTGGCTCGCACCAGCGCATGCAGGGAGATGGTGTTTGGTTGTCTGCATCGGGGTGAGAGCCTGCACGAGCGGATGCAAAAAAATCAACTGGAGCCAGGCTGAGGAGAAACGCGGCTGAGGACCTTCTCTACTCAGTCTGGCCACGCTCATGCAGCTGCATCAGCTCATGCAGGCAACCAAACAGGCCCTAAGTGAGCGTGTCCGCCAAGCAGCGCTTGAGCGTGGGCAGGCTGGGAGCGATGCTGCGCTCGCAGCCAACTGAGCTATACTCAGTTCTCACACTTTCTTTTAAGTAGCAGCAGAGATAAATAATTTAAGATAAGACAGCTTCATAGGGTATGCTGGTAGTGCTCATTTGAGCTCTTGCTTCAAGCTTAAAGCTTTTTTGCATTTTTTTGAGGCTTTTTCACTATAGCTGCTGTAAATTTTTTTAGCTTAATTAAATTTAAAAAAATTAAAAATAGAAAATAGGTTATCTCATCACGAACAATGTAAAGGAATACAAAAAAACCAAAAATCTAAAAAACAAACAAAATTAAGAAGCGAGAAGAATGCAATACCTAAAGTCTGAGGGTACTGTACATTTTTCTTGGGCTTATGAACCATGCCGAAAAGTGTATCGTGGGTTGTAAGAGCAAGTCTTATAATACAGCCTTCAGTTGGCTGTATTGATACTTACAGCCCACTTATCAGCCTACTCATATAGTAGTTACAGCCAGCTGAAGGTTGTATGATCTACCCCTTCCTCTCACAAAGTTTCTTGGTTCTTGTGTTTCAGCTGGTTGTAAGCTTACAGCCCACCTCTCTTCTCTCTCCTCCTCTCTCTCCTCCACCTCAGCATACAGCCAGCTTACAGCCTCTTATAATACTTGCTCTAATGAGGTTGACATCAAAGGCTGACAGACAGTGCCAGTAGTTCTTAGAAAAAGTGAAGCATACCTGAACATGTCCGAAATTTTAGCATTGGCACCCATGCAAGCCTCTTTTCATTAGTAGACGTTTTAGCCTGTGGCTTTTGTTTTTGGATTTTAGCTTTTTCAAAAGTTAAAAGTTTAAATGTTGAAATATGACAGCCTTTTAAAGTTAATTCTCCAAGTGGCTTTCTGAGGTTAAAACTATATACACCATTCACGTCGGCGTCTCCACATTCTCTACAGTATCAAAAAGCACAAACAAAAACCATCACACACAGCCAAAAATCACCAGCCGTAGTTCAAAAGAACACCCCATCCTACCTAAAGAAGCTCCAACCAACTGTAGCTTCTGGCTTCCAGCTATGGCTGTTGAATTTTGGTTGAAATTGCACCTTAGATCCAACGCCAGATCTAGAGCTCGGAGTTGGGCCGTATCATGCCGGTACGGTCTGAGTCCATCGTGCTTCAGGACGTTTCGTACCGTATCGGCTCGGCTCAGTTATCTCATCGTGCCATGCCGTGCCGACCTAACTCGCCTCCAGCCAGGCCCAAGCACGACCCAAAGCCCACCGTGCCGGTGTTCGTGCCGTGTCAGTCCAAGTCCAGCCCAAAGTAACTATACACGAGAAGGCGTTGGCGACGATGGTGGCAGCGGCTACCATCTTCCTTTGTCTCGTACCCCCTTGTTAAAAACTAATTGAAATTGGATTATTTGCATAAAAACATGGGCACGTAATGACGTAAATATTTGGAGAAAAAGTGAAATTTCCTTGATATTTTAAAAATACAATGTTACTGACTCGTTAAAAACCTTACGTCTCAGAGTAGGGTTCCCCGAGCAAAGAAAAGAGTACAGTAACAATATATGTACATACTAACTATAACAACATGCATACATAGTATCTACTCATCAATGTCTAGGTCATTCATACGTTCGAGGTCGGCATACACCTACACGATTTCAGGATCCTCCAGTTGATACTCGTAGGGACCCAGATTTTACAATCCGGAATCTACTGTGTTTAATTGCACTATTCCCTGGATCAGTAGATAGTGCACACAGTTACAGTTCTGAATATCAAAGTACATATCATGCGGAAACGTAATTAAAATAATAAACTTACTCATGGGCCGATTAGGCCGAAATCAATAAATTGCAGCAGCGGAAGAACGAAGCACACAGGTGGAACCTTCAGGACATGCCCACAGGCAGCCAACTGGAGGTTCGCGACCTAGCCCTTGACATCTTCATCTTCATCTTATCTGCCAGCCTGTCCACTCTTGTTGCTGAGGCGAGGCGATTTGACTCCTGATTCTGAATTTTGCCGCAAAAGCGAGCGTGAGCACTCCGACCCCGTGCTCCGCGAGCCAATACACAGAATGCAAATAAATAGTATGCATAGCTTAACAAAGGAGAGGCTCGGGCTATTTTATTTTGCGTAGAGTGCTTTTGAATACAATTAATTAAAAAGCCCTATGACTTAGCAATTTTGGAACAAATCATAATGTACAAGGAAATGCATTATTAATATCGATTCAGATTCCATCCACCGTTACATGGCATCTGCACCATATAGCAATTTCTTCAGCGTTATAGCCGCTTAACTTACCACTGGGACGACACCCAGGACAACTCCAAACTAGGGCCTTTCACTGCCCTCCACTTTTTCCATCCCACCCACAAAACATTTTGAAATAGAACTATATCTGGTTAAGTTCCCATGTCCGCCCTTGACCGTGGGCACGGCTATTCGAATAGTTTTGACTCTGCAGAGTTTGTACACTTTCACCACAAGAGACAATCAACCCATTGCCCCACACGATTCCTTAGAAGTGTGGTTGAGCAGACCATCACAGTGACTTTTCAAAGTATCTAGTCTCTTTTCTCATCTCACTTTATGGGCTTCTCCCACTTGCGGTGGGTCCCATCTATGCGCGGGATGTTCCCCACAGCCACTAACGCAGCCGGGCTCCCCTCCCCGCAACGTTAGGACAACTGGGCAAACTTCACCCTCCACTGGTGTCCCTTCAGGCCCCCTTGCCATAGCTTAACACTTCTATCCTCTACCGGTGAGATGAGTCCGGGGTTTCGATAAGTCTACTTAGCAAAGTTGTATTTTACAGACTTGTGGTTGTACTGTTTTACATGGGTTGACAAGACAAGATTCGGTCCTTAGTGGTATCTGGGCGGTTCTACCACAAACCACACTCTCGTGCACACCTGCACCATACCCCCGAACCATCCGCCCAGATAATTAAGCAATTCGAGGTTTTTGGGAATATAAAATAACTATATCCAACATACATCGGTCATTACCACCATGACTGCCCAACTAATTTTTCTCAGGATTAAAAGTGATGCTTGGGCGCTTTCGCGCCCATGAGACTCTAAACAATGCTAAGCATGGCATATAATTACAGACTTACTTTCGAAAGGTTACTAATATAAATTTTTGCTAGGGCGACAAGGTTCACACATTCAAATATTCCAAATGAAGGATAATATTATTCAATGTAAACAGTAGGCATATAACTAGGAGATTAAACTAAACATGTATTTGCATATAAAGTAACAGCATGCAATTTGATAATTTAAACCAAAGTAATTTGCAGAAAATGTAGGTTCGAAATGATCAAAGTATTGACTCGCCTGGCGCGGTTTACCGCGGTCTTGAGCTCACACAATGCTTTCCCTTGATCTTTTGGGCTTTATGTGCACTTCAAGCTTGATCTCGCTTGATCCATTGAATCTTCACGACTCCAGTTTCTGATTACGCAACAAACGACTGAATCCGAATAAAAACAAATAACTCAAAATGTCCAAATAACTCCAACTGAGCTTGATTAATCTTTAGTATAGTTGAATGAGTGATTTGGGGCAAGGTTGATTGAGCGCAGAGTATTGTTGGAGTCACATTGGGTGGAGTGAGGTGGGAAATGGCAGGGAACTGTCAAAATGGAGGTCAAGGAATGGGTCATGATAAAGATATATTCATGCGATTATTTTATTTACAAATGACCTAGGGATTTTAATACAACATGCCCACCTGAATTTTGTTAAAGATGCCCCTTGACTTAGGTATCGTTGATATTTTATGTGCATTACAGTTACCATTATAGTGTTATTATTATTGTTGTTATTGTTATTTAAATTTATTTATCTAGGACCGAACATGCTATACCAGGTTATACTTTACTATCAATATCTCCGCTGAATCTATGGTTGAGATTTATTTGTCGATGACACGCAAGTGATGAACACTATTCACATCGCTATCTTATGTAACCTACTTTTAACATATGTCGACCTAGGGGTTACTTTATTATAAGGGCTGCATAAGTAAATACTAATTAAATGTGTATATATATACATATATATATATATATATATATATATATATATATATATATATATATTTCTAACAAGACCTCTCTATGTAAAGATGCCCTTTTAATTAAAGTTGTTATCAACTTATGTACCTTTAGTTGTCATTTAGCTTGCTTTTTGGGTTTATATCTTTAATATCGTTATGTAACGAAATCTACCACTAGGATTCTTAGGGCGGCATGGTGGCCTTACTTTTACAGCTAGACATGATAGCTAAAATCTTTATAAATCTTTGTGTAATTAACCAAGGTCATCCTTTAGCAATACTTTTTAATCCGTAGTTAGATAAGTACTCAAGGCATACTGGTCATCACTATATAAGGGCTATTCCAAGATTAAACCATTTATAGTCTTATTTATGTACTAATCAAATTTTATTAGCTTCCATGGGCCTTCCTTAATCACTTAACCAGTTATGTGCATAAATTTTTATATTTTTGCCGATACCTCTAATTAGGCTCCTGTTTTAATTTACCTTTGAATATTTAGCTGAGGTCATCTTGTATTATTGACTTTAATTAATAACTAAACTTTACTTCAATACTTAAGTCACATATATGATAATTAATCCACTATGAAATCTTAAGCAACCTCATTTACTTCCTAATTAAATTTATTGACTTTCATGAACTAATTTTCGGTTTCCCTTAATTTTCGGCAGTTGAGACGGATTAACAAAGCTAGAAATAAAAATAAAAACTAACTTCGGCGAGGGGATTCGATCCTGCAATCTACGGCATGGTCTCGGCTTGGCTAACCAACCAGATAGTGCTCACTTTGTGATGCTGTGGGGGGAGGTTAAATTAATAAAGCAGCTACTGTAGTCTAACTCAAATTAGAGCTCCCACCCGGCCGAAACAGGGGACATGGGGGTGCACGGCCGGCGGAAGGGGCTCCGGCGAGGGAACGTCAGATGTGCGGGGTGAGTTGGCAAAATGGGTCCCCGGTAAGACGTGGGAGCCGGTGGAGAAGGCGGCGCGGGCCGGGACGGCGTAGATCGACGGGGGCGATTGTTCGGGCGGCGGGCGGCGAGGTGGAAACGGGAACGGCGGCGCCGGCGTGGGGAGAGGAAAAATTGAGACTCATGTTAGCTGCAGGGAGGCGGGTGGAGACTTACTGCACCGGTGACCGAGTCGGGGAGGGACCGTGGTGAGCCGGCGGCGAGGACCATGGGCGGCGCGGGGAGCTTCACGTCGCCGGCGAGCTTGGGGAAGGGGGGCCTCCGGTGGCGGTTGGAGGAGGTCCGTGGCGGCGGGGAGATGCTCCAACGGCGGGGAATCGGCGGGATACTCGCCGATGAGAGAGCGGCGTTGGCGGCGGCGGCTTTGACCGGTGTCGGGGAAGATGGCCGGCTCGCGTGCTCTGTTGGAGGAAATTTCAATTGACTTGAACAGAAGGCAGAGGGAAGGCGTAGACACGCCGTGACGTGGGTGTCTTTGGAGGAGATGGCCGGAGCGGCCGGGGCGGCGTGGAGGCACTGGCGGGAAGCTCGAGGCGGCAAAAGAGGGAGGGAAAGAAAGGCGTAATGCCAGAGGAGGAGCCGCGGGCATGGTTCTTATAGCCGGGCGCACGCGCAGGGGGTGAAACCGGGGCGTGGGCAATGGCATGGGCGACGGAGCAGGGCACGGTCGCGCGGGGAGATAACCGCGGGGCAAGGACCGGAGGCGCGGGGCTCAGTGCGCGGCGCCGAGCAGAGCAGTGGCAGGCGGCAGTGCTGCGCGGAGGGGACGAGACGAGCGGCGCTGCGCATGGCAGTCTCGGGTGATGCGAGGGTGCGATGAAGGAACAGCACGGGAGCAGTGCTGCAGGCACGCGTGATGAAGAAAAAGAGGAGGGAAGGAAGAGCTGGCGCGGGCGCTGCAGAGCGAGGAAGGAGGCAACGTGGAGCAAGCATAGCCAAGAGGCAGGGAAAAGAAAAGGGAGCAAGCAGAGTAGGAAAAAAAAGAGGAGAGGGCGTCGGTCCCGTGCGCAAGGAGAGGAAAACGGGAGAAAGAGAGGGAGGAAAGAGAGAGAGAGAAAATGGTGGGGCCCTCCTGGAAGTGAGAAAGAAATGCCAGGGCACTGATCTGAAATTTTGATTTTTAATGTGATCTTTAATTTGCATTAAAATTTACTGATCTTTGGAATTTTGCATGTTATTCAAAATTGAAGTTTTTATTTAAATCTTGTATCTAATTTTGGATCTTCAATCTAAATCTTGGTTCAACTACAAAATCTAATAGTCTTCTATTCTCAATCAAATTTTGTAATGAATTGATTATACAAATTTTTGAATGCCCGATCTTGGGTTTTTTGTATGCTATTTAAATTAAAAGATGGAATTTTTGGTTTCATTTTATTGACTTGGATTTGAATCCAAGATTTTTGGTATTTTGATCCTTAGAGTTTTAACTCCCCAAAATTATTTCCTATCCTTTATCATCATAATTCTTATTTGTATTTGAAATTTATTCCCAGTTTTTATTTTGCTCAGCGCAAAATTGGGGAAAACCCAAATAAGATTTTGAGCCAAAAATTCAAATGCCAATAAAAGTTTTTAAATTACTCCAAATTTCAAACATCCAAATTTTAGGATGTTACAATACTGTTGCCACTCTTTAGCTAATTCCCAATCTTTGGCGCATGTGATTGTCTCCACCATCCTGGGCGTGAGGGATAATCTCCTTTCTTCGCTTATTCTCTCTACCGTGCTGAACATCGCTTCTGAAGAGACGATGGACACCAGCACCAGGAGAACATCCCGTGCGAAATGTGAAAGCACAGGAAGTATCTACTTGTTGTTCTTTCATCATTCAAGCAAGCCTATCTTGCCTCCACTAGTAAGATCAGAATTAATATTTGCAAAATCATGCTCCAAATAATGGTTCAGCTCTGAGACATAATTCCACTTAGAGACCGTCTGAGATTGAGAGGACGAAGTAGACTTGCTCTTTAGCTTCTTCCATAAGTGTGACATCAAATTTGTCTTTCCTTGTTGTGTATGTTGTGAGACCTACGATCTTGCGTTGCTGCTAAACTTGTCATGATACATATAGAAAACACAAAAAAGCTCCACTTTGACATGTGCGAAACTTTCCGAATAATCAAGGCCAAGGCATTCACCTATTCTCTCCATGCCAACCTGTAAACATGCTAACTTTTTCATATGATCGAAAATGATAGCAAAACAATACAAGTATAAAATAGAACCAAAATATTTAATAAATGTTTTCTCCATTGCTATGACTGCATGGCCTAAAAGGGGATTCTCCCTAGATTTAACAATTTTGTCTGCAATTAACTAAATAAATTTTATAACTAAACAAGAGGTAGAATAATAAACACTAGATAGAACATTTGTTACTTTATGAAAAGGTCTTAAAAACACTCAAAAACGACTAGCAATCTGCCAATCTGAATTAGTAACTATCAATTCATTATTTTGAGAGTTAGCATTGACAAAAATGGATATAATATATTCGTACCCTTGTAACTTCTTTAACATGATACATGCCAAGTTCCACCTTATCTTCATGTCAAAACCAAATTTTCTTGGCTCATTCCCATTGACTGTGTGGTACGTCGTGAACCTGGCTACCACTTGTAGGGAATTTATGAGGTAATAAATGGCATCACAGATAGTGTTTAAATATATACCAATTGCTTGTATATCATCTTGAACAACAAGGTTCAAGATGTGGCATGCACATCTCTAGTGGAGGACATAACCACCAATATATATTTACAATCTTGGAGTGAGGATATTCATAGCCATTGTATTTATCGATGCGTTATTAAGAGTTATAGAAATAATTTTATTATCTATCTTAAAATCATCAAGTACGTGTAGTATACGCTCGACAATAACCTCTCATGTGTATGATTCATTTATTACTTTAAATCTTATGACTATCTTGTTTAGCTTATAGTTATCATCTAAATAATAGCTACAACACTAAGGTAGGCACTTCTCTAATGTGATGATGTCCAAATATCTAAGATTATAGCAAAAGAAAATTAAACTTGTTGAAATAGTTCTTTCAGTTCTACTAGTTCCTTCTGATATATCTGTAAAATATCAGATGTAGTAGTTCTCCTACTAATATCTTGGTAATGTGGGCAAAAGCCACATTAGATCATTCTCTCGAACGCGCGACTTTCACCCATCCAAATCGGTTGATTTTCTGAAACAATATATCTAACAATTTTCTCAAGGCAAAAAGCAAGTTGTATACTCAAGTACTTACAGATTCATCGGTGTCAAAGTTTAGTTACGTTTGTACTCTTCCTCCCCCTCAGCTCTATGCCGCCATCTTACATAAGCATGCTTTGAAGTGCTGGTTCAAGTGTTTTGTCCCTACAGCTGTACGAACAGTTAATTTAGCATTGCAATAACTACAAGTTACGATCTCTACCGCTTCACCATCTCAGATTTCCATGCTCCAGGTCATGTGTTTCCAGCAATTCGCCCTTCGTCCAGACACACCAATGTTGTCGTCCAGGGGTTGGCAAGGGAACTCTGGACTCCCCATTAGCTCCGGACCGCCCTGGTACTCTTCATAGCCCTCTGTACCGTCCATATGATGGTCATCCGTACTGTAGTCTCCTATACTTGGCGAGAGATGACGAGCATCAACGGGAGTCAGAGCCTGAGGAGGACTAGGGGAGCAACGGCGGGAGTTTATACTAAGTCACTCTACTGCCCTTTTCGAGCTTCGACTCCTTTGCATACCGTTTGGGAGCTCTTTGTTACTACAACTCCTTGGTAGTATAATTTATGGATGGTGATTGGTGAATAAATGGGGATTTGGAAAGTGTGCATGGATGTTAAAGAAATGGAGAGTGTAGAGGGATGTTGAATAAATGGAGAGTGTAGAGGAATGTTGAAGAAATGAGAGATTAATTAGCTTGTGAAGAAATGAGAAGTCTGAACGCTGTAAGAAGAAACGGGAAGTCTGAGCTTATGAATTTATATGCATCAAGAAGGAGCCGTTGCTCTCGAGTCCCGAACGTTGATTCTCCCAAACGTTTTTTTTCTGAAGTCTAAACGTTGTGTCGACCATTGTCTCTTTCAATCAACTCTCAACTCAAGGAATCAGACGCTTAGCTATCTTCTCCTACTAGTCTACTATGACCTCCATCTTACTACTCCCCCCACCTCCCTCAGCCTACTACTCGCCCCACCTCCCGGCCACGCGCCTCCCTCCTCTCGACCTCCCCCACCTCCCCCGATGGCTCGGCCACTTCTTCCTCCCCTGACCCCCTCCTTCCCCCACCCCTTGGTCGCCTCCCTCCTCCCCCACCTCCCCTGGCCGCCTCCTTCTCTCCCCACCTCTCCCACCCCTCCCTCCTCCCCTGTCCCCACTTTCACGATGTCGTCGCTGGGGGCGACCGACGTTGGCTTCAGCGGCGCCAAGGCTGGGACGCTGGGGCCAACGGGGTGCCTAAGCTTTCCTGACCTGGGCTTACGCGGCACGCAGACTGCGACTGTCGGCAACGCCGCAGCCGCGGCGAGAAGGAAGAGGAGGTAGGCAAGAAGCGGTGGCCTCACGGCATGATGCCGAGCTCTAGTATGCTCCTTCCCCTCTAGTCCTTTACTCCCTTTCTTTGCTTTGTGATGGCTTATAGAGGTGGGAATCCATGGGATGATGGGATAGGGACGAGAGGCCGAGGCGGCCACAGGCGCTGGTGTGCTGGCCATGCTCCCGTGCCGGCCGTACTAGCCAGGTCAGGCTGGCCCGAGTATGGCACGATATGCCGTGCCGTATCGTGTCGCCCGATGGATTGACATTTCAGGTCCAGCGATGGTGGAAGGGGCCATGAGCGAGATCCAAGGGGCAGTGCTAAAACCCAAGGACGTGGTGACGGCGGCCATCTACCTGGCGTCCGACAAGGCCAAGTACGTCACCGGGCATAACCTCGTGGTGGACGGCGGGTTCACGGTCTGGAAGCGGGATCAACATGCCGGCGGCGAGCTGAGGAGCTAGAGACGTAGATTCGCATGTTCTCCGGGGAATAAATCAATCAATAAACGTGCCTTTCTATTGATAGAACTGGCTCAGCATAATGCACATGTACCTCTCCAGTCTCAATGATGACAAAATTTCCCTATGCATTGAATGTAAGATCAAACACAAAAACAGCTCAAGGCAAGTACACCCGACAAAACGTATAGCAAGTCGGCATCGAACAAATAGTGCAATCGAGAAATCTGTCAAGTGAAAAGAAGGCCATGGTCTCCCTTCATGCAACAGAAAATAACTGCCGAATCGGCCTTACCATCCAAACATGCAAAGCTACCAGCAGCAACTAGACTGATCAATGGTGATCTAATGTGGCATGCCATGCTAACACTAGAACTAGTAATGTCAGGAAAACAAAGGAACAATTCTGGGTCAGTTCTGAAATCTAGTAGGCAGCAGCGAAAGGAAAAGATGCCCTTGCAAAGATGGTCAAGAATATTCTCAACCACAACACCACGCCTTACAAGCGAACCCTGAGCATAGAAATAAAACGTGCGGCCGCAACACACCAAATTGACTGAAGAAGCCGAATATTCTCAGCACTTATCAAATAGATATTACAACATTCCGTCCACGGGTGTGCTTTGTCTCTGCTCTATTCTATTTAATCTACATTACATGAACAAAACCTTCTTCTACTGTGAGCCACGAGAGGAAGCTCTTGATCTGAATCGCTAGATAGTTTATGAACAAAGGCTCTAAGTTTTGAATCGAAATGTTATGTAAACTTGTGCTGCTTCTGTAAGCTTGTAGCTTGTGTTACATACAAAGAAAAGGGCCACTTCAATAGCAGATGCGCACCACTGCAATATGGTAGCCCGCACGATACCAAAGAATCACCTATATGTTGCTCAGTCGAACAGCTGCAAATTATAGCGGTTGTAGTTCTTGCTCAGGAACCACTGCATCCACAGGCCTATATGCAGTTTGACCTCTAAATTTCTTTCTCCAGACATATAGTACTAAAAAGGCCGATAAAATCAGCAAAATAGCTAGTAAAAGTCCAAGCAGTAGAGAGACACTGTTTTCTTGAAACCATGACCTGTACCAAAAGTAAATGAAAGTCAAATATAAGTTCACTAGCACTATCAAAACATCCAGATGGATGGAGTGATAATGCGGAATATAACCACAGTTCAGGAATACAAAGGAAGTTATAACTGGAAACATTATTAACTGGAAACCTCGAACTAAAATGAGAAAATGAGAATGATTTGATGCACGATATGAACAGAGCAAGCTTTTAATTTAAAATAAGCATTTCCTTACCTTCTGGATAAAGGTTGCACATTCCATTCGAGTAACTGATAGCTGCCAAGATTTTCAGGCAACTGAACATGATGTTGAGTTAACCGATAAATGATATCCTATCATATGTCAATGCAATAAATTAATCATTTGCGGAAAAAAAGAAATTGAAATCACCCTCATAGGTGCAAGAGTGGATGCTACCATTGCTGTTGCATTAGACATAGAGTTAGCAGATCCAGCTGGGAAAATGCCCCATCTGATGAGAGTAGAGTTTCCTTGGCTTGTAATGTTCATAACTCGAACCTGTAAAACTCAAAGAGCAACTTCAGACAAATCACTATAAAGCATGCGCTTAAAGAGCTATTAAGAGTAGTGAAAAATGAATTAAATGATAGCAAGAACAGTTGTTCTCACTCCTGACTGAAAAAGCATCACTCCTCAAACATAACTAGAACAATCATAACAGTCACATGCTATGCTCCATCCTTACCTGACGAGAGTCAATCTCCAGCTCTTTAGCTAGCAGCTCAGCTAGCTCATGCAGGTGAGGTTTCAGGTTTGGATAGGTAACATTTATGGACATATCAACAGTGATGAGACCAACATCAAATTCTGCAAGCAGAGGACCAACAGATATGACAAATCATGTCTATCAGCACATAAAATCAAAAGATAGAACTAGTGTGCACTAACTAAAATGAACAGAGACAAGTACGCAAGAACCTGGCAAACCACTAGGAGCAGGAGCTGGTGACATGTCTCCTTCAGAACCTGGATTACTTGAAGGTGCTGGTGAAGGAGCTCCACTAATACGGAGCCTCTCCCACAACTCCGAACAGTTAGTTTTCCAAAAGCCAATCCTTTCATTTTGACGGTCGTAGTTTACAAGAGTATTACGGACAATGATTCCTGCCAGTAAGATCACACTACTTTAGGCCCTCATGTGGGCAAGGTTTCCAAATAGGCAAAAATACAAAGAACCATGCAAACTATGTTAACATGTTCATATTGATTTAAAGACCATCAAGCTTAAAAATTCATGATACGAACAAATAGAAATAACTATAAATATTGTCTTACTTTGACCTTTGAGGGAATCAAGTATACTTACCACTTCAGACAAAATGGTAATGACAAGAGAACAAAACAATGTACTAGTACATTGATAAACGAACAGGTAAGCTCTATTCTATTGGCAACAGAAAAAAAATACAAAGAAAGCTTCATCTATAGGGTCAACTTTTACTTGATTATTACTATATAAACACATGGTTCTAAGTTGGCTGAAATTTGGAACAATGAGACTCTTCTGGTTGCCTGTCTTTGGTTTCTTTGTGAATAACTAATAACTTGAGACAAATAATGACCTGTTCGTTTTCTTTGACAAAATAGAGATTTATGCATAGTAATGACTGAAAGAAGTAGTTTTTAGAACGAGAGGGTGAGCAGTGTAAAAAGTAAGGGAGAGATACGTGCGCGTGACAAGAGTGAGAGAAGTGTGGTGGGTGATGCACCCGTGACCCTCTGCCTTATCCCTGGAGTGAGAGGAGTGGAAAAGTCGCTTCGAGAAGTCACGTGTTCGTACTGGTTTTTGGCTTTTCTAAGTAAAAGCCAATACGAATATGGCCTAAGTGAGGTAAGGAACTGCTATAATGATGGGGAAAAAAGCTATACTGACAATAGAAGTAAGCTCAAAGCCTCAAATTGTAATTAATAGATCATCTCAAAAAGTTCAAATTACGAGAATACATGTAACTGAAAACATAAGGATACAATATGTTAAACATTTCTTCCAAGTAAGTCATTCAATTTTCTAATCGAATTCCCAGCAAATGACAGTGCATAAGCTGGTCAGAATACAGGTGCATATCCTTTATATATTCAGCATATGCTAGTACTATTTTATATGTAATGAAAGTAAAAAATCAGAAAGTGTTATCTATGGATGACATCAAATGTTTTTCAATTGTAATGCTAGTGTACAAATCTAGTAAGCTTGTGCAGTTTATAAGCCAATACACCAAAGAGAAGTTAAGCGTATACCACCTATTAAAATACGGAAAGTGGTAGAGCAGAGACACAGTAGAAACAAAACGGTACATGGCCTACTTAGGATAATTTGTCCGAGATGGACAACAGCATAATAACATAAGTAAGAAGTGTTGCGGGAGTGTAATGCAAATATTCTCGAAGTTCCTCCTGAAGTTGAGTGTCTTACCCCCTAATAGTGTTGTTGGATCTTTCCCATTTTGGAACACGCCCAAGCAATAAGCCCCTTCAACTTTGGAGTGCTTTATTTCCAAATTTGAGAGCAGACACAACATCAGCAGACAGCACCAACGGGCAAAGTAAGCAAATGTTATCTTAATTCATTCAAAAAGGTCCAATTTCGCAATTTCTCATACCCGGAATAAATAATTTTCAGGTGAAAGTGAGAGCCTCTGTCCATTTCCAAATACCATGTCAACATCTGGAAATACTTCTGATAGTTGGGAGACGTTCCTGGAAATAAAGTGATACATATTAAAGTTCCATATGAATGTAGAACATTAGAAGAACGTTGAGAATGAAAAAAGAATTTGTTATTATCACGAGAAAATCACCTTCCAGCACCTGCAAAGCAGATGTCCCTGTAATTTGGGTCAGGGCCACGGATTTTCTTGAGAGGATGTACTTTGCTTGTCACCTATTGACGAGAACATAATAATTACATCATACTTTTCCAGCAGCAGAACCACCAGTTGTTCATTTCCAAAAAAAAAGTTGATGTAGGACCAAGATAAAAAACATTTGGCTTCCATGACATACAGAAACAAAATGAAAAGATCGTGCACAAGTGCACCAGTGTTCCTTCTAAGCTAGGTTATTATTATTATTATTATTATTATTATTATTATTATTATTATTATTATTATTATTATAAAGTCTAGTAGGCATACAAAAGCAGATGGTGCCAAAGTAAGAGAAACGCTCCCTTTATCAAAAGCACTAACACTCACTTAGTAGTTAGTCTAGTAGGCATACAAAAGCAGATGGTGCCAAAGTAGGAGAAATGCTCCCTTTATCAAAAGCACTAGACACTCACTTAGTAGTCATAAGACAGTTAACTTCCTTTATGCAAGCAAGGCTCAAAGTTACAAAATGGCAGGTGTGCCATTTAAGTCCTCATTAGCATATGAAGCTAGACAGATCCCATCTTTTTGACATGGTAATTGCAAAAGCATACTATTCTATACAAAGGGAACATAACTATAACAGAACAAAGATCCTACCAAATGGTAAAAGCAATTGAAAAATGGAATGGAGGTCGGGGATAAATCATTTCATAACTTACAGCATCTTTAAAAGCTACAAAAGCTTGTTCTGGCAGGTATGCATAGGTTGTTCCACTATCCAAGACAGTCCCATGTTTGCTGTTGAATATCCTAGGGTCCAACCGCAATGCCTTTCCAGCAACATGTATCTCCTTCAACTCAATGTTGTAATATGGGCTGTTGCCATTCCAAAATTAATTAATAAGGAGATGTATCAAAAGTACAATAGAAGAACCCCCAACCCATTCTCCAAAAACAAGAACAAAAATCCCCAGCTGGTGTGAAAAACTACTAATAGTACCTGCGAACAGGGTCTGAACGTGAGAAAACCATGTCAGGAGGAGCAGGCATTCCACCAAGTACCATAGCACCACCACCAATATCCATTCCACCATAGCACAGAGAGAATGAATCACTTATGACATTCTTACCAACAAGCTGATCCATTATGCTAAGTTGACCACGGCCCAGCCCCATTATGCCATCAGCATGCTGGCTGAACAAATCTCCAGTTTCAGAATTTTCACAGCCAAAAACAGCATGTTGTGGCTTAAGTTCACTATCTCTGCCAAACGACACAATGTCCTCACCAAGCACCCCACTGCTGGAGCTCATTTCAGCATACTGCCTCTCATAAGTGCATTGCTTCTTGTCGTTATCACAAGTACAATCAACATTGCATTTTACTGGTGAATATGTACTGGACAGATCAGGTTGAAATTTTGGATCCTACATCAAGCCAAACTTCAGCGCATATTACAGGAAGTTAATTCCTCATAACTAAAAAAGAAAATTACAGGTAAAAATAACAGTGATCTCCTAGACCAATACAGTTCAATTTCTTCCTCCGTGACATGATATGTATGGTATCATGCACATTTTTATGTATTTTGAAATATAGAACGCATCACAATAGAAAAATCCATGCTGTAAGGATGTTCCACTTTTTGTACATACATTAAAAGAAATAAAATCATCTTAACACAAGTACTTTAAATGTGTCCTCAAGGACGCTAAACATGAGATTCAGTAAGTAAAGGTGACGATACAACAGCTATGACATCTGGATAAATCACAAGCCATCATTAGATTGATAGAGATGCATCAAGAGGACTTCAGCAAGCCAAGAGAGAATTATCTAGGTTTCTTTTATGAATCTAGTTAGGTAATTCAGTTCAATTCAAAACTATACTATTTACCAACAGTAGTCACAAAGGGCAAGTATGTTTGTCTTCATTGTTTCTTTACATAAGATGCTGGCTGACATCCATACAGCTAGTGACAAGACTTCAAAGGCCAAGTATCTGTTGTCTTCAGTGTTTATTCAAATTTCACTTACGCCACCATATGTTGGCTGACATCACCTTACCAATGGAAAATGTCCAAACTACTCGGGTTATACAAGACAACGGTCTTCTAGCTAGCTATGCAAGCAGTGACACAAAAGAAATCTGAGCATGTACTAGAAAGACGTGAAAATGATGGTAATCATTTTTTCTTTGCGTAGAGATGTATTATTATGTAAATTTTAAGCTTCTACATTCAGACAATGATAGCATGTATTAATCTCAAAGTGGCACAGGAATACTATATCTGGAACTGAGGATGGGTTTGGTTAGTATCCAAACAGGTACCAAGCCAAATTATTGGCAATACTAACACATTGGCATGACCAAGCCAAACACCTGCCAATTCTATTCCCTGCCAATTGTTGGCAAGAGACATGGGACCCACTTGACACAGAAAGAAAATTAAGGAGAGTTAACCAACACTTGTTGATGATCAAAACCAAGGCCAATGGTTTGGAATCTTTTTTTTTTGTTGTTGTTGAGGAAAATGTTTTGGAATCTAATGGAGCAAAATCTGGCTAAACCAATGCCAACCAAACAAATGACAAATTTTGTTCGTTGTGACCAAGATTGGCATGGTATTCATTGAGCAGTGTTGACCAATGACCATAGACCATTAAATTTATTTGAGTCATTCGCCATTTAGAAAAGGCATATAAATTATGGCGCCTCCGTTTTAATATTCCCTGCGGGTTGAAGAGATGCCCTCAGTCCACCTTACACTTTATCTGCATCACATACAGCGCCGTTGAAATGTAAACTCTTCATGTGGCTAGCCTCAAACAATCGCTGTTGGATGGCCGACCGTCTTGCGCGCCACGGGCTGTCGGTCAGTCCAATACGTGGGTTCTGCAAACAACATCAGGAAACTATCGGACACCTTCTCATGAGTTGTCAATGGGTGAAACAAGCTTGGACACAACTCTTGACCCTATTCAACTTCCAGGTAGCAGCCGCCTCTTCAAATGCTAAATTCGTAGATGAATGGACGGCTTGGCGAAAGAGTTGACCAAAGACTCTCAGAAAAGGGTTTGATTCGTTAGTCCTCCTTTTCTCTTGGACGATCTGGAAGGAACAAAACGCCCGTATCTTCGACGCCTCGGAAAGGGGCATCGCTGCTATTATGACCATGATCCTTGATGAGGCATCATGTTGGCGTCGAGCCGGTGTAGGGTCACTGCCTGAGAAAGCTTCCCAAACCTGCTAGTCCGTTTCACTTGCCTCTGGCAGTGTGTTGATGCTTATTATCTCTAAGTCAGCTGGGTTTGGTGCTCAGCTCCCTTCTTGTTTCTTTCAACTAGTATGCTCTTGTTTCTTTTGATTGTAAGATATCTGCGCTGTACTATTATCTTCACTCCTTAATACAAAGGCGTGCAATCCTTTTGCATGTTCCCTAAAAAAAATCTGCATCACATAACTAAACTGGAACTCCCTAATCAATCTGAAAAACGAAATGTGGATTTTATGATAATTAGACTCCCTACATATTGATTTGCGCCATGTAGCGCCAAAAACCCATATCGGCTGATTTATGATAATTAGACTCCCTACATATTGATTCGCGCCATGTAGCGCCAAAAAACCATATCGGCCGCATAATCAGAGTCAATTAGCTACTTGGAATGGTCCAGCTACAGTTCACATGTGGGCATTAGATATCTATGCGTGCGACCATCCTAATTAATCTAATCATCACACATAGTTTCAAACTGGTAGCTGAACAGAGAAGCACAGGAATCAAGCCCCACCTGGTGGTTGCCGCACTGCTCGCAGGTGGAGCAGGGCACGTAGGTGACGGTGCTCCCGGAGTCCACGATCAGCGCAAACTCCTGTGGCGGCGTCCCAATGTACAGCCTCGTCGTGTAATACCTAACCAACACGACAACAAGCACCAAACTCCCCGCCTCAGATCCAACAGAGCATCCAAAAAATTGGGGGTGGGGGGGGGGCTCTAAAAAAAATCTGAGCTGTACCGACCCGTTTGTGAGGAGATCGTCGTGGAGGCGCATGCGGGCGTTGGGGCGGGCGGCGTCGCCGAGCCCGCGCCGGTCCAAGGCGAGCCGGCTGGCGTTGGGATAGGAAAGCGTGAGCGGGAGCACCAGCGGCGGCCGCGCGGGGGCGGGTCGATCGGGGGATCCGGCGGCCGCGGCGAGGAGTAGGAGGACAACGGCGGCGAGGGCCGGGAGCGAACCGAGCCGACGACTCCAGCGGCGGCAAGCCATGGTCGCTCCGCGCGGGGAATAGGAGGGCGGAGCCGTAGAGGCCGGTCGTGCCGACGGGGGCGAGGGCGAGGCCGAGGCGACGACTTGTCTAGAGGAAGGGGGAGGACCAGTATCGTAATATACGGCGTCCTCGCGGGGTCGTTCCCTTAAGTCGGATTATGTGTCTTGGTTCTAGTTTATAAACAAATTATGCATAAAAAGATAAACTCGTATATAATTTTGATTGATATAAATAAAATTATTATAATATATATTATAATTAAATAGTAAATTTTATCTTAAAAGGTTGTGTGTGTATATATATATGTATGTGAGATAATTGCGTATTGGTTACCCGATGCCTCATCGATCCGGGCTGGAGTTGCTTCGCGGCTCTAGCTGACAGGTAGGGTCCACACATCTGAGGCCCAGTCGTCGGAGGCTTAGGCCCCGTTTGGTAGAGCTCTAGCTCTAGGAAATCTGTAGATTTCCTAGAGCTCTAGCTCTAGGAAATCTGTAGATTTCCTAGAGCTGGTCATCTGTAACTCTAGGAAATCCTGGATCTAAAGTTGCAGGCATGTTAAATGCATTTACATGACTCATTTCATTATATTATATATTAAATAAAAATATTTAAATCACTTTAATTTAGTCAACAAACTACAGATCCAGCATATATCTCGGAGCTAGAGCTGTACCAAACAGGGCCTTAGTCATGTGATTGGATAGGGTGCGTAACTGTGTTTTGTGTGCGTTAAGTAGGGTCTTACTTTTCTAGTGAGAGATTGGAGTGTGGAATGGGAGGCGTTGACGAGCTAAGCACGAAGGGGAGAGGGAACTGCGTGTGGGTGGCCCCCACATGGAGGCCTCACCAAACTCTAATGTGCAGAATGTCAATCATAGCCGAATTGCTCGTCATCTATCCGGTTTGTATTCAATACATTTTTCTCGAACACGCAGGAGGGCTGCGTATCATTATATTATAGAAGAAAAAAGAGGGGAAAAGAACCCCAAGAACACTGGTTTAAAAGATTACAGACTCGCCAGCGCTAAAAGAAAAAACGACCTTAACCACAAACTCTACTGAGACTCCACATCGGCTAGGGCGGACAAGCAGGACATCCCTCGAGCCCCAGCCAACCTCCACCAAAGAAACTCTTCTGTAGTGAGCGCCCAGGCCACCCCTAGATTAGGTGCCATGCCATCAAAGATACATCGATTCCGATGCTTCCAAAGACTCCATGCTCCGAGGATGATCAGAGAGTTTAAACCTTTCTGCACCTGTCCATCGACTAAAATATTCACTTTGCACCACCAGTCATCAAAGCATCCTTCATCGGCTGAAGGGGAAAGATCCTGGAATCCAAACCGTCTGAGGAGGCAAAACCAAAACTGCCTTGCGAACACACAAGTAACTAACAGGTGGTCAATTGTCTCTTCCTCTTGATCACAGTGAGGACAAAGAGTTGGGTAGGGCAAGTTTCTTCGGGCAAGCCGATCTGCTGTCCAACATCTCTTATGTACCACCAGCCAGAGAAAGAATTTGCATTTGTTTGGAGCCCAGGTCTTCCATAAACATTCCCAGGGTCGGAAGAGAATAGATCCTTGGAAGAAAGCTTCATACGCTGATTTGGCTGAATATTGACCGGAGGAGGCGAGCTTCCAACGATGAGTATCTGGCACTCCCGGTTGCAGCTCACAATCTGAGAGGATATCCCAGAGATTTAGATATTCAGTAAGGACAACCATATTCAATACATTAAGATCTTACTTTAAATTGTTTTGGCTTCTAGATTATTTTGGCTGTCTGGTTTAATTTAGCTTTTTTGTTTTTTGGTTTTTCTTTTGCATTGTCTGTGCCGATATAATAATGTTTTCTAGGGAAAATTTGTTCTGTAGCACTGAAAGTTCACTGCTTCCGAAAAATACCACCGAAAGAACCGGGTTCCGGAAATTACCACCAAAAGATTCACCTCGCTTCAGGATTTAGCAGTCTGTTAGTTTCCGTTCGTGTAACTCTCATTTTTCGTCAGATGAGTAATGTGTAATGTCATTTTTGCCCCTCATGACTTGAGACCGAGCGGCAGACCAGTCGGCCACTCAGCCCTCGGCCAGTCCGCAATCTCGACCCCAATTCCCCATTCATAACTGAGCGGCGCCGGCGAGCAACTCCCTCGACAGCTACGTCCTCCAGTACGCAACCGAGCTGCAGCGCCGCCTCCTCTAGCGCCCTGAGGGCGACGAGCTCCCCTTCGAGTTCCGCGCTCTTGAGCTCGCCCTCGAAGCCGCCTGCTCCTTCCTCGACGCCCAGGTGACCCAAGCCAACCAAGCTGCAGCGCCACCTCCTCCAGCACGCTGAGGGCGACGAGCTCCCCTTCGAGTTCCGCGCTCTCGAGCTCGCCCTCGAAGCCGCCTGCTCCTTCCTCGACGCCCAGGTGACCGAAGCGCTCCAAAATTTCGCGTTTTCCCCTCTATATGCTTCTGCCGCGATTGCTAAGTCTATGGTGCGATAATTTTATTGTATTGTGTGAATTTTCTGCAATATGCTTCTGGGATCTGGCGACCTTGGCTCCGGCAACACAGATCGGCTTCGGGATTTTCGGCAAGAGCAGCGGCCGATCTCGCCAGAGGGGCGGGCGGCTTCGGGGTTTTCGCCAGAGGATGCATCCACCTGAGATCCCTGAAGGGTAAGACTCGAACCCTAACTGTACTGTAATTTGCGGACGATTTAACCTGAGGATGTGCAGCAGTACAGTTTGTTAACTCTCTGTACTGCTACTCTTTCAGGATCGATTCGCATAATGCCTGTAAAGTAGAGATTGCTGTTACTTCCTTCCAAACGGTAGAGGATGGGCGATCTGTGTACCGCAAGGGTAGGCTCTTGAATTGGTGGGTGAGTTCAGAGGAGTAACAATATCCTCCTAGTTGGTTGTCTCCCTGTAGGTCTGCTTGTTTGAAGAAAGGTTTTGATTTGATTGATTTCAGTTTAGGAAAAGTATCATGATTGCTACTGAAATAACAGTGGCAACCCGCACACTAATTCAGTAGTGTATAGCTTCCATTTCATTTTTCCTGTTTTTGTTTCAGGTTGACTGAGATTTCCATTTCCTCTACACTTGACTCACCAGATAGATCAGACGCTGATGGTGGTGAGATTGTACTAGAGATTGGAGCTCTGGAAGATAGGAACTATGTTACTGACAATGCTGATAAAGACACCTGTGTTTTGCATTCTGAAGTGAACAACACTTCTGAAGGAGTCGTCCAGCCAGAACAAGAGGAAGAGCAGAATGGCGATGTTGTAAACCCTGCCGTTGCCACGGATCCTGTGCTTGTTGAGCAACCACATGTTGGACTGGAAAAGCCAGATTTGAATGAGCAACCGGAAAAATCTGTAGAATCTTATGCTAAGTCACCCGAATGAACTCCCATGAGCCGAACCACCTTTGCGGAATCTCATGAAACACCATCAAGTGAGGTCTCTGTTAATACCAAAAAGAGCAAGAGCAAAAAGCCCAGGTCTCATGTAAGCAGGAGATCACTGACTAGTCCAAGCAGTGATTCAGTAGAACGAAGCAGCACAGATAAGGGCATTTTTGTCTCAGTTAACACCGTCAACATGAAAAACTAACATAATGCTAAATCCCGAAGCGAGGTGAATCTTTTGGTGGTAATTTCCAGAACCTGGTTCTTTCGGTAGTATTTTCCGGAAGCGGTGAACTTTCAGTGGTACAGAACAAATTTTCCCTTTTTTCTATTTTCTTATTTTTCTTAGAAAAGCTAACAGCCGCTACAGTATAATTTTAGTCATAAGTCAAAAGTTACAACAAGAAGCTTAAGCCATGTGTCACTTGGAATAGGGTCTAAGACTTAAATAATATCAATCATATCTTTATTATCTATTTTATTTAATATTCATATCCGAACTCTTTGATTTGTATTTGTCAGCGCGGCGTCGTATTGCTGGGGAAGAAAATAAACCGTTTCATATGCGTTCCACGCTCGTCTAGTCGTCTCGCATTAGATTACGCCGAAATGTGTAAGTGCAGGACATGCCTGCTGCAAATTGAGGGGTTTTTTTTTCCGTGAAAGATTATAAGCTTTGTAAAGTGTTTAGGAAGCTTTGCACTGAAGGTGCCTTTTGCTGCAAAAGCTTTGCGGTTTGAATAGCAAGCGAATTATTTAAAAAGGGGGGGGCATATCTTGTGAAAATACAACAAAAGCTGAGAATTCCGAGAAAATCAGGCGTAAAAGTTTCCCCTTTACGAAACGTAAACATCTGCAACTTCAAGCGCAACAGCAAACAAACTGGTGCCAGTTGACTTGTTAGGCACAGCCTCACAGGAGACTGAACATACAGAACATTCAAACAAGTTAGCACAAAGCAAAGCCAAGAAGTAACGTAGATACTCGGATACATGTGAATAATCTCTTTATAATTTGACCGACGTCTCACACAATGTTGAAAACTACCCCAGTTACAGCTACAAAATACACTAGAGGATGAGCAAATAAATAACTAAAAGTTACATCTGGTTTTGAGGGGAAGACTGTTAGCCAGATTATACATTAGCATAGCCGGCGTAGCAGTTCAAGTTACATCTATGGTTGTTGGGAAGGGTGCTGATAACCAGATTCTGCATAACTCGCATAGTTGCTCGAAGCAGGCTGCCCTGCTGCGCCGGTGTAAGCTCCATAGCCACCTGCAGTTGGCGGGGCACCAGGACCACCGTACGCAACTTTATATTAAGTTGAATTGTATGATGCAGGGGCTATTGATCCTGGGTAGTATTGGTATGGTTTTGGAGCACTGTACTGTTCACCGTAAGAAGCATAGGGAGCTGCATCATATGTTGTGGTAGGTGTGGTGTAGTCGTATCGGTCGGCGGCAACTCCATATCTATCAGGATAGGAGGGCACTGGTGGAGGAGCACGCTGCCAGGTACCAACCGAAACTGCAGGTCTGCGAGGAGCTGAACCAGCAGAACCGGTAGGCCTGTGAGGAGATTGAAATGCCAGAGGCTCAAGGCTTCTTTGCAATAGCTCGCCCAGCTTAACCTGATGGCCTCTTCTCACCCTTAGATTTTAGCTCAGACGCGCGCTTTTGGAGAGGTCCAAGTGGACAATCCTTCTGAAGTTTATACTCTTCGATTCACTTTATTACAGCCCTCAATGCAAGTAGAGTCTTCAGGTCATCCTGAAAATGGGTTTTAAGGAGTTATAACAAATTTAGCATGTTAACTTATAAAAATAAATGTAAAACCAGCAAAGATGATTGAAAAATAAACATGGAACTATTAAGTACGGACAGCAATATACAATAACCCACCATGTTCAGTACTCTGGAATGCCGTGAGGCAGTTGAGTGCTACAGCCTAACAATTCATGTCACAGACAGCAGCATCAAGCAGCAGATTTTGAAAGTAAATTTAATTTCCATCTGCCTTGAAAGACTAGGGGCTGAATACAACAGGAATTTATTGACAATAAAGACAGGCTCTCAATGTAACACACTTATCAACAGTGGCTTCTCAGTTTAAATGCATACAACATTACTCATAGTCTCATAACTCATAGTCTCATATATAGCTAATGCATCACAACATCACAACATGATACATCAACATGAACAATCCTTAAAGCAAGAAAAGAAAGGAGTATCTTTACAGTGAACCAATAAACTCCCAAAGCAACAAGTGTACATTGAAAAATTGTGAACTATTAATAAGCCTTAGGCAATCATCAACATCTCAAAAGATGGCAGAAAGAGCAGACCTTTACAGAAGTCGCATTGGCCTCCCCATTATTGTCAAGTGAGTCTTTTAGCTCATATACATATGCCTTCAACAGAGGTGCAGGAGGAAAGCTCTCGGAAAGCCCAAAAGCTTGTATGAATTGAACTGCATCAATTTGCCTGTGTCTCTTAACCAACTTCTCGATAATACCTGCAGAAACAAAACGTCAACACTAGGATCACAAAATATCACTATATACAGAACTCCGATGTTTTTTACAAATCAGTAAATAAGGTTTTCATTTCCTAGAAGGTTGTGGAGCTTAGCAATAAATCATGAATGGCGCCACCTTGACAAGTTAAGGGATGAGAACACCTTGTGGCATTCTGAGTGGATATCAACCTGGTATTCTCTCATTCAGACCAAGAGAGAGACAAAGCTCAGCAGTCTGCTTGCGACGGGAGACAGCAACTACGATCTTGCATAGTTCATCTTCGTCAAGCACCGAATCAACATTAAAAGTTGTAAGAAGCTGCAGGAATGCCTATGCTTCCAATGAGTAGCCATTATAAGCATCTAGGTCAACCTCAGCTAACTTACTCTTCCATTCTTCGGCAATTACCTTGGTTTGCTCCTTAATTTCAGAGCTCCAAGGGTGGTTGCCACCCGGCTCCTTAATTCTTAGTGAATGTGCTATAGCTTCCATCAAAACAATACAGCTTCTGCGCTGGCCCTGAAGGGCGTTATGTTTATTCCCAGGTGGATTAGTTTGGTCTGATGGGAAGAAACCCTCCAAGGAATCAAGCACGAAGCGGGCAGGGTCAATTGCACATCTTAGTGCAACAGAAAGTTCATCACGAAGGCTAGCGAGCTTTTTCCAATTTTCTGAAAGAAATTTTAGAACGCCTTTTGTGTCCATCTGCTCACATAGTTGCTTCAATACAGGACGCGGCTTAACCTCAACAGGTGAAGCTTCAGATGGCTCACCCAACCCATTAGCAGGGGTATTCTCCTCTGAAACATGAGATGCATTGGTGTCGTTGATTGAGGTTCTTACCTTTTTGTCTTTGCTTCTATTAGCATCAAGTATCTCAGCAAGCTCCACCTTATATTTTTGGCGCACCTCTGCTAGGGCAGAGACCACAGCATCCCTTAGCTCCTGAAGCTGGTTCACAGAAGAACACTCTTTTGCAGAAACATTAGCCTCTTTCCCTGCAATCAGCCTATGATCTTCAGTTTTCTTTTCTTCTAATGCCTTTTGCTTCCCTTCCAGTTCATCAAACTTACTTCTGTATAACTTCTCAAGGTTCAGGAAATGTGCTTTGATATCTTCCCACTGCATGCCACTTTGTAATTATAGGGATGCTTCTGTGTTGGCTTTCAGCTTGCCAAATACTTCAGTAAGCTGTTCTAGCAATGACATTGTTGTTGACTCGGAAGCACCAGAAATGTGAGCAGTAGCTTCCGTCGCCATTTTGCATCCAAAACAACAGCAACCTGTAAAAGATACAGGATTAGATCCAAACATCTAGAATGCGCTAAGTTTTATGAGTTATGACAGTGGTATGCATAAGTAGTATGCTGTCTGCAGAATGTATTGTCAGTTCAAAGTAGAAAGCGAGAACAAATAAAGAAGTCACTAAGGGCAGTCCCAACCCAGAAACTATGAGATAGTTTCCATAGATGCCATGTCAGCAAGACACTGCTCAAAGAAACCATCTCTCCCAACGCCACTAGTTTCTTCTGGTCATCCTCATTAAATCTTCTGATGCATCTTCTCTCTCCTTCCTCCTCTCTCTCCACAGAGTGTACTGTACAGGGGCAATGGCTCTGGATATTTTCCATCCCCATCCCCATCTCCCAACGCCACTAGTCCGATTCTTCCTCTCTTTCCCATCCCTATACTCTTCTCTCTCCACAGGCCTGGGCGGACGGCGCGCGCAGCCTGCGCGGCGTGGGTGGAGGCGAGGCGGGAGCGGAGCTCGCAGACGAGCGGCTCGACGCCGGGGACCCCGACGGGCAGAACAGCGCCGGGCCCGACCTCCTCCACCCGCCACGCCCCCGCGCCCGACACCGCCGCCCACTCCCCCGCAGCCACCCCCGCCGCCGCGTGCCTCCGTGACGCCGTCTGGGTCTACGGCGGCACGGCCTGGGCGGACGCGAGCGGCCTGGGCGACGGCGGCGCGGCCTGTGCGGACGGCGAGCGACCTGGGTGACGGCGGCGCAGCCTGCGCGGATGCGAGCGGCCTGGGGGACGGCGGCGCATCCTGCGCGGACGCGGGCGGCCTGGGCGACGGCGGCGCGGCCTGGGCGGACGCCGGCCGCGTCTACGGGCTTCGCGCGGCGAGCGGAGGCGGCGAGGGCGTTGATGGCACGGCGGAGGAAGAAACTACCCGTTTCTCCCCATCGCGAAATCCGTGGTTTCCTCGTGCGTTGGTTTACGCGCCGACTTCGTTTCTCATATGAGAAACGGTTTCTTGTGTTTTTCTCCTCTTTCCTCATTAAATAAGATGTCACATCAGATTTTTTGCCTATGTGGCAAGGTATTTAATGCTATGGAAACTATCCTAGTTGGAGGGTTGGGACTGCCCTAATACCACATGACAAAGTACAAACAAAAGGTCAATTAAATACATAAGGAAGGGAAAAAATTCAGAACAAATACGGTACCCAAAAGAAAACATTAAGATCCTGTTTGGCTTCTCCGAGATGTACTCCTACTGAGAATCAATTGGAAAAATCATGTAACAAATCCTAAGTGATGGTAATCACAATAATAAAAGGTGACAATCCCACCAATCCCCCTTGATTCGAACCGGTATGTTTTTATTCTTCATAATTTCTTGTTTCAGCGGTGGAGGAAAATGACATATCCACCCTTTTACTCAATTGTGGTGGCATTTTAGAGCTAATTTGGTGTCTCCCACTAAGAACAAAGAGGGAGAGGCTGATGCTGAATAAGTTTGCAAAATTATATGTCTTTTTCCTGTCACAGGCGTCGAGGAATCCTCGCCGGGGAGATCTCCGGCGGGAAGCGGCGGACGGGGCGCGCATCGCGGCGAGGCGGTGGGAGCCGAGAGATCAGAGAGGTGGGGGGTTAGGACAGGCCTAGGCCGGGTGGACACTAATCTTCACGGGGATGAAGGATCACGAGAGATCTTTACCGTTGGTTCGCCATCGAACGGTCGGAAAAGGAGGCGCATCGTGTGGTCGATAGAGATTGGCTGATAAGAGTGATAGGTTCGGGCCAGCCAAACCAGCAAGGATATTTAGAGCCTTGTGAGAAGGCCCAAGACATGCACGCAGGTCAGCCCATTTGCAGCGTGGCTGGTCCTATCTTGCTCGAAGAAATAGAAAGTGTGTGTTATTGATTTTTTTAGATTATGGTGCATGGGCCGTACAGAATTGGCGCATGCAACTTTGTGACGGTGATTTAGATGGAGTCATCAGTCGTGGCCGGCACCGAGTCCTTAAAAAAAGGACGCGGATAGATATGTTTGCTTTTTCGACGGTACAGTATATATCTAGAATCTAGCCATAGGAATATGTATCTTCTAATCTGACGACGCGCAGCTGTTTTCTCGTCCAAAACGTCCTGCTCGACGTCTTCCTTGGTGATTATGGCCCGATCGATATGGCTTCAGCTTCTGGTTTCAGTTTATTTTTGCACTATTTATAAATTTCATCTTTTTCTGAACTTTTGGCTTTTTTGAATTTTTTTACCGGTTCTTTTTTTCCTCGTATTTGTTTACATTATACGTGATGGGTTAATATGTTTTTTCTATTTTTAAATTTTTTAAATTTAATTATGGTAAATAAGCCTCTGTCAGTTACAGTACTTTTTTCAGCCAGCTACAATGTTTTCAGCTATAAACCATGAGGCTTTCAGCCGAACCGATCACCACTTATGTCCTTCCTCCGAAGAGCGCACGACCTCGCCGCCGGCATCCCCCGTCATCCTCAGCGCGCATGGGAGTGCACGCACCAGCGCCTCTCCAGCATTACCCTTCACGTGACTCCCTGTACTCCTCCATCATACGCGCGAAGCACGTGCGACACCATCCTCTTCGGTTTCGCGCGTGTTAAATCTAGCTGTCTGGCGGCCAACTCTTCGTGCCACATCGCGCTACTTCCGTCACGCGCGCACAGTGCGAGCGACTCCTTCCTCATTGGTTTCCCCATGTCTGCTGCTTGATTGTTGTATGCAACATCTTCGATGAAATGCCTGACTTATTCTGTTTTTCACCAAGGAAGAAACACAAAAGTATTACAATGATTATGCATGTAGTGATGGCTTTGGTACAAAAGTTTCAAGTAATACCAGTAGCCATATCACAAGAGAACACAATAGGTATGAGTTTGCCTGCTAGTATAAACGTGGCATAGAAAAAGATGAACTAGGAGCAAGTGCTAGCAATGGCTCACGGAAGAGCAACAAACTGCGCAAGGCTAATTGCAAGGCAAGTACTAGTCACGGCTCGCAGAAGAGCAGCTAGCTATGCAAGTCTAACTGCAAGTTAAGGATGATGATTATTAAGAGGAATGAGAAGTGGGTGGTTACCATTGTGAGCTAGAGCACAATCACCCCCTTGAGCCCCTCGATGCTTCGTTTCTTGAGGTTGCATAGGCACATCATAGATAATGACTATGACTTCACAGAGTTGCTCCACACAAATAACATTCATACGAGGAGGGTGAAATCTATCCTATCTGATTGTATGAGAACATGATAAACATCCCCTCACAAAGAAAGATGTGAGCAACCTCCGATCAGCTATGAGGCACAAGAGTGAGTACATTGATATGGTAGCCACAATCAAGTACTTTCAGGAGCTGCAAGCAGAGGATCCATCGTTCTTTTACAGTACCGTAACATAGTCAACAGTCTGTTTTTGGGTTGATGGAGCTTTAGATGAAGCATATAAGAAATTTGGTGATTTATTATGTTCAACACAACGTATTGCACAAACAAGTATTAGATCCCATTTGTTGCCATTTTTGGTGTTATCAATCACATATAGACTGTTGTTTTGATGTGCTTTTCACAAGGATGAATGAGTAGAGACATTTGAATGGTTGTTCGAGACATTTTTCAAAGCAATGGATGGCAAAGCTTCTAAGAGTATTGACGAGGATAGAATAATTCTCAAATTATTACGTCATTATATTTCTTGAATATACCCTTTATCGATAAGAGGTAAATATGGCAAGATGGTCGTAAGCTCTTCTACGACCACATAGTCGTAAGACTTACTGCGACTATCTTTGGTCGTAAGTCCTTCTACGACTATGTAGTCTTAAGTCTTACTACAACTACCCTCTTTGTCGTAAGTTCTTCTACGACTAAATAGTCGTAAGTCCTACTGAGACTACTCCTCTGGTCGTAAGTCCTTCTAAGACCACGTAGTCGTAATTTTTACTATGACCACTCTTTGGTCGTGGGAATTTCTATGACAAATCTATCTCCAACTAACATGTCTACAATGGTGAACTACATTGTCGGTTCATTTGACAAGGCGATTAGAACATGCGTTTATCTACTAACCGCACATGATCTCTCTCTGACAACAACCGCTACACAGTGAACAGTCTTTTACATCTCTCTGACAGTAGCTTCCGTTAGGCGGTTATCATTCGAAGCGTTGAGACGTCTTCTAGCGTGGGACAACGGCCATCACTTTACTAGCTATATAAACGTTAACGTCAAAGAGAGAAGGGGGAGGACTAGCAATTCGCATGATTTTCTGTTGTAATTCTTTTGCTAGTGATTAGCAATTACACAGGACATAGGGTTATTATTATCTCAAGAGTAGGCCCGAATCTAGATAAAGACTCTCGTGTCTTTACTCTGCATATGCATACTCTAGGTCTATTAAGAGAATCTCCGAATCCAAACAAATTATACGTAAGATCGATATTAAAACATCGACAGTTGGTGCCGTCCGTGGGGATTTTTCCGAGACCTTCGTTGAAGACTCCGGTAATTTTCTTGTCATCAGATCCTCCCTTTTTTTCTTGCTGATATCCTCATGGCAGATGAATGGAATGAAGAGAACTAGTTCGACGGCCAACTATATGAGTATCAATATGGAGGTGTGCTACGACTATGACCAGACCATGTTTGCTTCTGACGGTGAATATCTCCCTGGAGATTCATCTGGTGATCCCAGAGACACCGCCGCTGGAAAGGTTAATGAGGGAACTTTCATAAAACTTATGAAACTTGAGGGAACTAGTTGGAATTTAATGAAACCAAAAAAGGGCTGGTGGAATTTTTATAAAACTTAATGAAACTGACTTAAGTTTACATGTCACTATTGAAACTTGTCTTAGACTAGATAAACTAGGATGAAACTTCATGAAACACCTCTAAATTAGCATGAAACTTAATGAAACAAAGTGAAACTTAATCGAAATGAGACTGAATTGAGCGAACGAAGCTTAACAAACTGAATTTTGTGTTAGTATAGAAAGAGGACATCTAACCATGGTTCATAAGCATGCTAAATGATTGTGAGGGTACAGGGCATAGCGAAGTGTATCTGGACTGGAATTCCCTGACTGACAATCCTTATCTATAACGCACCGGTGTCTGCTTCTCCGATTGCAACACTGCACGTTTCGTGGCACCGGTACTCACTAAACAATCACGAGTCCCTCGCGGAAAAAAGACAATCACGAATCAACTATTGCAGGGCGAGCCAGGGCCGAGCACAGGCAGACCAATGGTCAAAAGCAGCAGCATCGCGGCACGCGGCACGCCCGACGTCGTGGTCATAGAATATCTCAGCGGCAAACTTGCTTGGCCGTGGACGTTCTACCTACCAAACTGCTACTCCTAACGTGCTACTCCTGCACGCCCGGTTAGGCACTCGAGTGCCGGCCGCGCGCAGGAAAGCAGCGCGCGTGACTCCGGCAAGGAAACCTGCTTCTGTGTATCGGCCGGGCCACGACTCCCACCCTCGCGCGCGGCGCCCACCGAGAAGATATAGAGCGCGTATTCATTCTAGCTTAAACTTTTAATTTCTGATTTTTTTTATTTCTAAATTTTGACTTTTTTTTTTGATTTTTTTAGTTTTTTTACTGGTTTTTCCATATTCGTTTGTATTGTCCGTGATAGGCTAATCGTTTTTTTTTGTATTTTTAATTTTTTAAAATTTAGTTACATCAATTAAGCCACCATCAACTGCAGTGTAATTTAAGTCAACTATAGTATAATTTCAACTATAAACTAACTTATTTCAATCCAACCGAACAGCACCGTACTCGGTATTACCAGACGACCGGCTGTTGGACTCTCAGTCCCGGAAGGTAGAAAGGCGCGCGCGTTTTGACCTGGCGCTATCGTGGAAGCCATCCAAAGTCCAACGCGGCATGGCCAAACCGCGCGCGATGCGTGGTGCCACCGCTCTCGCTGTGCAGGCCGGGCGGGTTGCCCTGGACGTGTGGCTTGGGTTACAAACTGGGGTCGCTTTTACCGTCGAGAAAGCGTATGAGCGTATCTCGCCGCATCGTCTGGTGCGCCCGGAGTCAAAGATTTCGTAGCGGTGGCCGTGATATGGATCGGTGGGAGGCACGCACCAAGGAGTCAAAGGCTCGGGCATGCTTACGAGTGGACACGGCATATATTCGCCTTCCTAGTTTCTCATGTATGACGACGGCAATTGCTTTTGTGCGACAGATTTTACAAGTGGGTTCTGTGACAAGTTCATTCCGCAGGTCAAACTGTCGATTTCGATATCTAACACTGTTTGACGTGTATGTACTTTCACATCTCACATGCAGACGATACATTTGTTCCAACACAAGAAGAAACATGCTGGCGATACGGCAAAGGCTCAAGTAGGGCTTAAATTAATTCACGTAGAGTACATTTGCTACGTGCAAAATCGTCACTAAGAAAATATCATCACAAAGGAGGCCAGCTTCCCGATACCATCGCCATGGCCTTGAATTTTGGAAAATGCCATCATCAACATCGCAAGTGTTTTTTAATAGAAAATCACCGCAAGCGTATTGATCAACGCATGCACGAGTACGAGGCAACTCTTGAACCAAGAGTACAATTTGAAGGAATCCTCAAAATATTTTGCAGAACTTACAAGTTACAATGTGAAGAACAGGAAACGGCCTTTCCCTTTTGACATACCTTTGGGAGAGAAGATGACAAAGGGAGGAGGAATAATTTAGCTTTGGACTTTGGTGGAAAGCAGTAGCGGAACCATAACTTACATAAGTGAAGCTGGAACCGAGGAAAAAATCCACCCCGGGGCGAACTGGCTCACATGCGCCGCACCCCTCGCCGTTGCCTCGCGCCATAGCCCCCTCGCCCTATACAAGAAGATGCTCTTCGTCCAGCTCCGTGGGTTTGCCGCTAAGGGCAAGCTCGTCAAGGTCAAGGCCTCCCACAAGCTCTCCGACACCGCCAAGGACTCAGACCAAGGTCAAGCCCGCGGCGAAACCTAAGAAGGATGTCACCAAGCCCAAGAAGATGGTGGCCGTGGGCACCAAGCACAAGGCTCCGGAGAAGAAGGTGGTCGCCAACCCCAAGAAGCCCCTCGTGGTCAAGGTGAAAGCGAAGTCCAAGACCGTCTGGTCACCGGCCGGCAAGAAGGCCAGGAAGGTCTTCCTCTTGGGAGATCTGGGGTAGCCACCCTAGCTTTCTCCTACGGTAGTTCGCCACTGGTGGAAAATAAGAAAAGGGAACACAAAAAAATTACAATACAGTCAGTTAAGTACGATGGTCCGTTTGTAGCCATGACCTGACGACCTAGCAATATGCATGATCGTGCTTCGGTCTGACATGATTTAGCATTACACTTTTAAAGTTAGTCCGATTAGTCTAATCAAGTGTCAGCATCACAGATCGAAGAATTTCATACAGGTAGTCAGATTAATCAAGTGTCAGCGTCACAAATTGAATAATTTCACAAGTACTCCTAATAGACACTTGCATCAATAATTTAAAAGACTACGATCAAATGCGCATGAATCAGCAGTAGTTGAGCGATGGCGAGAAGCTAAAGGTGTCGCTCATTTGACGTAATTAAATTTAAAAAAAATTAAAAATAGAAAAAATAGGTTAGCTCATCACGAACAATGCAAACGAATACGAGAAAAAAGAACCGACAAAAAACTCAAATAAAAAGCCAAAAAGTCAGAAAAGACGGAATTTATAAACAGTGAAAAATAAGTCAGAAACTAGAAACTCAAGCTGAAATAAGCGGGACCACGCACTTCATTCTTTGTCCCTGTACTATGATGAACTAATAATGCGGCAATTTTAACCCCCTCTCCCCAATTTCCAACGTAGCACCATCAACACTCTCACGAAGCCATTCAATGAATTGGCTCACCTAAGATGGATATACTAATGCTCATTTCGGTTTGAACTTCTGACTTATGGTTTATTTTTCATTATTCCTCAATTTCGTTCTTTTCTAATATTTTTTTGGCTTTGTGAGTTTTTTCAGTTCTTTTTTTCCGTATTCGTTTGCATGGTTCATAATGGACTAACATGTTTTTATTTTTTATTTTTTTTAAATTTAGTTACGTCAAATAAATTATCATCAATTATAGTATAATTTTAATTAATTATAGTATAATTTTAATTATAAATTAGTTTATTTTTAACGGAACGACACCTAAAAAGGCAGACGTCTCTAGTCTCGAAAGTTGTCCAGCTCGTGACCAATAATTGGGACAAGATCTTGTGCAGAACTCGTACGGTTCTGGAGACACGTGAAATTAATCACATTCCTGATACAGACAAGTAGCACTACTAGCGGTAGTCTCTTGCATCAATCTCCTCACAACAAAGGTACTCTCATGATACTAATTGACAGCAAACCATCAAAATTCCAGCATTAACAAATATTTAGGTGGAGGCATCCTACTTCTGCAAGCAAGGTCCAAGGCGCAGCAATCGCCGGTGTAAGGAGCGCATTCCTCTGCGGTCTAGTCGGACCGCCGGGCTGGGTTCCAGTGCGGCAGGCCGGGGCTGAAGTGGCTGGACACGACGCGCGAGTCGAGCAGCTCGATGATGGGCGGGAAGGTCACGCACCGGGGCACCTTGTACTGGTTGATGGACGCGCCGCGGGAGATGGCGTAGTCCATGAGCTCCTCGAAGGTGCCGGACCGGACGACCCGGATCTCGAGCGGCCCGATCGAGCCGTCCGCGACCCGGCTCTGCCTGTACACCGTGTTCAGGGCCTCCTCCATCTCGAGGCAGCACTTGTCGAGCGTCTCCTTGTCCACTGTGGCGCCGGCGCCGGAGCCGGAGCCGGGGCCCTTGGTCAGTAGCTCCCAGTAGATGACGTAGTGGCCCGGGATGCGCTTGGTGCACGCGTGGCTGGTGTACTCCACCACGGACGCGCCGTGCGGGCGGAGCAGCGCGGAGGCGCGCTCCACCGCGCGCTGCAGCTCGGCCTCGTCGGTCTTGTCGGACTCGATGGACAGCAGCACGTTCTTGCGGCGAACGAACCGGAATTGCGGCGCCGCGTTGTGGAACCCCGTCACGCGGAGGACGTCGCCGACGCGGTACCGGTTCAGGCCGGCGTAGGTGGTGATCATCAGCTCGTACTCGCGCCCGGCCTCCACGCGGGCGAGGTCCAAGAGCTGGCTCGCGTCGCCGGACGCCGCGCCGGTCTCGTCCACGGGGAGGAACTCGAAGTAGCCCATGTTGGGCATGATGGTGTAGGACACCTCGGACGGGTCGCACATCGGGCGGAGGTTGAGGCCGAAGTAGCACTCGGAGGACGCGTACATGGTGCACGCCATCGGCAGGCCGCCGCTGTAGTACTGGAGGGTCGGGATGTACTGCGCCATCGCGCCGGTGACTATGACGTCCAGGTACTTGGTGTTCGGCCAAATGCGCGTGATGATGCCCGCCCAGTCGCCCTTGGAGCACTCGGCGCGGACGAACCGGGAGAGCTCGGGGTCCGCCCGGAGGATGCCGGCGACCGCCTCGCGCACCGACGGCTCGGTGACGCGTGGGGTGAGATCGCCGACCTCGATGTCGGCGGCGAGCTGCTCCCAGTTGAGCTGGAGGAAGCGGATGGCCCGGAGGAGGCCGGAGGCGAACACGGCGCCGAGGCGCAGCACGTCGTGGCGCTGGCACAGGCCGCACACCATCTGCGCGTACATGCTCTGGAACGCGTCAGCGCAGAGGATGGCCGCCGTCGGGCTCGTGTAGTTCTGGTAGGGATCGTACGGCCGGTTCTTGAAGTGATCGCTCTTGTAGTAGCTCGTCAGGACGGGCCGCGCCGTCAGGCCGCCCGGCGTCTTCGTCTCCGACTTCACGAAGAGGAAGTAGAGCCCCTTCCCCTTGTCAAGCCCAGGCACATACCTACACAAATAATTGAATGCACCATGGCCATTAATTACCAACTGTACTTTTATATGTGTGTCGTCAAAATTATCAAGTGCCAATGAGTGGTATAGTAAACTTACAGGTTCATGACTGGCATAAGGAGGCTGTAGAGCAACTGGCGGCGTTCGAGCTCATCCTTGATGGTGGGCATCAGCTTGCGCTCGCCGGCCGACGTGCCGGAGCTGGTGAGGAACTCGGAGACGGGGTGTGCCGACAGGATGGGCGAACGTTCTCCGTTGGCAATGCGCTGGATGTACGGCTGCAGATCGTCGTACGACACCACCGGCACCTTGGCCCGGAAGGTTGCGCGGTCGGTGGCGCCGCCGAGGCCGCAATTCTTGAGGTACTCCGTGTCGGCGTTCCGGCCGAGGATCTCGGCCAGGACGCGCTCCTGTACGGCGTCGACGTTGGAGGTCATCTCCTCAATGAACCGGAGCTTCTCGGCATCCTTCTCTTTCACCGCCATCGCCGGACTCCGGAGAGCCGCGCCAATGGCTGTTGACACATCAGTCATGACCGCCATTGGTTCAACCCAAACACTAACAGCGATCGCTAGCTTAGCTAGAGCTAGTAGCTAAAGAAGGCGTGTGAGGGACAAGAAATGTTTTGTGTTGGTGGTGTATGCCTGGTTCGGAATGGCAGGGTATTTATAGGGGAAGGTGAGCCTCAGGCGAGGAGAAGAGAGACGGGAAGGACCGAAGGAGGAGGACAAGGGGTGGACGTCGGCGGCTGTCGGTCCACGGTGCGGCAGCGGCGGGGCCCCGTGTCCCGTCCGGAGGTGGACAGCCGCCCGACACTGTGGGGCCGGCCGGACAGCCACGTCGGACCGGACAGGTCAGCCACCGGGAGAAGTGGACGCTGGGCCCCGACCGGCTGAGTGTTGACCACCTAACCACGCGGTAAGTTTCTTGACGGATGCGTGGACGGTGCAAAATTTCTACAACTTGGTCATTGACTCGGTGTAAGGCATGTAGACTTGCTTGATTAACAAATTCGTTATGTGTTTTATTAGCATCTAGCAAGAGATTAAAGAAAGCGGAAGCGAGCACGGCAGAGACGGTAGCCAAATTTAGCAGTGTTTCCCCTCCCCTGCGAGCTGCTGAATCGAAGGCAAAAATCTCTGTCGCCTGCCTCCTCCTGCTCGAACATGGGCTGTCCGTTTTCGTACCACGGGTGAGGAGGGCCGCCGATCCAGCCGAACAGACCGAGCCTTATCCACGGCTTTCTCGGCGAGGGCTTTGTCGAGCCGCTTTTAGCACGACATGGAATTCCGTGCTTTGCAGGCCGAGCGAGCAAGCGCGGGGCACGGACAGCGGCGTGTAGGCGGTAGCTAGCAGCGTTAGCTCGGTTAATTCGGGAAGGGCGATACCAAACTTCCCCTTGCGCGCACGCAGCGACCGCGCTGGCTGCGTCAAATCTCGACTAGCTAGCCGGCAATGGCACAACAACGGGTTAAGCGACTACTAACCTGGCGAGGTGCATTGAATCGTGTGGTTGGGGAGGTTAGCTAGCGACAGGGACTAGGATCATCTCCAATAGTTATAGCTAGCAACTAACTATAAGCCTTCCACATCATCTATATAGTACACATTTAAGGCATCTCCAATGGTTATAGCTAGCAACTAACTATAAGACTTCCACATCATTTATATAGTACACACTAAAGCTAGCATTCTAAAGAACTATCTATAAGGATAGCTATTTGATGCTTACATGCACACACAGAATTTATAGAGGCTGTCTCGTTTGGCGTTATAGACTAGTGCTTAAGGAAGAGCTGGCTCGATTTTTTTTGCATACTCTCTTTCCTCCACAAAGGATATATGCTGATGTGTATATGCATATAGCTAGCTGACTCAGACCATTGGAGATGCCCTTGTCTCAGGTTACGGCTGGCGCCACGTGAAGCCGTTGTCACTTGCTCAACGTCAGCTGGGCTGCTTATGTAAGCTTAAATTTTTAGCTTATAGTTTTTTAATTTTATCTTTGTCTAGTTTTTTTTTGCTTTTTTGTCTTTTTTATTTATTTGTATTGTATATGATAATATAACTTATTATTTTTTAATTTAATTATGCTAAAAAGTTCGCATTAGATACAGTGAAAAACCTTGAAACTAGATGCCCGGATGGCATGGCAGGTATTCTTTGCGTCAATCACTCAACGCAACCGCGCCGTGGCACGGGCAAAAAGAATATTCCGAGCCTGCTAAGTGCAAGTGCAGGATCCGGCCCAGATCCGGTTCGCGTCAAAGGAAACTTCGAATCACAGACCTGGCCGCAAAATTTTATTTGCGACATGCGCGGGGTCCTCGCGTTTTTTTTTAATACCGTCGGCTCGGCCGGCAGCTCGTCTCGCAGGTGGTTTCGACGTGCACCGCCGAAGCGGTTGCCGCCCGCATGATTACACGACAGGCCGCATTAGCGAGTGGCGACCTCCTCCGTCAATAATACAGGTTGGAGTTGCGCGGCCGCGTCCGCGTTCGCGCGCGCGTGCTACCGAGTACACCACCGCACACGCGAGAGTAGCTATAGGTGACGCGCCGGGCTCAAAAATCCGCTCCTGTTTTTGGATCTGTTCTTTTTTACTGCTGTACAAGATATTATAGAATAACAGAAACTTACATACGATTTTTACCGATATAAATTAAGTCAATAAAGTATGTACTGCAATTAACTAGTAGACTATACCATGAAAAAATAATTCATTTAAAAGCTATTTACTATAGAAAAGCCGAAAAGCAGTTTTTAAAAACTAAAAAGAACAAGGCCGCACGGTTCAAAAAAAGAAGAGCTAGCCAGCATGGGTTATAATGCCCATTTGAGCTTGAGCTTCTAGCTTGTTAATTTTATTTTTTTCTATATTTTCTCTTATTTCATTACAATGTCTATGATAATATATTTTTTCTTTTTTAAATTCAATTTCACTAAAAATTAACAGTACTAAAGTGCAGAAAAATCTCTAATAATTTTAAATAAGCCAAAAACTTGGAGCATAGCCTAAGCGTGCGGGTGGCAGAGCCTGTTGCCGGCAAGCACCGCGAAGCTTCCCTTTTGCTCGACAGAAAGACGGGCGCAAAGTCGGGTTGCTGTCACGTGCACCAGAAGAGAACAGACATTTGTAAAGACCTTTTGTCCACGCACGCCTGTGCAAGAATTTTTCGGGGGGAGCTCTCGCGATCGTGGTAGTCATTTTGGTAGTCGCTTACTGGGGCTCTGTAATGTGTGAACTGCGAAGGCCATGACTTGTGTTCGGTTTGGTCGTGTCGTAGAGTAATTAATTTTTGTTACAGGTAGGATCGCTGTAAAAAATGTTATCCACGCATCAGCAACGAAGCCTCGGTTGCGGATACGATTCGGTTTAACTTTTGGGGCCGCTTATTTTGGATGGAGTTTCTGTTTTCTTGTTTATGTTTTACTATTTTTAAATTTTATCTTTTCCTAGTTTTTTAGTTTTTTGAGCTTTTTTTTATCGTTTTTTCCTGTATTCGTTTGCAATATACATGATGGGTTAATATATTTTTTATTTTTAAATTTTTTAAATTTAATTATGCCAAATAAGCCACCATTAGTTACAGTGCAAAATAAACCAGTTACAGTAAAAATTCAGTTATAATACAGTTTTATTCAGCCCAAATAAGCACCCTCTTATCAGTATACCAGCTGCTTCTTAATGTGCATGTGGAGAATATTTGGAACGGAATCGGAAAAGGATAAAGAGGGAACAAGGAATATGAACTCTGGGAAAAGGATAAAGAGGGAGCAAGGAATATGGACTCTACAGCGGGATATATATCTATCTTTCTATTAGCATATTACAGTTCTGTGCATTTTCCAACGACGAATATATTTGCTGGCGTTAGTATGTTTGCGATCCAGCATCTGAGTTAGATTAAAAAAAAGTCTGCAAGAGAAAGTTTTTCTTGGCATGAAAATCGAGTTCCACCACAATTTTCTTCCATGTCTAAATCGTGTCTCATGTCTTTCGAATCTTATGTAATGTTGATGACGAATAAACACAGAAAAATTATGCCCACTTTCTTTTTCTTTAGAAAATCTGCAGAGAAGACACTGATTTCATTCGATCGAGCTCAAACGGAATCAGCTAATTGACATTTCAAAGGAGTAAGCTTATCAGTGTTTGTTTAATTTGATCGTTCCTTTCTAAAGGTCGAGTACGTACCTGCTAGCACGCACGGCGTCCATATGTATAGTCAACTGATGCAGATGACAAAATGCTAATGCGGTAGAAGTATTTCATAGCTAGCCAATACACGTACGCTACAACACTGCACTCGACAGTCTTGAGTTATAAATCAGAATCCATATAACAACTTAAATTTTGCTCGAAGATCTATCCAGTATCCGAACTATAAAACAGGATATTTGACCACCCCCTCCGCTCCGAACTTTGCAATCCAGTTCAAATAACACTCTAACCAAGTTTTAGATGATGGTATTGCTCGCATGACATGATGAGTATATAGTTTTATCACGTAGAATGACACATTGGTTAAATTTAGTTGAATGATGGGTAGGGCCCATAGATCATTCTCTCCTAAACCGAAACAAAGAGGGAGCGAACTACATGGGTGGTGGCTATGGAAGCATAGCTGGGAGCTCAGTGGGGGAAGCACTTGTGGGCTCCACATGTCGCTGACTCAATTTGGCCAGCGTGTTATCCTACATAGCAAAACCACTCACTCATCGTGCCACGCAGGCAATTCCACCATACAAAATCATATTATAGTATTATTTGAACTAGATTGTAAAGTTTGAAGGTTAAATATTTGGTTTTATAGTTCGAGCCGCTAGATAGACTTTTAAACAAAACTTAAGTGATGCGGGCTTATTCCTTATAAATCGCATGTGTTAACACTTTAAAATAATTAACTGTCGACCATGCCTAGGTGAAGTCGTAGCCGACTTGATTGATCAACAAGACTAGGGTTGATGGGCAGAGATAGCATAAAGAAACATCAGAGCGACAATCATACACTTCCTCCACTTGTTGAATTTGACAATTGATGTGGTCGTTCAACATAGTTACACACATGTGAGTATATCATAAAGAAAAATTGACTTGACTAATGAACAAGACTAGGGTTGGTGAGCAGAGATAGCATAAAGAAAAATCACAGAGGCAACCTTCCTCCACTTATTGAATTTGACAATCGGTGCGGTCGTTCAGCATAGCTACACACATGTGAGTATGCGACATGTGTCGCGCTAGTATGTGACAACCTTCCTCCACTTGTCTCAAATAGAAAATGACTTAAAAAAGTTACCTGGTTGCTACCTAGTACATGCTACGTCCAAGGGGTGAATAATTCTCAAACTTTTTTCTAAAATATTTAAAATCTTTACTCGAATGACTATGACAATAAGTAACACACCCGGAAATAAAATATAGGTACGGCGGAGCACAAGCGTGAAGCAAACACTATTACCTAAAAGCAAAACAATCCACGATGAAACTACGTTGCAATCGCACTAATAAGAGTATATGACACCAAATAGAAGCAACAACTATCCTTGAATGCCAATGTATATTAAGTTATTTCTACAAACCAACTTGGTGTGCACTAGAATGCATATGATTCTATCGACAATTTCCATGAGAAAATGTATGTTATTTTTGTTTGCTACAGCCTATCAAACATTATACACTATAATTCGATATCAGATCTACTAGATACTTTGATGACAAAGTAGGCACTATATCATGAGAAACTACTTCTTGAAGATGCATGTTAACAATTGTGAAGCAAGCACAATAAAGTAGTAGATACTTATATATCAATGTGCACCACTATAACCTTGATAGTATCGCCTACTTTGGTAGACTGGTATTGCTTTAGTGCTTGTGGACTATGGCTAGTAGTACTCCAGAATCCAAATTTGTTTGATTGTTTTAGATTTGTTAGTTCTCTGTTGCAAAGTGCACATTGCAGATTTGTTTGTTGCTACTCCAGTCTCCAGAGCCCAAAGGTGCTCTGTGTTGCAGATTTGTTTGTTGTTTGAGCGAGACAAAGTGAGATCTTGCAGCCCGAGACTGAGGATTCCCTTACTGACTTGCTGTTAATATTCATTGTCATTTTTTACATTGAGTTTGCTCAGGAAGTTCAAATCTGAAAATTATGTGGGATTTAATTAATATGTTCATCATGATTTACTAGCTTTAATTAATTGAAAAGAAGGCTTCTTTGTCCTTCCATTGATCATAGTGTGTGTATGACACCCTCAGAAAAATGCATTACAATGTTCAAATGGGATAAGTGAGGGGGCAGTTGCAGGGAATACTTGATGTTTGCACTTGCATTCATGAAGAGGGAAACATTAGTGAGGGGGTAGTTTTTATATGGAATGACACGATTTGTAAGCTGTGGAAAAGGAAAACTCGGAGAAGGATAGATTAAATGGGAACAAGAAACATGGTCATGTTTGAGAGTTATTTGGAAATTGGTTTGGTGATATGTATTATGTTTTTAGCTGTATGTTAATGTTATAAAACGTGAGCACACTCATGAACAATGGGCCAGAGTGAAGATGTTGTGGCAAGCTAATGCGTATTCTATCGAGAATTCTTTAATTTGAAATCCGTAAGCATGGTGTTACGGTCTCGATAGGGAAATTATATTTGTATTTGAAGCATTATATGGGGAAACATCTACAACTTTCACAGACGATTATTAACATGAACTGTCTGTAATGTCTCAATTATCAGTTCATGTGGACAATCAGGATACTTATATAAATACGTGAACTCAAAGTTAGAAAAGCATACATGCCCCCAAAATGACTTACAATTAGGAAAGGGTTAAGTATGATTCCTTTGTGTGTGTGTGTGTGTATGCAGGTTGGGAACCTGAACGTGGAGTGGCTAGATGGAGAGAGAACAAAGGTCATGGACCATGGACACCTCCCCCCTCCCCCCAAAGAAGAAAGGCTGGACCAGCTACATCGAGAAGGACACTGCGGGACAGATCAGCCTTTACTTCGTCAAGGTAATTCTTTGATTACTAAAACCCCTTGCAAATTTAGTTTTAGAAACATCCAGTGGCAAAACTGAGAGAGCTAAAGTTCTTGCCATTTAGTTTCTAATATGATTAGCAGTAGTTTTTCTTACAAATGTTGGACAATTAGCATGATCATCTAGAACGTTTTGATCAAATGGTCTGAGTGACAATTGTTCCTTGGGAAGTCGTAGTTGGGTTCACATGTTGCAACCTTTTCATCATTCATATATATATATAGTGAATAGGTGTAACTCTTATCTGTAATCTTTTCTTCATCCAAAATTGACAAGAACATGCACTACTATGGATACGATAGAGAGCAAATCTTCATTATGCCGTAGTGTGAATATAAATTAGCGTTAGTTCTAGAATGTTAGCCTATTAGAGTTTAGCCCGAAACGTGATGAAATTCTGAATCCGCCAATGCTCGTGGATAGTAACCTTACTGTGAGATGAGACTACCGAAGTTGAAAGCATGGAAGACCAAAAGAATATCGCAAAGTGCTCCTGTAAAATGCTCCATGCATGAATCATGCATGCATGTATGGACGAAATGGGCAGTTAAATCACCTTACTCCTTTTGCTGACTTCGGTGAACTTTGCTGTCTAGGTTAAGTACTCGTGTCTCACATGTAAACAGTAAACGCACGCGGCAAAAACCTCCCTGGAAGGATTTGGTGGTGAGCACAGCGGGTCTTAAATAGACTCCTTTTTTGGATTTTGTCGGTTGAATTGGACTCACTGTCTACTCCTCTAGATGATAAACCTCGAGAACCATCCCATTATGTAGCTAACATCTGCACGCAGAAACCAAAAGGTGGATGGAAAAGAAGGTGCCATGGAACGAATTACCAACAGGCAAACAGGTCGACAGTGTGGACGTATGCAATGCATAAAGAGATTGGCTCGACAAGGATACCAGACACGGCACATGGCACAACGCTCTTTCTGCCATGCCCATATTCACTGGTCCGATGTAAAGAGAGTTACCTAACGAACGACTACTCATCATGGCGTCTGACCACCGATGTCAAGTTGTCCGCTCAACGGAGAAACGGAAGATGGGTGAGGTCACGTACGTGTGAGTAACGACCATGCATCCAGTGCATAGGTATGTACGCCGGAAATATTCCTATGGTTGTGACTTGTGAGCCTTTTCATCGTGCTCCTAATCCATTGGCCCTGTTTGGATACGCTTATATGAGAATCGATGTTAATTTGATCAGAATTTTCTGATAAGTCGCGGTCTGAAGAATCTGCAGTCTGAAGAATCGTCGCGGTGGAAGAAACGGCCCCTTGGGCTCGCGGTACAAGATTTTGGATTCCCAGTGCAAATGCCGATCTTTCCCACCGCGGCGGTTGAAAGAATCGAAAAATAATCAAAGCGTTTGGGTGGGATTCTCGCTTAATTATACCAGAATCGGATTTTAAGCGTATCCAAACAGGGCCATAACCAATGGATTCTACTATGGCATATGATCTGACGAGACATTGTAGTAAATAGATAAACAATACCATATGTACTGTTTATATGAACAGTATCCATACGCATTGTTTATGTAAACAATATCTACACGCACTGTAGCAGGCTTATTAGAAATAGTTAGATAGATATCTTTACATTAGGAATAGTTAGATGCATATCTTTATATTAGGAATAGATATCTTAATATTTAGATAGTATGGATATGATATTATCTCTAATTGATTAGTTGCATTAAATTGTGTTAGTTTCCGTATTGTTAGAGGTTAACCTCACTTATATAAAGAGAGAAGCCACACCATCATAATCAAGCAATGAATAAACAAAACTTCTCCAATAAACCTCAGAGTCTCTCTACATCATCAGGGAAGAGTCCTACTGGCGGTTAGATAAGGGCGAGTGCCTTATCTCCAGTCTTTGGACCCGTACCCAACCACCAAACACAACATTTGGTATCAGAGCCAACTACTGCTCCACCATCCATGGCAAGCAGCAGGAGTTTTGATCCCATGAAGGCCTGAGCTTCACGATTCCACTTTCCAGGACTTCCGACCTTCGATGGCAAGGAAGATCCGCAACCTTGGTAGAATCGCTTTGATCAATTCTTCAAGGAGCAGCGGACGATGGAGGAAGAGGAGTGCCTAGCATTGCATCACCTGACGGGGAATGCTGCCTTATGGTACCAGCAGCTGGAGTGTGCAGTCGGGGTGCAGACATGGCCAAGTTTTGTTAAATATGTCAACCTCTGTTTCGCCACCACCATCGCGTCGTCTCCACCCACATGCCAAGTCTCCACCGAGCCAACTACCATGGCTTCTGATGCCGAGTTATCCTACATTGAGATCTGCGCCACGTGATGGACTGGATGAAAGAGTTCATGGCCAAGATGGAGGAGAGGGCGCAATATGTTGCTGCGTTTCTGAGTCGCCATCATCACCGGTTGAAACCATGTCCAAGATAGAGGTGTAGCAAGAGGTGATACCTACCACTGCAATAGCGGCGCTGCAATCACCATCATCGGTGTTGGTCTTGTTACCTCCTTCACCAACAACAACTCCACTCCAGGCTTTGCTATCCTTGGCTGCACCTCCAGTGCCTTTGCTAAGGAGGAAGGTTGCCGCTATCCAGCGACGGTCTTCTCCACGCAGCCGGTTGACACCGTGCCTTCAAAGATGAGGAGCACAATAATTGTCATGTGGGGGTCAACGACGTCGTCGCATCTCTCCCACAACCATTGCATCTCGGGGCAAGAAGGAAGCTGTTGCCCTATGGCATTTGCCCTTATTGTCGGCGACTCCTGCGACGTTAGCCAATGCTAGAAGGATGGTATCCCTGCTAGTGTGCAACGAGGTCTCGCTAATTATCTCCCATGCTGCACGACGTCATCACAGGCTCTCATCGACATGGGGTTACGAAGGACTTTAACCATGGTCGCCACCTGACAGCTTGAGGATGAGTTGTCTCGCAGCGAGGGGTGTAATATTATGGCCTATGATCCGGCGAGGCACTGCAGCAAACAGACAAACAATACCACGCGCACTGTAGCAGACTTATTAGGAATAGTTGTGCGCGTATCTTCATTTAGGAATAGATATATGCATATATTTATATTAGGAATAGATATCTTAACTTTTGTTTAGATAGTTTTTATATTGTTAGGGGCTGACCTCATCAATATAAAAAGAGGAGCCGCACTATTCATAATCAAGCAATGAATAAACAAAAGTTCTCCAAATAAGCCTCAGAGCCTCTCTACCTTATTAGGAAAAAGCCCTACTAGCGGTTAGATGAGGGCGAGTGCCCTATCCCTAGTCTTCGGACCCGTACCAAATCACCGACCACAACAGATTCTCTGTCTGATGCTTGATGTTTTTTCGATGGTTATACATTTGCAATTAACTTGAGTTGACCAGTATCACATTCTTCTGTAACAAATATGTTAGCAAGATTGTTTAGACTAAGTAAGGCTAAGCACTTCGATGAGAGATTCTGAAGGAAGATCGCAGATCATGTACAAATTTGGGGGTTTGGGTCACAACTCAGGACCCACCCCCACCTACCTCCACGGGCCAAACAGACGAGGAATTCCACTTGCTCGGCGGGCAGGGTCTAGGCTGTGGTGCGGTCGAGCATTGGGAGGTCAAGAGTGCCAGCCCAGTTAGGTGTGGGTGAAAATGGGTGGAATACGAATAGATATGACTATAATATTTGTTTTTTATGTTTTTTCTTGAATATGGATACAAATACAAATAATGTTGAATACAAATATGGAGAACATACGAATATGAACTAATACAATCACGAATAATCCTCAGAACATGAAAGCCCCTTAAACTATATGTAGGACCGATGGCAAAGATCAGAGCGGTTGAATGATCTTTGGCTTTTTTCAACTTTAATAAAATCAACCCCTTGAATACAAAGGCCTCTTCACTTCAATAGCTATAGAGAGCTAAGAAGATCAGATACACAACGGAAACAACTCTCAAACAGAATCCAAATAGTCAAGGTAACAACCGAAGTACAAAATGATACAAGTCGTCGCTGGGCTAGTTTGACTGCAGGCTTAAGACCGATCTAACTGGGCCCAGGCGGTTGGACCGTTAGGACAAAGTCGGTCTGACTGCTCCACCGGTCTAACCACAAAGTTCAACGCTGGTTTAACCGGACCCCTGTGCCCAGACTTAAAACCTCTTGGATCAAAACTCAAATCCCAAAACTTTCTCAGATCTCATCCAACATCTCGAAATTTTGTATGAAACTTGTTTAAGGTATTAGGAGCCTATACTAATGAAGAATCACAAGGTTCTTAGGCTCAGGTTCACTAATTAGAAGCAAATCAAATCTAAGTCTCAAGAATACCCAAAACCCTAATATCCAAATTAGTTTTTGCTCAAGGTGTTTCTAATCAACAGGATAATTCAGATCTACTCCTACATGTCATATCAAGTTAATCTAGGTATAGATTTAGGATAAAACTATCTTGACCATAAAAACCTAAATTTGAACCAAGAACAAGCCAAATCGGGATTGATCTTGAATCTTGCTATGGAAGTGTTCTATATGGGCAATGATCGATCAACTAGGACCTTCTAATGCCTCCTTCTAATGCCTCTTACTCATCACAGATCATAGCAAGATCAAGAGGGGAGAAGAAAACACTAAAAACCAAGTCAAACCAAGATTTCAACGCTTAAGCAAAGAGAAGAAATATTTGGAAGAATATGAATGTTTACAATCACTTTTTAGCCAACCACAAAGCTTAAGGATAATAAAAAGCTTAATACAAAGAGCCACAACTCATCTCTCAGAGGTTCTCTCGAAGAACTCTAACTCTCCTCCAATTGGCTTCCTAGAGAGCTAACCCTAACTTTCTCCACACAACTCCTTATATAGTGGAGGCTTATAAGAAACCATAACTAGCATTTTTAGTTGCGTTTTATCCATTCTTACATGAACTAACTCATTAACATAATACCATATCAAGTTTTACACTCACATGCACACTTCTCAAAGTGCACACAACCATTAACCCGTTAGCAAATCAACACTTGATCTACTCAACATTTTTGACACATCATTGACCTAAACCACTTAGGCCACCGCCATGGTTTCGTACACCGCCACTTTGTCGGTATTGGGTAATTTACCAAAATGACCCTCTACTGTCTTTCCACAAAACTTCCCACTTCCTTCACTATGAAGAAACCTTGTGCTTCATCTTCAACTCCATGTAACCCCAATGACTTGCCATTAACCCTCATGCATCTGGATCCTACTGAATCGTCCTCGCTTGCAAACAAACCCAAGTCACTTGGCACGCCACATTCTTCTTTGTGCACCATAACAGCATTCAGCTTCTCTAACCATTCTGGGCCTTAGCCCCTCCCAGTGCTTAGCCCTAATATACATTTTTGTTGCTCGTTATTGCCACCGGTAGCTTCCAATCCAGTTCCTTGTATTTCTAGCTTGTAGCCACTTTGCTAGCCTCAGTCATCTTTTGGTGACACCTTGATTGCTCTGGAGCTCAGCTCCCCTAACTTAGTCCTGATCCCTTCTACCTCACCATGACCTAACTCTAGAGTACTACAACCAACAACAATCAAACCGTCATGTAGCACCGCACAATACACAAAATCATCAATTAACACAAATTGATGAGCCAAGAATCCTTATCTGCACTTCAAAGCATCTCCTCATGCTTTAATACATAGCCAATAGTACCCAATGACTAGCCATCACGTCACCACGCATTTAAACTCCTCCAAACCATCTCTATGTGCATCGCTCTCATCACTTGGTACACTACATGCACCAACTCACATTTTCACGATCCTTGTCTTCTCTGTGCTTCTCACTTGAGCCATGTAACCTCACTGGGACTTACACAACCGCTCGGACCTTAGCACCCCTACGTAGTCCCAGTCCATTGCTGTTGATTGCTAGCATTATCTAAACCACCTACACATCCAAAAATCAAGCAACCATCTAGAACACAAATTATATGCACTTGACTCATATTGGTCAAAGCAATGCATCATGCAACACAACACAACCAAACACTAGCACCCATGCCATGTGTAAAATCGAGGAGGCTTACTAGAGGGGGATGAATATACGGTTTTGAAATCTCTTTGGCCAAAATCAAAGTTTATATGCGGAAGCGTAAATAAAAACAATTTTGCATGATTAAGACCTAAATCAACTAATCTCACTAAGTGCACCAACAATCTAAGTCTAGACTAAGGTTTGTAATCCTAGGATAACAAGGAAACAATTTAATTCTAAGAATATAAATTGCATAAGTTAAAGCACAAGAAAGCAAATAAACAAAAGGTGACGTGGTCTCTTTTTATTGTGGTATTAGGAGACTTGTTGATCTTTCCTAGTCTACTTAAGGTAAAGTCCAAACGAATTGGACCAGCTCTATTAATTAAGCCAAACGCTAGTTGTAGCTCTTTCTTGCTCCAAATAGGTGAGCTCCAACCTTCACACCAATACGAGTCTCTTCACAACCTTCTTAAGGAGATCACCGGTTCTCACACATCCAAACCCGTCTAGGTGTAGGTAACCTCCAAAAGTAACAAATCAAGCCTCTTGCTTGACTCTTACCAAGTGCAATATATGCAAAAGTGGATATTCAATTCACATCTAGAAACAATATATGTAATTAGAGACTTCTCTCCTTGATCACAAGGCACAACATATACACAATTGAGAGAAAAACTCACACTAGCTCAGGAGAATGAAATGAGACGCATCAACCTTGCCCTCAAGGGTATTTATAGCCCCCACACAGAAAACTATCCGTTGGGACAAGATTTTAGCAAAATCAGCCCAGATCGGTCTAACTGCCAATACATGCCGGTCCGACCGCCCCTGCAATGGCTAGAAAACTAGCGGTTACAGACCAGGCCGTCAGATCGCCCACATAGGATCCGATCAGACCGTCAGGATTAAAGTGTATGGATTTCAACCATTTGCAAACTCTAGTCAAATGCTACAATGATTAGATATGCAAATGCTACAAGGATTAGGTATGCATGAGCCTCAACTATTTGTAAAACATATTACCAAATAATATCATCATGCCACGGAGAGGTAGAGCAAGCGAGATTGAGCTATCAACAAATGATGCATCTCAAGCTACTAAACAAGAGCCTTCTTAATTGTACAGTAACCTACACTAGTAATCCAATTTCTCAACCAAACACTAAGATCAGTAAAACACTATAAATACATCCTTATCCTATGCTAGTTATACCTTTGTCATATGCATCCACTTGGAGCTTGATGACAAACATCTCCACTTTAAGTCCGGGTTCTTGACTTGTTGTGTATCAACACATAATACAAACCACCACATGACCTTCATCAATATATGATAGAATCATGATCATCTCCTTTTCAGAGCCTTAACTTGATACTCATCAACTCATGATGATCATCTCTTCTTCTCGAACATAGACTTGATGGCGATCAACTCATGACGCATTTCTAAGTCATCCTCATCATAGAACCTAACCTATTTCATCAACTTATGAAAAATATTAGTCTTACAAAGTGATTGTCACTAATTACCAAACTCACCATTAACTCATAACGGATGGATTAGATTCTTCAATCTTTCCATTTTTAGCAATTGATGACATCATTAACAAATAATGAGATAATAAGTTGATTTACGAGTATATATCATGTACGCAACAACTGTATACTCTACGATAAGCTTTGCAAGCAATTAACTCATTTGAAAGAGAATTGACTTTAAATTACTTGCTAACAAAGCTACACATCCAATTGTCATTAATCATCCAGAACTTTCCATTAACACATAATGGTTCAATTAACATGTAATGAATGGACTATATTCTTCACCATACACACACTCAAACCACTCTCTTGAACCCTGCCTGACCGGTCGGACATCCAAACATTAGTTGGTTGGACCGCACCAGTCAACTCCGATCAAACTCCGATAACAGGGGAACCGATTAAATCGCTCGACACACCTCCGAAGTCCTCTCTAGAATAAACATACCACCAACTATGAGTCGGTACAACTGCTCCCCGGTTAGACCGCCGCCCATGATCGGTCCGACCGCTTAACAGTCTGACCGCCAACCATAGCCCGATCAAACCGCGCCTCAGTTAGATCATCAACCATAGCAAAAACCCAAGACTGCAATAGATACAAAATCAAACTCAAACTTCGATAACGAAACACAACAAAATCAAATACTCATCATATAACATAAGGTAACCTCCATATAGTCTCACACTATACGCACAAAATCAACGGAAATACATAATAGAGTTAATGGAATTGGGGATCAGAAATTACAGCAAGGATTCCTTCCCTGACTCCATGTATTGGTATACATGTTAATGTATAATGGATTATTAAAGTACCATATAAATAGATTTGCCTGAAATAGGGATTACACCATGGATATCCAACCTCGTAAATATCCGGATAATCTAGATCCGTATTCATATTCGACGGATAGTGAGCTATAAAATCTTTATTCATTTTCGATCCGATACTATTCAATAAATATATGAACCGAGGGGATGTATTCGAAAATAATCTGAAAGTCCGAAAGTATCCCAACCAGGCAACCAGATTTCCGCGCAGCTGACGCGAGTTTTCAGCACCGGCCCATGTAGAACAGGAACAGTGCGGAAATAGGTGGCGCACCCAGTTCTTTCGGTCCACGCATGTAGAGAGAAGGTAGCGGCCGCGCGCCTGTTCGGCACATAGTCCAGGCTTCTTCGGAGAGGCAGCGGCTCGGCTCGGCTCGGCTGGAGTTCTCAGAGCGGCCCTTGCGATTAGGTGGCGGAGCCAGCCCAGATGACGGCTACGCGGCCTCCACGTAGCCCAAGAACTGACCGTGGATAAAGTTGCAAAACGCATGTAGGTTCAGCCAAACCATCATCACCTCCCTAATTCCACAGGGTATTGCTTATAGGACCCTTCCATCAGTTCTCTGCCATTTACACCAACAATGTTACAGTAGGAGTATCTCGTTGTCTCATCCAAAATCAGGCAGGGCAGAAGAGGGATTTCCGCTAAAAGCCAGAAGGGTGGCTGAGTGGCTCAATAGTCCGAATTAGAAACTGCAACGGCATATTGTGACGCATGGGACGGGTCGACAACGATCGCTGATGATATCTCAAATCAGAATGGAACCTATCTTAATACACGAATCCCGGTATTTCATTTCTATGAGAGAATTAGTTCCTTAGAAAAGGTACCATCACCCACTAAGATGAAGCAGCACGTGAAATGAAATCTGCGCCTAGTTGCATGAATCACGCTGCAGTTCAAGACTGCTGCGACACTGTACAACAAGATGAGGAAGAGTGAACAGAAACGAAAGCTACGTATAACAAAGCAACTTGACAGTCGTCATCTCACCTGCCTACCTGGGGGTTAGACGAACGTTCAGCGTTGATGAAACAAAAGCCTGTTTCTTCCATGTTTCCTCCGGATCAGGCTGCCAGAGTACGAGTCACCAATCCACTAGGGCATTCAGCATCAGATTTTTTTCTCATTAGCCCAAAAGAAAAGCAGCAGTCTATTTCTTGTAGGGTTCTCCAGTGGAATGTATAGTTCTAGTTGTCTCTCTCTAAAGGGAGCCGCATATACCAACAGTCAAAATGGGACTCCATATCACTGCAAAAAAAATAAACACAATCATTGTGCTGTGAGTGCTTCAACCACTTGTTTCTTGGCAGAAAGCCTTTGTTTTCTAGCTCAGGAATTGCCCCAATGCTCATGGCATGGCTGAAAAGAAGTGGCAGCTGCACTCACCTGAAGTCATTTGACAGCAGCCACTTGATGTAGCCTGAGTAGGCTAAGCTTTAGCATTAGAAAATGTGAGGCGTCTACGCCTGAGCCTGAAGAGACAAAAAGAGAGAATGCTTGAGATAAGTTCAACGATGACTAAAAAAGCAACAGGAGGCCATAACACTTTTCAGTGAGCCTGCTATATTGCCAATTAAACAAATCGACTGGAAAGGATTCATGTCAAATAGGGTTAATCCACATACACTTCGATACTGATACGTAAAGAAGTCTAAAAGCAAAAGAAGAAGAAAACTTTGCCGTTCCAAGGGTGGAGAGGTTTTGAAGTCATGGCTTCTTCTGCCTAGTTAGAAGACATCCTTTTGCACATATATTCCTAAACTTATCATGACAAGGACATGACAAATATGAACAGTAACTTCCTAGATGCTATGTGCGCAAAATAGGACAATGGACAATAATGGCACTGTATGAGGTTACTGAACTATACCTGATAGAAATGTACAACACTGATATCTAAAGCAGGCGCAGACCTGATCAGGAATGAGCTGGACAAGAAACTGAAGTTTGTTGTAGCCAGACAGTATGCATGAAAAGCAAGCCTTATGGAATAACAAGAGCCAAACATGCTGGCCACCACTATAGGAAAATTGATAGGTAAGCAAACAAGGAAAATAGAGAGGTATGCAAACTAGCATATCCTGGTCCACTTCAAACTCCTGACAACTTGCCTTTTCCCTTGAATTATTGCCACTTGCAGACCCCTGCCTCTTTTTATAGCGAAGCAGAGGGCTACCACAATAGCACAAAGCTTGAGCAATCCTCTCTTCTGCCACTTCCAACAAAGAAAGAAATGGAGAGAGCATCTGAAGTGGAAGAACAGAATTCAGCAAACCAAGTTACTGAAGCTGGTCATGCCGATGACAATACCTCAATACCATGGCTGGAGTTGGGCCTTGGTGCACTGAGAAGTGAAGAAGCTAAGCCTCCAGAGGCCAAACCTGCGGCCACACCACATAGGACTTTCTCCTGCAACTACTGCATGAGGAAGTTCTTCAGTTCGCAGGCCCTTGGCGGGCACCAGAATGCACACAAGAGGGAGAGGTGTGCGGCGAGGAAGTCGCACAGCTTTCAGCAACTGATGATGGGCCTTCCTCCTACTGCTTCCATTATCCAACCTATGAGGGTTAACCCCCACTCCACAATTCTGACAGGGCACGGTGAAAGAGCCGCTGTTGTCGTTGCAAGATTTCATGAAGGCCAAATGAGTAGCTGGATGCCTTTTGCAGTTGAAGAAGCTAGAGGGTTAGTGTGGCCTGGGAGCTTTAAAGCAAGCTCTCAGGAGCCCAAGAAGCAAGCAGAGCAAAATCTTGACTTGAGCCTGCGTTTGTAAATTTGTAATCCACAGATAGTTGTTATATATAAACATTTTCTGGGAAATCTAGTATTTTTCATCATTTTTGTCAGGTGAGCAAGTTTAAAAAATAAAAAACAATTATCCATGCAGGGTAATTGGTGAAAACTAAAGAATAATAATTTTGAACTAGAGTTAATCTTCAACCTAATAGTTGTGAACCATGGTTGTCACGGCGAAGTCGGCGACCACAGCGAGTGAGGAGCGCCTGGACGCCTAGGCGATGCCATGGCGAGCGCCAGAAACTGTTGTGTATGGCACTATGGGTCATAACTCCCGTATCTCTCCCGACTCTCATATAACTCAGGCCCCCATATAACTCCCGTATCTCTCCCGACTCTCGCTCTCTCCATTCTCCTGACTCGCTCTCTCCTGACTCTCGCTCTCTCTCGACTCCCGATGCCGCCAGAAGCTCCTCCCCGATGCCTCCCCGCCAAGTACGTCGTCGCCTCCCGCTCTCTCCCCGATGTCTCCCTCCCCTCCCCCGCGTGCTGCCTCCCCTCCCCCAGCCACGTCCTCCCCCCGGCGCCTCCTCCCCCCTGCGCCTCCCCTCCCCGACGCCTCCCCCCGTCGCCTCCCCTCCCCTCGGCGGCAAGAGCAATCTGGAGAGGGAAGCCAGCGGCGGGAGAGAGGAAGGCGGCGCGGCAAGAGGGAGGGAGGCGGCGCGGGTGGAGGGAGTCGGCGCGGCCGGAGCGCGGCTAGAGAGGAGAGGGGCGGACAGCGTACCTGGCGGTGAAGCTAGGGTTCGGGCCAAGGCGAGGCGATCCTCCCCGGCGCCAGGACGACTTGGTATCGCCTAAGCGACGCCGTGACAACCATGTTGTGAACAATAATTACAATGCACTGATCAATATTAAGATATAATTGAAATGATAAAGAAATGCAAACTCTGCCATCTTGCAGGAAATAATAATTAGAATGCTCTATAGAACAATTGGTGCTTCTGATCTGAAAAGTAGGGGAAATAAGGCATGCTTTTTTAGTCTGCACTCTGCACCTGATTAGCATTAATCTAATGATTCCAGCTCACATTTATATGTCTAATTTCATCAGTAAACGTTGCTTCATAAGACAAACTTCATGCAAGACACTTGCATCTTCACCAATAACTAACATTTATATGTCTCGAAAAAATTGGCAACCATGAATGTTCTGGACTTTGGAGCCTATCATGCAACACCAGATGTATTAATCATATAACGGCTGACCACCCTACTCTTGCATATATTTCATAGCGCAACTGTTACTTGTAAATATATGGATTCTAGTCAAAAGACACAATCTTATTGGTTCACTAGCTGAATGCCCATGCATTGCAATGGAGAACAATATTTAGGTACAGAGATGTTACAAGACCGTTAATTACACCAACGACACTATAACCATTACAGTCCATGACCTTTCCTGCTACTACACCCTCAATCCTCGCATGCTCATCTTTCCTACCAGGTGGGAACAACAAAGCATAATTAGATGCAATTTACGCCCTTCTCCGCCACCGACGGTTCAGCCTCCTTCTAGGCAGTTTACTTCTGCACCTCCTGAAGCAGATGAGGCTGCCAAGGAGGCAAAGGTTGCTGCTGATAAGGCTTTTCAGTATACCATTGACGCTTTCAAGCGCTAGTGTGCTGATGAGGTCCGTGTTCGTGCCATCCTAGTGGTTAGCGTCGATGACTCCATCCAGCCAGACATTGTTGGTCTACAGTCTACTCGACAGATCTGGGAGTACTTGCGTGAGCGATACCAACAGAGTAGTTATACTCAGTTCTTTTCGCTTCAGCGTGAGTTGGAGACGCTTCGCTAGGGAGATTCTTCTGTTGACGACTTCTTTCGGGCCCTGGCAAGTCTCTGGTGCCAGATAGATAAGCTAGTCTCTCCACTTTGCCAGGAGTGTCACAAAGTGAAGAAGGCGGATCATGATCGCCTTCGCCTTTATGACTTCGTCTGCCGCCTTCGCCCAGAGTTTGAGCCTGTCAGAGCTCAGCTGCTGAGCCGCTCTCCACGACCGACCGTTACAAAGGCCCTTTCAACACTTCGGGCTGAAGAGCTTCGTCTAGGGTTAGCAGCACAGTCTGTTCCAACTGTGGTTGTTGCCTCTTCTTCGACACTGATATTTGCTTCGACTACGGCATCTCCCCAGGTGCCTGTCTCCGCTCCTGTTCTCGCACCAACTAGAGTTCAGTGCAACTACTGCAAGAACTTTGGGCACGACTACCAGAGTTGTGCGGTGCGGAAAAAACGGAACAAGGCACGTGGGGGTGGGCGACAAAAGGGGGCAGGGAGGCCCTTCCTTCACAGGAGGACAGACCAGTTCATCAGTTTCTGCTCCGAAAGGTGACTCTGTTCAGCAGCTCTGCCAAGCTCTACTTCAGCAGCCCTCTCACAGCTTAGCAGGTTCTGCCAATCTAGCTCAAACGTGTCCTCCAGATACCTCTTGGGTTCTAGATTCTGGTGTCTCCTTTCACATGACACCGGACTCCACATCTCTCACTTCAGTAGGACCTCCTGATTTTTTATCTCTGTTCAGACAGCTGACGGTACTTCCTTGTATATCAGCTGTCAAGGCATTTTTTTTGTCCGCTGACTTTTCTGTTCCAGCTGTTTCTCATGTTCCCAAGCTTACCATGCAGCTCCTTTCAGTGGGACAGCTCACTGATCTTGGTTGTAGGGTTGTTTTTGACTCACACCTATTTCGTCCAAGATCGATAGACAGGGATGGTACTTGGGACTAGCCGGCGCCGTAGAGATCGTCAGGGTCTCTACATTTTCAACCACCTCCACGTTCCATCCACTTCAGTTGCTCCTGCTACGTTTGCCTCTACCGCCACTGCTGCCACCACCTCTGGAGCTTTTGCGTAGTGGCATCATCGTTTATGGCATCTGTGTGGGTCCCGTCTTTCTTCATTAGTTCGTCAGGGTGTTCTTGGATGTGTTACTATTGACACGTCAATGTTTTGTCAGGGTTCTAAGCTGGGCAAGTAGCTACAACTTCCTTATCATTCTAGTGAGTCCATGTCTTCTCGTCCTTTTGATTTAGTTCATTCAGATGTATGGGGACCTGCGCCTATTATCTCAAAAGACGGGCATAAATTCTATGTAATTTTCATTGATGATTATTCCCGTTTCACTTGGATTTTCCCTATGTCTAATCGTGGTCTACGATCTATCATAGCTTTGCCACGATGGTTCGTACTCAGTTTGAGTCCTCTATCCGTACTTTTCGCTGTGATTCTGCTGGAGAGTACTGTTCTAATGCTTTCAGACAATTTCTTTCTGAGCAGGGCACTCTTTACCAGTCATCTTGTCCTGGTTCCCATGCTCAGAATGGGATTGCTAAACACAAGCATCGTCATCTGCTTGAGACTGCTCACACTCTTCTTCTTTCTTCTCACGTTCCACCATAGTTCTAGGCGGAGGCTGTTTCTACGGCTGCATATCTCATCAATATGTAGCCTTCCACTGCTCTTAAGGATGTTAATCCTATAGAGCGTCTCTACTCTAGAGTCCCGCAGTACAGCCACCTTCGTGCTTTTGGCTGCACTTGTTTTGTCCTGCTGCAGCCTCGTGAGCGCACCAAACTGTCAACCCAGTCAGTTGAGTGTGTATTTCTTGGGTACAGTTCTGAGCATAAGGGTTATCGCTACTATGATCCTTCTGCTCGGCGGATTATGATCTCACGAGACGTCTTTGATGAATCTCGACCTTTCTTCTATCAAGATTCAGCTCCCCGTCCTGCTTCCACCATCGAGACGATCTCTTGATTGTCTCTCCCTGCCTCTTCACCCATTTCTCTTTTTCACAACCTTCCTCCAACCTATCTTCAGTGGCTCCTTCTGTACCTTCACCTCCTGTGTTGCCTTCTGCAGCACCGCCTTTGATCCTACAGCACCACCGTCTCGTTTCTCTGGGGTGCACTACTCCAGACGTCCTCGTCCTTCACCAGACTCATCTTCTGGTATTTTGCCGACACCGACTTCTGATTCCTCTGATGATGCTCCTCGTTACGCCCTTCATGACCGGACATCCCTTCGACCTCCTGATCGTCTTGGTTTTACTTTGACCGCTCATGCTCTCTGTCATTGAGCCCACCTCTTATCATGAGGCTGCTTCTCATTCTGAGTGGCAGCTCACTATGACAGAGGAGCTTGCTGCTCTTAGACGAACGAGGACTTGGGATATTGTACCGACACCTGTGCATACTCGTCCTATCACGTGCAAGTGGGTGTACAACATTAAGACCAGATATGATGGTACTATTGAGCGCTACAAGGCTCGTCTTGTGGCTCGTGGCTTTCAGCAGGAGTATGGTCGTGATTACGATGAGACGTTTGCCCTTGTTGCCCATATGACCACTGTTCGCACTCTTGTTGCAGTTGCTTCTGTTCGCCGGTGGTCTATCTCTCAGTTGGATGTTAAGAATGCCTTTCTTAATAGTGTTTTGCACGAGGAGGTTTACATGCAGCCACCACCTAGGTATTCTATTCCAGATGGTCGTGTTTGTCGTCTTCGTCGTGCTCTTTATGGCCTCAAATAGGCCCCTCGTGCCTGGTTTGCGCATTTCACATCAGTGATTACTGTTGCCGGTTTCACTGTCAGTGCCCACGATCCTGCTCTTTTTGTCCATGTCTCACCTCGAGGTAGGATACAGCTTCTTCTATATGTGGATGATATGCTCATTACTGGTGACAATTCCTCATTCATCACATACGTGAAGAAGCATCTCAGTGAGCAGTTTCTGATGACTAATTTTGGTTTGCTTACGTACTTCCTTGGGATTGAGGTTTCTTCCACGCCTGAGGGTTACTACCTCTCCCAGCAGAAGTATGTCTAGGATCTTCTTGATCAATCTGGTTTGACTGACACTCGCACTGCTGAGACTCCTATAGAGCTCTCCCTTCAGCTTCGTGCTACTGATGGTGATCTTCTTGTGGATCCAACCCGTTATCGCCATCTTGTCGGGAGTCTGGTATATCTTGTGAGCACTCGCCCTGATATTGCTTATGTTGTTCATATCTTGAGTCAGTTCATGGCTAATCCTACTCATCTTCACTACAGTCACCTCCTTCATGTTCTTCGCTACTTGCGTGGGACACTCTCTCGTTGCTTGTTTTTCCCTAGCTCCACCTCACTACAGCTTCAGACGTACTCTGATGCTCTGATGCGACCTGGGCTAGTAATCCTTCTGATCATCGTTCTCTTTCTGCTTACTGTGTTTTTCTTGGCTCCTCCTTGATTGCCTGGAAGACAAAGAAGCAGACTGCAGTTTCCCGTTCGAGTGCAGAGGCTGAGTTGAGAGCTATGGCAGAAGTGACAACAGAGATTACTTGGTTGAGGTGGTTACTTGCAGACTTTGGTGTACCTATGAGGGGACCTACGACACTTATGTCTGACAGTACAGGTGCTATCAGTATTGCTCGTGATCCAGTGAAGCATGAGCTCACTAAGCACATTGGAGTGGATGCTTCATACACTCGCTCACAGGTGCAAGAGGGAGTACTTGCTCTACAGTTTGTGCCATCAGAGTTACAGCTTGCTGATTTCTTGACGAAGTCCCAAACTAGAGCACAACATTTGTATTTTCTCTCCAAACTCAGTATGTGTGATCCACCATGAGTTTGGGGGTGTTAGGGATAGAATAGGATTGTTATTTGTTTCCTTATATGCCTTGATTTTCTTATCTGTATATGGCATATTCCTCTGTATATCCTCTTGTACTCTATGTATATATATTGCCCTTTGGGCCTCATGAATATACACACAATATTTATAACAGTGATTTCTCTTTAGCCGTGCACCACAATAGTACATAACAGGATCATAAAGAATTCCATCCTAGATATTCCTCATGGCTTCATAATAAATTGTTTGCCAAACTGCTGATAACACATCAGCGAATTATCATATATTGCAGAAGAATGTGCTGAGACTATTTTATCTCACTTGCTTCTTTTGGAATAGTAGATGGTGTTTCAACCTTGCCCTTAAGTGCCGAAGCCTTCTTACTGCTCACATTGTCAAGCTGTAAACTTCAAAACCATGTAGGACAGGTTATTAAAAATTGAAAATAGGTAAAAAGAAGCAGGACAGTAGCTCCCTTGTTAGAAAAACTCCGTCACAAACAGAACACACCTTAGCAGCTTCGCTCTTCAATTTTGCAGTAAGTTGCCTCTCAGTCAGTCAGTCTGCAGTCAATTGCTTTTCATTCTTCCTGCAAGCAATAATTTCTGCAAGTATGCAGTTGAATATTTCATAAACGAAAACCCCTACGGGCTGATTTCATTATCCCGACATCCAGGTGATTGCTGATATCATCAAATGTGTGACCCATTAAGGAATTCAATGATCCAGAATCATTAGTTGCAGCTTCTGAACACTCTGTATGATCACCACCCATCAATCAATTACTGATACAAGTGTAGATGGACCAAATTTGGTATCAACATGGCAAATCTATAATAAAAATATATAATTATTCAGATTGTAGACTAAAGTGAGAATCAAAGAATGATTCATAAAAACACATATACTGCAGTTGGAGGAAATGTGTACATATGACATCAAAAGGGATGTAGTTGCACATCAACTTTGTTGTTTATGTTAGAGTACAATATATGGTAGGATAGAGTCCATTGGGATTACAATCCCTTGTACCATCTTGCCCCCCAAGTCTTATACCTCTATATATACTGCCCGAGAGGCTCAATGCAACACATCCAATTCCACCCAATTATATCTTCCTTCATGGTATCAGACGCCTAGGTTTAGATCCTAACCCTAGCCGCTGCTCGCTTCCGCACCGCGCGCCCCCGGGGAGATCTATCTCCGCCGGGGGCAGCGCCACCGTTTAGGCGGCGGATCCTATTGACCCGGCCGCCATCGTCGTCATCGTCGTCAAGCAGCAGATCGGGCTACCTCCTTGTGGTTGTCCTCATCGCGGTCGGGCTGCCGTCCCGTTCCAAGAAACCCCACCTCGCCATGGGCAGCGCCGCCTCGCCGCCGCCAACCCTCGACGCGCCCGCCTCCCCGAAGCCGCCGCCGGCTGTGGCCGCCGCGCTGCTGAGGACCTGAAACGCGTCGCGGCTCACCGCGCGGTGTAAATGGTGGAGACCGGGATGACGCTGGGGCTCGGCACGGGCTCCACGGCCGCGCACGCACTGGACCGCCTGGGCGACCTCCTCCGCGGCGGTGCGCTCCGGGGCGTCGCCGGGGTGCCCGCCTCCCTCATGACGGAGGCGCACGCGGCCCGCGTCGGGATCCCGCTGCTCCCGCTCGGGGCGGCCGCCGAGATCCATCTCTCCATCGACGGCACCGACGAAGCGGTCCCCGGCGCCCTCGATCTTTGTCAGTTCCGCTCCTCCGCTCGGCGGCCTCCTGCGCAGCTCCTCCGCCGGGTTCCTGCTCACCGACCGCCGCCTTCAGCTCCTCCGCTTGGACGCCGACCGCCACCGGATCCGTACAGATCCGGCCGGCCACCACCGGCCCGCCCTCTCCGCCGGATCCTCTTCTCCGGACTTCGCCGTCTGGCACCGTCGCCTGCCGGCCCCTCCGCCTGCCGTCCACCGCTTGCCGGATCTGAGCTCCGCCGCCTGGCGCCGTCGCCCACCGTCTGCCGCTTGCCGGCCGGCCGCCTCCGCTGCCAGCGCCCGCCGGCCGCCCCCACTGCTGCCCCGTTCCACTCGGCTAGGATCCAATCGGGAGTAGCAGGTGGTTTTAAAGGAAAAAACAAAAAAAAGAGGATTAGGCTAGGTGTACCCGGTGAATTACACATGGAGGATCCCACAGCTGCTGTTGTATCTTTTTCTCTCCCAATCACTGATCGGGGTTGAGTCGCCCACCGCCCGTCGACCTCGCATGTATCTACTCCGACATCAGCGTCGACTACACCGGCCCCTACCTCTTCGACTGTGCGGCCAGGCCGGGCACGCGATGTCGAGGGGACGCCTTCGCGCGTCGCGTCTCGGTCATCCCGTCCGCACGTCTTCATCGCTGGTTCGTCATCGCCACCACAGATCGGGACACCTCCACCGACTTCTTCCATCGTCGTCCCGCCTCGCACGTACTTGGTCTGATCAGCCGATTGTGCGCGATCCACCCGGCTCCCGTGACGTTCGTCGTCGAGTACTACGCGCATCTTTTCCGAGCAACAGGGCTGCTGCTGTGTCGCCTCCTCGGGCCGCAGCACCGCCGCACGTGTGTCCCCTCGCCGTTGCATCTGTTAAGGGTATTAGAGATAAGGGTATTAGAGATAGAGTTTGTATTCTATTCCATATATGCCTTATCTCTATATGGCATATCCCCTTGTACTCTCCTATATATATGGCCCTTTGGGTCTCATATCAATACACACAATATTCATAACATGGTATCAGAGCTTAGGTTAGGGTTTACTGTACCCGTCATCGCCTCCACCTAGCCTCCGCTTGACTTCCGCATCTGCTGCCCCCGGGAGGAGCGATCTTCGCTCCCGGGGGCGGCCACCTCTTCCCGGCCGCGTCCGCATCGCCGCCGCCGCTCGCTGGCCGCCGCCGTCACGTCGTCGCGTCCGCCCGTGCTCGCGCGCGCCTCTGCGCCGCGCCGCCGTCCGGATCTGGCCGCTTCCGACGCCGTCGCTGCCGCGGTTCCGCGCCGCCAAGTCTGGATCCGGCCGGATCCAGTCGTCTTCGCTGCCGCGGCTCCTTGTCGCCTCCCACGCGGCCACGACTCTGCCCACCGCTGGATCTTGGCTCCCCTCACCAGGCTCCACGGCCATGGATCTGGGCTTCCCGCCGCCGAACTGTCACCCCCGGATCCGGCCGCCGCTGGTCTGACACCGCACGGATCCGGCCACCTCCGGGCCAGATCCGATCTGGATTGGGCCATCGCCGTCTCGGGGGACTCCGCGTCGAGCTCGTTCCGGCCGCTGCGACCCGCTCGGATTCACCGCCGCCTCCGCGCCCCCGCGCTAGCGCCACCGCTCCGCCGCCTTGGATCCGCGCCACCGCCGACTCCCGGCCGCCGTGCCCATGCCTCCGCCTTCTGACGCCGCCTCCCGTGCCTCTGTGCCGCGCTGGGCCGCCTGCGCGCCCGCGCCCGCACCGGGCCGCCTGCGTGCCCGCGCCGCCGCCTCCCGCTGGAGCCCGCCGCTCCCCTCCTCTCTGAGCGAGGGAGAGAGACGGGAGGGAGGGCGAGATGAGGGAGCGCGAGGGAGGAAAGAGCGAGGCGAGCGTGCGTGCGGGAGTAAGGGAAGGGGGGTGAAGAGAGAGGATGAATTTTGAGGGAGTGGGATATTTTATTTTCTACTGCTGATTTCTTTTAGTCAGTCTTTAGTTAGTGAGTCTTCTGCTGTGTCCATCCAAGTTCATAGCCTCTAATTTTTTAGTTCGTTCAAGCCGTGCGAGTCCACAAATTTATTGTCGGTCATAGAAGTGTAGGATTTTTCTTTTGCATGGCAGCAGCCGCCGCTCTACTCTCTGAGCCGCGTGCAGATCGTAGAAGTCGTTATGATGCCGCCGCTTCTCTAGCCGCCGCCCCGAGCTTCAAAGGCCGCCGCGCGTCCTCTGTGCACTGCACCGCCACCTCTTGGGCTTCGATCTGCGCTGTCATGTATCTATCTATTCCTCTTCGGCTTGATTTGACAGTTTATTCAAAGGATGCACGCAACGACGACATCATCAAGACTCGGACTTCGGATTTTTCTTGTTTTAGTATTAACCCTTTTCAAATGCAATGCTATTGCATACACCTTGCATTTGAGGGGGGTGTTAAGGGTATTAGAGATAGAGTTTGTATTCTTTTCCATATATGCCTTATCTCTATATGGCATATCCCCTTGTACTCTCCTATATATATGGCCCTTTGGGTCTCATATCAATACACACAATATTCATAACAGCATCTACATTGCCGTCCCCTGTGCATCGACGACTGTACTACGCAACCTCTTGTGCGTCATCTGTCTGCACATGGTCTTCGTCATACTGATCGGGCCTTCATCACCGACATCGAGCGCCACCGCCGCCACTGTACCTTGCGTCAGGACTGCTCGCCTTCGCGCCAGAGCGTCCGCCCGGACTACTCGCCTTCGGGTAGGAGCGTCCGCTCCCACACTGCTTCTTCGTCCAACACAACCACGCCTGGTTGGGGCCCTCTCCCTTGTACGTCCGGTACTGGCAACACCGGTGCGTGCTTTCGTCCCCGACGCGTTGCCGGGTCTGGCAAACCTGGCACACACCTCGGCTCTAGCGGCTTGACTGCATCGACTTCGGCATCGACCCTCCCGTTCTCGTCTCGTCTGCCTCGATTGCATCGCCATTTTTCGCCTACATCCTCGACGGCCCTGACTGCGTCGACCTCGGCATCGCCCCCCTTCCACGACGACTGCCTCGACGCGTCTCCGTCATCACCATGGCGCCTCTTTTTGCGCCCGCGGCTTCATGAGCGACTGCCTCGACATCGGTAACCTGACCGCGACTACGTCGACCACGGCCATCTCTAGCACGGCATCCTCGACCACGACTACTCCGCCCTCGCGCTTGGCTACCTCGACATCGGCACAAAGGGCTACCGCCTTGCTTGAGCTACTCGTCGATTCCTGCTCCAGTCACAGCATACGCGCCGCATCAACGGTTATGACTACGGGGGGATGTTAGCTCTTCAGCTTCTTCTCCAGTCTCACCGTCTGCGACGCTCCTGTTGTGACTGCGGGGGGATGTTAGAGTACAATATATGGTAGGATAGAGTCCATTGGGATTACAATCCCTTGTACCATCTTGCCCCCCAAGTCTTGTACCTCTATATATACCGCCCGAGAGGCTCAATGCAACACATCCAATTCCACCCAATTATATCTTCCTTCAGTTTACTTGCTATTTGAGGGAACAGAACAAAAAGTTACCGATAGAAGTTCCACCAGAATTTATCTTGTTTTCTGATTTAGATTTAGTCAACAATGGGTTGTTTCCGTGTTCACTCCCAAAGCGGCAAACACAATAGCAAAGTTGTCTTCTTCACCGCCCTGGAGGTTAAAGAAATCAGAACAATGGTGAACAAAAATTCAGATTTGAACAATAAAAAAAGAGATACTAAAACCAAAAGTCATAATCAGGCAAGAAATGGAGTAACCAAGAAGAAACAACAAAGGCTGCTTACACATTTGATAAGCCATACGTTGGAACGTGATTTATTAGGAATGACAAATAACATAGCAAAATGAAAAAGGAAAAAATAGTCCATTCATCACACTGTTCGACAACTCTAGATTACACATGATGACCAAAATTCATTTTTATGACTATATATAGAGCAAATTGTCAATATATCTTCCACTGTAAGTTTCCATTTTAGCGAAATTAATGTTCTAGAAGAATCCAATAAAAAAACTGAAAACCACATTAATGCATGAGAAAAAGAAATAAATGTAATGCAATGATAAGTACAAGGCCTTTTGGCATATTCGTATATCTCACCTCATAATAATCATGAAAAATACCAAAATAATTTGAGTAGGTAGGTTATGAGATGATCTAGCAATCTACCAAATTTCAACTCAAAGTTCAACATATATTAGGAGAATCAAAAATAGTAAATTTCAATGAACAATAACTTTTTGTTTTTCCCTTTCATATTCGGTCTTACATTTCAACAGAATTTTTGTTTCTACGTTTGCATCCAAAAGAGTAAACATTAACAGTACTATGCAGTCTTAATACTTGCAATTTTAGCAGCTCTTCTTTCTTAATACTTGGGGTAAAAGACTTGAAATTTCCACCAGGAATATCGTCCAGCTGCAGATAATGACAAAAAACGAACCATGTGTCAGTTTTTTTTCATGTTTTTTGATGAAAAATAGTAGGGATGAAAAAAAAAAGTAGGTGTACATAAAAACCCACAGATCATGTTTGGTGGTGAACCTTCAAGTTGATGAAGATCTTGAGGGCTTACCAAGGTAATTAGTGGCTCCCCAGTGCTCTTGAGTTTAACACTCATTTTCAATTTCTTTTTCCTTGAGCCATTATGTCTCTCCCACTCACTCAGACTCATTATTCTTTCCTTGCAAGACTTACATTGGCATAGTATCCTGCAAGCAACAACAATAACTCAAATACCAATAATGGTGCTGGATACATATAACAAAATCAATGTAACATAAAGACTGCTACTCTGCTAGCAACTATGAATTGGTTTTTAGCGCTTCTGGTTGTACACAATGTATCAATTTCCATCACAAGTGACCCACCAAACAATCCTTATGTGGCTGCTACAATAAGAACCAGCCTAAAAGTCACTTGTTTATGCACCAACCATAGATTAAAGGACCAATTGCAAATACACAGTGGCCAGTCAAATTCCATAGCATTTGATGCTACTCCAGCCCACAAGTCAATTTTCATGCCCAATAAATGAATCAAAAGAGAAAGGTGCTGCTCCAAGAAAAATAACCACAAATACACACACATAGTAGATAGTTTTTCTCTTTCTTTCTAAGTGGTTGACTTTATGCAATTTTAGGTTTGAGCAAAATAAGACACTAAAATCAGACAGAGTATTGGTAATTAAGCAAATTTAAATCATTACGATTCCCCAAACAGAGTATTGGTAATTAAGCAAGGGGATCAAGGCCCACTTTCCGATTTATCTACTAAGGTTTCATCAGATAGTCACCTAGTCACCGGTGAGATGCTCAATGGCAAACAACATGAACAGAAGTAATCAGAACATTGTCCAACTCATACCCAATTCAAGTGAAATTCGCGAGTAATATGGACAATGTGCAGTGCAGCCTATTAGTAACTGGGCAAGTGGATTCTAATATGCCCAAAAAAAATCTAGTGCACAAGGTAGCAAAATTACATACAAAAACAACTAAATCAAACTAGAGATGTGCTAATCTGCGAATTTCACCTAGAGAACCAGCCCTCTCCTACTCGAACGAACCCAACTTTCCCCATGATTTCACCACATACGCTACGACGCATAGGAACAACACACCAAACGAGCTCAATTCGATAGCAAAATCGCAACAGCATAAGCCCTCAAATCAACCCAGCCAAAAACCCACCGAATTAAGCCCCCCTACTGCACGCAACACAAGCACCAGCAGTGCGTGCTACGGGATCGCATCCGGGGGAGAGGATGAGCGAGAGATTACCTCAAAATCCGGCCCGGTGATAAGGTGGTGACGGCGGAGACGGCCGCGGTGGTGGTGGTCACCGCGAGCTTGCAAAGCCCAATCTCCTCTCGCTGTCTACGCGTCTATGTCTCCGTGCGGCAATTGTCCTCTTTGCTTCGTGTTCGTTTGTGGGATGAGGGCGATGGAGGTGGCGCGGTGGTGATGGAGAGAGTGGAGGGCGGGGAGAGTGTGGGCAGTGGAAGCAGTGGCAGGGAAGGGCGACGGCAGGGGAAGCAGTGCGGGGTGGGGAGGGAAGGGCCGGATCTGGACAGGCCCGACCAGATCCGGCCAGTGGAAGTGGTGGCAGGGGAGGGGCGGCCGATGGAGAAGAGGGTGAGGGATGGGAGGGGAGGAAGTCGGGTGCCATGAGGGGAGGAGCGGTAAGGGTGCTGCGCGAGAGAAGCAATGAGGGCGAAAGGGAGGCGGCGGCCGGTGGAGAAGAGGGTGGGGAGGGGAGGAAGTCAGGGAGAGAAGGGGGATGGTGGAGTCACGCGGGAGGCGATGACGTGGGAAAGGGGATGGAGAGTGGTGTGGGAAGGGAGATGGTGGAGTCGGAGAGATCACGGGCGTGTAATGCGCGAGGAAGGTGGGGGATAAAGAGGAGTGGAGCGGATAGGGCCCACAATCGAATCATTTTTTCAAGAGGGAGATAGAAGGGGAAGAGCGTACCACCACCGACTCCTCTTTTTTAAGTAGTAGAGATCAGTGTGACGGTACTAATTTAAGAAAAGAGATCAGCCCAGATTTTTTAGCATATAAATGAATCCATGCAAAGTAATGTGAAAGAATCAGAAAAAGAATGATAATCCATTGAAATATAATGAAAGTATACATAGAAAGAACAAGAATTCATTCTTGTACTGCTGAAGGGCAAGTGTGTAGCATTAGAATCCCCTGGTGAAAGCATAAGAACAAGCAGAGGGACAGGGAATAAGTGAGAAGTTAGATGCCATAAGAAATATTTAGCAGGTAGTAGTATCATGGTTGAACAAAATTTGCAAACAAGAACATTGCGACACAAAGGAGTAAACTGCAAAACTTCCACCGGAACACACCCAAAGATTACTGCATATGCAGAAAATTGTTGGCTACGACGTAGTCTGTGGGTAACACGGTTATTCGTAAATAATTTCTCAGAAATATGTCACATACCCTTCTGGAAAGCCATCCCACTAAGATTCTTTGATGTTATATGATTTTCAAACTGTATTAAAGGACATTTAGTTAACCAAATATAAACCAGTGTTATGGTATTCAGGATTCAATATTCATACATCATAGATAAACCTCAAAAGGCTTTGTAATTATCATCAGTATTAATTCTGCAGAATTTTGTATATGCAGTGTTCATCAAACCTGAAACTAACTTCAATGTATTAAGCTAAGGGCATCATCTTAAAGGCTTTAATTCTCTCATAATAAACCAAAGGTAAGACAGTGAAACCTGTGGTCTAGTAATTAGCCAATTAGGGTCTCCTGATCTATTAGCATCCATATCTCCAATGTTATTATCATGATGCTCTCTTGTAGAATTAAGTATGCTTTATTGTGGAATATATCTATCCGTGAAGAGGCATATGGCCAGAATCCTCAAGTTGAAAATCTGGAATTTTGTAATCATACGTCATTATGTAATATCGTATCCTCTTTCCCTGTTAAACATCACTAACAGAAAAGCATCATAAAGAACAATATCTTGTCAAAGTAAGATGACAAATAAAAGGAGAGCACAAAGCTAACTCAATAATAAAGGAACAACTATTCATCTCAATTCATTGATCAGTTCACATGAATAAAGGGATTCACACATTTCCCCTCATTCATGTAACTAAACCGTTTAATACAACAAAAAAGAAGGTGATAATATCCTAATGCTGCATACTGTACCATGGTTGCATGCACACCCTTTTCCTATCTATACACACAAGTCCACGTGAAAGACCATTGCAGGCAAAGGGTTCTCAAAAGCTACATGAAATCACCAAACATTCAATAATATCTTACCAAGACGACAACATAGCACACTTGATTGTGCTGAATTTAGTCTTTTTGCCTAATAGTATTAATTTGAGTGAGAACAAGAGAAATCAGCTCTTCATAAAATTTTATGTGCATTAGTGAAGTATCCGATCTGTCAGAGCTCAGCAAGCATGTGAGCGAGGTCATCATCGGTCACCTCCAACTCCTGGTGTTTTCCGACAGCCTCCGCAAGCCGTGCTGCTAACTGGTGCTTACACTGCAAAAACAAAAGCATTAACCCAAAATTCAGCAACCACGAGCTAATCCTTTTCTTGTTTGAGAATTTCACTGTGCCTCATTAAGCAAAGTAATCAGACGCAGTAACAGCAAGGGCACTTACGCAGAGCTGCTCGCCTCGGCCGACGATGTCGTAGAAGAAGGAGTAGCAGGTGCAGAGGTGCTCCGGGAAGCAGGTGTACTCCTCCTTCCTCTTCGACTCCCCCATCACCTGCAGCGCCAAAACACACAAGCCGTGGTCCAGTAATCGCTCGCTAGTTCGGTTGCAACACGAACGTCAGGGGGGATCGAAAGGCATGGGAGCCGACCAGGAAGAGCGAGCGGCCGCTGGGCGCGCCGGTGACGCGGCGCACGCCGCCCTCGTCGAGGATCTTGCAGGCGCGCAGCATGTTCTTGCCGAATAGGTGTTCAAGGCTGCACGCAACGCAGGAGCCGGTCAGAGACTCGAGGGAGCAAGGCCTAGGCGTACATGAGTAACCGAGCGAGACGGTGACGCCGTGGTGGGAGGCGGTTTGGTACTTCTTACATGGATAGGTGCTCGTCGGAGGCGTGGCCCGCGGACTTGATCTGCGCCCATACGGCGTCGGCGACGGCGAGGGCTACGCCGGCGGTGACGGACATTGGGCGGCGGCGGTGGACTACTACCGAACTGGTGGCGGTGGGTGGCGCGCGCAAGCTGTTTGATGTTTGGACGCAGTGGAGGAGGGCGACCCGGGAGAGGCTTCGTGGGGAGGAGACTGAGGTGGCCAGTGGGCCGTGCCGGGCCGGCACGGCACGGGCCCGGGCTCGGCACGGCCCGTTAAGGCCCGTGTATTAAACGGGCCGTGCCGTGCCGGCCCGCGGGCCGCGGTGGGAGCCCAAGCACGGCCCGAGGCCGTGCCGTGCCGGCCCGGGCACGATTAAGTAGGGGTGGATATCGAGCCAACTGCTCGTCTTATCGAGCTTTTTCTAAAATTGGCATATTTTGATTTAATATCATTTTACGGATAATTTAAAAGTATTTTTAGAAACGAGCTAACGAGCCGAGCCGAGCCGAGCTTGAGCAAAATTCAAATTCATTTGAAATCAACTCATTTTAACGTTTAACCAATTAACAAGTATAATTGAAGTAATTTTGAACCGAGCCAACGAGCCCACTAACAAGCTTTTTTTCCACCCCTACGATTAAGGCTAAACGGGCCGTGCCGGCCCGGCTAGCCCGTTTAGCCCGAAAAAAAGAAAAAATTAAGAAAAATTGTAGAAAATTAAGAAAAAATGTAGAAAATTCAAAAAAATTGTAGAAAATTCAGAAAAAAATATAGAAAATTGTAGACATTGTTAATCATAAAAATAAATATTTGCAATGACATAATGAGCTTTATTAATTTATTAAATTACATGGGATGGCTGCCTCATTAAAAACTTTACCAAGTAAAAACTCAATTTGAGAAAACCTTGGTAAAGAAAAAAGAGTACAACCTATAAAGCTCATTATTGACCACATATGAAAGAAAAATATTGAAAATCCTATTCATTGCTATCTAAATACAAATTCTCAAAAGATTCTTCTAAATATTTATTATCTGCAGTATGTTGGAGTCTTGCTTCAGCCTGTTCCCAGTCTTTGACGGTCATAAGTACTTCGACCATCTCGTTGGAGAGACTTGTTCGTCGCTCCTCGATTATTCTTCCGGAAAGACTGAATGCTGACTCCGAGGAGACTGTAGAGACAGGAACAGTCAACACATCCCGCGCTAATATGGATAGCACTGGATATGATACCTTCTGGGTTTGCCACCATGAGAGGATGTTCAACTCCTACTCGAAGCTGACGCTATCACTGTTGAGATAGCTTGATAGGTCTCCAGTGCTTTGTCGCACCTGCTGTGTACCTGCACCTGCACGAGAACTAGACGAAGAACCAAAAATCTTGCCCCATTGCATAGCCCCCCTAGAGGTGCTAGGGACTACCGGGGGTCTTTGTAAACGCACAGATCCAAATTTATTTTCATATTTATTATATATCTCATATAATTTATCCTTAACTTGTGTATAGTATGAACAATAGTCTAAACCGGTAGCCTCACTTAAAACTTGTAAAACATTTATAAATCCTTGGAGTTTGGCCCTAGGATCCAAAATAAAAGCAAATGCATATAAAATAGGAATTTCGCTCCAATATTTTAAAAACTTAGATTTCATGGCACCTACAGCATCCCGTAGTATATGATCATTTTCAAAAGCCTTTAGGTGAGTGGCAATTTCAACAATATTATGAACAATCATGGGAGATGTAGGGTAGTATACTCCAGAAAGACAAACTGTAGCTTTATGAAAAATTTCTAGAAAGGAAAATATTTTTTCACCAACATCCCAATCGTCCTCAGTAAGTTCAGGTCTCTAACTTGGGTTCTACTTGAGGAGCTACGAGATTGATGACTTTGGGTGTGAAGGAAAACAGATAAAGTGCTCTTATGTGGCAATATATGTTTAAGCATAAGATAAGTAGAGTTCCATCTAACAGGCATGTCTAAACCAAATTTTCTAGGACGAACATTCATTGCTACGCAAAAACTCTTATATGCGGCTATTCGTTGGTTAGAACAATTAATAAATGAAATTGCATCTCTAAAAGAATTAATACAAGCATCTAATCTTTTTAAACCGGATTTAACAATAAGATTAATAATATGACAAGCGCAACGTTGATGCAATAAGAAAGACTGTGCATAATTATTAAACAAAGGAGTAAGAATTTCCATAGCTTTAGTATTTGCAGCTGCATTATCTAAAGTTATAGAAAAAATCTTATCCGTGAGACCAAAATCTTCTATAACTTTAATAATGCTATCTGCAATATTTTCAGCATTATGTGAAACATTAATTAATTTAAATCCTATAATTCTTTTTTCCATTATCCAGTCATCATTAACATAATGAGCAACAACGCTAATATAATCCTCTCTTGCCCTACCACTCCATATGTCGGATGTCAAAGCAATAGAGAATGTACATGTATGAAACATTTCTTTCAATTTATCTACAAAGAGATTCCCGAGCTACCTCTGGGTTGTACTCCCATGTACGTACCGAGCCGTCGGGGTTATATTGCAGCTGTGTCTGGCGCATTTGTATTCCTTGCCTTTTCTTGCAGCTTGCAGCATGTCGTTGTAGATGACCCGTCCCACCTGAAGATTTTGCACTCAATTCATTACCACAAATTTTACAAACAGCATACCTCACCGAAGTCCCATCATCGTCGGTCCTGAACTTCTTGTCGAAATCATTCCAAACTGTAGATGTACTAGCTCTTGATCTTTTTGCACCCGTGCTTTGAGTCGTGGATGCACTTGTTGAGCCAGCAGAAGATGGATCGATTGGACCCTGCGCCACCGGGGCCGTCGGTTCTTCGGCATCTCCAGTTTGTACATGTGGACCTTCCGCGGATGGATATGCTTGTTGAAACGATTGCATATCCTCCGCCGAGAGGCCGTATTCGGAGAGTTGAAAATCGTAGTTCTCCATTAAATCAACTGCAAATTGAAATAATAAAGAACGATTAGCAAAAAATTAAACCAATAAATAATACCAAATAAGAGTATAAGACAGCATTATTACCTCCTTTGCAGCTCTCACAAAAATCTTTGAAGATTTTTGAATTTTCGGAATTTTGCCCGAATTTTCACCAAATTTGCGCAAACACTTTCGAATTTTTCAGAGCTAAACCGAGAGAGAAGAGTGAGGTTTGAGGTGTGGAGAATGGAGGCCGGATGCCCCCCTATTTATAGAAAAAATTTCAGATTTTTTCCGATTTTTTTGCTATTTTTTTCGAATTTTTTTACCCCCAACGGTCACAAAAACGACTAGTTTTTGAATTAGCCGGGCCGGGGCGGGCCGTGCCGGGCCGGGCGTGCCGTGCCGTGCCTGCCGTGCCGCCGGGCCGTGCCGTGCCGTGCCGGGCCGTGCCGGGCCGGCACGGCCCAATTGCTAAACGGGCCGTGCCGTGCCGGCCCGCCGTGCCGCACCGGCGGCCCAGGCACGGCCCGGTCCGTCGTGCCGTGCCGGCCCGGCCCATTTAAATCCCGTGCCGTGCCTAAATGGGCCGGGTCTACAGTAACGGGCCGTGGTGCGGCCCGTTTAAGCCCGGCCCATTTGGCCACCTATAGGAGGAGTTGGACACTATTGGACCCTCAGACACCCAAATTTCCATTTTTAGCCTCTAAATGAAAAAAATTCCAGATTTAGACCCCTCCTCACCGCGCGTTTCACGTGGCGTCGATACGTGTCCGGTCGTGCGGTGTGGTACCGCACGACCGCACTGTAGCACGGGTCGTGCGGTACCACACCGCACGACCGCCTCGCCCCCCGCGCCGGCCGCCCGTTTTGATTTTTTGAGCGCACGACCGATTTTTTGACCGCACGATTCGGGTTTTGACCGCACGACCGATCGTGCGGTACCACACCGCACGACCGGGGACACGTGTCGCGCTGTCGTAAACGCGCGGTGAGTAGGGGTCCAAATCTGGAATTTTTTTTCATTTGGGGGCCAAAAATGGAAATTCGGGAGTCCATGGGTCCAATAGTGTCCAAAATTCGAGGCTGACAAGTGGGTCCGTCGCCCGACATGACATTTTTGCCGAAATGAGGAAAAAAGAACTCCATTCCTCTCCGCAAGTCCTGCACGAGAGTCATCGAGTGATACTTGATCGACTCAAATCATAGCTTAATTAGCTCCACTATGAACTTGATTCACTTCAGGTAATAATTCAGCCAAGAAGAAGGATAGGAAACGTGTATACACAACGTGCAAAATGCCGGTCAATTTCGGGTTACAAAACACTCCAAATGACAAGTCAACTAAATCAAAGCCAGCTACATTAATTTGTGTACGCATTTTCATTCTCTGAACACAGTGCCACATTCTGCAGCTATGAGCATAAAAAACCAGAAGCAATATGATGCAAAGAACATAAAGAATTGGATGACAAAGATGTAGCAATACAGGTATGCTATATTAGCATGCAATAAAAAAATCTACTATGTGAACCAAGAAACCAAGTAATTAAGAAATTATAGATTATTATCACTAGATACCTAGTGCAGCAAAAGAAGAGTTAGAGTAGTCTAGTCCAACATCACATGTATCGATATAGTGGAAGTAATCGATCGTCCAACATTCTTAGCCGCTAATCGTCTCCTCCAGCAGCCCCTCACTTTCCTCATGTATGTTGCGAATCGTCCTTGATTAGCGCAACAACGATTGCAATAGCACATCTACGATATCCACACATTCAAGGATGAAACATCGTGCATCAGTGTGCTACACCAGCGTGCATGATAAGACCTTCGAAATGAGATGGTTAGAGTTTTGGTGAGTGGTGCGATCTTCTGCCAAAAGCCCCACACCTCTTCTTATAAAGAGTCCTCTTAGGGGAACCCTACACTAGGGAGCTATTAAGGTGCGAACTCATATGAACAAATCATATTCAATTTGGATTATACTAACCTATTAAGTATGCGACACTATAGATTTATGTGTACTCGGTCATAAACCAAAAACATCTTTTCAATCCACAAGTCGGTAACAGACCTTAATAGGACATAGTGACACCCCTAACATACATAAAGATCATATCAGACAACCATATATAGTACTCATGTGCTTATCCCTTTGCATCATGATACCATATTGAGTTCAAGGTGATATGTGTGTCACCCTATGATAGCTCAACCCTTCACTCGATATTTGTAGTAAATTACTTAGTTGTAGTTGATTATCAACCAAAATCGGTATAACTATGTACTTTCTTAATCCAACCACATCGAGGGGGCAGGAAATATCTATACCGTTAAAAAAGAGGGACATATTTCATCTTGATCACTCATATTTTCTCATATATTTTATAGTAACTCCGAAAGCTACATTTATGACTATCTATTTATAGAGTAGCGTTTCGTAATATCTAAGTAAACTATTACATATGTAAAAATTATGATGACCTTAAGTCTAAAGATCAAACATACACTATGTATGAGATCAACTAATGACATTTAAGAATATAATAATTTCCGCAGTATCTCAATGTAGGTCAATTCTGCACTATGTTCTTTAACACATGTCTATATTATTGATTTGATATCTCATATGCATGATCTGTTAAACATGGTCGTCAATTAATATATATTCTGATTCATAAATCATGCGTGTCTCACATAATGATACAAGATCATAAATATTTAGAATAACATCGTAAATACAAATAGAGAGTTTCACGAACAAGTCACATATTTATCAATTAATATAAATAATAGTTCATTCTAGAGATAAAATAATGTGTTATTCAAGAGTTCATAAAGGTAAAAACGATACCCGTATCTACCATTGTCTTCAGGCATATCTAACAAAACACTAATAGATCAACGGTCGTGGGGAGGGTCCGACGAGTTGGGCGCCCTCCGCTTGCTGCCTCGGACCAGGCCTTCCGTCGCCGGGAACCGCGTCCACTTCCTGGCCCGCACGTCTAGCATCCCGTCGGGCGGCTTCGCGTCCGCGTTTGCTCCGTTTGTGCCGGCGACGACGTCGTCCTCTCCGATGACCGCCGTCGCGAGCAGCGTCAGGATGAGGAGAGCGAGGAGGAAAAGAAACCTTTGGCTGGCCATCTCATGCATGGATTAGAGAAGACGAACAGTGGACCGTACGCTGTGTACGAGAGAAGCTGGAGTTTTCTGAATCTTCTGAGCCAGAGTAGTACTACCAATGTAACAGCGAGACAGCGAGAGTTTATTACCAGGTTTAACACATTTGCAAAGTGGTGCTCACGTTTAACGCTAATGGCGAGCTTCTGCCCCAGTAAGGTAGTAGGAGCTAGCACACAATCAATTGCAACACGTTACCTTTGTGCCACACGACTCAAAAGGTCAAAAAGCTTACTAGAAGTAGAACATTTGCAACAGCAACATCCAGAAGGTGAAAGAAAAATACAGCAGCTGCCAGCAGAAGGTTGCAATAACCAAAAAAAGACTAACATGGCACAGCTGGGGCCAACAACCAAATGGTTCATCTTCTGTCCATGTTGCTCTTAGGTTCGTGAAGAATCGGAGGTTAGCGGGACAGATGGAGCGATTAAGGTAATAGGAGCAGGTGCCCGGGAAACAGGGACACGGCTTTCCACAGGAGAAAGGCCGAACTGTTAGCATAAATGGCACTGTGTTAATTTTTTTTAAAAAAAGTTTGGTTCTTAGAGCATCTCCAAGAGATGCTCTTTCTCACCCCCTATCTTAAAATATTGGGTATATAGGCTAAAAACAAGTCTCCAACAGATACTCCAAAATACTCCCAATAATTTTTGGCACCCTAAAATCGAGTGGATGACCCTCAAATATAGAGACGCATACGAGGTCCCCAATCCCGGGTTGGCGCGAGATATTTCCCCGGCGGCTTCTCTTCGCGCGCTCGAGAGGATTTTCTCCGCGGGCACCCGGCGTGCTCTTCGTCCTTCTCCGTACGCATCGACGCCATCGTGCTCCGGCCGCCGCCTCGATCCTCCGCCGGCGCCCGGCGTGCTCTTCGTCCTCCTCCGTACGCATCGACTCCATCGTTCTCCGGCCGCCGCCTCGAATCCTCCGCCGACGCCCGACGTGCTCTTCGTCCTCCTCCGTACGCATCGACGCCATCGTTCTCCGGCCGCAGCCTCGATCCTCCGCCGGTATTTCTTCCTCAGTCGGTCTCACTCCCTCCTGTGCCATTTGCCGTCCAGGTTGTTCCTCCTCCGTACGTATCGACGCCATCGTTCTCCGGCCGCCGCCTCGATCCTCCGTCGATCTCACTCCCTCCTGTGCCATTCGCCGTGCAGGTTGGCAGGATCTATAACTTACCCTTCATATTTCACTTGAAGTAATGTAATACAATTGTAAGATGGATTTATTTTTGTGATGTTCTAAAGTGCACTGATTGCATTTCATTTCTTACTGGTAACCCTTTTTAGTATATCCAATTGTCTAATTAAATCCCCAGTAATACGTTCCAGAAAAGCCTATGGGGATGTGCCCTGATAAACTACATTGATTTCGTTTCAAATCTCTGTTGCACACATTATTTGATGTTGGTCTTTAGCAGAAATGAAAGTATCTGTGATCTTTGCTACTATGCAAGGCAGTCTAGATCTATTCGATTTCCTTTTCTGATAGAATGTTCATGTATCAAAACAGATTGCTGAGTTGGCCAGTTGGTTATCATGTGTATATTCTGGTGCTTTCATTGCTTCGTAAGAAGGGAATAAATGGGTTATCATGTTCTATATCAAAATGCTTTCATTGCTTTGTGAGGAGGGTATAGATAATTAGATCACTTGGTATCCAAACTAGGCATACTAATACAGTGCTCAGGACAGTGGGGCTAGGTTCTTATATAGCGGTTAGTTCTCAACATATGCAACTGTAGATTATTTTTGTTTTATGGTGTAGATGACAGTACCGAACTCAACATATACAACTCAACATATACAACTGAAGATTACAATATCGAACTCAACATATACAGCTGATTTAGTTCATCACGATCTTTACAAATCGAAGTGAGCACTAGAGTCACACGATCTAATTTCATTTTTTATTATATCATTTCAGTTATTATAACTATGGAGGGAGATGGATTTTTTACAAACATGTTGTCAAATGGTAGTACTGATTTAGGTTGGGATGGAATTAGCCATGTTGACGAGCCGCAATCACCAAATATGGATGGAATTAGCCCTGTTGAGGAGCCCCAATCACCAAATCTGGATAATACTCCCTCCATGAGACCAAACCAAAAAAGAACAAAAATTTTTAGCGTGCCTGAAGATGAGCTATTGGTGTCGGCATGGTTGAACATAAGTATGGATCCTGTCCACGGCACAAATCAAACTCGTTCAGCATATTGGAAGAGAATATATGATTACTTCTACTCCAATAAGGATTTTGCATCAAATCGCAGCCAAAAGTCTCTTATGAATCGTTGGGGAGCTATTCAAGAGAGCGTCAATAAGTTTTGTGGATGCATTAGCCGGATTGAGAGCAGAAGACAGAGTGGAGTGACAATAGAAGACAAGGTTATATCTATTCCTAGACCTTGTATATTTTTTGTTACATCATTATGTAAAACTTTAGACATGAACTAACTGCCAAATGTTTAATTTGACATATGCAGCTAATGCAGGCAAGTGCTTTGTTTAAGTCTGAAGATAGCCAGAAGAAGTCATTTCAGTTGATGCATTGCTGGGTTCTGTTAAAGTCACAACCAAAATGGATTGAGAAGTACAACCAATTGTCTTCTCAGAAGTCATATAACAAAAAGCACAAGACAACATTAGAATCAAGTCCTGCTGGTTGTACTCTTGATAATGACAACAATGAGCATGCAACTCTAGAGAGTAATGATACGCATAGCAGACCAATTGGTAAGAAGAGGGCAAAAGAAGCACTGCGACAAGGAGGACAAGTTGGCTATGTGGAGGCATTGGATCATTTGTGGGCAAAGAAGGAAGATGCTGATGCAGAGAAAGAGCGTAAGAAAGAGGAGAGATACAAAGAAGTATATGCGCTGCAAAGAGAAAGGTTTCAGTTAGAACAAGTGAAGGTGGCTAATGAGGAAAAAAAGTTACAGTTGAAGAGTGAAGAGATCGATTTTAAGAGAATGTTAGAAGAAGAAAGAATTATGAGTATAGACATCAGTGGCATGGAAGACACACAAAAGCAGTTCTACAAGATCCTACAGAGTGATATTATAGCTCGACGCTTGAATAGGTCAAGTTAAATTCTTGCGCAATTAATACATTTAGATATCTGTAATGCATTTGGATGTTGTCAAGTTCAAGGTCCGCTGCATAGTTCATGTCCAGGTTAGCATGCAGAGCTATATCTTATTTCTGTTCTGATATCTGAATAGTTCATGCTGGGATAAATTTTGCTTGGAATGTTTATGCCTGGTGCTGATGGCCAATGCTTGTGTCATACCATTTTGATGAATGGATGGCTTGTGGCTAAAACCATTACTTAGAATTGTCAATGATGGCCAATAATAGCTATGAGATCTGAGGGACAACTGTACAATCTGATTACCTGTTGAGTAGTTTTGTTTTCTCAAGCTCAAGTAGAGATCCCAATGAAGATAAAATTGTTGTACCAAAGATGAATGATCAATTAGTTTTAGCTTCAAGCCACCCTCATCTCTATTCCTTTCGATGTGTGGCTTGTGGTTAAATCTGGTGTGTAATTTAAAGTTCGTCAGTGATGGGCCATAGCTATGAGATCTGAGGGATATCACCATTTCATGGTGCTATAGTATATAATAGTATGCAATGTTTGACGTAGCATGTTCACGTTGAGCTCTGAATTTTGATTTGAGACAGAAGTCCAGTGTATCCAGCTTATCAGTGTTACGTTCTTTGCTGATTGCCAAACTCATTGCAAGATCACTTGTTCCTCGAATTATCAAAGCTAGGGGTATTTTTGGCGATAGGAAGTTGCACATTAACTCGGGACATGTCTGAAGCGTTTGGTCAGACATGTTCACTAGAAAATGGTACTCGCACGTCGTTCATTTCTCATGCGTGATATATGGCATGTGTGCACCATCCAGCATCAGGAAAAGCTGAGAAATCGAAGCTCTGGCCTCAAATTGCTCTGGCCTCAAACTTGACAACATCTTTGATAATAAACAAAAAATAAAACCCTACTGCCAACTACAAAATAATAGCTAACAGATTGGCAAATAGTAGATAATAAACATAAGTATCTCATGCAATTTTTCAGAGTCTTAATATTGATCTCCATGGCGCCGCCACAGGTGCTCCACTAGGTCTTGTTGAAGCTGAGAATGAATTTCCTTGTCCCTAATTTTCATATGAGTTTGAATAAACTCATGAATATCAGCAGTATGCTCATGCGAAACTGCCACAGGTTCACCCGCCCAGTCGAAGTTCAAATCATTTTCTTCATCTCGCTCATCTTCTACTATCATGTTATGCATGATGACACAAGCACTCATGATATCCCTTAGTGTATCTTCATCCCAAAATCTAGCTGGGCCACGAATAATTGCAAAACGAGCTTGTAAAACTCCAAATGCTCTTTCCACATCCTTCCTAACTGCTTCTTGTGCTTTTGCAAAGTATTTTTTCTTATTGCCTTGTGGCATCTGTATAGTTTTCACAAATGTTGCCCAAGAAGGATATATGCCATCTGCAAGGTAATATCCCATTGTATAGTCATGACCGTTGACTGTGTAATTCACTTTTGGAGCTTCACCGTTAGCTAACTTTGTAAATAATGGAGAACGCTGAAGAACATTGATATCATTATGAGACCCAGGTAAACCAAAAAACGCATGCCAAATCCAGAGATCTTGAGAAGCAACGGCTTCTAAAATTATTGTAGGATCGTGCACATGGCCACAATACATACCTTGCCACGCAGCAGGACAATTCTTCCACTTCCAATGCATACAATCTATGGAACCTAGCATACCAGGAAAACCTCTTTGCTCCCCAAGTGCAAGTAATCGAGTAGTATCATTTTCACTGGGAGATCTCAAGTACACCTGTCCAAAAACTTGAACAATAGCTCTGATTTGCAGCGAGATTTCCCCAACTTACTCCCTGGACCAAGTTAATCTCGGGGTCGAGATTCTTTTAAGGGGGGTAGGTTGAAAAGCCCTACAAAAATTCAAAATTAAAATTTCCAAATTTTTGCTGTATTTTGAGTGAAATTCTGAAACTTTCCTTTTCGGGAAAGTTTTCCCGGAATGCACTTTCCTCTTTGGGACGTTCCGCTTTTTCCCTCCGTTGGCGCCCCGCCTCCCTCTCCGCCTTCCCTTCTCTCGCGCGCCCCGCACTCGCGCCTCCCGCTGGCGCCACCTCCCATTCCGCCTCTTCCCTCGCCCCGGCGCTCTCCCCGTTCCCGTCTCCCCGCCTTCGCCCCGCGCACGCGCGTGCGCTGCGCGCTGCGCCACGCCGCCCCGCCCTGGCGCCCGCGGCCACGCCTGTCCCTGCGCCGCGCCGTCCCGACAGCCCCCGGGTCCGGAGGAGTGGACGTCCTCGCTTCACGTCACCCCGCCTCAGCTCCGGCCCCACCTGGCGGTCGTCGCCTTCTCCCTTTCCTGCGCGCGGTCACGCCCTCGCCCCGGCCGCAGCTCAACTGCCCCCGTCGCGTCGCCTGCCCTGTGCAGAGCCATGCGTCACCCTCGCCCCCTTCCACTGTGCGGGTTTAAACACCCTTGCCGCCCCGTCCATCCCTGTCGGCCCGAAGCCCCGCCGCTGCCTTCTCCCCGAAGGAGCCCCCTCCCCTCCGCGCGGGTATAAATACTCCCTTCCGGTTCCCTCCCTCTCCTTTGCCTCCCGAGCGTCCCCAGCACCCCCTTCCACTTCCCACCGCTCCCGAGCTCCCCCTCGAGCTGTTGATTGAGCCCCCGTCGCCCCTAGCGCCGCCGCCAGTCTCCCCTGCGCCGGTGACCCCCGGGAGCCAAACTCCCTCCCCTCTCCATCTCTCTTCGATTGCTTTCGGCTAGAGCACCTCCGTGGTGTGCTAATCACTTTGGTTTTTGCCCCTGGACAGGAGATTCACCGCAGAGCTCCGGCACCGAAGCACCTCGCCGGCCGAATTACCCTCACCGTGGCCAGACCTCTCCGAAGCTTCCTAGCTCCCACCGCCATCGTCAATGTGAGCTCCCAACTCCCCAGATGGTGTAACCGCCCCCGATTGAGCTGTCTCGCCGCCGATGACCCTCTCCACCGCGAAATCCCCGAGCCATCCCTTTCTCCCTCCCTCTCTCTTCTTTGGTCCCCGCAGATTCTAACTACCCAAAAAGGGTCCCCCGTGCTCTGCTCTACCCGATGGTACCCCTCCTTGCCCTCGGGAACCATCGACGTCGCCGGAGCACCGCAGCCCCGCCACCTCCGTCCCTCTGCTGCTCGCACCCGGCCGAAGGAAGACGACGACGACGTGGCCTCCTCCCCGTCGTCGGATCCCCCTAAAGCCCTCTGATCTCCGCCATCCACCTCCCCGTACCGGTTCATCGCCCTTCTCCTATCCCCACCATCCGATCCTCGTAAAGACACCACCCCTCGTCCGTCGGATCGCCCACGCGTACCGCTTCGCCGCCGCATCCGGGCCGTACCGCGGGGACGCGTGTCACCCATCCACCGCGCGCGGGCGCTGCGCAGCTGGGCCGCGGCCTCCCGGCCCGCTCCGCTCCCGCGCGCGCGCGCGCGCGTTCAAACCCTTGGGCCGGGCCGCACTGTAGCGACCGGACCGGCCCGATGCTGTGTATTTGATTTTCCCCGGATTTTCCAATTTCTAATATTCCAGAAAACTCAAATAAACCCTAGAAAATCACAGAAAATCCCAAAAATTCCCAAATTTCACCACTTTGCTCCGAATATTATTCCAGACCCTCTGGTGAACTCCATTTCCACATTTTCTCCCCAAATAAATTCCTAAAAATCCATTTGGAGTGTTTATGCATTTTATTTCTTTTTAATTAGTTTGTTTTCCCTCGCTTGATTAGTCTCAAGCTGGATTTAATTTATTTTATGTGTTTGCGCTAGTGTCGGAGATTCCGGAGGTTCAAGAGCAGGCTCAGGATCCAGGCGTTTCTTCGTTCGAGCTAGCAGAGATCATCCGGATTGACGGCAAGTCCCAAATCCTTTGATCATGTTGTATCCCATAATGTTTAATTATGTTAATATGTTATTTGCATTGAACTAGTTCTGAAATGTTAGTTCGAAAATAAAATAAAATGTTTAGAATGACATGTGATATAGTTAGACCTACCACCGCTAAATGCCATGTTTAAATTGTAGCCATGCCTTTGAAACCCTAGAATTAATTATCTAATAATCTAGATAATTGTAGGCTATAGTTATCATGCAAAGTGTTACACTAATAAGGTTGTGGCTGCGGGCCAATAGAATTTGGAAAACCCGACTCTAAGGTAGGGTGGTATGGGACACCGTACCTTAGAGCGGAGAGTGTCGGCGTGCACAAGGTAGGGTAAGGGTTGGGGGAGAGCCGCGAGACGGTCTTTGCCCACCTCTTATCCTAGGGCTGGAGTAGGGTAAGGGTGAGTGGGAAACCGCGAAACGGTCTACGCCCACCGCTTACCTTAGTTTGGGTCGCGGGCCTGGTGAGGTTGCGGACCAGGTGAAAAGATAAGGACTGAAACCCTTACGCTGAGCAAATGTCACAGTGATCGCTCAACCACAGGAGTTGACTTGTCAACACTTGTCTATTAGCTGCTCAACTCGATTGAAACTCTACAGGAGGGTAGCAGTGAGGTTAGGCAGGCCGTGCTGCGGGTGCCTAACAACGGTGGAATTCACTCGAAGCGGACGTTGTCCTCTTTTGTGTGTGCGTGTGTGTGTGTGTGGGTGGGTGTGAGCCAGACCCGAGTGAATTCTACCGGGTAGAGCCTATATAAAGAGTTGAGCAGTGAAACGACCTGGCTTTCTTAACTCTTTAGCGGGAGTTAAGGGATCGTGTGGGTAAAGCTGAGCAAACTCTGCAGAGTCAAATAAATGGTATTCGAATACGCCGTGCTCCCGGTTATTGGAGCTGTGTCACTTGGGTGATTCCAGCAGCGAAGCTTAAGTAGTTTTGTACATGCTTTAACTTGGTTAGTTGGTTAATGAACTCTTCGTGAAAAACCCCTGAGATCTCAAGAAGTAAGTTTTGGTCCGTTTTATTAAAGTGTTTGCAAATAAAACTGCATCCACCAAATGTAATAAACCAAATATACACCCTTCCTTTGACATTCCGTGCATATAGTAAGTTAAGATCCCTTTGGGATTTGCTGAGCCGGTTGTTTGGCTCACGGCTTGCTTAATCCACTCTTTAGAGGATCAAGACGAAGGAGAAGGTCTCCCTGTTGAAGAAGTCCCGGAGGATCTTTTCTTCGACGAGGACCCTTGGTTGTAGGTCTCCGCCGCGCTCGAAGCAGATTCTGGAGTCTTTTGTACTGTAATTACACTTTGGGCTTGCACGCCCCGCTGTAAAAACTGGATGTTAATCTTTATGTCAAATATATGCTGGACTTTTGTTGTAAGCATGCAATGGTATACTCTTGCGCGACACTCCATAACTGTTCATGCTTGAATAGTTACGGAATGCCGTGTCCGTATGCGCCCCTAGAAACGGGGGCGTTACAAGAAGTGGTATCAGAGCAGGCTCTTTGACCGTAGGTTGAGACCTAAGGCAAACTAGGAAGCGATTTTATCGCAAAACTTAATTTAAAGCCATAAAAACGATTTACGAAAAATATAAGTAATATTGCTGTCTTTTCCTCTCTTGTTGCTACCTTACCTACCTTAGTTTATTTCTGCTTAAGTTTTACTTTCGCAAAATGTTTACTGCTTTGCTCGTCTAGCTTCAAAATTTCGGTCCTCAGTAGTTGGAGGAGTAGCGATTGTTCGCTAGATTAGATTGACCATGAGTGGTAGTGGTATTTCCTTGTAATGTAAAGCAGGTGTAATCATGAACCCTAAGTGGTTTGTGTACCACCTGCATATTGTAAATCTATGTTCTTTATCCTTGTATATTGTTTGCTTAATTATCAGTAATTCCCCTGTGTTCAAAGTTTTCTCCTGTCCCTTTCGCTCTCGTTCTTACCTTATTCGCCCTATACTTGCCTTGAAAAATTCAAAGTCTTAATTATCTGTTCTTGATTGCCAAAGCCGCTGCAAAGCTAACCTCAAGTTCCCAATCAACAGATGGAGCCGACAGAGCAGACGGGTCAGACCAGCAGGCAGGGTGCACCTGCCACCGACCAGAACGCACTTGCTGATGTTATTGCAATGTTAGAACAGAATCGATATCAAGGAGAGCAGAACATATTACGAGTGTTGGATCAACAGGCCAGATTGATTGAACAGATCGCCACCAGATCTCCAGGAGTACAGGGTGGAGGCAATGTTCCACGGGATGGTGCTCCAATTACCACCCGGTGGAATGACTTTCTAAAAACACGTCCACCCACTTTCTCCACCACCGCCGATCCTATGGTTGCTGAAGATTGGCTGGCAGATGTGGAGAGAAAACTTCAGACTGCACAGTGTGACGATAAAGAGAAGGTGTTATATGCATCCCACCAGCTACAGGGTGCAGCAGCGACCTGGTGGATCAACTACCAGCGCACACTCCAGAACAGAGAGATTAGTTGGGAAGATTTCTCCAAGGCCTTCCGTAAGGCCCACATCCCCGAGGGCATTATGGAAGCCAAGCGCCGGGAATTTTTGGCGCTTAAACAAGGTGGTCGTACAGTAATGGAGTATTTACACCAGTTCAACCACCTCTCCAGATTTGCCCCTGAGGATGTTGACAATGAGGACAAGAAAATGAGCAAGTTTCGTGCAGGTTTGCAGCAGTCCTTGAGATTCCATATTTCAGCTTTGAAGTTCAAGGACTTGAATGATATGGTTGACGGCTTGATCAATTCAGAGGGAGCTAGAAGTGAGATGGAAGACTATAGAAAACGCAAGGCAGCACATAGATCGCAGTCATCTTCACACACTGCACAACGAGCCAAGACATCGGGATCTTCTTCATATCGATCCCCATCCTCCCGACAGTATGTGATGATGCCGAAGAACCAGTCCAGTCAGACTCAGCATTATGCTTCCCCTCTACCATTGGCTCTCAAGTGTCCCACTTGTGGTGGGAATCATCTGGCTAGTAGCTGCCCGCGAAGGTCAAACGCATGTTTCCACTGCGGTGAGATAGGACACTACAGAGACCAGTGTCCCAGGAAGAGCTTGCCATCAGATGCAGCCAAGCTACAAGTTCAAAACCAACAGCAGCAAGAGGCTAAGACACAAGCAACCCCCGGTACCCCCAAAGGAGGATATCTGCAGATTAAAGCAGCCAGCCCCAGTCTCCTGCAGGCACTGCGAATTTCTCAACTACAGGCAGAGGCAGAGGCCGAAGCAATGTCAGACCTACTTTTTATGCCAGAGTGAACCATGTATCTGCAGAGGATGCCGCTGGAGCGAGTGATATCATTGCTGGTATGTTCCCCATCAACTCCATACCTGCATTGATTTTATTTGACCCTGGTGCAACGCATTTATTTGTTTCCAAGAGTTTTGCTTCAAGAAATCAATTACCTTCTGTTACATTGCCAAGACCTTATGTGGTGGAAACCCCTGGGGTTAGAATGGAGTCCCACCGTGGGTGTGCGGGACTTAACATAAAAATCCAAGGGATAGACTTTAGAGCAGACTTGTTACAGTTAGATATGTCCGGATTAGATGCCATCTTGGGCATGAACTGGTTGGCCAGGAATAAAGGCAAGGTAGATTGCGAGATCAAAACAGTGTCATTGGTTAACCCTGAAGGTCAGAAAATAGTAGTAGAGACAGATCGAAAAGTGCTGAAAGATGCCAAAAAACGTAAGGTCAACATGATAGCAGCCACACCTGACCAAGTACCAGTAGTACAAGAGTACCCTGATGTATTCCCAGAAGAATTGCCAGGAAGACCCCCTGACAGGCAAGTGGAACTTGCAATAGAATTGGTACCTGGTACCAAGCCAATTGCCAAGCACCAGTACAGAATGTCAGCTAGCGAGCTGAAAGAACTGAAGAAGCAGTTAGATGAACTACAAGAGAAGGAATTCATTCGACCAAGTACTTCACCGTGGTCAGCCCCAGTATTGTTTGTGAAAAAGAAGAATGGCGAACTGAGAATGTGCGTGGATTACAGAGGTTTGAATGCTGTCACAATCAAGAACAAGTATCCCCTCCCAAGAATTGATGATTTGTTTGATCAACTTAAAGGAGCCAAAGTGTTCTCCAAAATCGACTTGCGCTCGGGTTATCATCAGTTAAAGATCCGAGAGCAAGATCGAGAGAAGACAGCCTTCATTACCAGATATGGATTGTTTGAGTTCACGGTCGTACCCTTTGGTTTGACCAATGCGCCAGCGTATTTCATGAACCTTATGAACCTGGTGCATATGGACCAATTGGATCAATTTGTGATTGTTTTCACTGATGATATTCTGATATACTCCAAGAGTGAAGAAGAACACAAACAGCATTTGCATATGGTTTTGACCAGATTGAGAGAGCATAAGTTATATGCAAAATTTGATAAATGCAGTTTTTGGTTGAGAGAAGTTGCTTTCTTGGGTCATATTATATCTGAAGATGGAGTGAAGGTCGATCCAGAAAAGATTTCAGCCGTTATGGAATGGAAACAGCCTAAGACAGTGACTGAAGTGAGAAGCTTCCTAGGATTGGCGGGTTATTATCGCCGATTCATAGAAGGTTTCTCAAGAATATCCTGCCCACTCACTCAATTGTTGAAGAAAGACAAACCGTTCACATGGTCTGATGCATGCGAAGAAAGCTTTCAGATGTTGAAGACCAAGTTGACAACCACGCCAGTCTTGATTCTACCCAATCCAGAGAAGGAGTTTCAGATTTACTGCGATGCCTCAAAGCAAGGTTTGGGTTGTGTGCTTATGCAAGACGGAAAAGTTGTTGCCTATGCGTCAAGACAGTTGAAGCCACATGAAGAGAATTACCCCACACACGATTTGGAGCTAGCAGCTGTGGTGCATGCTCTCAAAATTTGGCGGCACTACCTGCTAGGAAATCGTTGTGAGATATTCTCAGATCACAAGAGTTTGAAGTACTTGTTCACACAACCGGAATTGAACATGAGACAGCGCAGATGGCTAGAACTGATTAAAGACTATGATGTGGATCTCCAGTACCATCCAGGCAAAGCCAATGTAGTTGCTGATGCCCTTAGTCGCAAGGCTCGTCCAAACAAAGGCAGTCGGTCAGAATACCCACCAGAGTTGCAGAGAGATATATTACAGCTGAACTTGGTAATCACAGAACAAGGTGAAGAAGCAGCCTTAGAGATTCAACCACTACTGCCAGATCAGATTAAAGCAGCCCAAGATGAAGATGAAGAGATTCAAAAACTGAAAAAGGATATTCAAAAAGAGAATTCATCAGAGTATGCGATAGACGAGCACGGAATCCTTACCTTCCGTGGTCGCTATTGCATACCCGACAAGAAGGAATTGAGAGAGTTGATCTTATCTGAAGCCCACTCCTCTCAATTCTCAATTCATCCAGGAGGCACAAAGATGTATCAAGATTTGAAGAAGAGGTATTGGTGGAACCAAATGAAGAAAGAAGTGGCAGAATATGTAGCTAAATGTGATGTCTGTCAACAGATCAAGATAGACCACCAAAAACCATCGGGATTGTTGCAGCCTTTGCCAATTCCTGAATGGAAATGGGATAGCATTGGTATGGACTTCATCACTGGACTTCCCAAGACTCGTGAGGGATATGATGCTATCTGGGTCATTGTCGATAGATTGACCAAGGTGGCACATTTCCTTCCAATTAAGCAAACCTACGGGAAGGACAAACTTGCTGAGTTGTATTTGACCAGAATTGTGACACTGCATGGAATTCCGAAGAAGATTGTGTCAGATCGAGGAGCACAGTTTACATCCAAGTTCTGGGAAAAGTTGCATGAAGCTATGGGCACCGATCTGAATTTCAGCTCAGCATATCACCCACAGACAGATGAACAGACAGAGAGAACCAATCAGATTTTAGAAGACATGTTGAGAGCTTGTGCGATAGTGTATGGTGCAACATGGAACACCTGCCTACCATTTGCCCAGTTCTCATATAACAACAGCTACCAAGCCAGCATCCAAATGGCACCGTTTGAAGCACTTTATGGCAGAAAATGCAGGACTCCACTGAATTGGACAGAAACAGGAGAACGACAACTTATTAGTCCCCAGATTGCTCAAGATGCAGAAGCACATGTCCGGATTGTCAGAGACAGACTGAAGATGGCACAAGACCGACAGAAGAACTATGCAGATAACCGCAAGAAAGACTTGAGTTTCGAAGTTGGAGATTATGTCTACATCAAGGTCACCCCATTCAAAATAGTCAAGAGATTTCAAGTCAAAGGCAAATTAGCACCAAGGTATGTGGGACCGTTTCAGATAATTGGAAGAGTTGGGGAAGTAGCTTATCAAGTGCAGCTTCCGCCTAACTTATCCAGAATTCACAACGTGTTCCACGTATCCCAGCTTCGGAAGTGCCTACGCTAACCAACAGATGAAGTGCCATTGTCAGATATTGAATTGCAAGACGACTGCACATATGCTGAAGAACCACTACAAATACTTGAAACGACAGAGAGGCAGCTCAGAAACAAGAACGTCAGGTTTTGCAGAGTACAATGGAAGAATCATACACCTCAAGAGTCACCTTGGGAACGAGAGTCAGATTTGCAGCGAGATTTCCCCAACTTACTCCCTGGACCAAGTTAATCTCGGGGTCGAGATTCTTTTAAGGGGGGTAGGTTGAAAAGCCCTACAAAAATTCAAAATTAAAATTTCCAAATTTTTGCTGTATTTTGAGTGAAATTCTGAAACTTTCCTTTTCGGGAAAGTTTTCCCGGAATGCACTTTCCTCTTTGGGACGTTCCGCTTTTTCCCTCCGTTGGCGCCCCGCCTCCCTCTCCGCCTTCCCTTCTCTCGCGCGCCCCGCACTCGCGCCTCCCGCTGGCGCCACCTCCCATTCCGCCTCTTCCCTCGCCCCGGCGCTCTCCCCGTTCCCTTCTCCCCGCCTTCGCCCCGCGCACGCGCGTGCGCTGCGCGCTGCGCCACGCCGCCCCGCCCCGGCGCCCGCGGCCACGCCTGTCCCTGCGCCGCGCCGTCCCGACAGCCCCCGGGTCCGGAGGAGTGGACGTCCTCGCTTCACGTCACCCCGCCTCAGCTCCGGCCCCACCTGGCGGTCGTCGCCTTCTCCCTTTCCTGCGCGCGGTCACGCCCTCGCCCCGGCCGCAGCTCAACTGCCCCCGTCGCGTCGCCTGCCCTGTGCAGAGCCATGCGTCACCCTCGCCCCCTTCCACTGTGCGGGTTTAAACACCCTTGCCGCCCCGTCCATCCCTGTCGGCCCGAAGCCCCGCCGCTGCCTTCTCCCCGAAGGAGCCCCCTCCCCTCCGCGCGGGTATAAATACTCCCTTCCGGTTCCCTCCCTCTCCTTTGCCTCCCGAGCGTCCCCAGCACCCCCTTCCACTTCCCACCGCTCCCGAGCTCCCCCTCGAGCTGTTGATTGAGCCCCCGTCGCCCCTAGCGCCGCCGCCAGTCTCCCCTGCGCCGGTGACCCCCGGGAGCCAAACTCCCTCCCCTCTCCATCTCTCTTCGATTGCTTTCGGCTAGAGCACCTCCGTGGTGTGCTAATCACTTTGGTTTTTGCCCCTGGACAGGAGATTCACCGCAGAGCTCCGGCACCGAAGCACCTCGCCGGCCGAATTACCCTCACCGTGGCCAGACCTCTCCGAAGCTTCCTAGCTCCCACCGCCATCGTCAATGTGAGCTCCCAACTCCCCAGATGGTGTAACCGCCCCCGATTGAGCTGTCTCGCCGCCGATGACCCTCTCCACCGCGAAATCCCCGAGCCATCCCTTTCTCCCTCCCTCTCTCTTCTTTGGTCCCCGCAGATTCTAACTACCCAAAAAGGGTCCCCCGTGCTCTGCTCTACCCGATGGTACCCCTCCTTGCCCTCGGGAACCATCGACGTCGCCGGAGCACCGCAGCCCCGCCACCTCCGTCCCTCTGCTGCTCGCACCCGGCCGAAGGAAGACGACGACGACGTGGCCTCCTCCCCGTCGTCGGATCCCCCTAAAGCCCTCTGATCTCCGCCATCCACCTCCCCGTACCGGTTCATCGCCCTTCTCCTATCCCCACCATCCGATCCTCGTAAAGACACCACCCCTCGTCCGTCGGATCGCCCACGCGTACCGCTTCGCCGCCGCATCCGGGCCGTACCGCGGGGACGCGTGTCGCCCATCCACCGCGCGCGGGCGCTGCGCAGCTGGGCCGCGGCCTCCCGGCCCGCTCCGCTCCCGCGCGCGCGCGCGTTCAAACCCTTGGGCCGGGCCGCACTGTAGCGACCGGACCGGCCCGATGCTGTGTATTTGATTTTCCCCGGATTTTCCAATTTCTAATATTCCAGAAAACTCAAATAAATCCTAGAAAATCACAGAAAATCCCAAAAATTCCCAAATTTCACCACTTTGCTCCGAATATTATTCCAGACCCTCTGGTGAACTCCATTTCCACATTTTCTCCCCAAATAAATTCCTAAAAATCCATTTGGAGTGTTTATGCATTTTATTTCTTTTTAATTAGTTTGTTTTCCCTCGCTTGATTAGTCTCAAGCTGGATTTAATTTATTTTATGTGTTTGCGCTAGTGTCGGAGATTCCGGAGGTTCAAGAGCAGGCTCAGGATCCAGGCGTTTCTTCGTTCGAGCTAGCAGAGATCATCCGGATTGACGGCAAGTCCCAAATCCTTTGATCGTGTTGTATCCCATAATGTTTAATTATGTTAATATGTTATTTGCATTGAACTAGTTCTGAAATGTTAGTTCGAAAATAAAATAAAATGTTTAGAATGACATGTGATATAGTTAGACCTACCACCGCTAAATGCCATGTTTAAATTGTAGCCATGCCTTTGAAACCCTAGAATTAATTATCTAATAATCTAGATAATTGTAGGCTATAGTTATCATGCAAAGTGTTACACTAATAAGGTTGTGGCTGCGGGCCAATAGAATTTGGAAAACCCGACTCTAAGGTAGGGTGGTATGGGACACCGTACCTTAGAGCGGAGAGTGTCGGCGTGCACAAGGTAGGGTAAGGGTTGGGGGAGAGCCGCGAGACGGTCTTTGCCCACCTCTTATCCTAGGGCTGGAGTAGGGTAAGGGTGAGTGGGAAACCGCGAAACGGTCTACGCCCACCGCTTACCTTAGTTTGGGTCGCGGGCCTGGTGAGGTTGCGGACCAGGTGAAAAGATAAGGACTGAAACCCTTACGCTGAGCAAATGTCACAGTGATCGCTCAACCACAGGAGTTGACTTGTCAACACTTGTCTATTAGCTGCTCAACTCGATTGAAACTCTACAGGAGGGTAGCAGTGAGGTTAGGCAGGCCGTGCTGCGGGTGCCTAACAACGGTGGAATTCACTCGAAGCGGACGTTGTCCTCTTTTGTGTGTGCGTGTGTGTGTGTGTGGGTGGGTGTGAGCCAGACCCGAGTGAATTCTACCGGGTAGAGCCTATATAAAGAGTTGAGCAGTGAAACGACCTGGCTTTCTTAACTCTTTAGCGGGAGTTAAGGGATCGTGTGGGTAAAGCTGAGCAAACTCTGCAGAGTCAAATAAATGGTATTCGAATACGCCGTGCTCCCGGTTATTGGAGCTGTGCCACTTGGGTGATTCCAGCAGCGAAGCTTAAGTAGTTTTGTACATGCTTTAACTTGGTTAGTTGGTTAATGAACTCTTCGTGAAAAACCCCTGAGATCTCAAGAAGTAAGTTTTGGTCCGTTTTATTAAAGTGTTTGCAAATAAAACTGCATCCACCAAATGTAATAAACCAAATATACACCCTTCCTTTGACATTCCGTGCATATAGTAAGTTAAGATCCCTTTGGGATTTGCTGAGCCGGTTGTTTGGCTCACGGCTTGCTTAATCCACTCTTTAGAGGATCAAGACGAAGGAGAAGGTCTCCCTGTTGAAGAAGTCCCGGAGGATCTTTTCTTCGACGAGGACCCTTGGTTGTAGGTCTCCGCCGCGCTCGAAGCAGATTCTGGAGTCTTTTGTACTGTAATTACACTTTGGGCTTGCACGCCCCGCTGTAAAAACTGGATGTTAATCTTTATGTCAAATATATGCTGGACTTTTGTTGTAAGCATGCAATGGTATACTCTTGCGCGACACTCCATAACTGTTCATGCTTGAATAGTTACGGAATGCCGTGTCCGTACGCGCCCCTGGAAACGGGGGCGTTACACTCCATTCGTGAATTCAAGGGCACTTGTTAACATGCCCTGCTCTTCCAGGACCGGAAGCACGGGCGTGGCAGCAACCGGCGGAGCTGACAGCGACAACAAGATTATGCAACAGTGGTTCGCGGTGGCGGACCTGAGCAGGGCGCTGCACGGGTTCGTGGTGTTTGAGGTGTCATGGCGAGACGTGCACGGCACCAACAACCTAAATAGCCTATTTATACTAGATATGTTTTCTATATATAGAACAAGGAACAAAAGTTCCAAACAAAGAAAAAAATTAGAAACAGTTACGACCAGTCGACACCATGTCAAGTGCGATCAACGCCTAGTCCTAACACTAGGGGCGAAATTAGAACGAAAGTGATTAGGGTTCACCATTTCATCATACATATAACATCATATATAATTTCGAAGCAACGTTGTACTAAATAGTTATATATTTGATAATTTTTGGCATCAATAAGTTAACATAATTGAAAACAATGTACAATAATAAAAAAAGTAGCGATCAGAATGCTTACCAAAATAAAGAAACCCATTAATATTATTAGCTAATTGCAACAAAGTAAAGGAATTAAGTGTGAAACCACGAACAAAAGATAGTCGACATTGGCAAAATAAGTCATCCGACCTTAATGGGCTATAAAAAAGAGAATAAATTGAATTAAATTTTTTACAAAAAATAGTAGAACAATCAAATGAAAGTAAATGTATTACCTTTTAGTATTTACATTCCTTAAAGTTCATGAAACGATGAACCACAACATTATTGGTAACTTTCTTCATTTCTTCTTTCTCCACATAGCAAATTAGGGTATCACTCAAGAAATTATCACCGATGCAATTGCGTAAATAAGTTTTCACAATTTTCATAGCTGAAAAGCACCTCTCAACTGTAGCAGTGGCAACAGACAATACTAGTACTAATTTCAAAAGTCGATAAACCAAAGGATAGGTAAGATGTTTTCTTGTCTCCACCATTTTTTGATAAAGCCGACCAATAGTCTGTATGTTGGAGAATCTATCATCTGCTTGCACATCAGCACTGTAGAAGCAAAGATGATGGTTAAGATCCCTCAATTCCCCATAATCAAAATCATTGGGATAAAGTTTAGCTAGAGTCATCAAATTCTCCAAATTGAAATCATGAAATGAGTCTCTTGGATTCAAAGCGGCCGACCAAACAAGCAAATTAGAGGTCGTCTCATTGAAGCGACTATCAAGCTCTTGACGTAACCAATCAAGAATATCACTAAAACAATCCGCTTCATAATGGCGCTTGTTGCTAATTCCAGTTCTTTGCCGTTTCTTCTTTGGATTAACGTAAGGTTCTTCTATTTTCAACTTAGGAATATCATGTTTCTCACAAAAGGCATACACTTCACCTATGATAAATTCCCACCCATCTCTTCTAAGCTCATCCAAATGCATTATAGTTGATCTCACACATTTAATAGCATTTTACGATATCTTGCTCCTTCTGTTGCAGTGCTAATGACAAGGTGTTTGTGATTATTAAAATAGTCACCATGAGATGCAAATAAAAGATAAAATCAAATGACTAAAAGTATACTAGAAGACCCAATGCTTGATCTCTATTTGTTCTGTCCTTGTCATCTTCTTCTATAAATTCTAGCACTTTAACAATTGTTGGGAACAAGTCAATCAAACTCTTAAGAGTTTTATAGTGAGAACTCCAATGAGTATCTCTAAGTCTTTGAAGACATTGCTCTTGATTTAATCATGTCCTAGTTTGAAGTAACCCACAACCTAAGGTCTTATTCACTTGTTCATGATTGATACCTCGAACCATATCTCTTCCCTTCGAAGATCCACCCACCACATTCAACAAAAGAGAAATCATACTAAAGAAATTACTAATGCCTTTATGCTTTCTTACAATAGCCACAACTACTAATTGAAGTTGGTGAGCAAAACAATAGACATAATATGATGTACCACTTTCTCTCATGATCAATTATTGCAAGCCATTGAACTCACCTCACATATTGCTAGCACCATCGTATTCTTGGCCTCTAACTTGCTTCAAATTTATCTTATATTCTGCAAATAAAGAATCAATAGAAGACTTAAGATAGGAAGAAGTTGTCTCTTTCACATGAATCAGATCAACAAATCTCTCTTTCACAATTCCACAATTATCAACATATCGCAAAACTACCACCATTTGTTCTTTGCAAAAGACATCTCTGGCCTCACCAACCAGCAAGCAAAATACATCATGTCCAATTTCTTTGAGAATAGAATGCAATATTTCCTTTGTAAAACAATGAGCAATCTCCTTTTGGGTGGGAGGAGACACTATAAGACTATTACCTGCAGCATTTTATTCAACACCTTGCCTACAACTTGATTATTTTCTACGGACCACTCATAAATTTCCAAGAAGTTTCCTTTGTTATAAGACTCCTTCAACTCATCATAGCCTCAGAAAGGCAATCCTTGTTTCAATAACAGTCTAGCAACATCAATTGAGGCCCTTAATTGAGTAAAATAAGCAATCTTAGCACTTCACTTTGTGTATGGATAGCAACATCAATGTGTTGTTCTCTTTTTAACAAATCATTACAATTTTTCAGAGCTTGGTTGTGGACGCTATTCACTCCATCTACATGCTCTTTTAGTCTGCCTTTTTTATTCCAACTAGACCAACCATTTACAATAAATGCATCATACCTAGCTTCCTTCTTATTGCGGTCCCTAAATAAAAAGCAACAAAAGCAATATGCTTTATATTTGGACTCGTTATCCTCAAGCCAACTCCCAAACTCATTAAACCATTTAGAATTAAATCTTCTCTTTTTATCCCCAAACTGTGTATATGGAAAATCGTAAGTGTGAGGTTGACATGGCCCATTATCCAAGTACTTTTTTCATACCATATCTTTCTGATTAGGATGGTTATAATCTATTCCTTTCCTTTTGCCTGGATTAAATTGAATTTCCTCTTCCCAATTGATATCTTCTGGAGGTGAATTCCTAACATTAGCAATATTATTTGCGCTTTCCTTTTCAGAAACTTCTCCATAAATCTACCTGCCATTTACTAAGTATTCGAAAACTAAATTAGATGCTGTCATTATGTCATATTCAAAATATACAATAGTAATCAGAAGAATTTGGAGAAAAATATTAATAATATCCAGAATCCCGAGATGGGCGGATGGTGTGGTCGCGTGCGAAGTGAGAAGGGCGACGGCGTCACGAGACTCACGGTGTCGGTCCGACGCGTCGGCAGCCGGCAGGTCACCTGCGTCCTGTGACCAGTGTGAATAAGTGAATGAACAGATGAAGTTCAAGCGATGAGTGAAATAGTGTGACTAATTGACTATTATTGGCTGAGACTTCTGAGTCACTGACATGTGCACTTATGACTTTTGAGTCCATCATCCATGCGACCATGCGAAGACACTCGAGAGTTGCAGTTACTCACTAGTGTGACTAGTAAGTGACCAGTCAGGGCCCCAGGGGACGAGGGGCGTACTGCTCAGTGCTCACGAGCTGCACGCAGAGCGAAGCGACGGGTGGGTTAGAGCAAGGCTTCAGCTAGCTGTATGGACACTTACAGCTCACTTATCAACTTATTCATATAGTAGTTTACAGCCAACTGAAGGCTGTATGACCCACCCCTTTCTCTCACAAAGTTTCTTGGTTCTTGTGCTTCAGCTGGCTGTAAACTTACAGCCCACCTCTCTTCTCTCTCCTCCCCTCTCTCCTCCACCTCAGCATACAGCCTACTAACAACCTCTTATTATACTTGCTCTTATGGGATGCATGGCTCGTGGAGTTGCGTGAGACCCGGAAGTCAGGAGGTGGGCTGGAAGTAGCCGAATGCACAATTTTTTAGGCCAAGGGTGCACGTGTAAGTATATATAAGTAGGGGTGGAAAACGATAACGGATAATTCGTTTTATCCGATATTCGTATCCGAGAGAAATCCGAATATGCTAAGCAAAATCCGTATTTGAAAATATTCGTATTCGTATTTGAGAATATTCGTATCCGTATTTGAGAGTATTCGTATTCGCATTCGTATTCGAGAATATTCGTATCCGTATCCGTATTCAAGACTATTCGATTCGTATTCGATCCGTTTCTAGAGCCCATGAAAAATCCGTACAAATTTTGTGATTCAAAACTTGAATTTAGGCGGTTTAAAACTGGTAACCGGTCAAAAACCGATGAAAAATCGGCAAAACGTTAGGAATCCGTTTTATCCGATATTCGTATCCGAGAAAATCCGTATTCGAAAATATCCGTATTCATATTCGAGAATATTCGTATCCGTATTTGAAAATATTCGAATTTGTATTCGTATTCGTTTTAAAAATATGGATTCGTATTCGTATTTGAGACTATTCGACCGTATCCGATCCGTTTCCACCCCTATATATAAGCTAATTAGTGTTGGATTTTTTTTAGACCTGGTGTTTTGTGACACCGGATAAGTTTATTGGGCTCCACCCCTGCCTAACACGGGTCATACCACTTTCACCGGTTAAGACTCCATCAATTACAAGCAGCCAATCATCGTCACGACCAATGATTTGTGATTATTACAACATACTTCCTCTAAGAGCATACGCAATAATATAGACAGCGATAGACTATAATACATCTCTATGTATAAATAGACAGAACTAAAGACAACGCATGCAATGTGTTGTCTATATAGTTGTCTGTAGTAGCCGGATGCAATTAATGTGTTGTCTATATAGTTGCCTATGCAATAATATAGACAGTAAAAAATCATCTGTTGAATAATAGATAATATCTTTTTCTTTTCTCCTTCTCTTTTATATCACCTAAAATTCTATATGATATATGTTTACAGATATTTGATAGGCACTGTTGTACATACTTAAAAAAGAGAGAAAAAGTACCGAAACTGCTGAAGTAACAGCCAGCACGGAAAACGGAAACCAAACCTAGGCCGGTATACTAAATGGGCTTCATTATTAAACGTCCGTTTAAGTGAAAGTTGGCCCATAATCGGACGTACTTTCAGCCCATAAACGTCCCAACATAAACCCACGAGGTGCGTGCGTGGCTGACCAGCTGCGGGATTCACCTGAGTGACCACCCCTCTTCTAGAAACAAATCGACCCGAACCAATCAAACCCAGCTTCCAAGTCTCCTCTCACTCCACGCCACAGATCTCTCTCTCTCTCTCTCTCACCCCACCATGGCGGAGGTCGCCCCCAACGCCGGCGCCGGACGCAGCCATCCCGCGCCTCCGGAGGGCGCCGCTGACGCTGCCGCCGCCCCTCCGGCGAAGACCGCGGAGGCGCTGCTGCCGTCGCTCAGCATCTGGCCGCCGTCGCAGCGCACGCGCGACGCCGTGGTGCGCCGCCTCGTGCAGACGCTGGCGGCGCCCAGCGTCCTCTCCCAGCGCTACGGTGCCGTCCCGGAGCCCGAGGCCGAGCGCGCCGCCGCCGCCGTCGAGGCCGAGGCCTTCGCCGCGGCCTCCGAGTCTCCCGGCGCCTCCCCGACCTCCATCGAGGAAGGGATCGAGGTCCTCCAGGCGTACTCCAAGGAGGTCAGCCGCCGCCTCCTCGAACTCGCCAAGTCCCGCGCCGCCGCCGCCGCCGCTCCGCCGCCGCCCGCGGAGGCAAGCGCGGCGGAGTCGGAGGTATCGTCGGCAACTGCTCCCGCTCTAGCAGAGGAGTAAGGTGTTGGCCCCGCGCTTAAGAGCCACCAAGAACTGCTGCTATTTTGGCATTTCGTTGGAAATTATTTATGATTTCCTCTGCGGATGATTTGTAGTACCTATAATCCTATATGACTATTAGGGATGCGCTTGAGATGAGGAATTGATGTTTCTTTCATGAACCTGTTATCTTGTTACAATATTTAAGTTATATTAATGGTGCATCTTTTGCCCTTAGGGCGTCCGCAATGGTAATAGCTAGTACTAGCTATATAGTCAGCTGATGACGTGGAGGTGAGAGACAAAAGCAAAGACTATTTTATACTGTTGGACCCACATGCTCCTCTCTCATGTTCTTGGACTACGTGAAATAGATCAGCTATTTGCTCGTCCCTAGTGATTACTCTCTCTCCTACTTTTTTCTTGCCACATCAGATCTAGCTAACTAAATAGCCAGTTGTTGGAGACGTCCTAAGGGCATCTCCAACAGTATGAGCTAGTTACTAGCTCTAAGATAACTTCTCCAATAGTACTAACTTTAGCACATAGCTCATAACATAAATAGTCTCACATGACACTCTCACATAATCTTGGAATGTGTGTATGAGACTAGCTCTTGATCAAGAGATAGCTTTTCTCTCTCTTCTATTAAAATATGAAATAATATGCTTAGAGCTAGCTCATAAGTCACTGTTGGAGATGCTCTAAGGTGCGCATGCATGATTGCATCAGGTCATCTGTTCTGGTTAATGGTTGCAAGGTGACTGTACCATAAATAGAAGAGTATGCTTTATCTTTTTGTATCTACTTTGTTGTCATTTGGCTGCCGTGTGCTTTGACCCATTTCAACCTGGTGCACTTGGACTCTGCTAGTTCTTAGGTAGGGTTCATTCTGTTGAATTGAAAGATAGTATAGTGCAGAGTTGATTAAGTAAATACTATGTATTTTGAGTTAAAAATAGGCCAAAGATTGTTTTCAAACAGGAACACCTTTATTAGGGCTTTTTGAGTGCTCATCCAGCTAATAAACTATAGGTTTGTTGTATATTACAATCAGTGGCGGACCCAGGATTTTACCAAAGGGTATGCCGCACCAAGATTTTCATATGCAATTCGGTAAATAATTGTAAAATTTGCACCGTAATTCGGTATATATGCACTAAATAATATGATAAATCTTAAATTCAAGGATTAAGTTGGAAACTTGCACAAATTATAATATAAATAGTTCAAACACCATACTAATAGTCTTAAATATACATAAAAGAGATTTACAATATAAATAGTTCAAACACCGCACTGTAATGATGATGAACCAGGAAGCAACCAAATGATTATAATGATGATGAACCAGAAAGCAACCAAATGATTAAGCACTTCATTTTCTCTATTGCATACCTTGTTACAGTCAAAAGACAATTTTTACAAATCTTCATTCCTATAACAGCATTTGGCACAGATATTATCCATTTAACTTAATAATGCTCAGAATCTGCCAAGAGGCCACGATATCTTTTTGATATCAGACTCACAGCACAGGATATAAGCACTTGTATATTACAAATATCTCAACAACATACTTAATATGGACCTAAGTTAGGATTCAGCATTTTTGCTAACTTGCTGACCAGTCACCAGACCATAATCCATGGATAGAAGTGCAACATACTAAGTAGAGAAACATGACCACACAATTGCAACAACAACAACGAAGCATGTAAGGAGAAACAAGCCAAATGGGTGCAATCAACTTCAGCAGTGAAGCAACAAGGGAGAGACATATATTCTTCTAGAGGTGCTAGCCATGCAAGAAAGCAGATAATAACACTGGAGCAAATCCACAATTTTACACTATTTAAGAAAGCTTCTGCCCTCCCACAAACATAGTTGAGATAGTGGTAACAAATCATAGTGTATTCCTACCCTATATTCAAGTCTTCGTATGCATATCCTCGCAATTTGACATCACCACCATGTCACTCAGCATCGTTAGCAGTTTAGCAACCGAAAGCTATGCCATGATCAGGGGGCATCACAACTGTTTAGTAAGCTCATTGTGCTGCAAATTTTCATGCTTGCGCATCTCAGAGAGCTCCATGGCAACAAGATACCAATTGAAACGTGGAGGGGGGGAAGCTTCTCCCAACGCACAAGGATTACTGATTAGTGAACCATTGAAAAGGTACAAGTAGTCAACATACAACATAACGAGCACGTTCTATCGAATTTGACCACCTCATTTCAATGGCTGAACATTGGATGTTCCTCCAGAGAACCGGAGATCGAGTAACTGTATGCGGGTTAGTGTCTTAGTGACGAATCGCGAACGCAGAAGGCATTCAGCAACCAATCCATCAAGGAATCAGCAGTTGAGCATTGCCCAAGAAAGGCGCGCATTACCCATCAAGGAATCAGGCCGGCAGGCGAACCGTCAGCAGGCTGGCCCAGGGTATGCCGTGGCCCACCCGACATACCCTGTTGGTTCGCCCCTGATTACAATAGGTATTTGTGGGATAGTAGTCACCTATTGGATGACCTAATGGACATGATAGTATTGGATCAAAGACAATAACTAACGGCAATATATCTAGTGCTAATGGCTATTTCAGTGCTAAGGTGCTAATGGCAACATGGACCGTCCGAATTAGATTGTGTGGTTCGGATGGAGGTTAAGCGCAGGGGTTTTCTGCAAAAGCGTTTAAGTGGAATGAGCTTCCCACCTACCTCCATCCGAGCCATATAATCTAGATCAGATGGCCCATGTTGCTATTAGCAGTTGGCATTTCAATGAAAAATACCAAATTTGCAATGCTAGGTGTGCACTTCGCAGTTACATCTGCATAAAGAGTTAAATTAGTTTGAATTAAAAATACAATTCTGGTTGGTCGTGTTGCTAGATGAAAAGTACAGTTTGCCAAATACACCCTTTTGAGCCTTCATTTTCTTCCACCTATGCTTTATGCTAGCTATCAAGGCTGACATTTACATCCAGCAAACTCAACATGTGCTCTCATTTCGAAATGGCCGAGGATGCATAAAAATAACCAATGTGAGTTCATTCGCGCGAATTAGGGGTTAGCTGTCATTAAAAGTTGTATGAACATCATATAGTTTAGTTGATTAGATCGAATAGGGTACTAATTTTGCAGACTTGTGTGGATCAATACTTATTTCAGTGACAACATACAAAGCTCGCCCATATGTATCCTACGCAGGATAGTCATTTTATTCTTAATAAAATTCTGATATTCTTTCAAGCGACGCATTGGTTGAAATTCGAAGAGAGTTGTTTGTTGCCATGACATTTAAGTTAGAGCTAACCCCCGTGGATATTGATGTTATTTGTTGGCTTGTTGCCACGACATTTAAGCTAGCTATCCTCTATGGATATTAATGTTGAGCAACTCCAAGAGAAGAGCTAAATCATTTTCTAAAGGTAAATTTGGCTATTATTGGAGAAAAAACGTCTCCAATAGACTCTGTAAATGACTCTCCAAATTTAGTAACTCTTCATCCCTCCTCCTTCGTTCTCTATTTTTGGATAGCCTACCTCGCTCACCATCCAGCCTCTTGGCGCGGTCGGCGTTTCCTTCCCGCACGCTGCGCCCCATTCCCGCGCGTACGCGACCCACCGTGCGCCCTCTAGTTTAGATAGCCTGTTGGAGTAGTCTTGTTTTTTTGGGTGAGATTCATTTTAGAGAATAGCTAAATCACTAAATTTAGATACTTCTTTTGGCAATACACTCCCCAATCAGTAGATACTATAGTTATTTGAGGGTGGATGTTTCCTGGTACTTGCCTACCCGGTACTATGTCATATTCATGCATAATATCTATACAAATATAAAAAAAGAGACTTTGTCTGTTCACCATGATGTCAGTGCCCCCCTCTCCTTCACGATTACAGTTCAATACGCACGCACGCACGCATGCACTAACGAGCACATGTGCGCACCGTGCGCGCCAGTTTTCGCGTCGAAAAGTTACCACTACTTGTGAGTGAAGTTACTATCAAACACATATAGAGTTATTACTTTATTGTGTAATGACAGTAACTCTACATGTATTTAGCAGTAACTTTACTCACAAACGGTAGTAACTTTCCAACATGTATTTTACATCCGCGCACAGATTAGTAATCACACACACTATGAATGTATTTCCCAATACAAATATAATGCCATTACTTTCTGGAGGTTAATCCATGTACATTTACACACATCTCGTTGCGGAGCAAGGAAATTTTGGGAGCTTGGACAGATGGGTTTGTCAGTGGGGTGACACAAGGCGAGCCATCAAGGCATAGACGTAAGGGCACGACCCATCAAGATGAAGCACAACCCACAATATGGCTTGCCCAGGAATTGCTGGTTGGAATCATCTCAGACAATGGCAAAGGTACATGGAGGTGCCGTTATCGACAAGCTTGGACAGCCGCCTACGGTCACCAGGCAATGGATTCATTCCTGCACATCGCTAGTTATAGTTTGGAAAGTTTATCCCACGACATACTTTGTCTACATTAAAACTCAAAGCTTTCAGTTTTTTATCACGGTTGTATTGTATCGAAGGGACTGGTCCTTATCAATCTCAAAACAGGTACTACAAATAAGATGGACCAAAAGGCCCCAAATAGCTAAATTGACAAAACCCTTGTTCACTATAGGGGTCTTGGTCCCTATGCGCTTCAGCCCACGCACAATAGCCTCCGAGATGAACGGCTGAGCCGTCATTACATACGTCAAGCAGAATAGAGCCCATCATACAAAGCCCCACCCCCACCCAATGAAGCCCAACTCTGAGCTCACCCCTTTGCATGCCATGTTTCCTGGCCCCGCATCTCCCAACTCCTTCTTGTGGCGACAACGCTCGGTTTCATGGGCCAAACACCTACTCGGCGACTCACTCCTCCACCTCCCTTGTTTCGCCTCCGCTCTCTGTTCTTTACGTTCACGAGGACTCCACCGCATAGGGTAGGGGCGGCGACCAGAATCTTCTCAACTCTCACCGCAGAGGGCTGGGGCGGCGGTCGCATCGGCTGTTCAGAACGGTGAGTTAATATCTTGGGATTCAAGGATCGTCCCAAACCCGAAGGGAACCGAGTGGTCTGTAGACAATGGCTGATTTAGGATTTTATGAATGGGTGTTCACTAATTACATTGTGTTACAATTATTTAATATATACTTATATTGATTTATAAAAACTGAAGATAAAAATCACATTTCTAAGTCTATTAAAAGTCAATAACACTAAAATTTTTGAAATAATAAACTAATACTAACATTTTATTTGGTGGTAGCAAAATTACAACTTTTTAGAGTAAAACTATTACAACTTTAGTTGACAACACAAGTGTACACTTTGCTTTTAAATAGATATTAACTTTAAACCACTTCTCTTTTCTTATTTTCCGTGTTAGCATATTAAATGGAGTTTTTTTCACACACATAGAAAAAAAGAAGTAGTATATGTTTTTGTTTTTGACATATGTTGTCTCTATTTATAATTTACCTTTCTCTAAGAATAACAATTAACCTGGTCATTTTGACGAACATATTGCTTCTGAAAAATAAAATATAAATATTTATAAACCAAAACCAACTCTCCCAAATGATGTATATTTTAGATTGAAAGGATTATATAGATTCTTATGACCACTAGATTTATGACAATCGGCACCATCAAATTCCTTCGAGTAAAACATCTAAAATATCTAGATATTTTTAGGAAACTATATGGATTTTAGAAAGATTTTCAAATATTTTAATTGGACCCTTTTGAGGAAAAAATATCTCTATCATTTATGATAAAGTTGTTGAGTGCATGTGCTTGATAAAGTAAGCTAGCATTGCACTTTGATAATCACATTTTTTCTGAATTGAGTATTAACTAAATAAATTCTTCCTTTAGTCACAAATACATGTCATTTTGGGATGTTTGTAGTCAAACTTTTGAAACTTTAACTATCGATATATTTTTTTATAAATTTACATTGAATACAAGAAAATCATACGTATAGATTTGTCTTGAAATGTACTTTCATAGTATTATAATTTTATTGGGCTTTACAAACATATTAGAATACAAATTAGTGGTTAAAGTTACATTTTGTAGACTGTATCGATGTCTAAAATGGTAGGTATTTGTAACTAGAGGGAGTATATTTTGAGAGATACTGTCAGACCCAGATTTTATAATCCGGAATCTACTGTGTTTAGTTGCACTATTCCCTGGATCAGTAGATAGTGCACACAGTTACAGTAATGGACATCAAATTTACATACCATGTGGAAGCATAATTAAAATAATAAACTTACTTATGGGCCGATTAGGCCGAAATTCAGAAAGTTGCAGCAGCGGAAGAACGAAGCACACAGGTGGGACCTTCAGGACATGCCCACAGGCAGCCAACTGGAGGTTCGCGACCTAATTCCTGACATCTTCATCTTTTCTGCCAGTTTGTCCAATCTTGTTGCCGAGGCGAGGTGACTTGATCCTTGATTCTGAATTTTTGTCGCAAAAGCGAGCGTGAGCACTCCGACCCCGTGCTCCGCGAGCCAATACACAGAATGCAAATAAATAGTATGCATGGCATAACAAAGGAAAGGCTCGGGTTATTTTATTTGCCAAAAATTGCTTTTAGCAGCATTATTATTCTTATTTAATCAAAGTTTTATTATTACTACCTAACTCCACACTACAATTACCAACATCGACTTAATCCACTGAAAATGCACTCTATTTATTGACTGCTGTCTAAAACTCCAAACAGCAAGTATCGTCATTTATTTAATCCACCGATCATACTTTGTATTTTGAATTACTATTTATCAGCCCCTTACCTCTGAACTCTAATAATTCTCTAACATAATTACTTTCAATCCACCGATATCATTTGTATTCAATTCTTTTGTCATTGATTCCAACCCCTAATTCATCTCATTTTCTTCTATCTATCACTAGCTAATCCTCAAATATACCTCCACCGAAAATTCAATTTACCAAGATTATAATCCATTAATCGTTATGCATCCTCCAATCTTCTCATAAATTCAATTCGTCCCTCTAGTACTTGATTACTCCTATTAATTCCCATTATTGCCAATATCTTCCAAGAATTTATATTAATCATTAGTGTAGTAATCCGGCGATTTACCTTTGCATCCCATAATTCTCCCAAAATCGATTCATTACTATATATCCATCAAGAATATCACTAACCAAGAATTATACTCCAATACTTGTATTATTTCTCCTAATTCCTGAAAATTCGATTGGATCATTTATCATTTAAATCATCTATATAGCCTATCTATTCAGCTAGACTTCACCCATTTATCTCTCTTAGAACCCACACTATTATTTTCTATTCAAGATCGACATGAATCCACCAATACCTTGTGTGTACTCTACAAACATTCTTCTCTTTTACTCGCGACCCTGTTTATTCCACCCATATTTTATTTTGTAAGAATAGGAATGCCACTATTTGAAATATAATACATAAAATTTCCTGAGACCTAGCAGTTTTGAGCAAAAACATAATGTTCAAGGAATATTAATATGAATTTCCATACATATGGCATCACACCATATGCCTAATATCACCATAATTTCTCCATACCTACGGCATCACACCGTATGACATTTTTCAGCGTTATAGCCGCTTAACTTACCACTGGGACAACACCCAGGACAACTCAAATCAGGGCTTTCCTCTGCCCTTCCACTTTTCCATTCCCATTTTTCAATATTTTTGTAAACAGAACTATATCTAGTTAAGTTCCCATGTCCGCCCTTGACCGTGGGCACGGCTATTCGAATAGTTTTGACTCTGCAGAGTTTGTACACTTTCACCACAAGAGATAATCAACTCGTTACCCCACACGATTCCTTAGTCATGTGGTTGAGCAGACCATCACAATAACCGTTCAAAGTACCTCGCCCCTTCCATCATTTCACCCTATGGGTCGCTCCCACTTGTGGTGGGTCCCATACGTTGTGCGGGATGTCCTCCTTCTGAACGTCTAGCAGCTGGCTCCCCACCCCTGCTAGCCCGCCACAGCAGAACTTCACCCTACCCGGGTGTCCCATTCAAGCCGTCACACGGACTGCCGCTTGCACTATCCCACACCACCTCCTGGAAGGATAACTTCTAGGGTCCGGTAAATCTACTAAGCCAAGTCATACTTTACGAACTTGTGGTTGTACTGTTTTACCCGGGAGGTCATGACAAGATTCGGTCCTTAGTGGTATCTGGGCGGTCTACCACTAACCACTTTGTGCTTCCACTGCACCACACTCTCACACCATCGAACCAATCCGCCCAGATATTAAAGCATATTGGGGTTTTTGGAAACATAAAATAATCATATCCAACATTTATCAGTCATTACCACCATGACTGCCCAAACCAGTTTCTCATGAATAAAAGTGATGCTTGGGACAATTTCTTGCCCCGAGTTCCTAATCAATGCTAAGCATGGCATACAGTTACAGACTTATTTTTGAAATGTTACTATTATATTTTTGCTAGGGCGACAAGGTTTACACATTCAAATGCTCAAAGGAGGGGGTAATATTATTCAAGGTAAACAACGGCATATAGCTAGAATATCAAATTTAGCATGTATTTGCATAAAAATAACAGCATGCAATTTGTTAATTTAAAATAAAGTAATTTGCATGAAATGTAGGTTCAATATGATCAAAGTATGGACTCACCTTGGTCACAGCGGTCGGGTGCTTGATTATCCGGGGCTTCTAGTGCTGCGGCCTCGAGTTCTTCCTCTTGAGCTTCATAAGCTAGTGTAATCGTGCGCGAAAATTTTGATAAAAAGAAAATATCAAATCAACAAAACATTACCAGAAATTCAAATGAACTCTAAAAATTATGATTTTAGTTCCATTGGATAGATCCTGAATTTAGATGAATTTAGAAATTTGTCTCACTCAATTTGGAGTTAAAATGAATAAGTTATGATTATTTGAAGTTCTTAGTTCAATTAATTCCATAAAATATGAAATTTCTGACAGTGGGACCCACATGTCATTTTCTTAATTTTTATCTTTTTCTTTAATATTTCTTCTCTGTCTCTATGGCCAGTGGGGCCCATATGTCAGCGTGTCCGGTCACTGACATGTGGAACCCATATACTGTTCAGTGGGGTCCACCTGTTAGTGCGGGCTTTGTGAAGGGGTGTCACTGACCCGTGGGGCCCAGGGGTCAGCGGGTCGCTCTGGCTACACAGGCCGACAGGTGGGGCCCACCTGTCAGTAGGAAAAATGAAAAGAAATGCTCGACCGCAGGCGCGGAGCCGGGGGCTCGAACGCGCGCCGCGGGAGCGGGGGAGGGAAAGAGCGAGCGGAGGTTACCAAGTGGGCGGGGAGGCTTTGCCTACCATATAAGGGGAATAAATTCCTTTGAGTCAGCTTGCGGAGGGGGCCGGCAGAGGAAGAAGAGGACGGCGACGCCGGCGGCGAGTGGTGGCCGGAGAGGTCCGGGACGTTCGTGGGATATAATCCCCGAGTGATGGGGAAGCTTCTGGCACGGTCGGTGGAGACGGAGGGGCACGGTGGCGGGCCGGCGGCGTGCGACGGCGGTGGTTCAGGGAGGCTGTCGTCGCCGGCGAGGTACGGGCTTCGGGAGGTGCGGGGGAGACCGGGAATGTGTTGGCGACGCTCCAGAGATGGTTCCAGAGCGAGGAATTGGGCTCTGGTGGCTTGGCTGCTCGGCGATCGCCGGAGCTGGGGAAGAAAGAGGGGCCGGCGGCAATTTGGGGCACTACGGCTAAATTGCGGGCAGAGGAGGGGAGGAGAGGGTTCTGCGATGCGTTTGCGACCCCCAAGCGGGGTTTTTATAGTCGGGAGAGGCGCGCAACAAGGACGGCACCTGGCGCTCCGCCCTGTTCCGCCGGCGAAGGGGGAATGAACGCGATCTCCTTCGGGATTGCGCGGGAGAGAGATGGCGGGAGAGGTGCGTTCCCCCTCCTGTTGGTTCTTTGAACCTTGCCCTGGAGGTGAGAGGAAGACGGAGAAGGATCTGCTGCGCAGAGGGAGTGAGCGCGAGGGAGAGCGAGTGCGGGCGCGTGGAGGAAGAAGAGGGAGGAGGAAGAAGAGAGCAGGCGGGCGGGGCCACTAGCCAGAGAAAGAGGCGCGGGGCGAGGCGGTCCACCGCGCAGAGAGCGCGGGCGCGCTGCGCATGCGGGCGTCCGCGTGGCCACGCGGCAGCGGGAGGAGAGGCGCGGGCGAGATGCGGGCCCGTATGGCAGCTGTGCGTGCTGCGCCCGCGGAAGCTGGGCCGCGCGATGGAGGGCGCGGGCAACGCGTCACGCATCGGGCCGGCCAGGTGTCGGCCCGAGGGGAGAAGGAGGGTGATTTTTCATCTTTATTTTTCAGGATTTTCAGAAATGCGCAGTTAATTGAATAAATCTCAGAAAAATCTAAAATTACTTCCAAAAATTTCAGAAAATTTCACAGAAGCTCATGAGGACCTTCTGGACTTAATAAAAATATTTTCAACTATTTTTGGTACTTAATTTATTTATTTCCCTTGTTACTCATGTCATTGTTAAAAATAAACTTTTATATTTTAGGCCTATTTCTCTCCCCTTTCTTTTCTGGATCATCTTTTCAGATTCTTAATTTAGATTTTAAGTTTCCTTTATTTGTATATTCTCATGTGTAGCATTAATATTATTGATTTTGATTTTGGTCTTTATTGAATTTCTTTAACTTTTGAGAGCTCAATAAGAATTTAAAAATACCATGAAAATCCAAATTCAAATATTATAATAGACAAAAATAACTCAAACTCCATATTTTCAAATTTAAAAACTTCAGGCTGTTACAGATACATCTTAAAACATTTGATCATTATTGCAAATCCCGACCATATGTACTTATTCACATCCACCATTCACCAAATCCACCAGCAACCGATCCTGGACAGTAGTCTTTCAAGATTCATAACTTCTGTCCTACTTGTTGAAAAATCATATTCATTGGCTCTCTAGAATCCTTAATTATCTACATCTTTCATGTAGATAAATCATGCAAATTGTTCCATCTAGTAATTTTAATATACAGATTAATATATGCTACCAGAAGATGATAAATTTACCAGACAGTAGGATTACAAAATTCAGAGCTTAAAATCTATTTATCCGATCAACATAAATAAATATTGTATAGAAAGCTATTGAATTTCTCTACAATTATCCAGTAGATGATATTCCCAAATTACTCTCATACAGTATCCAAAATTACAGAAGAATAATATAGTAGATTAGTCGATATACTAGTTTTTCCCCTAACAAATACTTTCTACCTGCTCTCTAATCTAAACTCTAGTCTCTAATTAAATTAACAAACGTGGGAAAAAACAAAATCGTTACTTAAGCGAGAGAAGAGAGAAAGCCACGATCTCCTTCTCTCTTTTCCTCTTTTTCCCGCTCTTCTTCCATTGCTATTCTTCTTTTCTTCCCTTAATTTGACATTGATTTTTTCCGGTATGCTTGCTCCCTTACGCCAACAGTTAGCATCTGATCCATACGTACGTACACCAAGGTAAAACTGGCGAACCCGATAGTCGAGCCATATAGTGGCCAGCGGCAAACGTGGGCCTTCAAACAGTCTTATCTTTCTTCCGCACGAACCCTAGAATGATCCCCAATGTTCAGCACGAGAGGCAGAACGTCGTCAAGATTTCTATCTCCCTCCTCCTGCTCCTCCCCAAATCCGCAATCCTCACAGCCCAATCCCAAACCTCTCTCGTCTCCAGTTCCAGCCCATCCTCTTCCTTGAACTCTTCTCCATATCTCGTCGCGACGGCGGCGGCGGCGGCGGCGGCTATTGCTTCGCCGTTTGTCTCAAATTCTCACGCCAACGTCATCTAACCCTCGAAGCGAAGGAATTCTTCTCTCGTAGGCGTCGTCGTCGTCCTTCGCTCTGCCGGGTTGATCTCTTCTTTCGCTGGTAAGGAAGCCCTAGCTTGCTTGGATTGTTGTTCTAAGAGTGAGCTTTGTCCCGAGGATTTTTTCTTTTCCGTGAGCAATCTCATCCAAATCTTCCTTTCTGGGATGGATACTCCAGTCCATGGAGTTTGTGGCGGATTTGCTTCTTGCGTTGTGGAGTACCAGTAGCAGTTTATTTTTCCATATTTTTGGGGGGTTGAACTGAACCCCCATGTCCCACGTTAGGTCCGCCCCTGGCTGCAGAGGGCAGGGGCGTCGGCCGCAGCCGTGGTCCAGAACGGCGAGCTAATATCTTGGGATTCACAGGCCGTCCGGAAGGGAACCGAGTGTGGGGCCATGGCCGCGGTGGAGGCGCGGCTGCGGCAGGAGAAGGTGAAGAAGTTCGAGGATTTCGTCGACCGGCGGCTCAAGCCCGACCTCGTGAACGCCATCGCCCAGCGCGACAAGGTGTTCCAGCATCAGAAGACCTTGTAAGCTAATACTTGCTTCTCTCCTCGTCTCCCCCCTTGTTGGTACTGTACTGAAACTTTTTGGTGGCTCGCTTCCAACTGTTTTTTTGGAGAATGTTTTATCTCTAGCATAGAACTGGTGAGCTTGTGGCATTTTTTTGTTGATTTTAAGGCTTCTTAACTCGATTAATTGCTCCTTGTTCTGGTGATTGGACTTTTTTGGATGGTGGCAGCTTGGATTTGAAGAGGAACATTGAAAATTTGGAGAAGAATGGCGTCACCAACATGCGATCCATGGTCAATCTTGGCTCAGAGGTGTACATGCAGGCAGAAGTGTAAATCTCCCCTCTCTCCCCAACCAAAAGAAAAACTGAAGTTGAAATTGCTATGTTTGTCTTTTACTTACTGGGTTCAGCGTAGACATATGCTAATGGGTTTGGATATTGCTTTTGCAATCATTGTATCAATGGGGTTGGTGGTATGCGCGGTTTAGGAACCAGTATATATTATATGACATTATTCAATCGAATCATGTGAGCTTCTCAATTGAAGTACCTTTGTGCTTAATGAAGCCTTTGCAGTAGGATAAACATGAAGAAGGTGTTTGCATATGACTTTTTGTTTCCATCTGAAAAATGGAAATAGGGTTGACTTGATTGCCCTTGTAAAAAAGAATAGGTCTTTGTATATGGAAGTTAGTATAACAAGCGAATTAGTTTGTTGTGCACTACTTTTGGAAGAAGGTCCTTGGTTATTAGACGCAGTATAACAAGCAAACATGGAACTTTCTGTAATATGTCCTGACGCTGCTTCTTTATTTCAACTTCATTCTTAACTACCATTCTTTAACAGGCTGTTAGCTTAGCATCACAAAGTTGGAATGGTTACCAAATATTATTATAAAGCGCTAACAAAAATGGCTTGTTTTGGAACATGGTCATGCATTATGCCTCTTCACGCCTATAATCAGATTTCTTGAACTGTTGAGATATCATTGTTTTCCTTATTCTGTGGTGATTTCCGCAGGCCGGATACAAGGCACATTTTTGTGGATATTGGTCTAGGTTTTCATGTGGAATTTAGTTGGCAAGAAGCTTTGCAGTTTATATCTGTAAGAGAGGCAAGGTTGGCCAGGTAACTCAATTCCGGCATTTGAATATGAGATCTTGCTTCCGTGCAGCATTATTTTTTTTGTGAAAGGAGTTATGCAAAAGGCTGTTGATGGTTGAGGGAAGTTCTGGTGCTTTATGCTTGCTGTTCAACACAGTTTGCATAGATAGTGTATATTTTTTCCCCATGTTATTATACTTAGTAAAAAATGTCGGTTGTAGCTAAAAGAATTGATTTTCCTTCTGAGCAAGGACAATAAATTTAGAAAGAGATTATATTCTTGAGTCCTGTGATGGCTCTTATGCTTTTTAGAGAATTTTGGTAGTCACCTAGTCAGGGTATCTAATATCTATATGTATCCATTTATTCTAGTTGGAGCCTGATGCTCACTCAGGCATCAAATGCAGAATAGGAGCTCACTTGTTTGACATAAGCTAGTATGCAACATGGTACATAGCTGATTTTGGGGGTGCTACTGGTGTGTATCTGATATTCTATTCCGTAGACACTTTCAGAAATTTTATAAAAATAACCTATTTTACTGTAGTATTTCTTAGCATTATAAACCGCTGTTATTCACACTTCATACCGTGAGTGATGATCCCCACTTGTGGTTGCTGATGTTTCTGTATTTTTCCAAGATGTCTCAACTCTCATATGGGTGTATGCTTATTGCTATCTTGCTATGTCAATATGGCTATACTAATATGGGCCCAATTCTGTTGTTATATATTCTGAAAGCATACCCCTCTTAGTCAACTGGTGATTTTGCATTGTACTGTGTTTGACTGTATTATCTGTACTCTTTGTGGGTAGGTAGGCCAGCATGCTTGCTTGCTCTTCGTACAGTGAAAGTCATTGTTGATGTGGGAACCGGGAGAATAATAGGTTGACTTGTTCTGTGTGGATGCCTGGATGTAATAGAACAAAAGCATCAAAAATATAGTTCTGCAATTGAAGTTAATATGTAGGTTGACAGCTGACTTGCTATGTTTTGGCTCAGCTCTTGTAGCCTGACCGGAGATAATCTAGTGCACTTTAGTTTCTACTTTGGATGCATCACCACTCGCAACTTGTATGGTCTTTGTTATTGTTGCTTTGACTGGTGATAATTTTGTAGATAACAGCTCCTGAAAGGGTGTAGTTGCAATCTTGCTTGGTTACCTTTATCTTGTTATGTACAGAATGACATATCTACTTAGTTGAATACAATGACAGCTGAACATAAGCAGACCTTATGTAGCGATCAACCATAGAATTTGGTGTCTTGAGGTCTGAACTTTTTTTTGCAGCATATTGTTTCTTGAATTGTTCATTGGGCAGATAGGATGCTTTGTTTAGGTTTGATTGCTCATGTCACTACAGTGTATTAGGTGATATTTCTTTCAGGTCTGACCTGGCGTTTATTTCCTTTTATGCTTTAATGCTCTCCTTTTGATATATTTTGGGTTCCCTGTGACTACATTCATTCATAGGTTGATGTTGTAATTTGCCCTTTTATGCTTGAAATGCTCCTTTTGTTCTTCTGATGCTGCTGACTCCCTGTAGTAACATTCATTCGCATGTTAATGCTGTGAATTTTGCATGTTTGCAGACAAATAGATGAGTACACACACCTCATCGCAAGAATAAAAGCACAGATCAAGTTGGTACGTACAATGAACTAGGTGTTTTATTATTTATGTAGTAGATGATAGGTGATACCTATGACATTGTCTGCTTAAATTCAGATGTTACTCTGCTCAATTGCTTACCTATTTGCAATTCCGCAAGCAGGTATGTGAAGGTATCCGCGAACTCCTCCAGCTACCAGCAGAGTGAGCGCCGAGAGTCAAGTACAAATCCGGCAACAGCGGGGAAATGCTTGGTAGAAGGACGTGCGCACCTGAGATGAACTGCAATTCTGCAAAGGTGGATTCATTTTACATGATAGTAGTCGACTCTAGTGGTAGCCTTTTGACTTGCAATCAATAATCACAAGGACCATTTTCTGTAATTGAGTCGGGGGATTTCAAACCAGATACTAACGGGGCCGAATTGGTACGTAATATTAAGCATGTTCTGCAGTGCTATAGTTTGAACTTTTAAGATCATCCTCATTGACAACGACATACACAGCTTATTAATCTTAAGATCCCATTACATCGACAAATGATAACCCCAGCGATACAGTTTATTTCAGCCTATTCTCCAAGCTGACGCCTGCACTTCATAGACTTGCACACGCGCATGTGCCGGTATAAGTAGTGTAGTAGTAGCATGATGTCCGTACAAGTGAGCGTGCATGTACGGCGCTTGCTCACATCACCGGGTAGGAGGCAAACCTGGCGGTGCCGCACATGCCTTCCTTGGCGGCGACGCCCCGCGCCATCCGCATGTACCCCTTCTCGCCCCACGAGTTCTTGACGATCCAGTACCTGTGGCCCTTGTCGTCGGCGCTGTACCCCGACCACCATCACGCCGTGATCGACGTTGGTGTTGCAGGGGCCGTAGTACATCCCGCCCTTATAGAATTGAAAGTAGGGAGGTGTGGCGTTGATCTCCACGGCGACCAGCTGCAGTACCACGGCGCGATGGTGCGCGTCCATCGTCCATGTGAGTTTTTAGGTCCCGCTCGGTTGGGTTAAAAAACTGTGGCTTATGGTTAAAATTACATTGCAACGGTTGAAATTTCACTGTAGCTAAAGGTGTCTTATTTAACGTAATTAAATTTTAAAAAATTGAAAATAGAAAAAATATGCTAGATTATCACAGACAACGCAAACAAATACGGGAAAAAAGAACCGGCAAAAAAACTAAAAAAAATTAAAAGTTCAGAAAAAGATGAAATTTATGAATAGTAAAAAAATAAGTCAGAGACCAGATACTTCGCTTGGTATCGATGCTAGATTTTGCTCCAATGCGTGAGTTCCGGTACCAATGCTAGATTTTGCTCCAATGTGTGAGTTCCGGTTACCAAGGCCTTCCACGTTGGAGATGCTCATAGAAGCTCTGTTCCGAACAAACGATTTTCGTAGGGATTCTAGGGGAAACAATATGTTTTCTATAAAATTCTTACGTCCCAGATCTGCCTTATGGCTCCCGGGCATCAGAATTTGTAACACGTGATCTTATTACTCTATCCTTTGGTCAAACAAATGGCATGTACAAACATTAATCACAAGTCCTCTCGAGAGGGTTGAGAAAACGAGGTTATACTACCGTTCAATCACATTTCATAGTGCCACCATCTTAAGGTGCCGCTCCAAACTATTTAAAAGCCTGACTTTTGATTTCTGTTGTTGACTTTTTTATTGTAATTATATTGTAGCGATTGTGTAATTTTTTAAATTAAAAAAAAGAGAAAATTAATACAAAAATGAGAAATTTTTTTAAAAAACACCGCTATATATTTTGGGACAATGCAAAGCAATAGGCGGGAAAAGAAAAACCAAAAAAACAAAACACCGAAATTAAGAAGCCGACACGTTCCAAGTAGCTTCTGTCTTTTAGAAGTTAGAAGCTGAAGACTTTTAAGCCATTTGGAGTAGTGCTAATTAATTTCAACCAAACGAGAGAAATTGCATAACACAACCAAAAAAACATAAACAAACGTGCACGGGAAGCTTCACTAAACTTTAGCTTCCCAGGCCCCACATGTCATACTTACAATACAAATAACTCCCCTCCATAGGCTCCACATGTCATCCTCACCAATAATCTATCAGTAGTGGTGGTGTCCAATAGGCTGACCCACAACCCGGTACTATAGGCACAGCCTAGGGCATGAAGGTCGATGGGCCAAGCCAATACGACACGGAAGGGGTGGGCCATGCCTAGGCCGTCACTTCGGCCCAATGTGTCAACACGGCACGGCATGGCCCACCTAGTATGGTTGGCCCATTAAGCACTAAAATATAACCGTTAGGTACATTTGGCCTATGTAGGACAAGGTGGGTATGATCTATTTGGCTCGTTTAGCACAAGCAATGATCGGTTTTTTGAAAATTATAGTTAAGGCTTAATTAAAGTACTTAGGACGGTCATCAGATACTTAACAATGCGTTGCTAAATGTGCTTCAGACGACTGAATTTGCGCAGGCCATGACATTTCTAGTCAGAGAATTACTTTCTGAATGCCTAGTTGCCTACTGTGGTACACATGCCATTGTTGTTATCTTCACGGCACATGGTCGGAGCTGACAAGTCAAGCTCAAGAACAACAAACAACCAAGAAAATGAGGCATTAATCCAAGATTCTGAAGATATCAACCTCTGGTAAATAGATTCATTGTCATCTGACAGCAAAACTGACAACCACTTGAGCCCTCCGCGAATGAAACTAACAAAAATAACGATTTACGCAGTATCCAACCATCGCCATGACAAGATTTGAAACAGTGGACCACAAAGCGATGACAAACAAGGTAGGATACTGGAATCTCCGATCATTTACAATCTTGATTCATCTGAAGGAAGCTGAACATGGATTTGGTCTGAAGTCAGGATAATCTGTTCTTCGGCACAAGGATGCCAGATGAGGATGCACTCTGATCAGAGTTGAGGATGATGTTTGCCCAGTTCGAGGAGCGGTGCACTATCCTTGATGGGATACGGTCACTGTCTTCACCTCCTGATGCTTCATACCCGTCGCTGGTTGATCTTGACAGTTGAATCCCTTGCTGTGGAGTGCTTCCGGGGGCAGTGAGAACTGTTAGCTGCAAGTCTTCAGCTGCAGATGAGGAGACAGTTGAGACTCGATACAGGTGCAGATCAGGCGAGTCCAAACTGCTGTCTGGAGATGACCCACCAACGTTAGCAGAGGATGCAGCTCTACTTGGATGAAAAGCACTCCGTGCCTCAAGTTGCAACGGTGCTAAATTGGACAACGCTTCAGGGGCCATGTCACTGCCATTACTATCAATAGCATCTGTAGATATCTTTGCAACAGGTTTAAGAGAGAGATCACTGTGGGGCCTTCCCCTTCTGTTTGTTCTCTTGTTATCAGGGCCTAGACCAATCCTACTGCTCACGCCTCCGTAGCTGCTGTCTGTTTCATGGCCAAGTGAATACTCATCTTTTCTGATGGGCACTAAAACTGTGGACTTCTTTCGTGCCTCTGCAGCAACTCTAGAAACTTCTTCTGCATTAAGACGAGCCAGTGCCCATGGGCTAATTTTCACAGCCCCTGAGCCCTTCTTCCTCCTTACGTTATCTTCTTTTCTCTTGGTAGCAGAATTCTGTGACGACCCAGCCTCTGATGGAATAACATCGAACTGGAAGGAGGTTGAGTAGCTTCAGATCAGTTATGAGCTAATGGGAAAATGCTGAATGGGAAAAAGGCGTACATATCTATCTTTTATAATCATTTATGCAAACTCATGATGAGGCCTAAGTATGCATTTGTTGTCATTTAGATGTGCAAAATTATAATGGTTTGGGGAAGTTCGAGAGGTCCAGCGTATACTAAAAATCAGCATGACTATTTAAATAAGAATTGACTAGCATAACTTCAATTCACATGCATAACTACTCAGGCTTGCAGTCTTGAGATATGATCTACAGCAACTGCCTTCACTTCAAAGGTAGCTCTATGTTAATTATCTGTCTCATGATTCGTGAAGTTTGACGATGTAGGGTTCTCACCTGATCTTCAAGAAACAGTCTTGGAGGAGTGCACCATGAACCACGACGCAGCGCACCAAAGGAACTAGCACTGCTAAGCCCACCAGTATAGGAGCTTTCGCGAGACATCTGCGGACTCTGCTGCCCACCAACCTCTTCTTGTTCTTGCTCTCTCAGGGCAATGATGTAGTCATATGTACTGATTCCCTGCATGAGGTTGACAAGATAGTGCTTAGATTTTTCAATTTCACGTCACCTTCAATGGCAACAATGCAACCTTCACATACAATCCATGGTATCTGTATACATTTACTAATTCAGTGGAAAACCCAGTATTCCATTCGTTTTCAGTGTGCCTTTTGCGGTTTATTTTTTAATCTCTTTTCTAATGCAAATACTCACAATGATATATAAGAAAATTCATGGTGATAATTATCCAACTGGTGATATAACAGCTGTTTGCTCAATGTGTAAATGTATGCTATCAATATTCACAATGCATATCAAGCGTAGTGTCACAAGTTTACATTTCCAACACATATTTCAACGAGGTGGTCTGAGAATTTGAAATACAAGCTACTTGCCAATAACATCAGGCATACTAATGCAGCAGCTAGTATAACAATGGCATTACATAAATTAGAATAGTGTCAGAACTTGCCTTCTTGATCAGAAGAATGTGGAAAAAGAGAAGTTGGGCAATTGGCAGTGAAGCAACCATGGCTAGGATGGTACAGGATGCCTGTGTGAACAAAGGTCAACATTTTGAGCACTAGTTCACGAAAGATTGACTAAAAGAGTTAACCAATTCAATAAGGTGTGAAGTAACCAGTATTAGAAAGTAGGATGATAGAACGTACCACCACAATGACGAAAGGAACTACAGAGAAGCTGCTTCCGAGCTTTGACACAATCTGCATGGAGAATTCCTTTCGCTCAACAAAGCATAGCACTAGAACCAATACTCCAATTGCTGATTGTAGGATAAGCTGGCCCAAAGTGCACAAATCATGCAGACCTGTCAATGGTCAACTAGGATGAAAAGGACAAGGAATAAAATGCTCTCTAAAATAATGATGAGTGATGACCAAATTCAAATGCATAACAAAAACTGTTTCTAGCATGCAGTTGATGCTGGGAACATGCTTAACATAATGACATTAAGATCGGGGTAATCTGCTTCATTCCTATCGTTACAATCTACCAGAGCATGATAGGAGAACATGAGCTTACCAAGAAAAGGGCAGTCGTCATCAGAATAAAAAACCTCCTATAGTTCCTTTTTCCAATACAATTGTTGAGCCACTGTTCAGATTGAGGGCCAAGAGAGTTATTATATACTCGCTAATGGAAATAAGGAGAATTATTCAAGAGTATGTTACCCTGCAGTGATGATCAAAACCGTCAACACACTTGTCACAAACTCTACAATGCTTACTATACTTCAACACCTACAAAAAATGTAGACCATTAAATAATTGCCTGCAGAAAAACATACATCAACACCAACAAATGCAAGAAACATACCTCAACTTCACAGAGGCTGCAGAAAAACATCCCTTCCTCACTGGCTTGCTGCTCGGAGGACCACTCACGTGATTGGCAGCAAGAAAAAATAAAAGAGAGAGGGTAGAATATAAGGAGAAACGCAGAGAAAGTTGCACTGCAGCAAGATGAGTTCTTGTTCTTGTGTTGAGTCATTGACTTCTCACTAGCAGCTGCAACCTCATGTTCTTGCTTTTCTCCGGTTCCCTCTAGTTGTAACCCAACATCTGAGACACCTTGTCTGGATTCCTTCCGATGCTTGTGTTTGCCAATTCCATACAATCTTAGGTACTTCTTTGATTTGAAGACCCCTGGGTCTGCTGGGTCAGTTGCAGCACACCAGATGTACAGAAAGAAGACACATGAAACCTAAGAAGACAAATTACACACTTTTATCATAAAGGTGTGATAAATTGCTTTATCATAGAATTGTATTTAGTTGCAATAAAAAAGTGCAGTTGGGATACACTGTGCCAAAGAAATTTAGCTGTATGATGACCACCCACTGTCACGATAAATTTCCAGTTTTGTGAACTCAATCGTGTGATGATGTTTTAAAGAAAAATCAGATTTCAATCAGAAATATCATAATGTGCTGCATTTGTGAATGTTAATGCCATTCATATCTATGGAGCTCACAACTTCACATCTAGGAAAGCAAACCATAATTTCCAGATTCTGATTATAACTGCACATGATTAATCATGAAACAGTGAAAAGTGTGCTGGCATGGTGATTGATGCCACTCTGTAATACATGTATAAAAATGCTAAGACATCTGCCAAAACACCAAAAAGGCACTCTCCACAACATTACCTACTCAATACAGCATAAACACAACAATTTTCTTAAAAGCAAAGAAAGCTTCCAAAGATGTTAGGTAGGACAATCATGTTGCTGTCAGCTACAAAGAAGTTAAGAGTAATACAGGATAACCCATTTGCAGGGGACAATATAACCCAATTCATGGAAATGCCTTTCTCAACTTGGCATGATCACATGAAGACAGCACCAAATTGATCCCATGGTATCAGAAGGACAGGACTAGTACGAAACGACTGATATTAGTGTAATAAATACAACTTATGTCATGTCACTCTCCAGTAAACAGAGTTACAAAATCCTTCCAAACATGTACAAATGCTGTACAAACCAAAGGCACTAGTTCTGAACTGGATTGACTTGAAGAAGCATTAAGAGTCTAACATGTACAATTCCTGCTTGCGCTGATACTACATTTTTCGCATCGCTGTTACATAACCATGAAAGCTGAAGCAAAGCTGTTGAACAAACTAGACAATGACTTACATAGTTAGGTATGTCACATGATAGCACCAGAATTGGCCAGATTAGCCTCAAGTCTTATTAGCTTGCATCACCCTCCAACAAACAAAAGGTACAGAAATCCTACCACATATGCAAGAGTGCTAAATAGCCCATTTCAAGATAAGACCTACTTAATTTGGAACCTTCCAAAGTTCCAGCAACCATTCATGGGCCCATCAGGCAGCACCAAGATGGGGATCCAAAGGTACCAAACCACTAGGGACTCATTCAGCAGGACAGCAAGGATGGAGGCAAGCAAGAACCTTACCAGAGGAGTGTAGAGCCCCATGGCCACATCCTGGAACACCTTCCTCCCAACAAAGGGCGCAAAGAACACGTAGAACGCAAAAGCCAGCGCCAAGAACACCGACACGGCCACCACCTGCAACAACAATAGAATTCTTCAGCAACCACAAACACAAAGAATCCCACCCAGAGAAGGAAAAGGCACGAAATTTCAACACCAAGAATAGACCTGGAGAGGGTGGTAGGGGAGCTGCCATCCATGCCTCCTCATTGCCACCCCCAAGAATCAACAACCCAGCGGAAAGAAAGAAGAAACGCAAAAAGGAACCCTCTTTCCTTCTTGCATCAGAGGATGCGATCAATGCAAGAGGAACGGGCCGACCCTACCAAGAATCATCAATAACTCACGCACAACACAAGGGCGCGTGGATCTGATCTTCCTGCAATTGCAACCGCAGCTGTTGGCTGCGGGAGGGGAGGACGGGGGTTGGAGGAGACCGAAGGAGGGAGGGGCATTAAATGCAGCGCTGCTCAGATTTACGGGGGAAACCGGGGAAGCAAAGCAAGCGGCGAGCGAGGGAAAAAGGGACGGGGTCGGTTTCGTTTGTGCTGGCTGGCTTCGCTTGGTCCGTTGGTCGCTCACGTGAAGCTCCTCTGCTCTGGTCGCTCCAAGGGGAGGACTGTGACGGCGACTGTGGCAGGAGCAGGACTCTGCTGGACCGCCTGCCTGCCTGTCACTGTGGGGCTCACTGCCACAGCCGTTTTTAACCTCTTGCCATCCATGCTCCTATGGATAGAGCTCGAGGTTTTTATAGTAGATTTTTTGTTTTGATACGGACACGTTTCTAGGAGGAGGTAGGATATTTCGATTTGTAGTCTCTCTTCGTCTTAGAGATCTACGCGGGTAATACAATAGATCCACATCTTACAAGTTACTAGATTTAGGTCTTTTTTTTTTGCTATGACTTATAACTTTTAACTGAAATTTTTAAATTTTAGATGTTTAGGTACAGATTACGGAGAGATAGATACTCATTTACGATTTTGGCTGATACAAATGTAGATCGTTTAACTTGTAGATCTTGTCGTGAAAAAATACTCCGCTTGAAAGTTAGGTACTCTAACAAAAGCTAAAAATCGTCAGCTTTTGAGGTAAAGAAGAGGCCCTAAGCTTCAAAGATATCATCGTAGAAAAGCTATTAGAATAACGATAAATTGAAATGGACTTTGTAACGCCTAACGACTATTGACTTAAGGCATTTACCAGGAAAATATTTTGTTTAAGATATTGTGTTAAATTTGCTTTACGTATGGAAGTAAGGAAACAATTAATTACAATGAAACATCTAAGCAAACAAAAATGGCCAGTATACCAATAACTCCATTTGGCAGTTACAGGAGTTATAGCTCTATCAATGCTGCACCATAAAAAGCAAATCTTCAAAGCAAGATAAGCAAAGTGTAGACATAAACCATTTAATATCTTTCTTAACGTGCAAAATGTATTAAATAAGGAAAATTGTTGAAACCAAGATATGCAAGTGAAGACATAAACCATATAATATCATCATAACATGCAAAAATATAGTAAAGGCGGCAAATCTTCAAACCAAGATATGCAAGGGAAGACATAAACCATTTAATCTCTTTTGTAACATACAAAATGTAGCAAAGAAGGCAAACCTTCAAACCAACGTATGAAAGTAAAGACATAAACCATTTAATCTCTTTTTGTAACATGCAAAATGTAGTAAAGAAAGCAAATCTTCAAACCAACATATGCAAGAGCAAATCTTCAAACCAACATATGGCTGGGTGTTAGACTATGTGGATAAGTCGTGAATATAGTGATGATGAATAATTGATATTTTGGTCGCATTAAAATTTGCATTTATGAAAGTTCTAGTTGATGCGCTATTGTTGCTGGAATATTCAGGATGAGTTGTCCGGTCAGCAGGTCCAATCGACCTTGTGATGGATGATCCAATCGACAGGCTGATCGGCAGGCGTCAACCATGGCAGAACGACCATGGTAGGTCAACCACGGCGAATCGACCATGGTAGGTCGAGCATAGCAAGACGACTAGGATAGTCGAAGCTACAGTGAATCGGTCAGTGATCAGTAGTTGGTGCTACCGTACTTGGTCGGTACTCGGTGATCGGTAGTCGGTGCTATAGTATCTAATCGGTACTTGGTAGTCGATGGTTGGTAGCTACAGTACCTGATAGATGGTCGGTAGCAACAGTACTGGTCGGTGGTCATAACTACAGGGCCTGGTCATTGGTCGTCGCTACTTGTGGCTTTTGAGTATCCCGAGTACTTATAATCTTCAAGTACCCGTGTTGGGCCAGCGGTATGACAGGCGTGCGCTCAGCGGTCAAACCGGTCTTACTAGGTAGTCTTAGGTCGATTTTTAGAAAGTATGGAAATTAAGATTTTGGTTGTTTTGGTTTGTGTTTATTGATGGATAAGGGTGTGTTTTGTGTGTGTGAACTGATCACTGGTCAAGTGGGAGAAAACTTGTGCCGGAGAAAAAGTTGTTTGGTCTTTGCATATGCAGGTTGGGCATGGAGATGGTAATTATCAGTAATGAGGAGGACATGGACTAGGAGGGGGAAATCTGCGGTCCAGACGGTTGAGTATGTCACGAGGTGGTCGGGCTCATACTGGAGCACGTGGAGATCAAAAATGGATGGTGCATGGAGAAGGTATGGGAGGTGTGGTCCTAGAGGTTTCGACACATGTTGAGTTAGAAGGAGTTATGAAAGGTGTCAATAGCTGGAAGGTTTAGAGATTTTAAAAAACTCGTATTTGAAAGGGTTTCAGGTCCCTTAGTTGTAGGAGTTGGTTTAGGACTCAAATTCGAGATCTGTTCGAATTAGGACTCGAATTCGTGATCCGTTCAGAGAGGAATCTTAAGGAGTCGGAGGATATAAATAAAGTCGGAGAGGCATAGCAGAGGTTGCGCTTTTGGGGAGAAGATTGAGGAGGCTTGAGTGTTAGTTAGACTTTTAGGGGTGCTTGTGAGAGCAATTTGTAAACCTACGAAAATCCAGCAATAAACATCATCTTGAATTAATATTATCCTTGATTTGCTCAAAAAGTGTTAGTGATTGTTGTTGGATCGGAGCTTACGATTACGTACAAAGTTGTCAAATCGCTGCTAGGAAAATAGAGGAAATACAACTAGTCAAAAGTGCTGAATCCTCGAAGGTGCAGGTAATCGAGAGGTTTTGCTCCCAGTGTCGAAGATCTCGAGTATGAGCAAAGCAGTCGAAGTCTCGAGTACGTACAAAGCAGTCAAATTTACGACCCAGCGCAAAGGAGTCAAAGGTTACGACTCAATGCAAATCGGTCGAAGCTTACGAGTATCAACCAGGTGAAGATTAAAGAGTGCAGAGCGGTCGAGCGTTGAGTGGTCAAAATCTACAGCTGGTGAGTTAGATTGCTTGAGTTCCAAATAATGACTGCAATCATTTCACTCCTCTCTGATTACGTGATCGATCTTACACTGGGTTCTTTTGGGCTTTATGGTTGTAGATTTTGGCTTTTGCTACAATAACTAGCTTTCAAACGGTACGTCTTTTTAAAGTGGTGTCTATAAAGTCGATTGTAGTAAACATTGTATCGACTTTAGTTATTCTATCTAAAATCGTATGCGACTGTCTTTCTCTCACGAATAGGCAGAATTCAAAAGTTATAAGTTAAAGATTATAAGCTATGGTTCAAAAGAACCTACTGCAAGTGAAGACGTAAACCATTTAGATTTTGCTAATCTACGGGCGCCAACTGAATCCTTATGGATGCCTAGATCTTCCATCCATTCTGCATAAGAGCGAGCATGCATATGCAGTATCCACGACTTCCTGTTCCTGTCTCTTCGGCTCATACCGCTCCTCCTCCCGACTTCTACCACTCAGCAGCACATGGGGAACCCCAAGTCGTCGACACCCCCGTATCTGGTGTTACTGTTATCTACTCTCGCGCTCCCGGTCACTACCCAACCAGATCCAACTCATTATATTGTCGCCGTAGATGGCAGCAATTGCCCTTAATCGTCGACCCTACGTAGCAAGCACAATTTCGAGCACAAGTTTTTCAAAGTCATCAATTTAAAGTTCAATTTTCGGTTGAAAATCACCAAATTTTCTAGCTGAATTGTTCAAAATTAGGGTTGAAAAGTTTCAAATCTTCTAGCTGCAAGTTCAAATTTATTACTTGAAAATATCGAATTTCTAGCTGAATGTTCAGAAAAAACCCAGTTTTTTCTGGCCAATTGCATTGTCGTTGCAATGGCGTCGACGAGCAGTCGGCGATGTGGAAGGTAGCTGCCCGCTTTAACCGTTGAATAGCAATCCCCAACAATTTACATTTTACACTCCTGTGTACCTTACAAAATGCAGTAAAGAATAGCGTCCCAAAAGAACCAAGTCAACATTTCCTTCCAATTCCCAGTTCACATCACTCAATGTCTCAATGAAGATCAGCAAAACTACTCTGAGCTACTACGCCGGCAGTGTGTAACCGTACTTGCTTTGTTGTGATGCCGAATTTCAAATTTAATACAGCGACATCCGTACACCATACTCTGTCAACAGTTAGCTACCTCAATTAAAAAAACTAAGCTGACATGATCATATTGTTGACGATTCCATCAACATAATTTTATACGATCTATATGCCCATGAGCCTTGACCCCGGAGATCTGATGTCTGTACTACTAGACTAAACTTTAGCTAATGCTTTCTTGGGCTAGAAAAAATTAAGGTGATTTAGTACTGGGTTGGTGACACTTGGTGTGCTTGTTTGTCCATTGCTGTTGTTGTCCTCCTTGCAGCCACTAGCAACCTCTCTTCCATGGGCTATATAAAGTCTACAAATATAACAACATTACAAATGAATGAAGACTGTACAAATGTAAGCAGATTACGGTTTCTGCCCATTACGAAAAAACTGATTCCTGGTAGTGGCTATTGTGATAATTCGTGCTATTCGTGCAACCATTTGAAAGGGAAAAAAACATTTGATCCCAGAAGAAATCGAGAAAATTGTGCCTGTACTATTATGTGTTTATGATAACAAAACATTACTCCAGTTAGTTATGTTGGATATTGATCTCAGGCCAAACGGCCGAGACGAGGGAGACGTGGGGAAACCCACGTTCCCGTTTTTTCAGCGCCCTGATCGGGGGTGCCTGACCAACTCGTGGTTGCGGTCCCCCGTTGCACAGCGTCATATAAAGGATATAGAAGGGTTCCGGCCTCTCGTGTGGAAGACGTTCCCGTGAGAACCAAAAGCCCCGTATAGACCCTAAAGAGATCCGATCTACTGCGCGCTGCTAGCAACGGGAAGGCCGTCGACCGCCACTGCAGGACGTCGCCGACGACTCTCCGTACCCCGGGGACACTCCGACCTTCACCGACTCATCCCCACGCCTGCATCACGCAGGCACGAGGTCTTCGCTCAATGGTTTTCATTGCCGACCGTAAGTTCCCCGATCTTTGTAACCCTAGGTGTTCTAGTGTGCAAGGCTAGCAGATTAATATGATGTGCATAATGTTTGAGGCTTACATTTGGTATCAGAGCAACTGCTAGCTTCCTAGAACCCTATCTCTCTGTTATGCTCGGTCATGGTTAGGATTATGGTCGGTTCTTCGGCTCGGGTAGCATGGCAGAAGGAGGGGAATCAAATATTTCATGCAAATCCTAAAGTTTTTCCCCAAAATATTGATGAATCCCGAACCCTAGAATCCCAAATCATGATGAACCCTAAGAGAATTTCCCCACCTCCCTCAATCCCAAATCAAGAACAAAAAAAAAGGTGAAAGGGGAGGCCTTACGGGCGAACCGCCGTCGTCGGCATGCTGCTCCGCCTCGCGAGCGCTACGCCGCCGCCTTTCGGGCGCCGCGCGCCACCGCCGTCGCGCGTCCTCATGCCGCCCCGAGTCCGCCGCCTTCCTCATGACGCGCCCGCCGCCGCGCGGGGGCAGCCGCGCCTTGCGCCCCGCCCCGCCGCCTCTTGCCGCCGCCCCGCTGTCACCGCGCCGTGCGGGAGCCGCCGCTCCGCCTCCTCATAGGCGCGCGGTCGCCTCGCGGGAGCCGCCGCCGCCGCTCCGCGCGGACGTCCACGCGCCGCCGCCGCTCCGGTCAGATCCGATTTTTCCGGGATGAGCCAGTGCAAATGGCATTAGGGTTAGGGTTTTGAGCTCTTTTAAGTCACGGATGGAGCCCTTTCGGCCGCTGGATGCAATCGGACGGCACGGGGAGCGGGCGGTCCTGGGATCATCCTTTTGGCCGTCGGATCCAGATCCAAGGACGCACGCGCGTGTGCGTTTTTTTTTTTGATGGGCCAGTGCGTGCGCGTTTTTGATGGGCCGAGGAGTTTTATGGGCCACCGTGGGCGATTTTTTAGGCCGCATCAGGGGAATTTTTCCCCGGACGTGAAACGCATAAACTTATGGGCCGGGATTTTTTTGCCAGCTCGTGCGGGGAAGTTTTGAGCTGTGCATTTTCTTAGGCCAAATTTTGGAAATCTTATGTATTTCAGCATATATTTCATGCATATATTTAGGTATATATACATGAAATTGATTTATGGTATATACTTCAGGCTGTTGGGTTTTATTTTCAGTGTATATTTCATATATTTATGATATACCTAATGTTTAATTAATGATTATTTGATGTCTCTCTCATGAAAATATTACTGGATAATGTCTTTAAGCTGCTGAAAATATTATGCTCTTTTCCGCTGCATAATGTTCTGCCTCAAATTGAATGGAACCAACGAGAAATTCAATTGGAGGATTATGTTTAAATTTACATGCTATTACTCTTGGACCAACGTTAATTGTAATTGCATGTTATCAATTAAGTTTGTTATTATGTCCAATTTTTCATGCTATTACTCTTTGACCAACGTTGATTGTAATTGCATGATATAAATTATGTTAAATTTTTCGTTTCTGCCCAACGGTGATGCGAAAAATTCTTATGAGCATGTTGTTAATCGCACCAACGTGAGGTTAACTTTTCATGCAAATTGATTATGCGTTTTCCTAATGAAAATTTTAAATTTTTCAGCAGCTTCTGTTTCTGCTCAAGTTAATGCTATTGAGCCACTTAATGGCAGTAACTTCCAGAAATGGAAGTTTACACTTATGACGACTTTTCAGCTCTTGGATCTGGACTACGCGTTCAGATTCGATGAGCCTATCGCTCCTAAGGAAGGGGAGGATAATTTTGATGACAAAATGAAGGAGTACAAAACTAATGCTGAGAAGTGGGAGCGGTCTAACCACGTTTCACTTGCTGTAATGAAGAACTCCATCAGTGAAGCCATTAGGGGAGCAATCCCTGAAAAGGAAAAGGTGAAGGAGTACTTGTCCTCCATCGAGGATCATTTTAAGGGGTCATCCAAGGTTTATGCTACCACACTGATGCATAGGCTCATGAACACTAAGTACAATGGTACTGGAAATGTTTGTGAGCACATTATGACCATAATTAATATTACTACCAGACTTAAGACAATGGACATGACAATTTCTGATGGTTTCGTTGTCCATTACATTATAATGTCTCTTCCTAAGCAATTTGAAGCTTTCAAGGTGAACTATAACACCATTAAGGACAAGTGGACCATGAGCAAGTTGATCGCTAATGTTTCTCAGGAGGAAGAGAGGCTCAAGGCTGAGGGAGCTAATGATTTTGTAAATCAAATTGACTCCTCAAATAAAGCTGGTCCCTCTGGAAATAAAGGTGGCTATAAACGAATTCCTTGTAGGGATTCCATATATTGAGAAGTCTCAGAGGGGAAAGAAGCCTAAGAGTGGCTAATGGGATGGAAGCCAAAATTGAAACTATTGAATCAGTTTCTTTAGTTTTGAATAATGGCTTTATAATGAAACTTAATGATGTTATCCCTGCAAGATTCTCCTATATCCATGAATGTATGTGATGTGAATAAAAGCGTAAGCGAATTGATGAGAGTTCGTCGAAATTGTGGCACTGTCGTTTGGGCCACATTTCGAGGGGAGAATTGAACGTCTCCTTAAAGAAGAAATTCTCCACCCTTTAGACTTTAGTGATTCGGATGATCATTGCCTTGATTGTATCAAAGGCAAGTATGTAAAGAAAATAAAGAAAGGTGCTACTCGAAGCACATGGATTTTAAAATTAATTCATACGGACATATGTGGTCCTTTCCCTGTGACATCAGTGGATGGTTATGATTCTTTTATTACGTTCACTGATGATTACTCACATTATGGCTATATCTATCCTATTAAAGAGAGATCGGAAGCACTTGTTAAATTTAAGATATTTAAGGCTGAAGTTGAAAATCAGCACAGTCCAAAGATTAAAGTAGTGCGCTCAGATCGCGGGGGAGAGTATTATGGGCGACACGCAACTTATAGGCTGGTTCCTGGTCTTTTGCCAGGTTCCTACAAGAAAATGGTATAGTCGCTCAGTACTCAATGCCCGGAGATCCCTAGCAAAATGGAGTAGCGGAAAGAAGAAACCGCACACTTATGGACATGGTTCGAAGTATGTTGAGCTACTCAACTTTGTCTGTAAAGTTATGGATGGAAGCATTAAAGACCGCTGCACACATACTCAATCGGGTTCCCAGTAAATCAGTGCCTAAAACACCTTATGAATTATGGACTGGGAGAAAACCAAGTTTGAACTACCTACATGTGTGGGGTTGTGCAGCTGAAGCTAAAGTATTTAACCCACAAATTGGGAAATTAGATCCCAAGACTGTGAGTTGCCATTTTATTGGCTACCATGACAGGTCTAAAGGGTACTGATTCTATTGTTCATATCGTACCACAAACTTTGTACAAACAAGGCACGCTGTGTTCTTGGAAAATGATGGCATCAGTGGCGACTTGGAGCCTATGAAAATTGATCTTGAGGAGAAGCAGATTTATGTTGCTTCACCGCTAATCCGACAGACTGATTTTCCTATGCCCCAAATGGTTGTGCCCACAGTTGATCCTGTAGTTGCAACTCCTGTTGCATCTCCAGTTAATTCTGTGGCTACTCCTTCTGTTAAGGGCTCTGAAAGTACAAATGTGGCACCTAATGATGAGCCTTCACAGCCCTCTGTGACAATTAATGAACAGCCTAATGAGTCTGCTAATGAACCTGTCAGGAGATCAGAACGAGTGAGGAGATCTGCTATCCCAAGTGATTATGAGGTTTACTTGAGTGAAAATGATCTTAGCTCTTATAAGGAAGCTATGAAGAGTAAGGATTCATCTAAGTGGCTAAATGCCATGAAAGATGAAATTAAGTCTATGGGCGATAATGATGTATTGGACTTAGTAGAAATTCCTAATGGAGCCAAAACAGTAGGCTGCAAATGGGTCTACAAGACCAAACGTGACTCCAAAGGGAATATCGAAAGGTTTAAAGCGAGACTTGTAGCGAAAGGGTTTACACAAAGAGAAGGCATTGATTATAATGAAACCTTTTCTCCTGTCTCATCTAAAGATTCTTTTAGAATCATAATGGCGCTCACAGCACATTTTGTTTTAGAGTTGCACCAAACGGATGTTAAGACTACATTCCTGAATGGAGACTTGTATGAGGACGTTTACATGACACAACCGGAAGTTTTTGTTATAGAAGGTGAGGAACATTTGGGATGCAAGCTAAGGAAATCCATATATGGCCTGAAGCAAGCTTCTAGGCAATGGTACCTTAAGTTTGATGAAGTCATAAGGAAATTTGGATTTAAGGAGAATGATGTTGATAATTGTACTTATGTTAAGTTCAGGGGGAGTAATTACACCTTCTTAATTCTCTATGTGGACGATATATTATTGGCCAGCAGCAGTGTGGATATGCTGCGGGAAACTAAAAGTTTTCTCTCGTCCAATTTTGACATGAAGGATCTCGGTGAAGCATCTTATGTTCTTGGTATTGAAGTTCACCGAGATAGGTCAAAAGGAACATTAGGTTTATCACAAAAGGCATACATTGACAGAGTACTAAAGAGATACAATATGCATAAATGCTCTGCCTCGCCTGCTCCTATTGTTAAGGGCGATAAGTTTGGGAAATTTCAATGCCCAAAGAATGACTATGAATCTGATCAGATGAAGGCTATACCTTACGCTTCTGCTGTCGGAAGTATTATGTACGCTCAAGTATGTACACGCCCTGATTTAGCTTATGTTACTGGGATTGAGAGTGGTAGACAGCATTTCTAGACCACTCATTTTGTACTGCGACAATCAACCCGCAGTTTTCTATTCGAGTAACAACAAGTCGAGTGCAGCTGCCAAGCACATTGACATAAAGTATCATGTTGTGAAAAATAGAGTCCAGGATCAAACAATTAAGGTTGAGCATATTGGAACTAAATTTATGCTTGCGGATCCGCTCACAAAAGGCTTACCACCCAATACTTTTCGTGATCATGTTGCCGGCATGGGTTTATTGGAGAGCCTGTGATCCTGGAATAAGAGGACCATATAAAGTAACCAACTCCCATGAAGTATTATGTTATCCGATTGATATAGAAGGGAGCACTATAAGTACTGATGTCCAGCGGTACTTAATTGACTGTTGTGAAGCATTACTTTGGTGTGAACTTTTATTGAGAGAGGGCTTATGATGTTTAGCCTTACGATCAAGGGGGAGAATGTTGGATATTGATCTCAGGCCAAACGGCCGAGACGAGGGAGACGTGGGGAAACCCACGTTCCCGTTTTTTCAGCGCCCTGATCGGGGGTGCCTGACCAACTCGTGGTTGCGGTCCCCCGTTGCACAGCGTCATATAAAGGATATAGAAGGGTTCCGGCCTCTCGTGTGGAAGACGTTCCCGTGAGAACCAAAAGCCCCGTATAGACCCTAAAGAGATCCGATCTACTGCGCGCTGCTAGCAACGGGAAGGCCGTCGACCGCCACTGCAGGACGTCGCCGACGACTCTCCGTACCCCGGGGACACTCCGACCTTCACCGACTCATCCCCACGCCTGCATCACGCAGGCACGAGGTCTTCGCTCAATGGTTTTCATTGCCGACCGTAAGTTCCCCGATCTTTGTAACCCTAGGTGTTCTAGTGTGCAAGGCTAGCAGATTAATATGATGTGCATAATGTTTGAGGCTTACAAGTTAGACTAACCTACGTAGCTTATCTACCCTTTTCTTGGAAAAGAATAAAATAGGTCACCAGTGGCGCCATTCTGAGCTTGTGAAGAATGCAAAATGTCAAAATTGGATGATTAAGATCATCATAAGGAGAGAGGCAAAATAATAATCAACTTTGGAAAAGCTGTGGTGACCATGCATATGGATCCCCACATTTCACGTACTCATTTTGCCTACCCTTTAGACAGGATTGAATTGGCCTCATGATGCCGTTCGCCATGAACAGTTGAATCCTTACTTAAGCAAGGAATCACTCAAGCCATGATTGCTCATTCCATGCGATGAGGGAGTCCGGTGTTCTCTGTGAATCGTAAGTATTCGTGCATGTGGAGTTGTGGACCATGTACTGCAAGAGCAGGAAATACAAGTACTTTGCATCAACGAATTGGTGTACAGCTTTTGCTTGAAGGACTACATCAACCATGCAGAAATGGTGAAGATCCAAAATAGTAAAAAAAAATCATAGGAAGCACGTATGCTGAGCTTAGCTAGTCATGCAACCGGTTGTGGAGATAGCAAGAAGACCGTAATTGTGAAAAAGTGAGCTAATTATCATAGATACTATTACAAAGGGCCCTTGTTTATCAATTGGGAATCTAGTGGCGTGCGGCATTTAATATCAACCTACTCTTTCCAGTCATTCGTGAAGGAAAAAGAAATAATGTGAAGTGGGAAGCACCTCACAATTCTATCCACGAAGTACAACTCAATTGAAGCAAAACACTACACTTCTTTGTACAACCATACTCCCACTAGCACTAGGCAAGGCATTGAAATGAACTAATCAAAAGGAGGTGGGTAGTACCATGGGCACATGCATTAACCTCTTGTGTGTGTTCTTTACTGCCCCCTGGTATCTTCACATCTTTTCATCTCTTTAGGGGTTGGCATTTGGCAAAGATTAGATACCCTTTCTGATTGTGTGCTGTGACCGAGTTAAAAAAAAGTTGGCTTCTGACCTCTTATGGTGAGCAAGTTCTTGGGTTTACTTTACTTTGGATTATTCAAGATTTTGATGGAGTTGAGCATGTGATTTGGACTTTGGTTTGGCATAACATAATGCATGGGACAGGGATGTACATGGATTTGGGGTGATGCTATACTACAAGACAAGGAGTCACCTGCTTGGTTCACCTAAAGCCATTGTCCTCTTGTGACTTGTCAGTGGAGATGAGCAAGCATAGGGTCATGGACCCGTTCTGACACTGCTGTTCTGTTCATCTCTTGAGGTCAGGAGCTTTATATGTTTCTCAATCCTTGTTTAAGCAAGTAGGAGTAATTCAATTAAGACATGAGCATGCAGTTCATTAACCTAATCGAATCACAAAAATTTCTTTGTCTTTAAGCGTCATCTACAGCGAAATGCAAGGTCTGGGTGTTGGGGAGCGGAGAGGCGAGGATGGGGGGCCTTACCGGGAAGCGAGTGTGAGGACGGCGGCGCATGTGGCCGAGGTCGAAGCCGTCGCCGCCTCCGGCCACGGCGGCCGCTTCCCCGCGGTGGACGGAGAGGACGGTGGAGGGAAAGCGGGAAGCGGCGGATCACATGGTGCTACAGTATTGCGTTCGCGACGGCGCGGAGGGCGTACGGACGCCGGCGAGGGGGTTTGGTTTGGGTTTCGCGTGAGAAGCGGAGGGCGGAGAGGGTGCCGCAAACACGTCATTAGAATTCCAATTATGACAGGGGGTTTTAAGAAAAATAAGTAACAGAAGACGATCCAGAATTTTAATTGCGATGGTCTCTTCTAGCCGTCCGATCGGAATTAAGCGGCTATAAGGTGGAGTGATAATTTTTCAGTAAGGCCCTCGTACTATTCTGTGTTGTCTACACGACCAACGCGGGTTGCCAACACCGTTAGATCGAACATAGGCGATTCGGATGGAGGATCGAGAGCACGGTTGTAGGAAAATTTCAAAAAACCCTTCATTATGCAACTATTCAAAAGAACCCCTATTCGGGTCACGAATCTTGTGAGCGATCTAACCATTCGATGGAATTTTTACGACCAAGATTGAGATGGGCGGAACTGGCAGCGGTGGTCAGTGGATGCATCTTTGCGTGATGGACCCTCGAGTTTCTCGTTATTACTCTCATCTTCTTTACAGCGCCACCGAACCGCCGTTCTCTACAGTAACACCCTACTCGTCGGCTTGCTGTTGCCGGTACCTCGTTCGCACTCCTCAGTGGCGGATCTAGGAAAAAATTTTGGAGGGGCTGAAGTACCTTCAGCTCGACCTCAGCCCCTTCTACATTATACACCCATGGCTAAAAATTTAGGGGGGGCTCCAAGGGTCCGGTAGCGGTAGGGGGGGCTCGAGCTCGAGCCCCCCGCCCCACCGCTAGATCCGCCCCTGGCACTCCTCCCAGCACAACCTTATCGCATGCATTAGCTATCGCTGCGCTACCCCTTGTTGGCTTTGGTCTTGGGCATGTGTTTAGGTTCAACCTTATTTATTTTTCAGGCTCCATATCTTAATAGGTTGAACACAAATAAATTCATGAGTTACCGCATATAAACCCTATAGCAACAAACTTATAAAGTGATATTAGACCTTTTCATCTAAAATACTAGTTCAATAGGTAATGTTTCACTCATACTTATAAGTTATGTTTTTTTTCCTTCCGTCAACCGATGTGGGACTATTCCCAACATTCTCTCCGTCACACACCGGCTCTGCACTCCCACAACCATGAAGTTCAAGAAGATGTTAGCTGCCTGGGCTTTGATACTAAATGTTGACTTTGGTCCTGGGCTGCGTATCTAGGTTCAACCGGATTTACTCCCTGGACTTTGGTCCAAACAAGTTGAACACAATTAAACCCATAGACTGCAGCATGCAACCCCTATAGCTACAGCCTTATAAGTGATATTATGCATTCCCCCAAAATACTAGTCCAGTGAGTGGGTTCTCCTTCACAATTATAAGTTATGCTTTTTTATTTTTCACAACCGATATGGAAATATTTCCAATATTGTTAGGTGCTTGGTTGTTGGCTTTGGTCCCGGCCGCATGTCTAGATCCAACTGGATTTACTTCCCGAATCCTAGGTCTAAACGGGCTGAGCACAACTGTGCCCATGGGCTGCCACATGCAAACCCTGTAGTAACAATCTTATAGGTGGTATTGTTCCTTCTCCTCCAAAAGACTAGTCAAATGGGTAAGGTCTCTCTCATACTTATAAGTTGTATCTTTTCTTCTAACAACCGATATGAGATTATTTGCAATATTTCTCCCCCTCACACATCGGCTGTACACTTCTGTAACCATGAAGTTCAAGGAGGTGCCTGCTCTTTGATATCAATTGTTGGCTTTTGGTCTTGGGCCGCATGCCTAAATCCAACTGGGTCTACTCTATGGGCCATATGTCTAAATGGGCTGAACACAACTAAGCCCACAGGCTACCGCATGCAGATCTTATAACAATAAACTTATAAGTGGTATTGGGCATTCTCCTCTTAAAAGACTAGTCTAATATGTGAGATCTCTTTTATACTTATAAGTTGTGTTTTTCCTTCACACAATCGATGTATGACTATTTTCAATATTACCCCTCTCACACATTGGATGTGCACTCATACAACCATGAAGTTCAAGGATATGTTTGATGCCTGAGCATTGATATTAATTGTTAACTTTGGTCACGGATCGTATGCTTAGGTTCAATCGGATTTACTTCTCGGGCTCTAGGTCCAAACAGGCTAAACATAACTAAGCCCATAGACTATCGTATGTAAGCCTTATAACAACAAACTTATAAGTGATATTGAGTCTTCTCTACCTAAAAGACTATTTCATTGGATGAGGTCTCTCTCATACTTATAAGTTGTACTTTCCCCATCAAACAATCGATGTGGGACTGTTCCCAACACAAATGCCTAGACCAAAGCCAACACCCCCTTGTCACCATGTGGGCCTTCCTCATTGGCCTTGCCGCTATCAGGGTTCTGATCCGATGCGGTGCGGCATCGTTGGGTAGAGATAGCGCCATTACTTGTATACACAGTACACCTGTAGCCTTGGGGTGGGTTATTTTTGGCTGCAGCTTATAGTTTTTGGCCCGAGTGTGAGCGTTTATACGAACGAACTGAATGACGATAAGCCGTTTCAAAAAGGCTGTCCAAATAAATCGTTTCGAAAAGAAGGCATAGAAGTCATCCTATTTGTTTATTCAAGAGAAGTCATGAGTTATAAACTGAAAAGAACTATGCCTTGCTATCTCGAAACCTTTCCCTTCTTTGATTCGAACAGCAAGACGCAATTTTTATGGGGATGCTCACCGCTGCTTCAGACAAATCTAGGGTTGGCTGAGTTGAAGCACACCATATGGTTATTCATACCAACGACTGTGTGTGATCATTGGTTCACAGGATCAACCGCATTACAAAGACATTATTACTTTTCAGATAAATATGAAGTTTATTATACCGCACGCTGTTCATTTTTTACCTGGCGGTTTTGCGCACTGGGAAAAATCTGTATTTTTCCTCTAGGATGCGATGTACGAAATATACTGGCATTTTCAACTAACTAACGAGCATTTTCAGCTAACGAAGCAACCGGCAATCACCTGAAAGAAGAAACAGCAAACGATGGTGTCGGCGTCTGAGAGCGGCACTGCGAATCACCGGTGGCCGTCGGCGAAGTGGGCGGATAATGGTCAGTGGAGCGAAACCGCGCATTAGGCCACCGTTTGGAGGAGAGCTGCAGCGCCGCGCGAGTTCATTGGCTATCACTCGTGGAACGTAACTGCGAGGCAGAGTTGGCCCGTAGGTTGATGGCGGTTTTACTTTTGGCATTAATGGATATTTAGCCAGAAGTACATCTCATGGTCGTTTAGCGAGAACAAATGGTTAACCATCCATTTATAAAGTGTTGCTAAAAGGAAATTCAGTACAATTATGCAAGGTCTGGGTGTTGGGGAGTGGAGAGGTGAGGGTGGGGAGCTTACCGGGAAGTGGGTGTGGGAGGGTCGCTGAGGCGGCGGCGCATGCAGCCGATGTTGGAGCCGTCGTCGTCGCCGCCTCCGGTCACGGCAAAGAGGCCACGGCGGCTGCCTCCTCCGCGGTTGATGGGGAGGCCGGTGGATGGCAAGTGGACAGCAGAGAGCACGTAGGACGACCGTATTGCGGCCACGACGGTGGGGGAGATCACTGGAGGGTGTACGGACGCCGGCGAGGGCGTTTCGCGTGAGATGCGAAGAGTGGAGCGGGTGTCGTACATGGATAAGTTGGAATTCCAGTTCTGTTACGGGGTTTTGTGGAAAAGAGGTAATACACCACGATCCAAGATTTTAATCGCGATCATGGTTGGGGTCTCTACTAGCTGTCCGATCGGAAGTAGGCGGCTCCGATGAACGATTATATAAGGTGCCGTCGTAAATTTTACAGGAGGGCCCCCAAACTATCCTGTGTTATCTCACGACCCACATCGGGCTTCCAACACCGTTGGATCAATCAAACATAGGCGGTTCGGATGGAGGAGGGAGAACACGGTGTGTAAGACATTTGCGAAAAGAAACTCTTTATTTACGTAACTCTTCAAAAAGAACCCATGTTTGGATCGCGAATCTGCTGCTGCGTGATCCAACCGTTCAATAAACTTTTTACGGTCATGATTGAGACAGGACGGCATTGGTGGATGTATCTTTGCGTGATGGTCCCTCGAGTTACTCGGTATTACACTCGTCTTCTTCACAGTGCCACCAACATCCTCCTCATTGCCGCCGCCGCCTCAATCTCACTCCTCCCACCACAACCTTCGCTTCTTCTCGCACGCATTAGCTGCCACTGCCCTACCCCTCGTATCCGTGCGGGTTTTCCTCGCTCCGACCTCGTCACCACCGCCGCTGGGCTCTGATCCGATGCGGACCTTGCGTGCTGCATGGCTGAACTCAGATAGCGCCACTGCTCGTATACTAGATTACTATCCCGAAACCTTTCCTTCTCTTATTCGAATAAGAAGATGCAATCTTCATGGGATTCTTACCCTGCTTCAGATTCAGACAAAGCCATTAAGCCAGGGTTGGCGGAGTTGAAGGCTTGAAGCACATGATATGGCTGTTCATATCAACTACTGTGTATGATCACAGGATAAACCACATCACAGGAAATTACTGCTTTTCAGATAAATATGAAGTTTATTACCTCTCGCTGTTTATTTTCACCTGGTGTTTACATGTAACGTACCGCGATGTGAGTGTCTCGCGCGTGGTGCGCGAGGTACGTGTCTGTCGGCGCGGCGACATATGCTGCGGGCTGGTCTACGACATGTACGAGTCTGGTACGTGTCTGAGGCTGGTACCAACACAGGTACTCCGTGTAGGCGCTGCTGTCATAGGGGCGCTCCTCATCCACGCAGTCATCAAGCGCTCCCTCTCACTGCGCAGTCCACCTCACCATCTTCGCCGTCCAGTCCATGCCGCGTTTTACTCCATTCCTGGAGTGCCTGCTTACAGGACCATTTTGTTAGTACTCATCAAACGAATAATAAGTGCAAGGAGATTTTTGAGAGGTGGTCACTCACGTGTGGACGCTCTGCAGCACTGGTGGTCTGACTAGTACTGGAACCACCTGACGTAGGCCAAATTAGTGCATCACACGATGCGGCGCGTAGTTCTCGACGAAGATGTCATACACGAGCTTCCGCCGCGATAGTCAGAAAGCCTAGTCGCGCCAGCAGAGCGAGGACAGCCCGTCAGGAGCATGGCTCTGCAGTGCCGTAGGTGAGTACGGCTCCCAGCGCACGTCGTCAGCTGTGAGGCAGTCGAACTGCTCCACAAAGGGCAGATATGCCCACGTGACCTAGACGTGCGTGAATTGTACCTACAAGGAACAACAGCTGTTACGCACAACCATCGTTAATATGAAGGAAATAGCTGATTGTCATACTACTTACATGTCGATGACACCAGAGAGAACCCATCGTAGGCCGGTTAACGTCGCCCCGGGGTACATCTCTGCCCCGTACAGACTCATGTCCTCAAGCATGGGTCATCTGAGGCTGAAGCGCTTGAACGACCACAGCTGCAATAGCAGTGGACACCCCGCGAGGACCGAATCCGCCTTGGACCTCATGCACGCATCGCACAAACTGCAATAGGTCATGGCAAGTGTGACCGAACCCCAGCTGACCTGAAGGACCTCACCATCTGCAATGGCCCTCGCATGAGTGATGAGTTGCGTGTCGATGGTGTTGCCGTGGCTGGTGGTGAAAAGCATCTAACCAAACAGCCATAGCAAGTATGCCTCCAAGTGTTGCGAGACCTGCTGCTCGTTCGCATCCGGATCCATCCGCTCCACCTGAATGCAACCCAAAAAGTTATTGGTACGTAATAGCGAAAATAAGAGCATACAGGATTGATCAGAAAGAGCACGTACCCAGAACTGTGAGAGCCACCTCAGCGATGGCTCGTGTGTTTGACCCACTGGGAAGACGTAGTACTCCTTCACGGCACTCGGCGAAAGGACCCCCTTGAATCTGACGAGCAGATTCACGCACCATCCGGCCGAGACCTTCGGTTGGAAGGCAACAGCTCCCGTGATCGGAAGGCCAAGCAGTAGGGATACATCTTGTAGAGTAGGCGTTATCTCCCCGAATGGGAGGCGAAACGTGTGCATATCTGGCCGCCAACGGTTCACCAAAGTCATTAGCAGAGAATGGTTGAACGGGAAGCGTCGCGATCTCTCCGCGCAGTCGTCCCCGCCCGCGGGCAAGGCCGGTCTGTTCTCGTTGGTGGCCTGCACCATCCAGGCGAGAGGGAGTAGCCCGGCATCCTGCAGCCTGCGAAACAAGTAAAGGTCAGCACGGAACCTACTTATGGCAACAGTACAACGCTGCCGGAGTGCACACCTAACTGTTCAGTAGGGGTCTAGTCTCCAGGTGACTCGAGGTGTGCGTGTCCGAACCACTCCCAAGTCAACTGGCTCCTCCGCGTTCCTTGTAGGCGGGACATGACGGGAAGCACGATGCAGCTGGTCAACGTGCTCGTCCAACAGGCCGTAAGGCCAATCCGATCCGCGAAGATCACGAGCCATATCTACAAAATGAATTCAAGTTAGCATTTATACGGAACCAAAAACATCGTATACAAAGTAACAATAACTAGAACTTGTAAGTAAATAAACAGAATAATACTAGGCTACCAGTACAGCACCAACCAGAGCTTGACCTGTGAGCTTGTTGTGTTAGTTTTAGGTCTTTAGGATCTCCTAGGTTAGATCTAGCGGGGTACTTTTAGGGTTCGTGTTCTTGAGTGCTACACTGAGAGGGAGAGAGGGGTACCGACCTTCCGACGTGGAGGAGGAGGAGTTGGCCATCGCAGGGACGCTCGGTGAGGTCTGCGCACGGGCAGCGACGGTCGGGGAAGAGGTGCGGGGCTCCTCTGCGGCGTGTCCCGGGCGGCGGCGTGTCCCTGGCGGCGGTGAACGGCGGTGGTGCTTCCCGTCGCTACAGCGCCCCCTCTTAGATCGGTCTAGGGTTTGTCGGTGGGGTGGCGGTGGCACGGTCAACCTCGTGATGCGAGCCGCCCGGCCCCCACCTCTGTTTATATGGCGCTGGCGACAGGGGCCCACCAGCCTATTGGGCTGGGCGCCCCCGATCAGGGCGCGGTCAAGAGGAGAGGGGTTATTTGGCCGTTGGGCCAAATGCCCTGAGATCACATTCTAACATTCTCCCCCTTGATCTCAATCTATGCTTTATCTTTAATTACTTTTGCCTTTACACATTGCATCACAGATTAGTGCATAGAACATGTATCATCGTCACGGTCAATCGCCGATAGATTCAACAGCTACAATACACCTCTCTGTTCTGAAATAGTTACTTTAATCTTTTGGGCCATCTTTTAGTCCAGGAATCATAGGCTTTCCCTTAAACCCATGCCGGCTATATGTTCTCTGAACACGTTGGGTGGTAAGCCTTTAGTAAGCGGATCCGCTAACATCTTTGCGGTACTTATGTGCTCAAGACTTATAATTTGATCCCGAACTTTATCTTTCACAACATAGTACTTTATGTCAATGTGTTTGGCAGCACCACTTGACTTATTGTTGTGGGCATACGTTACTGCGGGTTCATATCGCAGTACAACTTAAGTGGTCTATTGATGTCGTCAACCACTTTTAAACCGGGTATGAACTTCTTTAGCCAGTTCACCTGCCCCGTAGCCTCATAACATGCTACAAACTCGGCATACATTGTGGACGATGTAGTGACGGTTTGCTTTGAGCTTTTCCACGATATAGCTCCTTTAGCGAGAGTGAACACATATCCGGATGTAGACTTTCTATCATCTCCCGCAAAATCAGAATCTGTATACCCCACTATATGGAGTGAATCTGATCTTCTGTATGTCATCATGAGGCCTTTTGTTCCTTGCAAATAACGCAAGACTTTCTTTATCAATTTCCAATGTTCTATTCCAGGATTGCTCTGGAATCTGCCAAGTAACCCGGTAACAAATGCTAAGTCAGGGCGTGTGCATACTTGAGCATACTGTAAGCTTTCGACAGCTGAAGCATATGGAACCGCTTTCATTTGATCGATCTCATACTGGTTCCTGGGGCATCGAAAATCCCCATATCTGTCGCCCTTGACTATAGGTGCAGGTGAAGGACTACATTTATGCATACCAAATTTCTTTAAGACTTTCTCTATGTATGCCTTTTGTGACAGTCCCAATATCCCCTTGTTTCTATCCCGGTGAATTTCGATCCCTAGAACGAACGAAGCTTCACCAAGATCTTTCATATCAAAGTTTGAGGACAAAAACTTCTTTGTCTCCAGTAGCAGACTGACATCACTACTAGCTAGTAGGATATCATCCACATACAGGATTAGGAAGATAAACTTCCCATCTTTAAACTTTGCATAAACACAGTTGTCCTCAACATTATCTTTAAATCCAAATTATCTTATTGTACTGTCAAACTTCAAGTACCATTGTCTTGAAGCTTGCTTTAACCCATAAATCGATTTCTTTAGGCGGCATCCCATTCTTTCATTTCCTTCCACGACAAAACCTTTCGGTTGTGCCATGTAAACATTTTCCTCCAAGTCCCCATTAAGAAATGCCGTCTTTACATCCATCTGATGTAACTCTAAATCATAATGTGCTACTAATGCCATTATGATTCTGAAGGAATCTTTACATGAGACTGGAGAAAAAGTCTCATTGTAATCAATCCCTTCTCTTTGCGTAAAGCCTTTTGCCACGAGTCGCGCTTTGTATCTTTCTACATTCCCTTGGGAGTCGAGCTTTGTCTTGTAGACTCATTTACAGCCTACTGTTTTGGCTCCTTTAGGAATAATTTTCAAGTCCCAGACTTTATTAGCCTTCATGGACCTCATTTCCTCTTCCATGGCCTCAAGCCATTTTGAAGAATTTTCGCTTCTCATGGCTTCTTCAAATGAGGTGGGATCATCCTCCATTTGAAATTCCTCTGTATTATAAATCTGATAATCATCAGAAATAGCTGATCTTCTTACTCTTTGAGACCTCCTCGGGGCCTCCTCATTTGGTACATCTTCTGTTTGAGGCTGCTGTTGCTCCCCCTCATCTGTGACAATAGGTTCTATATGATCCTGAAGAACAGGTTCTTCATTCTCATTCATTGTTGCCACGGGAGGAACAATAACAGGTGCTGGCACCACAGTGTCTTGCACCGTCGGTGCAGCGACAGCAGGTAGTTTGAAGAATGGCTCTTGAATCATTGGAGTGGGCGCATACACCCGCTTCTCTTCAAGGTCAATCTCTCGAGCTACCATGCTCCCCCTCATCATTTCATCCTCTAAGAAGACAGCATATCTCGTTTCTACAAACTTTGTATATCTGTCTGGACAGTAGAAACGATAACCTTTTGACTTTTCAGGGTAGCCAATGAAATGGCAACTTACTGTTTTGGGATCAAGTTTCCCAAGGTTTGGGTTAAATACTTTAGCCTCAGCAGGACTCCCCCACACACGTAAGTGGTTTAGTGAGGGAACTTTTCCTGTCCACAACTCGTACGGTGTTTTGGGCACCGACTTACTAGGCACTCTGTTGAGAATATGAATGGCGGTTTTCAACGCCTCCATCCATAAACTCAATGGGAGTGTGGAGTAGCTCATCATACTTCGCACCATATCCATCAGGGTACGGTTGCGTCTTTCAGCTACTCCATTTTGCTGAGCTTCGCCCGGCATAGAATACTGGGCCACTATGCCATTTTCCTGTAAAAACCTTGCAAAAGGTCCAGGAACTTGTCCATATGGGGTATGTCGACCGTAGTACTCCCCCCCACGGTCAGATCGGACTATCTTAATCTTTAAACCGTGTTGGTTTTCAACTTCAGCCTTAAATATCTTGAATTTATCCAAGGCTTCATTTCTTTCTTTGATTGGATAAATATATCCATAACGGGAGTAATCATCCGTGAATGTTACGAACGAGTCATAACCATCCACACTTGTCACAGGAAAAGGACCACAAATGTCTGTGTGAACAATTTGTAGAACTCCTGTGCTTCTTTTAGCGTCTTTTTTAATTTTCTTTACATATTTTCCTTTAATGCATTCTCTGCATTGCTCCAAGTCTGAGAACTCTAATGGAGGAAGAATATCATTCTTAACTAGTCTTTCTATTCTCCCCCTCGAAATATGGCCTAAACGACAGTGCCATAATTTCGACGACTCATCTAGAGTTCTCTTTCGTTTTCTGTTTACATTTGTAGACGAGGATTCAATCACTTTCTCGCACGCGACGTTCCCATTATCGCATACGACATTCACATCATCACATACGGAATTCACATTTTTACGAAGTGACAACAAATAAAGCTCATTCTGTAAGATAGCAAGACCAACACATTCTTTATTAAACATTATTTCACACTTACCATTTCCAAAATTACAATCATAACCATCTTTGTCCAAATTTGAAACACTAATCAAATTCCTCTGTAAAGAGGGAACAAAAAGGACATCTCTGAGTAAAAGATTGGAGCCATTAGCTAACTCTAATGAAAGATCGCCAACGGCTTCAACTTCAGCTTGGACTCCATTTGCAACTTTAATGCATCTTTCGTTTCTTTGCGTAGTCCTCGTCGAACGGAATCCCTGTAAAGAATTAGCAACATGAATAGTTGCTCCTGAGTCAATCCACCAAGTGGATTTCGAATATTGCACATACAGGGATTCATTTATAAAGGTAATAATGTTCTCACCTTTCTTTGCCATTATCATCTTTAAATAATCAGGACAATTCTTCTTGTAGTGTCCCGTCTTCTTGCAGTGAAGACACTGGTCTTTGTCTACAGCAAATTTATTCTGTTGAGGCTGATGTACAGAGGCTTTTCCCTTGTTCTTTGAGAAGGAGGTACTGTTGAAGTTCTTTTTCTTGTTATCCTTCACATAGTTGATAGAACCACCATGTGAGGATTTGATTCTTTCCTCCTCTTGCACACACATGGCTATGCACTTTTCCAAGTCCCATTTCTCGGGCTGCATATTGTAGTTGACAACAAAAGTGTCAAACTCTTTGGGCAAGGAAGCAAAAACCAAGTGAATAAGGAACTCATCCTTGAGAGCCAAATCCATTGGTTTAAGTTTAGATGCCAAGTTGCTCATCCTAAGAATGTGCTCTCTTATGCCATTGCCACTGCCAGAATACCTTTCTGTTACCAGCTGCTTAATCAGCTGTGTAGCATAAGTCTTTGAAGAGCCAGTGAACTGACTCTTTATTTTATCAAGATATTCTGTGACAGTGTCACACTCTGCAATTGAGCCCACAATCGCAGGCTCAATTGTGTTCTTTATCACAGCCATATATTTCTTGTTGGCTGTGGTCCATTTCTTATGATCAAGGTCATAAGACATCTGTAAGGGAGCATGATCCCTCTGTTTTTTCTGCCATGCAGTATCATCCTCATTTTGTTCCCTCACTGGTGCCAAAGGCTCAGTGGGACGTGCTGTAGTGAGGACCCAGTCCACCTCAGCCAAGATAAACGCTAAGTCTATCTTTTTCTTCCACTCTCCATAATTATCACCTTTGAGAGTGGGGATCTCTCTGATACAACTCATCAAGTTGTATCCGCCTGAAAAATTTAGATCAATAAAGTGAGAACATAACAGGAAAATTATATGCCTTATTTCCAACGTTGGTCAAAAATACGACATACAATTTAAATCAATTTTATCTATACATTAAATCTACATCACCGTTGGGCAGAAATAGAAATAATGCATAAAATCATCAATTAAAAATTATAATACTGCTATTATCAACGTTGGTCAGAAAATAACAATATCATAATTATCTGGGATTTATATCTATTTTTCCAAAATTAAATTCTCCCGTTGGTTCGAATTTAATAATGAAAATCAATCATCATTAACTTTTGCAGCGGAAACTGTAATTATTCAAAAACAATTCATTATACAGAAGCATTATACTGTACACTTTTAATCTCTGAAAAAATTAACACGTTGGTGCAAAAAAATTACAGAGATTTTGGATCAAATTTCAATCAAATTCACTCATAAATGCTTCTGAAAATCAATAAAAATCCAATTTTGGATTTACTGTTCAATTCGGCCATTAGGCCTGTTCCTTTGTGCGGTCTCGGCCCATGCGGCCCGCTCAGCCACGCTGCACACCCGCGGCCCAACCGTCACCCGCGCGCGTGCGCAGCCAGCGGCGCTACCCATGGCGGCCCGCTCTCTTTCTCAGGCGCGCGCGGCCTCTTTCTCCCACGCGGGCCGAAAAACCCCCGCAGGCCATCTGCCGCTCTCGCGGCCCAGCAAATGCGTGCGTGCGGCCGATCCTGAGGAAAAACCACGCACGCGCACGTACCGTTCGATCGTGATCGAACGGCCGAATGCCACAGTCGGCCCATCAGCCTTCGTGGCCTATTAAAGGGTGACCGTCAGATTTGATCGGACGGCTTACGCACGCAGCCGCCGAGACAAAAACCTTCCCGCAACCCTAACCCTAATCATTTGAGCCCGCCCCTTTGCGAAAAAATCGGAGTGGCGGCTCCCTGTCCCGCGAGGCGATGGAGCGGCCGCGACGGCCCCGAGCGCGGAGCGGCAGCGCGGCGGCCCCCGAAGCGACTCGACGGCGGCACGGTGGCCCCAGCGAGGCGCGGCGGCCGGGCGCGCGACAGCGCGGCGGCCCCAGCGGCAGCGCGCGGCGGCGCCCGCGCGGGCGGCGACCCCAAAAAGGAGCGGCCCCGGCGGCGCGCGCACAAGGCAGCTCAAGTGGCGGCGCAACCGTGAGTCCCCTCTTTCTCTTCTTTTTGCCGTTTTCTAGGGTTAAGGGGGGGTTTCTTTCTCTGTGCATCTCTCTTTCCGCACGCCGGTCAACCGACGGCGGTCGCCGCTCTTTTCCCCATCTAGATCTACCACTAGGTTAGCTCTGATACCAATGTTAGTTTTAGGTCTTTAGGATCTCCTAGGTTAGATCTAGCGGGGTTCTTTTAGGGTTCGTGTTCTTGAGTGCTACACTGAGAGGGAGAGAGGGGTACCGACCTTCCGACGTGGAGGAGGAGGAGTTGGCCATCGCAGGGACGCTCGGTGAGGTCTGCGCACGGGCAGCGACGGTCGGGGAAGAGGTGCGGGGCTCCTCTGCGGCGTGTCCCGGGCGGCGGCGTGTCCCTGGCGGCGGTGAACGGCGGTGGTGCTTCCCGTCGCTACAGCGCCCCCTCTTAGATCGGTCTAGGGTTTGTCGGTGGGGTGGCGGCGGCACGGTCAACCTCGTGATGCGAGCCGCCCGGCCCCCACCTCTGTTTATATGGCGCTGGCGACAGGGGCCCACCAGCCTATTGGGCTGGGCGCCCCCGATCAGGGCGCGGTCAAGAGGAGAGGGGTTATTTGGCCGTTGGGCCAAATGCCCTGAGATCACATTCTAACATGCTGGAGATTGCAGCTGCGGAGTGCCTGAGGTGGAGGGAGGCGTCGCAACATCAGACGGAGCTAAAACCGACCAGAAATACAGCGAGTCGCATAACGCTCTATATATGCGCACTTCATGCTGGACTGGTTTGATCGGAACCAGCCGAGATACAGGAGAGCAACAAGAGGATAATAGGCCTTCCATTTTACATCTCACGAAGGCTTTACACGAATCACACCATACTTCTTAGGTGGAAAGGCATGTTCTTTTGACTTGCAGCTTTTAAAATTTAGTTATGGCTGATTATTCTAATAAACAGTAATTGTTGAAGGAAGCCAAAATCTAAAAACCGCTGAAAAACCAAAAGAACAGGCTATTACTTCAACTATACAGACGGCTCATTAGTTTTACTCCACAATGTCTCAAAGTAACCACGCCAGTCAGTTGTTATTCCTAGGCACAATAAGGATGGAGAACAAAAAAATGGATATAACATAGGACCGTCAAGCACAATTGATTTTGCCGTGAGTTGGGAGTCCTAGAGTTTGCGGTACATCTAGCAGTCAGCAATGGTATCGTCGACACAAGCAGCCTAAGGCCAACATGCCAGTCGCCGGTTCTGACAGTAGCACAACAATTTCAGTTGCGGATTACCCTTGGCGAGCCCATCCTTGTCACGTACCACTAATAACAGTAGATTTGTCATGTTCGGGATTACGTGAAACGGCTAGCACACGTCAAATTGCTGTGGTGGTAGTAGTATAGAGCATTGCGTGCTTTGCTCGCTACAAAGCAAGCTGCTTCATGTCCTGCACACTGTTTTAGCATTGGGTTGTCCTGGAAAATGCATCACATCATAGTAATTAAGCTGGTTCATGTTGGCTGAAAAATCTGTGCTGTAAACTGACCCAAGATGCTAGCCCTGACGTACAGCATGCATTAGACGACCAGTCACCACTCACCACCATGGATGTTGCACCAACGACCCGGTTCCAACAGGTTCTTTTCAGAATTCACAGGTTCTTTTCAGAATTCAGGCTTGCAGTACCAGAGGAAGCTAAACCCGATCAGAACATAATGCATGTTTTCTTCGTATCATTTCCATTAACCGGAGCAGTTCGATCGTCACCAGTGAGAAATCGTTAGATCAGTAATAGTAAACTCCTCGATTTTACTCTCTTTTTTTTTTTACAGAGGCTAGCTTTACAAGGATCATCGCACCATGGTGTGGTGGTTATTGGTTCAACTACACAAATGGCTGCCTGGTCCAACTCAACGATTGCTCGAATTAACCACACTTGTCAGCAGTTATTCCTAGTCACAATAAGGGTGGAGAACAGTAAAGGATGACATAGGTGTGTCGTCCTCGGGGAATCTACAATTCACACCAGGTTATGATCTAGTAGAGGCACAGTTTCTTGATTTGGCTGTGAGCTGGGAATCATAATGTTTACAGTAGGGTCTTCAACTTCAAATCAACAGTGTTATCGTCAAAAGCAGTTCGAGGCCAACATGCCAGTTCCCGATTCTGACAGTAGACTCATCAGAAACTGAGATGTCCCGTTCACGATGTATCTTACGTGTCACTTCTCCAATGTAAAAAAAAGGGTCAAGTTTCTCCTCTCACGCCTTGCTTTCTTCCTGCTATCATATAATCAGGCAATCATCAGATGTAATTCATACAAGATTATCAGAGCAAGAAACAGAAGCAATGGAATATCTCAGTTTTTCATCCAAGAACTAGTATATTCCCTCGAATGTATGCATCTAATTATAATGTTGGGAGTTTCCATAATACTGGCCATATGAACATTAAAACATTTCCAAACTTCACATTTGCATGCGTTCCTATTGTGATCAAATTCTCAAAAATTATTTCCCCTCATTTACATAGCTAGGGTATTCCATACTAGCCAGTTATTTGTATGCCAGCAAGAACAACACCTGAGGTATCTGTTATGACAGTCATTCTGGATATTCGTTGCTATCTTGCATAGATAAATGACTTCATATTTGAATAGAGTAGACTCCTGTGACTTGTTAGTATGATTTATTGATATTCCAATAAATACCAAAATCCACAGACTATATCTCCACAAAGAGTATGAAAAAACAGGAAAGAAAAGAAATAAAATGTAGCATATTTTCTAAGGTTTGCCAAAATCATGGATCAATGCAAAAGAAGGATTTTGAAAAAATTACCTCTCCTGAACCACGATTTTCGAACTACTTGCCGGATGTGGCGCTCATGCTTCTCTAACAGTTCATCAACCTTGTGTGACTGAGACAGTAAGGGCCCTGAATATTCAACCCTCTCTCCTTGATCATGGTCACCCTGAAGTTTCAAATAGCACATTATTTACAACTTTGTTAACATGAAAGAAGCACAAACTATCCAAAAAAAATGAATGCCTCACCTTGGTGCTATTTTTTGATGAGAGAGTATCACCAAGGTATATTGCATTCGGCAAATTCTGAGAGTGGTAAGTGTCGCAAGAATCAAATGAATCTGGACGCTCTAACTGTGTCCACCTCTTCAGAACTGCACGCTTTGCTACATCATGAGGCTCTCGGACTTTGGAGTTGACACGTGCTATATGTACATCTCTGTTAGGTTGTTCCTTCAAGCCAATGTTCTCTTTAGCTTGCAACTTATTGTCCTGATCTACCTCAGCAGTAAATTGGCCTCTTGAACTAGATCTGTTCCATGATCTAGCAAAAGTGCGATCCTCTTGTTTTTTGGCCCATGCAAAGCCACTAGATGAAACAATTGAGGGCCCAGAGAAAGGGATTTCCTCCCGTGAATCATTTTTAACATGTCGAGCCCTTTCTTTAACTAGAGCCACTGACACTGGTTGTATGTCTGCAAATAGTGTAGCATCACCATTTACCCTTGTACGATCCTGTATTACACAATCCTTGGTTCCATTTGGTTTAGTTTTGGACTCCTGAAGCAAGATAGGAAAGCAGAAGAGATTGTATGAAATAATATTATATTATTACCATCAACTTAAAAAATCTTCAAACCGCTCGGCAAATTGGTCTGGTGTTAACATTTGGCATCCAGTCATGGAAAAAATGAATACCTCTGCGTTATCGGTTTGCTTATTGACTACACTTGGTTCTCTTGCTGCTCTACTGAGCCTTGATGACTTCCTTGATGCTTCTGGGCCATGCCCTCTGCTATTAGCCTTTCTTCTGGAAAAAAAATAAACAGAAAAATAAGGCTGTTATTCACTGTGTCAGTGTTCAAACAAAACCACACTTTTTGTCCAACTTCTGGTTATCATTTCGTACTGATAACAACTTAATGCATAGTTGTGTTGGGAGCTCCTCTCCAAATATGGTGATTTTTCAAATTGTGAAATATATACTCCTTTAGAAGCAATAACAAATAGCACTTGAATTAAGAGACACTAATTTTCTAACTTCTTTTTCTGTAAAAAAAACGATTCCACATTTAACAGAGCCCACCTGTGTGAGTCTTCTCGTAACTTTGCATCTATCTCCTTGTTGGGTGGATATTTAGGCAAGCTTGAAGGTTCACATGCATAAGGTTTTGTCTTGAAAAACTGTTCCAGTACACAAAACGGAAATAAATAAGGCATTTTTGTAGCAGTTTGATTTAACGTGCTACTCTTATAAAATTTTAGAATAGGGACAAACAAGATTAATTTTGCAACAAGGATGCTAGAAATGGCAATGCTTCATGAGACAAGTTATTTGCAGAAATATAAGGCATCACCAAAAAAAGAAAAGAAAAACTGCAGCATGAGAATGAAGTCAATTGGAATAGAATGACGATGAACTAATATCTGATTGGCTCCTTTCCAGCAATGGGTGTCTGTTGCCAGGTCTGTGTAACTGGACTGTTAATTGTTGGTGAGGAAACCATGGACAGCACTGCTATATGTGAGGGACAAAGAAAACTTACTTTGCTCACATTAAATCTAAGGATTTAATGTCCATATGCTAATACCATGTACAAAGATGAAAGAGGTAAGCTAAATGCAAGTAACACTGACAATAATAGTCAGCATTGTATCATGAAGATTTGGCATCTGAGATTACAATTAGATTGATCTAGTAGTACTGTAATAGCTTGAAAATCAGTTATACACTTACGCTACTATTTCTTGACTATATGAGTGAAAGGCTTATACTCCATGCTGATGCATAGCAAAAGAAAAAGGCAGGATAAAATTGTAGTAAATTTCAATGAACCAACAACTGCAATTCTAAATTCCATATGTACTATTTTTTTTCAATCCTTCATCATCTAACACACTATGGGAACACAGGATATTACATGATGCAATCTTACCTCAGATGTAAGAGCACCTGATGCAGTACCACGTTTGTACGGCTCCACCGATAGAAGAGTTTCTAGTAAACTCAATGCATTTTCTGGTACCTCTTTAAAAACATCTCGAAAGGTACTTGGATAAGGATAATGTGGTTTGAATATTGTCGCATGAGGCAACTTTGACTTCTTCCAATACTCATCAGGAGGGGAACCACATAGCTTAAAAATTTTATGCAATTGTTCCACCTGAAAAATGAAAGAGATGTTACACCATATTGACATACAGCATGCAATTCCTTAAGAATTTAGAACTCTTGGCGAACTAAAATGGGAAAGTTGAAACATATAATATGTGTGAATAACTAGGTTATATAGGATTGCATGACGAAAGCATAAAACTAGATGTGCTAACAGTGAAACTTAGCTGACATTAGTACTGTCAGCAGTAATAACCACAGTTCTTCAGAAAGTATTTTATACCATTTAGTACTGTCAGCAGTATGACAACATCCATATCAACTTTCCTCCTGTCCTCCCACCGTCATTTTGACCAAAATTAGTCAAAAGGAGTCCCAATACACAATACTATGTTGGTATCTCAGTATTTACTATTTAGTACATGGCATAACTATGATGCTAAAATAAGGCTACGACAAAGCCCCAAAAGCCAGATTGAGGTAAACTGGTTAATTCATACATAAAAGTATAGAACACGAAGCCTCAAATCTCAATCTATACTTACAACATAATATATTTCTTCAAACTTTCTAAATACTCCGGACTGTAGGTGACCTTTTCAGGTTATATACTTAGGAGGATACAATAAACTCTAGTAGTTAGCGCAACTCAATTAATTACCTCAGTTTGTCCCTGCAGGATAGGTTTCCCACGGAACATCTCAGCAAATACACACCCAACGCTCCACAAATCAACGGCTGCATCATAGTGAGTTGAACCTAATAGCAGTTCAGGTGGTCGGTACCACAGTGTAACAACACGGCTGGTCAGAGTATGGTTTTTGCTGGGATCAAAGTAATTAGCAAGACCAAAATCAGCTATTTTTAGAGCTCCTTCGTTATTCACAAGGAGATTAGCACCCTTGATGTCACGATGAACAATGCGGCATGAATGGCAATGCTCCAGTCCTGACAGTAACTGGGTCATGTAACACTTGACCTGCAATAGGTGACAATAAGAGAAGAAGTCAGGTCAACACAATGCGATGTCAAAGCTGTACTGAAGGAAATAAGTACACTTTAGTCGACATGAACATACCTGTGCTTCACTGAACTTTATGTCAGGGGAGGAAGAAAGTCCAGCAAGATCATGTTCCATGTATTCAAATACTAGATAAAGGCTGCATGATAACCGAGAAGTAATCAAGCCTTCCAGTTTCATGACATTTGGATGATCAAGCCTCCTTAATATTTGTATCTCCCTTGCCATGAATCTAACACTCTCTGGCTCAAAATTGTCGAATCGCACCTTCTTCAGTGCGACAATCTTTCCAGTGTCAAGATCCCGTGCCCTAAATACACTGCTATATGTGCCTTGCCCAACCTACACATACAATGCAACAACAAAACACGGTCAGACCCTAAGAGAAATACAGCAAACATACATGTAAAGCAAATGCTTCTGTATAACTGGAGAAAAAAGTGCAGGTTCACAAAGTGAGCATCACAAGAGGCACAGCGGAAAAATTGAACATGTATTCCACAGCTTCATTTCTCTTGTTGCAGACATAAAACTAGCATAACAGTGATACTGCTCCGTTTCCCACTTAAGACTTATCTCCATGATGATGATGATGATCACATAGAAGAAATGGCAGAAAGAGGTCAAATTTCCAACGAGCAAAGCATATCAAAACTAGAGACAACTAAAACATGTGATGCCTCATAGGAGACACTAACAAGTACCAATTACTGGTTTATTCTTCATGTCATAATCCATCACCCAACAAAGTACTAGTACTAACTAACACATAGCATAAGATTCTATTAAGATACCTACCAATTCAGACAAATAACAAGTTCAGCAACCATCTTCCTTCTAAAAATCTACATGCATGCATAATTTTGGCCATGGAAAATGACCCACGAACTATGAATTGCATCAACGAGGAAACCTCAAACGAAAGCTCCACAGTACCTTCTCCAGCTTCTCAAAGGAGTCAGCCTTGAGCGGGATCCACCCCTGGATGGCCTCCCCGGCGACGGCGCTGAGCCACGGCGGCCACCCGGCCGCCACCTGCTCCCCCTCCAGGCTCCTCCGGAGGTTCCGCAGCCGGAAGCTCCGGGACGCGGCCGCCACGGCGACGACGGCCTTCCCCGGCTCCTCCGTCTCGTCCTTCTTCTCCGACCTCCTTGCCGCCGCCGACGAGCAGCGCAGGGAGGAGCCGGACACGGCAACCGCCGCCAGCGCAGGCACCGGCAGGCGCGGCTGGCTCCTGTCCCGATGCGCGCCGGACGAGTCGACCGCCGGAGTCACCGAGACGGCGTTCTTGGACGCGACGCAGCCCATCGCGGCGGTGCACTGCACTACCACCAAGCAGCACCAACCATACGCCGAGCTCTCGGGCGGATCAAGAACGCCGCCGTCCGCGCCAAGGCGTGAATCCTTTCGCTCTCTCAAACTCCTCACTCCCGCATTGGACCGAATCGCGGGCGGCACAGAGAATCAAGAGAAATTTGACCCATCCCCTTCGCCGAAAGGCGTGGTCACGGGCCAAACACGGCACAAGTCAAGCAAGAGCAAGTCGGCATTGACCTGGAGACCTTGGCGCGATTTAGACGCGGGCCATCAGAAACCAAAAAAAGACGAGACCTTGACGCCACCACCACCACCGCTATCGCCCGATCAAGACAGAGATATTTCCAGCCGCGAGTGGGGGTTTTGGACGGCACGACACAACCGTTACAGCAACGAAAAAAAGCCACAACCTTTTCGCGAATCCAGCAAGCGACGGACCAAGAAACCGTCAAAATTAGGCGACTAGTAGACCCAAGTTGGAGCCAGAAATAGCACAAACAGCCAGAAACCGCGCAACCGCCGCTCGCCGGAGCAGATCGAGAAAAGCCACCAAATTTGTCCGGGGAAACGGCAAGAACACTTCATCAGGACAGGCGTACGTGGGGAGCAACCTCGATCAGGGGAGCGGACTCGCGGTGGGGCGGATTCGCAGGTGGGAACAGGGCTTTAAATGGTCCACGCGATTGCGCGCGGTGTCGCTACGCGGGACGGCGGGAGCGATGAGATTTTCGCGCACGCCTTTTTTCTCTCTTTCTTCGTTTGCCTTGGCCTGCCCCGCCCCGCTGTCCTTGTACCGAGATTAGCGGGGGAATGCGGCTATTCTGCTGCGCTCCAACGTATGATTCACTAGTTAAGTTAACAAAACACATTAAATATATAGAAAATTATACTACAGACAGTGGCGGATCCAGAAAAAAATTGTAAATAGGGCGAAGTCACAGTGGCAGGCCCAGGAAAAAAACTAGGCAGGCTAAAGTCGAAAGCGTGAAATAAACAGAAGAACCCAAAAGCAAAACAATCCATGGTCAAAGTATGTTGCAAACATACTAATAAAAATATGTGATACGAAATAGAAACAACAATTACAATTCGCATGTTAACATATGTGGATAACGGAAGGAAAATGAAAAATATCTCACTAATAAAGCTTAATCCACAATTGTAGATGAGCTGTAAAAGAAACAACCTGTCAATTGTAAAAGATAGATAAATCAGTAGTGTCACAATTTGATAATAGAATATAAAAGATGCAATAAAAAAGAAGACAAAAAAATACCTTCATTCATTTGTTGCAATTGTTCAGCTGCAGTCTCTTGTTGTTGTGGTCGTTGTTGTGCTTGGACTTGGTTCGATTGGACTTCAAGTTGAGATTGTACATGTGCGGTCACCGTTCCGCTTTCCTTGGTACTTCTGCTTGACATTTTGCTAAAATAGCTATTCAAATCCTTTCTATTCATTTTCAATTTGAACAAGGCTCAGATCGCTGTTTCTGGAGAGGTAAAAATATAAGTACCCTCATTTTGACAAGCTAGTTTACATATTCTACAATCTACATAAAATTTTTACAAGCTATCAAACTAATATCCAATACACAAATCTGGAATCTAGAATAAATAGAATTTATTGTACCTTGATAAAAATAGAAACTATAGAAATGCTCAAATTCATAATCACATTCTAGTATGAAAAGTGAGTTGCTGCTACCAAAGCTATCTGGGAATTTTGAACAGTGTATAAGTATAACAGTATAAGTCGGGCCTCGGCTTACTTGGTCTGTCGGTCACTCGGTCACTCCCGATCTCAAATAAGCAAATCACGGCCTGGCTCAAAGCTCAAAGCCTAAACTCCTCCTGGTCGACTGCTCCTAAGGCTCCGATCTGCTCGACTAGTGCCTCCTCGGCTCAAATCCGCCAACGCGCGCCCGATGCCGATGGCCGACCCGCTCCAGCGCTCCTCAAATCCCCCGGGGCCCTGGCCACCGCGTCGCGCCTCCCAGACTCCCGGCCTCCCGGCCTTCCCGCTTCGCGCCTCTCGCGCTCCCCGGTGGACCCGGCCACCGCCTCCCGGCATCCCCTAGTCGCCTGGGCACCGCCACGCCGCGTCGACCTCCTACAACTCCACCTGGGCGCCGCCGCCGCCGCGCTGTCCTCCGCCTCTGCCGCCCGGGATCTAGGGTTAGTGCCGGCTCTTTTCTTGTACTCTTCGACTTGGTGTTGGCCCGTGCGTAGTATATCTCTTGCTTTGTTGGGTCGTGTGTTTGTTGGGTATTTGGGACTTTGGGTGTTGCTTGGACTAATGGACTTGGGCCTTGTTGTGTGCTTCCGGGTTCCGGCAAGTCGGCAAGATGTGCACAGCACACATATCACACCGGCCGGGGGGTGGGGGACTGGGGGCGTGTGCTCCGCCGCTGGGGGGTTCCGGCCGGCGAGGAGCTCGGGCGGCCGCCCGGCCTCGCCTGAAGGGAAGGTCCGCCCCTGACTACATAAAAGAGTTACTCTGATCAATTGAAAAGTAAAGAATAGTAAGAAGTTGAGTGAATAGAGCGGTTAGAAAAGAATGAACGTACAACTACTAACTCGTTCTTTCATAATAAAGATGCGGAAAACAAGCTCACTGGAGAAGGACTTTGTCAACTAATGAAGAAAGGATGGAGACTACTACTTGACACCCTCAAAAAGGCCAAAAACGCTTGTTGTTCTTAGTCAATAGCAGATGCTAGGTTGTGACTTTCCCACTTCTATTAATACAAGGATACGTAGTCCTGTGTATTTTCTCGAATAAAAAAACGATGTTAGGTTCTCGCTCTAGGATGAATGCAAACTTGCAACCGTAGGCGCTAGCCATTAGAATGAGCAACTATGCGTTCCGGTCAAAAAAAGAGCAAATATGCGAGTATTAAGGGCCTGTTCAGAAGCTAAAGCGTATTAACGGTCAGCTTCCTTCAACGGCTTGTGCAAGCCGTGTCCGCTACACACGCGAGGGCGTGCGCAGTCCCACGGTCCCACCACTCATGTACTTTCCCCCTCCAATAGCCCTCTTCGTCACGCGCGAGCTCTCAGCAGCAACGCCTTCCCATCAATCATGTCTAACCGCCACCCTACGACGCTGTCCAACGCCCCCACCAGATCCGCTCTCCCTACGGCCCGATCCGGCGCCCACTTGCCTGGTCTCCCTACTCACATATTGGCCCCGTCCGGTCCCGTGGGGAGGATCGCTCGGCGTCTAGACCCTTCCTTCCGACACGTATCGCCCCCATCTAGTCTCGTTCTGCCTAGCTTGAGGTTGACCCGCTCTTCTCCCTCCCATTGCTCGGAGTTTCCACGGCCACCTCATCCCCTCCGTCTCCATCGTTGATTGAAAGTATAATCCGCTTATCGTAGCCGTTGTTCTTACTCGTATTAGCATTTCTTTGCTATTGTAATGTCCTCCGTATCCCTCTTTTTCTGCTATTGTTATCTCCTCCGTTGTTCTTACGATCCGCATGATTTGCATCTGTTATCTCCTTTGTAGTACCATTTGTTTGTGTGTGATTTTTGTGTCCTACACCATGGTTCACGATCTGTTATGGGGACTAACGGACCAGGGTTTTAGAGATTGCCCCGAAGCACGCAACCCCCAGTAGTTTGGGACGACAAAGAGACCGTCATTTTCATTACCATCTACCTGGAGGAAATGGATGCCGGGAACAACCCACATCACTGTCTCTCTAGTAAGGGCTACTGCAATCTTCTTCGAAAGTTCAAAAAGCGTAGTGGCCGGTATTACACCCACAAACAAATGAAGAACAAATGGGATGCACTAGAGAAGAATTTGCTAATCGGAAGACCCTGAAGCTGCACGCAACTGGCCTTGGCTTCAATCCATTCACCAGGATTATTGTTGACGACCTGGAGTGATGGGAGGAGCAAGCCAAGGTTAGCCTCCGTGCATACTCTTCATTGTGATCTATGGTAGGTGCGCCAACTGACGAATACCTTGCTTTTTCTCTTTTGTTTGTAGACCATGGACGATATTAAGAAGTTCCACAGGACCAATTCCGGGTATATTCCTTCCGTGCAGTGGATAAACAATAGGACCGAACGGCAACAGAAGGGGGGGTCAATGGTGCCTTCATATTCTCCCCAAATATTCACACAACCCTTTTCTCTAATAGCTACTAAGCTATGAAGACTAGGGTTGAAAGCTCACAAGAAAAACTGAAGTAACAGAGAAGACACAACAGAATCCTGGTCATGGTCGGAGACCAACGACGTGGTCGAAAACTTACTACGTGGTCATGAGTTGACAGAGTGGTCGTGAATCCGACTACTAGGAGGAAGTACAATGTGGTCGGAAATCGACCCCCGCAGCCGATGTAGGCGACGAAGCCTCGCATTCACCGATGTCAGCGCCAGCTCCATGGTAGCCATCGCCCTCGTCGCCCACGTCGCTCGTGGGCCCCTTGTCACTGGTCACATCGCAGTCCGCCTCTGCCTCCAGGTCAGAGTTGGCGTACTCTGCCAAGTCAGAGCCAGTAGCCACAATGACCTTAGCCTCAGTGGGTCCCTCAGCAAGAACAGTCACCGAGCTTGGCGACCGGGCCCTACGGCGAGAAGGAGAGGCCTCCCCCTTGTCATCGCCATCCCGAGCACGAGCCCGGCCAATAGTTGGCACGGCACGCTCTGGCACAGGGATGCCGAGAGCTTCACACACATGGTTTATCCGACTGACATTCGTCGTTATCGCCTCCCGAAGACTGTGCTCCTTGGCCACGTATAGCCCAAGGAACACCGTTGCAGCATGTTCCGCATCCTCGAGGAGCAGCTCAGCCAATAAAGACAGTTAAAACGACCTACAAGACAGCCGCTTCGTCCTCAATAGGTGTGGTCGAAGACTTACTTGGTTCGACGGGCCTCGGCAAAGATGTGACCGTCGGCCGAATACCGTCGTCGTGGGCGGGCCCGGGTTGCACGTGCCAGGGGCGAGCCAGCGGAGCCACGCTGAACATCAAGAACTTCTCCGTGAGGTCCCGCATGTTGAACCAGATGGCGACCCCCACCAGCCTCCACGCCTGGTGTTCGTCGTCGCGGTCGAGGGCCACCGAATGGGAAGTGTTGAACTCCATCGGACGACTCATCCACTTCAGACTGCTGTTGCCCTCCACGTGGTGGTAGAACCACTGCTGCATCTAGTTCGATTCCCACTTTGCCTGGGTTGCATTCGCTAGGAACAGCTTCGTGCATGTTAGACGCAGCACGAAGTTGACGCTTCCGAAGTTGGAATGCTCCCCTCCCCCGTCTAGCTTCTTCGACTGGCAGTGGGTGTCATGGAGAAACACAAACAGTGCTGCTCTAGGCCACACCGTCTCTATCCACGAAGCCCAGCAGTAGACAGCCAGGCGGACCAGCACGTTCAGAGTTAGGTGCACTAGCTCTAGCATGTACACCCGCAACACTTCACCGACAAATAGGGCGGACGGGAATCAGAGCCCAGCCTCAAGGTACGTGATGAATACCACAGCCTCCGACTCCGTAGGGTGTAGCTCCGTCTCGTCTGCGGAGGGTAGACGAACAACATTGCTGTCCGAAAGCTTCCTTTCACACAAAAGAGACCGGATGGTCTCCCTGGTCACCAGGCTCTGCCCCAGTACGTTCAAGCAGACGCCGTTGAGCTTCCTTGCCGTGCTTTAGCACTTGTTCACAAGCGAGGGGTCACGCTCCACCAGTTCATACTCTATCTCTGTCGTCGATGAACTACGCCGGCTAGAAGAGCCGTTGTGGCTCGATGACGCGACACCGCTCGGCCGGCGAGAACGATCATCACCGTGGGCCATTCTGGCTATAGTACCTCACACAATGGTGGGCGGCGGGCGATAGCGGGCTTCCGACTCGGCCTCTCACAGCACCAACTACCAAATGGCACCGGCAAAAGGAAGTGGTACGGCGGTAGAGGACGGTGGCAACCAACGGCGTAGGTGGTGGCAATGCGCACGGGAGCAGTGGTGGAAAAGGCAAGGCAGCCTCAACAGCGAAGTGTGAAGGACAGCAACGCGATGGTGACTGTAGCTTTAAAGCCTGCTCAGCTGCCCCACGATTGGGAACTACAATCAGCGAAAACTGACGCCGCACGACCCGCTAACCGCGTGCGAACACGTGTCTCATGATGTCGCGGGCGGCCACGTGACCATGGTCAAACTGGTAATGCACGACGCCGCGTGTCCCACTATGCGTGAAGGGGCGATACAACTTCGGTCGACAACATCACCAGTTTGGCTTGTACGGCCCAACCCGGGGCGGATCACAGGCCACAGGGACGGAGGGGGTCAAAGGGCCCAGCGGCATGGTTTCAGCCCGTGAAAAGCCCTTTACCAAGAGAGACTTCTGTAGTAGGGGTGACCCCCAATCTGAGCCCATCCAGCCTGTTAGAGAATTGTGAGGCCCAATATGATATATGTAATGACACATATACCCTTATGGAAGGCATATAACTGTAAGGGCAAGAATGTAATTGCGCTTCATGTGTAAATATATACAGGTCTTGGATATGGAGAAGGGGCAGATATTGTTCATCCATCACAATCACTCCACTACTCTCCTACTTTACTGTTTGGTCAGTAGCCACAACAGTATCCAACAACAGATTCATTCTGATTCAATTCAGTGTAATTAGGGTTAGTCTCACACCTTGTTAAAGGCACCATGTAACCAATTCAGTACAATAAAGAGCATCTCTGTTCTCCCCCAAGAATTTTAGCCATTTTTCTCATATTATTTCGTAAGATTGGTGGCTCGATCATCGACAAGCTGGTTTTTAGTTCCAACGAGTTTCATAATTGAAACTTGATTGGAAAAAAATAAGATTTACAAATGTTTCAACTAAGTTTCAAAAACAAAATTTAAAGTTTTAGACAAGTTTGGCAAGTTTCACACGAGTTTCATCCAAAATTCATCAGGGTTTCAAAAAACCAAAATGAGTTCAATGGGTTTTACACAAGTTTCATCCAAGTTTTGAAAATCTAAAACAAGTTTTATGGGGTTTCATAAATTCAAGCAAAGGTTTCATCCTTGCTCATAAAATTTCATTAGGTTTTATAGAGTCTCAAAAAGATTTCAGAGAGTTTCTGTGCATTTTTAAAGCATTTTACCGTGTTTCAATGAGTTTCAAATTTGAAACTTAATTAAAAATGCATTTTGAAATAGTTTGAATAAAATATTCAAAAATGAACTTCAAAGTTTTAGCAAGTCAACAAAAAATCCAAGCATTTTTCACAAGTTTTAGGGGAGTTCCACGTTGAAAAATACAAGTTTAAAACTCTATAACTTGGTGTTTCACAAGAGATTCAATGAAAGTTTTAGGCAAAACATAAGAAATTCACATGGATTCCAAAATCTAAAATTTGGTGTTTCATAAGAGTTTCAAGGAAGTTAACATGCGTTTGATATAAATCCAGGCAAGTTTCAAAAAAAGTATCAAAATTCAATCAACTTTCACCCAAAAAAAATCAAAACATGAGAATACTCAACAGTCTTAGTACATAATGACTCTCGCCGGGCCGCTTGTCGGACCTGCGGCCACTCATTGTCCACAGTTGTGCTCGTGCAAAGGTGTGCCCTTATCGCGCTCTCCCAGGGCCGCTCGTCGTCTGCGACCACCGTGCTCACTCACCACCGCAGCAGCTTACCCCACCCGCTCACTACTAGTCACAACACTTTGCCGCCTCGCCTGTTGCCTTGGTCGACTTTTGTCATCGCCGCCACGCTAGATTGTAGCAAGCATTCGCCTGCAGCCACCATTGGTGTGTCCTCTTACAGTTGTCATACTAGCTCGTGTGGGAGTGCTCTCCATGGCAGCTACAGTTGTGTTTGCTTGTTCCGCATCAATGGGATAGGAACATGTGGAAGAGAGGAATCAGGAAGGAGTTGCAGCGAAATGATAAGATTGAAGCGATCTGCTTGTTTATAGGACAAAGCAGTGCTTCATGTCCCGTTGGATAGGGTTTGGACGGTATACCATAGGATAGTTTTCTATTTTTACAACATCTCATAAGTGCATTCCTACGCGTTGTCACTATAAACGTAGAGATATATTATTTAAATGCCTCTACATCCTTTGCAGTATTTTATAGTGGCGTTTTATTACATCTCTAAGGAAATATAGGCATTTCACAGTGGTGTTAAATTGTGTTACTAAAAAATGTGTGTGCAAAACCTGGTACTCAAACTCTAGACCTCATAAGAATAATACATCTCTGGAACATGTTGCAGCAGCCACTTTAACCTCACCATTTCACATGTTTAGTTATACCTTGCATTATTTGTATGTTGGCCATGTAACACATATAAACTATCGGAAAAAGCCTCTAGATAATTAAAAGCGTCTCAAAAAATGTCTCTACACAACAAAACTTTTTAGGAAAATTAGAAAGTGTCTCAAAAACGTCTCTTGAAGATAAAATTTTGCAGGTGGTTCTAAAACAGATAAAATTTTGCATGTGATTCTAAAATATCTCAAAATCGTCTCAAAACCACTTTTATAGTATAAAATTTTACATCGATTTTTAAAATATCTCTAAAAGGTGCCTCTAGACTATACAACTCTAATTTTAGAGATAAGTTAAAAAGCCACCTGTAAAAGTGTCTATACATTTTTTTGATTAAGAAAGTCTTTATTAATAAACCAAGAACAGTACATCAAGATGATACACAGCTTTAGAATAAAACTTCCAGCCTCTGCCTCGCTCGGAGACACACAGCTAAACCAAACAAAATCAATCAAAATCTAATGACTATCAATCCGTAGACTAGATCGCCACCCATATGCCCGGGAGTAAATATCCTTGGCCGCACGGTCCAAATGTTGTGAGGCCGCCACGACCAAATCCTGCAAATCCGTTCTGTGAAGGATAGCCCAAGAACGGAGTCGTTGAGAAGCCGCAAAAATAACCTGCAAGGGAGAAAACGTTTGTTTAGGGTTTTTTTCCTTGTAGTGGATCTAGAACACCGGTCCTAATAATGCCCTTTGAATTGACATCGTTAATAGCAAAATATGAATATATGATCTCACGATGAATAAGTGGCTGACAAGTCCCAACAATAGGTAAACTTAAAGAACAGAAATTTGTCAATAACTGACTCAACAAGTGAGTTGCACATGCCTGCTAGTCCCCGGCTTTTTTTCTTACACCGCGTACAAGTGAGTTGTGCATGCCTCCTAGTTCCTCGGTCTTTCTTCCTACACTGCATATCATTTTATATTAATCAGGTAGTGCTAATTTAGGTTTATAAGTTTAAGCTTCTGGCTTTTTACACTGTAGCCGTTGTTAGATTTTTCAGCATAATTAAATTTTTTTAAAAAATAAAAAAGTATACCATCACGAACAATGCAAAGGAATAAAGAGAAAAAGTAAAAGCATAAAAGCTCAAAAACCTAAAAACAAAAAAATAGACAAAATGAAGAAGCCAAAAATAGAAACTTGTTAGAGCAGGTTGTGACGACCCGCATTTTTACCGTGGGGTAAAAACGCTAGTCAACGGATTATTATTTGTTTTTGCCGATAAAACATCGCCCTAACGAATAATAAGCCATCAGAGTATTGCAGCAGAACAATAATTAGAGGCAAAACCTGATATTGCAAGAATATCGCCACGCAGGGCTAAAATTTATTACAAAACCTCAAGGGCTTAAATATTACAATCTTTAGACAAAATATTCTAACTACTTCCTATTCAAACAACTCCGCACGGAGTGTCCACTTGGTATCCACTATGTTCCGAATCCAAGGTATTCCATTCAGGTAGCTTTCTCCTGATCTTAGCCATTCTCAGAATTGACATGCTCCTAAGCAAAGAGAGGATTATAGCAAGAGTGAGTACAGAAGTACTCAGCAAGCGTTAATAGCAAAAATGCACAAGTGCAATTTCCAGCCTACAGCATCATTTTATCGCGCATTTAATTGCCCAGCTAAATTTTGTTAGTCGAATATAAACTATGGAGATCCACTAATAACTATTCTGAATTATTAGAATAAACTAGTAGCTGTTAGAAAATTTAGAACTGGTCATGACGACTAGAACAACCTGTACCACATTAAAATAGTAAGCCATGATTTAAAAGTTGTGCCTGCCGATTTAACTGGTACATAGTAATTTAAATGGCATAAGCCATAACAATTCGCTTTTAGCTAAAATAAAACCGGGAGATCGTGCGAAGACGCTTTAGTATAATTTAATTAATAATTACTTAGGAGTAATTTCATGGGTATAGATAATTAATCAAGTGCATACTAATTACAAGAAAGAACCGAGACCCAGAAGAAAGAATTGATTTAAATAACCTTAAGACCTAAAATGAATCAGAGAGGTGAATATGTACATACGCACCTATAAAGAATTAAATTGGTATAATTGCATGTGCGAGATCGATTAGAATTAATATTCGCCAATAATTGTACGTATATATTTAATCGTATTGCAACGCTAGATGATCGGAAATCAACAAAGACTTGTGTAACTATTAAGAAAACAACCTAGCCCCATGCTAAGAAAATACCGGTAAGTGACGAGCACAAAATACAAGTTAACTAGGACTACCGCAATCGGGTTAAAAAGGAACGAGGTTTTACCATAGGAAAACAAGCACATCGGCACTTTGTATTTTATTATACTTTCGTAAATTAAATCGTAGCCAACGTGTTTTAATTGCAGACGACGATCCAAGCCACAGGAGTGATTTCACCTAATCCTACTTGAATCCAAATCTATGGTCGAAATTCAGGCAAGCATTCCTTTGAACACCTCTGCAGAGTATATTCGTAAAACAAGTATTTTGTATTAATCTAATATCACTTGCATGAAAGAAATAAAAAGGGTTTTAAATCAAGCAATGGCTATATGTGAATGAAAAGGGTTAGATGGCAACTGATGGAGCAGTTGGCCACTAAAGTTAAGTAAAAAGGTGGGCAGAGGTTGCCAGGGGAGGTAGTGAGTGGGCAAGGGAGGGACCTCTGCATAAGAATAGAATATAAGGGACTACAAACTTCATCCGTATGGACAGACCGTACCAACCGTATCAACCATCGTTCCGTTTTCACGGGCAGTCGATACTCTAGTGAGGTGTTATATTCTCCACAGGAGTGATTTTACTTAGGGCATAGGCCCAAAGACCGGTGAGAGACCGGGGCGTAAGAACCCACAGGCGGGTTACGCTTTAGCATTATATTACGCTGGAAGGGGGCTGGGGAAAGGTTGGATACCCTACCAGCCAACGGTTATGTCGCTTTCGGTGGGTCTGCGTGGCTCCAGGCTGCTGATTGTGAGTAACCGGGTGGAGATATAATTACTGAACTAGAGGTAATTGTACTGTACTCTAGTCTGGGCGCCGCTTCAAAGGAATTGCGGATTAACCCAAAAGCCAACACGATCAGAGTGATGATGGGTAAAGTGATACAAGCTTGCGCAATGCTAGCAAAATCATGAATTCATGCCTGTCTCCGGGAAAGGAGAATTACAGAAACTTATGGGGGTTTTTGCTGTTCATGCGTATGTTCAGTAGTTTTCTAAATTAATAAATCGGACTTCTTTTAAAACCAACAAACCTTATTTTCTGTAAGTCATGGAAATGACATTGAAAAAGAGTATAGAAAAATGAGCAAGAGATTTGAGGATAGGAATTGAGATTCCTAATTGTATAAAGGTTAAGCATGTTGTGCATTTTTGCTATTAACGCTTGCTGAGTACTTCTGTACTCACTCTTGCTATAATCCTCCCTTTGCTTAGGAGCATGTCAATTCCGAGAATGGCTAAGATCAGGAGAAAGCTACCTGAATGGAATACCTTGGATTCGGAACATAGTGGATACCAGGTGGACACTCCGTGCGGAGTTGTTTGAATAGGAAGTAGTTAGAATATTTTGTCTAAAGATTGTAATATTTAAGCCCTTGAGGCTTTGTAATAAATTTTAGCCTTGCGTGGCGATATTCTTGTAATATCAGGTTTTGCCTCTAATTATTGTTCTGCTGCAATACTCTGATGGCTTATTATTCGTTAGGGCGATGTTTTATCGGCTAAAACGAATAATAATCCGTTGACTAGCGTTTTTACCCCACGGTAAAAATGCGGGTCGTCACACAGGTCTTGTCACTTTTGACCTAGACGAGATTACATGGGCAATCACTTTTTTATATGCAAACAAATCCAACGTTGTATTCTTGGGGAGAGTTAGTTTTCAAAAGGGAAATCTAGGGCGATCGTGGGGCGCCCATATTTGTATTCTGGTTTTTAAAACCACGTTTGGTTTGAGGTTAAAATAACCATGTTAACTAACTTTAACATAACTAAGTTAGCCTAATCTAAATTTTTGTGTTTGGCAACAAATCTTGTTAATCTAAATTACGGTTTGACTAGATTAGATAGGTTAGCTAGGTTAGCACTAGAAAAATAATATTTAGGAGGGTTAGTTGTGCTGAGTTAATTTATTCTACAAATTTAGTGGGTTAACTTAATTCTGAATTGGAATGGTTAAAACGTTTTAACTATGTTAAGTTAATTCTCACTAACCTAATAGTGTTTGATGGATTAAGTCCCTAACCCACCTCTTAACCTCAAATCAACAGGACCTTACACTTTGAGGAGGGAAGAAACGAGAAAGCTGCAGAAGAGGAGTGGAAAGAGTGGCACTAGACTGAAGGTTTGAAACGTATGTCATGGAGTCCGTGCAGACACAGGAGGGTGCGTTCTTTTCGACTATAACTGGTGTCTTGTGGTTGCAGCCGATAGCTTTGGTGAGCGCTTATATGAATAAACCGAATGATGATAAACCGTTTCAAAAAGACTATCCCGATAAGTCATTATAAAAAGATTATCTTGATAAATCATTCCAAAACAATGATGATAAAATTATTTTATTTATTTATTTAGAAAATCATAAATTATAAGGCATAAGGTAGAAGTATGGGAGCCGTTTTCTGGGGGCTGACTCCGTGCACCCGCAACGGGACACATTGACACTTGGGCAGAGTCGCCCTCACGCCACGAGCCGCACATGAAAGCTAGCCCACCTGTCCTCCTCATGGACGAATCGCCCTACTCTCTCTTTGGTCAGTTCATACTAGTATCATTCTACCACTATTGTGCGTTATTAGTTCTAGGCCTTCTCTTTAGGGTGTGTTTGATTAAGGTGTGGTTTTTGAAAAAGCTGCTATGAGCTGTGAGTTGTGGAAAAGCTGCTGTAGGTTGTGGGTTGTGGAAAAGCTGTAAGCTGTTTGGTTCAAACAAGTATAGAATTTACCTCCTATCTCTATTTTCCTTGAAACAACTGTGAAACAGCTCTCTATTTTCACCATTTCAAAAAGCAGAAAGTTAAAAGTCAAAAGCAGGGTCCAAGGTGCTTTCAAAACTGTACTACCCAAAAGTAGCTGCTTCTGAAAAAGCAGTTTCTGATTTCCACCCATTTGGTTGGTTTTTGACTTTTTGGAAGCAAAAGCAGCTCCCAAAAGCTCAACCAAAGGCACCCTTAGTCTCTTCTAGAACTTGCTAGTCAGATGTAAACCAAGAGGAGCTGTGTGTTCTTGCCTAATTTTGAGTTGGGTGCAACCTCCTGTCTGGTAACAGCGACGGTGGTACGGCAGATTAACCTGTTGGTACCATAATTAATTTTTCTGTTAATCCAACCACCATGCAATAATTGACAAGTTCCGTATTAACCAAATGCAGAGCAGCAAGCTAGCAGCTTAGGTAGCCAGTAATGCGACAAGACAATCCGTATCGTCACTCTCCCTCCCTCTCTTTAACTTGATCTCACTGCAAATTTTGCTTGGAGAACACTCATGTGGTTCTTCTGATCAAGACCCTAGGCTCGTGCGGAATGCAAGAATTTACAGCAGTCAATGAATTTATACATTAACAACCTACTTGGAAAGCATAAATTTTGAAGGAAACAATAATTCCCGTAGTAACGGGAAAAATCCAGAATTGAGCCTAATTATATAATTATATAAAGTTCCTGCATTGCAAATAGTCTAACAGTAGTAATATATAACTATGTGAGGATTTACAAAAAATAATCTAAAACTAGGTGATGAACCGGTAACTTTGCACGTTGAGATTTGCATGAGATTTAAATTAGGGACGGATCATCCCATATGACAAGGTATGGTGGCTGCCCGAGCTTTCCTCCTGCCATAACCAGCCCCCTCCACCGGCTCTGGCCACCGTACCCCCCCATATCCCCCTAGTGCAGTAGCCCATTTTTGGCTGCGTTTATGGCAGAGTATTGGCTGATGGTGGCACAAGAAGCAAAGAAGCAAAGGCACAACATAGGGCTTAGGCGAGAAAAAGCACAGAGGTGAGGTTGAAGAAGACATACCTTGAGCTTGAGGGGAGAGTTTGGGCAATTTGGATGGAAGCTTTGGGCCATGTTATTCCTATGCTTGGCCCATGGGATGGAATTGACAGGAGTTGAATCGTGACCAAGTCTAAATCGATCTCCTTTCCCCAAAATTCCAAATCCCTAATTATTTTGTTGTTACTGTTCCCTCTTGTGCTCCTTCCCTATGGCGACAGAGTAGGCTGAATTGCAAGCACATGGTCGAGGGCCGTCAACGGGCACATCACGCGCAGCTAGGCAACAGAGTAGCATGTCTACAGTAGTTAGGCAGTAGTGCAACACAGCAGCAGCCGGAAGCTGACTAGGTGAGAAACTTACTACTGATGACCTTGTACATACTACTTGTATTGTGCATTTGTAAAAAGTTGTTAGATGGAAAAATTAGTTATGCTCAATAGTCTAGACACTAGTCTCAATTGGTCAATTTCTCATAGAACCTATATGGTTTGTTATAGATTTGTAAAAGATGGACAAACGAATTACCTAGTGTATTTTACATTAGCAAGGACTACCTTAAGTGTATTTTACATTCTCATTTTGTATTTACATTCTCGCTTTGTATCTTATCTATTTATGTATGAATTTGGATTGTATTAGATATTCATATGTATAATTGGAATAGTTTTGCCATGATAGTTTTGTCGCATGAGCACCCCTTGTAAGTTTTGTATGCCACTAGATTTGGCGGCGGTTGGGGGCACCCAGCATTTGCGGCACCGAGGGGGTGTGGTACATTTGTAAAGTGATAAATTAATTTTAAATTCTCCATTTAGTTTAATTTAATCAAAATAAGATGTTTGGATTGTGGTTTTGATTGCTGTTAGTGTACTACTCATATGATAGCAACCTAAAAGTTTATGTTTATATCATTATTATATATTTGTTGTCTTCAACTCTGTCATACCTTAAATTTTACCTTGACTCCGCCACCTATTTCAATGGTGACGGGGGGTGTTGAATTTTGGTCAAATCTAGCACTGTTGGTCATGCAAATACCAAATCTAGCCCCCAAATCACCGTAATTTCATTTTTAGCCCCCTTCCCGACCGCGGCACTGCCGGAGCTTGACACGTGTTAATCGCGCGGTCGAAGACCGCACGACAGCAAGATCGTGTGGTCCCCGACCGTACGACTATTGTGCGGCGACTGTAGCTCGAGTCATGTGGTCCCCGACCACACAACTCAGCACTGTAGCGAGTAGATGCGCTGTCGGGGACCGCACAACCACTGTGCGCTGTCCCATCCCCCGCCGAAAGCATTCCCCGTGATGTCGCCTATCTATGGCTTTTTGCCACTAGTGCCATCCCTTTTAGCCTTTTCTTGCAGCATGCATGCACCACTTGCACACACGCACCACTAGCTTGCAACGATTGGCCGTCCCCCACATGTGTTGTCTGCATTTGAGCTCATTCAATCGCGCGATAAAATGGTTCAGATGGCCTGCATTTTAGGATTCGTAGCAAAGCGGTTGGAGCTTAGGCAGAGCAAGAAAATTCCAAAGCAAGAGAGGGAGTGAAGGGAAGGAAGAACGGAGTATAAACACAGGATTATGAGTTATTTTCATTTGGAATCAAAAGTTTTTGCAATTGTGAAAATTGTAGATCGCCTCGTGAGCTTCAAGAAAAGGTAAATATCGTCCCCATGTGACTATAATCTTATCATAGGATTAGCACGTAATTAGTGAAAATGTTATTTATGAAAGTTGTTGCATGTCAATCTTTGATAAAATGTTTGTTTGTGCGAAACATTCCATATATGAAGTATGGTGTATTGTAGTTTATTTTTGTGTGAACACATTTATTTGTACTATTGTAGTCACTGCAGGTCGTGTAAGTGTAAAAAAAAATATAGTATTTAAGTAAGAGTATTTGTATGTGATAACAGGAGTAACCGAATTAGAAACAAGAAAGTCACAATTAGTCGGATTAGGAAAAAAGTGGACACCATATGTCGGGTGCTACAAATAAAATGCAACCAAATGTGAATGAGTAGAATAAAATTAGAACACAAAAATTGTAATGTAATTTCTATATGAAATCAAAAGTAAGTTCCGTAAATAACATTATTAAAAATAAAATTTTAAAAATTAGTTATTTGATTTATATAAGAATTCATAAGTAAAAAATGAAGAAAAATTACTAGTTGGATTTATGCATTAATTCCAACAAGAATAATACAAATTAGGAGTGAAAATAAAAGAAAATTTGTAATTTAATTTTCATCGAAATTCTGAAGTAAGATCCGTACATAAGAGAATTAAAAAATGCATTAAATTAGTAAATTGATTTATATAGGAATTTGTAAGTAAATTTTATAAATAAATAAAATTTAGAATTACAAATAAACTAAAATTACAAATTGAATTTGTAGGTGATAGGAAGAACAACGAAGTTAACATGAAAATCTTACAGTGCAGTAGCTGCTGTATGCTGGTACACTTGTTGCATGTTGTATACTAAGAGGGTTCAGTATGCACTTATGTTAGGTACACCATGGGTGGCCATCGACGTGTGTTAGGTGGTGTTGTGACCACCGACATTGCGTACGTGTTGTTCAGATTGGACGACATCACAGTAGCATCCCTAGTTCTGCCACAGGCGGAGGAGGCAGAGTGGGGGTTCAACAAGGGCACACTCATTTTAGGGCAGTGCTTGCATAACAAGAGTGCTACCCAACAAGTTATTGCTAGATACATCGTCAACATTAGCCAGACGTATCGAGTGTACAGGTCCAACCCGGACACCTACATCGTCAAGTGTGTCGATGGGTCCTAACCTGGCAAGGTCCGTACACAGTGGTTTAGGGGCGTTGCCACAGACTTCCGGATAACGGTGGTGAATGATCACAATTGCGAGCTTGTGGCGCCACTACATAGGCACTACAACATGATGCCATCGTATTTTGTGGAGCTGATAAGTCACCTCGTAGTGGCAGATGTGTCTATTTCTCTAAAGCTTCTATTGGCAGATGTAGTGAATATGGTAGGGTTTGATGTCAGCTACAAGAAGGTGTGGCGGGTGAAACAGAAGGTGCTGCAGCGTATGTTCAGGACGTACGAGGAGGCGTACGACCTGGTCCCAAGAATGTTGCATCAGATTGCAGAATCAAACCCAAGCACATACATTAACAGGAAGGAGCAGGTTCATCCTACGTAGGGCCCGATTTGTTTTATTCTTGACAGAGTATTCTGGGCCTTCCGTCAAGCGATAGAAGGGTTCAGGTGGTGACGTCCAGTGCTAATGATGGACAGGACGTTCTTATCTGGCAAGTACAAGGGTACTATCCTCATTACGGTTGCAGCTGACGCGAACGACCAGTTACTCCCTGTGGCCTTTGCAATTGTGGAGAATGAGAATACCGATAGCTAGCTGTAGTTCCTGGCTAATGTAAAGCATGCCATCGTGCAAGATTGCCCAAATGTGTGTGTCATCTCAGACCACAATGTAGGCTTGCTGTCCGTGTTGTACACGATGCAGAATGGCACACAACCCCCTCCTAGTGGAATGATATGAAGAACCGTTGGTGCATGAGGCATCTTGCGGTGAACTTCCATAGAAGGGTCCATAGTAAGGACCTAATAAAGATGTTCAAGAAGATTTGTACGCAGAACCATAAGTGGAAGTTTGAAGCCTTGTGGAGGCAGCTCGATCAGAATACTAGCAAGCATGTATTGCATGCCAACTAGGATGAAGCTAGGGCCGTTGAGAGAGGCTCCACGAGAGTTGGGGAGTTCATGCAATGCGTTCAGTCAAACGCATCTAACTTGGAGATGTGGTCTCTACTACACGACACCAGTGGAGCAAGGTATGAAATCATGACAACTAACATGTCCGAGGTATACAACGGTGTCTTGAAGGGCGAGAGATCCCTACCGATCACGGCAGTAGTGGAGGAGAGTTGGAACCGTTCTGGCGGGTACTTTGTCAATAAAGTCATGATGGCGAAGAAACATTTGAATGAAGGCAAACAATTCTTTGAGGTAATGCATGTGTACATGGACAAGAAGATCGAGAAGGCTCGTTCCCACATTGCTTATACCATGGATGGCATAAGGAAGAAGTTTGAGGACCGCCTCAGACAGAAGTACGTGATGGATCACACTAGAGGGGATCACAAGTAGGTCTGCACAATTGATGAGAAAGTATTTTCCACCTGCAACAAGCCGTAGCTTCTACACAAGCTATGCTCCCATGTGTATTGGCATGCGCGGTATGGCACCAGGCGTTGACGCATTACATCTCAAAGTACTACGACATGCAGCACCTATATAAAACCTAGAGTACGGAGTTCCATTCGTACGGGGTGGACATGCACTACAAGAACCTATGGCCAGGGCAGGTGAAGTGGATGCCGAATGGTGCACTGAAGTACATCGGCCCTAGAAGATAACATGGCCGTCGCATCCGCAATGACGTGGATGACAGCCAGCGTGGGGATCGGGTTTGGCGCCCGAAGTACAGACTCTGCAAGATGATTGGGCACTCCTTTCACCAGTGACCAAACAGGCCGACATCAAGCAACGCTCCGTAGTAGTAAGCACATAGTTCTGCTATGCTGATTATTGGTTCCATGTTTTTCAATTTGTCGGAGGCTTTGTTATGTACATTTTGTTTATGTCGTGCACATTAGCTTGCAACTTTTTAATTCATCGTAGGAGATATTCGTGTGTAAATTTTCTTTATGTCTTGCTACATTTGGTACTTTTTTCTATCGTTTTGTTTGTTGCACATTCTGTTGTCATTTGTTGCACATTCTCTTGTCACTGTGGACTAACTTGTTTTCCTTCATCGGCAGGAGATGGCATACGAGATGCTAGATCCCTGTTGGGATGAGCAGCATCAATGCCTAGCGTGGTCATCGGGTGCTGGCCCTCCAAGCTTGATCCTTAGGAGCCCATGAGAGCACTGACCTCTAGACCAGCGGTACATCCCACTACTGCAGGACATTGACCTGTTGCCCATTGCCTGCTTGCTGGATCTACCGCATATGTTCCAATTCGATGCGGTGTTGCTGTCCATACTCATTGATCGTTAGAGACCGGAGACACACCTTCCACTTTCGGTGGGGCGAGATGACAATTACTCTTCAGGATGTGTCCATGCTTACAGCTCTATCGCTGCGTGGTGCTGCAGTAGTAGCACCTCCCAAGCCAGCAAACTGGAAGGTTCGCCTGGGTCACCAGTTCGGTCACCCGATCCCAGATAATGTATCCAGTATGCCACATTCGTGGCTATGATGCTACATGACCTGCCCTGTGCACGCGCCTTAGGAGGTGGTGCGGATGCACTTCATCGCGTACCTACTGTTTTTGTTCAGGTGGGTCTTGTTTCCTACCACCATTGGAGACTCCGTTCACCCTAAATACATACACCTTGTGGAGTCCTTGGCAGATGCCTGGCCCGACCAGCTACCGCAATACAGCTGGGGATCTGCAGTTCTTAGCGCCACGTACTGATGCTTGTGTGATGCCTCACAGCGTACTGTAGCCAGCGAGCTGGTCCTTGCGGTGTGCTACATTCTCCTTTGGTTGTGGTCATGGGAGCACTTCCCCATTGGCAGGCCATATTTTGGTAGTGCCGTGCACCCTTTTGACTTTAGCCCAGAGTTCTACGACGAGGGTGATGGCGACGACCCCGTTCATGGGCCCCACAATGGGGACGTGCACATGCTCAGCTACGCTGGGCTAAGGAGAGACCGAGGCGTGTATATCCAGAGTTCCACAACCAGTTCGAGATTCTTCATGAAGGCGAGATAGTCTGGTGGCCATGGACTCCATAATTCATTGCGGACATGGCCCCCCATAGGTTGTCATCTCAATGCAACCAAAACCACTCGTACTGGTTGACGACCCGCTACCTGGTCTTCTCCCACTTTGTCGAGCCGTACAACCCACATCGAGTCATGAGGTAGTTTAGCCTGTACCAGTAGGTGCCACCCCGACTAGGACGGCCACTTGTAGCGAAGACCCATGAGTATGTCCGACCGCACAATTAACACATGTCAAGTTCCGGTAGTGCCGCGGTCGGGGAGGAGGCTACAAATGAAATTACGGTGATTTAGAAGCTAGATTTGGTATTCGCGTGACCAACAGTGCTAGATTTGACCAAAATTCTCCATTTAGTTTAATTTAATCAAAATGAGATGTTTGGATTGTGGTTGTGATTACTGTTAGTGTACTACTTGTATGATAGCAACCTAAAAATTTATATTTATATCATTATTATATATTTGTTGTCTACAACTCTGTCATATCTTACATTTTATCTTGACTTCGCCACTATTTCAATGGCAACGGGGGGTGGTGGCGATGGGGCCGAGCAAGAGGAGGCAGCTTTGAGTGGAGTCAAGCTGGGAAGCAGCTCACTAAACTCACTGGGGCCTTGCATGCAATGCCTAATGCTTAGCTCCAGCCTGCACGCCGGTCCTCATCTACCTCGTTTGGCCCCTTTTCATCATGAGCCGTGGAGCTAGCCTTCACTTGCTTTGTTTCGGTCCCCCTTCCCCCGATTTACGTACTGATAGTTACATGAGGTGGATTAGTTGCACACCTTTATTTTAGTTTAGGAAGCCCAGAGCTTTTATCAATCATTTGTACCGGAGATACCCACACCTCCGACTCTACTAGATTCGCTATTTCCCAGCTCGCATATACCATTTTACATTGGTCGTGGAAAATCTGCTAATTTCATGTACAAGTACAAGCATATTTCTAATTTTTTCTTAATAACTTAAGTTTTTAGATGAATTAATTGGTGCATAAAACTTAAAATTTCTATGCTTACCGGTACAAAGCTACTTCATCATATTTGGTGATCATTTGGGCTTATTTTTGGTGGCTTATGGCTGAAAAGCACTGTACCTAGTTGAAAAAACACTGTAGCTGACAGAGGCTTATTTAGCATAATTAAATTTTAAAAAATATAAAAATATAAAAAATATGTTAGCCCATTACATATAATACAAACAAATACGGGAAAAAAAGAACCAGCAAAAAAACTCAACAAAAAGCCAAAAGTTCAGAAAAAGACGAAATTTATAAATAGTGAAAAATAAGCCGAAAGCTAAAAGCTGAAACCCAACCGATCACCCCTTAGCTCCTTCACAGTATACTAGCTACTAGTGATCACCTGAGGAGTGCCAAATACAGTAACAGTTCTCCCCAACTGAAAATTCTCATACAGCTAGCTCTCACAGCATGCGGTGACCTTTTACACGGTCTTGACAGCAATTGTTAGGGCCATACATAAATTTCTGCTCCTAGTACGTACTTCAAAATGGACCAGTACTACCAACTATCTGGCAATGATGCCCACGATCTAGTGTGTAGCTCCCTGCACTCATCGCTCGTCAGTCGTCATTGTATGTCGTTGCAGCCTCACTCATGAGACACCAGCAACCGTATCCGTCCCGGTCGTCAACTACCGGCTGATCCTTACCGCAGATTCAGATTGCTCCTTCATGTGCATGCTGCTACGTATATACGGATATTCCTATCGCATCAGAGGCCAACAATATAACGAGGTGAAAGAATTAATGTTGGAATAGTAAGTACAGGAAAATAAAATTCCACTTGATAATGAAAAAAATGCAAGATGCGAAGTAGTGTGATATGTACTACTCCATCTGTTGTACTATATTTGTTCATGATCACAAGAATCTATTTTAAAATATTTGTTCATTGAATGAATTGAGAGTGTAGTTGTTACAATATTTTCACTCTCTATTCCTACTTAAATATTTTGAAAGAGATTACACGATCATTTCTTGTTAACTTTTCTTATATTTATTGATTCATTGCTTTGTGCATACGGTGGGCTGTCAACAAATATTGCGAAACAGAGAGTAACATTAGGGGGGTGTTTGGGACTGCTCCACAAACTCTGCTCCACGAATTCTACCGTGGAGTAGCTCCACAAAAAATCTAGAGTTTGTGGAGCACCCCTTTAGGTGCTATCACAACTCCACCTTTTTTTCCTCGAACAGAGTGCGTGGAGTTGAACCTGTTTAGCTAAAAAACATAGAGCGGAGCTGAAAAACGTGGAGTGGAGCAGTCCCAAACACCCCCTAGATATCAAACATAGTGATCTAAGCTAATTTGTTGATGACACGGCACATGTCCTAGGTCCTGACTAAGTTGAGTTGCGCCAAAAAAAACCTCTCCGAGAAAGGACAAAGCAAACGTTTCTTCAGCTCGTGTGTCATCAAGCTTTACAATCTCGTACAGAAAGGCTGCATGCATGCTAGGCTGCTAGCTACTACGTTTTAAAACTCGACTTTTTTTTATCTAAGAAAAACTCGATTTTTTTTTCGGAAGCAAAACGACAGAGCAAGGTACAGACTTTGCAGGCGCTTTCTTTATGTTCATGTGCGCAATCATCGCATCCCCAAGTGCCAAGTTGCGAACGGTCGTAATTTTGGGATAAATGATTATTGGCTCCGAAGATGTAGCGTTATTGGCAAAATACGCTTTATTATATTGTAACAGAGGTTTTATCTTAAATTTTATATGCATTTGTTAATTTGTTATTGCTGAATTGGGGTCAAAACCTTGAGAGGAAATGACTATGATGCCCCTTGGCCACTGCAATGTGGCTCGGTCGGGCCCCGACTCCAAACCCAAATTAGCCACTCTCTCCGTCTCGCTTTCCTCCTCCCCTTCTCTGCCGAACGCAGCGGCCATGTCCAACAATAGCTCTTCCGCATGGACTAGTGGGGATGTGGTTGCCTTGCCAGGCCGTGGCAAGAGCGAGTTGCCTTTCTTGGTGTGTCCTCGGTGCGGTCTGGAGAAGTTGGTGGAGCTCACATTGAAGACGAAGAACAACCCAGGCAACATCTTTATGAAGTGCTCTAGGAATCAGGTGAACATAAGTCTTGTAATAATTTGTGAGCTCCGTGCAGTCGGATCTGTCTTATTGCCATTGATAGCATGTGGATTAGGGTTAGATATCGTTTTAGGGTTTTTGCGCATGTAGAGAAGTTTGGACTAGGTGGGTTCGATTCTCGCTAATTTGGAACTTTCTTGTGCTGTGCAGGGATCGAATGGTTGCAGTTTTTTATGTGGCTGGATAAGTACCAAGATTACCTCATCGACATTGGAGTCCTTCTTGTCGACAGCACTTGCCCTATAAGATGCTATTACTGATCTTCTCGAAGAGACCTCCGAGCTGAAGGAAGCATATGGGACCATAAAAGGTGAGTTGAAAGGGTTGAAAACTGGAATGGCTGTGTTGAAGTCATTCTGCTGTGAGATGAATTCCAAGATGAACAAGCTCTAAACTGAAATGCCTGCCTTAGGCTTTGAGTTGGCAGCCAAGATGAACAAGGTCCTCAGATTTGGAGAGTTTCATATGCTTGAGAATGCAGTGGTTGTTGTTCTCGTTGCCCTACTTGTGATGGTGATGCTAGTTAAGTAGTGGCATGTGTGCCAAAATAATTTGTACTAGATGCTAGTTTAGTGACTGTAGTGTTTTGGATCATGACTTATTTTGTACTCTATGTTCAGATTCTAAATAGGCAATGTTTACTTGATGTTGAGCGAACTGAGATATGTTGAACACAACAATGTGAGATTTGATCTAAATAGAACCTGACACAGGATGCATCATCTAACTTAACATCATGTTCACCTCACAAATTGTAGAGTTCCAAATAGGGCAACGTTACTGAATTCACATCCCACAGACAGCTAGTACAGACCACATTACAATCTAGCAATCAAGTGAGTTCACATCTCACACAAACCCATTACAAAGTCTGACAATTTTGGGAACTTTCTTTGTAAAAGCACAAAAGATACACATGAAACCTTCACAACAATCGGGTCTTCTTCTTCATCCTTGGAGACATATTCTTAGCTGGCCTAGACCTGGCTGGAGATGTGGTGGTAGTAAGCAAAGATTGAGATGCTCCATCAGCCTTTGCACTTGCTAATTGTCTACTAAAACAAGCTTATTTAGTTACAATGTACATATCAACTAGTAAAGAAAGGACATTTTTGTTTCTCTAACCTTCTTGTGATAGGACCAGGACTGCCATTCAGTTGGGTAAGCATGCTGATTGCAACCCTAGGTGGTGTACATGTGGATGCACCTACAGTTCTAGATGTACTTGGACTAGTCTTCCTTGATGTGCTTGTTGTATTCCTTCTTGCTTTTCTTTTCCTCTGACACGGCTACATTAGTTGGAGTAAAACAAGGAAAAAGGATGGAAGAATTGCTATTGTACCTTTTTTATCCCATTGAAAGGATAATTAGCTTGCCTATGTCCTAGTTCACTGTACCTCTTGCACTTGTTCTTACCCTTTATTTGAAGGGATCCCTTCTCTAAGCAATCTTAATCTCAGTTTTCTAGGTCTTCCAGCAAATCTCTTGCCCAGTGGTGGTAGCAACTAAAATCCTGGATCTACCTTGGACCATTGGTTTTTATCTGTCATTGACTCTATTACACCTTGGTATGCAGTCTTAAATCTCTCTAGTGAGTAATAGTTATGCACATAATCCTCCAAGTTAATATTTCTTTGAGTTGCTAGAAACCTCGGTGCATGTTCACAAGATTTACCTATGTGCTGCCACTCAAGACAGATGCACCCATGTGTCCATGTCTTGACTACATGTGTCGGACCTCGGGTTAGCAAACCCAGATCCTCTGTGATTCCACCGCACTATTCCCTGGATCAGTAGATAGTGCTCACAGATACATTACTGTATATCAAAAACATACCATACGGAAGTGTAAATAATACAGTAATACTTACTCATGGGCCGATTGGGCCGAAAACAATAAAATGTAGCAGCGGAAACTCCATACAGGTGGGACCCTCAGGACTTGCCCGCAGGCAGCCAACTGGGGTTCGCGACCTAGTCCATGGCCTCTTCGTCTTCCAGCTCTGTCGACCCCTTTTTAGCGTAGCAGGGCTTGCCATTCTTATTCTTTCTGACTGAATGGTAGCAATTAAGCAAGAATGAGTACGATGATACTCAGCAAGCCACCACACAGGATGCAAATAATATTAGATGTAAAGCTGACAGGGGGGCTTGGGTTTCTTTTATTTGCTAAAAGCATTGTTTTGAAATTACAGTAAGTAAGAAAAATCTCCTGAGACGTAGCAATTTTAACTGAAACATGTTTTGTGAAATTGATTGTGAGAATGCGATAATAATTGTAGTGTAGGCTACATCCACCTTTTTACAGTGCATGGTTACCTCCACCAATGCTAGTTTTCGCCGCTGGAGTACATCTCTCCAGGAAAAGTTCAAAGTCAAAGTACATCTCTCTGATAGGTATTATCCCACCCACAAATGTTTTTGGAAATAGAACTAACTCGAGTAGGTTCCCATGTCCGCCCTTAACTGTGGGCATGGCTATTCGAATAGTTTACACTCTGCAGAGGTTGTACACTTTCACCACAAGAGATAAGTCATCTTAATAGCCAACATGCTTCCTTAGGCATGAGACCCAGATGGTTTATCACAAAGCCTTTACCTTACTCCAATTTAGCTAGATACCACCCCGCTGAGGTTTCACTGCTGAAGGGTTACATCTGCCACAGTTTGAAGCCCCATCTTGCGCCGTATGAGTAAACCAGTGCTCTGGCACCCATCTTCCGTGATGATATCTAAACTAAACCTTTGCAAGTTAATCAGCTAGGTCGTACCCATATAGACTTATGGTTGTACTGTTTTACACCAGGAGATCAGTACAAGATTCAGTCCTTAATTTGTCCAAGCGGTTCTTACCACAAACCACGGGTTCTCGTGCGACATCAGCACCATCCACTCCCACCAACCGCCCAGACAGGTAAAGCAGATTTTTAGGGTTTTGAGAAGCATAAAACAGTTGTAGCAAAATACTCAGCCACGTACATCCCATGACTGTCCCAAATCAAATTCTTATGTTTTAAAGATTGATGATCAGGGCAACTAGTGCCCTGGACTTGACAAGACTAGCATGGCATTTAATATGACTTATAGCTAGTAAAGTTATCATTAATATCTAGGGTGACAAGGATCAGGTGATTCAAATATCAAGGTATGGCATAGTAAATTTAATACAACATCAAGTGGGCATGTAGCTACCTTAAGCTTTAACATATATTTGCATAACAAATTAGGCATGCAAGTTGATAGTTTAAAAGAACATAGTTTTGCATAAAATGTAGGATTAATATGATCAAAGTGATGACTTGCCTTGCTTGGTGTATCATGGCCTTGATTGATCTAAGTCAAAGCCTACTCAGTCAGTGCTTATAATTTGCTGATCTTCGCGTTTACCCAAGTCTCGATCCTGTTCGAATCCGTCGCCTCGTCGAGTCTCCCGATTCTAATACGCGGCAAAGAAAAGAAAGACCAAATAAATCCAAACACTTTAAATGCCCGATTTAATTTAAATTATACATTTATTATGAATTGAGAATAGAAAGATGATTCGGATTAATGGGCTGGAAACACAGCGGTAGATGAATTGGGCAGGAGAATGAATTATCTAAGTAGCTTTACCGTGAGGGAAAATTTTAGGATGACGAGGATCAAAAATGAAAAAGAAGTAATTACAGGAATTATCCACTTTGGAAAAGGAAGTGGCCAGACTTAGCCGATTTGGGAAAGGCAAGGCTCGATCTTTTATTTGATGACTTTCTCTTTATTAATTTACATTTATCAAGGAAGTCCCGTGAGTCATATAGGACTTACGGACAGATAAAGAGGTTAACTGGGATAGCAAAGAGGGACAGAGCTTTGTGATTTTAAGGTGCGGGAGCTTTACATGAGATTTTTAAGTACTTAGGGTAACTTTGATATTTCATGTGGCAATACTTAGCTGAGATTGCAATAGCCAACTTAACAAACCATTATGCTAACGACTTAATTGAATGATGGGGTTGGCCATTTTAATCCAGTCGTTATTATGAGTAAAGTTAACCTTTCTGCTTGATCAACCAAACGGTTAGAAATGGCCAACGGTTATATTTTACTAAAAAGAGATGCTATGACTTTTTAGGGATATTCTTAATAAAGCTACTTCTTTTATTATTACTTATTCTCGACTATCGAATTTAAATCCTGAGATAATGATCGGAGACTTGGATGTGAGACAAAGATGAAGGAATGCTCTTTCTTGATTAAGACTTTATTAATCGTATTTTATTTGTTATCTTAATCTCAGTATTTTAAGATAATGCTAAAGTTTTTACTTCAAATATTTTAAGCATTTTTGGAAAGATAGCTCCCATGGTTTTAGAGATGAGCAGTTTACAGTCAATATTTTATGTGGCAAAATCTCATTACATTGATTTACTTAGTTTGCATAAATAGATTTAGATCGAGAGGTGGAAGATATCATTTAGACCTCTTGAGCTTTCGATAGAATGTGATATTAATGTTTGATTTGTTTGAACGCCAAATTTGATATTATTGTAATTATCTATATAAAGCTCCAAACATGCAACTTTAATTATTTAGGATCACTTCTATTATATTCGATTTGTAAAAGAGAATCTTCTAATTAGTTTCACAAATTAGGGTTTGACAGAAACATACATGTAATCCATGTAAATTTCCTTATCATTTGAACATAGATCAGGCATACTTTTGTATGAGAATTTATAAGTTAATTGGAATGTAGTTAACTCATGTTAGTTTTCTAATTTGATTGCACCAATATTTCCATTATGAATTCATTAGTAAGTTTCTCCTTATTGTTGCTCCCAAATTATTTTGATACATGCATGAACACTCCTTACACATAGACTGATCATGAAGCCAAAAGGGTGAAAAGGAGCTGCACTTTCTTTTGGAGTTAGGCCCACCTGACAGACACAGAGAAATGTGGGTGTCTTTAGCTGGCTGAGAGTAGAGCAGAAAAGGGGAAGCACAGCGAAACAGGGGAGGGGGAGTGGCGGCGGAGCCGTGCGGCGTCGCCGGTGAGGAGGGGCCGGAGTGGCGACGGCGACCGGTGAAATGAGGCGCCCAGGTGACGAGGAAGCTCGGGGAGGCGGCAGCTTCGACCGGGGTGGCGCCAAGGCGGCGGGCGGCGGCTCTAGGCGGCCGGCGGGGAGGAGGAAATGGGGCGCCGGAGGTCGGAGGAGAGAGGGAAAAAGGTGAGGTGCGCGTAGGCACGAGCAAGGCGTCGGGAGCTCACCTGAGCGGCTGAGTTGGCCGGAGGGCGGCGGAGGCGAGCCTGCGACGGAGACTAGGGGCGGCAGCGGGTGGCTCGCGCGGAGAGGTCACACCGCTGGGGAAGAGCACCGGCCGACCATGGGGGAAGCTCCGAGGCACCGAGTGGAAGCTCTCCCCGCGAGGAATCGACTCGGGGTTGACGGAGGAGGAGGCGGCGGCGGAAATAGTGACGGCCGGCGCAAGCTCGGATAAAGGTGGAAGAAAGGGGAGCAGGGAATGGGGGAGGAGGCGGACTCAAGCTACTTATAGGCAGGGGAGGGGAGCAGTGCCGGCATGGGCGACGGCGTGGGCAGGGCGTACGTCGGCATGGGCGGCTCGTCCGGCGGCCTGGGTAGCGGCATGGCGTAGGGGAGTGGCGCGGGGCTAGGCCGGTGGTAGGCTTCTGGCGCAGAGGTGACGGGGGGGGACCGGGGGCGGCGCGAGCTGGGCCGGCCAGCATGAGGACGGCGCGCTGAGGCGCGGGCCGGGCCGTCGGCCTGGGGGGGCGACGCCATTAACAGGGGAAGGAGGCGGGCGAAGACAGGGGGAGGAAGAAGAAGCCACGGCACCGGGTGGGCCAACGGCCAGGAGAAAAGAAAGGAACGGGCCGGGCGGAAGAAAAAGGAATGGGCCGGGGAAAGGAGAGAAAATGGCCCAGGCCCAAGAAAGATTTTGGGGATTATAATATTTTCTGAATTTTTAATTTTTCAGATTTAGATTTGTAATTAGGTTTTGAATTTGAAAGGTTGGTTCAAATTTTTGGATTCAACATTTTAAATTTAAGAGGGTCCAAATTTTGAGAGATAATTCTTAATCTCCCAAATTTAAATTTTCAGATGCGCAAATTGGATGGAATGATTTTATATTATTTTCAATTTCCATCCTTGGCTTTGAGTTTCCATATTCTAATTTAAATTTGAAATTAAGACTTCCGAGTATGTTTGGATTTTCTCAGTTTGATTTTTATTAATCGGGCATTTAGCAAGAAATCCAACTCGAGAAATTTGAACTTCGCCAAAAACTTTCGAGAAACACGGGATGAACCATTAAAAGATTTTATAATTTTCATAATTACACTAGTTCCCTAATTGGGATGTTACAACATGCCTCAATTAGTCATTGCTTGTATCCCTCACCTCTGCACTCCAATCAGCAGATCTACCAACTTTTAGGTGATCTAAGCCTCTTGTCCTGCTATCCAACTGGTGTGTGACAGCTGCTAGTATCCTACCTTGTAGTCTTGCTACAATCCTTCTAGTTGAACAACAGGCATGACAAGGATATAATAATCCTTAAATTATCATTTATTTATAAATAGTATTATTACGTCATTGTACTCTTGAGTATACCCTTATTCATAAGGGAGAAATTTGGCTAGTTGGTCGTAAGCCTTTTCTACGACCATTCTCTAGACGTAAGCCTTTTCTACGACCATGCTCTAGACGTAAGCCTTTTCTACGACCACCCTCTAGTCGTAAATTCTTCTACAACCAATTCATAGTCGTAAGTTCTCCTACGACCATGACATGGTCATAAGTTATCCTATGACCACTCTGTGGTCTAGACTCTTCTGTGATTAACCTGACTTCAACTGACTTGTCTATGATAACCTATTATATCATAGGTCTGTCTAACAAGATGGTTAGCATATGCATTTATTCTCTTAGATAAATGTGCATAACTTCTCTTTGACAGTAACCACTACACGACAAGTGAGATACTATGTCTCTCTGACAATAACTCTTGTCGGACAGTTATCACCTGAAACATTAAGACGTCTCTTGGCCTGGAACAACTACCTCCACTTTGCAAGATATATAAGGGTTGACGATAGGGAGAAGAAGGGAGAGACCTAAGGGAAAATATAAGTAGAGCAAGACGTTCTCCATTTCTTTCTCGATTGTAATCAGTTCATTGAGCTATAAGCACACAGGAGCAGGGTTGTTATTCTCCCAAGAGAAGGCCTAGACCTGTATAAAAATCCATGTGTCTTTCTCTATGTGATCGTAGCCAGGTCGGCAGAGATCCCTCGAATCCAAATAATCATATGTAAGATCAATACTAAAATATCGACAGTTTGCACCGTCCATAGGGAACATCTTTGTCGAAACTCCGGTAATTCCTTGTCGGCAAGTTCTCTTCTTTCTGATGTCCTTATGGCAGGAGAATGGAACGAGGATAATTAGTTTGACCTAGCTAGCTACGCAAATCTCGACATGGATGCCTGCTCCGACAACGAGCAGAGCATGCGTTCATCCGATGGTGAGGCTATCTCTAGATATCCATCACAAGATCCTGGAGATTGCACCACAAGTATAAAGCCATCGAATGAGAGGTAAACTCCATTGACCCTCCCCTTGTCAATAATCTTCCTAAGTGGTCGGAAGTTGCCATCTCCTTTGAGAAAAGTGACTATCCAATCCCTTCCACTTGACCAGGTCATTTTCTAATCATGGTCGAGCTATCATCAATAACTATTAAGTAAATCAAGTGTTAATTGATGGTGGTAGTTCTTTAAATATTTTGTTCGTAAGTGCTCTGGACGAGATGCAAGTTCCTCGTATTAGAATAAAGCCTGTACGATACTCATTCCATGGGATAGTACCAGGACCTTCAGCCAAGCCAATTGGCTAAGTTTCTCTACCAATTACATTTGATTCTCCAGGCAACTTCAGAACAGAGAAAATCTCTTTTGATGTGGTCGATTTTGACACGACGTGTAATGCTATACTCGGACGACCAACTATGGCATGTTTCTTGATTGTTGCTCACTATGCATATTGTTGTCATAAGATGCTAGGCCCCAAAGGAGTAATCACAGTCTGCTATGATAAAAAACTGGTGCTTACATGCGACTGCAAGTCCCTCGAGATGGTCGGCCAGTTACCAACTCAAGAAGCAAGCAAGGCGCTGCCTTCGACCAAGCACTCGAAGCATTGAAGTTGAACAAGCAAGTTAAGAAAGTTCCTCTGAATACAAAGGAGCCTTCGAAGACCGTTCACATCGGGGTTACTTCCGACCCTGCATAGGTAGGCGTCCTCATCACCTTCTTCTAGGCAAACGCAGATGTATTTACGTGGCAACCATCTGACATGCTTGGGGTTCCCAAGGAGGTGATCGAGTATAGGCTAGCTCTACGGCCTGACAAGAAGCCCTTAAAACAAAAATTATGGAGATTTGCACCTAATCGATGGGAAGCTATTAGGTCAGAATTGGACAAGCTGCTGAAAGTAGGCTTTATAATAGAAGTCAATCACTCAGAGTGGTTGGCTAACCCTGTAATGGTAAAAAAAAGCTAATAGTAAGTGGCGTATATGTATAGACTATACTGATCTAAATAAAGCTTATCCAAAATATGATTTCTCTCTTACTCCTATCGATCAATTAGTTGATTCTACTGCTGGTTGTGAAATATTAAGTTTTCTAAATGTATAATCTACTTACCATTAGATTAGTATGTCTCTAGAAGATGAAAAGAAGACCACATTTATTATGCCATTTGAAATTTTTTGCTATGTCAAAATGCCATTTGGTTTGAAAAATGATGGTCCTACTTTTCAATGTTTAATGCAATTGATTTTTTCACTTCAACTAAGCCAAAATTTGGAAGCCTATGTTGATGACCTAGTCATAAAAAGCATCAAATGACTTGATCACATTTCAGACCTACAAGAAACATTCAATAACCTCAGAAAACACCGCTTAAAACTCAATCTTGAGAAGTTTGTGTTCGAAGTTTCTTTGAGAAAATTGTTTGGATTCCTTGTTTCCACAAGTGGTATCGAGGCAAATCCTAAAAAGATAGTGATCATTGAGCAAATGTGCCCTCTGACCACTAAGGAAGAAGTCTAGAAGTTTACAGGGTGCATGACAGCTTTAAGTCATTTCATCACACGACTGGAGAGAAAAGGACTTTCTTTCTTCAAAAATTCTAAGGAAGTATGAGGGATTCAAGTGGTCAAAAGAGGTTAACAATGCCTTCAAGGATGTCAAGAGATATTTTATGAGTGCACCCGTTCTGGTTTCTCTGAAACCAAAAGAGACTCTCTTAATATATCTAACTACTACGCCATAAGCAGCAAGCACAGTACTAGTCCTAGAGCGCGAGAACATCCAATAGCCAATTTACTACGTAAGTAAAGTTTTATATGGGCCTAAGGATCGCTACCCTCGGGTTCAAAAACTTTTATATGCCCTCCTCATATCTTCAAGAAAATTGAGGCATTATTTTCAGGCACACAAAATTATTGTGTTGTCTGATTTCCTTTAGGAGAGGTCCTCTAGAACAAGGAAATAGCGGAACACATGGCAAAATGGTCAGTCAAGGTAGGGGAATTCGACCTCCATTTCGTGTCCCAAACAACCATTAAATCCCAGATCTTGGTAGACTTTGCCACTGCATGGACAAATCCTGAACCTATTCAGGATCCTAGTAAAACTCCCATGACTAGTGGATGATGTACTTTGATGAATTGCTTACGCTTAGTGGCTCCGGGAATAGGGTGGTCTTGGAATCTCCTACAGGAAAGACCTTAAAGTATGCCATTCAATTAAACTTTTTAGCCACCAATAATGTGGCCGAATATGAAGGTTTGGTTGCTGGTATACGAACAGCGAAAGTGTTCGAGATTCATCGACTACTCGTGAGAGGAGACTCTTAACTAGCTGTGAACAAGGTTGAAAAAGAGTACCAAGCTCTAATTTGACCACGTCTCAGTACTTATTGGAAGTCAGGAAGCTTGAAAAGCATTTTTTCGATTTCGAGATACAATATATCCCACGAAAGGATAATTTTCTTGCTGACTAGTTGGCTCGAATGTATTCTTCTTGATCACTAGTACCGAAAGGGGTCTTCTTAGAGCAACTTCAGAAGCCGTCTCTAGTTGAAATACTAGAAACAACTCCGAATGAAACAACCTCTCTAGAGTACAAGGATACCTGGGTAGGACCCATCTACGAGTATTTTCAGAAGGGTACAGTACACGAGGATGATCTCGAAGCAGATCATTTATCCTGTAAGGCCAAAATATATACTTTGGTCGATGGGGCACTCTATAAACAGAGTATTTAAGGGGTTCTCATGCAATGCATATCACAGAAAGAAGGATTACATCTCCTTCATGACATACATGGGGGCATATATGGAGCGCATGCTTCTTACAAAACGTTGGTCAGAAAAGCCTTCCAGCAAGGTTTTTATTGGCCAACAGCCCTCAATGACACTAAAGAGCTGGTTAAGAAATCTATACAATGCTAGTTTTATAGCAAACAAATACACCAACCGGCTCAGACTCTTCAGACTATACCTTTATCTTGGCCTTTTGCGACCTAGGGTCTTGATATCCTAGGACTGTTCCCAAAAACACCAAGGGGCTTCGAATTCCTTTTTGTGGCTATTGACATGTTCACAAAATGGATTAAAGCCAAACCTATCACTGGGATGACAACGGAAGCCACTAAGAGGTTCATGAGGAAGAGTGTGATTACTCAATTTGGGGTACCAAGTCGAATAATCACAGTTAACGGTAAGCAATTCTCAGGTTCAAAGTTTTAAGAATTTTATAAGAAATTGGATACCAAGTTATGTTATGCCTTTGTCACCCATCCTTAAAGCAATGGGGCAGTTGAAAGGGCAAATGGCCAAATAATGCAAGGAATTAAAACTCGAGTCTTCGACTAGCTTATAAAGTGCTTAGGGGATTGGGTACAAGAATTACCTTCAGTATTATGGGCTATTCACACGACTCCTAGTCAAGCGATAGGTGAAACTACGTTTTTCCTAGTTTTTGGGGCTGAAGTTATACTTCCTCTGGAAATAAAGATTCGGTCAACAAGAGTTAAAAATTTCAATGACTCCAACCAAGAACAACTTCGAGCAGCTGACATTAACTTACTCGAAGAGAAGAGGAATCAAGCCTTAATCCATTCAGTAATATATCAACAAGCCATACGTAAATACTATGATCGTAAGGTCCAATCTCGCAGCCTTGCTGTAGGTGACTTGGTGTGAAAGAAAATTCAAACCCAATCTAGTCGAAACAAACTTTCCCCTAGGTGGGAACGTCTTTACATAGTGGTAGAAGTTACACAACCAGACTCAGTACGAATTGCCTTGGAAGACGGTCAAATCCTCTCAAACTCTTGAAATATCGATCAATTGCGTAAATTTTATATATAATATTTCTACTCTTTCAATAAAGTATTCAGTTTTTATTCGATCTTTGTTGTCATACATTGAGTAAAGATTTCTTTTTATTTGTTCGACTACTTTTTGTACATTCAATTTGTTCAACCTGATTGGAGAAGGATACATCACCTAGTCGAAGTCTTTCATCTCTACATGTGATCATGCCCACTAGAAGGAACTTCCTAGCATTGTACTATTTTTAACTCTTGCTATCAACACAAAACAATTGAGTTAACTGAGAAAAGTTGAACAAATTTCAAAGAAGGAACTTTTGAGTGTTTATCCTATTATCATTTATGCCTTCAATTTGATTAACCCGGTCAAAGAAAGATAACGTCATCTAGTCGAAGGCTCTCCTTTCTGCATGTGGTCCTGCCCCACTAGAAGAAACTTCTTAGCATCGACTCGTTCCTAACGTTTGCTACCAGAACATGATAATCGAAGTTGATAATGATAGTTAGATGAACTGCTCCATTTGTTACAAACCCTATTTCATAATATTTGCTTAGTTTATCCATATAAACTAAGTAAATAGTCAGGAGTCAGGATAGAGTTATCAATATAACTTCGATTCTTAGTCATAATTTAACTTTCTTTCAATTCCTTTTTGTCTTACGAGTACTAAATACTCAATAAGATAATTTGCGGGAAAATGAAGACTTAAATTTCGTTAATAAAAGACTTGTCTTTACAAGTTTTCTCTTACAAGCTACTATGACGAAGAAGAACCAATCTGCATCTCCTCCGCAACCTTCCATGAGACTGGCTCTATTTCTTCAATCAGGCAGCATGCCTCTGCTTCAGAGCAGATGAAGTCATGCTCGATTGGTTGAAGACTAAGGGTTTAGTCACATGCCTTGTTTCGCCAAGGCATAACTTATTGCATATTTAACTGCCTCTCGTAATGAGTCAGCCACATTAGGGCATGATGTGGTGCCTTTGAATGTAGTTAGCCACATCAGGACATGCTTCCAGCACCTTATTCATGTGGTGATCAAACACCTTTGTCATGTATGCTCTAACTGCAAGCCACATGTGCTAAGAAAATTCACCATGAAATTTCTTCACAAAATTTAGCATGAGATATCTGAAACGCTTTCTCTGCTCAACTTGTGGGAAAACCTCCTTCACTGTATTTTTTAGTCCCTTGCAAGCATCTGTGCACACTGCCAAAACAGAAGGATCACCTATTGCATCCTTCAGTTGTGCCATGAACCAGGTCCAATTGCCCCCACTTCAGCATCAATGGATCCAAAAGCTACTATAAACATACAGTTATGTCCATCTAGAGCTGTCACTACAGCTAAATGCATATTCCACTTGCCATTCAGGGCTGTTGAATCTATACTAATGTATGATCTACAAGCATCCACAAAACCCTCAATGCAGAGCCTAAATGCAATAAAGAATCTATGAAGTACACATTGCCTTTAACACTTTTTGTGTTTATCTCTATAACACTTTCAGGAGACCTTAGTTCAGTCTCAGCCTTGAAGTTGTACAATAGGTGAAAGCTTTCTTCCTAGCTGCCATGAATATTATCCACTGCTCTATATATCCCCTTCTAAATTGTATCATATCCAATTGTCACATTGTACTCACCCTGTAGCTTTCCTTGCAGCTCCTTGGCTCCCATAGTAGGAGTCCTTAGGACAATTAATGTCCTATTTGCCACCCAAGCCTGAGATGCCATACTACTTTTGATCCTACTACTTGATACACATGTATGCGGACCAACTAGCTTTTTTTACCTGTAGAAAATAAATAAAGCGATAAGTACAAGAGAAACAACAACTACTTGAACATAAGTACATGCAGAAGTATTAGTACCCTGATAATTCTATTATCTGGCAACCTGTGAGCTACAATCTTTCAAGGGCATCCTTCATCTATATAAGAGCCTACAAATCTGGTAGGGTCAAAAAATTTTGTGGCCATGTCAAATTCCTCATTTATGCCTTTTGGCCATTCTGAAGGCATTTGTTAGAGAAAGTGTCACCAATCTCAATATTTGGATTATCCTTATCATACATAATATGTTGCTCCTCGAGTATGTCAGCATCCACTAGGATAGTTGCACCATGAGTGTCATCAGGTGAAGCATCTATGCCAGCGCCACCACTAGCACATCAGCAGCTCTTACATCCTCATCCCTCAGGCCTAGAAGAACATACATTTCCTCCTCGTTCATAGGAACATCCCTCTCCTCCTTATCATAAGCTTGAGTAATCTGAGGAGTTGACCAATCCACCACACCTTCCAAGGACCACACACTTCCTCTACCCTCTGCTTCTTGGACCACTGGTGTTGCAGGTGGAATAGAGGGTCCAGCTACTAAAGTAGTATGCACTGGACTATCGACATTGGTAACACAGCACTGGCTCAATTGGTGACCACGAATATCCATAATTTCAACAAAAAAGCAAGTCCATTTCACTTGCCATCGGTCATTGAATGCCTGCATCATCTCAAAGGAGTGATGGATCCTTTCTACCAAACCAGTGTTCCTATCATTGTAGAAAAATGGGCTTCTTGGCATGGCCTCCAAATTGTCTTGTGACGCAACTATTTCTGTAGCATATCCAATGTGCACCCACCATTAACAACCCATTCTAGATCTTGACATCAACTACACACTGGTTTTCATCATCACACCACGCAATGTATAGCAAAACTCTAACATCTACTATAAACGCCCTCTCCAGATCAACCCTAAGCGGGAATGCGAAAAAAATTGAGTTATGGGCGTACTACTCTCATTGAACACAAAACCAACCAATAAAACACACAATAAAGGGAAGTTTACGTACCCCTCGGGGGCCCATCGCGCGTGCAGCTTTCAATCCCTCAAACGCAATCAAGATCTACGAAACGCCCTACAATTCCATGAATCAACCGAAATATTCGAAGGAAACTAGAGAAGGAAACTGCAAAGAAGAAGAAAAACGGATTACGAAAAGGGATGTTACCTTCTGTGCTGGCGTACATGTGCCACCGCGCCGCCTGGAAGTTCGCCAGCGTCGGGAGAGGAAAGGCAAGGGAGAGCGAGATGGAGACTGGTTCGGTCGGGTTGGACGTCAGGGCCCGACCTAGGCACATAACGATGGCAAGGGACAATCTGGTCATTTCCTTCCAAAATGGATCAAAATTCAAAAAGGGCAAACTAATAAGTAGCACATGAAGTGCGGAGTAAAATCTCTGCTACTGTGTAATAAAGCATATTTTACCAATAACGCTTTAACTTGAAACAAATAATCAATTATCCCCGCAGTTTGTCCTCTTTTCTTTTTCCTCTCACGTCCTCTGTCTTCTGTTGTCTGCAGTGTTCAGAATCATACTCGATGCTACACCTCCAGAAGCACAAACAGCTACTGTACAATTTATACTCTTTCAGTTGTACCGGAAAAGAGAGCAGAAGAAATAAGGGAGAGAGCCAAGCGATGCAGAGATTGGTCCATCTGCAAAACCATTCAGTCCTCACATGATGATTGACTGAAAACTCGGGTAAAGTGCAGATGAGAGCAATATGTTATACTTGGCTTTGAAGGTCAGGAAAAGTACATCCCTTTATTTCTTTTCTTCTTTTGCCCCTTTCAACACAAGTTATATAGTACATGTTTTCGTGGAGGATTTGTGGTATGGATGAATGGTCATTAGTTTGTAAACCGTGATAAGTTGGTTACGAAAACGGTGAAACTTTTCAGAACGCGGGAATTCCACAAGAAACAGTTAAACCCTCCAAAAGCCTCTGTTGTTGTGAATCATCCAACGGTAGGATCCAAGGAATGGCGACAGCAAACAAAGTACAGGTTAAGATCAACGAGCTGCAGATGACAAGACTGCTCATGGGCACAAAGATGTTGACAGGGCAAGATGCCAAGACGACCCTAGGAGCACGGCATATGCCAGTCAGTATGAGTGGAACATCACTCCTGGTGCTGACTGAAACCCGAGTGAAAACGAGTGATTCTTGTGGGAGTCAGACGGGGTGGCAGCGTTGTCGACCAGTTTTTGCACGCCGGTCATGTACGACAGAAACGCGAGTTACGAGAGAAAAGATCGATGGCTTCTGACAATACTTACGGTCGTTTTCGGCAAGCACTGGCAGTTAGAGGTATGTGTTAACAAGCCATGATTACTTTTTGCTCCGTAATGGAAACAATGATGTCAGTTTAACAGGTATGATGTGTGCACCAAAAAGGTTATCATGTTGATGCTCAAAAGAGCATGACCCATTGGATGGTTTAGATCACAATGAACCATCATCATGTTCAGCAATTACCAGATTCTGCTGCATATTCTATTGAAATAGCACTTGCAGCAAATAATAAGAGTTGAACAATTGGGTGTTTCTACAAAATAAGAGTTCAATTGGAGCATATACACTTGCTGAAAATAGAATGCAATACATCATGTTGCCTAAAATTCCCTCCCTTTGGGGGTAGAACTGATAAAAAAATATACAGTTTCAGAAGTACTACATTTGAGCAACAATGGGGCACAACAGTGCATGCAAAGGTCTTGGAGGATACAGAGCATGATGGGCTTATTCTTTTCAATTTATGATTTATAACTTTTTTCAAACAAATAAATGGAACGGTTTTTCCGTCGCTATTTCGAAGTGGATTATCATGATAGCCTTTTAAAAGCGGTTTATCGGCTTTTGATTTATCCACACAAGCGCTCGTATTAGGACCAAAAGCTATAAGTCGCAATCATAAACTATAAAACAGCCCAAAAGAACAGGCCAATAACTGGATCTAATCTGACCAAAAATGGCAGTAGAACTGAGGAACCAATAGAATTGCATTTGCTTCATTTTTTAACCACCAGTGCAGTAGGAGAAGAAGGCACAAACAGGTTAGGCTATAAAGCAGAATGATAAAACACACCAATTTTTAGTAAAACACACCAATTTTTAGTTTCTGCATGTTCTTGTTTTAGATCTAGTGCAGACGCTAGCAGGCGGTCGTTCTGTAAGTCTGTTCTGCGCAGTAGGGCTGACTATTCGCTGTAACATGCCTTCTGTTCCTAGTAGCAGGCACATCATGGATATGCTTCCCTTCGTATGTAGTTATCACAGCATCTGGTTCCTGAGAAGATCTCTCAATATGCTTCTTTACATCGCATCCTTGGTAAGTGCATTTGTAATAACTCCTACATGGTGCAGACAGAGTACATAACTCAGGTTCATAGAATTTTTCAGTTCTCAAAAACACTAAATTTCGATTTGAAGTAAATTGTCCGTAGCGGTAGAAGATTTATGAAAAATAAGAAGATAAACTCACCAAACGTACAATTGATAAGCATGCAAATCACTCACGATCTTGTGATGGCAGTAACTATTGCCAAAAGAACTATAGGACAAATGTTTTACTATTATTCAAAGAGATTAGTTTGACAAAATATATGCCAAGTTTTCCCTCACCAAAAAATTTTCAGAATTACAGAAGAAACAAGAATTTTCGTTTGGCTAACTACGTATGTAATAGTCAATCTCATTCGACCACATCAGACCATATATCTGTTCTTAAATAATCTACCGGATAGCATTCTTCGTAGCAACTGAATATTGTCAGATTAACAAGGCATGGATTCTTTGGCAAATAATTTCAAAATTAATTCACTTACGCGAAGCAACATCAGTCTATCATGCCTGTTAAGCTTGTTAGGTATATGTTTCTCTTGAATGAAAGGTAAAACCATTTTTTGGGTATTATTGCAAGACGAATGTCCCACGTCTGTTCAAGTGTAAGTGAGCTATCTGGAGTTGTAGTTCTCAATGACAACATCAAGCTGATGCCAAAGAACTAAACTAGCTCCGACATTAACTAATTAGTAGTTTAAGACACCTTTTACATCCATAATTGTGTATATGATATGATACGTTCTTCTAAGATATGTTTAAGCAAACAACCTGAAGGATCCAACAATAACACGAGTTATTTTCATAGCTGTTCTGACTAAATGATTATGGGTCTACCTTGGGCGAGGATTTCCTTTCACCACTTTCTGTCCATACTTGCGCCACCTATAGCCATCATCCAAAAGATCAACATCACTGGTTGTACTCACGATAATCTTTTGACCTGGAGCTGGTGCATTCCTGCACAATATAAAATAACGACAGTAAGTTAGAAACATGCTAATAAGGAAGTCTAGAAGAACTCACAAAGTTCCACATAAGGACGTTCTGTTTGGTTACAGGAACTACCTTTCATCTGTATTGGCATCACCAGCAGCTGCATCATCAGTTCGTATTTCATCATCAACCTCTTGCTGGCTATCACATGAACCAGACAATTGCTCATCTCCCTCTTCTCTCCTTGCCATTAAACACCCCGCCATGGTGCCATTTGAAGTTATAGGCCTTCCATAACAATCTAGAAAATCTGATTGTGATCTGGTTGAAGCATCCGCATTGCCATTGAAATAATCTAGTTCATTCGATAAACCACCAGAATCTCTAAACCTCCTTTTTGAAGGACGTTCATGACTGTGCTGACCTCTATAAATTATTTGAATAATTCGTCCATCTGCAGAGTGCTGAACATTTTTCCTGACCAGACAGTTCCTATGGGTGCATTTGTAGTAGCTCCTTGGATACTCCCCACCCTTCACTGCCTTCTGCCCATACTTGCGCCAACTGTAGCCATCATCAGCAGGTCTGTCCAGGGTGATAGATGAATTTTGGAGTCCTTGTAGAACCCCAGTTGATACAGTCTTGATATTATCTGTATGTGATGGCAAAGTCGGCATTTCCTGCATTGATGCCGCAATTACAGCAGAACTGACATGTTGGGATGTCAGCTCTGAAGTCGCCAATGAGAAAGAAAAGGAGTTATCTGCTTGGTGGAGTATACTGTAGTTAGAATGGGCTACTTGAGCTGTTAACTGTGCTAGGTCCTGTTTATGGAACATTTCAAAGTTTTCCTGCAGGGAAAAAAATATACATAGCATTTTCAACTGAATATAGTTGCAAGGGATAATGTTGAGATAACGTCCTACTGATGCCTCGAACTCAGACGCTCAAACTAAATCGATCCCAAACCTACTCCACCATCTCAAGAACACTCAACAAAGGTTCTCAAGAACATTCGATACAGGTTCTCGAAAAGGAAAAGGGACGCCAACACAGCATCTGCTGCTGTCGGCAACACAGAAGGTTCATATCAACCTGAACAGTTGCCAATTTACCATGGACCCCGGTTCTTGAACGTGCAACGCAGGCCATTCGTCACAACCCCGCTGGACAAGCTGCTCCACCTTTTGGCCCAGGACCATCGTTCCAATTAAGGAACAGGAGTTTGCGAGCTACAGCGCACAAACTCCAATTACACGGCGCACATCAACTCAACGGCGCTTGGAACAGTAGACACAGTAGCACAATCCTACGACGAGACCATGGCCTCCTCTACAGTTCTGCACTGCCTAAAATAGCAAATGCGGAACGGAGCTGGAAAAGGCAAAAAAAAGTCCAATTTTTGAATACCAATTCAGAACCTGTAGTATACCAAGTGACGGAGTAATTAAAAAACCAAAACAACAACGAGCACAAGCGCGCGTGGGGGTTGAGACTTGAGACCTGGGGGTACCCGAGGAGGGCGGTGGCGGAGAGCGGCGACGGGGAGGGGAGCTGCGTGGGCGAGCCGCCAAAGAAGCTCGGAACCGCCGCCGCCGGCGACGGCTCGTCGGGGAATAGGCTCCCGGCGAGGAGGCTTTCCAGGGCGGGGAACCGCGGGCCGGAGAGTGTCGGGGACGGGGGTGGGGTCCAGAGGCCGCCGCCGAGACCCTGCCTGGACGCCATGATGGTTGGGGGAGGGGGGGGGGGGGTTGAGCCGGCGAGGTTAGGAACGGGTGCAGAGCTGCTACGGAGTGGCGAATCCTCCCCTCCGCGGGAGCGAGTAATTGTGCGGCTCGAGCGCGAGAGACGACGAAATCGCAAGGACAGAAAGATTTGTATGCGAGCGACACGTCCCTCTCTTTCCAAAAGGCGGGGACATGATGCTCCAAACGGCTTAACGCTCCGGTTTTTTTTCGCTTCTCAAATTTTTTTCTAGTTATTTAGTTTTTTGTTTTGCTTTTTCAGTTTTCCTTTTAATCCTTTGTATTATCCGTAATAATATAACTGTTTTTCTTTTTCATATTTTCTTATTTTTTAGCTTTGATAAACTAACAGCCACTACAAGTATTTGCAGCTAAAAGCAAAAAATCAAAATCAGGAGTCGAGGCTTAAAAGCCATTTGAAGCAACCCCTAATTTTTAAACTTAAAAACCGTTTACTTGTCTTCAAAATATCAAAACGAATACAAAGCACATCGGTAGACTTTGTTTTATAAGTGATTTTGGATGATGTGCTTCTCACATCATTGAGGCCGCTCTAACAGGTTCTCAGCTTAAGCTTTTTGATTAAAATTACAGTATAGTGATTTTTTTCGAGCCATTCAATTAAAAAAATAAAAAAACATCATTATACTATCATAGATAATGCAAAGGAATAAGAGGAGCCGCTCTAACAGGCCCTCAGCTTCTGGTTTCTGATTAAAATTACATTGTAGCGATTTTTAGTTTTTCTGAGCCATTCAATTAAAAAATAAAAAAACACCGTTATATTATCACAGGCAATATAAAAGAATAAATGGGAAAAAGAAAAAATTAAAATTAAAAATCAGACATATTTTAAATAGCTTATGATTTATGAGAACTGAAAGTCAAAGATTTTTAAGTCGCAACGCCTTTTCCATGTTGTCTGATGCTAACCTGACTCACATGTTAGGTCGTTCTACCTTATCTCTCTTCTCACCATGGTATCAAGTTGAATGATGTGACAGGCAACATAGTTGATAATGTGACAGCCCGTGGTGATCGGTTCGGCTTAAAAGCTCATGGCTTATGGCTGAAAACATTGTAGCTGACAGAGACTTATTTAGCATAATTAAATTAAAAAATTTAAAAATATAAAAAATATGTTAGCCCATTACGTATAATACAAATAAATACGGGAAAAAAGAACCGGCAAAAAAGCTCAACAAAAAGCCAAAAGTTCAGAAAAAGACGAAAATTATGAATAGTGAAAAATAAACCAGAAGCCGAAGCCGAATTGATCAGGGAGACGTAAAGTAATTGGTTTTGAAGTTTTTTTTTTGGGAGAATGGTTTTGAAGTTGAAGCCGGAAATTATAGCCAGGAAGAGTTAATCGATCAAAATGGACCTTCCGAATTTGGATGCATTTGCATATTTCCTTGTTAAAAAAAATTGATGAAAACCAATGACCCTATTTGTTTGGCTTTTTTCTGTGGTTTTTCACTCTGCTTCTCTGTTAGTAAAACAAATAGAGGATAGTTTCTTCAAACGGCTTCACCTCTCCAAATGGCTTCTCAAGCATAAAATTGTTTATATTGTCTCGTCAGTATCTCCGCCATCCATTGTATTTTAAAAAACATAGTCAAAAGATATCAACCACAGTTTTAAAAAATAAGATCAATATTTTATTAGGCTTTTCTAGGTTTCAAGCCCAAGGTAGTGGCCAAGCTCCGGTCAAGCACTTTGAGGTCGGATCTAATTTATTAATCTAATTTCTAGGCTAAAGGCTTTGAAGGAACTGAGCTATCTCGGTCGGTGAGAGGTATGAGTGGACATCTTCACCGCCTAGGATTAAATCCTCTTAGCTCATGAATACATATTCTTTTTAATTGAATTAGTACCTAGTTCTTTCCGGAACCCGCTCCAAATGGATTAAGTTTCTGGTTTCTGTCTTTGTCTTTTGACTGAAATTGCACTGTAGCGATTGCTAACTTTTTTGAGTCATTCAATTAACAAAATTAAAAATAATAAAGAAATAAAGAAAGCCATTATATCATCACGGATAATGCAAAGGAACAAGGCAAAAAAGTCAAAATTAAAAGTTGACATGTTCCGAGTAACTTCTACCTTAAATAAGTCGAAAGCCAATTAAAAACCAGAAGTTGAAACTGTTTGAAGCGGGCTTAGTATCCATCATTTTAGCCCAGGCTAGTAGTTGAATGAATTTTTGCCATATATAGCTCATTTTCAATGCGTATTTGCAGAAATAGCTGTATGCGAGCGGTGTTAACAAAAATAGCGCTTCTGTCGTCCGGTCACCAGGCGGTAGTGCCTGACATTCGACACCTGCCTTTTTGTGGCAGACGGTAGGTGATTAAGCCAGCTTAATTACCTATGTAAATTTGTAATTTTATGCCATATTTGTTTTAATTTTTAAATATAGCAAATGAACTCAAAAAATTACAATATTTTTTAGGAGCTTCCCAAGGCATCGTGGTATGTTGTATAATTCTTTCATAATTTTTTTCGGTCATTTGCTACCTCTATAAAATTCTTGGAACGACGCATAATTAATCGAATGATTAAGTAGTTATGCATCGTTCTAAGAATTTTGAGAGCTAGCAAATGGTCGTGAAAATTACACAATTTTTGGTAGAGCTTCCTGATGTAGTGTGCTATGTTGTGTAATTTTTACGTAATTTTTCACACGAATTTGCTACCTCTAAAAATTATTTGAGCGGCATACAATTAAACATGCGATTAAACACTAATGGCCAGGGGATAATGGCCTGCCGCCTGGCCACTGTGCAGCAGGTGCCCCACACCCACTATGCGGCAGGCCATTAGCCCTAGGCCATTAGTGTTTAATCGCCTGTTTAATTGCGCACCACTTCAAGAATTTTTAGAAGTAGCAAATGGCGCGAAAAATTATGAAAAAAATTACACAACGTAGCAAGCTGTCTCAAAAAGCTCCTCAAAAATTTCGTAATTTTTCATAACCATTTGCTACCTCTAAAAATTCTTGGAGGACGTGTAACTATATTGGTCATTAGGGCTAATTGGAGGGCTAATCACCTACCGCCCTATTACCGGACGGTAGGTGACCTGTCGTACAATGACCGGGCGGCAGGCGACTTGTCACCCGGTCACCCCACAAATGGTGGACGCAGCTCGTTTGCTATATATAATAACTCCTACAAATATCGAAATCGTACAATTTTTTAGCAAGATTCACAGTGGATAAAATTACCAAAAATTACATAATCAAGTATGTTATGTCAAGAGACTGCATATAAAATTTCATAATTTTTTGAGCTCATTTGCTATATTAAAAAATTCAAACAAATAATATGAAAAATTAGTGCAGATGATTAAGCTGTATTGTTTGGCTATAGGACGACATGCCATCAAAGTGGGCCAAGGTGGCGGGGCAACAGTATGGGACGACATGCCATCAAAGTGGGCCAAGGTGGCGGGGCAACAGGCCTACCATCTGGTGACAGGCTTCCTGCCGTCTGTTGATGGGATGGTGGACTGGGTGGCAGGCCCACGCGTCAGCTTTGCAGCATTGCTGTTCGGCCACCAGACGTCAAAAGCGTTATTTTTATTAATACAGTCTACGTACTATTATTTTATAAATACAGATATAAACAGTGTCATGTATAACAAAAACTCGGAGTTGAATGAATTAGTCAACGCACATCCATCCTACGGTTTAGATAACACAGAATTTATAGGATCAAATTACAGAAAATCCACGAATAACCCACTACTCATATTTTCGGAGAACCTAATTCTGGTCAGTAACCAGTCAAACCAAACCAGGTGCCGCTGTAGTCCTTTCGAAAGAGTAAAACATGTCAACCAACGAGGAACGATGTACGTCACCACTCACCAGATATATATATAGCAGTTAGAACAGTCATGATGACTTCAAACGGAAAGGAGGTGAAAGGGGATGAGATAATCTGCCAAAATTTGCAGGTGGAAGAATAGCTAGCGTACATCACTCGACCGAATGTTGCGGCCAATAACCCATCGCGAATGCTTAGAATTAAATACAGATAATCCAATAAACTATTTTTAAAAAAGCCATCCGATAAACCATTTTTAAAAAAACAGTAAAAATACAAATAAAAGCCATCAACCATAATCAAAATACATCAGCAACAACCCCAAAAGAACATAGACATAGGCTGAAAAAAATTTGGCCTACAGTTTCCACCGTTCCAAATCAATTATTGATATGACATCAGGCAGAGGGCATAAAACCATAGAAAATACAGGGTCCCAAATGTCATGATAGGTAGCGGTAATCACCCAGCAATCACTGCACTCGTGTTACTTCGGCAAAAGCCAGCTCAAGCTAGGTGAATTTCTTGGTACAATTCCCTCTCAATACATGTCTTTTTTTAGTTTTAATTTGATATATAATGGATCCGTCCATTTCGAGGCCTTCACTTAAGTTACTTCGGGCCAATGTCCTTCAGTGCGCAGATCTGCTCCTCCCCCATGGCAGACATGACGGTCACCACAAGGTCCTTCCCTTCCCCAAATCCAGCCTGAATCTGAATTACCAAGCAGATTTTATCAATTAAACATTTTGGACAATCTTATCACACAGAAAGCAATGACTGGAATCAGAAATATCACAAGTCAGGTGGATCAAGAATGCACAACTGATGAAGCAAAAGTAAACATGACAGCAAAATAAAGGTAAAATATCCTATGCACTTAAGTTTGTAGTGCACTCATCGTGCATCCCAACTAAAAAATGTCACGAAAAATTTTGAAAAAATTTCTATTTGTATTCCGTCGTTTACTTTACCTATATATAACATATAATGAATTTGAACTTAAAATTTTATATATAGTTAAAAGTAAGTTTAGAAATATATGTAAAATTTTTTAGAATTTTTTGTGACTTTTTTTTAGTTGAGGTGCACAGTGAATGCACCACAAGCTTAAGTGCATAGGATATCTCTACTATTATATAAAGAGAAGTCGGTGGTCATCGGTGCATTCTCCCTCCTCTCTTCTCAGCTGTCTGATCTAAACACAGGAATCTTGACCATCTATATCCCCTCTCTCGCGCTAACTGTCCCTCCTCTCCACTTCCACCTTCGGTTATTCTGTTCTCATTCTCTACAGAACTCTCCCGCGCTCTCTCCCTTGCAGACCTATCACCTCATCTCCCCCTCTCCCTCACCGCCCACCGAGCATCTCCCCACCGCCACCACCCCATCTCCCCTCTCCCTCCTCACTGGCCACCGGGCCTCTCCCCATCGCCGCCACCCCATCTCCCATCGCCCCTTGAACCAAGATTTTTCGCTATACGAACTGTGCGACGAAGCGATTTGGTGGCACGACGCTCGTCGGCAGCGGCAGGTGGATCGGAAAGAAGGGCGCTCGGCGATGGCAGCCAATGGATCCGAGAGACATGCTCGGCAACGACAGCCGATGGATCTAGAAGGCAGCGATTGATGGCGGCCAGTGGATCCGAGAGACAGGCGCTTGTAGACAGCGGCCATTGGATTCGATGGCCGCCCCTGCTCCCTCCTCGCCCCACACCCCGCGGCGCTGCGTCGCCATGGTTCTCCTCCCCTACCGCACCCGCCCCTACTGTTGCGTTGCTCGGTGCCGCGCGGTAGCGACGGCTTCCTCTTCTTGTGCCCGCCCACATGGCTCTCCCCTTGCCGCCGCCGCCCAGTGGTCGCTCCCGCGGTGAGCCTCTCTACCTCCTCCTGCTCTTTGCTCAGAGCCCGTCGCGCTGTCAGGCGCTATGGTCGAAACTTCGAGTTGATTAGATGCGCTGTGGTTGAAGCTTCAAGTTGATACGCTGTGGTTGTTACAACTAGTTTATGTGTGCGGCCGCTACGAGCAATGTGTGTTAAGTCATTACGACCAGTGTGTGTTGTCAGAGCGACCGCAGTTTGTGTGTAGTCGTTACGACTAGGAGTAGCTATGGTCGTAGTAGTAGCGCCCGTGGCCATGATCGTCCTTCACTATCACTCCACGATGTAGTGTACATAAGTGGTATCTAACTCCTACAAGTCAGAATATGTAAGAGTCAATAAGTATATGTGTCTTGTATAATTATGTGTGTATTTATGTATCCAAAATAAAGACTCGATCTTACGAGTCAGAGTATGTAAGTCTGTAAGCATATGTGTGTATAATTATCTATGTATCCTAAATAAAGACCCACTCTTACGAGCCAAAGTGTGTAAGAGTTTGTAAGCATATGTGTGTAAGAGTCAGTATAGGTGTCCCTTGATACGTGGCCATGGTCTTAGCGGTCATGGTCGTAGTCGTAGTGCCCATGGCCGTGGTCGTAGCGGTTCTGGTCATTTGTAGCGGTTATGATCGACGGCTCCCGATCTACGATCACGCGCGATGGTCGACGTCTTTCGACTTACGACCATGAGGTCCTCGATGTCTTTCGACTTACGACCATGAGCTCTGGTCGAAGGCTCCCGATTTAGGACCACGATCGATGGTCGACTGCGCCAACGTACGACCACAAGCGATGGTCGACTGCTCCCGATCTACGATCATGCGCGATGGTCGACGGCTTCAGACTTACAACCACGAGGTGTGGTCAAGGGCTTCCAACTTACGACCACGATGTGTGGTCGATGGCTTCGAACTTACAACCACGAGGTGTGGTCAATGTCTGCCAACATACAACCATGAGGTGTGGTCAAGGGCTTCCGACTTACGACCACGATGTGTAATCGATGGCTTCCGACTTACGATCATGAGGTGTGGTCGATGTCTGCCGACGTACGACCACGAGGTGACCTCGATGGCTTCCGACGTACGACTACGAGGTGTGGTCGATGCCTCTCGACCTACGACCTCGAGGTGTGGTTGAGGTCTTCCGACTTACGACCACGATCAATGGTCGACCACTGCCTACTTACGACCACCAGGGATGGTCGCCTGCTTCCGAACTACGATCTCGCGTGATAGTCGACGGCTTCTGACTTACGACCACGAGGTGTGGTCGATGTCTTCCGACTTACGACCACAAGCGATGGTCGATGTATTCCAACTTACGACCACGAGGTGTGGTCGAGGGCTTTCGACTTACGATCACGAATAATGGTCGATGTATTCTGACTTACGACCACGAGCGATGGTCGATGTATTCTGACATACGACAACGAGGTGTCTTCGATGGCTTTCGACATATGACCACGACGTGTGCTCGAGGGCTTCCAACGTACGAGGACGAGGTGTGCTTGAGTGCTCCCGACCTACGACCACGAGATGTAGTCGATATCTGCTGACGTACAACCACGATCGATGGTCGACCGCTGAATACTTACAATGACTTGCGATGGTCGCCCGCTCCCGACCTACGATCACGCGCGATGGTAGACGGCTTCTGATTTACGATCACGAGGTGTGATTGACGCCTTCCAACTTACGACCACGAGGTGTGATTGACCGCTTCTGACTTACAACTACGAGCGATGGTTGATGTATTCCGACTTACGACCACGTGTGTTCGAGGGCTTCTGACTTACGATCACGAGTGATGGTCAATGTATTTCGACGTACGACCACAAAGTGTGATTGATGGCTTTTGACATATGACCACCAGGTGTGGTCAATGTCTTCTGACTTCTGGCCAGGAAGTATCCTCGATGCCTTCCGACTTACGACCATGAGCCCTGTTCGAAGGCTCCCAATTTAGGACCACGATCGATGGTCGATCGCTGCCAACATACGACCACTAGTGATAGTCGACCGCTCCTGACCTACGATCACGGGTGATGGTCAACGCTTCCAACTTACGACCACGAGGTGTCATCAACAGCTTTCGATTAACGACCACGGGGTGTGATCGATGGCTTCCGACTTACGACCACGAGGTGTGGTCGATGTCTTCTGACTTACAACCACAAGATGTGGTCGATGTTTTCCGACTTATGACCACGAGCGCTGGTTGAGGTGTTCCGACTTATGACCACGAGGTGTCTTTGATGGCTTCTGACTTACGACCACGAGGTATGGTCGAGATCTTCCGACTTACGACCACGTGCCCTGGTCGAAAGCTCCCGATTTAGGGCCACGATCGATGGTCAACCGTTGAATACTTACGACGACTAGCGATGGTCGCCCGCTCCCGACCTATGATCACACGTGATAGTCGACGGCTTCCAACTTACGACCACGAGGTGTGATCGACGGCTTCTGACTTACGACCACAAGGTATGAGATACTTTTGTGTTCACACACAGAGAGAGACACGGGGAGAGAGAGATAGGGGGGCACACAAACGGAGGGTCGCAGAACATAAAAAAGGGGCAGAGTAAATATCTAGCCTTCCACTAGTTTTTACGCCAGTTATTTCAGAAGCATGCACTACAAGTTCCTACTACCCATATAAATGTTAAATCAAGATATTTGGAGGAAAAGGTAACACGGAAAGACTGAAATATACAAGCCAGCAATCATACAGATGGCTTATTATTGTACAGAAAAATAATGTCCAAGTAAAACAGATAACTATGACCAGAAATAAATTGGATGCAATAATTCCTATTGATCCACGAGGATCGCATGAAGAATCAAACAGATGAAGGACGCAGCCATATCATGCGTATACACACATATATTAGAAGCAAAGATGCTTAAAAGTTTGCCAAACAAACCTGGCTCAGGAGATTCTCATCAGTTGGGAGTCTAAGATCATCCTTAGTGTTACCATTCTCAGTAAGAAGGCTCACCTGAAAGAAATAACATGATAAATATTGAATCTAACGTTTATTCACAAAATAAGACACTTTCGCTGATAACTAGAACATACAAATCCATCTTCTGATATGTCAATCAGCTGGTACTCAGTACGATTCACATGTGGAACCTGAAAAAAAAAAGCAATGGTGAACTAATTACGAGCTGAATCAATGAAAGGTCTTAACTAAACAGTTAGAAATCATGACTTACATCACAGTTATGGGATGAAGGAACAATATCCTCAAGCTTTTTACCATTGAATATATCTATGGCAACAAAGTGGCACTTGGCATGACCATGCTTACCAGTCTTTGAGGTAGAAACCTCCACCACCTGTAGCATAAGTATATTCAGTTCAATCAGATCAAAGAAAAGAATGTAATGAACTTAGGTCAAAGAAATGCCACATAGCTTCAGACCTCAGCCTGAGAACTGTATTCATGGGCGGATTTAGGTAGGTGCATGAGGGTGCAGTTGCACCCCCAAATTTTTTTTGGAAAAAACAAGTACATGATAGAGAGAGAGAGAGATACATGGGCTAAATACTCAATATTTGCACCCACACGGGCTAAATACTTGATTTTTTAAATAACCCATTATTTTAATAATATGACTAAAATAAATGTCCTTGAAAAAATTTATAGACATAATACTCTGCTACCAATTCATTCAGAGATTGAAGCTCTGTCACTAAATAAATTGGCGACAGGAGCTCTGTCACCAAATGAAATGGCAACATGCTGATGGTGCAGGTTCTGTCGCTAATTGAAATGGGATAGAAGCATGTCGGCCAAATGAATATGTCAATCAAACGATTCATCAACAGAAGTCTGTCGGCTAAATGGTTTTGTCACCAATTGAAAGGGAGATGGAAGCATGTCGGCCAAATGAATCCGTGAACCAAATGAATCATCGACAGAAGCCTGTCATCCAAATAATACCCCCATCACCAAATGATTTGTCCATAGGTTTCTGACACCAATTGAATTGGCGACAGTCCTATTGCCAAATGAATTGGTGAAAGGTGCTACCACGCCATCCTATGGCATTTATTTTTGTCACATTAATAAAATAATATGTTATTTCCAAAAAAAATCCTAAATACTCAACATTTGCACCTGCATGGGGTAAAATATTTGTGATTTCAGTTGTAGTTCAAACGATATATGTAATTTATTACATTTGAACAATTGAACTTTTTGTGCTACCTACTTTGAACTATCATGTTCGCACCCCATCGCCGGAATCCTAAATCCACCACTAACTGTATGACCGATACCACTCAAAGCCATCAGAGCTTAAAGAAAACAACTTAAGCACAAGAAAAGGAAAGGAAGTATATGCAAAAAAAAAAAAAAAGGTCAGCACCACTGTCACCTTATGAGTGCCATAACTCTTTCACATAGCACACAACAAGCTACTAAACAGGGATAGATGTAAAAGTTGGGCTTGTGTCAGTTATCTGTTTGGCCATTTCAACTGCTTTCACCAAAACAGAACAAAATTTATGATTGAGGCCTTCTTTGGCAATAGATTGCCAAAAAACTTTGTTTTGTCCAATCCTTTGGTCTATCTATGTACAGGAAGCTTAACATCCCCATCCTACTCAATCCAAATATGCCTATAGAGTCTCTTTACAGTTTACACTGAGTTACAATCTTGCATTTCCAACATGGAATGGACTAAACTCAGCCCCCGTCCAAACAGAATTTATAGAACCTAATTTCTCTTGGGTACCAAACTAATTTTTCCTACCTCAGCAAATCCCTAGGTAAACATCACCTAGAGTTAGAAAAGAAATTTCTACCGCTATGGTCAGCTTGACTACAGAAATGAAGGAGCTTAGCTGTACAGGACAAGGCGTGTTTCTTATAACACATGTTATTTGTTTCGATCACAACAAAAGCTGAATATTTCTTCCACAATCAAAATGTCTAGCTAAGGGGAAAAGGTATCTTTTCTGCTGTTAAGGGGACAAATCTCATAATAATCATACAAGGCAAATAGTGAGTCCAAGCTTATTTCTGAAGGAGCCAACTGGTTACTGGTCCCTTGAACATGGTAAAAATAGCTTCCCCCTCCAAATTTTTTTTGTTAAAAAACACCCTTTTGCTCTGGATCACCTATTAGTTTTGAGCAGGTTCACATCTTTCAAAGGCTAATCTGCAACGATACAGAAGCTAAAAAGCACATCGAGCTTAACCATCCAAAACCGAAAACAAGACTCAAGAGAACATAACTCCCGATGGCACCACACCTCTCACATTTGCATTACATCTCTCATTACTTCCACCACCTCCCTCCTCACTAATTCGTCAGGAATTTATCATCCAGATCCACAAGAACCATCCCGACATACCGGTCAACCATTCACAGTCACAGATAACAAATTAACAATAACAGTATCCGGTAAACGATTCACATATAACAATACACAAGTATTCCATCGTGGTATGACCAGAAATAACTTAGTTCGTGCGATACGAGATTGCAATTGCGCATCATCATCGAATCGAGATGGAGGTGTACCTTGCAGGGGCGGTTCTTGATGACGATGTAGCCGTTCTTGCGGATGGTGCCGGCCTGCTGCGGGTAGGTCTTGGACGCCCCCGCGTCGGCCTTCGACTCGAAGTGGTGCTCCTCCGAGTCCGACATGACGATCTTAGCTTCCCTAAAGCAAACCAAATCCAAGCAAGAAAAACCAACAAATTCCCTCAGATTTTAGCACCAAGAAAGTACCAAATCAAGTAACCGAGCTACCAGAACAACTGGACTGCTAAATTCGGAACTAAATCCGAGTGGAACACCCAAAATTACCTGGTTTGGATAGATCACGATGTGGAGGGGGGGGGGGTGTTGCGCCGATGATCCGATGACAAGTGATAAGCTCGCGGCGAATCCTAGGGTTTGGGTACAATTATACGGCTAACTACGCGTGCACCTGCTGCTTCTGCCCGCGAGGAGGTTTCCTCTCAGAATGACAGTGGGCGCTGGGTGTATCCGGGGCCACATGTCGGCGGAAGCAGATCTGGTAATCCGATTTAGGAGGATCGGGGCACGTGTACGGCCGCGGAGGCAGGGCATCTCCTCGCGTTCGGACCACGCCGTGGGCGGCTCAAAAGCATCTTTTTTCTCCCTGTTCTTTTCTTTGCTTTTTTTAATCCCTTTTTACCTTCTTTTTTGCAGATCGGTGACAAGAAAACTTAGTCAATTTCTGATTCCGATCGGATTGGAATTCCCTATGGAAACCTCATAGGCGCACTGTTCTTAGATGATTATGATGTTGGGTTGCATTGTAGCAAAAGGAGCATGTAACTCACATGGGTAAGTTTCTGGTGAAAATTTTCATCAGAAATACGCCTTAAAGAATTACTGTTGATGCAGATGAACTGTAAGATATATGCTAAGACCCACTTTGTAGGCTATTAGCCTTCAACCATTAGTTTTTAATCACTTATTTAATTATATACCGCTCAAATAATTTTTAGAGGTAGCAAAGTAGTGCGAAAAATTACATAAAAATTAAACAAGCACACTATATAAGGAAGCTTTGTAAAAAAATTTGTAATTTTTCATGATAATTTGCTACCTCTAAAAATTCTTGAAGCGGCGTATAACTTCTTAATCGCCTGGTTAATTATGCGTCATTCTAAAAAATTTTAGAGTTAGCAAATACCTCAAAAAATTACGAAAAAATTACACAATGTACCATGATGCCTCGGGAAGCTCCACCACAATATGCGAGGAGGGATGTCGACGAGCCGCATATCGCTAATTATAATTAAATTATTATGAATTAACATAGCAAATTCGGAGCACATAAAATTTCTAAAAAATACAATTAGGTCCACTGTATGGGAGGCTTCACATAAAATTTTATAATTTTTGGAGCTCATTTGCTATATGTAACAATTCTTAAAAATATCGAAATCGTACAAATTTTCGAGTAATATTCAGAGGGTATAAAATTGTAAAAAATTACACAATGAAGTGCATTGTGTCAAAGTCTGTGCATAAAATTTTATAATTTTTTTTACCTAATTTGCTATATTTAAAATTTTGAACAATTATGATATAAAATTACAAATTTAGATAGTGATTAAACTAGCTAATTAGCTGGCTTAATCACCTATCGTTCCGTGGGCGGGTGGCAGGCGTCTGTCGTCTACTCACAGGGCAGTAGGTGCCCATGTGTTGTCTCTCTTGCACTGTCGTCCGTCCATCGGACGACTAAAACGTCATTTCTGTAAATACGCTGTGCATACGACTAGTTTTATAAATATTGTCGCAAACAGCGTTAAATCCACTAAAAATTCATACTTGGATAGCAAGGGAGTGGTGTACTCCCTGTCCGGCAGGTTTGATCCTCACTATCGAAACTTTTGCTCCCCATGAAATAAATAGGTTATGTGAGAAAATATGTATTCATGCTCCGTGTGTCTCTACAAAAAATTCTCAATGTATATAAAAAGATGCGCACGTGTGTATATACATATGTGGGTAATATGAGTGAGGTGTGAGTGAAGTGTGCCGCCGTCTTGTATCCTCTGAACAAACTGATACAGTACACAAGGAGATGAGAAGTGGTGCCCCACTTTGTCACGTACGAATGTACGATACAGCTTCAATGAGGCAATCACAAAAGAGAGGTGGAAAGGGCCCACCCAAGCTCACCCATGGACTTTCAGCTCAAACTCAGTTCGGGTTTGGCCTGAGCTAAAGCTCGAATGGCTTGGCGAACCCGAGCTTTTTTAGCCAATCTAATAGAAACGTGTCAATTAGTAGGAACTTGCAGTAGAGAATGTGACGAGGCCTAGAGCACGGCTAATGCACTTGTAGTTCCAACTATACTACGGTGGATTTTTTTAAGCTATGATTTATGTTTTTTAACTTGTGATTTTTGAATTCTGATTATTCGTGAGAGAGTACGAAGAGATAAACAGTCGCAGGTGATTTTGTCCGGTATAGCTAAAGTCGATACAATATTTACTACAATCAGCTTGCAGATCATCGTCTTAAAAAGATACATAGTTTAAAAGCTAATTATTGTAGCAAAAACTAAAAGACATAAACAACAATCCCAAAAAAATCCAGCCTACACTAACAACAACCAGACTTGATTTCTTTCATTGATCATTCCAAATTAAGCAGAGCCGGATGCACCTTAAATGGTGGGGACATAGGCCCCATGTCGATTTTAATTTTTGCTATATAAAGTCTAAATTTACACAGTGTGTGTATCTATATGACAAGAGCTAGTGTTTCTACATATCAAGAACTACATCTATCTATAAGAAAGAAATTTAAACACATTGACAAATCGGAGAAAAAAAGAAATATGTTGTATATATAGAGCATGAGACCACATATTATATGTATTCTAGATCCGTCACTAAGTGCAATAGTTAGGGATTCCGTAATCGTGTTTATCCAGTCACACCGCGTAACACATGTCGCCCTGCTCAGCGCTGTTTCCACTCGACTGCACTTCGAAGTCCCAACTCCATCGCTGCTCGGAGACCGTCACGGCATGCAGTGGCCTCCGTGGTCATACCAACGCGACGCCGCCTGCCGAGATGGAGAAATTCCCGTGCCAGATGCGAGCGGCAACAGTACCACTCGCTCCCTGCATATGCATTCCCCATCATGGTCTAGTAATGTGATCACAATATCGTGGGAATTGAACCGTTGTCATAGAAACTGCGTGCTCGACATAACATGGTCGAAAACACATGATCCATATAACATGGTCGAAACATTGTGGTCGACCAAAGTGGTCGAAACATCTTGATCAAAAATATTGTGGTCAAACCAACGTAGTTGACACAAGGTGATCGAAACAAACAAGGTGATTGAAACAATGTGGTTGAACGAACATGATTCACCCACGATATTTTTGACCATACTGTTTCGACCACATTGTTTCGATTATATTGGCTCTGCCACATTCGTTCGACCATATTAAGTCGACCACGATGTTTCGACCACGTTGTGCCGACCAGGATGGTTCGACCATGTTGGTTCGGCTACGATATTTTCGACCACATCGTGTCGACAATGATGTTTTGATCATGTCATTTCTATCACGTAGTTTCGATCATGTTGTTTCCACCACGTTGGTTTGACTATGATATTTTCGACCACGTTAGTCGACTATGTTGTTTTGACCACGTCGTGTCGATCATGTTATTTCGACCACATCGTTTCGACCATGTTTGTTTGAGCACATCGTGTCGACCACGTTGTTTTGACCACATTATGTCGACCACGTTAGTTCGATTACGATATTTTTGACCACGATGTTTCAACTATATTATGTCGACCATGTTGGTTCGACTACGATATTTTCGATCAGAATGTTTTGACCGAAGACCACGTTTTAACGACTACATTAGTCAAGCACAATGCTTTAGCCACATTTCTTCAACTACGTTGTTTCGATCATGATTTTCGATCACATTTGCCCGCTGCGTTGTTTCAATCACGATGTCTCCACCATGTTAACCCGAGCACGTTGTTTTGATCACGACATTTCGACTAAACCCTCCAATTTTTCAAAATTGCATACAAACCCTTCCAAATTACATATAGATCATCGATTTTTAGAAAAACCATCCTTTACCGAGTAAAATCACACTTTCGTGAAACACCTCCTTTTAATAAGTAAACTTTAATTATTTTTACAGAAAATCCTCTTACAAATTATTTGTTTTTTCTTTGATTCATATAGTAGCTAGCACGACATGACACTGGATTCCCCATCTAGTTTCCTTCATCCTCGACGCCACAGAAGGAACCAACGGGTCCCTTTTGGTCCAACAGCCCACCTGCTAACCAACCATCGTATGCCTTAAAACTAGACATGGTACGGATGACTGGCGTTGCCAACGACAACCTAACCTGATAACAAAGCCTAACACTCACCCGCAAACTATACCCAAATTATAAATTCTCGAAAAGAAAGGTAGCATCAAGGAATAATGATCATGCGATTCACACCCTTCCCCGTCCATGTGACGACGTGACCGCGCCCGTTTCACACGTCAAAAGCGGTCGCAACGAGCGGCGGAGGCCACCGCAAGAGCCCACCGCACCGCGCGGCTTCCACAGTTCGGACTCTCTCCCGAGAACCCAAACCCATGGCGGCGCCGGAGCCGGAGGTGTTCGACGTCGTCATCTTCGGGGCCTCGGGCTTCACCGGCAAGTACGTCATCCGCGAGGCGCTCAAGTTCCTCCCCCCCAACTCGTCCCCGCTCCGCTCGCTCGCGCTCGCCGGCCGCAGCCGGGAGCGCCTCGCCGCCGCGCTCCGTTGGGCCGCGGCGCCCGCCCCGGCCCCCGACGTCCCCATCCTCGTCGCCGACTCCTCCGACCAGGCCTCCCTCAACGCGGTCGCGGCGCGGGCGCGCGTCGTGCTGTCCTGCGCGGGGCCCTTCCGCCTCCACGGCAGGCAGGTGGCGGCGGCCTGCGCCGCCGCCGGGACCCACTGCCTCGACATCTCCGGCGAGCCCGAGTTCATGGAGCGCGTCGAGGCCGACCTCCACGAGGTCGCTGCCAAGAACGGGTCGCTCATCGTCTCCGCGTGCGGGTTTGACTCCGTCCCCGCGGAGCTCGGGTTCTTGTTCAACACCAGGCAGTGGGCGCCGCCGTCCGCGCCGGTGAGCGTGGTCGCGAACCTCAGCCTGGAGTCCGACAAGAAGATCGCCGGGAACTTCGCCACGTTTGAGTCGGCAGTGCTCGGCGTGTGCAACGCCAGCCAGCTGCAGGCGCTGCGCCGGTCGCGGCCCAGGCCGCCGAAGCCCGATGTGAGTTAGTAGTAGCTTCTTGCAGTTTCTGAATTGACTTACATGTTTTTATCAAGTGCTAGCTCAATTCTGTGGTAGTGTTTGATGAGGGGATTAAGAATACCCAATTAGAACAACTTTTACATTCAATTACAAGGATGATTGATCTGATTATCTCTACTTGAACATGTTGACTTTCATGGTACATGCACATACTGTAAACTGTAATACTGATGGTTGCTGGCTTTATTGGGCCAGATCCCTAATCCGTGTCTTTGTACCTGTTAGGCTATTATGATCTTTCTTCTTGCTGTCAGAGTTATCCTAAACTGGTTGTGCTTTCCTGTGAACTTCTGTTGCAATTTGGATCAAATTGTTGGCGTGTGCTAGTTTTCCTCAGGATGAAATTAGCTTAGCTTTGAGTTAGAGTAGATCCAAAGTCCCAAGTGTGCCGATTGTTAGTCGGCGCTGTTAAAAAAATTGGTGAGGATGAAACTTGTTCTTATGATAAAATCCAGATAATTATCTCACTGATTATGCGGATTTTTTCAAATGAAGTGAATGTTACACCAAACAGAAAGATCTGGGGGTGTCTATTTATAAGGTGACTTATGCTTTCTTAAGTATAAGTCACATTTTTGACCATCTATTATATACTAAAAGTCGATGATAGGAGTTACTAAGAAAAAGATAAATATGATAGAAATTCTCAAAAAGAAGCAAAACATCTAGCCCTTAATCTGGTAGATCCTAATTTTAAAGGCTTAGCTTTTATAGTTAACTTAGAGATATAAGAATATATATATATATATATATATATATATATATATATATATATATATATATATATATATATATATATATATATATATATATATATATATATATATATATATATATATATATAAACACACACACACTAAATATGCACTTAGAAAAAGATCTAACCATCAATTTGGCGGACCAGAGTTATAATGGCTTAGATTAAAAAAAAGAATCCATGTCAAGTACAAGCATACAATAAAAACTTTGGATGGTTGAACATCAGCTAAGAAAAAGAGAAATATTATAGAAATTATCCCAAAATAATAAAAAAATCTAGCCCTTAATTTAGTGGGCCCTAATTATATTTAGCATAGAAATTCTCACAAAAAGAAATGCATCTAGCTCTTAATTAGGTGGACCCTTATGATTAACAAATTATAATTAATGATTTTTCTTGAGCTATCAAAGTGAGCAAGAAGTTGATTTGGAGATAGAATTGAACTCAAGCAATCCACGCACATACATGAACATGTGCCCATTTCTTAACTCACCAGGAGGCGAGGGGCCTGCGTCGACCCTTCGCTCCTTGCCTACTTCGTGGAAATTACGTACAACCGACAGAGAATGGAGCTTGAGGTATTCTCGTCTCGCCATCTCAAGTCCTACCTACTGCCGGCTTTCTGAATGACTCATCACCGTGCCAAGGTGCTATCGACAGATAGCTTTGGTCACGAAGCGGAGGCGTGGGAGAAGTCCTCGCCTTAGGCGTTACTTTAATAACATCGCAAGTAATGTTTGCAAGGGGGTAACGTTTCAAATGTACAGCCATTCAGACTTAATCTGCTACGCTATTCGTGTCGGACCTCAGGTTAGCAAGCCCAGATCCTCTGTGATTCCACCGCACTATTCCCTAGATCAGTAGATAACGCTCACAAATACATTACTGTATATCAAAAACATATCATGAGGAAGCGTACATAATACAGTAATACTTACTCATGGGCCGATTAGGCTGGAAACGATAAAATGCAGCAACGGAAATTCCACACAGGTGGGACCCTTTTGAGCGCCGCAGGGTTTGACATTCCTTTGTATTTTGACTGAGTAATGGTAATTAAGCAAGAGTGAGTATGATGGTACTCAGCAAGCCACCACACAGGGTGCAATTATAATGGATGCAAAGCTGTCAAGGGAGGTTTGAGATTCTTTTAGTTGTTAACAGCATTGTTTTGGAATTACAATAAGAAAAACTCCTGAGACTTAGCAATTTTAACTGAGACAGATTTTATGAAATTGATTGTGAGAATGCGATAATAATAGTAGTGTAGGGTACATCCACCTTTTATAGTGCATGGCTATCTCCACAGGCCATAAGGCCCACGAAGAATTGCAACACAGGCCGTAAGGACTGAGGGGGCCAAAGGGCTCGGCGGCATGGTTTCGGCCTGTGAGAAACCCTTTACCATGAGAGGCTTCTGTAATAGGGATGGCCCTCACCTGAGCCCATCCAGCCTGTTTGGGGTTATAAGGCCTAGTGAGATATGTGTAACGACATGTAGTGTACGGCTGTAAAGGTATCGTTGTAATCATGCTCTATGGATGTATATATACATGCGCCCTGGACATAGAGCAGGGAAAGCATAGTTCATCCACCACAACCACTCCACTACTCTTCTAGTTTACTGTTTGACCAGTAGCCACAACAATGCCCTTAATAATGTTTTATGCTTTCATCATCAAGTTGCTACAATTATGTCCCTGGGGGCTTGGGGCCTGTTACCCTTTTGAAGGAGACCATGTTCTTCAATATAAATATGCATGTTTGAGGAGTTGCTCGTTAAGAAGCGCCACATTTCTTTTCACAGAGTAGTATAGTAGGATTCGGAAATCCCACTTAATTTCGAAAGCTTTTTAAATGGTAAATTTATTGGTGACAAGGATTAGTTGTTCCATGTTACTAAAAATTGAACATGTTATAGGGCAGAGAAGGGCCCCCTATTTGACCTGTAGAACAGCCTGTCATAAAATTATTTGTGCCTCATGCCAGTAATTACTGTCCTATGCTGTCTGGTGCCACTTTCCTAGTTGTATCCTTTCAATGTCTGAAACATACTAGCATCATCATGACCTTGGCCCGTTGTCTTCCATTGTATGACAATGTCCCATGCCATCGTGTTCCATGATCAACACTCAACAGGCAGTAAATATCACAACAAAAAACTATTGGCTGCAAGTGCCATTAAGCAAACCCCAACTACATATTGAAGGGAGCGAAGGGTATTGGTAAGTCAATGCCATTATGGTGTTACAAATGATGTAAATGTCGAGGTTATTGTTTTTTTTATATAATTTCATTTTACTAACTATAACAAAAGCAAGAGAGAGGGGGAGGCGGATGCTTGATAAATACAAAGCAAATGAGATGAATTCGGCAATGCCACAATCTGAATTCTGAATGAAGCCCTAGTTGATCTTACAAAAATCTGACCTATATTGCAACTTAGGTCTTTGGGTTGTTTTTTTTTCTCGAACGACGCAGGAGAACTGCGTGTCATTATATTAAGAAGAAAAGGGCTACAAAAGGGTAGGACAAAACTGAAGAGAAGCTAGACAACTTCTCTACTAAAACACTCTCTAGCTCAGCTCCACACAAGTGAGGAAGAGGACAACAAAAAACTAAGGTCTCGGGCTCCAGCAGAGCACCAAAGACTACAATCCTCCCTCACATTTTGGAGAACTAACTGAAGGCCAGGCCTTCCACCCTCAAAGACACAAAAATTTCTATGTTTCCAAAGCTCCCAGGCACACAAAATGATCAGGCTGTTTAGCCCCTTCTTTAAGTCTTTAGGCAACCCTTTAATGGCCTTGCACCACCAGCCGGAGAAACTATCATCAGCTGGTTGGGGCACCAAAGAAGCAAGACCCAGCTTGTGAAGAATGACCGCCCAGACCTGCCTAGCAAAAACACACGCTACCAGAATATGCTGCACGGTCTCCTCCACCTGGTCGCAAAAGGGGCAGACAGCCGGGTGAGGTAAACCTCGCTTAGCGAGACGGTCTGCAGTCCAACAGCGATTTTTGACAGCCAGCCAAATGAAGAATTTGCACTTTAGGGGAGCCCAACTCTTCCAGATTCGCCTCCAGGGAGAAAATTTTATTGCACCAAAGAAGAAGGCCTCATAAGCTGACTTACTGCTATATAGGCCACTTTGGGTTGTTTTTAGGTGTTAGAATCTTTGTTATAATAGATTGGTTGTGGTTTGTACAACCTTGATTATATTCGTTTTGCATTTTGTTATACATCCTAGTACAAAGATCCTAGCGAAAATGTGCACCACATTTGTTCAAATCATGAATCCCAGAATTCAATGCATGCAATGATCTATTGGGTGAAGTTATGAAGGAAATCAAATTATTTTTTGGATAAAAATCAAATTTGATTCAAAGATTTCGATCTTTATGCAGATTCCGGGCCCTCCACCTCCCAAAGGATCACTGATTGAGCATGACAAGACACTGGCATTGTGGCTTTTAAAGTTACCTTCTTCTGACACAGCGGTTGTGAAGAGAACCCTATCAACAATGACGAAGCATCCTGAGGGCCTTCCTGGGGTGGAAGAAACCTCAGATTATGCTGAGCATAGGAAGAATTTCTGGTCTTCTGTTAAACCTGCACATTTCGGTGTGAACATTGCCTCTCATTCCCTTCTAGGCATGTTGCAGCTCCTATATACTGGAATATGCATCGGCGTGCTTGGAGGTTTCTCCCTTGGTAGGTTCCTTCTGCTAAAATTCCCTGAATTCTTCTCCTTCGGATGGTTTAGAAAGGCTGGACCAACAGAGGAAGAGGTCAGCAGTGCTTCGTTCAAGATGTGGTTCGTTGGGCGTGGCTACAGCGATGTAAACAAGCGTGGAAGCAAGCCTGACAAAGAGGTCATCACAAGAGTTTCAGGACCAGAGATTGGGTATATCTCAACTCCGATCATCCTGGTCCAGTGCGCCCTAGTCTTGCTAAGCCAGCGAGCCAATCTGCCGAAAGGTGGGGTATATACACCAGGTATGGTTTTTGGCCCCACTGATCTACAGAAGCGCCTCCAGGAGAATGGCTTGTCGTTCGATTTCATCTCAACAAGGACCCTTCCTTCAGATTAACCGGCTGTTCCTGGACCTGTTCTCTGGTTAACTCAGACCAGTTATCTGCTGCTTCTCGTCCATTTGTTACCGTGTGCGTAACAGCGATGCATAGCCTTACGCTATCTCCTGAAGAACGTAGTCTCTTATGTGCCGTCTTTATGTGAAATAACAGTAGACTGTACGTGAAAGAAAAACGATGTGCTCTTATAGTGTGAATCATATGGGTTCCATAAGTGCGTAATGCCAGACTCGGCCTAAGTTTGTAAAAGGGAAATGTTGTCTACGTGAGTTCCAACTCCCAAATAATAATATGGTTGTATGGAACCTGTACATCTCGCCGAGTGCCTGTTCGTTTATTTTCTGTTTCTTCGCAGCTATTTTAATATGTTATTGGTTATACTCTGAAGCTTGTGTCAGGCTGCTCATCCTAAACAGAGGCTGCATCTCATTCTCAGCAGGAATATACTGTAGCATGTTTTTTGCTTTGATCCCCGCAAGAGCTGACAAGTTCACAGTGGGCACAATAAATTTCCAAGTTTGTTTTTGGTCGGGTCGATGGTGAGAAGTCATTTGCTCCTATGTGTCCACTCCTGCCCCGAAGCAAACCAAGATTTAGTCCTCAGTATGACAGTGATAAGCGTGCATCTCTCCTTGCTATTTGCTTGTCTGGTATAGGATCCGGATCGTCCGACTCTGTGAAGCAAAGTTACTGTACTACAGTATCATGACTGCTTCATAGCCATCGGATCAGACGGCAAAAGCTGAGATCGGTTTGGTACTGCAGCGAGAACCATGGGCTGTTCTTTTGATCTTTTAGATTTTCGTTTATCCAAAAATCGAAACAAACGGGTAGCTGATTATCCAAGGAACTTTTCGAGTTCAAAATCATGTATGTTATCCGCTGTTGTCTCAAAAAACACAGACAAAAACCATTAACCAAAGCACCAAAACACATAGCCCATAGCAGGTACTATATCAAAAAGTATTGTAGCTATGGTGCTGTAGCATGCACTCTGGGCTGTCCATTTTGCATCCGATGGCTAAGATTAGAGCAAAGTCATGGCTACTGTAGCTCCCCGACTTTGCTTCACAAAGTTAGAAGATCTCAATCCATGATGGAGGAGCTAGTGTCGTTTTGGATATAAAAGAAGAGTAAATTTTGTAAAACCACACCACCTTTAACAAAACAATCATAAAACCAAACTTTTATGCATCTGTTTTCACAAAATCACACTTACTTCAGCATAGCATTTTACAAAACCACAGTTTTAAGCAATGCTGTCAAATGCAATAGGCATGACATCCTGGGCCTACTCGTTAGACTAACAAGATCATCCCGATTTCGTTTGCTGATGCAAAGATAATAGCTACAGTGGATAATAATTGACTCGTCAGCATGACTAGATGTCACGGTGAGGCTAACGAAAGAGCGTGGGCTTCTCCTGTAAGCCATCACCTAGTCTAAGAGGCACGCAGGGAGAGGTGGGAGGCTAGGAGTGTAGAAGTGGCACAAAGCCATAAAGAAAGATGTGGAGCATAGAAGTGGCACAAAATGGGATAGCCTTATTAGTCTGACAAGCGGGCTCAGGATGTTAGACGTATAATATATGATGATATTGTTAAAAGTATGATTTCATAAAACATTATGTAGAAGTAAGTGTGATTATATGAAACTGATGCTTAAACGTATGGTTTTGCGATAGTTTTATTAAAGAGAGTGTGATTTTACAAAAATTACTAAAAAATAGTTCCGTGATATTTGTGCAAAGTTCTCCTCTCTTCTTCCGCTTTGTCTGATCTCTGACGCAGAAGTTTCTGCGACACTCGAGCCAGACGCACGCGCACGTGCGAACGCGGCTTTCTTTTCCGTCCCGTCACAGGTTGGTTGGTTCGTCGAAACCCAAAGTCACGTCGCTTGCTTATTTCCCAGCGGGCCCCGGCGCCATGGACCGAGCGGCAGCAGCTTTCGCAGACCGCGAAAACGAACCGACGAGAGCGAAAGGTTGGGTGGGGGAGCAAAAATGCATTGCCCCCGACGCGTGTGTTGCCACCAAAACGACATCAAATCTGTGAAGGCGCCTTAGATTTGCGGCACTGTTTTTGTATTTTTCTCTCTAACAAAAACTAGTACTAATTTTAAAATATATAAAAAGATAAATGATATTTATCTATCATAAATTATATTTTAAAAATTATATAAATTACTACGAAGAAAAGCATAAAAACAGCTCTCGTATAGTATTCCTACTTGTCCTAGGTGGAGTTTCTGTCCTACTACCACGCTCCTCTCTCTCTCTTTTTCAGTTTGCTTGACTTGGATAAATAGACTCGTAGATGTGCGTTATGGACACGGGGGGATAAGCATCATGAGTTGTTACCGTGAGGGAGGACAGTAAAAACCAAAGGAGACAGGAGGTGGAGGGTTCGAAAGCGAGCTGGCGGAAAAGGCGAAGGGTTTGAAAGCGAGCGGACGGAGCGTTGGTCTACCGTGCACGCTTTCTCCGGTTGGGGGAGTGGCGGCGTAGTGCTTCTTACGGGTTTGATGTGGAGCTGCTCGATGATCGTTGTTGCAGGCCTGGCCGATCATGATTTCATGAGCTTTTGTTCAACTTTTGTCCTCTGTTGAGAGAGTATTGTCCATCTTAGTCCAGTCGATCTACGACATCAGTAGGACAGCTGATAGCTTGATAAAAACTTGGAGAGCTAGGGGCGATTTCTATAAAAATAGATTTAGATAAGTGTGTTTATGTAACTCTAAGTAGAAGAAATAGCATGTATACTCTTATAAAAGTAGGTTTAGATAGGAGTATTTATATAGCCAGCTCCTATGGTTATTAATATGTGATTGAGTGCGCAATGGGGAAAGAGAGAGCTCTTCTTTCAAACAAAAAAACAGATAGCATAGAATTCTAATAAGGTCTTCACGACTTGTAAGCATAGACTTCTAGTAAGGTCTTCACGACTTGTAAGGCTCTGGGCAACCCCTCTTAGACCTCCCGATTAGCCATCTTGGTTTACTGTTTGGTCTATAATCACAATACCCCCGCCCATGGAGCATGGCTCTGTTCTTTTTTATTTTTAACTACAAATTTTGTTTTTTGGTTTCTTCGAGAATCAAAACGCCAAACATCGAAACGGAGACGAATTCTCTAAACAATTTTTCGAGCTTAAAACCATGTGCGTACGTCGGCGTCTCCGTCGTCCACTACCGTATCAAAAAAACGTAAACAGAAGTTATTAATCGTAGCTAAAAGCTATCAGCAACAGCCTAAAACAACGCCTTAGGGCATCTCCAATGGTTATAGCTAGCATCTAACTATAAAATTTTTATATCATTTATATAGTACACACTAAAGCTAGCATTCTAAAGAACTATCTATAAGGATAGCTATTTGATGCTTACATGCACACACAGAAAAAGACTATCATTTATAGAGGCTGCCTCGTTTTGCGTTATAGACTAGTGCTTAGAGCAAGTACAACAATGGTCTTATAGCCAAGCTAGTCAGCATTTTTGCTGATGTGGAGGAGAGAAGAGAGGAGAGAGAGGAGAGCTTGGCTCTCATGCAAGCAACAAGCTGCACACAGGAGCCTATGCAGTGGTGGGTCCAGATAATAAATGTATGTGAGGAGGGGTAGGAAAGAGAATGTGAGACATGGTACCATATAATAATAAAAAAATCTTTTGTAGACAAATAGAAGACAGATTATTGTATAACTTGGCTCTTATAACTTGACTTATAGCCAAGCACTTGGCTCTATTATTGAACTTGCTCTTAAGGAAGAGCTGGCTCGGTTTTTTTTGCATACTCTCTTTCCTCCACATAGGATATATGCTGATGTGTACATGCATATAGCTAGCTGACTCAGACCATTGGAGATGCCCTCATGTATATGTGTGCTTTACAAACGGCCTGTGCTGCACTGCTGCTCTGTAAAGACCGAAGAGTTGGCCGGTATAGTTTTCCAAGGTACCATGTTCATTTCCTTTTCCAAAAAAATATATCAGTATCATGAGCATTAAAACCTTTGATCCCTTGCTGTCTGATCTTTGACCATATCCCTTGGAGCGCACGATATAGCCGTGATAAGCAGAGGCATCATGGTCCAAGAAAGCGGGCGCTGAAAAAAAACAAGCCGTCACTTCTACATGACTACGCTCAAACTGTTCCCGACGTTTCCACTACCACCACTACCAGTTGCAAGGCGTAACATCGCAGAGGGGCCAGGACGTTAGGTTGCTTCGCATTGCAAGACATGGAAAAGACAAAAGCTTCTCGTCTGGACGACGAGTGTACAATGACATTGATTCGCCTATACAAGAACAACTGTGGCTACAACCAAAACTTTCTTCTTTGTTTCGATCCCTCCTACTTGTGTTATTCACGTCAAGAATTAATGGCAAACTAACTAAACTAACTAAGCAACCAAAATTTTGTAAAGAAAGAACCAATCTGTTGTTTTGTTTGGTAACCATACCTTACACCTATACGAGTTCAATTTGGGTTTACTCACCGTCACTGTGCCCTGAGCTACTCTTGCAGTATCTACAACTCGCGTCGCTGTTCTCGGCGATGTCGAGCAGCGCGGCGAGCACGTCTGGCATGTCCGGCCGCTCCTGCGGCGCGTCGGCCGTGCACCGCATGCCGAGCATAAGTAGCTCCCAGAACACCGCGCTCGTCTCCTCCGGTTGCTGCCTCACCTTCCAGCCCTCCTTGGCCATCCTCCGGCCCCACTCGACCAGGCACTCCTCCTGGCCGCCGTCCACGGCGCGCCGGCCCGTGGCGAGCTCCATCAGGAGCACGCCGTAGCTGTACACGTCGCCCTTGGTCGTCGCCCGCCACGTCTGGCTGTACTCTGGTGCCACGTACCCCACCGTGCCAGCCACCATCGTGCTGACGTGCGTGTCGCCGGGGCAAACCATCCTGGCCAGCCCGAAGTCCGTCACCTTGGCCTGCCCGTGGCGATCGAGAAGCACGTTGCTAGCCTTCACGTCGCGGTGCACGACGGCAGGGCGGCACTCGTGGTGCAGGAACACGAGCGCCCGCGCCACGCCGATGGCAGCGTCCAGCCGCCGCCCCCACCCGAACGCAGCGCAGTCGCCGATGAGCGCCTCTAGGCTGCCGCCTTCGAGGTACTCATACACCAATATCTTGGCTGAGCCGGAGAGGCACCACCCGTAGAGCGTGACGAGGTTCGGGTGTGGCCACGTGAACCCCATCTGGTCGGCGAGCACCTCCATCTCGGCGCGAAACTCGCGCTCGCCGCCTTCGCTGGCATCGCCGCCCCAACCGTCGTGCAGCCTGGCGAGCTTCTTGACCGCCACGGTCCGGCCGTCCGGGAGCGCGCCGCGGTACACCACGCCATAGCCGCCCCGCCCGATTAGGCGGTCATCGGAGAAGTTGCCGGTGGCCACCACGATGTCGCGGTAGGTGAACGCAGTCTTGTCAAGCCGAAACACCTTCACCCCCTCCGTCGAGGAGGAGCACCCGGTCGCCGACGATGACCCGGACGGGGGCGACGACGTCGACATTTGAAACACACACTTGCCGTTGCCGCCGCACTTGGGGTTCTCACAGGAGAATGACTCCGGGTCCGGGTCCTGGTCCACCGGGAACCGGGCGCGCAGGTTGGCCATGATGAACACGACGGTGCCGGTGATGATGAGAGAGAACAAGAACCACACCACGATCGTTCTTGGAGACATCCCTCGTCTTCTAACCACATGAACATATGCTGCTTCTGGTGGTGGTTGCTTATCGGCGGCTCGACTCCGATGCAATTTTATGTGCGGGTCGCCGAGGAAGGACTGCTCGTCGAAGGTGCCGAATTGGCCGGTGGTGGGCACATCACCAGAGAGAAGCGGGTTGTATGACACGTTGAACTTGGCCAGATCGGTGAGCTGGCTCAGGCTCAACGGGAGCTCGCCGGAGAAGTTGTTGTAGGACAGGTCCATAATATCGAGGCACAAAATGTGGCCGATCTCCGACGGAATTGGACCCGAAATGTTGTTTCTTGAGACGTTGAGCACGACGAGTGGGAGCTGGCCGATCTCCGGCGGCAGGCGGCCCGTGAGCCGGTTGCCGTCGAGGTGGAGCAAGCTGAGGTTCCGCATTGCGCCTATTTGCGACGGTATCTCTCCGGACAGCAAGTTCCCGGACAGCTGCACGTACCCGGAGATCGTGTAGGACCGCACCGGCGACGACGAGTTGGTGCAAATCGGAACGATTCCGTAGCCCTTGAGGATACGGTCCCATATGCTGCGGCAGTTCTCCCGAGTCATGACCGCGTAGAGGAAGCTGAACGGGGGATAGCTCGCCGGGATCCACCGTTTCATGGCCTGGCACTCGCCGGAGCCAGCGAGCACGCTTGAATCGTCCCGGTTCTTGGCGAAGGTTGGACCGGGGTTCCTCCCTATCTCTGCCATCTCCGGCGGGATCTTCCCAGTCAACCGGTTGTCGGCCAGGTTCAGCCAGAGCAAGCTGGTGCAGTTGCCGATCTCCGGCGGTATCTCGCCCGAGAGCTGGTTCCCGGCGAGCATCAGCCAGAGGAGCGACGTGAGGTTCCCGACGCTCCCCGGGATCCTGCCGGTGAGCTTGTTATTCGACAGGTCCAGCGCCTGGAGCTCGGTGAGCCGGCCGTACGCCGGTGGTATCCTGCCGGAGAAGTTGTTCTCGGCGAGCATCAGGTACTTGAGGCTCTTCATGTCGGCCACCTGTGGAGGGAGCTCTCCGGAGAACTCGTTGAAGCTGAGGTCGAGCCTGGCAAGCTGCGGCAGCAGGAGCACGCCGGAGGAGACGATGCCGCCGGTGTAGTTGTTGTGATGCAGCACAAGATACTTCAAGCTCACAAACTTGCCAAAAATCTCTTGCACATCCCCTCCAAATGCGTTGTTGCTGATGTCCAAGAACTGAAGCCTGGAGCAGTTCGTCAGCTCCGGCGGTATCTGGCGGTCGAACCGGTTCTTCCCAAGAATCAGCGTCTCGAGGACGGTAAGCTCCCCGATTCCGACAGGTATAGTCCCGGTGAAATTATTCCCCCACAGCGACAAGTACGTCAAATTCGCGCACTTCGCAACGGAATCCGGGAAGCTTCCGAGCAGCTGGTTCGCGGAGAGATCTAAAGACTGGAGCTTGCAGCCGTCGTCCGGAAACGCGCTCGACGGGACGCTCCCGGTGAGGTTGTTCTCGGCGGCGTTGAACTGCCTGAACCTTGCGACGCCCGGCCGAAGCTCGCCGGTGAAGTTGTTCGAGCTGAGGTCGACGTACTCGAGCTTGGTGCAGCCGTCGAATAGGCCAGTGATGTTGCCGGTGAGCTTGTTGGTGGACACGTTGAGCACGGCGAGGTCGGCGCATATGGCCGGGAAGTTGCCCGCGACGCCGCCCTCGAGCCGGTTCACCGACACGTCGAGCTTCTGCAGCCTGGTCAGGCCGGAGAGGTCCAGCGGCCCGCGGATGAGGTTGTGGGAGAGGTTAAGGTACACGAGGCCTCGGCATTGGTTGAGGTCGCCGGCGGGGAGCTCGCCGGTGATGCTGTTGTCGGAGAGGTCGAGGTGGGTGAGCGCCGAGAGCCGCGAGAAGTTGCCGAACGCCGGGCAGGAGATGTTCGAGCTGGACAAGTTCAGCGACGTAACACGGCCGGCCGGGTCGCACACCACGCCGCTCCACCCGCACGGCGACAGATCCGACTCCGGCCACGCGTCATAGTCGCCGCGGTTGAACCTGTTGTTCTCCTGCAAGAACCGCTTGAGCTCGACGAGCACCTCCTTGTCGCCGCCGCCGCTCTGCGCGACTAGCAGCACCACCTCACCTTCGAGACAACAGAATTCCGTCAAACTCCATGCACAATTCAACTCACATACCATGAACAGAGCAAATCAAGAACGGAGCAGAGGAATCCTACCTGAGACGAGGAGTAAACAGAGGAATTCGAGGAGCGTGGTAGACATGGCCTGCCTTCCTGAATCATGGAAGAATCCTAGACGAAAAGGAAAGGCTACGACGACGGGTTGGGATGCCGCCTCATGTGCGAGCTGCGTCTCCGCCTCTGCTTGTCTTGCTCTTCACGGATGAAGCAAGCGAAGAAAGGTCGAGGCTTTAATAATAAAATCACAGGTTATCCAAGGCTTAAGCCACATGTGGGCGCGGTGAATTGAACCGACCAATGGCCGTCGCTGTTTTCCATCCGTTTCCTTTGAATTCCTGCGCTTACCAGTACTGTACTACTGTTCTTTGATTACGGTTTCAAACCCTTGTTAATTGTTGGTGCTGAATAAACGGGGGCAGAGGCTGGCTTGCTTGGGTTGTGGTCTTTGAATTTTCTTCCTTGCTTCCCATGTAAGGCCCGGTTTTGTCACCATATCCTGCATAAAGAAACCCCAGAAAAATAAGGCTTGCGAATCGAATTAGACAATTCTAACACTTGTTAAATCTCAAGTTGGGGTACTCAATTGCAAGATTACTGGCCTACCACTGCCGTACTTATCGTGTCGAGTAGAACTACTGTGACCTTGTTCGGAACGTAGGATCTCTACAGAAATTTCGTAAGAAACGAAATCCTCTAAATGGTTATATTACATTTCAACCATACGTAGGGTGTTCGTATTGACTACGACAGATGATTTTTAATTCAAAATGAATAATAGTGACTAAAAGAAGTAATTTTTAAAAGAAAAACGTGAGCGGTAGGAAAAGCGAAAGAGATATACGTGCATAAAACGAGAGTGAGATGCGTGATATACCCATAACCCCCTGTCTTATTCTCAGAGCGAGACGAGAGCGAGAGAAATAAAAAAACCACTTAAAAAAACTAGGTATTCATAGAAGCCAATACGAACACAATGGTTGAGTTCTCCGGAGATGAACTATGGTTGAATTCTTTTGGGCTTATCGTTTTTAGCTTATTCTACAGTAACTAGCTTTTAAACGGTGTGTTTTTTCAAAACGGGTCTACAAGTCGATTATAGTAGATACTATAACGAATTCATCTATATTGACCAAAATCACACGCTAATCTCTCTCCATACTCTCTCTTGCGAGTAGACAGAATTTAAAATTTTAAATCATAAAACCACAGTTAAAAAACTTACCCTATGTCGGAAACTACTCCAATAGCCTGGATGATATTTTTTCTCCTTACTTGTTGGGTCGGGGAAGGGAACCGCCCATGCTGACAAACAAAAAGCCCTTCGCATTGGTCGGTCAGTCAACCGTCGGAGTCAAGAAGGGGAGCGCGCGAAGCCTCTGGACGCGATCATGTGTGTGAAGAGGTTAGACGCGCTGGGCTCCGACAAAATTGAACGGCGAGGGATGTCTGGCTGCGAAGCAAAAAAGCGGTGTCCGGTGCATGGCTCGCAACCTGTTGGTGGTGTTCATTCATTCACTTTAGAGCTAGGCTAATAATATAGCCTTCAGTTAGCTGTATAAACACTTACAACTCATTTATTAGTTTATTTATATAGTAGTTTACAGCCAGCTGAAGGCTATATGACCCACCCCTTTCTCTAACAAAGTTTCTTGGTTCTTGTGCTTCAGCTGGCTGTAAACTAGCCCACCTCTCTTCTCTCTCCTCCACCTCAGCATACAGCCTACTAACAGCCTTTTATTATACTTGCTCTTATATTTCTAAAACCAAACTTTCACCTCGAACGGTGCTGTAATTTGCAGAGATTTGGGGTTGGGACGTTAGAGATTGGAGAGGAAGAAATGGGGAAGTTTCTAGGAGAGCTTTTACCGTCTTTTAAAAGTACCAAGTGTTAGACCTATAAATTGTGCATGTCACGGTTATTGGCTCAGGCCCGCACGTCCCAGTGCATGGATGCTTTAGAATTGACCACCGAGACTTAACGATTCCTCATAAAGCTTGAAGAATTAAAGTGAAAATTTAGCACAAAGTAGTAGTTCTAGTTTTGTTCGCCACATACTTCTTTCTCACCAGAACCTGTTTATATTATTCGGCTCCTCTGAGATATACATGGATGGATGGCTCGTAACCTGTGACGTCATGCTATCTGGTCGTTAGGTAGCGCCAAAGCTAGGGCTGAGAGCTCATGTGATGCATGTGTTTCTTTAGTGATAATTAAACTAATGATTTGTGAATTGTATGCTGGATTGTGTTTGGTAGAACTGATGATAGTCAAAGATCCGGGGTTATGTCATGCGAGATATTGTTGCCCTGTGGCTTAAGCCAAGTTAATTTTTTATTTGTTGGTAGCCTCGAACGCACGGGGGTGGGTCGAAGTAGGAGATATTTTTCTCAGGTGGTTTTTTTTTTTGCGATGAATCTTTTCGGAGATGTTGGAGTGCAAGTGAATTCTACACTTCCATTTTTCATGAAGAAATTGAGGGAAACGTCGCGTGCCATCGATTCTTTCGCTGATTTCGACGTGTGCAAATGTTTTCCTTTCACAATTTGAGTCGTATATCGTACCCCTTATTTTCTCAGGGAATTTCAAATTTCCATACGCCTACAAACCATAGGACAACAACATGTGATTGTGAACACAGTACTACTATGGGTTTCACTGTTTTGCATTTGACTTGCACTGCTTTTTACATGCGAACTGCCGGTTACAGGTTACTTGGAAAAGCCAGGAAATCACTTGGAAAATGCATGTCCAGCGGAAATTCATCCATGCGTGCATCCATCCGTCCGTACAAGATATTTTCCCGGCAATTACTTGGGCTCAGCTCAACTGCGTGCTTTGACTTGCTCCGATCCGAACAGAGTGTTATACTTGGCTGCCCACCAGCCAGTCTTCTTTCGGGTTAGGTGAGACGTGAGTGCAAAAGTAAATTAGGCTAAAGGTCGCCATGAAGAGTGTGTAATATTCTCCCCTAGATCGAACGCAGACAAAATTCGGTGAGAAATTACGCTGGCGGCGCCCGGACAGGAGCTATCGACGTGTACGTACCATCGGCACGTGCAATCTTTCCTTGTCACTTGGTAGTTCATGCCTGGCACAAAGTCCTAAAGACAGCATCATCATGTATACGTCTCGCTTATTTCAGTTTGAATTTTAATTTTTAGTTTATTTTTTACAATTCATAAAATTTATCTTTTTGTAAGCTTTTTGCCGGTTCTTTTTCCCGTGATCATTTGTGTTGTCCGTGATGAGCTAACATATTTTTTCTATTTTTAAATTTTTTAAATTTAATTACGCTAAATAAACTACCTTCATGTACAGTGTAATTTCAGCAAGCTACAGTACAATTTCGGTCATAAACCACTATTTTTCAGTGTAACAGAGCGGGGCCATAAACTAGCACACTCATGTCGTACATAGCATACAATATAGTATATATAGACGAGCAATCGCCTAACGATGGTCCATTTAGATCCGGGAAAATCGAGATGGAATGGTTGTTGGATCGATTCACGCATGGTTTGGCTGCAAGCACAGCGCATAACAAGCAAGCAGAAACCATATATTTAAGGAGCAACCAATGATTAGAAATTAGCATATAGTATATCTCTGTCGCGGTGAGATCGCTGTCGCGCGCGCGCGCACGCGAGTGAATACGTGCCCGCGATGTCGATCGGCCGCTACGTGCAGTGCAAGCAAGAACGCGCTTTCTCGAGGTGAAAAACGTAATTTCCAAAAAAAGCGGCTTTTTGATTGGAGTCTCCGGATCTGACAGAAACATCTAAATTCAAACGAAATTCCTCGCATTCAATTTTTTTTTGAAATGTTTGGGTTGTCGGCTTGCAAGGAACTGATCGTTCGCGCGCAGAGGTTTTTGGGTTGAGATCGAGTAGAAGAGAGGCAGTCGAGCTTGAGCAAATGACATCTTGATTCTTAATTAGTTAGCCTGTTTCGTGCAGTAGCCTCCGTGAGTACAGACGTACAGTTCCCTTGTGGTGTGTAGTACGCGGGAATTTTTTTTTTCTAATTCCTCTGTTTAGTGAGACAAGCCTTTACGAGATCACAGCACTCAGTGCCTATTTTTTTTTCAGCTTTTTGCTCCAGTTTTTGATTTTCTTCAGTAACTAGCTTTTAAACAGATTGTCTTTTCAAGATAAAATCTACTAGTTAATTATAGTACATACTGTACTGATTTCATTTATATCGGCAAAAATCACACGTAAATTTCTGTTACTCTGTAATTTCTTACACGAAGGTCATAAATCTTAGCTAAAAAGAACAAATCCTATCGCTAGCTTGGTCACTTTTAAATCAGATTATAGAGTGCACCGCGCACGCACGGCCCATGGAATCACTGCCTGCTTGTGCTTTTTGCAAATGGCCCATGGAACCACAACCAACTTCTTTTTTGGCAAATGGGCTTTTGAATCAAACTGTACAGCCATGTTTGCCCGTAATAAGTCCTCTCTAGAAAAAACCCGTACTAAGTGCTCACTATATATACTCTCCGTGAGATTTGTGCAAAGAGCTTTTCCCATTTTTATATGATGCAACTGCGTGCAGGAAGGTTTTTGCACTGTAACCTGTTTGCACAAATAACATTTCGAAGTAACTTGAAAAGTCCCCAAAAATTCAAATCAAAATGTTCCTTTATTTTTGCTGAATTTTTGAGTGAATTCTGAAAACTTTCCCTTTTTGGAAAATTTTCCCCAAAACCCGCTTTCCTTTCCGGGCGATGCCGCCTCCGCTCTCCTCCGGTGCCTCGCCCGTTTCCGTCTTCGCTCTCCCTCACGCGCCAGCCGTGGATGCCGCCTCCCTCTCCGTTGGCGCCGCCTCCCCGCTCTCTCCCTCGCAGGCGCCGCTCACTCCCCGCCTTCTCCTCACGCACGCGCTGCGCGCCGCGCGCCGCGCCACGGTTTCTCCCCGCGCCGCGCCGTCCCGACCACGCCGGTCCGAAGCTGTGGAGGCCCTCGCGCCACGTCGCCCCGCCTCGGCTCCGGCCCCACCTGGCAGTCCCCGCCTCCTCCCTCTCCCGCGCGCGGACGCTCCCTCGCCCGTGCCCGACCTCACCTGCTCCCGTCGCGTCGCCAGTCCCCTGTGCAGCTCCGTGCGTCATCCTCTGCGCGGAGGAGACGCGTACCAACTCCCCTGTCTTCCCGTTGTCCCCGGAGCCCCGCCCGTTGGCTTCTCCCCCACGAATCCTTCCTCCCCGCCCGGGTATAAAAACCGCTCCCCTTGCTCCCCGTTTCTCTTTTGCTTCCCGAGCTCCCCCACCGCCTTCAATCCCCTCCCAGCACTCCAAAGGACCTCCCAGAGCAACGGATTGAACTCTCGTTGCCCCGAGCTCCGCCGCCATCGTCCCCTGCGCCGGCGACCCCCGTAACCCAATCTCCTCCTCTCTTTCCCCATTTTCCGATTACATTCTCCAGGAGCATCCCCTTTCTTCCCTAATCGCATTGGTGTTTGTCTCTGGCCAGGAGGAACCCCGAGGAGCGCTAACGCCGAAGTTCCCCGCCGGTCGCATCACTCTCTCCGTGGCCAGCCCTCTCCGCGGCTCCCCAGCTCCTGTCACCGCCACCCACGTGAGTTCCACCTTCCTCAGATGGTGTAGCCACCCCCGATCGACCCCAATCGGCCCCGGCGACCCCCTTTATCGCCGGAGACCGAGCTTTCCCCTTTTCCTCTCCCGTCTTCCCCTTTGGACTCCCCAGTCCCCAAGTGCCCAAAATGGTTTCCCCTCGTTCCCTTTTCTCTCCTGGTGCACTTGATCGCCGGCGACGTCCCTTCCCGCGCCCGGACCGCCGTCGCCACCGCTGCTCTGCCGCGGGTGCACTGTAGCGGCTGGAGGAGGAAGACAGCTCCCTCGCCGCGACGTGGCCCCTCCTCCACCGTCTGATCTCTTTAATCTCACCTCCCCTCGTTCGTCCGATCCCCGTAACGGTTAGCTCGTCCTCGTTATAACGCGACCGTTGGATCTTCCTAACCACCCCACCTCGCCTCCGTCCGATCCCTCCCCGTACCGCTTCGCCCCGCCCATCCCGACCGTCCGCCCAGGCCGCGCGTCGCTCATCCGAGCAGCGTGAGCGCGCGGGAGCGGGCCGAGCCTCAGCCTGCTTCGCCCCGAGCGTGCGCGCGCGTGCGGGCCATGCGCCGGCCTGTGGGGCCGCGCTTGCCGTCGGCCTCGTGGGCTGCACAGTGCGGGCCGCACTGTAGTAAGGGGGCCGGGCCAAATATAGTTCAAACATTTTTCTCCGATTTATCAATTTCTAAAATCCAGAAAAATCCAAATAAATCCTAGAAAATCACAGAAAATCCCAAAAATTCCCAAATTTCACCACTTTGCTCCAAATAATATCATGGACCCATTTTTGGCCTCAACTTCCACAGAATCATCCCAAATAAATTCCTAGAATTCCATTTGAAGGGTTTATGCTTTTTATTCTTTTTTAATTAGTTTATTTTTCCTCGCTTGATTAGTTGCAAGCTGGATTTAATTATTTTATGTGTTTGCGCTAGTGTCGGAGATCCCAGAAGCTCAAGTGCAGTCGCAGGATCCAGGTGTTTCTTCGTTCGAGCTAGCTGAGATCATCCGGATTGACGGCAAGTCCCAAATCTTTTGATCATGTTGCAACCCATGTGATTTAATTATGTATTTATACTATTTGCATTAAGCTAATTCTGAAACGTTAATTCAAAGTAAAATAAAATGTTTAGAATGACATGTTATGTAGATAAACCTACCACCGACAAATGCCATGTTTAATTTGTAGCCATGCCATTGAAACCCTAGAAATAATTATCTGTTAATCTAGATAATCGTAGGATATTATTATCATGCAAAGTCTTCGACTAATAAGGTTGTGGCTGTGGGCCAATAGAATTTGCAAACCCGACTCTAGGGTAGGGTGGTATGGGACGCCGTGCCCTAGAGCGGAGAGTGCCCGCGTGCACAAGGAAGGGTGAGGGTGGTGGTGCGCCGCAAGTCGGATCATTCGCCCACCGCCTACCCTAGGTTGGAGGTCGCGGACCTCGTGGAAAATGTAAGATTTAGAACCTTACGCTGAGCAAATGACATAGTGACCGCTCAACCACAGGTGTTGACTTGTCAACCCTGGTTTAGTACCTGCTCAACTTAAGTGAAACCCCGCATTGAGAGTCGGTGCAAGACAACAATAGGTCCCCACAACTCGGGTCCGGCGTTCCGCGAGGGCCAGCGGACACCCGAGGATGTGCGGGATTCTTATCTATCGGGTGGAGTGTATACCAAGGGTTGAGCAGCGAAAAGACCCGGTTCCTTAACTCAGTCATGAGGGTTAAGGATGCGTGTGGGTAAAGTTGGGCAACTCTGCAGAGTCAATTAAATGGTATTCGAATACGCCGTGCTCCCGGTTAATGGAGCTGTGTCACTTGGGTGATTCCAGCAGCGAAGCTTAAGTAGTTTTGTTCATGTTTTAACTTGATTAGTTGGTTAATTAACTCTTCATGAAAACCCCTGATATCTTAAGAAGTAGTTTTGGGTCTGTTTTATTAAAATATTTGCAAATAAAACTGCATCCACCAAAACTAATAAAACAAGTATACTCCCTTCCATTGTTATTCCGTGCATATAGTAAGATAGAGTCCCTTTGGGGCTTGCTGAGCCGGTTGTTTGGCTCACGGCTTGCTTATTCCATTCTTTAGAGGATCAAGACTCTGGTGAAGGTCTCCCCGTTGAGGAAGTCCCGGAGGATCTCTTCTTCGACGAGGACCCGTGGCTTTAGGTCTTCGCCGCGCTTAAGCGGATTCTGGAAGTCTTCTGTAATGTATTTATACTTTGGGCTTACACGTCCCGCTGTCAAAAACTGGATGTTATTCCATATGTGAAATATATGCTGGACTTTGGTTGTAAGCATGCAATGGTATACTCTTGCGCGACGTTCCATAACTGTTCATGCGTGAATAGTTGCGGAATGCCGTGTCCGTACGCGCCCCTGGAAACGGGGGCGTTACATAACTACGACAATCTTTTGATTGAACTACTACGATATTTAAAAGTTGAATTGTTGTAACAAATGTTTGGAACTCATAAAAATACCAAACACCTGATTTTTATGGTATTTAGCTTTGGAGACTCTCTAAATACGAATCAAATGATCTATAGATAAAAAAAATGAGAAAATTCCTTCCATGCCACTAAAAGTTATTCTGTTTCCCTCTGTGCTATTGAAAAAATACAATTTTTCTATGCTGCCAAGTTTCTTTCTTGTGCCCTTCTATGCACTCCTGTTAGCTCCGTTAGCTCACATGGTCATTATGGCTTCAAAAGCTATCAGTTTTTGTCTAAATACCCATTTTGCCCCTACAGTCCATATCTCAGTGCATTACTCTTACTACTTCTCTCTCTTCTGTCTCTCTCTCTTCAGCACCCACTTTACTGGCGAGCACAAATCTCGACCGCCAGCCAACTCTCTTGCACAACCTCTCGTACCCCGCACTCTGACCCTTGCTGCACACCCATCATCCCGGCCATGATCACCACATCCTCTTAGCATGTTTCGCCGCCACCGCAGTGAGATCCACGGGTGGGTGGTGAGTGTGACCAGGAGGTGCGCGGCGTCATTCCCCCGCCGCTTTAGAACTTCCCTCGCTGGAGACCTCCAATGGCAATCCCTTCCTCGCCTCCCATCCTTGACCGCCGCAGACTTGTCTATCCGGGATGCCAAGAAGAGGCCAGTGGGAAGTGGGGATGCGGTAGTGCTGACAAGACGAGGGGAGAATGCCAGAGCTAGTGGCAGAGGTCGGCACCAATGTTGTAGGCTGAGGCACGGGTGCGGGAGGCAGCATGTTGTTGGAGCCCGGCGACGACAACTGGAACTGACCACGACTGAACAACAACTAGAGAAAGAAGAAAGGAAGATGAGGAGGAGGAAGACGGTAATTTTGTCTTTTCACATGCTACTTAATAGCGAGCTCACGGAAGACTGACAGAAGTGGTATGAAAGGATACATATTAGAAACTCAATGGCACACAAAGAACCACATTTCTCTAGTGACATATAACATATCAAAGTAACTTTCAGCGGCACCCAGGGAATTTTCTCACAAAAAAATAGCGCCCCCAATCCATCCACTCCCCTCCTCCAACCCCATTGGGCTCAAATGCAGTTCTTGAAATATGGGTCAAAACATGTCTCCTTCAACCTCCTATGAACGATGTGAAAATGTGGATCCACAGGATATACAATATCACTAGCCATATTACAAAGGCGTCCAAGACCCTATTGAATGTATCGCTCATATGACCTGCGGAACGCTTGAATCTATTCTGTATCTGCTTATTTGACTGAGGGGAGCCACACATCCATTTGAATAGTCCAAGGGCCTCTTTAGAGGTCATCTAACGAGTGGATCACATACCATAGTCCCGTACGAGTGTTTTGTGCAATTCGTTAAAGACTGGCCTCCTTATTTGGAATATGTCTTTGCATGCTCATGAACCCACTCTAGACCGGTTTTTATCAAGAAGTGATCGTGGACTACAGGAGGAGGACTCCCCCTCATCATCCTCCTATAGGAAAATACACCTTGCTTACACAATCCAATGGAGGAGTTTATAGCGACAAAGATGGAGTCGATATCCATCTCTATCGCAAAATGTGTCACTTGACGATGACATCTGCAAGTTGTTCAGCTGGTCGTGAGAACATGACCTTCAATTCTAATAAAATTACATTACAAGCTATGCGAAGAAGGAAATGGGACACAACCTAGTAGACAACATAGCAGCAACAGTACTACACATGCAAAAGCAATGCCAATTCCACTAGTCATAGAACCTACTCCTCTGTTTCTTCACCATTGCACACATCACATAATTCCTACATAAGTACAAGTGCAATACCATTGTAAGGGCAAGTACAATAGTATAGCCAACTAGTGGCTATAACACTTGTCCATTTCATCTATAGCCTTCAAAAAAATAGTTCATACAATAAGGTAGCTATTACAATAACTATTTGGCCCCACATGTAAGAGAGTAAAATGCATATTTTTACGTGCTATAGCTAGCTGTAATTTAGTAGCCAGCTTCATTCTCTCTCTTTCTTTCTCTCTCTGCCACGTAAGATTTGGTTGATATTATATTTGCTATAGCCTGCTAACTAAGCTTTATTGTACCTGCTCTAATGACCACAGAACCTACCCCTTTGTTTCTTCCCCATTTGACAAATCACAGATTGCCACAAGAATACAAATGCAATGCCATTCTACTGATCATAGAACCTACCCCCTATTTTTTCCCCATTTCATCCTTCTCCGCACACAAGGGCTGTGAGGTCACAAAAAGGGTGGAGCTGTGATGGCCTCTGGACTGCTCATACATGTTGACGAATCTCTCGAGCTGCACATCCCGGTAGCTATTATTGGGTTTTTTTCCTTCCGAAGATCAGGCACATAAGGCAATTTGCCCTTACCGGTGGCTGAGGGTCCACTATGTCCAGCTCCAGTCGACGGATTGCTCCCCTCCTCGTCCTCGCAGCTGTGGCTAGACTCGGCACTGAGCATGTACGCGCCCGCATTAGTGCATACAATCTCCTCAAAAAAACCTCCCTAGGAGGTCGTCGTTAGTGAGCTCGTTGTTAGTGAGTGGCGCCTTACAGAACTTCTTGATGTTGTCCATAGTCTGCAAACAAAAGAGAAAAAATAGGGCGTTTGTGAGTTGGCGCACCTACCATAGATCACAACGAAGAGTATACATGGAGGCTAACATTGGCTTGCTCCTCCCACCACTTCAGGTCGGCAACAATAGTCCCGATGACTGGATTGAAGCTGAGACCGGTTGCGCGTAGCTTGAAGATCTTCCAATTAGACACATATTTCTTTAGTGCATCCCACTTGTTCTTTATTTGTTTATGGGTGTACTGCCAGTCAGTTCACTCTTCAAACTTTCGAAGAAGATTGCAGTAGCCCTTACCAGAGAGGCAGTGATGTGGACGATTCCCGGCGTTCATTTCCTCCAAATAGATGGCAATGAAAATGTCAATCGCTTTGTTGTCCCAAATTGTCGGGGTTGTGCGCTTGGAGGCCATCTCTAAAACCCTGGTGATGTTAGTACCCACAATAGATCGTGGACCATAGTGTAGAACACAAAAAACACGCACAAACAAATGGTACTATGAAGGGGATAGCAACCGCAAATTGTGCAGACAGTAAGAACAACGAAGGAGATAACAATCGCAGAAAAAGGGAATACGTAGGAATTACAATAGCAAAAAAATGCTAGTACGGAGTAAGAACAACGACTACGACAGGTGGATTATACCTTCAATCGATGACAGAGACGAAGGGGATGCAATGGCCGTGGAAACTACGAGCGATGGGAGGGAAAAGAGAGGATCGACCTTGGGCTAAGCAGAATGAGGTCGGACGCTGATGGTACGCGTCAGGAGGGAGGGTTCGGATGCCAGGCGATCCTCTCCATGGGGTCGGACAGGGGCCGATTTGTGAGTAGGGAGGGGGGGGGGTTAGAGGGCATGGTAGGGTGGTAGCTAGACGGAATCGAAAGAGGGAAGGTGTCGCCGTTGACAGCTCGTGTATGACGAAGAGGGCAACTGGACGGGGAAAGTGCTCAAGTCATGAGACTACGCACACCCTCACGTGTTGTATCAGACACGGCTTCCACAAGCCACTGAAGGAAGCCGATGGTTCAAATACGCTTTAGTTCGTGAAAGCCGAAGTGTACATAAACAGTCCCTATACCAGACTACCGCACAAGAGACTCTGACGCTGGAGACGCACAAGCCTCCCAAAATCCCATCAGGTGCGAGCATGGTGACCCGTCCGCGCGGATGGATCTCACACTTCGACTTGAGCTCCGTTCCTTGTTCCCGTTTGTGTTCCAGAAATCAGAACCCCAACCAAACCCTGAAACGAACGCGCAGCAATGGCCTCCAGAACGCTATCTTTCTCCTCCCTCGCCTCCGCCTTCGCCCCCTTTCCCCCGCCTCCTCCCCTTCGCCTCCTCGGCCTCCACCTGAGCTCCGGGTCTCGTCTCCGCGCCTCCCCTCTCTCCACCGCTGCCGCCGCCGCCGCCACGGTTGCGGACGCCCACGACACCGTCGAGCAGCTCCTCGCCCCGAAGCCCGACTCCCAAGGGCACGGTCGGATCGACCGCCTCATGAAGCTGCAGCGCCGCGCCGACGAGGACGGCCCCTCCCCCGACGCGGCGGCGGCGGGGCGGGGGAGGTGGTTCCCTTACCTGGACGCGTTCCGGGCGGCGGGGGGCGTGGAGCTTACGAGCAGGGAGGTGGTGGAGGTGTTGGAGCCGCACATCCTCGAGGCGCGGCGGGAGCGGATCCGCCGCGCCGTCGAGAACAGGAGCTACGCCGTGTGCCTGGTCGTGGAGGGGCTCTCCGACTTCGGCAACGTCTCCGCGGCGTTCCGATCCGCCGACGCGCTCGGCGTGCAGTCCGTGCACGTCATCTCCTGCGACGGCAACAAAAGGTGCTGAGGTGAAAAAGAGAAACCACAATGTTAGCTTGGTACTTACCAATTCAGCTGTTGAATTAGCTAGCTGAGCAAATTGTGAATGGATGAGGATAATTGATGTGACTCCAGAGACTATTTTGGATGGGATGGGTTTGGCTCAATCCCCATGAAGCGCTGAATCAGTCAATTGTCCTATTTTCCGCATCTAGTTTGCATCTATTGCTCCCTTATTTGCTTGCTCCTTTACTCTCCAAATGAGTAGTTTATATGAGATATTAAGATGGTATTAATCTAGTCTCCTTTGAGGTGCTAAATTGTTGAAAACTATTGTTTGGGTCTGTGCACTTTATTTATTCGTTCTATTAGCTTGAACAGTTGAACTACATAAATTCCTGAGAAACTGGTTGCAAGGAAATGGTGTTTCTATTGCACTTTACAACCATGGAAGAAAAAAATCCAACATAAAGAGAACGATCAGCCATGCCAAAGGTTGCCAAATTGGCTATTGGATTGTTACTTTTACTAATTAGCTGTTGACTCGGATGAGTGTGAGGAAGACCACTAAAGAATAAGGATCCTGTTGCTGCTTATTAGGTTCTAGTGTTTTTACATAGATTTGTGCCCCGATGAGATTTTTTTTAGGATATGTACTGAGGACTCCATACAAGTTATGCATTCATTATCTGTATGGAAACTTCATAGGTTTCACATCCTTTGGAGATTGTAGATATCACTCAAGAAAAAGGTAGTTCATTATCAAATTGTAGATATCACTCAAGAAAAAGGTAGTTCATTATCAAATGAAGATGCCTCTTGACTTTTGCAGGTATAGAGACAACAGGCATGTGAGCATGGGTGCTGAGAAATGGCTCGATATTGAGCTATGGAACTCGCCTTCACAATGTTTTGATGCTTTGAAAAAGCGTGGTTATCGCATTGCAACTACTTGTTTGGGAACTGATTCGGTAGTCTTTCATTCTTGTATATCTTATCTTTTCAATTTTTCGTGTAACATGAATATACTTTATGAAATCTATAAACCACATATAATTCATGTTTTCCATATCATTTAATGCATTGCCATATGTTGTCTGCAGCCAAAAGTAGTTTTTTCCCAAAAAAAAAAAAAAAAGACAAGGACATTTTCAGTGACTTACATAGACAAGATGCATTTATTGCAGAAACCATTTGTTGTCGAACTTTGTATTGTGCATATAGTGTAAAAGCCTTGAATTTGTAGTAGATCCTTGGTGCGTGGTCCAACCATCCATAGCAACCAATTTTGTTGACAGTTGATTGTGGAATGGTTATCATTATCTATTTGAGGTTATGCAGTATATAAATTGGAGTAGATTGCTGGTGAATTGAAATTGAGGATATATTTTACTGTCTCAACTAAACATTCTAGAAGACATTAGTAACTTCTGCCTTTTGTAGCGTTGTGAACTTACATTGTCCATGCTCTTAATATCTCTTCTTTATTTCTTTGATTGTTTTTGTGATTCATCAAGATTGCATTTCTCATAAAAATGCTTTTATTATTCACTGATCCAAGTAATACGGCTGAAGAATAATTATGTTCTGAATGGATTTGTAGGTTTCTGTGTATGACATGGATTGGTCTCATCCAACGGCTATTGTTGTGGGCAATGAACATATGTAGGGGCTCTTCCTTCTCTCCAGATATGCATCTTTTGTTACATTTATGCTATAATGAGTCTTAGAACTATTTAAATGAAGCAGTCAGTCAGCCAGTCCTGCTTTCTACTTGCTTTCTGTTGTATTTTTATTATTCCTTTTTTACTGAAGTAAGAAATGTTTTAATTTTTAGATCTACTTACAGCTTTACTGGGAAGTATTTGAATCTCTCCTCTTGAAGGAGGATTTATGCATGTTCCTTGGTGAATAGACTAGTTGTAATGCCATAAATAAAATACTATCATATTTTCATATGTGTTCTACAGATGGCTTATTTAGATGTTTTCAGGTTACAAACTAGAAATTCCATATTTGTTACTATTAGTTTATTACCAAGTATCAAATACTTCATTGTGTAAAGAATACTATGGTTTTATGCCTCGAAAAGTTTCACACAAATGCACAAACTGTCATCCTAGTTTAGGCATTTTTTCCCAGCATGGTATTTGTGAGGCTATTGGTACAATAATTTTTCATTCTACAATTATGGCTGGATGTTAAACAATGCTCTGTGGCAGGGGTATTAGCGATGACGCTCTGAAGTTGTCAGACGTGCACTGTAGTGTTCCAATGAAAGGCATGGTGGATTCTTTTAATGTATCTGTTGCAGCTGGAATCCTTATGCACCATGCTGTTTGCGACAGAGTTTCCCACCTTGTAAGTGCACTTCTTTTCATCCTAATGTCATTTTATCTCAATAGAAGACATGCTACCCCCGGATATTAAAATTCCGTCTGTCATCATATTGTACTGCTGCTTTAGAATTTCAGCCACCTTCTGAAGAGAAATCAGCTATTATTTTGGTTTTCCACTTTCGCCATTGAAGCTATGGTAATCCTAAGACAGTACACATGGAACCCTTAGCCCATGAAAGGGCCTATTTTCCTTGTCTTAAGTTTGTTTATATTACCACAATAAACTTTAACTAGGGCCAAAGCTGAAGGTAGCAGAGAGCAGCCTCTAGTGTTTATCAGATCCATCAAATGGATTATGTATCTTATCTTGTAAACTGGCTTAATGGGCTTATAGACTATAAACAGAATAAGCTGGCTTCTTTTGCTCAAATGCATAAATAATTAAGCTGGCTTGTGAGTAAGCCACTTGCTCCTAGCTTGGGCTAGCAAGTCTCTCAAGTATTGCTACTAAATTTATTAGCATGAAGCATAACTACCAAATTCAGTTTGTACTTGTGGTTTCACCTAATCTCCAAACTCACCTAACAATTGTACAAACATGTAACAACCAATGCAGAATTTGGCCAATTTGTCAATCCGGTCAATTTGCGGTTAATGGATCTGAATGGTTTGAATTGTCACCAGCATTACTTTCAATTTTGGCTCACTGATGGATTTTGGAATGATCATCTGAACTATCTTCTTTGAAAAATGCAAATACTTGCACTGTGCTTTCATGCATTTATTTTCTCTGTCCATGCTGCTAAGTATTCCTTTAAATGAGGGGAATGCGGACTACGAACTGCTTGTAAGTTCTTTGTAAAGAGGCAGCATCTTATCTGCAGTGTTTTATTTACAGGGTCATCATGGTGATCTCTTACCTGAAGAGAGTAGAATACTGCTTGCAGAGTTTTATTTGCGCCATAGAGAGAGCACAGCTAGCATAGTTCATGAATATGCCAAAAGGAAGGCAGAAAACTCCATGGCCAAACTTTGAGAGCATCTTGACGAAAACTGAAGGAGAAACATGCACAAGCTAGGAATCAAGCAGAGATTTGTTTTGGCAGTTAGCTTATTCGGTATATCATCAGCAATAGACCAGCTGGTAAGTTATTTCATTTGCCTTTTGTCGTGTTTTTTGTTCGAATCATATATCATATTATCACTATTATCAAATGCTAGAAGGTTGCCACCCACAATTTGCTTGGTAATTGCAAGGGCTTGGTTACTGCAATTCCTCCCCGTGGTGTGGAATATGTGGTTTCAGACTTTCAGGTGGTGTGTAATATGTGGTTTCCTTTTTAACGGATGGTTCTCATCGACATCTTTTCTGTACAAGTCCATATTGTTATGAATAGCATTTGTATTCATTATAAAATCAATAGGCTAGTATGTATACACACACACACACACATGTATGTTATATATGCAGAAAATCACTTACACAATAGAGTAAATACACAATTATAATATATATCTAATACCCCCTTAAACTTATAGTGAACCAATAACATGAAGTTCGAAGAGATAAAAGCTGTGTTGGGCTCTGGTCTATAGTTTGGTGAAGAAATCTGCGAATTGAAACTTTTAAGGCACATAGTGAAGAGCAATAATTTGATCCTGCACATGTGTTTATATGTAGGAAATATTAACATTAATATGCTTGGTAAGCTCATGTTTCACTGGATCTTTAGCAATACTAATAGCACATGTACTGTCAGATAAAAGAGGAGTCGGTGTAGAAACAGAAACACCAAAATCTTTAAGTAACCATCGTAACCAAGTAACCTTTACAGTCAACAAATTCATAGCGCGTAGCTCACCCTCAACACTCGAATGAGAAACTGCTATCTGCTTTTTAGTCTTCCAAGTGATGAGAGAACCACCAAGAAAAACACAGTAGGTAGAGAGAGACCGATGATCAGAGTGATAACTAGCCCAAGTAACACCAGAATATGCCTGGAGCTGTAAAGAGCTGCAGCGAGGAAAAAAGAGACGACGAGTGATAGATCCACGAAGATATCGTAGACCAAAGATATTTTTCTCTTTTTTTTCCTTTCTCTCTCTCTCTTTTCCTTTTTTATTTACTTGATCGGTCAGTCGGTTTAAGAAACCGACCAAGACGCATGCGACGCAAACGCTGCAAGGCTGAGACGGGTGGTTGAGCGGCGAGTAGCGGCTCCAGAGAGCGCAGGCCGGTGGGCGGTGGCTACGGAGGGCGACGTCTCTGGCGACGACCTGCGAGTAGCGCCTCCGAGTCGAGCGTCTCCAGAGGGCGATGGCCTCACGAGCGGGCGGGGTCTTGATTCCCCTTGGATCCAGATCGATCCCAGCTCCGCAATGCCGGCGGGCGGTGGCTACGAAGGGTGCTAGTCGGTGGGCGGTGGCTACAGAGGGCGATGGCCGGCGAGCGATGTCTCCGGCAACGGCTGGCAGGCAGCGCCTCTGAGTCGGACGTCTCCGAAGGGCAGTGACCTCACGAGCAGGTTGCGGCTTCCTTCGGACCTTAGGCTCAGATTTATGAGAGCGGTAGGCGGGCGGCGGACAGAAGAGCCGATAGCGACGGCAGTAGACGGCGACCCGACTGGAAGAAGTGGCGGCGACAGGGGCAAAGTTGGCGGCGGCGGGGGCTGGAGGATGAACCAGCGGCCTAAAAGCAGCGATGGTGATGAAAAACCCTAACCCTAAGTGAAGCTCTGATACCATGTTATGAATAGCGCTTGTATTCATTATGAGACCAATGGGTTAGTATATATACATGTACTGATATGGTATATATGCAGGAAACACCTTACACAGAGTAAATATACAACTATAATATATATCTAACACAGATATCATATTGACATCCATCTAAGACAGCATGTGTTTGTTAAGTCGTTTTGTTCGTGTTTCCTTTCTTTTAGACCACTTTTTAGGCGCTCATCTTGCTAATGTTTGCACACAGAAATCTCAGCTGTGGTTTTTTTCTTCTGAATTTTGGATGAAGGTCATTTTTGGAGAGGAACGATTAATACTGTTCGGCAGCCAGGGTGTTGCATGATGATGGCTCCAACCAGAATCGCTGACAGTGATCTTTCCAGAACTAAAGAATAACTCTTGATCATGTGCATGTAGGCGGTCCCGTTGACCTGCAATTGCACGGGACAAATTGAAAACTAAGTAGAACTGATCATAAGAGAGATAAAACGTGATTATTGCCTATGTTTGGCCAAAATAAGTAAATGATGCATGCACAGGACACCATCTGCTCTAGGAAATTTGGTTTTTTTACTAGCACATTTTATCCTAAATTAAACAAGCAATGCTATTTCACAATTAAACTATAAAGTCGTTTCAGAATCTTCTTTTTCCAAAAAAAAAAAGAGAGAGAAAACTATCAAAAGAACCCAGAAAACACATGTCTTAAACATGACAACCAGCCAAAAGAGTAAAATTATTTTATTTTCGAAACTACCACTGAATGGTGTTTTTAGCAAAAATACGTTTCAAAAGTTCACGATCCAAGCACCTAGAAGAGGGGGAAGACACATTTATATGTAATTTACCCGTATATGTATGCATGTATATATGAATGTACATATATACTTTTCAAGATGAAAGTCTATAAATTGATTGTAGTACGTACTGTAACGACTTTATTTATATCGGTTAAAATTGTACGTAGGTTTTTATTATTTTAAACTCCTATGAATAGCTTAAAAGATATAAGACAGTGAGTGTAAATGCCAAAAAGAACGGTCCGAGTGGCTGCTTGTCTGATGCTCGGATATCTCGTCCGACGGCCGGTGAAATGAGTGTCAATTAGCGCCCAAGTGCCATAGGCTGGGGAGCCGGCACGGTTTGGGCCGAGCATGAGAGGGACGTGGAGAGGAGAGGCACCGCGCGGACGTGGGCTTGGCCGTGTGCCCTCGAGCATACGAGCCCGGCGCCCCGTGTTCTTCGGTGGCCGCAATGCAACCTTGCAGATCGATGATCTTGTATACTCGATGTGTAACAGTAGTTATTGTTTTTTACTGTAGCTAATGATTTATAGTTATGATTAATAATTTTGACTATGTGAATAAATCGAATGTCGATAAACCGATATCTATTTTGAAAAAAAATATAGAGAAGTCATTTCATTTGTTTATATAAGAGAAGACATGAATTGAAAGCCATAACCTATACGCTGAACAGGTGGTTGCCCTATTTTCGCTGCAGCGCGTAGCTGGGCATGACGACAAGCAACGCTGTGCACGAAAGCGATTGACGAGGCGCTCTTGTGAGTTGCACAAGTTGGCAAAGCCCAGGTGGGTACTTTGATAGATGATCGCAGCTAGCGAGCAAATTGCCGTGGGGGTGCGTATGTCCTGAAATATGCCCCTGTCCAGTTAATGTATTTTTTTCTCTCCTGTGGCCGTGATTCCGCAAAGTATACCACTTGTTTGCGAAGCCAGTAACCACTGCCGCACCCCTAGTGGTTGGAGTCAGGAGCTGTTTCTCTGGGCTAGCCCAGGGCCTAGTCAGCTCGTCTCGTACTTAGGCCAGGCCGGCACGGTGGGCACTGCTGAAGGAGGAGTAGGTGCACAGTCGAAGGAGGCTCACGGCTGGAGGTGGTGGGGCTCACGGTCGCCGAGGTCGACATTGGTGTCGGAGGGGATACAGATTGGCGGCATGGACTGGGTGGCGGAGCTAGGATGTGGAAGGTGCGGTGGAGCAGCGGTGGCGCGCCTTGGTGTAGAGGCGTGGTGGAGGAAGAGCAAAGAAGATAACTGCGGTGAGTGGTCGCAGTGGCCCGATGGTGCGCTGACGAGTAGGCTATGTAGGCAATGGCGCTGTGAGGTGCGGCGGCGTAGGGACATTCTACCCTCTCAACAGAATTCAACCCAAATCCTACGGGGAATTTAACTTTTTGCCACCCTTAAGAATGCCACCTATCCAAATGCCATCCTCTACATTGCAATTAACAGTTTGCCACTCCCGAGCATACGTGGCGCCTACTCCCCGCCCAGTCAGCGCCATGTCACACGCCCGCGCCCCAGCTGCGCCCGCGCCGGCGCGCCTCCCCGCCTGCGCCTCCCCGCCGGCGCCCGCGCTCCCCGCCGCGCCCGCGCCTCCCCGCCGCCGCCCGGCCTCCCCGCGCCCGCGCGCCTCCCCGCCTGCGCCTCCCCGCCGGCGCCCGCGCGCCTCCCCGCCGCGCCCGCGCCTCCCCGCCGGCGCCCGCGCCTCCCCGCGCCGCCGCCCGGCCTCCCCGCGCCCGCGCCCGCGCCCGCGCCCGGCCTCCCCGCGCCTGCGCCGCGCCGCCTGCGCCCGCGCCTCCCCGCCGGCGCCCGCGCGCCTCCCCGCCGCGCCCGCGCCTCCCCGCCGGCGCCCGCGCCGCCTCCCCGCGCCCGCGCCCGGCCTCCCCGCGCCCGCGCCTGCGCCGCGCCGCCTGCGCCCGCGCCTCCCCGCCGGCGCCCGCGCCTCCCCGTGCCGCCGCCCGGCCTCCCCGCGCCCGCGCCTCCCCGCCTCTACTGCCCTCAATCGCCGGCGAGCCGAGCACCGGGCGCGGCGGGAGGCGCGGGCGCAGGCGGCGCGGCGCAGGCGCGGGCGCGGGGAGGCCGGGCGGCGGCGCGGGGAGGCGCGCGGGCGCAGGCGGGGAGGCGCGCCGGCGCGGGCGCAGCGGGGGCGCGGGCGCAGGCGGCGCGGGCGTAGGGAGGCCGGGCGCGGGCGCGGGCGCGGGGAGGCCGGGCGGCGGCGCGGGGAGGCGCGGGCGCCGGCGGGGAGGCGCGGGCGCGGCGGGGAGGCGCGCGGGCGCCGGCGGGGAGGCGCGCCGGCGCGGGCGCAGGCGGCGCGGCGCAGGCGCGGGCACGGCGGGGAGCGCGGGCGCCGGCGGGGAGGCGCGCCGGCGCGGGCGCAGCTGGGGCGCGGGCGTGTGACATGGCGCTGACTGGGCGGGGAGTAGGCGCCACGTATGCTCGGGAGTGGCAAAATGTTAATTACAATGTAGAGGATGGCATTTGGATAGGTGGCATTCTTAAGGGTGGCAAAAAGTTAAATTTCCCCAAATCCTACACCTCACCATTCTATATGAGAAATAAAGCTGAACGGGAATTTAAATGCTAGATATACCTGAAATGAATAACTCTGTATATTTCTCACGCATGTGAGACTCTAGTTCCTAAGTTGCTTTTCGCTTGGTCTGATGTGAATATGTGACCAAAGTACATTGACATCCTTCAATATCTTGTGCCTCAAAACTCGCTCTAACTCCCCTAGTATTTGCACTGGCCAGGACTTGAAGGTAAGGTATTGCTCCATGGTCAACGGCTCTAGCAATATCTCATGCTCTGGATCTCTCAGATATTTTCTCAACATGGAGACATGAAATACATTATGTACACCACGCATAAACTCAGGAGGATCAAAGCGATAAGCCAACTTTCCAATTCGTGTCATGGTTAGGAATGGTCCAACGTACCTCGTGCTAAACTTCTCTTTGATACCAAATAACACAATACCCTCATTGCGAGATATTCTCAAGAGCACCTGATCCCTGTTGTAACTTCAACTCCTGCCTCCTCACATCAGCATAGCTCTTTTGTGGGCTTTGAGCGGCAAGCAGATTCTACCTAATTTCTTTTACTTGGTCAATAGTCTACTGAACCCAGTTGGAACCCATAATTGCCTTTTCACCAACGGCATTCCAACATAGTGGTGACTTAAACCTTCGTTCATACAGGACCTCAAACGGTGCATCGAATACTGACATGATATTTGTTATTGTAGGTGAACTTTGTCAGTGCCAAGTGATCCTCTCAACTCCCGTTCCAAGACAAGATACATGACCTAAGCATGTACTCTAGTGTTTGGATAGTGTGTTCAAACTGTCCATCTGTCTTGGGGTGAAAACAGTGCTAAGACGAAGTTGCGTACATAAAGCACTCTACAAGTTCTACAAAAACTTGAAGACAAACTTTGTATCTCAATCTAAAACAATGATCTTAGGCATACCGTGTAACCATAATACACATAAATAGGAGCTAAATTGCTCACTGTATTTGTCGTGCAGATGTGAATAAAGTACGCAAACTTGCTGAACCGGCTGCAACAATCTTGTTGGACGCTTATATTCTACCTAAACGTGTTGACAAACCCTACAAGAAGCCACATACTAAGCAATGTCCACTCATTTTTCCACTAGAAACTCTTCTCCAAATCATGGTACATCTTGGTTTCACTAGAATGCACAGTATAGGGGTACGATGAGCTTCTTTTATGATGTCAGCCTTAACTTGAGCTTTCTGTGGCACACAAAGACAACCTTTAAACTGCAATCACTAAACTCATCAAAACTAAAATCTTTTTCCTTACCCTCATCCTAATGCCTCCTCACTTGCTAGATCATTCAATCATGCTGCTATACTTCCCGTATCTGCTCTGAAATGGCAGACTAAGCAAGCGAGTCTTAGCATGTACGATGCTCGCACAACAATAGAAGATTTTCATGGGCTTAAAATCAGCAACAAGACAACTTAGGGTATGAGGTATTACCTTACGACTAAGCATCAACATCACATTTACCTTGCCTAAATGGTACTATATAGTGAAATCATAACCCTAGTTGAATAATGATACCCTTTAGCACTTCATAATTTTATATTGTCGCTACTTGTCATTCCCTTAGTTAAATTAATTGTTGATTTAACTTATTATCAAATGGTTCATTTTAATGTCAAAGACTATTTTCCGTATTGCTGAAATTTATATGTTCATGGTTATATTGAGAGCTTACACTTAAATCCTAACTATTGGTAATATGTAATTAATGGTTTAAATTGGTAGCATTAGTAGCTGTAAATGATATTCTGGGCTTTTGTTAAGTCAAGGTATTACATATCTCTTCCCTGTGGCGGCGGCAGATTTTGATATTACCATTGATACTTTTTTTCTGTACAATTCTTTGGAGAAGGATCAGGCATTCAGGCTAACTTGAGGCATACATAACACCGCATCACATCTTATTCTCTACATGACAACTTTTGATCTCGTTGTACCTCTAGCCCCCAGGAATTGACCAAACAAGGCCAAGCAACCTCGAACCAGCCTAGTGAAAATGGCCATACTCTTTTCCAAATCTGTACAGTCAAATCCCAGAATCATCACCTTCCATCCAACTAATGTGCCGTTTGCCTAGTAGTATATTAGTCTGAAGCACCATCGTCGCAAAAACCGGAATTTAGTAGCTTGTTCTAAAGGTCTGGTCAGCTTGTTCTATTCAGCGTTGTATTATGTTCCACTACAGAAGAACTCTTCGGCTCTGTCCAAGAAAGAAGCTGGGATTTTTCTATGCAACATAAAAGTAGATGAAGCTTCTCCAGCCCTTTGCTTCAGAGGCCCATCATAAGCAGTTCTTGTTCCTCTACCATCCCTTTGGACCTTATTTCTGCTTAATCTGATGCCCCCAGAAACGCCTTTTCCTAAAACTGGCCGTGCACTTTTGCGGCTTGACCTTACTGAGATGTCACCTTGTGAGTATCTGGTATCCAGTATGATCTGTGTGCTGTCATTGGAATTGTTATTTCCGGAACCATCCGCAGCAATGGAATCTGAAGAGGTCAGTCCTGACGTTCTGAAGGACTTGAGCAAAGAACGAAGCATATCTGTGCTTATTTCTTGCTGTACTACGCTTCTGTTTTGATCACAACCATAACAAACGGCAATAAGAGCAGCAGCCAAGATGGGCATCAACTCAGGGTCGCTGAAGAAAACAAAAGGCAGGTCGCACACCTGTTTTTCAACCTATCAGATTTGCCCAACAGTCTTTGAAAACTACGAGAAAAACATGGCTACACAAACAATTCATTACCTTGTGAAGTATGGTGGGACTCTTTCCCCACCGAAGAACTGCTCGATTCCCAGCATGGAACAAAGAAAAGTAGCCCAGAAGTAGCAGAGATTCTAGAAGCAGTAAACCGACCTGAAAAAAGAGAGAGAGCACTCAAATCTTATAACCAGAATTATCCACAAATGATTGCCTACTACTTGTCTTTGTCTCCGCTGTGGTACACTGGTACGTACCTCCCACTGGGTAGACAGAATAGAACAGGCCAAAAAAAAAGCAATTGTAAAACTAAAACATAAAGGTCCTTTTTTAAAAAAGAAAGAAGTCCTGGCTGACTGTCAAGCATAAAAATAGTACTGTATGCCCGTGCAAGAAATTTGCTTCGTGCCCATAGCTGTGTTCTAAAATGTTTGGTAGAATGAAAACTGTTCTGGTTAGAAATGACACCATTTCCAACAGTACACTACTTCAAGAAGAGTGTGCGAAAACCCATTAAGATTGCGGTTCAAGGACAAGAGCTGGTTACCTGCATTAATTATTGACAATAACTAGAGGTATCCACTTTATTATTCTAATGTCTCCATTGACAAAGAACCACAACCTAGTCAGTACAAGTAATAATGTACTCCAAAAAAGAAACTCTAAAAAAATGAACTCCAGATGCATCTTGCTACTATCAACCAAGGAAGAAGTGATTTACACACAAAAAAAACTAGTTGAAACTTGAAAAATAACTAGTATGATACTTAAGGCAATCAATCTACTTCAACAAAAACCAATACTTAAAAAGCACCATAGATATATCATGTGAGAAGTGCTATATGTACCGAACTGGGGTACGCACAAAGTACTGACCAGTGGGTGTACTAATCAGAAGAAAGCACTTCACCCATAAACAGCCATGGGTCCCACATCACAACTGCTTTTCACCTCACGTCTCATGTTGAGTACGTGTATAGAATGTACTAAGTCGGTACATCCAGCATTTCCGTATATCATGTTGAGAACACACAAACTCATGTTTGTAAATGGAATAGCCTGTAAATTACCTGATCGTTTGGGACTCTCCATTTATTCATGCAATGACTCAGAAGGAAACTGATTAAATGGAAGAATTCCATCTTTAGATCTGGTCTAGCCTGAAAAGAATTCATAACAAGAGTACAATCTTACGTAGGTGAAAAACAGACTATAAAGATCTACAGGATTCCCATATTAGAATACTGTCAGCTTGCCAGGAAGCAAATTCTGCATGAGACCATTATGGGTGACTAATTGTCTACTGATACCACGGATAGTTTTAAGCATTTTTAGTGTGCCATCCTACACTACATTTGTTGCAGTGCTGAAATTCATCAACTCGCAGCCAAATGATACATGCAAAAGAACAGGCAAGCAGCCAATACCAATAATATCCAACCTTGGATTCAACTGCTTACCAGCATGCACTGCAGAAGGGTGATATCCAAACATGCCATATTGTTCAGAACTTTCAAAACACCAGTGGCCACTTCTTCAAAATTTGATGGAAGAATAGCTGAAGCCTGAAAATTTAGTTGTCATTTTTCTAGCAACAAAAAATCTACAGAAATCAATGCATGAAGCATCTAAATTGCGCTCCTAGAAACAAAAGACAGATTTCTATGGTGTCAGAACTCAGAAGTCAAGTTTTCTCCTTACATGCTACTGAAATCTTAAGAAATAGTAGTATGCCAGTGAAAAGCAAATTTATATGTGCAATGCCCTTTTGGGGGCATGTATGTTGTTTATAAGAACAGAAATGCACACTGTTTTGAAACTATGCACACTGTTTTGAAACTGAGATATCTTCAGTGCTATATATCCAAATGAATGTGTAATTTCTACAAAGGTTTCAACTGCAATCTTGTAAAAGTGATTCTTAAGGTCTAGAGAGTAACTGAGTTCGGAGATAACACTCTTAAGGTCTAGAGACTGAGTTTGGAGATTACATAACAAACTTTTCTCAAACAAACAGCAAAGTTGCACCTTGATACAAGCAGAAATGCAAACCTGTTCTGATGACGATCTGTTGTTTGCCTGGAGCAACACAGCTGTCAATAGTGAAGGCAGACTAACAAGGCCTGTCTCAGCCATGGCAGAAAGTACAAGCACTACAGGTTGTTTTAGGTTTATTTCATTGCCTTTACCAGGACTGTCAGTCAAAACTGTACATACGTTATTCACCTTTATTCCTTCATGACAACCATCCATATTGCTATTTTCATCTCTCTGACTGGGAATTTCAGAATGCTGCTCTATTGTACCCCCCAAATAAGACGATTGTATTTCTGACATGGACCCCGAATTATTCAGGCCAGCAGACAGGCCTGATAAGTCTTTTCTAGCTTCATCAACCGATCTTCTGTCCCCTGGAGTGTTCAATTCATGTTGTTCAAAGGACTTATCTTCTTCAACCAGTTCATTAGACCCGCAGTCATCACATTTCAAAAGATCAAACTTAGTAGATGGCAATTTGAGGTCTCCAGACTGGTCCGGTGCCATCAACTGGTTGCCTACTTCTTGTGAACTAAGATATTCGTATTCTTGAATTAGATTACCATCTAGAGTTCTGCATTTGCAGGACTCCCAATCAATGATAGAGAAATTTCCAGGTTTAGATGTTAATACAGCCAAAAGATTGAGACCAAATAGTATGGATGATGGGAGTGGGGATCCTTCCACCTGTGGCCTATCATAAAGGGCAAAGAGATCTCGCAGACGATGGATTATTTGATAAGCCACAATCAGTTCTATCAAACCCACCTGCATTTGGAGTTGTTCATCATTGAGATATTCATGACCAACAATCAAGGTCACAGTCCATAAAAAGCCATCTAACACTTCACCCACTGACTCCATGTTCTCAGTTGAAGTTTTACTTGACGGAAGATTTGAACTTCCAGAGTGTGATGCTGCCACCTTAATGTAATTCTCTAGTGATGCAGATAGCATGGGAATAATTGGAGGTAAAAGATTTTGTACTAGAAAATAAGATCGATTAGCTGGAAGTGAGAGCAACACTCTCAACAGACGCAAAAGGTAGACAGTGACTTGACAAGCTCCAGGCCTTGAAGTATGGGAGGCAGGTAAAGCAGATGCAATGAAATCAAGCAAACCAACTTGTCGAGAAGCATGTAGTTCGAGATCCTTTCCTTCTAAATACTGTGCCAAAATAAACAGAAAGTGCTATTAGTAATCATCTTTGTTACAACAGTTCAATATGTAATGAATAAGAAGTACCTTTGTCATGTCACCAACAATTAAACCAATACTCGCAGCACCTTCTTTTCTAGCTTGACGAAGTCTTTGCAGGTCCTGAAGCCATCTACTTAACTTTGCTTTGGCAGCTCCTAGAGCAGCCCTGTGAGCGATTCCTGTATTTTCACCTATAAGTGGTTCAACAAATTCATGCTTGAGAGCCATTAATCTCTGACGAATCTTTTTAATCCTTCGTTTCATATGTGTGGCAGTAGATGATTTAACTATAGATTCTGCAGTGCCGGCATTGCCTATTATTTGTGAATCACCACTGTTAGTTGAAATAGAACGGTTTTGGCTATCTTTACTTGGAAAGCGTCGCTGAAAAGGTGAAGGCTGATCCCTGAAGTCCATTGAAGCTCTCTCACGTATTTGTTCAAGGTGATACTTCCGGCGCTGCTCACTTTCATGGAGCTTTTCAGCTAATTTTTGTGCTAAAAGTTCAGCTTCCTCTTGTTGTGCTTTTGCTCTTATCTCTTTTCTTCGTTGCTGCTCTGCAGCCCTCACTTCCCGTGCAACACTAGATGCTTTGCGCTCCTCTTCTCTTCTGACTATAGCTTCTTCTTTCTTACGCTGTATTTCAGCAAGGCGCTGCATCTTCTCAGCTTCAAGCAACCTTCTTCGTTCCAATACGGCCTCTTCCCTTGCAGTGTCCTCCTTCAGCTTTATTTTGATCACCTGTAGCTTTTCGGCTCTCCGCATTTCAGAATCATGAAGTTTCTGCCTCAGCAAGAATTTCTTATTTTCTTCATTCAGTGATGTAATAAAACGGACCTCACTGACTTTAATACTCTCATCACCAGCTCTTTTTGCAACTTGAGCAAGATATGCTTCATGACGAGATTCACCACGTTGATGGCGTGCATTCATTACTTCTCGCAGTTTTGAGCTGCGCACAGCCTGCCATTCATTGACACGGTTTAACTTTTCAGAGGTACGTTGTAGCCTCTGAACTCTCTCACTTTCTAGCTGACTCCTGATTCGCAAAGCTCGTGCATGCTTTTCTTCTGCTTCTCTTTTCATATCCAAAGCACTTCTTTTCTTCTTTTCAGGAGACATTAACTTGTCATGTAGAACCCGAGCACGCTCTGTAACTTTTCTGCCAACACCAGGGGAATGAGAGACACGAGAACTCCGAATAGGAGATTTCAGTATATCTTCCCAGTTTCTTTTCTCCTTCCAGGCATCCATTGACTTCCACGGTGCTGTATTTTGCTTCTCCTTTTCAAGATGGACCGTACTTTTTTTCACAATGTCTGTTGACTTGAGCCTGCCAAATTTGTTTTCTGGCACTTCCCTGTCCTTAAAAGTGTGTTTCTCTATCTCAGAGATCGGTTCTAGTGCCCCTCTTCTACTCTTTGCAGAAGACGAAGGCATACTTTGTGGAAGTGATTTACCTGACTTGAATGCATCCTTGCAGTGTCTGTCTCCAGTAATCTTTTTCTCGCTACCATCAGAAATTTTCACCTGACTTTCCACTTTCAAACTGATATTCCCAACAGTTGCTGATGCTGTAGTCAACTTTGAGGAGCCACATGAAACTTCTCCAGAAGAGCTCGATGCAAAGCTATCTGCTGTTATACCAGCCTGCTTGCGTGCCAGTTCCAATTGGATTCTCTGGAAGGCCTCTAGAGATGAAGATAATATCTCTTGCCTGTGTGGTGAACTTGTCATCCGTCTGACCTGCATATATGATATACCGAACAAGATTTTTCAGCACCATAACATAGTAGAGTTGTATTCCAGGAAAAGTGTGTTGCATAAAGAAGAAAAGGAAAAAACATACTAGCAGCTATTAATTCCTTAAGAGTTCCCAGTCCAGCAATTCATCACAGTGCAGGCGCTTGTTCAATTTTTCATGTATATAGGTAGATGCAAGGAGAGTATTATGTGCACGCAACTAGCTGTTCAATAAATTATAAAATGATGCGGACGAACTTCGAAAAACAGAAAAGAAATGCTAGGCCACAATCACATAAGCATATTTCACAATTTTGCAGATCAAATTAAAAGGTGTAATATGAAAATGAACCACAAGAAGTTATCTGGACAGACTGGTGACAACACAGACCTCCCAAGACAAGGCATGAGGTCTCCGATGGTCAGCTTTCACAGTCATTGGCATCCCCTCCTTCGGTACGCCAGGAGACTTTTTGGTGTTATCAAAATGCTCTGCCCTGGATTTCAGTTCTTGAAAATCGGATATAGCTTCTCCAAGAACAAGTATGGATTCATTAATTTGCTCCATGTCACATTCTAATTCACAGAGGAGGTACAGTTCATCCACAGCCCTATTCAGATTCTCAAAAAGAAAACACCAAAGCCTCTGCCTGAATCTTTCTTTGCTCTCGGCAGTTTCACCTACAAAATCTGCAGAGGCTGATGCATGGTCATGAAGTACCCTTTGGCTTTCTGTGGAGGCAACAGACGAAGATGTAACTGGAACTTCAAGATAATTATTTGAGCAGGAAAGGGAGAAAGAGTCGGCTAAGGCAGTTGAACCACTAACATCCAAAGGACTACATGGTATTTCACATGTATCCAATGGCTTTCTCTTATTTTCACTGGGTGTCTCCGCTCCTTGAATAATAATAGATGTCCCATCAATTGTTTTACAATAATTCATCTCAGCTTTAAGTTTACTTTCATCTTTTGATTCATTTTTGAATTGTGTTGCATCTTCATCATGCGTCTGCTTTCTAGAAGAATTATTATCTCTGTGTGCGCCTGAGGGTAATGCTAGTCCTGGGACTTCATCAAAATCTCCAAACTTGACAGGTGTGTTGGACAAAACACCTACTGGCTCTGTCTTCGGAGTGTCTTTGACATGATCAAAAAGATCTGCAGATTTTGCAAGATCACTTGAACAGTTGGAGGATTCATGAGGCCCTGAAGGATCTATGCAATCAATCTTACCAGTTTTGGGAGGTTCACTTGTTTCTTCAGCCAACGGCAGTTCTTTGGGTTTTTTAACTACATTTTCTGAGGCTGAAGCACTGAAGCCACTCTTCAGGTTACTAGCACCTACATCAACACATTCATCATGATGAACTTTGGTTGTTTCTCTACTACCTGATTCATCGACACCAACATTAACATTTGTGCTCTGAGGCGAGCATTGCGGCCTGTCACACCATCTTGAACTATCACTGCTATAGTTGGTCTCAGACTGTGACGACAAGTTTGGAGTTTTATGACTGGAACTTCCTGAAGACCTCTGCAGTGTGAATTTTGAGCTGGATCGATGTTTCTGTTAAATGGAATTATAGCAAGTTAAGAACAACAGCAGTAAGAGTTGTCCCGGCAGGCCGGCATAATACAGAACCATATGAAAACTTGATTGAGCTTAACACACACAATAAAAGAAATACAAAAGCACAAAGTGATTTAAATTGTGGTGCTATCTTGATAATCCACAATAAAAAAACATTCTTTTGGAAAAGCCAATAACCTGAAGCAGCTTAGACCTATTTCCAAGGTTTATCTTAGTTATAGAAGACTATGTACTTGCAAGATGGTATTGGCTAACAAAATTATATGGATAAACATGCAAAGCAATAGAATTGACTTTGTTGTCATCCTATCCACAATGGAATATGGCAAAAATCTGTCAATGTATAATGCATCCTTTTGTTAAGCATATAACACAGAAGGTCCACACCAGCACATCTGCTAGATGCAATCTTGGTGTACTTCTCTTCTTTAATTGCTAAGCAGGGGAAAAAATAATTATTGTCACTCTTGGCCAAGCTTTTGTGTTTGCCTGTCTGGACATGACCACACACAAGGTAGAAAACTAGATATATTCTACACTGAAAGCCCTCCAATTGTTATGTCCAGAGTTAAAGGGTACCGTAAGAAGACCACCTTGTTGCATGAATCAAACTTGTGCCACTTAAGGTCTCAACCTTACATTTATCGACATGGTGATTGTAGTAAGATATAGTGCAGACACTTCAATCATTCTACGGAATTAGAATTGAACAGAGCTAGACATGTACAAGAATAGCCTTACCTTTTTCACTTCAAGCCACCCTGATTGCAGATCATCCACATCTACATGATCATTCTCCATAACCGCCAACCAATATTCAGTGGATCCTTACGGCATTCCTGCTTTTCAGACAAAGATTCCACACTAAATCATATCATTCCTGCTGCCAAGGAAATGTGCCAGCTAAATTATTTCGAGTGTATTAAAAAAGGGATTACAAAAATAGCAGATTTTTCAAGACAATTGCTTGGTGATTGAACCAAGTGCCTATGTTGAAAATTCTATTGATACCGAAAAGCCACACCAAAACCCTAACATATAAATTCGCCATAAAAGACAAAAAGACAAAAAAAAACAGTCTTTTGACATCAATGATCTCCATACAATACAAAAAGAATTAAACAAAAACATTCCAAATTTTTCAAAGAAATTGAACGAAATTAGGAGTAATACAGCTAGATTTAGAACACGATCCCTTCAAAGCTTCTCTTCGAAATTGCAGTTTCACTTTAACTTCCCGATGGAACTTCTTTTCCTCACTGACATCCACTACCAAAGCAGTATGGACCCAACAACTAGGCAAAAGGATGGACATTCCGGATACGCATTCCTTTTCGCTAGAAGCTAGGGGGTGGCTACTGTTGGAAATTAATCTTGATTTAGTATTTGCTTTGAGTAAGTGCTTGCAGTTTCTAGTGAGTTAGTGATTGCAGTTTCTAGTGAGTGAGTGTTTGCAGTTTTTGGTCTTTAGTGTTTACAGTTTTTCTTGGTCATTAGTACTAGAGTCTTTACTTGTTTTGCATTATAAAAGGGAGAAGAAAATGCTGCAGATTAGCAGTCTTTTGCAGCACCAAAACTTGTGTTAAGATCCATTGTCTCGCGTGTGTTCTAGAGAGAAAACAATGTGCGAGTTCTCTCCAGGAGCTGGGCCAACAATTGGTATCAGAGCGAGGTGCGAGGAGAAGCTCCCTAGCGATGACTCACTGATCGGCGTGATGGCGTGCACAGCGGCGCGTATCAGGTGGAGGTGCACAGGTGCTGGCGACGAGTCGATTGCAGCACCGTGCACTCAAAAGCACGGCGGCGAAGGTTCGTGCAGCCATGACGAGGTCAGGGCGGTGTGCCATAATCGCACGTGACGTACACACTGGGGGTGACGACATGATCGCTGTGGTGTGGCGACGACGAGCGGCGGGTGGGCTGCAAGGCATAAGCGACGTCGACGGCGAATGACGTTCTTCCACCATCAACAGCGTTATGGTGTAAGGTGTCGCGAACACGGCGATGTCTAAATCGGCGGCGGCATCGTCTAAGTGTTGTGGTGCATGTAGTTGAGTCTGTGTACGAATATGAGTGCACGATTGCATTTTGAGTCATTTGGCACAGTAGGAGTGTTGCATGTGTTATTTATTTGGTCGTGCACGTAGGAGGTGTGTTACATACGTGTGCATTTGCATGTGTTGTTTATTTGGTCGTGCACGTAGGAGGTGTGTTACATACGTGTGCATAGTCGTGTCGTGCTCGTGCACGTAGATGTGTCAGTGCATGATGTAATGTGTGTGTGAGTCCTTGTAGTTGTGTCCAAGTTCTCATGTGTGTATGCTCTGATGAGAGTCTCTGTCGTCGTCAAGTTGCGTCATCGGCGAAAGACAATTGGAGCTGAAGTCAAAGTCATCGGTAAGGTGTGTCACCGACAGTGAAGTGAAAGACGCCAGTAAGTTGTGTCACTGGCGGCATGATCAACAAGAAGAAGGCAAAACTCCTTAGAGATGCGTCCGGAGATCGAACTTCATCTTGTGAGGTTTAGCAAATCAAGATTAGGGGGAGATTGTTGGAAATTAATCTTGATTTAGTATTTGCTTTGAGTAAGTGCTTGCAGTTTCTAGTGAGTTAGTGATTGCAGTTTCTAGTGAGTGAGTGTTTGCAGTTTTTGGTCTTTAGTGTTTGCAGTTTTTCTTGGTCATTAGTACTAGAGTCTACTTGTTTTGCATTATAAAAGAGAGAAGAAAATGCTGCAGATTAGCAGTCTTTTGCAGCACCAAAACTTGTGTTAAGATCCATTATCTCGCGTGTGTTCTAGAGAGAAAACAATGTGCGAGTTCTCTCCAGGAACTGGGCCAACAGCTACTCCGCGAGGGATTTCTTGGCAGAAATTTGTAAGATTCGGGATAAAAAGAAAGGAAGCATGAAATTTTCTCGTTGCAGATTTTCGGAACGTCAGAAAAGGGGCCCGAATTCCAACGAATCATTCCGTTGCCTACACATTTCTCAGCAATCAAGACGATTCGCAGGAATCAAAAGGCCATTTTCAGGCCCTGTTAGACGGACAATAGCCTAAACCCACGGGAAAATTTTTCCCGCATTCCTCTGCACAGAAAGCATCATCACCTGTCAAAGAATCGCATTGTGGATCGGCGCCGAGGATATCGCGGCGCCGTCGCGCCTGCCTTGAGAAGCCACCGGCGCCAGAGGAGCCCGCCGCCGCCGTTGCTGGCGCCGCCGAGCCTAACAACTGCGGCGTCGCTGGCGCCCTCTCGCCCGCGGGACGAGGTCGAGCTCGCGAGTCACGGCCCGCAGCCGTTGCCGCCGCCGCCCCCCGCGATCCGCCGACGCCCGCGAGAGGGAGAGTAATGGGGCAGCAGGACGACTCGGAGGGTGCGAGAGGGAGGAATCTACGAAAAATAGTCCCCGTCACTGAAAAGTGAAAGCACTGCACATTCCTGAAAACGTCATTTCGGGTTACGCGTCTCGATGAGAAAGGCGCATTCTCACGAAGCCTAACAAATCCCGGAACCCCTGCTCCACTCTTACACAGCGGCACCATCGCTCGACCTTGTGAGACTACCGGCGGATCCTTTGGATCAAGGCTGGCACCATCGCCCGACCTTGTGAGACTACCGGCGGATCCTTTGAATCAACGCCGGTGCGGGGCCTTAGACCTGTGCTTTGGTGTGGTAGCAGGCGAGGGGATTTTTTCCCCCAAACCTGAAATTCGCTCCCACTGGGAGTCGAACTCAGGACCTGAGGGTGCTACTGAGGCACTCTAATCACTAGGCTAGAGGCCCTTTCGCTTTTTTTTTCTAGCTACATTTTTGTTGTGTTTTTCTTTCGTGCGATTTAATCCACTGCTTCATCTACAAATCCTGCGAACTACACTGCAAAATCTACAGAAATAATCCATAAGTAAGTAGGAATCGTACTCTGGCGTTTAGCCACCGGTTGGCCAAATTATAAAATTTCCTGTATTAATTCTTTTTCGTTTTCAAATCATGCAGTTTAATTTTATTTTCGGTGGTCGATCAAAGTACTGCAGGTGGCATACACTCCCTCACTTTGGCAAAGGAATTCCGTAGGAATGTTACGAGTGAAAAAAGAGCAAGATTGTTTTAAATCATCCAATCATAGGCTTATTTAGCATAATTAAATCTAAAAAATTTAAAAAATATGTTAACCCATTACGTATAATACAAACAAATACAGGAAAAAAAAGAACCGGCAAAAAAGCTCAACAAAAAGCCAAAAGTTCAGAAAAAGACGAAATTTATGAATAGTGAAAAATAAGCCTGAAGCCAGAAGCCGAAGCCGAGTTCATCAGAGCCTTAGTTAGGCCCAGCAATTAGTACTGCAATATGGCAACAACTTCAAACTACTATCTACTGGCAACAAAATTGGGTCCTTTTTGGAGGGCTTAGTTGTAACCACCCCGACCGACAGATTTGTTCGTACTCAAATAATAATAAAACGGTGGGTAAATCAAAGTTAGCTCCCTAGTTAGCTTGGTGTATGTGCCACTCCTCTTGGGCCGGTGCCGGCGTTTTTGATGTAGCTCTTGTATAGGTGTCACTCCTTTTAGAACTGGTGTCGACGTCTTTAGTGTAGCTTATTTCAAATCAGTGTATTTTTCTTCTTCTTGAAATAAACAATAGAGCTTATACACTTGGTTAAGGCTTCTGTATCGACTTTTAATTTTAGCTTATTTTAGATTTTTTTTGCTTTTCTTTTTTCTTATTCTTACCCATTGCTCGTGACGATACAATGTTTTTTTGTTTTTTCTCAGAAAAACCAACAGTCTTCAATTTCAACTAAAATATAAAAACCAACAGTACAGTCTAAAAAAGCTCCCTAATTAGTAGGTTCTTTTAACTAAGCATTGGTCCACGGGTCTACGACTAGCTAGGTAAGTACCAAGCTTACTGCTAACACACTGCATACTAGGGAATCCTATCTAAGGTCCAATTGCTTTGATTGGAGTATGGATGAACCAACTGAACTGACCCAATTGGAACGCAGAAATTCCGAAACAGTAAGGAAGACATCCGTTAATTTCTCATTGGATGTACAGTTTTCGTACAAACTTCTTATGAAAAATCCTATGCGAAACAGGATCGATCGTTCATCGTGCACTAAAGTCTTTGCCAGTGAAGGATGCACGGGGTAAAGCTGATTGGCTGAGACCAAAATCTATTCTCCCAAAGTTATAAAAAATTTTTGACTGATACATGTGTATATGTATCTACGTACAAGATATTTGAACGCGACGGGCTAACCAGTACAAATATCCACTCCTGCTCCACGCTAATTTTGGCTTAGGCGCAGGCGGGAGCCTTGAAGTCGGTGAACCTGACGAACGCGATGGAGTGGGGCTCCATGCGCAGCGGCGCGCAGCCGTCGACGACGGCTGGCCGCAGCTCGGGGATCTGGCCGCAGGGTCCGAGCTCGAGCGGCTCGCCGTTGAGCAGCATCACCTGGCTCTGGATGTCACCGCCCTTGGGGTTCAGGTGGTACTCCTCCCTGGCCCCGCACACCGTCCCGCCGCCGCCCGCCACATGCAGCATCGCGCGCGGCGGGTGCAGGTCCATGTCGCCGGCCACCGACACGTCGAACGCCGTCGAGTTCGACAGGTTGATCAGGAGCACCGTCACTCCGGGCTTCTCCTTGGAGCAGTGCGCGTAGGAGCGGAGGTACGGCGAGCCGGCGGCGGCGCTGCTGGTGGTCTGGAGGACCTGCGGCCCCATCAGCCGGTGCCACAGGAGCGCGCTGTAGTAGTCGGGGTTTGGGACGAACGTGGTGGTGTTGAGGAGGCAGTAGTTGCCCCCGACGAGGGCCTGCCTGCAGTACACCTTGGTGCCGAACACCGACGACATGCCGAGCTGGTCCAGATACCAGAAGCTGTTGACGTATCTGTCCGACACGTCCTTCCCGCCGCTGTTGTAGGCGCCGCCGGATTCGCCGACCCACGGCGAGCTCCACGGGCCGGAGTCCCGGATGGTGGCCTCCAGGTCGCTGAACGTCTGCGCTATCTGGTCCAGGTAGTAGGGGTCCTGCATCTTGTTGATCAGGTCCCTGTCCTTGCCTGAAACGCAAATCATTCACCAAACAGCCATAACTTACGCGGTCAGTCTACGATAACATTGCAACTCGACACGTACGTGCCAGACGACGACTCACCGGAGCCAAGGTTGTAGATATGGTGCGTGACGCCGTCGACGACGCCGGGGCCGGACGCGCGCAGCATCTCCGAGAACCACGGGCCGTCGTAGAAGCCGCCCGGCGCGAGGACCTTGGGCTCGTAGCCGGTGCCGTTGTAAACCCGCTCCACCATCCTCTTCAGCCTGACCATGTCCCTGCCGTACTGCCCGGCCTCCACCTTCGCCGCCACGCCGTCGCCGCACAGCTCGTTGCCCAGCTCCCAGGAGTCGACGCAGTAGCCCTTGTCGACGGTGTAGCGCATCAGGTCGCGCGCGTTGCGGCCGTCCCAGCCGCCGACGTAGAGGCTGCCGTCGCCGCCGCCGGCCTTGCGCCGGCCCTTGAGCGCGTTCAGCCCGAACGTGACCGTCGTGCTGGTGCACAATTACACCATGAATACATGCATGATTGCAACTGAAATCTTGGAGCATTAGTTACGTACTTGGTCCTGCGGAAGAAGATGTTGAGCTCGTCCCATCGGTTCATCTTGAGGCAGCCCTCGGTGAACCCGAAGAGGCCACCGTCGTCTCGCCGGAAGCTCGGGCACTGGTCGTAGTGCTTGCCCACCTCGTACGTCACCTGGTCTTCCAACGAACCTCCAAGCCTAACCCTCAACGAGTTGAAGGCTGCAGCACAGACTCAATCAAACTTTAAAAAACGAAATAGCGGGAGAGCTGCTATAATCCATTAAAGAGACGCAATTCAACTTTGGTTTCAGTGCTCATTAGTTCATCGTTATGCACGTAGTTTTGCGATGTGCAATGATCGATCTGTGATTAACTACCTTTGACTGCGTTGTGAAGAATAGGGTTGTAGAGATCCTGCATGCAAGATGCAATGAGTAGTAGAGTTAATTGATGGTCTGCGATAAGTATACATATGTATGAGGAATTAATATGATTTATAAGTTGGTTGCTTAATTACCAGGTTGACGATGGACGAGTCGTACCAAGGGCACATGCCATAGTTGCACTTGTCCCTGGGCCACCAGTCGAGCGTCGCGCAGATGAAGTTGTCGTCGGTGCGCGCGATGGCCGTCGCCGCCTTCACCGACACGGTCACCTTGTCGCCGGCGGCGACGTGCAGGCCGGAGAAGAGGAGGAGGGAGCACAGGAGAAGGGCCCCTGGAGCGGCCATTGGCGTACGTGCAGGCCGCTGTGTTGAACCAGGGAGGCTTCGAGCTTTGGAATTAAGACCAATGGCAAGTCAATCTGCATGTCATATATACACGCAAGTTTGAAGAGGATTTGAAATTTTGAAGTGAGCTCAAACTCAAGAAACGTAGTTTTTTTACGATTAGGATCGGAATATGTTTTGCACAAAGGAAAGGATAAACGACAGATTAATAGCAGGATCCGTTACGGGCCCGGCAGGATCCATGTCGATCAGCACTTCTGTTGGGGTCAATTTGGATTTGGATATATCGGATCCAACGGCTCAACATGCATGCAAGAGAAGATCGAAAAGTTGTTGGATAGATACGCTGTTATCCTATATTATCTGAAGTTCTCAAGACATCAATCCATAGAAGAACAATTGAATATACATCCGATTCATACGTTACAAACTCTAGTCTCTGTACGTTTAGGTCTATTTAGAGCGTAGGAATTTTTTTATACAGAAATTAAATCCTATAATTTTTTTGCGTTCGATGATGCCACACATATCAAAGGAAAGAGGAAAGTAAATTCTACACACAACCAAGCCCAGTAGCATAGACAGTCCTTATGGTACTCCATTTATTTAGTTTTACATATACACGCTGGCCCGTGGCCACACAAGAACAGGAAGGATGAACAGAAAACAGGGTTGGGCTAGCTAAATCACCAAGATCAGAAAAATGCATGGGACAAGACCACAAAATCCAGCCAAACTCAGTTGTGCGGAGGGTCCGGCCAGGTCAGGACGACGCGCTTCACGCCGCTAAACCAAGCATCGCGTCGGCCACCCGACGACGATGCCGCCGGCGGGGCCGGGTCTCCTGTACCGGCAGCTCGGTTGCACCAAGAGGAATGCTTCCATCGCGGCTGCCGCCGTCCCTGCCGCCGCACAAGCACCGCGTCACTCCGCTGTCCTGCTGTGGCAGCAACTCTGCCGCCGCGGCGCCGGCGCAGCCGGTGTTGGTGGCTACCAAGAGAAGGTTGGCTAGAACATGCAGTAGAACACTCCAAAGCATGGTGGATTTGCTCTCTTTTCTTTTTGAGTAAAGTCCATTACCGGTTCTTAAACTTTTTATGCTGTGTCATTCCGGTCCATAGACTTTTAAAGTATGTCATCCTGGTCCTTAAACTTTCAAAGTGTGGCAATATCGTATGTAGTTGTAGCAGTGAACTTTTTATACTGTGTCATCCCGGTCCATAGACTTTCAAAAGAAATTGCCACACTTAAGGACCAGAATGACATACTTTAAAAGTCTATGGACCGGGATGACACAGCATAAAAAGTTTAAGGACCGGTAATGGACTTTACTCTTTCTTTTTTTAGGAACGCGCGGAAGCACTGCGCACCTTTGCATTAAGAAGAGAGAAAGTACATAACTGAAGTCTGAAAACAAAGTCAAAGGAAGGAGAGAAAAAACAAAACAGAGCTTACAGGGAGCAAACAAAACTCAGAGAGTAAACAGAACGGGTAGGAAAGAAAGAACTGCCTAGACAAGAACTAAAGAGGCGGTGGTGCTGTTCCTCTGTTCGGCAATAGCAGCGACCCAGCCTCAGCATGGCGCCAACAAACTATTTCGTCGCAGATCACGGACAAACAAGCTGGAATATCCCTTTCTACGTTGCCGAAGAGGCGGGAGTTTCGTTCTTCCAGATTATCCAATAGAAAAGAATGATAAGCGAGTCAAAACCCTTCCTAGGAGCCTTTGGTAGGGAGACTCCTCCATGCAGTCCAAACATCCATGAAGTTTCCTTGCCGGGGGTGTGGAGGCTCAGAAGTTTTGTCCACACTAATTGCACCTAAGGACAATGCAGAAATAGATGATTGATGCTTTCGGGGTGTTGCTTGCATTGGGCACAAGTTGGGTTGATTGATACCCCTAAGCAAGCCAGACGGTCCGCCGTCCAACAACGATCACTTGACGCTAGCCACATGAAGAATATGCATTTCAACATGCATTTCAACGACGCCTCATTCTTCCAAATTTGCTTGAAGCCCGAAAGGAGGGTTCCACCAATAAAAAAACATATTATATGCTGATTTGGTTTAGTACTCAAGCGAGGAATTCATTTTCCAAATAAGTTTGTCAGCAAATTGTGGTTGTAAAGTCGCCGTGGTCATTGTGTCCCACAACTGAAGATAGTTAGTGAGGGCCTGAGCTGAAAGGAATCAGATTCTCTAAAGTCAGCAAAAACGACTTGTCTCTCCAGTCAAACATCTGAGCCATCCAATTCGTATCCAACCGTGAGTCAAGAAAACTGACCCATATCAGCCCAGTGGCTAGCGACTCCCTGTCCCTGGGCACGACTCGTTCAGACTCCGCCGCCGTCGCCGATAGCTGTGTCGGCGTTCCCCTTCCCAACCGGCCGCCGCGCGACGCTCATAGGTACCTTCCTCGCCGGCGCTCCCCTCCCCTCCCTGATCCGACGGCGTGGCACTTCAGCACGGCTTCCACCTTGCCAGCGCTCCCCTTACCCGCCCCCCGCCACCGCGCTCAAGCCGTCGAGCGTCGTCGCCGCAGACGCTGCCGGCCCGTGGCTGGTTGTGGCGGCGGCGTTCCCCACCTCGTCGACGCTCCCCTCTCTGCCACCGCGATGCTCTGGTTTCGTGGCCACAGCCCTGCCGGCCCATGGACTGGCTCTTCGGTGGTCTGTAAAAGATTTAGTGCTGGAAGGAGACTGTAATGTGTTTGCATATTGCTATCAGTTCTGTAAAGGGAATCCCTTCTGTAAATTGTTCAAGTGCTAGCAAACAAATTGTGACTATAGAAGTTGTAAATATCACCATTGTGTTGTAAATTGATTTGGAATGCTATTGTGAATGGAATGCACAAAAGATGTTGCTGGTTACTGCAATTTCATATGGCTGCACAAAAGATGTTGCTGGTTACTGCAATTTCATCAAGCTGCACAAAATGATGCATATTACTGCAAGCTCCATTTGGTTGATTACACTTGAACCACAAAACCAAAACTATCTGAACACCATCTGTCATTGCAGGACAACTGCAGAGGGGACATAATCTGTACTACTAGAATTTACCAATAACACCATCTGTCATTGCTCCCTGAAAAATAGAAGAAAAATAATTCAACATAGTGACCATGTATGATTCAGAGAAAAAATGTATTACTTTGAAATATTACCGTCAATAGTTGAGAGAAACTATTGATGGCTGTGTATGATTCAGAGATCCCTTGCTCAGGCAAAGATGTATGGTTCAGGCATGCATTTGGTAGTGTTGCGCCATCATCGACTGCCACTTTTGTAGTTTGTTGCTCCTGATCAGATAGAAGAGAATCAAATAGTTTAATACAATTGAAACTTTTTGTAGCGGATACAATTAGAGAGAATCTAATATATTTTGTGTTGTCAAATACCTTTGAACATTTTTCTTTTTTCTTGTCACAAACCTTTGAACTTTTTCCTTTTTTCTTGTCACACACTTTGAACTGCTTTCTTTTTTGTTACCTCCCTTTTTTGTAAACTTGCGCCTCTTGTCCAGCCAAGTTCTTTTGCGCTTCGAGGTTTTTGTTTCCACCTCCTTTTTCTTTAGGCTTGCTGTACTCAACAATTCATTAGGCGGAGTAATATTGGTGGGAGCGATGATGGGATCCATAGGGCTTGTAAAACCTTCGATTTCTTCTTCAACTTGCTTGCTGAGCATGTCAAGTGTGTTGTTTACTAATAAGGTGCACTTTGGATGGCTGGCAGCTCGATGTGCCAAATTGAGAAATTTGCAAGTCATATATTTGTAGCGAAGCATATCATCTAATTTTGGATTCTCTATTATGTTTCGGCCGTGGTTGTCCTGTACTGCTCCACTGCGTGCTTCTTGTGTCCATCTCTTTAGTACATATTGTGTGGGAAGTGATTTGATATTCATCAAATCAAGGACTTTTAGAGCATGGCCACACAATATTCCGATTCTATTGAATTGCCCATAGCTGCATGTACTGGTTTGCTCTAAAGGATCACCAATAACTTTGTACTCCTTCTCAAAGGTAAAATTTTCATCAAGACTGCCAATTGCTACAAGATATTCATTTTTGCCTTCCAATGCTGTGGTGCATGCTACCATTGACCTCTCATACTCACATTGAAAGGCTTCAAAAATAGATGGCGTGTACAGCTTGCTAGCTTGGATCAACATAGGCGTCCTCATTTTGATTCTAGGTAATTTTTTCCTTGATTCAAATTCAGAATGCAGTTCTTTCTTTTATACTCCACAACCCTTTCAAAATGCTTAAGAAATCGGATTATATCAAAATCAGATTTGAAATGTCGCTTCAGGTTGCTATTCAGACTCTCACTGAGTTGTGTACTTCTCATCCCTAATGTGAACACATCCTTCATATAACATTCGGCCCATTTTTCTCTTACCTTGTATATAATATCCAACCAAGTTTGCTTGCTTGCCTTTGACCTCATGATGTTAAAAGCATCTTCAAATGTTGCTTCGTCTTCATACTCATACATACACGCACTAAAATCTGCGAGAATACTTGGTTCTTTATTGCTGTCTTCTACTTCTTGTTTGGGAGAAGCACCTGATTCTTCATTGTCCGGTTCAGCTAAATGCTTGACAGCATTCTGCATAATGTGAAAAGTGCACAGACCATGCCATGCTTCTAAAAAAACTTCCTTAACTGCTTTTCCCATTGCATAATCTTGATCAGTATATATTGTTTTAGGTTGCTTGCCATTATGGGCTCTCAGGAAGGTCTCAAATAGCCATTTGAAGGATTCAAATGTTTCATCATACATGAGAACAGCACCAAAAACCATTGTTTCCCTAAAATGATTGAACCCTACAAATACGCCAAAGGGCCTACTCTCCTTGTTTGTACCAAAAGTAGTATCAAAACTGACAACATCACCAAAATATGCATAGTCAGTGAGCATTTTAGCATCAACCCAGAATATGTTTGCAATCTGTTCTTCCCAATCCATCTGCAATGCATATTGAAATGATGGGTTCTCGGCAATTTTTTCCTGAAAATACATAAGCATGCTTCCTGCTTGACCATATGCCATCTCCCGTTGTCGCTTGCCCCGTAAATAGTTCTTGTGGTCTTGAAGAGTGTAACTGAGATTAGCTGAGCCACCAACTTGGATGCAAGCCAACTCATGTGCAGCTTTGGGCCCAATTCCTGCATCGTCAGCCGTCTCAATTTCAAAACCTTGTAACTCTGAAATTTTCCTTTGGGATGCCATCAAGTGTGAGGTTTGTGGCAGCTGAACGGTATGATTGTGTTCCAAAATCAGATCAGTCACTTTATAATTTCCCTTATTCTTGTCCATTACAAGTCCCATGCGAACTTGACAATTGGTTCCAGTTTCAGCTCTTGGACACTTTGTTAGGTGATCCCTTTTGTCAGGCTTTCTATGGCCCTCATTTGCACAAACATATCTGCAAGACCTAACTTTCCCATCTAACTTTCTTTTGTTTGTGTACACATCTAACTTTCTTTTGTTTGTGTACATTTTTCGAACCTCAAAGCCTTTTTGACCCCCATAGCTAATCCAAAACATCCAAGCCTCATCTACAGTACTGAACTCCATGCCAACTTGAGGTAAAAGACTAGGAAGCAAGCTGTAAGAGCCCAGATATTAACATCCGGATTCCTCTGTGATTACTGCACTATTCCCTGGATCAGTAGATAGTGCTCACAGTTACAGTAATGAATATCAAAATACATATCATGCGGAAGCGTAAAATTTAATAGTAGACTTACTCATGGGCCGATTAGGCCGAAATCATTAAATTGCAGCAGCGGAAGAACGAAGCACACAGATGGGACCTTCAGGACATGCCCACAGGCAGCCAACTGGAGGTTCGCGACCTAGCTCTTGACATCTTCATCTTCTCTGCCAGCTTGTCCAATCTTGTTGCTGCGGTGCAGTGACTTGATTCCTGATTCTAAATTTTGCCGCAAAAGCGAGCGTGAGCACTCCGACCCCGTGCTCCGCGAGCCAATACACAGAATGCAAATAAATAGTATGCATGACTTAACAAAGGAGAGGCTCGGGCTATTTTGTTTTGCGTAGAGTGCTTTTGAATACAATTAATTAAAAAGCCCTTATGACTTAGCAATTTTGGAACAAATCATAATGTACCAGGAAATGCATTATTAATATCGATTCAGATTCCATCCACCGTTACATGGCATCTGCACCATATAGCAATTTCTTCAGCGTTATAGCCGCTTAACTTACCACTGGGACGACACCCAGGACAATTCCAAACCAGGGCAGTCCTTCGCCCTTCACTTTTCCATTCCCACCCACAAAACATTTTTAAATAGAACTATATCTGGTTAAGTTCCCATGTCCGCCCTTGACCGTGGGCACGGCTATTCGAATAGTTTTGACTCTGCAGAGTTTGTACACTTTCACCACAAGAGATAATCAACTCATTGCCCCACATGATTCCTTAGACATGTGGTCGAGCAGACCATCACAGTGACTTTTCAAAGTATCTAGACCCTTTTCTCATCTCACTTTTATGGGCTTCTCCCACTTGCGGTGGGTCCCATCTGTGCGCGGGATGTTTCCCCACAGTCACTAACGTAGCCGGGCTCCCCTCCCCGCAACGTTAGGACAGCTGGGAAACTTCACCCTACCTGGTGTCCCTTCAGGCCCCCTTGCCATAGCGTAGCCCCTTCAACCCCCTACCAATGAGATGAGTCCAGGGTTTCGATAAGTTTACTTAGCCAAGTTGTACTTTACAGACTTGTGGTTGTACTGTTTTACACAGGAGGTCATGACAAGATTCAGTCCTTAATAGTATCTGGGCGGTTCTACCACAAACCACACTCTCGTGCACCCCTGCACCATACCCCCGAACCATCCGCCCAGATAAATAAGCAATTTGAGGTTTTTGGGAATATAAAGTAATCATACCAACATATACCAGTCATTCCCGTCATGACTGCCCGAATCAATTTCTCATGAATAAAAGTGATGCTTGGGGCAATTTCTTGCCCCGAGTTCCTAATCAATGCTAAGCATGGCATACAATTAAGGACTTATTTTCGAAATGTTACTATTATATTTTTGCTAGGGTGACAAGGTTCACACATTCAAATATTCCAAAGGAGGGGTAATATTATTCAAGGTAAACAATGGGCACATAACTAGAATATTAAACTAAGCATGTATTTGCATATAAATTAACAGCATGCAATTTGATAATTTAAAACAAAGTAATTTGCAGAAAACATAGGATCAACATGATCAAAGTATTGACTCGCCTGACGCGGTTTACCGCGGACTTGAGCTCACTTAACGCTTTCCCATTCGAAGGCTCTGAGCCTCTGGTCTTTATCTTTACCTCGATCTTGGCCTCGTTTGATCCACGGATTCTTCAGGACTCCAATTTCTAATTACGCGACAAGCGACTGAATCCAAATGAAAGCAAATAACTCAAGAGATCCAATTAAATCCAAATAAACTTAATTTAGATTTATTATAAGTTAATGAGTGATTCGGGTGATTTGAGGCAAGGTTGGTGAGGTGTAGAGTATTGATGGAATCAAAAAGGGTTGGAACGAAGGGATAAATGGCTAAGAGAAATCCATCGAGACAGATGTCAAGTAGGGTTTATAGTGAAGGGACATCCATGGAAATATATCTCTTTCGGGTCAAGGATGGCCAGGTATAGCCGATATTAGAATATCGTGGGTCGACCCTTTTATTTAATAACTTATTTTAGTATTTTTATATTTATTCTCACCTTGTTCATTAAAATGCAACTTAGCAAGACTATTTTAATGACTGATGACCCAAAAGGGTTTTTATTAGGTATGCCAACATAATTTTTAGTTAACGACGCAATTTGACTTATCCCTCATTATTATCCTACGTATCCTTAGTTATCATTCAGTGCTATTCAATTCTAGAATTAAATCCATTTACATGAGGTCTGGTTGGTTGTATCTAATTATAATATTTAAACAATCATCTGCTAAGATTTATTTATCAACAGTACGCTAATGTTGTCTTCAATTAAAATTGGAGTCTGGGGAAATATTAACGGCTGGTGAATTATATGTATATGTATACCTATATGATTTATTTAATTACTCACCATGAAATCTTCAATTCTCATGTTAATACTTATGGCAAAAGGTTAGGGCTCTCGTATTGAATCATTCCCTAACTATTTTAAGTCAATATAACATGCTAGTATTGCTTGTGAATAATTGGTCATACTTGAGGTTGTTATTATGATTATCTTACCTAAATCCCTCCTTACAAGTAGCTAGTCTGGATTTGGTCTTTAGACATTTTTGGATGTTCATAAACTCGGGTTCTAAAGGTACAATTAATATTGCATCTTGTTTTATGTGTTACTAAATTATTTTCCATTAGCCACTTGACTATTTACATTTAGCTCTATACTCGGATGCATATTTAAATTCTATTTGTGCACACTCCCATTATCTTTGGCCTTCCTAAATTATTTCCCTTAACTTAACTTGGATGTGTAAATATATATATATATATATATATATATATATATATATATATTTAATTAGGATTCTCATTAACTTCCAACATTTAACCACAGCCATTTTTACTAATACCTTTAACTAATAAGTAGTTTGAGATAACTAACAAAGGCACATTGATTATTCATGTATGGTAACTAAACAAATATTAACCTTAAATATTTCATTCACATCCTAGTAAAATATGCAAGCTACCACAGACTAATCCCTAGTTCTCCAAACTTTTCTTTAACTGCCATGAACTAAAGAAACAAAATACCAAAAGCAAGGAGTGAAAAGAGTGGGATATGGGAATCGAACCCGGGACGTAGCGTGGAAGGGGTAGCGCATGCTTGGGCTAGCCAACCAGGCGTTGTTCACTTTGTGATGCTGTGGGAGGAGGTTAAATTGATTAGGCGGCCACTGGAGTCTAGCTCAAGTTAGAGCTCCTAACCGGCCGAAACAGGGGACATGGGGGGTGCACGGCCGGTGGAAGGGGCTCCGGCGAGGGGATGTCGGATGGGCGGGGTGAGTTGGCAAAATGGGTCCTTGGGAAGATGTGGAAGCCGGTGGAGGAGGCGGCGCAGCCCGGGACGGCATAGATCGGCGGGGGCGGTTGTTCGGGCGGCGGCGGCGAGGTGGAAATGGGAACGGCGGCGCCGGCGTGGAGAAGGGCGGCAAGTGGCGTGCATATGAGCATGAGGGAGGTGGGGGCATGCTTACCACGAGGTTGGCCGGGCGGGGGGGGGGCTGAGGCGAGCTGGCGACGACGACCCGCGGCGGCGCGGGCAGGCTCGCGGTGCCGGCGCGCTGGGGTGGTGGGGAGGTTTGGCCGGCGGTCGTGGGGGCTTCAGGACGTCGTGGAGATACTCCCAGGGCGCGGAATCGGCCGGGGATGCCTCGAGGGAGCAGCGGCGCCGGTGGAGGCGACTTTCGGCCGGGTGCGGGGAAGACGGCCGCTGAGGCGAGCTCGAGCCACCGGAGTCCGATTAACTTGGAGGGAACGTACACGGGGGGTGGAGGAATGTCGAGACGCGGTCGGAGCGGTACAGCTTGGCCGGAGTGGCCGGGGCGGCGTGGAGGCGCGGCTGACTCGGGCCAAAGGGGAGAAAAGGGTAGGGGAGGAGGAAGAAGAGGGGCAGCGCGGGGGAGCAACGAAAGAAGGCAGCTCGGGGCTCTTAAGGGCGTGCGCGCGCGGAGGAACGGAGCTGGCCTCGGGACTTCGCCCGTTCGGTCGCGTCGGCCAGCGGCGTTGCAGGCGACGGACGCAGGCAGCGCGGCAGAGCAGTGGAGAATCGGGGAAAAAGGATCCGGTATGATGACTCTGAGCAGCACGCGGATTGGCCGAGGGAGCTGAAGCGCGCGCGCGTGATGAGACCGGACCAGGCGGGGCGAGAAAAAGAGACAGTGGCGACGCGGATGGAGCTCGTCCACAAGTAATGAAAGGCGGAGGAAGGAGGAGGTAAAAGAAATAGGAGGCGCAGGGAAAGGAGCAGGGAGAGGGGTTGGGCTGGCCTTCGGCCGGCCTGACCTCTCCTTTTTTTTCTTTTTGTTGATGTATTGTAGGTGTATATGCTGGTATATATACACATTTATATATTTTTGTTTATTTCAATTTTTGTATAGGTATATATATTTATTTCATTTATATATGTTTACACATACTCCTATATATACATCCTTATTTATTTGCCCATACATTTTATATACATGTATATGTATATACATATTTGTATGTATTTTATTTACTTATTTTTATTGCCCTTTTTTTGTTGAATTATATTTTCAGCTTTTGAATTCAAGATTATAGATTTCTTTTACTTCCATATTTTCTTTTATGGCATTTTTTTAATTCTAGTCTCACTATTATTATCATTAGTATTCTTATTATTTTTGAAACCTTCTTCAAAATTTAAGAAGCACCTTAAAAATCCAATTTTCAAGAAAATTCTTTGCACAAATAATTCAAAAGCTTTCATTTTCAAAATTTAAAATTTTGGGATGTTACAAACCTACCCCCCTTAAATGAATCTCGACCCCGAGATTCCGATAGAGCAGAAAGAATGGAGGTGGGTTATATCGGCTAGCAATGGGTTTCTGGGTGTTGCTCGACGTATAGTTCCTTAGCTTCACAGAGGGATGAAAATCTGCACAATAGGGGTTAACATTAGAGAAGTCAAAAAGGGAAGAGAGATACCTTGTTTTCCTGGATAGGTCGTAGACTTCCAGAGGCCTGCTTGTTGACTTCGTCGTCTTCACCTCCTTGGAAAATGGAATAGTTGCATCGTCTATTGGACATATGGTGGTCATAGATTTCACACTGATAGGTGGGTAGCAATGGTCCGTGCCCTAGAGAGTAGACGGTCTGGGGGATGCCGATACGAGGATGGATGCATTTATAGGGTGGTCTCTTGTCCTTATCACTATAAGACTTCTGGTCCTGAAGATCCTCTTGTACTGGTTTGGTTTGCTCTGAGTCCAGGTTGTTGTACCTCCAACATATACATTGCGGTAGTTCTTCGACATTTTTGTCTCTTTAGTGCTACCCCCCTTAAATAAATGACGATTGTCATTATTCATCAACTATACTCTAGCTATCTTGGTCAACATCAGATTTGAGGAGCAATTTATGGGACAAGGGTCTTGTCCTTCGCAGAACAAATGACCTTGCTCTGTGGGTTCTCTCCTGGCGGGTCGTCTTCTTCATAGTGATGTTGTTTTCCTTAAATACTGGAAGGTTAAAAAAAATCTTTGCTTCTTCTTGATTGCTTGGTTTTGGATTATCTGTTATTTGGCTCCTGTGGATCTGATGTGGTTTTTAGTAAGAGGTGAGAGGGAATAGCATGAGGTAAGGATTGAGTCGTGGAGATAAGGTGATCTATCCCATGTTAATGTTAAAAGAGCACACCCAAAGGGCTGAGCTGATACAAAACCACATAAATTTTAAAAGCAAGCTTTTCCTGTGACTGCGAAATAGGACACCCGAGGGCAAGAGGCAGTGCACAGGGCCAAATAAAATCTTGCAACAATACCTTGTCTACTCGGGGAGCACACATAAGAGGGTGCAGGGTTCCTATGCACAATCCGTCTAAAACGAGACCATCTTATCTTCATAATCATCTTCAACGTTCCTAACCTTAAAATTTGGAGTAGGGGTATGAGAAGGGGATCGAAATTTTCCTTTTGTAATAAATAGAAAGATGTGGAAAGTATCTGGGGTAGTTTTATTAGTTTTAGCACTCATTCATTTTTTTTTCCAGGTATCCTAATCTCTCCCAACGCTCACCTATCCATCACTGAATCAAGTCACTCCCATATGATTTTTTTTACATAAGGCTTAGAATCCAACGGCCTTTATGATTTAACTCCCATTTTGGCAAACTGCACTTAGGCTATCTTTCTCCATTAATTGTTCATGGTATTACTGTCATCTAAAACTCCAAACAACAAGTGTCATCATTTATTGTTCCACCGACCAAACCCTTTTGCATTGTGTCATCCACCGTTTCATTAATCCAGCCATGGTTATCTAATTCTCGCATAACTCTTTACTTCCAACATAAATTTGTGAATCGAATCTCGTATTTCACCATGTATGTATAATCCCAATCTCGGATTCATTATTTATTAATTTGTCAACTCTACAATCTATTGAAAACCCAATAACCTTACTCTGGACCCACCAATCAATAATTTTTTTTTCCAATCGGGATTACCAAATTCTTATATGAATCCAAATGCCCATCACATCCTCATAAATCCAATCTCAGGTTCCTCAATTGCCAATTCAATCAGCTTTCCAATCCAACGAAGATCTAGTATTCATTATTTAGATCCACCGATGACTTTCATATTGTGACATCTTAATAATCTAGTCTGATGTCATTGATTCAAATCCATAGTTTGCTTCTCCAATGGTCAAGCTAAATCTTTACTACCTATCTACTCTTCACTTCTGATTTCTAATGATTATCCAACATTATTAATTTTAAATCCACCAGTATCATTTGTATTAGGACTTCCTAGTAATCCAAGATTGTATTCAAAATCATAATTACTCTTCCAGTAACCAACCTAGATCTTTACTGACAACCTCCGAATTATTTCATTATTATAAACATCCTCCAGGAATAATGTTATTAATCCAGCCTGTACTCCGATAGTTGTTATCATATCCCTCAAAACTCCATTAATTTATCAAGCAATCAATCATATCCTATTATTCCCTTATTGTAGACATCTCCTAGGAATTATATTACTTATCAATGTTGTACTCCCGCAATTATTTTCATACTTCCCTTTTTTTCAAGAATAACTTAATTCATCCATCTAGTCAATCTAATCCTTTCCGTTAGGCTCCACCAAAAAAAATATTATTATTTTTTCACCCTATTGTTTTCTCCAAGAATAAAACAATCTTTGATACTAAGCTTCAAGATTAAGCACCATGACTCTTGGCCCTAAGTGCATTTTCATAGAAAGTTTACAAGAGAAAATACTGGATTTTCATCACGTTGAATTTGGGTAAGAGAGCTTCAGAAGTAAAATGGCTAGGGCAGCATATGGATGAGAGGAATCATCTAAGAGAGATGAGAATGAGCATCACTACTTATATATTTGGAAATAGATTTTTAAGAAATAATTCTAGTTATGAAACTAACGGCCAGGCTAACTAGGTCACGACCTGCAGTCGATATGCTCTGATACCATCGCTGTAAGAGCCCAGATATTAACATCCGGATTCCTCTGTGATTACTGCACTATTCCCTGGATCAGTAGATAGTGCTCACAGTTACAGTAATGAATATCAAAATACATATCATGCGGAAGCGTAAAATTTAATAGTAGACTTACTCATGGGCCGATTAGGCCGAAATCATTAAATTGCAGCAGCGGAAGAACGAAGCACACAGATGGGACCTTCAGGACATGCCCACAGGCAGCCAACTGGAGGTTCGCGACCTAGCTCTTGACATCTTCATCTTCTCTGCCAGCTTGTCCAATCTTGTTGCTGCGGTGCAGTGACTTGATTCCTGATTCTAAATTTTGCCGCAAAAGCGAGCGTGAGCACTCCGACCCCGTGCTCCGCGAGCCAATACACAGAATGCAAATAAATAGTATGCATGGCTTAACAAAGGAGAGGCTCGGGCTATTTTGTTTTGCGTAGAGTGCTTTTGAATACAATTAATTAAAAAGCCCTTATGACTTAGCAATTTTGGAACAAATCATAATGTACCAGGAAATGCATTATTAATATCGATTCAGATTCCATCCACCGTTACATGGCATCTGCACCATATAGCAATTTCTTCAGCGTTATAGCCGCTTAACTTACCACTGGGACGACACCCAGGACAATTCCAAACCAGGGCAGTCCTTCGCCCTTCACTTTTCCATTCCCACCCACAAAACATTTTTAAATAGAACTATATCTGGTTAAGTTCCCATGTCCGCCCTTGACCGTGGGCACGGCTATTCGAATAGTTTTGACTCTGCAGAGTTTGTACACTTTCACCACAAGAGATAATCAACTCATTGCCCCACATGATTCCTTAGACATGTGGTCGAGCAGACCATCACAGTGACTTTTCAAAGTATCTAGACCCTTTTCTCATCTCACTTTTATGGGCTTCTCCCACTTGCGGTGGGTCCCATCTGTGCGCGGGATGTTTCCCCACAGTCACTAACGTAGCCGGGCTCCCCTCCCCGCAACGTTAGGACAGCTGGGAAACTTCACCCTACCTGGTGTCCCTTCAGGCCCCCTTGCCATAGCGTAGCCCCTTCAACCCCCTACCAATGAGATGAGTCCAGGGTTTCGATAAGTTTACTTAGCCAAGTTGTACTTTACAGACTTGTGGTTGTACTGTTTTACACAGGAGGTCATGACAAGATTCAGTCCTTAATAGTATCTGGGCGGTTCTACCACAAACCACACTCTCGTGCACCCCTGCACCATACCCCCGAACCATCCGCCCAGATAAATAAGCAATTTGAGGTTTTTGGGAATATAAAGTAATCATACCAACATATACCAGTCATTCCCGTCATGACTGCCCGAATCAATTTCTCATGAATAAAAGTGATGCTTGGGGCAATTTCTTGCCCCGGGTTCCTAATCAATGCTAAGCATGGCATACAATTAAGGACTTATTTTTGAAATGTTACTATTATATTTTTGCTAGGGCGACAAGGTTCACACATTCAAATATTCCAAAGGAGGGGTAATATTATTCAAGGTAAACAATGGGCACATAACTAGAATATTAAACTAAGCATGTATTTGCATATAAATTAACAGCATGCAATTTGATAATTTAAAACAAAGTAATTTGCAGAAAACATAGGATCAACATGATCAAAGTATTGACTCGCCTGACGCGGTTTACCGCGGACTTGAGCTCACTTAACGCTTTCCCATTCGAAGGCTCTGAGCCTCTGGTCTTTATCTTTACCTCGATCTTGGCCTCGTTTGATCCACGGATTCTTCAGGACTCCAATTTCTAATTACGCGACAAGCGACTGAATCCAAATGAAAGCAAATAACTCAAGAGATCCAATTAAATCCAAATAAACTTAATTTAGATTTATTATAAGTTAATGAGTGATTCGGGTGATTTGAGGCAAGGTTGGTGAGGTGTAGAGTATTGATGGAATCAAAAAGGGTTGGAACGAAGGGATAAATGGCTAAGAGAAATCCATCGAGACAGATGTCAAGTAGGGTTTATAGTGAAGGGACATCCATGGAAATATATCTCTTTCGGGTCAAGGATGGCCAGGTATAGCCGATATTAGAATATCGTGGGTCGACCCTTTTATTTAATAACTTATTTTAGTATTTTTATATTTATTCTCACCTTGTTCATTAAAATGCAACTTAGCAAGACTATTTTAATGACTGATGACCCAAAAGGGTTTTTATTAGGTATGCCAACATAATTTTTAGTTAACGACGCAATTTGACTTATCCCTCATTATTATCCTACGTATCCTTAGTTATCATTCAGTGCTATTCAATTCTAGAATTAAATCCATTTACATGAGGTCTGGTTGGTTGTATCTAATTATAATATTTAAACAATCATCTGCTAAGATTTATTTATCAACAGTACGCTAATGTTGTCTTCAATTAAAATTGGAGTCTGGGGAAATATTAACGGCTGGTGAATTATATGTATATGTATACCTATATGATTTATTTAATTACTCACCATGAAATCTTCAATTCTCATGTTAATACTTATGGCAAAAGGTTAGGGCTCTCGTATTGAATCATTCCCTAACTATTTTAAGTCAATATAACATGCTAGTATTGCTTGTGAATAATTGGTCATACTTGAGGTTGTTATTATGATTATCTTACCTAAATCCCTCCTTACAAGTAGCTAGTCTGGATTTGGTCTTTAGACATTTTTGGATGTTCATAAACTCGGGTTCTAAAGGTACAATTAATATTGCATCTTGTTTTATGTGTTACTAAATTATTTTCCATTAGCCACTTGACTATTTACATTTAGCTCTATACTCGGATGCATATTTAAATTCTATTTGTGCACACTCCCATTATCTTTGGCCTTCCTAAATTATTTCCCTTAACTTAACTTGGATGTATATATATATATATATATATATATATATATATATATATATATATATATATATATATATATATAGACACACACACACAGGTATATATATTTAATTAGGATTCTCATTAACTTCCAACATTTAACCACAACCATTTTTACTAATACCTTTAACTAATAAGTAGTTTGAGATAACTAACAAAGGCACATTGATTATTCATGTATGGTAACTAAACAAATATTAACCTTAAATATTTCATTCACATCCTAGTAAAATATGCAAGCTACCACAGACTAATCCCTAGTTCTCCAAACTTTTCTTTAACTGCCATGAACTAAAGAAACAAAATACCAAAAGCAAGGAGTGAAAAGAGTGGGATATGGGAATCGAACCCGGGACGTAGCGTGGAAGGGGTAGCGCATGCTTGGGCTAGCCAACCAGGCGTTGTTCACTTTGTGATGCTGTGGGAGGAGGTTAAATTGATTAGGCGGCCACTGGAGTCTAGCTCAAGTTAGAGCTCCTAACCGGCCGAAACAGGGGACATGGGGGGTGCACGGCCGGTGGAAGGGGCTCCGGCGAGGGGATGTCGGATGGGCGGGGTGAGTTGGCAAAATGGGTCCTTGGGAAGATGTGGAAGCCGGTGGAGGAGGCGGCGCAGCCCGGGACGGCATAGATCGGCGGGGGCGGTTGTTCGGGCGGCGGCGGCGAGGTGGAAATGGGAACGGCGGCGCCGGCGTGGAGAAGGGCGGCAAGTGGCGTGCGTATGAGCATGAGGGAGGTGGGGGCATGCTTACCACGAGGTTGGCCGGGCGGGGGAGGGGCTGAGGCGAGCTGGCGACGACGACCCGCGGCGGCGCGGGCAGGCTCGCGGTGCCGGCGCGCTGGGGTGGTGGGGAGGTTTGGCCGGCGGTCGTGGGGGCTTCAGGACGTCGTGGAGATACTCCCAGGGCGCGGAATCGGCCGGGGATGCCTCGAGGGAGCAGCGGCGCCGGTGGAGGCGACTTTCGGCCGGGTGCGGGGAAGACGGCCGCTGAGGCGAGCTCGAGCCACCGGAGTCCGATTAACTTGGAGGGAACGTACACGGGGGGTGGAGGAATGTCGAGACGCGGTCGGAGCGGTACAGCTTGGCCGGAGTGGCCGGGGCGGCGTGGAGGCGCGGCTGACTCGGGCCAAAGGGGAGAAAAGGGTAGGGGAGGAGGAAGAAGAGGGGCAGCGCGGGGGAGCAACGAAAGAAGGCAGCTCGGGGCTCTTAAGGGCGTGCGCGCGCGGAGGAACGGAGCTGGCCTCGGGACTTCGCCCGTTCGGTCGCGTCGGCCAGCGGCGTTGCAGGCGACGGACGCAGGCAGCGCGGCAGAGCAGTGGAGAATCGGGGAAAAAGGATCCGGTATGATGACTCTGAGCAGCACGCGGATTGGCCGAGGGAGCTGAAGCGCGCGCGCGTGATGAGACCGGACCAGGCGGGGCGAGAAAAAGAGACAGTGGCGACGCGGATGGAGCTCGTCCACAAGTAATGAAAGGCGGAGGAAGGAGGAGGTAAAAGAAATAGGAGGCGCAGGGAAAGGAGCAGGGAGAGGGGTTGGGCTGGCCTTCGGCCGGCCTGACCTCTCCTTTTTTTTCTTTTTGTTGATGTATTGTAGGTGTATATGCTGGTATATATACACATTTATATATTTTTGTTTATTTCAATTTTTGTATAGGTATATATATTTATTTCATTTATATATGTTTACACATACTCCTATATATACATCCTTATTTATTTGCCCATACATTTTATATACATGTATATGTATATACATATTTGTATGTATTTTATTTACTTATTTTTATTGCCCTTTTTTTGTTGAATTATATTTTCAGCTTTTGAATTCAAGATTATAGATTTCTTTTACTTCCATATTTTCTTTTATGGCATTTTTTTAATTCTAGTCTCACTATTATTATCATTAGTATTCTTATTATTTTTGAAACCTTCTTCAAAATTTAAGAAGCACCTTAAAAATCCAATTTTCAAGAAAATTCTTTGCACAAATAATTCAAAAGCTTTCATTTTCAAAATTTAAAATTTTGGGATGTTACACAAGCCCTCCCTACAAGAAAACAAATAAAGATGACATGATATTAGGTGGCGAATTAAACAACAAAAATATATTCCCTAATTAGATGGATAAAAAGAAACAACCATGACATTACGCACCTATTTTCGTCCATCTTAAATATGCAAATTTTAATTTGATGCAAGCAAGTTAATGTTTCCTTTAAGCTTCCATAGTTCCATATCAGTTTTCCTTCAATCGATCAATTCCAGCACAATCCAATAAGGGAGGGCAAAAAAACAATCAAATTAGAACAACACTAGTTTAAGTATACAGCAATAGATGACATGAGTGCAAAGATTTTGGCACCAGAATCTGATTCCCCAGTTTGTCGATGGAGAGCACCAGCAGCCGATCCGCCGCACGATCGTCACCTCTCGCGCCAAAAACGTGTGAGCCCGGCGCCAAAAACAGGGAGTCGCTAGCCACTGGGCTGATATGGGTCAGTTTTCTTGACTAACGGTTGGATACGAATTGGATGGCTCAGATGCTTGACTGGAGAGACAAGTCGTTTTTGCTGACTTTAGAGAATCTGATTCCGAGCTGAAAGGGTGCCACGGATGTTGGTGACTCAAGCTTTGAGGGTGACAGCCTAGGAGACCGTTGTGGATCCTCTTGCTCTCGACGGGATGATGTTCCAAAGTGACGGCTAGCGGGACTGAATTGACTTGCCATGTAACCAATTGTCCATCCAGAAAAGAGTCTTCTATCCATCACCCACCGATATTTTTGTTACAGCTTGAAACATTGAATGGATAGCTGGTTCATCAGAAGATTGGAGGTTCGCCCATGTGCGAGAGGGGTTAGTTTTCTTCCACCAGAGCCACCACAATCGCAATGTAAACCTAATCAGTTTGTGTCACATCCTGAATTTTGGATGTCTGAAATTTTGAGTAATTTAAAACTTTTATTTGTATCTTACTGGCATTTGAAATTTTGGTTCAACATCTTATTTGGATTTTCCAGAGTTTTGCCCTGAGCAAATAATAACTGGAAATAAATCTCGAGCACAAAATAGCAGTCATAAAATAATAATGATAATAATAATTAGGACCAATAATTCATTCTAGATATAGCTCGACCATCATATAAAAAGGAAGAGGTGTATGATCAAAAAATTTAAATAAAATGGGTGAGTTCAAACCCTGAGAAGGTAATTCAAAAATTTAATTACAGAATCAAAACATGGTTTATAAATTAGTAAAAGGGGATTAGCTAAATTAAAAATACAACATAAATAAATAAATAAATAAATAAATAAATATATATATATACACATATATAGAAAATTCAATATTAACATTAGAGCTACAAATTAACAAAAGGGGATTTTGGACACCAAGCTCAAGTACTTAAAAATTTGGAATACTGGTATTTTCTTTTCCTCTCTCTCCTCTTCTTTCTCTATGGCAGGTGGGCCCACTCCTTTTCCTTTCTTGCTTTTTCCCCTCTCTTTTTCCTCACTGCCAGCAGGCCGAACCGTCTCCTTTCTCTTTTACCTCCTTCTTCCTCCGCCTTTCATTTCCTGTGGTGGAGCTCCGTCCGCGTCGCCTCCTCCCTCTCCTTCTGTGCTCTCTGCTCTGCGCCGCCTGCTTCCACCCTCTGCGTCGCCGCTCATCATCACGCAGCCTGTCTCGTCGGCATCACGCCCCTCTGCCAGGACTTGTCGCGTCGCCGCGCTGTCTTCTGCCTCTACGTTCGCCGCCCGCAGTCTGCTGCCGCTGGACTATGCTGTTGCCTACGCCCCGACTTCACTCCCCCACGCGGGCACTCGCATATGAGGAGTCAGAAGCAGCCTCCTTCCATTTCCCCTTGCCTCCCTTCTCCCTCAAGCCGGGTTCGCCCAAGCTCACCTGCCGATGCCGCCTCCACCCCGCCCGGCCGCTCCGGCCGTCTCCTCCAAAGACCGCCGCGTCACGGCGAGCCTCCACCCTCCACCTGCCCCCTCTCCGGGTTAATCGGACTTTGGTTCATCGGAGCTCACGCGCCGCCCGTCTTCCCCATCGCCGAGTGGAACCCGCCGCCCCCACCATCCCTCCTTCCTCAAGAGCTCCCCTCCAAATTCGTCTCGCCAGGAGCACCCCCACGACGCCCTCAATCTTCCCCAACCGACGTCCGGCCTCCTCGACGCCCGAGCTGCCCCCTCCACGTGCACCACCCTCCGCCGCCCCTGGCTCCCGGCGCCAGGCCGCCTCGGCCACTCGCCGGCTTCCCCAACCGCACCGGTACGTTCCCCGGTACTCCCTCTTGCCTGTGCTCACGCTAATTGGACTTCCTTCCCCCTTGGTCGCCGCCGCCCCCACGGCCCCTCTACGCCTGGCCGCCTCCACCGTCGCCGGCCACAGTCGCCGCCGCCCCGGCCGGAGCCTCCCCACCCGGAGCTTCACCACCTCGGGGGCAACCCGTTTTGAGCGTCCACCGCCCCTCCGGCCGAAGGTCGCACCGGCGAGCCCGTCGCCTGGCCCTACGCCCGCCCCTCTGTTTCCTTTCCATTCTGGCCGAGCCCTGCTCTGCTCTTCTTCCCCTTTTGGCTGGCATGTGGGCCCGACTAGGAAACTCCTTTCTAAGCCAATGCATGTTCCGGGTTTTCCTTCCATTTCTTGGTAATTATTGATCAACATTGTTCCAATGAAATAATTAAAAAAAGGTCAAATGTTAATAATAAAAAGGAGGGAGAATAAATTGTATGGTCTATGTGATTTACAAACTTTAATTTGTGAATGGATTTAAAAACTCAAGGGAAGGATTTAACTGTTTATTTGAGGCTTAAGTATCAATTAGAGGCATTAGCAAAATATGGTTCTACTTAAGGCCCAAATTTAATAAGGATACATATTAAGAAAAATGATAGTAATAACAATAACAATAACAATAACAATAACAATAACAATAACAATAACAATAACAATAACAATAACAATAACAATAACAATAACAACAACAACAATAATAATAATAATAATAATAATAATAATAATAATAATAATAATAATAATAATAATAATAATAATAATAATAATAATAATAATAATAATAATAATAATAATAATAATAATAATAATAATAATAATAATAATAGCACATCCAAGCTCAAGTTGTGGAAGTGAAGTAGAGAGGCTAGTGGATTTGGTTGGAATATTTTAAGTTTTCATATTAGATTAAATAACCTATATAAGTAACTAATGTAGTTTAGAACATTTAACAAGAATTTAAGTTTTAACTAAAGGTATTGATAAAGGATGATTTTGTTTAATTATCCAAAATTTCATAAAAGATATTGGATATCATGTTTAGTATAGAAACAATGCATTAGACTAAAGATTACCCTTAATTGTAATTAAAATATATGTTCTAACATTAAGATACTGCCATTAAGCAAATATATGTCATACCATTTGTCATGCAGTCATAAAGTAAATCTTAACGGTAGGCTTAATTAAATTAGGGCGCTTCATAAAATTTAGGGCGTGACCGTGATCATTTAAAATAGAAAGTTCTAATATAAACCCCCATTAGCACGCCACAAATAAATAAATCTCCATGGTGAGTTTAGTGGAATGAAATTGGTAAAGCGAGCTCGGTCCTATGTAAATAAAAGTGTGATTAAAGTAGGCAAGATGTTGATTCAAAGGATAAAACAACAAGGACAGTTGGTCCTCCGAATAATTCCAAATAAAAGGGTCATGCTAGTGTGAAGATACGTAAAATAATAACGGCTGTTGATCAAAAGGGTGTCCTTAAGTAGAAAGGTCATTTTAGAAAAATATATATACATGGCAATAGTAGTTATCACTAGCATGCCCTCGACAAATGGATTTTAGTGTTAGATTTTGCTAAGTAGCAAATCTTGAAACATATCCTTATAAAACAAGCCTAGTAATAACTAAGGATACATAAAGTGATGAGCCATAAAATGCTATAAAACTGGACTCTAATATTTATTTGGTAAACTAAAAATCATATACATCTCTATCTATAACGTATGCCTTGAGGATTAACGCTCAACAAAATAATACCCAGCTAGACTAGTACCCCGATTCATAGGTCCAAAAATAATAATAAAAGCGATTATTAATAACAAAGATCAAGTCATCGTATTCTACCATCGGCCTTGCATCAAATCACACGAATCACCCATTAACTCAAAGCAAAACTAAAATTGAGTTTATTCGGATTTATTTGGATCTTTTGAGTTACTTGCTTTTATTTGAATTCAGTCATTGTCGCGTAATTAGAAATCGGGATCTTGAAGGTTCTGTGGATCAAGCGGGACCAAGATCGATGAAGACCAGGATTTAAGATCATCGCATGAGACGACTCTGTGAGAGCTCAAGACCGCGGTAAACCGCGCCAGGCGAGTCAATACTTTGATCATGTTGAACCTATGTTTCTGCAAATTACTTTTGTTTAAATTATCAAATTGCATGCTGTTACGTTATATGCAAATACATGTTAATTTAAGATTCTAGTTATATCCATTGTGTACTTGGTTAATATTACCCCTCATTTGAAATATTTGAACATGGGAACATTGTCGCCCTAGCACAAATTATAGTAGTAATCTTTCGAAAATAAGTCCGTAATTATATGCCATGCGTAGTATTATTTAGATACTCATGGGCGCGAGAGCGCCCTAGCATCACTTTTAATCCTGAGAAATATTGGTTGGACAGTCATAGTGGTAATGACTGATGTATGTTGAAAATGGTTATTTTATATTCCCCAAAACCTCAACTTGCTTATTTATCTGGGCGGATGGTTCGGGGGTATGGTGCAGTGGTGCACGAGAGTGTGGTTTGTGGTAGAACCGCCCAGATACCAATAAGGACTGAATCTTGTCATGACCTCCTATGTAAAACAGTACAACCACAAGTCTGTAAAGTACAACTTGGCTAAGTAGACTTATCGAAATCCCGGACTCATCTCACTGGTAGTGGATTGATGGGGTTATGCTATGGCAAGGGGGCCTGAAGGGACACCAGGTAGGGTGAAGTTTCTCAGTCGTACTAGCGCAGAGGGGAGGGAAGCCCGTACGCTAGTAGCAGTGAGAAACATCCCGTGCAATTAGATGGGACCCATCGCAAATGGGAGAAGCCCATATAGTGGGATGAGAGAAAGGACTAGATACTTTGAAAAGTCACTGTGATGGTCTGCTCAACCACACTTCTAAGGAATCGTGTGGGGCAATGAGTTGATTGTCTCTTGTGGTGAAAGTGTACAAACTCTGCAGAGTCAAAACTATTCGAATAGCCGTGCCCACGGTCAAGGGCGGACATGGGAACTTAACCAGATATAGTTCTATTTCAAAATGTTTTGTGGGTGGGATGGAAAAGTGGAGGGCAGTGAAAGGCCCTAGTTTGGAGTTGTCCTGGGTGTCGTCCCAGTGGTAAGTTAAGCGGCTATAACGCTGAAGAAATTGCTATATGGTGCAGATGCCATGTAACGGTGGATGGAATCTGAATCGATATTAATAATGCATTTCCTGGTACATTATGATTTGTTCCAAAATTGCTAAGTCATAAGGGCTTTTTAATTAATTGTATTCAAAAGCACTCTACGCAAAACAAAATAGCCCGAGCCTCTCCTTTGTTAAGCCATGCATACTATTTATTTGCATTCTGTGTATTGGCTCGCGGAGCACGGGGTCGGAGTGCTCACGCTCGCTTTTGCGGCAAAATTCAGAATCAGGAATCAAGTCACTGCACCGCAGCAACAAGATTGGACAAGCTGGCAGAGAAGATGAAGATGTCAAGAGCTAGGTCGCGAACCTCCAGTTGGCTGCCTGTGGGCATGTCCTGAAGGTCCCATCTGTGTGCTTCGTTCTTCCGCTGCTGCAATTTAATGATTTCGGCCTAATCGGCCCATGAGTAAGTCTACTATTAAATTTTACGCTTCCGCATGATATGTATTTTGATATTCATTACTGTAACTGTGAGCACTATCTACTGATCCAGGGAATAGTGCAGTAATCACAGAGGAATCCGGATGTTAATATCTGGGCTCCTACAGCGATGGTATCAGAGCATATCGACTGCAGGTCGTGACCTAGATAGCCTGGCCATTAGTTTCATGACTAGAAATATTTCATTAAAATACTATCTCCAAAAATATAAGTTATACTGCTCATTCTCACCTCTCTTAGATGATTCTCCCTCATCTATATGCTACCCTAGCCATTTTACTTCTAAAGCTCCCTTACCCCGAGGTTCAAAAAAAAGCGGTACTCTTGTAATTTTCTATGAAAACCCGCTTTAGGCCAAAAATCATGATGCTTAACCCTGAATCCTAATTGTTTTATTCTTGGGGGAAACGATAGTATGAATTTGGACAAATAGAATGGGGGAGCTTGAATAAATAAATCGCTTAGATAGATGAATTAAGTGGTTCTCAGAGAAATAGAAAGTGTGAAACAATTTAAAGGATTGCAGTACTGATAAATTGTATCATTCTTGGATGATGTTTACAACAATGGAGTAATAGGATAGGGTCAATAACTGGAATGATTAACTGAAATTTTTAGGAAATTGGGGATGCGTTAACAACTATCGGAATATAGACCTGATTAACAACACAACTCCCGGAGGATGTTTATAATAATGAACCAGATTGGAGATAGTGAAGATTTGGGTTGACCTCTAGAGAAGCAAATTATGGAATTGAATCCATAACATCGGACAGGAGTATTGGGAGGTCTCGATACAAAAATCATCGATGGATTTAAGATAAAGGATACTAGGCCCCATTGGATTGAGGAGCTGATCAAATCGGCAAATAATAGATCTGAGATTGGGATTATATGGATATAGTGAAATATGAAATTCGATTTATTAATCCAAGGTGGAAGCTAGGATTTACGGGAAGATTGGATACTCATAGCAGGATTAATGCAATTGAAAAAAATAGGAACTGTATGATCGGTGGATCGAATAAATAAAGATACTCACTGTTTGGAGTTTCCGATGGCAATAATACCGTGACTAAGTAAGGACGGAAGAAAGCATAGGTACCATCTACAAAAGTGAAGGTTAAATAATCGAGATCGTTGGAATCTAAACCTTGTGTATAAAAAAAAAGAGTCATATGGGAGTGAGTCAAATCATTGATGGATAATTGGACATTGGAAAAGATTAGAACACCTTGATAAAAATATATGTATACTTATACAAGGTTTTTCATTACCAAGATAATTACAAGAGTGAGAACTAATTACCTCCCAATACTTTCCTCTTCTTTCCATGGATTTCACGAGAAAATTTTATTTCCCTTCTCATAACCCTACTCCAAATTTTAGGGTTAGGAACGTCGGAGATGTTCGTGAAGATAAGGTGGTTTCGTTCTAAACGAACTATCCAGATAAACCCTGTGCCCCTTATGTGTGCTCCCCGAGTAGACGATGTATTGTTGCAAGATTCTATTTGGCCCTGTGCACTGCCTTCTTACCCTTGGGTATCCTATTTCGTAGTCACAGGAAAAGATTGCGTTTAAAAATTTGGGTGGCTCAGTGTCACTCCAGTTTTCTGGATGTGCTCTTTTAAAATTAGAATGGGTAGATTACCTTATTCCCACGATTCTATCCTTACCTCATGCTATTCCCTCTCACCTCTTGCTAAAAAAAAAGACCACATCAGATCCACCGGAGCCAAATAACAGATAATCCAAAACCAAGCAATCAAGAAGCAAAGATTTTTCCAACCTTCCAGTATTTAAGGAAAACAACATCACTATGAAGAAGACGACCCGCCAGGAGAGAGCCCACAGAGCAAGTTCATTTGTTTCTGCGAAGGACAAGACCCTTGTCCCATAAATTGCTCCTCAAATCTGTTGTTGACCAAGACAGCTAGAGTATAATGGATGAATAATGACAATCGTCATTTATTTAAGGGGGGTAGCATTAAGAGACAAAAATGTCGAAGAACCACTGCAATGTATATGTTGGAGGTACAACAACCTGGACTCAGAGCAAACCAAACCAGTACAAGAGGATCTTCAGGACCAGAAGTCTTATAGTGATAAGGACAAGAGACCACCCTATAAATGCATCCATCCTCGTATTGGCATCCCTCAGACCGCCTACTTCTAGGGCACAAACCATTGCTACCCACCTAACAATATAAAATTCTACAACTATATGTCCAGTAGGCGATGCAACCATTCCATTCTACGATGACATGAAGACAACAAGGTCAAGGAGCAAGAATTTGGAAATCTACGACCTATCACAAAGAACAAGGTTTTCCTCCTTCCCTTTTAACTTCTCCAAGTTCTAACCGCTGTGGTGCAGGTTCTCATCTCTCTGTGAAGCTAAAGAAATCTACGTCAAGCAACACCTCGAAAACCATTGCTAGGCAATATAACCCACCTCCATTCTTTCTGCTCTATCGGAATCTCGGGGTCGAGATTCATTTAAGGGGGGTAGGTTTGTCACATCCTGAATTTTGGATGTCTGAAATTTTGAGTAATTTAAAACTTTTATTTGTATCTTACTGGCATTTGAAATTTTGGTTCAACATCTTATTTGGATTTTCCAGAGTTTTGCCCTGAGCAAATAATAACTGGAAATAAATCTCGAGCACAAAATAGCAGTCATAAAATAATAATGATAATAATAATTAGGACCAATAATTCATTCTAGATATAGCTCGACCATCATATAAAAAGGAAGAGGTGTATGATCCAAAAATTTAAATAAAATGGGTGAGTTCAAACCCTGAGAAGGTAATTCAAAAATTTAATTACAGAATCAAAACATGGTTTATAAATTAGTAAAAGGGGATTAGCTAAATTAAAAATACAACATAAATAAATAAAAAAAAATATATATATATATATACACACACACATATATAGAAAATTCAATATTAACATTAGAGCTACAAATTAACAAAAGGAGATTTTGGACACCAAGCTCAAGTACTTAAAAATTTGGAATACTGGTATTTTCTTTTCCTCTCTCTCCTCTTCTTTCTCTATGGCAGGTGGGCCCACTCCTTTTCCTTTCTTCCTTTTTCCCCTCTCTTTTTCCTCACTGCCAGCAGGCCGAACCGTCTCCTTTCTCTTTTACCTCCTTCTTCCTCCGCCTTTCATTTCCTGTGGTGGAGCTCCGTCCGCGTCGCCTCCTCCCTCTCCTTCTGTGCTCTCTGCTCTGCGCCGCCTGCTTCCACCCTCTGCATCGCCGCTCATCATCACGCAGCCTGTCTCGTCGGCATCACGCCCCTCTGCCAGGACTTGTCGCGTCGCCGCGCTGTCTTCTGCCTCTGCGTTCGCCGCCCGCAGTCTGCTGCCGCTGGACTATGCTGTTGCCTACGCCCCGACTTCACTCCCCCACGCGGGCACTCGCATATGAGGAGTCAGAAGCAGCCTCCTTCCATTTCCCCTTGCCCCCCCTTCTCCCTCAAGCCGGGTTCGCCCGAGCTCACCTGCCGATGCCGCCTCCATCCCGCCCGGCCGCTCCGGCCGTCTCCTCCAAAGACCGCCGCGTCACGGCGAGCCTCCACCCTCCACCTGCCCCCTCTCCGGGTTAATCGGACTTTGGTTCATCGGAGCTCACGCGCCGCCCGTCTTCCCCATCGCCGAGTGGAACCCGCCGCCCCCACCATCCCTCCTTCCTCAAGAGCTCCCCTCCAAATTCGTCTCGCCAGGAGCACCCCCACGACGCCCTCAATCTTCCCCAACCGACGTCCGGCCTCCTCGACGCCCGAGCTGCCCCCTCCACGTGCACCACCCTCCGCCGCCCCTGGCTCCCGGCGCCAGGCCGCCTCGGCCACTCGCCGGCTTCCCCAACCGCACCGGTACGTTCCCCGGTACTCCCTCTTGCCTGTGCTCACGCTAATTGGACTTCCTTTCCCCTTGGTCGCCGCCGCCCCCATGGCCCCTCTACGCCTGGCCGCCTCCACCGTCGCCGGCCACAGTCGCCGCCGCCCCGGCCGGAGCCTCCCCACCCGGAGCTTCACCACCTCGGGGGCAACCCGTTTTGAGCGTCCACCGCCCCTCCGGCCGAAGGTCGCACCGGCGAGCCCGTCGCCTGGCCCTACGCCCGCCCCTCTGTTTCCTTTCCATTCTGGCCGAGCCCTGCTCTGCTCTTCTTCCCCTTTTGGCTGGCATGTGGGCCCGACTAGGAAACTCCTTTCTAAGACAATGCATGTTCCGGGTTTTCCTTCCATTTCTTGGTAATTATTGATCAACATTGTTCCAATGAAATAATTAAAAAAAAGGTCAAATGTTAATAATAAAAAGGAGGGAGAATAAATTGTATGGTCTATGTGATTTACAAACTTTAATTTGTGAATGGATTTAAAAACTCAAGGGAAGGATTTAACTGTTTATTTGAGGCTTAAGTATCAATTAGAGGCATTAGCAAAATATGGTTCTACTTAAGGCCCAAATTTAATAAGGATACATATTAAGAAAAATGATAGTAATAACAATAACAATAACAATAACAATAACAATAACAATAACAATAACAATAACAATAACAATAACAATAACAATAACAATAATAATAATAATAATAATAATAATAATAATAATAATAATAATAATAATAATAATAATAATAATAATAATAGCACATCCAAGCTCAAGTTGTGGAAGTGAAGTAGAGAGGCTAGTGGATTTGGTTGGAATATTTTAAGTTTTCATATTAGATTAAATAACCTATATAAGTAACTAATGTAGTTTAGAACATTTAACAAGAATTTAAGTTTTAACTAAAGGTATTGATAAAGGATGATTTTGTTTAATTATCCAAAATTTCATAAAAGATATTGGATATCATGTTTAGTATAGAAACAATGCATTAGACTAAAGATTACCCTTAATTGTAATTAAAATATATGTTCTAACATTAAGATACTGCCATTAAGCAAATATATGTCATACCATTTGTCATGCAGTCATAAAGTAAATCTTAACGGTAGGCTTAATTAAATTAGGGCGCTTCATAAAATTTAGGGCGTGACCGTGATCATTTAAAATAGAAAGTTCTAATATAAACCCCCATTAGCACGCCACAAATAAATAAATCTCCATGGTGAGTTTAGTGGAATGAAATTGGTAAAGCGAGCTCGGTCCTATGTAAATAAAAGTGTGATTAAAGTAGGCAAGATGTTGATTCAAAGGATAAAACAACAAGGACAGTTGGTCCTCCGAATAATTCCAAATAAAAGGGTCATGCTAGTGTGAAGATACGTAAAATAATAACGGCTGTTGATCAAAAGGGTGTCCTTAAGTAGAAAGGTCATTTTAGAAAAATATATATACATGGCAATAGTAGTTATCACTAGCATGCCCTCGACAAATGGATTTTAGTGTTAGATTTTGCTAAGTAGCAAATCTTGAAACATATCCTTATAAAACAAGCCTAGTAATAACTAAGGATACATAAAGTGATGAGCCATAAAATGCTATAAAACTGGACTCTAATATTTATTTGGTAAACTAAAAATCATATACATCTCTATCTATAACGTATGCCTTGAGGATTAACGCTCAACAAAATAATACCCAGCTAGACTAGTACCCCGATTCATAGGTCCAAAAATAATAATAAAAGCGATTATTAATAACAAAGATCAAGTCATCGTATTCTACCATCGGCCTTGCATCAAATCACACGAATCACCCATTAACTCAAAGCAAAACTAAAATTGAGTTTATTCGGATTTATTTGGATCTTTTGAGTTACTTGCTTTTATTTGAATTCAGTCATTGTCGCGTAATTAGAAATCGGGATCTTGAAGGTTCTGTGGATCAAGCGGGACCAAGATCGATGAAGACCAGGATTTAAGATCATCGCATGAGACGACTCTGTGAGAGCTCAAGACCGCGGTAAACCGCGCCAGGCGAGTCAATACTTTGATCATGTTGAACCTATGTTTCTGCAAATTACTTTTGTTTAAATTATCAAATTGCATGCTGTTACGTTATATGCAAATACATGTTAATTTAAGATTCTAGTTATATCCATTGTGTACTTGGTTAATATTACCCCTCATTTGAAATATTTGAACATGGGAACATTGTCGCCCTAGCACAAATTATAGTAGTAATCTTTCGAAAATAAGTCCGTAATTATATGTCATGCGTAGTATTATTTAGATACTCATGGGCGCGAGAGCGCCCTAGCATCACTTTTAATCCTGAGAAATATTGGTTGGGCAGTCATAGTGGTAATGACTGATGTATGTTGAAAATGGTTATTTTATATTCCCCAAAACCTCAACTTGCTTATTTATCTGGGCGGATGGTTCGGGGGTATGGTGCAGTGGTGCACGAGAGTGTGGTTTGTGGTAGAACCGCCCAGATACCAATAAGGACTGAATCTTGTCATGACCTCCTATGTAAAACAGTACAACCACAAGTCTGTAAAGTACAACTTGGCTAAGTAGACTTATCGAAATCCCGGACTCATCTCACTGGTAGTGGATTGATGGGGTTATGCTATGGCAAGGGGGCCTGAAGGGACACCAGGTAGGGTGAAGTTTCTCAGTCGTACTAGCGCAGAGGGGAGGGAAGCCCGTACGCTAGTAGCAGTGAGAAACATCCCGTGCAATTAGATGGGACCCATCGCAAATGGGAGAAGCCCATATAGTGGGATGAGAGAAAGGACTAGATACTTTGAAAAGTCACTGTGATGGTCTGCTCAACCACACTTCTAAGGAATCGTGTGGGGCAATGAGTTGATTGTCTCTTGTGGTGAAAGTGTACAAACTCTGCAGAGTCAAAACTATTCGAATAGCCGTGCCCACGGTCAAGGGCGGACATGGGAACTTAACCAGATATAGTTCTATTTCAAAATGTTTTGTGGGTGGGATGGAAAAGTGGAGGGCAGTGAAAGGCCCTAGTTTGGAGTTGTCCTGGGTGTCGTCCCAGTGGTAAGTTAAGCGGCTATAACGCTGAAGAAATTGCTATATGGTGCAGATGCCATGTAACGGTGGATGGAATCTGAATCGATATTAATAATGCATTTCCTGGTACATTATGATTTGTTCCAAAATTGCTAAGTCATAAGGGCTTTTTAATTAATTGTATTCAAAAGCACTCTACGCAAAACAAAATAGCCCGAGCCTCTCCTTTGTTAAGCCATGCATACTATTTATTTGCATTCTGTGTATTAGCTCGCGGAGCACGGGGTCGGAGTGCTCACGCTCGCTTTTGCGGCAAAATTCAGAATCAGGAATCAAGTCACTGCACCGCAGCAACAAGATTGGACAAGCTGGCAGAGAAGATGAAGATGTCAAGAGCTAGGTCGCGAACCTCCAGTTGGCTGCCTGTGGGCATGTCCTGAAGGTCCCATCTGTGTGCTTCGTTCTTCCGCTGCTGCAATTTAATGATTTCGGCCTAATCGGCCCATGAGTAAGTCTACTATTAAATTTTACACTTCCGCATGATATGTATTTTGATATTCATTACTGTAACTGTGAGCACTATCTACTGATCCAGGGAATAGTGCAGTAATCACAGAGGAATCCGGATGTTAATATCTGGGCTCCTACAGTTTGTGGTCTAAGATACCTAGGTCTCCAAGAGGAAGTGGCCTGTAGAAGGTCTACCAAGCGACCACACAGTGATCTGCACGGACTTCATCTATTCATATCATAAACTTCTTAAGGAATTTAGGGGTTTCAAAACTTGATTATCAGACCTCCACATTTCCAAGACAATTCCAAATCTACTTATGCTTCGCTATTAGAATCACCCACTAAACACAGCTTCATATACTGGAAGCACGGTGTATTCGAATACTATTTACAAATGACTCTACAGAGTTGCCCAACTTTACCCACAAGTTTCCTCAACCCTCAGATTGAGTTGAGAAATTGAGAAAATAATATTGTTTCACTGCTCATCTCTTTATGTAGCCTCTACCCGATAGACTATGGACCCCCTGTCACAGAAAACGGCAGCCTGACAGGGCGGAGCCTACCGTTGTGAAAGTATGGTTTTACCGTTTCCATACCACAACCCAACACCGACTATTCCCTCTTCTGGAACAGTATATTATACCATTATGTAGATATTCAATCGATTTGAGCAATTACTAAACTAGGTTTGACAAGTTAACGCTTGTGATTGAGCGGTTACTATGTTCTTTACTTGGCATAAGGGTCTAGTTCTTATATTTTCACCGAGATAACTTCCATTCACAAACCCATGTTCAGTGCCCGCGGCACTGCCACCATTCTATACCAAGCCTTCACCCTAGGATAAAGGTCATGGGCTTAGGCCATCTCATGGCTTCCCGTGATATCTCCTTATCTAGATCCACTTTTAAAATTTCATCAGCAATATGCCAGGACTTTTGGTAGTAAAAAGTTTGTTGAGTTTCTAAACTACCATGATTACATTAATACTACTTTTAATATTACTAAGTCTTGTCAAGGTGAATATGACCATCAAATTAAACAGAGCTTTTTCGGGTGGTAGGACATTAGCTAATATCATGTCATTCTAAATATTTATTGTACATGAAATAATAATGCGTAAATAACATAATGAAAATATTGATAAATAAATAATTAAATTAATGTAGGTTCAATATAATCAAAGACATGTGACCTGCCTTGCGGATTTATGACTTCGGCAATTTCGAATTCTTCGGTTTCTTAAGCTTGAGCTTGATTACGAGTTTCTCCTTCTTGAATTGGTTGACCTTCGATGTCATGTACTAGCGCAAAGCAAGGAATAATAATTCAATTCTATGCTTGAAGAATTGAGCTAGGAATAAAGAAATAAAATCCAAGAAAAATTAAATAAAATAGGTTTTGGGTTTATAGGTGTTCAAATAGGTGAAATGGAGCTGGGGAATGGATCGGCGGGCTCGAAACGATCGAAATGGATATAAACTTGTATTTTCGGGTTTGGATAAATAGTAACGGGTCTAGGTACTATTCACTGCGGGTATTTACTATTCACACCGGGTCGGGTTACTGTTCAAACCATGTTTTTACTATTCAATGCGGGCTGGCTTCAAAGGCTAACGAGTCAATTTACTATGCTTATCGGGCTTTACTATTCCTCACGGGTTCAGGTTCTAAAGCTATCAGGTCGGATGAACAGTAACCAGGTGTTACTGTTCATCTTCCTCATCCCGACCGCGCGTGCGCAATCGAAAATAGGGGAAGGAGCAGCGGCAACCGGCAGCACTACAGTGAATTGCGACGAAATCGGGGACTATGGATGGGCTCCTGGGGATGCAGGGAGTCCATTTTTGGGGTCGGTGGTGGCTGGGGAGGCGGCGTTCGCCAGCGATGAGGTCAAGAGCTCGGTACGGTGTTTTACGGCACAGATGCTACCGGGGTGTTCTTGCTTGCAATTGGCGGTCATTTGTCCATCTATGGATACTCAGGAAGGCTTGGGTGGTGGTGGTTCGGGCTGTGGTGGTCTGTGGTGACTTGCCCACGGTGAGGTGGTTTCGGTTGGCGGAAGACAAGGTGGCCGAGGAGCCATGGTGCCTGACGAGCTATGGCAGTGTTTTTTGTTGCACTACTATGGGCCTGAGGATGCTATAGGAGTGGGGAATTGAAATGAAATAGATCGAATGAGAAGAATTAAACTTTGGGCTTACTTGGGGATTTTTGAAGGTCGACGGCGATGCAACGATCACCGGAGCAATTGGGGGTGTGGGTGGCTTACTTGGGCATTGGTGCATCTCAACGGAGGGGCTTGGGGCCTTTTATAGCAAGCTTAAGGCAGTTGGCTACAGGGAGGCATCCTCTCGGATTTTGGCGCGTGTTCATGACGGGGAGGTGCGGGAGACTTCGGTAGGGTTCGGTGCTTTGGGCAGAGGGGTGTCAGGTCGGCCAGAGTCATGCAGGATTTTGGCAGTGCTACGCTGTTGATTGAGACAAGGGAGTAGAGGCGGTGGCGGCGAAAATATTGATGGTGGAGGTGAATTGCGGCCGTGCCGGTCAAGGAGAGCTGATGAGGGATGTCAAAGGGAGGCGTACAGATGCATGCCAGGCTGCAGAGATGAGGCAGCATAGAGGAGGCGCGGGAACGAGCGAGAGATCGGGTGGCGGCAAAACTTCAGGCGGCGGCGGCGATTTTTGTCGAGTGATGAACAGTGCCGGCGCAAATCCTCTCTGTTGAGGCAATGTCGGCAGCAATTGGGGACATGGATGGCTAGGGTTTGAGCTGGGTTAGGCTCAGAATAAAAGGGAGACAAAACCAAAATGAAATTCAAATCCTTTTTCAAAACTCGGTTTTGTTTTGGCTTAGTTCAATGATTTCACCACATGGAGCGTTCGCACAAATTTAAATTTCATTATATAAAGTTCTCAATGTGTATTTTATGAACCTATTTTGGTTTGTGCACTTGTATTAGAAAAGATGACTACAAAAGACTGCAATACTGCCTTCTGTTAGAACATGTGCAGCGTTTTTTTTGCCTGCCTGCAAAAACATTCTTATGGGTTATGGCCTCCCTTGTGCTACTCAGCTAACGCACCGCCTTCTGTTAATCGGTTGCATTCATGATGCATCTCATTAGTCAGTAGTACTAGCCCTGAATGCCTAACAAATGTAGGAAAAAGGACACATTGGCCCACCTGATTCTTCACTGTGAATTTTGCTTCTTCCCAAATGAATAATGGAACTCCTCCTACGAGCTTCCTGGCGAGGGGAGACGCAATAATAGTCTTTCTGATGAGGCTTCGTTACTTGTCTTACTGGAACTCTTCTTACGAGGCTCCCAAAAGAATTACTATGGGAAAGGCATGAAGAGACGTGTGGCTTGAAACGTCGAAGAATTGCCCTGATCAATTGCCATGTGTGTGCCGAAGGAAAAGCCGGGTGTAGCCATGCAAGACAAGCAGATCCCGATAAGCAAAGCAAAGGTGCTGGGGGAAGTAGAGGGGAGATGATGGCACACCACACACCAGATGGGGGGAGACTGGTGCGTGAGCAGCACCTGCACGAAGATGGATGTTCCAACAACTCAATTGAGCCAGTCACTTGCTCGTCACCTCACTCACTAGCCTTGGCACCGAGTAGTCATATCTGGGTAGACAGATATCCAGCAATTCAATTAACCAAACTAATTAATTTTGCGACACTTTTTCCATGCCTTTAAAGATCCTGCAGGCACGTCTTTGTATCTTGTAATGTTCCTCGGTTATCTGAGCAGGAACCAGTGTATCGCAAGAAATCCCCACCTGCATATGCACAGCCACAGCAGCAGCGTTCGCGTCCCGTGCGCGCGCGTGTGAAGAAGGCAAAGCGCGTAGAGCCAGCCCGCCGCACGATGCGGCCGCGGATGCGCTCCACGCTCTGAGGGGATGCTAGCGTACGTACGCCGTGCGGTTCCTGCGCATTCGCCAGCTGATTTCCGTGGGGATCAGTAAGCGCCGCGGAACGTGGCCTCCGCGCGCGAGTTCGATCGATCGATCGACGCGTGCATGGTGTATTGGCACGCGCCGCGCCGCGCGGCCGGACGGTTTTGTTTGGTGGACTGAGCCGAGGCGGGGTACTGCACGGCATGCGGCGTAGTGGATCGCGCGGGGCGCGCGGCCAATGGAGGAATTTTGGGTATTTTTTGGTCTGTTCAGCTTAGCAATATCAAAAATAGCTTTTAGATATATATGTAATTCTATTTTTGGCCCCTTTTTGAGTATGGGACTCCAGCCGGCCGACGTGTGCGCAGTCCCGCGCCTCGGCACTGCAGCACCCGAGTCATGCGGTCCGGAAACGTATGATTCCGGCAAAACCAGCTGTGGTCTTAAGGTTGTATGTGGTCAAAAAGGCTGTTGTGCTCGAATATGGCAGTGGTCAAATAAATAGTGGTCGAAAATGGGTGTGATCAAAAGCGGCGGTGGTCTGGTTGAACATGGGTGTGATTGAAAGCACGATGGTCGAAAGCGGTTGCGGTCGAAAGCGGGGGTGGTCAAAAATAGTAGCGATCGAAAGCCAAGGTGGTTGAGGTGGGCAGTGGTCGAAAGCGACTGTGGTCGAACAGTCGTGATCGAAGCAGCTGTGGTCGTACGTGACCGTGTTCGTGAGCCACGAGGGGAGGGTGGCGGCGGTGCTTTGGCTCCGGCAGTCGGAGAGTTCGGCGATACTCGAGCTTGGCGAAGTGGTCGACGGTGATCCTTCAGGTGTGGTAAAGCTCGCACGGTCATCAGCGAAGCCGGAGGTGACCTCGAGCAACGGTGATTGCTCACCGAAGTGGCCCCGGGGCTCAGAAAGAGCGATATGGGGGTATCATACGCTCCTGGACCATATGATTCGGGTGTTGCGGTGCCAAGGCACGGGATTACGCATGCATTGATCAGGCGGAGTCTCTCGCTGAATTTTTTGTATTTTAGCCCTTTTTTGAAACATTTTCACATTTAGACCCCTGGACGTCTTAATTCCGTTTTTGGACCCAGGGGGTCGGCGCCGTGACCCACGGCGCCGAGCTAACACGTCTCGGCGCCGAGGTCCCAGGCCCGCTCCAGCGTGGCGGCCTGCGCGGCGCCGACGTGGCAAGTACCTCGGCGCCGTGGCTCGTGGCGCCGAGCTGGCTGCCACCGGGCAAAAATGAATTACTTGTTGTATTTTTATTTGGATTATTTAATTATAGTAATATTATGTAATATATTTATTTATTTAAAGAGAGCAAAAAAATACGACGTATGTTTTGAAAATTAGTTATGTATTACAGATGATATATGTAGAAAATTTATTGTAGTTTTTTTTAAAAGATTATGGTACGTTGTTAATGGTTTTTGAAAAATAAAATTTTGATGTGGAGTACATTTTGGTGCTACGCAAATTATTTTTGCAATTATGAAAATTAAGAAATTTGCTTGGTAGAGTACGAACGAGTTTTGCGTGAAGTAACGATTAGTGTATTTGTGATTTTTGTACAATGCTGACCGTGAAAGATATGTTGAACTGGCAATAACATTTTTCGATCATGTTATGTTGTTTTATTGGAAGGAATTTATTGAATTTTTTTAGGACAACTGTGATAGGAACAATTGGACGAAAGGAGGGAAAGTGATAATAAGACACGTGGGAATCATTGCATGCGAAAAGCCGAGATAATAAGCTTAGCTGAAAAGTCGTAATCTTCCATTTGTGGAAGCACGCTCTCACAAACATGCACATCTATATCTTATTGTGTCTATCTCTCTTGTTGTGTCATTGCAAACGTGTCGGCATATCAATTACTTTTATCGTGGACGTCAGAAAATTTCGGCAGAGTTTGCACTCTTTTTGGAGCCACTCTAAACACAAATATCACATGAACATAACATATACACATATATACAACACGTAGCTCATTAATAACACATCTCAGTCCATACGAACAAAGTATAAATAGTCCATAACGTTATAACAGCTCCTGTACAGGTGAAATGGCTAGTCTCCGTCACTACCTCCTAGCCTTACCCTTACCAAGTGCGTCGGTGCCTGGAGTGTAACGGCTAGGCGAGCGGCGGCGTCTGCGTGGTAGAGGCTGAGTCGAAGGAGCGTCTACGAGCTGAGACGGGCCGATCTCATCGTAAGTCTGCTGCTCCACCTCGTCCTCGTCGTCGTCCTCACCGCCCTGGCCCGGGAAAGTGTCGCTCCTCGTGGGGGACGAGCTCTGTCCCGTGTATGACCCTCGCCGCGTCGGGTCTGCAAGTCGTGTCGAAGGCACGTCTACGTCCCTCGCCGCGCCTGTGCTGCAACCACAACGACCAGCCGCACGACGTAGCCGACCTGCTAGCCTCTGTCATCCAACATTTTGTTAACCAACAAGATACAAAGATATTATGTACTAATTTTGTGAGTGACTAACCATGGACGAAGAGGAACCTGCAGTAGTAGGCAACTGTCTGCTCGTCTACATCTTCAGGACACATGCCAAAAGTCTGCCGGAGCCAGGTGATTGGAACTCCAGAAGTGCGATGGCCTGCCTCAGGAGGAAGCTCTGTCCCGAGGAAGGCCTCTACTCGGGCTCTCCAACCAGCAGCCACGCACGGTCCGATCACTGGACGGCCGTGAATGGCGACACCAAGTATCTTCTGAGTGTCCTCGAGCGTAATAGTCATCTCCCCGAAAGGGAGGTGGAAGCTGTGAGTCTCCGGCCTCCACCTACATGATACAAAAAAGAGGACTACATGTCAGAGAATTTGAGACGCACATAGCCGATAAACAATGAACATGCAAGTGGAGCAATGGTTTAGGAGAATACCTGTCAACTAGTGCAGTGATGGCCGAGGGGTTGAAGGTGGGCAACCCACGGCGAACCTGGTAAGAGATGGCGTCTAGGCCAGCCCTCTCCAGCAAGGGAGTGTACCTCTCGTCGTACCGCATGTCCAGGAACCCGTCATGGGTTCGAGGACGAAGGATGGGCAGCTCCTGTATAGAATACACCAGTTTTTTTAGTTAATGCATCAACATAAATAATTAATTGTACAAGAAGTGATGAAGGCAGTACCCTCCCCTCCGCGGTGAGCCGTCCTCGGTGGTTCTCCTCGTAGTACGGGTCTAGCAGGTGCAATTGCGCCATCCTACAAAAAAAATTGAATTTGTCAGTCCAACATAGAAATAAAGAAAAATCAACCAACTTGTCACTAAACGACGGCCGATCACTGAATATCAGAGGCACCCTTTACACGATTGGCTTTCAGTGCAACACAGCAAGCACATAGTATACTACATTTTGCATCATTCTCCTCCAAAGTCTACTTTAGCCTAAAAATTCAGACTCTCTCATAGATAGCACCCAACACACATATGTGTGCATACCCATAAAAGAGTTGCACCATAAGAGGAGTGCACAATTGTTAAGCACATATTGTCAATTTCCACATGAAACACAGTAGAAAACCAAGTTTTCTCCTAATGTGTGGAACCACCTATATGAGGCACTGAGCAACTCACGCACATACACATGTCCGCACAAACATATCGATCAAATATATAAACCCATATAGATTGCAAGCACGTAGACACATTACACAAGTATGCACATGCACAAACTAAGAGATTGAAACTTTGGGAACTAGCTCATACAACAGGGTTCTTAGCAATTTGCATCATATGTAAGCGCAAGGTTACAACTTACAAACACAATGTCAAGCAGCGGCGGGGAGGCAGACGGGAGGCGGCGGCGGCGGCGGGGAGACGGACAGGAGGCGGCGGCACCAAGGGGCGGCGGTGGCGAGGCGGGAGGCCGGGGACGCCGGCGGGGACGGGAGGCGGCGGCACCGGGGGCGGCGGCGGGCGGGGACGTGGGCGGCCGCGGCGGGGAGGCGGCGGCACCGCGGGGCGGCGGCGGCGAGGCGGGAGGCCGGGGACGCCGGCGGGGACGGGAGGCGGCGGCTCCGGGGGCGGCGGCGGCGGGGAGGCGGACAGGAGGCGGCGGCACCAGGGGGCGGCGGCGGCGAGGCGGGAGGCCGGGGACGCCGGCGGGGACGGGAGGCGGCGGCACCGGGGGCGGCGGCGGGCGGGGACGCGGACGGCCGCGGCGGGGAGGCGGACGGGAGGCGGCGGCACCACGGGGCGGCGGCGGGGACGGGAGGCGGCGGCACCACGGGGCGGCGGCGGGGAGGCGGGCAAGAGAGAGGGACAGAAGAAAAGAACGAAAGAAGGCAACCCGCCGTGCCCCAGGAAAAGGCCGCATGCTCGGCGCCTTGATCCACGGCGCTGAGCTCGGCGCCGTGACTAGTGGCGCCGAGGTGCTTGCCACGTCGGCGCCACGCAGGCCGCCACGGTGGTGCGGGCCTGGGACCTCGGCGCCATGGACCACGGCGCCGAGACGTGTTAGCTCGGCGCCGTGGGTCACGGCGCCGACCCCCTGGGTCCAAAAACGGAATTAAGACGTCCAGGGGTATAAATGTGAAAATTTTTCAAAAAAAAGGCTAAAATAGAAAAAATTTGGAGTCTCTCGCTTGGAGAGAGGGCTAGAAATAGTATTACATACAATTGAAGACTACTTCTGATATTATTATGTTGTATAAGACCAAAAATACTCAAACATCCCAATCGACGAGCCCCTCGTGTGACATACAAGCAGGCACTGCTAGTAAGGAAAAATTTAAACGGTAGTATGGTTTAGCTTGTGTAACAAGCAACGCTGAAAATCACTCTGCTGCAGTGATTTTCATTGTTTGCTACAGTACTCTGCGTCACATATCACTATCTAATTGGCTCGTTACATAGCCATAAGTATACCACCGCTATACAACAAAAATTTTCGCTAACAAGGGACGGGGCACCTGCACGACCGCATCGTTGGGCGTTTGACGCAGCACGCACGCATGCACGTACAGCCGTGGCCTGGTAGCAAACTGGCAAGATGGCGACCTCTTGGCCAGTAGAGCAGAGCAGGGCAGCGAATGGCAGAGAGGAAACGTTCATTTCTTCCTCTTTAAATGTTTGATGGATTTGGTTATTGATAAATAAATAAAATGATGATGGCCAAATCTGCCGTTGCGTGATTATTAATTGACAGGCTTGGTTAACAAAAAACAACCATGGACAGCTTTGCGCATTTGCCCTTTGCATCGACGACGAGGAAGAATTAAAAGTTGGAAGATACTGCCATGTACGCCCCCCCAACTCACACAACATTTCCTCGTCTTCTTAGTGGTAGTCTGGAGGACAACGCTACAAACTCGAAGGATGACGTATCATGTATGTTCTGTGATCTACAAGACCACGAGATGCTACTGTACAGCCGACGTACGTAGGTTAATTAAACTGGGAGCTACAGCCGCCCCCGGACATATTCTCTCTCGTGATCTGACTTTCTTCCCAGCCGGCGACTCTCGCAACGCACATGATACGGAGGAGTAACAGAGTACTGCACCAGGATCCAGGCGCAACGTGCAGCTAATGTCCAAAAGGAAGTCACGGTGATTACATCCACGACACATGCGCAACGGCTGACTTTTATGCCTGCTGGGCTGGCAGCTCTCCTCTCCGCTTCATCTCTCAGCGTTGGGCATCACAAATCCCTATCCTGCAACCGAGATACGTCCATTGATTCCTGCAACAAAATCAGTATATCTGCAGGACCATCCTTGATAAGGTTGCTTAACCTCAGCCTAAGTTGTTCTATCTCTGTAGAAAGGCTGGATTTTTTTAGTCTTATAGCTTTCGATTTTTATTACATAATTAGCTTTCAACGGTGTGTCTTTTCAAGGTAGGATCTACAAGTTGATTATAGCAGATACTGACTTCAGTTGTACCGGTCACAATCACATGCAACTGTCTCCCTTTATATTTTCTCGTAAACAATCAGAATTTAAAATACATAAACTATAAACCACAGTTCAAACAAATCCACCAGAGGCTGAGGACATCCTACAATAATCGTACACAATACTGGTCTTAGACGTATTTAGTGGTTGCACAATTGTTGCACGTAACTATTGTTGGAAAATTAAGCACATGTAGGTTCAATTTATTCCATAAATTAATCATGACATCATACACGCAAAATAACAGAACCATCACAGGCATAACAGATCTAGACATGTAAACCAGAAAACTGTACATGAACAGATCTAATGCGGAGAACATGATTGTTACGTACCGATGATTCTGCTCTGATCGGTTTGCCGATGTTGACGCTGCAGGTACGGTGTGGATGACACGAGGTCGATGACGATTCGCCGAAGACGAACGACGAGGAAGACGAGCCAGAGCTACAGCAAGCAGTCGCGCAGAGCGCTTCCCAAAAACCTTATTCGCCCTCTCCCGGTGCAGGACTTCGAAGGCGACGGTTCCGGAGACCTGCTCTCCCGAACGACAGTGCACGCCGGCGGACGGGACGGAGTAGACTACGTGGGACGGCGCAGTACAATGGAGGAGGCAAAAACCCTAGATTGATTCGCTTCTTCTGTATGGAGTCGGCGGCTCAGTATTTATGAAGAAAACAGGACGTGTGATCAAGACGCCTGCACGTTCTCCATAACTCGTAACCGAAACGGATTAGTTGCGCGTAACCGATCCGGATTCACCGCTACTCAAAACAGCAAAAGGAAGCCGCGTCTGCGCAAGCATCTGGAGCCGATTTTGGCGGACCATTCACGCAGGTGCCGTGCACGCGCGCCCCCCGCCCCGCCCGGCGAGGCGAGCGAGCGCGCGCGTGTGATCCTCTAGTTCTCTCCCACACATGCCTCAAGTGGCTAGGAGTGCACCATCCCTTTTAAGGTGGTCTTCCTCTCCTAGAACTAGCAATATGGTACTAAAGTGCACATGCATAGCTCCTTTGCATGAGTGGGCCTTTGAGATTTAGGAATTATTCTTATGGGCTTGGCCCACATAATTCAACAATCCCCCACCAGATCTCAAAGTCCCACAGAGATTTGCCTGAATTCCAATGTACTGTTTATATATCAGTATTTCGATGGAGACCGATTAAGGTTGAACATCCATCTAGAACTCCAAGCTACACTTACTCACAACTTGAACAATGGACTATGCCTTGAATTGCAAGTTTGGTGCAAGCAAGCTTCACTTAAAGACTTAACTGATACTAGGCCGCCAGTAGGCTACCCCTCGGTTGGAGCGTATAAGTCATACTCCTTGGTCTCTTCATGAGCTTAGTAGGAGATTACCCAAGATCTCCATAGACTGCGACTAACAGTCGGGCTCATATAGGTGTGTTCTTTCAAGAACGCTCTGCAGGATAGCGTCTTCGCTTCTAAAAGCCAATGGAACACATTGAGACCTTAGTCAACCTGCCTTGCAGTTTCTGAGAGTATTGCATCTTCACATAGAGAGGGTTGAAATTACTCTCCTCCAGTTAGCTAATGGCTTGTTTTTCCCAGATCCTAATTCACGGGATCTCCGATCACATAGGTTGGGTTACTACCATAGATAACTCACATGGGTCTCATACCCATCTCCTTCGATGCACTATTTATCACATTCCGTGATAGTCCCTTTGTAAAGGGATCTGCCAGGTTTTTATCTGTTTGGATGTAATCCAAGGTTATAACTCCGGAGTTTCTCAATTTCCTGACAGACTTCAATCGTCTCTTGACATGCCTAGACGATTTCATATTATCCTTAGAACTGTTCACTTTAGCGATAACGGTTTGATTATCACAGTTCATAAGGATAGCTGGCACTGGCTTTTCCACCGTAGGTAGATCCATCAATAGATCCCGTAGCCATTCTGCCTCAATAGTAGCAGTGTCTAGTGCCGCAAGCTCTGCTTCCATGGTTGACCTCGTCAAAATGGTATGTTTGCAGGACCTCCATGAAACAGCACCACCACCAATAGTGAAAACATATCCACTAGTGGCTTTGATCTCATCAGCATCAGAGATCCAGTTGGAATCACTATAACCCTCCAGCACCGACGGGTACCCAGTATAGTGAAGTCCAAAGTTCGAGGTACCTTTCAGATAGCGCAACACTCGCTCAAGCGCCTTCCAGTGATCATCTCCTGGGTTAGATGTAAACCGGCTTAACTTGCTCACAGCAAAGGAGATGTCTGGCCTTGTTGCACTAGCTAGGTACATAAGTGAGCCAATTATCTGAGAATATTCCAGCTGATTCCTAGCAATTTTCTTATTCTTACGAAGTAACACGCTAGGATCATAAGGTGTTGGAGAAGGCTTGCTATCAGAAAAACCAAAACGGCTCAAGACCTTTTCCACATAATGAGATTGCAAAAGTGTAATCCCATCCTCACCTCTAACCAATTTAATGTTTAGAATAACATCAGCCACTCCCAGATCTTTCATATCAAAGTTTTGAGACAAGAATGATTTGACCTCATTTATCACATTGATGTTTGTCCCAAAAATCAGGATGTCATCCACATACAAACATAGAATAACTCCCTCACCCCCACCATAGCGATAGTATACACATTTATCTGCCTCATTGACAGCAAAGCCTGCAGATGTCAGTGTTCTATCGAACTTCTCATGCCACTGCTTAGGGGCTTGTTTCAGACCATACAAAGATTTCAACAGTTTTAACACCTTGCCTTTTTGACCTTCTACTACAAATTCATCAGGCTGTTCTATGTAAATTTCCTCATCCAGCTCTCCGTTAAGAAAAGCTGTCTTAACGTCCATTTGATGAACGAGAAGACCATGTGAGGCAGCCAAAGCAAGTAGTACTCGAATTGTGGTTAGTCTAGCAACAGGTGAGTAAGTGTCAAAGAAATCTTCGCCTTCTTTCTGAGTATAGCCCTTGGCAACAAGCCGAGCCTTGTACTTTTCAATAGTACCATCAGGCCTAAGCTTCTTTTTGAACACCCACTTGCACCCTACAGGTTTGCACCCATAAGGTTTATCTGTCAGCTCCCAGGTTCCATTAGCGATAATGGAATCCATTTCACTACGGACAGCCTCCTTCCAGTAGTCTGCATCAGGGGATGCATACGCTTCTGAAATAGATTTGGGAGTGTCGTCCACAAGGTACACAGTGAAATCATCACCAAAGGATTTGAATATCCTTTGTCTCTTGCTCCTTCTAGGAGCTCCACTGTCATCCTCCTCATTGACAAGTTCATGTGTATGTTCAAAAGGTTCAGGTGATGTGATTGAACTGGGAATTATTTCAGAAGGTTGACTAGTAGTGTTATGTGTATCCTTCATTGGAAAAATATTCTCAAAGAATGTTGCATCTCGAGACTCCATAATTGTACCAACATGCATGTCAGGTACCTCAGTTTTAACTATCAAAAATCTATAAGCAATGCTATGATTAGCATATCCCAGAAAGACACAGTCCACAGTTTTAGGTCCAAGCTTGCGTTTCTTAGTTATTGGCACATTAACTTTCGCCAAGCACCCCCATGTACGCAAGTAAGAAAGTGATGGTTTTCTCCCAATCCATACCTCGTATGGTGTTTTGTCCTTATTTCTGTTAGGAACTCTATTTAATACATGATTAGACGTTAGCAAAGCCTCCCCCCACCATGCCTTAGGTAAGCCCGCAGTATCTAACATGGCATTCACCAAGTCAGTCAACGTGCGATTTTTCCTTTCGGCAATCCCATTTGACTCGGGAGAATAAGGAGGCGTCCTCTCATGTATAATACCATGTTCCTCACAAAATAAGTCAAATTCATTTGAGAAATACTCTCCACCACGATCTGACCTAAGTCTTTTTATCTTTCTATTTAACTGGTTTTCAACTTCTGCCTTATAGATTTTAAAATAGTCTAAAGCCTCATCTTTCGTTTTCAATAAATACACATAACAGAACCTAGTTGCATCATCAATCAATGTCATGAAATATCGTTTTCCACCCTTCGTCAACACGCCATTCATCTCAGAAAGATCTGAATGCAGGAGTTCTAGTGGTGCCAAGTTTCTCTCCTCAGCAGCCTTGTGAGGCTTACGAGGTTGCTTTGATTGCACACAGCTATGACATTTAGAACCTTTAGTGATGGAAACGTTTGGAATTAAATTCATACTGGAAAGCCGAGATATCAAACCAAAATTAATATGACATAGACGTGAGTGTCAAACATTAGCCTCATCATCCACACTACCACAAATATGGTTCACAGTCTTATTGCAGAAATCTGAAAGGGAAAAACGGAACAAGCCTCCGCACTCATAGCCTTTACCAATAAAATATCCATGTTTAGACACGACTACTTTATTAGACTCAAATACCAACTTAAGCCCGTCTCTACATAAACGGGAGCCACTAACGAGATTCTTGTCTATAGAAGGGACATGTTGCACGTTCTTCAGCTGCACGATCTTTCCCGAAGTAAACTTCAGATCTACCGTGCCAACACCATGAACAGTAGCATGTGACTCATTCCCCATTAGGACGGAGGAATCTCGGGCGACCTGATAAGAAGAAAACAACGAAATATCAGCACACACATGTACATTAGCTCCTGTATCAATCCACCAATTGGTAGATTGACTAACTGAAAGAACAGTAGGTAAATTACCATACCCAGTTCCATCTCCAGTCTTGCCAATGGTCACGTTGACAGACTTAGAAGTCTGTCCTACCGGTGCCTTCTTTCCTTTGCGTTGTGGGCACTTCTTGGCCATGTGACCAGGCTCACCGCACACAAAGCAAGTTCTATCATCCTGATTGTTGTTGTTCTTCTTCTTCTTGAAGTTGGTTGTCTGTTGGGCTTTGACAAATTTCCCTTTGTTCTTGCTTGAGGGTTTTTGTACCACATTGGCACTAGACTGCCCTCCATCACCCTTAGACACAGCGTCCTTTTCCCGAGCTTTCTCCTCAATTTCAAGAGACCCAATCAGATTCTCAACAGAGTACTCTTGTCTCTTGTGTTTGAGTGTTGTTCCGAAATTCCTCCATGAAGAAGGTAATTTCGCAATGATACATCCAGCCACAAACTTGTCGGGTAAGGCACACTTCAGGAGTTCGAGTTCCTTGGCAATGGCCTGTATCTCATGAGCCTGATCTACTACAGAACGGTTATCAACCATCTTGTAGTCATGAAATTGCTCCATGACATACATGTCATTGCTGGCATCAGTAGCACCGTATTTGGAATTCAGTGCATCCCACAACTCCTTCGCGTCTGTCATGTGCATATACACCTCGCACAGACGATCAGCAAGAACACTAAGAATGCATCCAACAAAGAGAGTAGTGGCAGTCTCGAATTCTTTCTGCTTTTCAGCATCAAGAACACCTTCAGGCTTGCCATTACTAACCCAGAATACATTCATAGCAGTAAGCCACAGAGTGACCTTGATCTGCCATCTCTTAAAGTGCACACCGGAGAACTTATCCGGCCTCAGTGCATCGGCAAATCCAGCCATAGTAAAACCACAGTGCCTACAATAAGGTTTTTGGATTGTTGGAAAATTAAGCACATGTAGGTTCAATTTATTCCATAAATTAATCATGACATCATACACGCAAAATAACAGAACCATCACAGGCATAACAGATCTAGACATGTAAACCAGAAAACTGTACATGAACAGATCTAATGCGGAGAACATGATTGTTACGTACCGATGATTCTGCTCTGATCGGTTTGCCGATGTTGACGCTGCAGGTACGGTGTGGATGACACGAGGTCGATGATGATTCGCCGAAGACGAACGACGAGGAAGACGAGCCAGAGCTACAGCAAGCAGTCGCGCAGAGCGCTTCCCAAAAACCTTATTCGCCCTCTCCCGGTGCAGGACTTCGAAGGCGACGGTTTCGGAGATCTGCTCTCCCGAACGACAGTGCACGCCGGCGGACAGGACGGAGTAGACTACGTGGGACGGCGCAGTACAATGGAGGAGGCAAAAACCCTAGATTGATTTGCTTCTTCTGTATGGAGTCGGCGGCTCAGTATTTATGGAGAAAACAGGACGTGTGATCAAGACGCCTGCACGTTCTCCATAACTCGTAACCGAAATGGATTAGTTGCGCGTAACCGATCCGGATTCACCGCTACTCAAAACAGCAAAAGGAAGCCGCGTCTGCGCAAGCATCTGGAGCCGATTTTGGCGGACCATTCACGCAGGTGCCGTGCACGCGCGCCCCCCGCCCCGCCCCGCCCGGCCCGGCGAGGCGAGGCGAGCGAGCGCGCGCGTGTGATCCTCTAGTTCTCTCCCACACATGCCTCAAGTGGCTAGGAGTGCACCATCCCTTTTAAGGTGGTCTTCCTCTCCTAGAACTAGCAATATGGTACTAAAGTGCACATGCATAGCTCCTTTGCATGAGTGGACCTTTGAGATTTAGAAATTATTCTTATGGGCTTGGCCCACATAATTCAACAACTATCACGTGAGAAATCTTCATACGATGTGCATAGCGCTACGATCTCGTCACCTACAATGCTAAATCTGCAAGACCATTTATACAACGCAATCTCAGCTTATGCCATTCTGTCTGCAACATCAATACACGCCACCAAGATACACGAAACTTAATTACTGATGCTATTGTTACGCAAGAAAATCCTTATAGCTGATATTCATAGTAATAAATAGTAATGGCTAAGAAAAACTAAAAATCACTTAAAACAAAAAAAATAGGGCCAATCTTTTATTCATAAACACAGCACCATGATTGGCCTTGTTCTTTTTGGCTGAAGCTTACAGCTTTTGGCTATAGCTTGTGGCTTTTGGACTGTTTGTGCGAGAGATTACAGGGTAACAGAAACTCACGTGCAGTTTTTGCAAATATAAATGAAGTCGGTAAAATATGCGCTGCAATTAACTAGTAGATCCTATATTGAAAAGATATTCCGTTTAAAAGTTAGTTACTGTAGAAAAACTGAAAAGCAGCTTGTAGAAGCTGAAAAGAACAGGGCTCAGGTACAACTAGAGTTGGGCTCAGGTACAGGACGCCCTGCATATAGCTTTGTGTAGACTCCCTTACCACATGTCCCACCCACTGAAATTTAACAAAGCCATTGCCGCAAGAGTTAACTAACTGGAGCAACCAAACAGAACGATTTCATCTATGCGACTACCCCCTCTGTTATGTTCTGCAGATTGGGTGCTTGCAATCCTACGCTTCTGTTCTGACGCCGTTGCTTCTCAATGTATGTCGCCTGAAGCTCCTAGATGAGAAGAGCAACGGTAAGGCTGAATAGCAAAAGTCACCAGAGAAAAACGAATCCTGCCACAAGGCGGAGGAGACCAATGCTGCTATCTGTGTATTGCGTTCCGTTAAACTTTACAATTGCACTTAGTGATTGATCACACAGTCTAATGGGAAAAGTGATCTATCATCGTTGAATTTGCACCGGCCTTGTGACCTCTTGATCTTCTTGTGGGGAAGAAGATCGGATGGAGAGCCGAGAGGGAGGGGAGAAGAGCTATGGAAGAGGAAGAATGGCGGTTGTCCTTTCATATTAATTATATTTAATTAATGAATCTGTTGTGGTTACAGACTAAACAGAGAGAGAGTATGGTAGTGGAGAGTTAGGTGAGCAATAGCTTAGGGTTTTTCCCCATGTCCTGTGTTGTATATATATATCCACATGGGGAGTGTTTTTACAGTACTGCCCTTACATCTGTACATCCCCTTCATAGGCACTTTCGTCATTACACATGTCTTATTTTGGGCCTTATAATCTCTTAATAGGCCTGCTGGGCTTAGGTGGGGGCCACCCCTACAACAGAATCATAGCAATTTTTAAGGGCCTGTTTGGGACTGCTCTGCTCCAGTTTTTCCAGCTCTGCTCCACCAACTCCACCATGGAGCAGCTCCACTGTGGAGTTCCTGGAGCAGGTGGTCCTGTTTGGCACGCAGCCTAGCTCCAGCTCCAGGAATGTGAGGTTTCCCTGAGAAAAGTCCAATGTGTCTCTGAATGATGTTTGGTGTATGTTTTGATGTCTGCGGAGCATATGTAACTGAATTTTTTTGTTGCCAATTGAAATATGATGTAAAATATTATAATCGCAATTAATTTATTCAAGAATACCAAAAAATAAATATTTTGGTCAAATAATTCCATCCTTTTGTCCCATAAATCTATATTAACCTAAAAATATAAATCAAAACAAAGATTTGCCTCCACCTTAATTTCAAATCTACATGTATATCTAATCTTCAATTTGAATTATCTTTTTTATGTTGGTACAGATATGTACCCACCTAATATTAATTACTTTCATTTATGATTCGTAAACTTTTCTAAAAGAGGAGTACCTAAGCAAAGCTCTGTTTGTTAACATTCAGTCAAATGACAAGATAAACATGCCAAAGTGTTTTATACTTATATTTATCTCACTATTATTCAGAAATTTGTAGTACATGAAAATACCAAAACAGGTTAGAATGTCTGAATCCCATTTGGTTATGTCATTGTCATACATACTCAAGTCACTTGCCGACAAATATCAAAACATTAACCACAGGACGCTGGTTAAATTTGCTATAAATGAAAACTCGGTGTGACACTAGCTTGAGTTCTATAAATTCTGGTGATCCTCATAAATCAACATATAAATATAATGATGTTTGGATCAACATAGCTCAGACATAGCACAACAATAGCTTGACACACTACATCAAATATTTTTCCAATTCAGAATGGAAAAAGTGCACTATAAGGCATAGCAACGGTAGCTCAAAGTCAATGCCAGATTGCCAATTATCCTAGTTAATAGAATTTCAAATCCTTTATGGAGTCATTTACTTGTATGTGTTTTCTCGTTGCAGTAATTTGCCTTGTCGAGCGCAATCACATCCCCGCTCTGCACCTTCTCCTTCCCTAGGGCCTCAATCATCTTGCCACCAAGCTCATACACCGTCTCCATGTCCGTCGTCTTCAGCGTGAGCCGCCCAATCTTCCCGGCCGCAGCAACCCCGGAGGGCGTGGTCAAGCTGCCACTAGCGCCTGCGGCGGAGACGAGGCGGTCGATTGAGATCTCGACGACCTCGCCCTCGATGATCTCTGCCTCCTCCTTGATGCGGACGCCGATGGCGCGACGGAAGGCCTGGGTGAGCGCCTCGGTCTTGGAGAGGTCGAGGGAGAAGAGCTCAGTGGCAGCGACGGAGGCGAAGGGCGTCTCGGTGCCGAGCGACTTGGCGATGCCCATGGCGAGGGTGGTCTTGCCGGTGCCTGGTTGCCCGGCGAGGAGAGGAGCGGCGCGGGAGGGGGGCGGAGGAGAGGAGCGGGGCGGAGGAGAGGAGCGGCGCGGGTGGGGGGCGGAGGAGAGGAGCGGCGCGGGAGGGGGCGGAGGAGAGGAGCGGCGCGGGTGGGGGCGGCGGACGAGAGGAGCGGCGCGGGTCGGGGGCGGACGAGAGGAGCGGCGTGGGTGGGTGGGGAGGAGAGGCGTCGTGCGGGTGGGTGGGGAGGAGAAGAAAAGAAATTGATGAATCGGTACGGAGGGAAGATTGTGTAATGGCAGTGGTGGGTAATTACCCCCCAACTCCACGAGAAGATACAAAACGCTGGTTTCTGGAGTACCCCTTGAGGAGCTCCAGGAAAAACGTGGAGTTGGCTCTCAACTCCACCTTTTTCTTGGAGTGGAGTTTCTGGAGCTGGATCTGCTTGGCTGGGTAATTTAGGAGCGGAGCTGCAAAAGTAGGAGTAGAGCAGTCTCAAACAGGCCCTAATAATGAGATAATTGCTTGGGTTAATAGGATATGTGGCTACGCGGGATTGGGCTTGCACATAACTGTGAATCCTTCATCTGAGTTGAATCCTTGCACAGAAAGGCCACACGTGTGCAACTAGGATCGCGTGGCAGCATCTGAGACTTCTTCTCCAGATGCTGCCACGTTTGCATCTAAAATCGCGTGGCAGCATATAAGGAAGGGCTATACACTAATTCTTCCTCGTGGACTCGACACATCATCAAACCCTAAGGTGGTGGCATCCACGTCGGAGGCTCTCTCTCTCTCTCTCTCTCTCTGAAGGAACCCCACGCTCTCTCTCTATCCGGCCCATGTGATTCTCTCCCCTATCGGTTTTTAGCTTTGCTTCCATGCATGGATTTCTCCTCCCCCCAACCACACCCATCGCCCCAACAAAACCTCCGCGCAGCGCAGATCACAACCTCAGCTAGCTTCGCCATCTGCTTAACCGTACACCACACCACCCCTCTATTCCTTTAACTCTCTGCTCTCTCGCCTCAAGCTTGCTATCTCCCCTCCCAGATCTCCGATGCTCACGGCCGCCGTCTCAGATCCTCCTCCACTCCGCTTCTTGATCGCCTCCCGGACGGTTTCCTGATCCCTGGATCCTGAATTCCAGCTTCTTGATCATGGATGCCGTGGAGGAGCTTGCTGGTGCGGCGATGCACAGGTGTAAGGTGTGCGGGAAGGGGTTCCAGTGCGGCTGCTCGCTCGGCGGGCACATGCGGTCGCACATCTCGCTCGGCGAGGTGGTGGCGCAGGTCGACGCCGACGACGAGCTGAAGCGTGTTTCGGTGAACGGTGGGCGGAGCTCCAATGGCGAGGTATGGTACGGGCTGAGGGAGAACCCCAAGAAGACGCGGCGGCTGTCCGACTTTGCCGACGAGGAGGAGGAGGATGGTGGTGGTGATGGCGAGCACAAGGCGTGCCGGGAGTGCGGGAAGCTGTTCTCGTCGTGGCGGTCGCTGTTTGGGCACATGCACTGCCATGCATCCGGTGCGAGGGATCACGACGACGAAGACGTGGACGTGGATGAGGAGTTCTTCGCCGAGGAGGCGGAGGCAGAGGAGGAGGAGATGGTTGAGCCGACGGCACCAGCGGCGGTGACTGTATTGGCCGCGCCGCCGAGGCGGAGGCGCCGGTCAATGCGCGTGGCGGCGCCGGCCCCCGCGCCGCCGCCAGTGCTGGCCGGGTTCGAGAAGGAGCAGGAGGACGTCGCGTTCTGCCTGCTGACGCTCTCGCGCGACACTAGCCTGTGGAGCTCGCCGGCCAAAGAGGAGTCTTTGGAGGAGGAGGAGCCCAAGAAGACGACGGCGAAGCAGGTGTACCTCCCAAGAAACGGATATGCTTACAACTCCGACGATGATTCAGCTATGCTGCAGTACGGTGACGCCAAGATCAAGAACGGCGGCGACGTCGACGTAGGCAAGAGCAAGAAGCGAAGGACTAGCTATTACACTCCCAATTCCAGCTCGCCGAAGAAGCGCACCCGGTACGAGTGCGAGTGCCCCGGGTGCGGCAAGGTGTTCAGCTCCTACCAGGCGCTCGGTGGCCACCGCGCGAGCCACAAGCGGATCAACACAAGCTGCAGCGCCCCCAAGGTCGCCCCCGCCGCCGCCGCCCCCGCGCCGGAGCCGAGCGTCGAGACGTACACCTCGTTCAGAACGCTGTCCCCATCGGCCTCGCCGGACTCAGTGGCCGTCGGCACTGGTTCCAAGAAGTCAACGGCAGCGGCGGTGGAGAAGTTCGAGTGCCCGGTCTGCTTCAGGGTGTTCGCGTCGGGGCAGGCGCTCGGCGGGCACAAGAGGTCGCACATGAAGGCCGGCGCGAGCTCTGACGACGGTGAGCTCTACGGCAGCGCCAGCGGCAATGCGGAGCAGGAGGAGAAGCACCCCGTGGTGGTCGCGGGGTTTCTTGATCTCAACTTCCCGCCGGCGCCATCAGAGGAGGCTTGAAGCTCGGTCGCGCTGTACTGAGCCAAGCTTGATCCGCAAATCGAGGTGATCAATGGGGATGTGTACAGATTCAATTCATTTAATTCTTTTCAAGTTCCAAGCTTAAGGGGATATAATCTTCTTGGAAAATTAAGAAGGGTTCAGAAAAGTTTTATCAGGTTCTATCAATTTTTTTTACATTTTCTTTAGATGTTTCTCTTCTTTGGAGGTATTAAATTAATAATCCTATGATAATCTGAGCTCACAGAGCTTAGTACCCGAGCTGATTCAGTTAATGGCTTATAAGATTAACTCAAAAGCTGTTGTTTTTATTTGGTCATAGTGTTATTTTTAATTTCGCCATCTGCTTGCTGTTAGCTGCTATCCATAGTAGTAACTGATTCCCGTGAATTTCTGGGTCAATGCTAACCTTTGCTCTGCTCCTACTTTTGCTGGACTAATCTGAGATCTGCCTTGTGGGAGGCAGGTGTGGCTTAGCTGCAGCCTCAAAGCAACCAATTGCTTCAGTTGCTGCATGCTTAGTACAGCAGTACTTACTGTCATACTATTGGTTGGTGGCTGTGAGTGACATTGTCAAGAGAGAAAGCAAGCAACAAGAGCACTGGAACCCATCTCCCCCCCTCTGACAGCACTGGACCCCCATCTCCCCCCCTCTGACAACACAACAATGCAATGTGCAGTTGTGCATAAAGAATGCACTGTGCAAGCAGGGGTAGAAGTATGTGAGCCAACTAAAAGAGGAGAGCATCAAGCAAGCAAAGGGGAGAATAAACTGATGGAAGCTCAGAAACTACAGCCTAGTGATGAAATGATTGGTTAGTACAGTGGAACAACCAAATCTTTATACAGAAATTTGTACTAAAGAAAAAGGATTTAGCATGCATGTGTTTGTGTGTGTGATGGCATGTGGTATCAATGCAGGAGTTGTTCACTTGTCCACCAGAACACAGGACAAGTCTTCTCACTTACCATTCCGGTGCCGTTTTCTCTCTCAACCTCCTCTCTTTGTTGCTTTAGCAAGCCTGCAGCTAGATAATTTTTGTTTCCCTCGCTAAAGATAAATATTAATCATGCCATCTTTCCCTCCCTCCCTCTCTCTCTCTCTCTCTCTCTCTCTCTCTCTCGGGAGAGACAGGCACAGACAGCTCACACAAACATTGTGTTGTTCATGTCTCTTTCTTGCCCACCTTTGTTGAACTGGTTTGCCTTGGGAGGCACACAGGACACCAAGGTGGTCTCTTTGTGAGGGGAACTTGCTATAGCTCCTGCAAAAAAAATTCTACTATCCATTACAAAGCACAAAATTAGCTGCAGCCTGCAGGCCGTCTCACATCGGAGTCTTGATTCTTCTCTTGTTTGAACCGGAGCTGTTAATAGTTGGGACACATTTCTATCTTCAGGTCACATCGTGTGCAATAGTATATCCCTTGCTTGAATTCAGTAAACTGTCTTGGAAAACAATTTTTTGTAGGTCCATATGATATGTATTGGCTATCATATACTAGCCCTTATCAAAGTTGACAAGGTTGATAGTTAAGAATTTTGAGACGGCAAATTTAATAGGTGTGACAACTGATGACCATCTCCAAGCACCTGTTTTTATCGATGCCAATCAGATGGGACCACAATCTTGTGTTGGCCTTCTGCTCCATCCTGTTTGGTGGAGCTCTCGATGTTGGTAGCCCACAAGTCAGGTAAAGCTTCTTGTTTCTTTATGGTGCAAAGATTGCATGATGGCCTGAATTGACCACGATTATCTAGCAGAACCGTTTGTGGTCTGAGTAAAGAACATCAAATCTGCAGGCTAAAACTGAGATAGTTGATGTGCTTCAAGCCAAGGTTTATAGTTCTGGTCATACCATCTTGTTACTGCTTGTAAGAAATCTGTTTCGGAATATTATTGGCAAAAGGGCTCAACAAGGTATAATTGACCCGTTTACTGAGTTAAGATATATGAAGTGATTAGCTTCCATTTGACTCAACAATTTATACAAGAGACCACAGAGTTCCTGATGCCAGTCATGAGCAAACTTCTTAGTCTGCAAGCTTTCTGAATAGGATCTATGCAATTTTCCTTTCAGGGAGCATGGATACAGAGTTAGATACACTTTACCTAACTTTGCAGTAATTGCCAGCAGCTTGCCTGTATCAATCCCTTCTTAGCCTCCAGTTACTCTGACTTGAACTGAAGGCCCAACAACAGAGATCTTTTCTGAACGACCATGACTCCACCCCTTAATGAGTTACTTTGCAGGTCCAATTTCACTCCAAACCAAACATCACGACCCTTGACCAGCAACAATGTCCCAGGAATAATTCCACTGTTTTTTGTAGGACCAAAGATGACAATAGAGCGGAGGTGAATGATACCTTCTAATTTTTTTTATCAAGTATTCAATTATCCTTTACTTATATAGCTATAAAGCTATGAAGATTGGGATAGAAAATCAACACAAAACTCAGCCGAAGAAATTAGGGAAAACGGTAATACCTTTTTTATAACTGCGGTACTACCTTTGTGTGGTAGAACCTTTGTTATCATAGTGGTACAACATTTCCTCGATAAACAGTGAAATCAGCCCAAGTTTCAAAAACAAAAATTAATGGCACATTTAATTTGTAGATCCAAATAACATGAAATTTTGTAGGGACATTCTCTAGTTCCAACTAAACGATCGTAAAAATCATTACCAAAGTTGGGACCTTTTTCAGTTTGAAATAAAGATACACTGAAATCGACCAAAAATCAAAAACGGTGAATACAACTTGCTCGTGGGTAGATAATGGCCAAGATAGTTCTAAATGTATTCTCACATGTTACAACAAGCTAAAACACCAAAGAACACGACCCAAAAATCCTTAAAACAAGAAATCACTTAGTGGAGCCAAAAACAAGCAAAACTGGGTTTTTGATGAACTTGCTACCAAAATATTTATATGGATAAAGAATGATTTTTAGAGGTTATCTACATCTGTTATACGTCCTTGGCATAGCAAAATCAAAAAGAGGAAAGCGGAGAGATCAAAAACGACCGAAACAAGAGCACATCAATCAAAATACGAAAGACTCAAGGAGATGCACAACAATTGACGTATTGCTTACTTGAGAATGTAGCTTTTATAGGCACCAGTGGCGGAGCCAGGATTTGGTTACTTCCCGGGCTCAGTGGTGGAATGATCTAGGCTATCTGGGCTGGACCATGGAAATGTTACCTAAGCTGAACTGAATTTACCCGGGCTGTACACTAGATATTTTTGCACACCCCAGGCTGAAGCCTACCCTACCCGGGGTGTGGCTCTGCCACTGTTTACAGCCATTCCACCTTGGAGGACAAAAAGCATACCAAGTGCTCAACTCTCAAATCCTAACCCTAACATAAAAGCACAAGAAAGATGGGTTGGATGGTTAACAACAAATCTCCATCCTAACCCCCTTTTATAGGTGGGCTAACCAGCCACCTCTAGATACTATCCACTTAGCACAATAAGAAAAACCTGTTGACACTACACACATGGGTTTTACTCACACATATTCACTATGCACATTTTTTAAAGCACATAAACTCGTATCTTTTGAATTTTTAGCCTTGATCTATCTTAATCAAATCAGCTCCACTTTGACCTAAACAGCTCTCCCAAACGTCGCTCATGCGCCATGGTTTTGATTTAAGGTAGTTTCCGGTATTTTGACCAAACTACCAAAATACCCTTATTTGACCCGGTCTTCATCTCCCATTGCAAGCAATCCTGTGCTTGCCATATGTAGGCACACCACTAGCTTGCCATGCGTCGTCAAGTCTCTCCACAGCTCACTTGGACCGTTCAAGCCATATAGTGCAATCCCGCCATTCGAAATTGCCTTCAACATTTCCCGCCTTTCTCGTGCAATGCTTGAACTCACTATCTCGCCCGGCATCATCAATCGTTCTGGGCCTCAACTTCTCCATGAGTATAGCCTTGATCCTCGTCATTAACCATAGTTAACTCTAAACAATCCTACATATTCAAAGACAAAGAAATCATTTTCGGTCACAAGTTCTTCACAACTTGACCTACGTTAGCCAAAATATGCTTCGTGGAACATATATCCAATGACCTTGGTCAAGCCAACTCAATCCATGACTCGATTTTCCACAAACCTATTTTTCTGTCTAAACTCGCACTATCACACACAACATGTCGGTACTATCGCACTACGGTAATACCTCTCCTTAAACCGGTACTACCACACATTCGCACCTCGCATTGGACCTCTCTGGAAATAACATACCGCTAACTAGAAATCGGAACTACTGACCTGAGGTATAATCGGAACCCAAAACCAGTACTACCGCCCTGCGGTATGACCGTGCTCACACCGCGGTACTACTGTATTGCGGTATGACCGCTGACACAATGTCGGTATGACCGATTTCCCTGAAGACTTTAGAAAACAGTCCAGACAAAATGCGTTCTTTGCAAAATCACTTAACCATTTCGCGAAACTTGTAATAGTTCATTATAATATTATCCTAGACCTTTCCATAGTTCTTCATTTTTTTTAAAAAAGTTTAGAACTAGTAGTACATCACATCCTTGGAATAGCAGGCACCACAAGCCAAAGTTTAGAAAGAAATGAGCAGTCACACGCTTTTGCATCTAGCCAAAGGCTTAGGTCACACTCCAACTTGTGAGGAAGACATACATATAAAGAAAGAAACGAAGATCTCTGGGAAAAAACTTCCTTGCAGAAAACAATAAAAAGATACTACATTAAAAGAGGCCATGAACATGAGAGATCAGCTGTGCAGGCAACTTCTATTTGTGGTTCCCACAAATGCGTGCGGCTTAACCAACCAAATACCAGTATGTTCTTTTTGGCGGAAGCTTATGGCATTTAGCTGCAGTTTATGACTTTTAGGCTGTTCGTGTGAGAGATTATAGAATAACAGAAATTCACGTGCGGTTTTTACCGATATAAGTGAAGTCGGTATAGTATGTACTACAATAAACTAGTAGACCACATCTTAAAAAGACACTCTATTTAAAAGCTAGTTACTATAGAAAAACCAAAAGCCGAAATCAAAAGCCGAAAAAGAACAGGACGTACCTCTCACCACTTCAGCAGAAGACATTGTTCTGTTGACTTGTAACCACTTAACCAACCTTTCCTTAGCAGTCAGCATAGATCCATATCTGCCTGTCATCCTGCTTCAGTGATCAGTACAACGTTGCTAAAATTAGACAAGGGAGGATTGTGAAAGATAAGGAGCTCTAAATGGGTATTTGTGACCAGGTAAGTAGGCAACCACTAACTTGAGCATGCCATTAATTGTAGCTACCTTATTTGACTTTCTAGTGGGTTTTTCTTGGCCTAATAGAGGTGTCTTTTTTTTAGGACAAACGGGAGGGGAGGCCCCTACCTTGGGATTTTCATTAAAAAGAGACAAAATACAGAGGAAACCGGGTACAACAAAAGATACCGAAAGAAGAGAATTAGATAAAGAGCACACACAGGTGCAGAGAGACGAGGTGCACGCAGGCGTGAGGAGAGGAGCAAAGAACTAGAAAATTGCATCATTTTGTAAAGCAGCGAGCATAGATACGAGCTCCATCCCATCTTTCGTCTTATGAGACTATCCATCCTTACGCCGACCTATAAAACACTAGGACCCTTTCAGTCCTAGCATTGAGAAAAGATAGATAAATATTAGTATTAAAGATAAATACAAGAGCATACGTGAATGTTAAATCACCCCTATAATTTTTGACGCTACATGGTGATCTAAACCCCTAGCCTTTAGGGAACTACTCACGCATCATCATTGCCACCAAGAATAGTAGATAAATAAGAACATAATGATCATTGGCACCAAGAAAAATAGATAAATAAGAACATAATGACAATGATATAAAAGTAACAAAGATATATTGAAAGGATGTTGCCGATGTTCCGGTACACAAATAGATGAATGATTACAAATGGAGGATGGAATATGGATGAACATGGTGGTTCTTTCTTGGTGTTAGTGGTTGTGCTCATAGTCAGAATATAATTCCATATGGATAATTAGTCTATCGACCAGAAGAGCAATGTTGGGGTTATTTCAAATTTAACTTTGATGCTTCGGTATTAGTGGTTTATCTTTTGACAAAGGTAGTGTTGTCACTACAATCTGTCTTCCACTCATGGCTAAGCTATGGATTTGCCTTTTGAGCTTATCCCTAGGACAACGTAATGACTAGTGGAGTGGTATCTCTCCCACATGATTAATCTCATTTGACATAACTTGTAACAATGGATAACATTCCTTTCATGTTTGTTTCACTTGTTCAGCTGGGCGAAGTTTTAGGGTAATAATTAATCATGCTCACATAATAGATAAATACCCGTGAAGAATAAACAGTTAAGCTCTTTACCTAGGCAATGTGAGACCTAAAAGAACATATGCTTCTGTAATGTGTATTAGCCATCTTAAACGTACAATGCTTTCAATCATAATGGGAGGTACACTTGGCCAAACGGAGAAGGCCAGCCATGTTAGCCTTAGGCACAATACTATTGGCTTAACCTAGATACATCATGACATGAACAATAAACAGACTGTGCCGGTCTAACCAGACATGCTATGCCGACCCAACCAGGACACCTTGACATGGTGGACCAGCCAGATATGACACGAACAATAATTTTTCTGTACTAATGCGGTAAAATTGCTTGTAGTTGGAGGTAAATTACTTGTGTTAAGATTACTGCATTCTTCTGACCGTAGACTGATGACTTGGCAGTAAAATTACTTATGACTGACAGTAAAATTACTTATGGCTGGTAGTAAAAATAATTGCTACATAGCGATTGGAAATAAAATTTCTTATGACTCATGGTAAAATTACTTATGACTGACAGTAAAATTAATGGGTCATCGGTGACCTGTTTGACTAAGCGTGCCTAGGCTAACACGGCACGGTCCAACCTCTCTCCGTGCCGTGCCTAGGTCAAAGAGTAGATACATGAGCCAACACAATACGACACGATAGCTTATTTAGACTAACCGTGTTGGACCTAATCGAGTCATGCCATGTCAAACGACCCATGCCATGTCAAACGACCCATTTAGCCTGATTTGATAGAAGGTTTATAGACCATACCTCAATAAAATATGCCTCCACTTTTCACGCTCTTTTGCTTCGAGGGATCTCTTTCTTCTTGCTTTGGTCATCAATTGTTCTTACTAAAAAAATGTTGTACTAGATATAGAGCCAGCGTATTATAAACACAGGAGACTTATGCTAAATGCAAATTCAATATTTCCCACGTGGGTTTCCGCCACGGGGAAATTTCCACGGGCCAGGCCGAACCGATGTTTGGATGCGCAGGGGACGGTATTTTCCCGGTTCAATCCACCGCATTCCACGGGGAGAGAGAGCCCCAGTGAATTTCTTTCCCCGTCTTCTCGGGCGACGGCAGGCAGCAGCGCCGCCTCCCTCTCCATCGCGATTTCGCGTGCGCTCCCCTCCTGCGGCCGCCTCCTACCTCAGCGCCTCCGCCTTCACTCGGCCTCGCCGCCGCCGACACCTCCTCCAGATCCACAGACCACAGCGCCACGTTGGTCTCGAACAGCTCGCTGTCCTCCCTCCTCTAGAGTCTCGATATTGGCTTCACCGAGGTTGGCCTCGATCCCCTCCTGGATCTTGCGGTTCACTGCCCATCTGCCCCGCCGTGCTCCGTCGTGTTCACTGCTGCTGCCAGCGTGCCTCCGAGGACGGCCGCGAACACCCTGTCCATGGCCTCCTAGACGTTGGTCGACGTGCTGGTACTGATCTGGAGTGTGGCGCAGACTCAGCCGACGCTCGGGCGGACGACCACCCCAGGCACCAGCAGCGCCACTGGCATCTGCTCCCCTGGATTCCGAAGCCTTCGTGCTGCCAGGGCCGTAGCCCAGCCCAACAGCCAGCCTCGGGCTGAGCCCACTAAAAAAAATTTAAGACCTTTACTTATTAATTGCTACAATAAATTAAAAGAAATATCTCAGCTGGGCCTGGCCGTTGCTCCGGGGGCCTAAGGCCCAGCTCTGCCTCTGGTGCTGCCTGGCCATGGTGAAATTGTGTTGTGTTGTCTTGTCTGATTCTCGATGCGCACGCCATATGTTCGACAAAATGCGCCATCATGGAGATCAAGGGCTTTTTTTGCAAGTATAGGGATGCTAATGGGTTGGGTTCAAACGGGGTTAAATGGAGTGGGTTCTTAATTGAGTTGGCTTTGGATGGGTGAAAACGTGTTGAAGAGTGAACGAGTTAGGTTGGGTTACCTTATAAAAAGGGTTGAGCTGGGGTGGGTGGGTTTAAAAATTTCAGGTTAAGATCGAATTGTGAACGGGTTGAACTCGAGGCGTGACCTAATGGGGTGGCACTTAGATTATCCATAGGCTTGGACTATCATACTCAGTTATAACTTTTTATAAAAGCATGTAAAAACTACATGTGCACATGTACGTCACCGCTCAGCACTCGAGCTTTCCCTTTACTTGTCTCTCGGTGGCGGCCATGGAGGAGAAAACGACTGCCCTCCCCTTGTTGTCGAGCTCCCTCCACAGCCATTGTCTCCTCCAGTACCAGCTTCATCTGCTGCAGCAGCCCTCGCCTCGCCAGTCGGAGTCACCGTCATCACCGGCTACCTCGGCGCCGGCAAGTCCATGGCGAGATTTTCCTCCGTGCCCTAAGAGCAACTCCAAGAGTAGAGCTAAATCATTTTCTAAAGGTAAATTTGGCTATTATTGGAGAAAAAACATCTCCAATAGACTCTGTAAATGACTCTCCAAATTTAGTAGCTCTCCATCCCTCCTCCTTCGCTCTCTATTTTTGGATAGCCTATCTCGCTCGCCATCCAGCCTCTTGGCATGGTCGGCGTTTCCTTTCCGCACGCTGCGCCCCATTCCTGCGCGTACGTGACCCACCGCGCGCCCTCTTAGATAGCCTGTTGGAGTAGTCTAGTTTTTTTTGGGTGAGATCCATTTTAGAGAATAGCTAAATCACTAAAGGGGTGTTTGGGACTGCTCCACTCTACGTTTTTCAGTTCCGCTTCACGTTTTTTAGCCAAACAGGTTCAGCTCCACGCACTCTGTTCGAGGAAAAAAAAGGTGGAGTTGTGAGAGCACCTAAAGGGGTGCTCCACAAACTCCAGGTTTTTTGTGGAGCTACTCCACGGTAGAGTTTATGGAGCAGAGTTTGTGGAACAGTCCCAAACACCCCCTAAATTTAGATACTTCTTTTGGCTAATCTCTTAGAGTTGCTCTTACAGTCCCCCAATCGCTGCTTCCTCAGTCCACTCGGTTTGGAGAAGTAGGTTTGTCAGCATCCCGGTGCTACATAGGATCAGAGATTATCGCCGGCTACCCGATATCCGCTATACAAAATCGTACTGATAGGCATAGGACACCTCTAATCTCGCCAAACTGAATCTTACTTTGATCTACCTTGGACCTACCGCGATTAGTAATTATATCATCATCCTACGGTCCCTCTGTTAGTTGTCATTTGCAATTCGGGTTTTGTTTGACTGACATAGTTTATTGTTTATCATTCTCACCTTAACATTTCTCCTAGTAGGACCTGTACTTATTGACTTAGTGTTGTGTAAATTTTATCAGCCAATTTTTTGGTTTAGATAATTGGAAATTTGTAATTCTATGGGTTAACATTTTCTATCTGAACTTACAACTTTCAGTTAGTGAACTACATTTTGAGTGCACAACATGGGAAGAAAATTGTTGTAATACTAAATGAGTTTGGAGAGGATATTGGAGTTGAAGGGCCTTTCGTCATCCTCCCACGTAGTAACATGCTAGCGTGTGTCGTTTAAACGAGGATAATAATGCAACTCTGAAGCTACGTTTTCTCAAAAAAAAAAAAAAAAGGGGGTTTGAGGAGCCACTTGCTTGAAGGACATTTGGCAATTAAGACATTGAAAAAAATGTGGCATAGCGAGCAATGAGCTAGTATTTTACTTTTCTCCGACGCCAGATCAAATGAGTCGCTTCAGGATAACATGAGAGAAAGTGTAAGTGCTTATGTAATTCTAACTTTTATATTTAATTTTAAAATATGTCATTTCTATTCAATATAGCTTTTTACTATTTTTTTTTCATCTTGAGATTACGCTGGCTCTACCCGTAAGATAATAGGCCTTTTCTTTTCAGTTTTTAAAAGCTGTTTTTCGAATTTTCTAAAGTATTTAACTTTCAAACAAATTATCTTTTCAAGATAGAGTCTGTAAGTTGATTATAGTATATATTGTAGCGACTTCATTTATATCGACCAAAATCACATGTGGGTTTCTGTTACTCTATACTATCTCTCACAAATAACTTAAAAATCATAAGTCATAACTAAAAACTATAAACTGAAGCAAAAAAAAAAACATATCCAATGTAATGTAGTGCATCATTGACGCTAACACCGACGGTATACCATATGTGTCGATTGGGCTGCCTCTTCAGCATATCACCACTGGTGATGGTTATTGGCACCGGCTAATATTGAAGTGGATGAAATTTTCCTATCTCATTTTGTCTAGAGCTATTTCCAAGACGCTTAGTTTGTCTACACTACAGTGGGTTCTTTTAGACTGAGCGTTATAATTTATGGCCCCATTTAAAATGGCTTAGGCTTCTGATTTCTGACTTATTTTTCACTATTCAACAATTTCGCCCTTTTTTAGTTTTTTTGGCTTTTTTCGAGCTTCTTTGTCAGTTCTTTTTTTCGTATTCGTTCGTACTGTTTATGATGGGCTAACCTGTTTTTTCTATTTTTAATTTTTTTAAATTTAATTACGCCAAATAAACCACCATCAGCTACAGTGCAATTTCAGCCAGTTACAGTGCTTTCGGCCATAAGCCACTAAAAAAACCATATTGAGCACCCCTTATAGCCATGGTTTTTGAATTCTGTTCTGTTCGTGAGAGTCAATACGCAGAGAGAAATAATTGCATACAATTATAACCGGTATAACTAAACTCGATATAATTTGTACTATAATTTATCTATAGATCTTGTCTTAAAAAATAAACTGTTTAGCAATAAGTTACTATAGAAATGAACAAACTAAGCCTTCGGTGATTTCATCTCCATTCCCCAACATTGATCTTGTATCAAAAGCAGTTTAACGGTTTACCCATATGGGACGCCCACCTGGCAGCGAACACAGGACAAAGTTACGAAACCACCCCCCAAGGTTGGGCACGAGCGCTCCGCTCCGCTTTCCCATTCCATCGCCCCCGCCCATCTGATCTCAGCCGCCGTCTCCTCCACTCCGCCACTCCTCCCACCCCATTAAAACCCTAACCCAAACCTCCCCTCGCTTCGCCACGCCACCATGGCTGCGGCGGCGGCCGCCACCTCGCTCCTCCTTCGCCGTCACCGCAAACCCCCCGCCCCTAGCCGCCGCCTCCTCCGCGCCGCGATCTCCTCCTTCCGCGTGCTCCCCCAGCAGCCCGAGCTCTCCCCGCCCCCAACCGCCGCCTCCGACCCCGCCTCCTCCTCCGCCCCGCTCCCGCCGAACCCCAGCTCCGGCAGCCCCTTCTATGGCGAGAACTGGCGCAACCCCGCCGCGTCCAACCCGCCCTCCTCCCTCCTCCCCGCCGTTGTCGCCGCCAGCCCTTTCGCGGTGCACCACCGCATGGCCGCCTTCTCCGCCACCCTCGGCGACGCGGAGCTCAAGGAGACCTTCGCGGAGTGGATGGCGGAGCAGCGGTGGGAGGACATGAAGCAGCTCTTCGAGTTCTGGGTCAGGTCGCTGGACGCCATCACGGGCAAGCCCAACCGCCCCGACGTCGACCTCTTCAACCACTACCTCCGCGCCAACCTCATGGCGGGGGCCCTGCCGCACGAGATGCTCGATCTCGCCGAGCAGATGCGCGAGTTCGAGATCACGCCCAACACAGCCTCCCACAACCTCGTCCTCAAGAGCATGGTCACCGCCCAGGAGTCTGAAGGCGCCGAGAAGCTCATCGAACGGTGATTTTTCTTGTTTTTGGTATGAGAGTATCGCCATTTCATTGGCTGATATATGTGGTGATATGCCTGTATAGGAATCAACTACAGTATCGCAAGTAGTTTAGGACAAATTTATTGGACAGGGCAAAGCGGAAATACTGTGAACCTGATAGCTTGAGCTGGATGTGTTGAGATCGTTGATCCGTGACATTGTGTTAGATTTGCTTCGCTGGGAGACCGAGTCTACATTTATAATATGTTATCTCTGATGATTGATCAACTTTGCATCCTAGTACATAGTGAGGTTGTACCTTAAGTTGGTTTATATTTTCTTGATACAGTAGCAAGCGCATAAAAACTAGGAAGTGCCTATGAGATTTGTTTTATAACATTTAGGAACCTATATTTTGTATGCAGGTGTAAGTACTTATTTTAAACAAAATGTGCAGACTATCAAGTTTGATGGCAAAGGTTAATGTTAAAAAATTGTTGATGTGTTGTATTGAATATTGATTTCTAGTATTCTGCTTAAATGCATATCTTTAGTTTTTGCCTATATGTTTAGTATGCCAATAGTTCATATGCTCTTATTTCTACCAAAATATATTGTTTTAAGGTCAGTATAGTTTCATGTGATTCTCCATTGCAATACATTTGACTTTGGAAATGATTGTCTATCTGTTAAAATCAGGATGCTGCAAACAGGAACTTTACCAGACGATGAATCCTACAATTTGGTTGTAGGACTGCTGATTAGACAGAACCGTGTTGACTCAGCTTTGAAATATTTGGATTTGATGCTTAAATCTGGCTACATGATATCTTCAACTGTTTTTGTTGATTACGTCCGAGCATGTGTAAGATCTGTGAGATTGGACACATTGGCATCAGTCATAGAGAAGTGCAAGGTACTTGTTCTTCAGGATGGTTAATCTAGTTCGTCTATGTTATTTTTGATTCCAATATTGCAGTTGGTCTCAATCATTAGTGGTTTGTGGGTTATACCAATGGACCTTTTATGTTCTTTTGGAATACACCTTTCATATGTATGTAGTTGCCAACTTTAAAATAACTTGGTAGTCCTGTTTATGATGGTGCAATTGGTTTATTTCAGGCAACAGATAAGAACAAAGTGTTGTGTCCACAATGGGCCTGGTGCATTGACATAGCAGAAGCTGCTTTTGAAGCTAACAATAGCAAGCTAGCTCTTTTTGCTTTGGAATTTCTTGCGAGATGGATTGCTCGCGGTGAGCATGCTACACCTCCTGTTCGCCTTTCAGTTGATGAAGGCTTAGTACTCTCAGCTTTAAGTGCTGCTGGCAGAACTTATAACACTGACCTCTTGAACGCTGCTTGGTCGATATTACGGAAGTCCTTGCGCCAGAAAAGGGCACCCACTCCAGAGATATATCTTACCAAGATTTATGCTCATTCATCAATTGGTCAACTTCAACGGGCTTTTGGGACCCTGCGTGAATTTGAAAGTGCCTATGGGAACTCTGAGGATATTGACATAGAGCTCTTCTCACCATTTACTTCCTTGCGACCACTTGTTGTTGCTTGCTGCAAGGATGGCTTCACCACACTGGACTCGGTAGATTTACTTACACTTTCTATGCATAATGCATCGAGACACAAAATGCTTAAGAGGGACACCATTTTTTAAGAAAATTGTCTACTATATGCTAATAATGGTAACTTTATGCATGCGCAGTCCTATTAGTGACATGATTGCATCCATTTTCTCTTCTATGGCATAGCTGATAGCTTAAATGCTTGTTTGCTGAGAGTTTATCTAGGCTATTTGTTTCCTTTTTTTATATAAAAATTCAACGTGCTGCTCCTTCTGTGTTGATTTTTTTCATTGGTTAACATTACTACTGTAGTATTTGTGGTAAAATGTGCCTTTTGTTCTCCAATGGCAATAATCTCTTGTGGTCAATGGTAGCCTTTTGTAGTTCAATTCCTTCCTGTTACAAGAACATGTATTTCTTAACTAGCAAGTTAGCATTCTTATTTATTTGTGACCCACTTTCCTATTAAAACCTGAAAGTTGCTCTTGTGCTCTTGTAAAATCACAACATGGTTAGCAAGCTCTTGTGTGTTCATGTGACTATGTTTATAACTGCATGATCTTCGTCAAGCTGACTGGATATTCTTGAATGATCGTTTTGTTGCCCTGTTATGCTTTTATTTTGCAAAGTATGATGGATTACCCTAACCGTGTAGGCTCCTATCTGCAGGTGTATGTTCAGTTGGAGAATCTGAGTTCCGCAGATCCACCATACAAATCTGTTGCTGCTCTTAACTGTGTTATATTAGGCTGTGCAAACATTTGGGATCTTGAGCGAGCATATGAAACTTTTGAGGCAATAAAGGAAAAGTTTGGACTTACACCTGACATACATTCGTACAATGCTCTGTTGTATGCATTTGGAAAGCTGAAAAGGGTATTAATATTGCCTAATATATTTTCTTGATTTTTTTATTACCTCTTTCGGCTTTTCCGTGTGCCACTTGAATAACAACCTGTTGAATCTGAAATGCCCTTTTTGTGTTGCACAGACAGAGGAAGCTTGTAACGTCTTCCAGCATTTAGTGAGCCTTGGTGTTAAGCCAAATGCAACAACATACTCCGTACTTGTGGACACACATATTGTAAAGCGAGATCCAAAAGCTGCTCTTGCTGTAATTGATGAGATGGTCAGTTGAACTTACCCTTTGCTTTGCCTTTCAATAGTTTCTCAAACCATGTTTGGTTCAGGTTAATGCGGGCTTTACTCCTTCAAAGGAGACGCTTAAGAAGGTCCGAAGACGCTGCTCCCGTGAATCAGACTTTGATAGTGACGAGAAAGTGCAATCCCTGTCTAAACAGTTTAACTATCGAATGGGTGGTGACGGTCGTAGGGAGTTGCTCTATAATATCGAATACAGTGCTGAGTATTGAAGCAGTAAGTACTGGGCCAACCTTTTCTGATTCCAACCAATTGATTTTTTTTATCTCATACGAACAGTGGCTGTTTTTTTATGTGTTAGCTAATCCGTTCTGCTGATTATGCTTTGCTTGCTGGTTTTGTTTAGCCAGTTGATTTTTTGATGATGCCGGTGTTCTTTCCATCCTAGAAGGCAGTGTGTACCGTTCGCTGGTGCCCGAAGAGAACAGAGGCTGTAGTCTGTAAATTATACTTCTTTGTATCAATTTTTCTAATTTTCATTCAGTATCCCAAGCTATGTTTTTTGTTGGCAAAACCGCACAGGATTTATGTTAGGACTTCAGAATAAGGTCCTAATACATTCGTTTGTCTGTTTAAAGGCAAATGATTATCTTCCACAATCAGAGGATGTTAGTTGGACTTGCCATAATTCCAGCCTTTTGCATGACTTGTAATTCTTTCGTTCTTTTGGTCAGGCTGGTCATATTTATCCTGTTGATGCTGTACCGAAAATTTTGTCGGTGTCCCAAGTCTCTCCAAATTGAAATGGATAGCAAATGAACTTACGCATCGAAAACACCAAGTTTATTTGTTTTGGGTAATGACAATGCAAGATTGCCTGTCTAAAGCCTCTAATCGTCTAAATACTTTGGATCGATTCCTCCATGCACATAATTATCAGTTGAGCTCCGCCTTTACCGGTGTCCTAAGAAATCAAGTATTCATCAAAGAGGGTGCACGGCGGTGTGCACTGTGGGCTGTGGCTCCCTATCGATGGCCGCGTGTACACGCGCTCTTTCCTGCTGAGCGGAGTGACCATCATATATGTCTACAAATTGAGAAAGAATTTATTGAAAACTTCTTAGGTGCTCCCTGCAAAAATCAATCGCAAGTTCGCAACCGTTCATAACTGCTTGCCACCGTACACATCCTTGATATAAATCTAACTTTGTACAAATTATCGCCCCGGGGGGGGGGGGGGGGGGGGGGGAGAAAACAAAAAGCTAGAAGGATTTGGCTGTAGGCACCTGAGACCGAGGAGCTACCAAATATTTGCAATTACATTGTATGTTCTGAATCTCGTTCAGAACACAGCTTACGCCTGAATAGTCGTGCTCGTATTAGCACCACCAGAGGTTTCCCCTGTAATCTATAGGTGGATCCGTCCTTGACCTAGGTGGTATCCCTTGTTTTGCCTTGAAAGTGACAGTGGGTTGGTTGGGGTTCCTGCTAGCTTCGTCCTTCAAAGACCGCACCATGCCCTCCGAGGTATCATCTGGATAAGCGTGGACCGAGACCTCCTGAAGATTCAGAAGAAAATTGATACCCGAATGCCTCTGGATGGAAGCTTCTTCAAAGAGAGAGAGCTCAAGCTTACGGAGCTTAGACGCAGCCCCTTCTTCAAACCTCAAGTTTAATGCCTGAGATACACCGAGATGAATGGCGAGCAGTTTGAGGCTGGGGAATTCTGATGCAGACACCGCGAATTCCGCTCCGGTGTATGCTCTGTGATGCAACCTGAGGTAGAGTAGGCTTGGCAACTGGGCAAGAACTTTCAGGTCCTCCTCAGAGTCTAATTCGGTTGCACGAAGGGTCAACTCGGTGAGATTTGCAAGCGAACCGATCCATCTTGGTAGCTTTCCCAGCTGACCTCGGAAGTTTATGCTTTTTACAAACATAGGTGGCCAGGATAGTGTATCAAGGACCTTGAAATTCATTGCTCCATCGGGTCTCCAAATCAACAGCGATCGAAGGCAGCTACATAGCTTTTCAATGGCAGAGATCAAGGATGTCCAATTCATGTCATCGTCAACAAACATCATTACTCCTAGCTTCCTCAACTGTGATAGCTTCCCCAATTCAGATATGTAACGGGAAGTAGACTCTGTGATCTCAATTTGTGCAAGGCTCTTAAGCGTTTCCAAATTGCCAAGCTTGTCAGGGATGTGCACTCCCCAAAACGCGGAAATGGGATACGAACCACTGTGGTTATAATCTCTTTTCCCTGCAAGTAGGTTTAATAAATTTGGTAGATTAGTAATGTGAGGAGGCAAATGCTTTATGCTCGTGTCCCTTACATTCAGTGTCTCCAACTTCTGCAGCTTTCCTATTTGCATCGGGAGTTCAGTGACATATGTATTTCTGAGACTGAGGTATTCCAACTGAAACAGTCTGCATACATTTTCGAGACACCCATTCCTGACAAATTCACAACCTTCTAAGTCCAATATTCTCAGATGTTTCATCCAAGCAAGCTGCAAAATTTCTCCATCAGCGAATATGCTCAAGGACCGGACGTGGCTTAACATTTTGCTTGTGGCAATATTTTTGTTGCTTCCACCATGAATGGATAGCCGCCGAATCTTCTCTTGCGGAACTAAAGTATGCTGTTCGCCTATCAAAGTTATGAAATTTTCTTCCATTGATTTTGAAACAATGATCTCCAGCATTATATCATGAACTCGAAAAGTTTTGACCTTCCCATCAAAGCTCATGTCAACTGGATGTATAATGCTCCTGTTGAGGAATTCATTGAAATAATTCTCTGCCACCTCTAATGCGCTTAATCCACGCTTTTCAGTCACAAAACGTTCTCCTATCCATCGTCTCAATAAACTTTTCCTTCTGACCTTATGATCCTCGGGGTAAGTGCTCAAATATAAGAAACAAGTTTTCAAATGGTACGGAAGGTCATTGTAACTAAGCTCAAGAATTTTCTTAAGTTTCTCAAGCCAGGGACTGGTTTCCAGCTCCAAACCAATAGAGTTGTAGATCTTCACCCAGCGATCAAAACTGTGCACGGGAGTGCTAGCCAAAAGACCCGCAATGCTGACTATGGCCAAGGGTATACCCCCACATTTTCCCAGGATCTTTTCCGAAATATCCTCCAAGAAAGTTGGACAATTTTCCATGTTACCGAATAATCTCTCGAAAAATAACTCTCTAGACTCACTATCTGTGAGGGGTTCAATTTCATAAACTGTGTCATACTCATGGAGGCAACAGGTTTGTGCTACAGTTTTGATTCGTGTGGTAACCACTATTCTGCTTCCAGTATGTGAGTTAGGCAGAGCAAATCGAATACCTTCCCAAGCAGAGATGGTCCAAATATCATCAAGAACAATAAGATACCTCTTATCTTCTAAATTCTCCCTTAGCTTGGTTGCAAGTTGTCCCAAGTCCCATTCTTCCATGCCTTGGAGTGGGTTCTCTGGGGATGTGGAACCTTTTTTATCCACTGGTTGAATAATTTGTCGAAGAATGTCCCTTATGAGAACCTTGACATCAAATTTCTGGGATACAGTTACAAAAGCTCGACATTGGAAGCTTGCACTTGTCGTTTGATATGTTGTCATAGCAAGAGTTGTCTTGCCCAAACCACCAAAGCCAGATATAGATATCACCAGTAATTGTTGTACGCTTTCATCCACCAACCACTTAACAAGATTACTCTGACGTGCTTCAATGCCCACAAGCTGAGTTATCTCTGGGAAGAGTGCCGGAGTCCGAGCATCCAGAGTGAAAATTTTATTAGCTTGTGCTGGGTGTGCAGCAAATGTACTCCCTTCTGCTCCGGAGATGAGATGATTACCGCCGTACCTACAAGAAGAGTTCGGGAGTTATTGCCACGGTTTATGTTAACAAATAATATAGTAGATATACAAGACGATTACACCTTGTAAGTTTCAAAGAACCAATGGTAGTGAGCAATTCTTATTTGCCCAATCAGGTAGATGCAGGTGAATGTTATATACCAAATTCCAACAGTGGACTAAACCTTGCCAGCTTTCACCACAACACAGAACTAGATCCTCCTGCTACGGCATTTCTAATCTGTTTTTTAATAATCAATTTTTATTCAGAATTACAAAAAACATATCTTCGATTTAATTTTTTGCACTTTTGACCTCATATCGCCCAACGGTTGGGCGACTCTAGTGGCTTAACGGTTGTGCGACGTAGGCAAGTCACCCAACTGTTGAGCAATTACCCCGTCCTTTTCTCTTGGACCCCACACCCTCACAGGTTCTCCTCATTTCTCTCGCAAGAAGAATGAGAGGAGCTTGAGAGAGACGGAAAAAAGAGGAGGAGAAGCAGAGAAGCTCGGGAGAGGGAGAGGCTGAGACGGGGAGAAGTAGAGGAGCTCGGGAGAGAGAGTGAAGGAGAGGAGAGGAGCTCGGAGAGGGAGTGAAGGAGAGGAGAGGAGCTCGTGAGGTTAGAGAGGAAGACGAATGAAGCTTGTTGATAAGAAAAAAAGATTTTCATGTGAAAGTAATAGCTTCATCCGTTCTTATTCTCATTCGAATGTAGACAGCATGTAGCTACGTATTTGTTTAGCATGTATTTAGTGAATGTATGTTGACAAATAGTAATATTTGCAGTGATAAATCAGTTATGTCGGAACCCACAATATTGAAATTGCATTATAGTGTTGGTACCATTCGTGAAGATCCATACGGTGCTGACCTGAACAGTTTCCCGCAAGTCCATATGGTACTCCCGGACGCGGAGAATGCTCGTATTGGAGATGTTATAGACTGGCTCACATTCAGCTTCTGCTTGAATCCTGAGGTGTGCAGTGTCGTCCTACATGGGCTTTGGAGTCGGTCTAACACAGACATTCAGTGGGAGTTGAGAAGACTGATGTGCACACTTGCATGGATGGGCTTTGTGCAAAGTTGTCTGTGACGTGGTTACGAGTGTGTGCTACTCGTGCAACTATGTTCGAAGGGAGACACAGCGTGTGGTTCATCTAGAGAACGCGGTGGGCGATGTTGCGGAGGTAGAATCGAAATATCACACACCACACGCTCAGCCCACCCGATAGGCGGATGCAGATATTGCTGAGGTAGATCATGAAGATCGCACTACGCAAGTTGAGCCCATTGGACAGATGGACGTAGGGGAGTATGTCGACAGCAATGTGTGTCAGATGGAGATTGATGACTAGACAGCCTGGGCTGAGGAGGAAGATTTAGAAGAGGATGGCGACGACTCTTCTGATGAGGACGAAGGTCCCATGCCATAGGCATAGAATACGGTGGATGTTGAGTCTTTCTATACACGATGAACATGAATCACCATGGGAGTACCATGCTACAGAGATTTGGCTTCATGCAATGTTTGCTGACAAGGGATCACTGCAGGATGCTATTAATCTGTGGGCCTTGTACATGTAGAGAACATTTTGGGTCCTCAAATCTAGCCTAGAGCAGTACACTGTGGTCTACGAGCAGGTTGGCTATCCTTGGTGTGTGCATGCACGTAGACCTAAGTACGAGACTCACTGGATTGTCTCAAAGGTGGAGCCAACCTTCATAGTAAAGAAAAACCTGGAGGCCAAGCACATCATGGTGGCTATTGAGCAAAAATTGAAGTACAAGATTAGATACGCCAAGGCATAGCGTGCGAAGCAAAAGGCTTTGTAAAGGAGGTTTGGTTCTTTCAAGGCGGCTTACGACAACCTTCCTTGTATGATGGAAGCACTGCGGGACAGGAACCTGGACACACACATTACTGTGAAAGACAAGCCGTACAGAAGACCGTCCAGTTACCTGGTTTTACAGAGGGCCTTGTTAGCCTTCGGTGCCCGCATCGATACTTTTAGACATATGTTACCAGTAATTTCAGTCGATATGATATTTCTAACAGGAAAATATAAGGGGCAGATCCTGATAGCGATTGGCGTTGATGGCAACAATCATATTCTGCTCTTGGCCATTGCATTCGTCAAAAGTGAGAATTTCGATAGCTAGTTGTGATTCCTTCGACATCTGAAGGAGGGAATAGTTAGGGCACGTCTTGATGTCTGCATAATCCATGATCGTCATCCCGGGATGATGAAGGCCATAAGGGGCAGCTTTGTGCAGTGAATACACCGGATGTGGTAGCTTTGTGTAGTGACTAGACTGGGCGGGCCAACTTTGCGCAGTGACTACACTAGACGGGCCAACTTTGCGCAGTGACAAGATCAAACGAGGTGGCTTTGTGCAATAACGTGATGCTACGCTAGTCCACGAATGGTACACATGCAAAGCAGGACGTGACAATACTCCGCAAAGTAAGATGTGACAACACTTTGCCTCGCTAGCTTTTCAGATCGATATGACAAAACTATACCTCACCTTTTCAGACCAAAAAGATAGGGATGTGCAAAGCAGGACGTGACAGCTCGCTGTAATATAAGACGTGACAACACTCTACCTTGTCAGCAACTTTTCAGAAAAACAAGGCAATACTCTGCCTCACAGGCTACTCACATGAAATTAATCACACAATGCCAACCCTTTGTCTTATAAAAGGAGGTGGAAAAGGTCTGCGAGAGAATACTATACAACCAAACACAACACTACACCAGAGCTTGCTTTACCACGTCGGGATAGATAAGAGGTAGAAGAAACAATAAAACAAGATGATGAAGCAATAGGAGGAGACCTACAAACTAGTAAGGTATGTTGCATCCCACGACGAACAAGCAAGGGCTGTTGCAGCCTGGGACAAACAAGCGGAGTGTGTCAGGAGGTCACCTCCCCGCAATGATGCCCCTGTAGTAGCAACCCCGTCCTGAACGTTCCAACCAAGCATTCGCTGTAACACCCACCCGAAGGGAAGACGCCACCCCTCTGTTGGTGCAGGGACCTATACAAGTTCTTCAAGTCTAAGCAGCGGCTCAGCCTGGACATGCGTTACTGGGGTTGCTTGAACTATTCCTGTGACTATTCGACCCCCGTTGGGACACAAGCAGCTATTGGCAGCCAGTAAGGACCATTTATAATGTGTTCCCGTACTATTTTTCTTCAAAGTATGCATTAATAATCTCCCCCGCCTACTTGTAGTCCTCGAAACCGCTATTTGGCTACTGCAAGTGGATCGACCTAGAGATCTACCCATATGACAAGTGCACTCTCAACTACTAGAAGTAGGATGTGAGAAGGGCCTATGAGATCCGGGAAGAGGAGCACTGTAATGACGAGCAAATCGAGCATATACGTTGGGAGATGAAAGCTTATCTTGAGGCATGCATGCGCAAGGAGCGCAAGCATCGCGAGAGGGAGCGCGAGGAAAAGAGGAAAATGGTGGCCAAGGCCAAAGATGCTGCTGAGGAGTTCAACGCTGAGCTCGCAAGGAAGGTAAAATGACCCTGGTCCATGCAGTAGGCTGGGCCGTTCCGAACTAGTCCCTCAAAAGTTGAATTTATTTCCATTCCAAAAAGGCACTTATGTATCATAAGAGTACTTTAGTTTGTTGCATTGTGCATGATGCTATTGCTTACACGTAACCAAATCCTATGCGTCGCGTTATTCTTAGCTTTATTATAAAGTCTTTTTTAATTCGAAACATCAAATCCCGTCGTCTTTTCGCATTCAATTCTTCGCGTAGCAACGTATCCAACAACATGAAAAAACAAGTTCTGCAAGTACGCACGAAATGTCTACCCATCTTTATCAACGATACTGTCTAGTATATATCCATCCTTGTGCTCAGAGGGTGGGGCCCACAAAAAGATTATCAGTCCATATATATATTTATGATCAGTTAAAAGGAGGCTACTATTGCAAAAAATAAAATCATAGGTACAATTTTGTATTTTTGAATACAAAATTTATTATTAAAAAAATCATGAATTATCTATTACATCGCAATAGCACTTACCTTTCTACTTACGGATCGTTGCTACCTTAATCGTCCTCACAAAATTTTTTAGAAAATTTATCGCACTACAACAACATATGAGGATCGTAAAATGTGATTGCGAGTCTAACATATTTCGTACCATTCATAATCTACGAAAATCATAAATGGATTAACTGACATTGTGTCATGAACCTTAGTCCATAGGGGGTAAACACCACCAAGAAGATGGCCAGATGGCGTCGGCGTAGGAGGAAAGATAGACTATAGATGATGAAGACTTTGTTATTTCTCTGCTGGATTCCAATAGCATGCGGTAGCCCTCTTATATAGATAGGCTCCCCTAACAGATAGAATCTAATTTCAATCATATCTCTAATAAATATAGAAACTAATATCATATCTCTAATTATATCTCTAACAAAAGGACTCTAATTTCTAACTCAAATGGAAACTAATCTTTATTTTCTAATAATGAACTGGTTGGGCCCAAGGCCCACGCCTATGACACATTGTCTGCCTTTTTTTTTAAAAAAAAACAACTTACAAACAAGATTTGCTAAATATTACCTACCTACAATAATGATTATTTACCCCTCATAATGATTTCTATCAGATTATAAATAATTATATATTTTTTAACAATCACTCAACGGTTGGGCAACACATGCCAAAGTCGCTCGACGGTCGGGCAACATGGTCGAGTTGCCCAACCGTTGGGTGACTTGGTCATATATCGCCTAACGGTTGGGCGACTAGCCCAAGTCACTCTACAGTTAGGTAACATGATGTCAAAAGTGTAAAAAATCAATTCGCAGGTATAATTTTGTAATTCCGAATGAAAAATGATTATTTAAATTTTTTTTGTAAATACCAAGACGTTCAACACATGGAAATTCTAGGATGCTCCCCCTCAGTCATGTGGGCACAAGATATCTAAGGAGTAGACACACAAGTACCTTGAGTTTCGGTCGCTGATACTCGTAGCACGCGCTTTCAGTTCTTGGATTTCTTTCGCAATCTGGCGCCGCACCTTGGCAGTCCTCAGGAAATGAATGCTCCTGTGGACGAACTCAGCAAGGCCAGAACCACTCCTGCTGCCGCCGCCGAGGTGATGCATAAACTCATCGATGCAATCCTCAACATCGTATGCGACCTCTCGCACCTGTTTCATCCAAATCTTGACCTGCTTCCTGCGGTCATCCCTCTCAGCAAGGTCCTGGAGAAAGGCTGTCATGCTCTCCAGCTCATCCTTCATGTATTGCAGCTCACCTCGGATGCCTCCAAGGAGCTGCGCTTCTTGGATGAGCATTGCACCCAGCTTACCTAACAGTGTGTTGATGGCACCCTCACCAGCGCTAACGACGGCACGCTCCATTCTCTATCAAGCACCAAAAGGAGGACAAAAGCTTCTACTGTTGTGTACTTGTGTGCTGGAATGAGGCTGGGTGATATATGTGGTGGATACAGCACAGCTAATGCCAAAAACCATCCTACTGATGCGAGGTGAGGAGGTTCTTCTCTGCAGCAAGCATCCCATTGACGATGTTGGAAAGGGGGGGAACAGGTGAAGTTGACGTTCAGAACAATGTTAGACTTTTGCGTGGTTGGATGGTGTGTGTGGTGGAGTTCATTGTCCTAGTTAGATACGTCATCTCTTACCTCAAAATTGATAAAAAAAACATAACCATTGTTTTAAAACATTTCAGTTGGAAAACATAAATAAAGACATTATGCTTGACTCAAATGTTATTCACTGCAACAGCTGTGACTTTAAATGCTATTCGATTGATGTCCACTTTTCTTTTATGATGGCAAAGCAAATATGTGCAGGCAAATTGTGTCACATCTCATATCTTACACTTCTCAGTTAAATATATTATTTACTTAAAAAAAATTATTAAACCGTATTAAATATTATCAGGTGAACTCTAATTTAATGGGATCTTTAATTATTATATTTGAAGATACAGAGTTACTACTATATTATGTAATTATATGCAGATCCATATTCGATTTGTACGAGTCTAAAGTGAAGATGCACATAGAAAATCTCATTGACACTAGAGTATCGTCCATCTCTTTAAGTGTACAAAATGATGAATACAACTCGATTGAACCGATTATACGAGTACGAGCTATAAAGATTAATTAAAAAATTTATAAAGAGAAAAGTTAGAGGCAAAGAAGATTGTGATCAGCCTATACATCAAGAAAATCATGCATGCAGCACATGGGAGTTGTTTTCAACTGATGGAAATAGGAGGCAAAGAAAAGTGCTGTGCACGGGAAACAAAGGCCTAAGCCAAACATGCATGCATACATGCTGTAGAAAAGGAAGCGCATACGTCTCTGCGCAGGAGACGCCATTGGGCTTGCGTGCTTTCTGGCAGAGACGCCAAGTGCCGCCATTGGGCTTGCGTGCTTTCTGGCAGAGACGCCAAGTGCCGCCATTGGGCTTGCGTGCTTTCTGGCAGAGACGCCAAGTACCGCCGTTGGGCTTGCGTGCTTTCTGGAGCCGAATCAGATCGGTTGTACGTTACAATTTTTTTTTGTTGAGCCCGTTCCGGTCTCTTGGCCGAAACCAGAATTGAGTCGCCTCTAGGACAAGCTACGTGGGACAGCATCTAATCTATCTATCTAATCTAAACTAATAAAGCACCAGTTCAAATTATTTTACATCCACCCAACAATTACCTGCTCCACAGTCATGACCTTAACTACGTCCACACCACAATATGCACCCATAATTACACCATCATAAAAACGTCTGCACCAGATTAACTCTCCTCTATTCTCTCTCCTTACCCAACCATATCCGACGGTCATCCTTCAATGGATCTGCAGTACCCCTCCACCCCGCGCCCCCGCTCGACCTGCGCTGCCCCCTCCCTCCGCCTCCCTCGCGCCTCCTCCGCTCCCTCCGCCTCCCCCGCGCCTCCCCCGCGCCTCCTCCGCTCCCTCCGCCTCCCCCTCCTCCCCCGCGCCTCCCCTCCCTCCGCCTCCCCCCTTCCTCCCCGCTTGCTGGTGGGGTATGCACATCCCCCTCCACCCCGCTCGACCTGCGCTGTTCCCTCCCTCCGCCTCCCCCGCGCCTCCTCCGCTCCCTCCGCCTCCCCCGCGCGCCCCGCCTCCCCCGCCTCCCCCCGCCTCCCCCGAATCGACTCCCGGCCGCCGCCTCCCCCGAAGGCCCCGCCTCCGCCGCCTCCCCCGAATCGACTCCCGGCCGCCGCCTCCCCCGAAGGCCGCCACCTCCGCCGCATCCCCCGAAGGCCGCCGCCTCCGCCGAATCGACTCCCGGCCGCCGCCTCCCCCGAAGGCCGCCGCCTCCGCCGACTCCCCCGAAGGCCGCCGCCTCCGCCGAATCGACTCCTGGCCGCCGCCTCCCCCGAAGGCCGCCGCCTCCGCCGACTCCCCCGAAGGCCGCCGCCTCCGCCGAATCGACTCCCGGCCGCCGCCTCCCCCGAAGGCCGCTCCCCCGAAGGCCGCCGCCTCCGCCGCCTTCAGGGAGAATTTCGATCCCTCCCCACCCCGCATCTCCATCTCCCCATCCAGCACCGCCTCCTCTTCCGCCCCCACGCGCCGGCGCCTCCTCCTTCCCTCCCCACCTGCCGCCGCCTCCTTCCCTCCCCACCCCGCATCTCCTTCTCCCCATCCCCGCATCTCCTTCCGCATCTGCCGCCGCCGCTGCTTTCTCTCCTCTTCCCAAATCCCAACCCTAACCCTAACTCCGGTGCTGACCCTGTTGGCGTATGCAGCTGCAGGAGCTCGACGAGATGAAGCGTCGGCTCAAGGAGATGGAGGAGGAGGCCGCCGCCCTCCGCAAGATGCATGCCAAGGTCGCCAAGGAGATGCAAGGTTAGTGCCATCCCCGTGTACGCTACCGTTCGTGACGATGATAAGATCCTCTTCTAGGGTATGGTGGTTGGGAAATTTGAGGTCCGGTGTGGTAGGTTTGCCAGTTTTTGTTGCCCATCGGTTTGGGTAGATTAACGGGGCGTATTGGATGTAACGTGCATCTGCTCATCAGTAGTTTGAATGTGGCTGATTGTGTTAAGCTATATGTTGTGGTCTAATTGCTGTTTAGATTAGTTATTTGAGTGCCGCATGCCCGCATATATGCGACTTTGGAAATTCATATGCCTTGAGATGAATATTTCGCATACTAATGCTTCACGATTGACAATTGTTCTCTTAATTTAACAGGTTGGAGTAGTTTTGTTGTGTTAGGCATAGTATGAGATGGGAGAGTTTCTGATCACAGAAGAAACCATGTGAAGATGGGGAGAGATGTAGGAGCGTTCGGTCTTGTAGGTGTTAGGAATTGTATGTTAATGGGTTATGTATGAACTTGTGTGCAGGTACTGGAATTGACAAGCCAGATTACCTGGCTACGGTGGACGTGGACCCCAATTCCCCTACATACTCCCAAGTGATCCACAGGCTCCCGATCACCCATGTAGGCGATGAGCTCCATCACTCTGGCTGGAATTCTTGCAGCTCTTGCCATGGTGATCCGTCCGCAAGCTGTCGGCGGCTACCGGCTCTCCGTCCAACAGATCGTCGGCGGCGGGAAAGGTACTCTTCTACCCCCAACCTCCCAACTCCAGTTTGTGCTAAATTTGGTGTGACTTGCTGTTAGTTGTTACAGCAGTGTGATACTGTGATTATGTCTAATGGCATTTGTAGCACCCCGAGTTTAGATGTGTTGTACTGGAGTGTAGCATGTGCTAGCCAAAACATTCTATTAACAACTTGAGATACATACCATTGATCCCTACATTGCTTTCACTGTACATATGTTGTAAACTGATGGCTAGCACTGTTATAGCTTACAAGAACATTTAGTGCAGGGTAGAACTTTTTGCGATACTAACATCTCAAAATGAGCACGAAATAATGTGATCTATACACGCCTTTTATATTCTGGAACAATGTCTGGATCAGGCTCTCTAATTTTCCATGTTTCTGCTATGACAGATTATAGAATGGTGTTTGGTTCTTGCCAAGGAGATGACCATTATGGCCATGCAGAATTGACATCAGCAGGGTTCATCATTTTGTGTTTACGGTTAGATAATATTTCAGGTTTGTTTATTTATATTACTAAGAAATGTAATATTGTTCTTTTCCAAAACAAGGTCATCCTAACTTTTTTTAATTCATTAGAAATTATTCACACATCTATGAACTGCAATGATGCATTAGTTGCATACTCTTGAATTTCAAGTGTCTTGAATTCTTAATCCTTGTAGAATGCTGCATTAATTCTTCTGCTTGACAACTAATATTTGTTCTGTTGACTCGATTGTTTGCATTTAAACTGGTATATCTAACAAATTTGTGCCTGAGGTCGGTTGTGACAAATTATGTCATACTGATTTTAACTGTCCTACCATCAAATTTTTCCATGTAAAGCTGCAACTAATTGTCTAATTTCAATTTTTGCTACAATATGCTTTTGCAGCCACCTCGTACCAGGCACTGCGATGATTGTGATAAGTGTGTCCTTCAGTTTGATCATCACTGTGTTTGGCTTGGAACATGCATTGGCAAAAAGAACCATTGCCCTTTTTGGTGAGTTTTGGCATGTGTATCTTTTGCAGTATAATTTGTGCACTTACATATTGTGTTGTCCGGTGTGCATGCTCTGTGTTTTTCTGTTGCACATGTTCTATGTTCTGCTGTACATTCTGTAGAAACTCTGCATGTGTGCTTAGGTTTGCTTCAGGTACTGCATAAACATCTGAAGAGCCTACTGTATCCACTTGTATTGCATAAAACTCCATTGTTGTGACTGGAAACACATATTATAAACATCTGAAGAGCCTACTGTATCCACTTGTATTGCATAAAACTCCATTGTTGTGACTGGAAACACATATTAACGATGCTTCAGAGTATTTATACCAACCAATAGATGATGCCAATGCATTGCACTATGCTGCTGCTTACTGTGATTCCAAAGTTGTTTCAGAGTTGTTAGACTTGGGACTGGCCAACTTGAATTTGATGAAGGATAGCCGTGGAAACACACCACTCCACCTGGCTGCTATGAGGAGAGAACCAGCTATTATTATGTGTCTCTTAAACAAAGGTGCGGTGGTGTCACAATTGACAGCTGATGGCAGGAGTGCAATTAGTATTTGTCGGAGGTTAACACGATCAAAAGACTACAATGCAAAGATGGAGCAGGGTCAAGAGTCAAATAAAGATAGGTTGTGTATTGATATCCTAGAGAGGGAGATGATGAGGAATCCTATGGCTGTGGAAGATTCTGTGACCTCACCTTTATTGGCTGATGATCTTCACATGAAGCTTCTCTACCTGGAAAATAGAGGTAAAGTCCCCTTCAATGCTTGATAGAATGGCACTTATATGTAGCTTCCAAAATTTTCTCAAGATTAAAGAGATGTAGGTGGTGGGGAGTGGGGATTGATTCAGCCCTTCCTTAAAAAGAAAAAAAGAAACCGCCAAGCCTACCCCCAAAATCCCTCTTCCTCCCTTTCTCCAACAGAAGTGTTATAAATATGTTCTATAAATCGGTAATTATAGCGCTTACCACATATATTGCACTTACAAGATACTAACATTATTCAACCACAGAGCACACCATAGTCACCTGGAGCATGCCATGCTAAATTGATGTATCTTCCCTGCAGTTGCATGTGCAAGATTATTCTTTCCTGCTGAAGCCAAAGTTGCCATGCAAATTGCACAAGCAGACACCACTCCAGAATTTGGCGGTGTTTCTGCAGCAAATACTCTTGGTAAACTGAGGGAAGTTGATCTGAATGAGACACCAGTTACACAAAACAAAAGGTTCCGTTCAAGGGTGGATGCACTAATGAAAACAGGTATGAGTTCAACTAAGTCTGTAAGCCAACCTCTCCATTTTACTTTTGCAACACATCCTCTGTTTTATGAACTTTTTTCTTTGTTTCAAATCGATTTGCCTGATTACCATCAGGAAGTTTTGAACAGTGCTATATCATCGGCAAATATGTTAGCTGCTAAAACAAGAAGCTTCTGTAATCTGTATACAACCTTATACCTTAAATAACTTCACCATAGTTTAGTGGATACCATCAATATCTTGTGCATTCAGCCATTGGCTGCATGTATTGATATTGTTCACAGTACAGAAGATGACCATGTAAAATTATGTTGCCATTTTGTTATGTGTTTATTGTGCTGGGATCAGCGTTAAAAGATCTTTTCTCCCTTGCAACTCCAGCAAGCTTGCTACCTTTTAGCTTTCTTACAGTTTTATGTGCACCATGGAATCTTTCATAATTTTACATTTTTGTGACAGTTCCTTAGTCAAATTCTGACCCATTGGGACCAATGATTGTTCTAACATATTAAGCAAGTGTTATTTAGTAATACTGCACTGAGATCTTGTTTCACTTATCTGCCTCACAGGATATTACGTCAGAAAAAGATGAAAAAAGTCGCTCAAGTATACCTCAAGCATTTTCAACAGAGGAAGCATCAAGAATAAGCGATGCCTTGTATTATTATGAGGTGACGTGTTATATAACATAATTTTGTCAAACATCAATATTGCATGTGCATTTCAGAGGTTAATAAAAGGTTTTAGCGCAAATGCTGTATTGGCTTGAGAACTGCCATCAACTCCACACCTTTTGTAATATTCCTGCTCAATTTTATACAAGTATATAAGCTCTATTTTAGGCATGCTGTTTTAGGTTATCATGAATTCATGATATCATCCTGTTTTATCATGAGGAATCTATACTGATATATAAAATAGAAGCTTTGATTTTTTAAATTCATTCCACCTTTCCTGCACCTTTTACTCTGGATGACTTGTGTCTGTTGGGTGTCTGGCATCAAGCAGTCCATTTCAACAGTCAGATTCACTTTATGATGATGTTGTCGTCTCCTCAAAGGATCAATCGTTATGTGACATTCATTATGTGACAAATATTTGGTTCAGTACTAGCACTGAAGAAATTCTACATGTGTTCTGTAAAAATCATAATCTGGAGATAAGCACAACATTTCATTCATGGATGGACTTTGTTGCCAGCAGCAACCCAATTATCCAAACAAAATATGTATGGCCATTCAAAAATTGTCTTTGAAAGCAGGGAACAAAACATGTATGGCCATTCAAAAATTCATTTGGTTGATTTCATGTGCATCCCTAAAATGCCACCGTGGCGTTAGCACGGACACTATACTAGCGATAAATAGTCGCACTCTTTTCTTGTGAACTACTCACTATCATAAATTAATCTATTAATTTTAAAGAGAACTATACGTTTATTCTAGAATTTAACACATAGATGTAACCTAGAAGGGAATTGAACATTTTTACCCTGTTGTTTTTATGATTTCTCATGTTTTGTAAGAAAAATGTCACATCTACTTTTGCGTGGTCGAGTAAACGAGGATCGAAGCGTGTGGTTGAGCGAATTATTTTATCGCAAGTTACTGTATTGAGACAGTGGTTGGCGCCATCGGTTCGTCAGTTTGCACGGATCCAAAGTTATACTTAATCCTACGTCGTGAAGATCGGACACCCTGTATCATTGTGGTATCAGAGCGTTGGGTTGACACGGTAGAATTATTTATCTTTAGCTAGTATAATATTTATTTTTAGTCTTATAAATCAGATAATTGCCTCACAAAAATACCATCATATACCTAGATTATTGTGCTTACATTTGTTCTTAGTTTTGCATTATCAAAATTTTATCCATGTGTTAGATTGTTCTTAGTTGCTGTCGCATCGCATCTTTAAACCGAAAAAAAAAACCCATTGTTGCCATCAATTTCGCCAAGTCTCCAGGAATTTCCACGGCCTCCCATCAACCATCCACAGTCTAGAACCTAGCCAAATTAATTTCCATCTGCGCCATCGCCACTATCAGAAAACCCTAAAAAATTCCATCTACCTTCTCCGCAGCGTCGACGTGCGAGTCACGCGAGCCAGCCGTGCGATCTGTGCCGCTGCACTAGCTCATGCACACGCAACACTTTCTGGCGTGAGCTAAAGAGATGCTGTGTATACTCCATATTCTTAATTGCTTACACCTTCCACTCAGATTTCATCAGTACCAACTGCATTAGGGCATCCACAATAGCGGCTACCTTTATGTTGTGGTCTCACGAGAGAAAATAGTGCCACATCAGCTAAAGCTACAATCTGAAATTTTATCCTTCCACAATGCATGTAGCCTCAAGTGGTGGCTTCAACTATTTATAGTTTAGACTTTTTTCCTTATAGGCATCTATATTGTTGTAATCTACATTGAAAGCCTAAACCTTACATATGAAACCTTAGGACAAGAAATATATATACACGTGAACCCCTAAAAAGAAATGTACAAAATAACATTTGTCAAAAAAACATCTATATCTAACATTGAGACAAAAAAATATCAACGTGCATTCAAAATATCAAACCTATGTCTGCTTTGTATCCAAACAACTGTTGAGAATGTTGGGACGCGCAACCACAAACAATGACTAAATCGTGATAGCAATAATAATATCAGTGTAAATTGTAAGCAAAACAACATTCAGACAAGCCAAACCATGACTGACTGTAATTGTTTACTTGATCAAGCAAAGAACATTTAGACAAGCCAAATTACAAGCACATGAACTTCTGAAATTTCTAATATATTTAAGAGATGGCCTATTACTTTCTGAACCACAAAAGAAAGTAACAAAAACAACCATGTATAGCAGCAAGCAACAGCTCCAAAAAACATCCAACAGCAGCTCCGAAAAACAGCATTCATCCAATAGCAGCTCCAATAAACATCCAATAACAGCTCCAAAAAATAGCATTAATGGACTCCTGACGTCTACGAAGGAGTGTGGTTCGTTCGACAAATTCCTACCTCTATATCTATCTCTGAGGTGTTTGGGTTTTGCAAAACTCCATAGACATGCAGAAGAGAAATGCTATCCCCACTCCGACCAAGACAGAACTTTTACCAAAAGTTTATTGTGATCTTTTTGTTCAAATAACAATTAAGGTGAAGCAGGGTCAGGAACAACGAATCTCTTTATGATAAATAGATCCATTTTGCAAGCTCGTTATTACGGGTAGTTCCTACAAAGAATCGGACTAATGACGTATACAATGCTTGAATTATCGATGTAGATGCTACATAGTGGGTTCTCATCCTTCAGAGACTACGAGTGTAATAGGAGCACAAAAAAAATACTGAAAATCAGAAACTCTCAAGCTGCATCAGATCATTGGCACAATAGAGAATGCAATGGTACAAAATGTTAATGAATCCTTATGTTGTGCTAAGATCATTCGGACTTGGATTGGTACATTGATAACTAGGAAGATGCAAACAAATTAACAGAGCGAGCAGGTAAAGAAAAGCGTACAGAGGAAAAGGAAACAGAGAATACAGAGGAAAAGGAAACAGAGAAGTGGACAAGAATAGCAGTAGTACATGATAGTGTTGTTGTGATTGCAAATCCAATTGAGTTATTCTCTAATCTGCTGTCTGAACTAGTAGGAAAAACTAAGTTGCGTATGAAATTTTTAGTTAGTTTAGATCCATCATACAAGTAGCAGATCAGTTTGCACAAAAATTGGAACTTGGAAGAGCTCCAGAGTTCAGAGTAGCACTGATACAGCTTCTCAAATCCACAATAGTGAGCTGTTAATAAATTGGTTGACGCAACTGGAAATATTTCAGAGAATTCAAAAATAGAGTTTAGTATATGATCATCTGATATCCTTCAAGAACTGTATATTGTATAATTAGTTAATCATCAGGCTTGTTGCATTTCTAGCAGATACAAAAAAATAAACCTAGGAGGAAAATGACTGTTGCATTTCTAGTATTCAATCTTCCTACCATCTCAGATGCCCTAAATTAGTTTTTTTAAATAAATTAGTTTCTTACAAAATTAACAAGACATCTTCCTATTTCAGTACAACATGGTGGATTTAATGCTGTATCTACCTTTTATTTTCCACACTAACATGACATCTTGGAAATCACCTGTTGTCAGAAGGTACTAGTAGAAATGGTATATCACAGAAATATGCACTTAATCATCAAGGTACATGTGTCTTCGCGATCCGAGGAGGTATAAGAACTTCGGTGGTAAAGAGAGGGTGAGGATGAGTGATTCCACCTAAATTCCATGTATTCTTGCTATTTTTTCAAATCCTAACAATGGCAGAATATTCAACATTTCGTCCCTCATGGTCCGGCTCTCGATACTTGTATTTTTCATTCTATGGAAGTACAGATTCAGAGGAGTATCTCGAATGGGTGGAACAACTCGAATGTGACCTCAAGTTTCAAAAGCTATCCGAAGACAAGAAAGTGACACAATCCACCATGGAGTTTGAAAAAATATGCATCCACTTGGTGGAAGCGATATCCTGAGAAACGATATATCACTACTTGGGAAGAATTGAAGGAGGTCATGAGAAAGGAATTTGTGCCATGAGTATGAGTTTGAGTTACTTTATCATATGAAGAGTATCTACCAAGGACATCGATATGTCCAATCTTACTATAATGAGTTGAATTATGCTATGTATCATGCCAACATAATAGAGGCATATACAATGATGGCTTACTTCAAAAAGAGGTTTGAATTCCGAGATCGCTACTACTGTTCGTTTGAAATATGATGGTAGTATACATGATCTTGTGAATGATACTATAGAGGATGAGAAGAGAATTATGGATAGGTGTACACCACAGTTCAACCTGAGTCTACACTTCAGTTCGTATGCCTTTACCAATTCGTCACATGAGAAGACGACCAAGCATGGGACTTTTCCTTCGGTCAATGCGTCATGTAGTGTTGCCTTGGTGCTACATGAAGAGATCATGGTTGATGGTAATTGCGCTATTACTTGCCCACGATCCATAGAGGATGAGGTGCTTAAAAACCTATGTGAGAATGACAGCCACATAGTCAAATTGAGTGAGAGTGATAAAAGCAGTGAGTTGTGTGATTCCACTATATGTGAGGTTGAGAGCATCTAAATTGAGCGTGAGAGATATATAAAAAAAATAAAAGAGAGAAGTAGATGATAGAAAAAGTGAGATTATTCTGTATACTAACGACTTACTCTCTACTTCTAGTGTTGTTTCTTACATTGTGCAGGTTGACATTAAATAAGATGAGCCGATGTTCAACAACCGGCACCACTGGAGATAAAAGTTGAGGAGATAACCACGAGTGAAGATAAAATACTTTATATCCCGTGGATATATCCTAATGATATATACCTACAGAACCTACATCATCTGAAGAGGACATTAAAGGTAATAGTAATGGTGTTGAATTGATAGTTCATGAAGAATAGGTGAGTTTTGTGAGAATTTTTGTACCCAATTGGAAATCGCACATTCTAGATTTAATATGTTTAATTTACATAACGTGGAATTGATTACTCATAAAGAAGTTCTTAGTAGAATATCCCTGACGATTCTTTATACTATATCATGTTCAATGGTTCTAGAGAATTATCTAGTGTGATTGAGAATGTTGCTGAAATTTCATGTTTAAAATCACTAGTTAGTACTTATGCCTGCACTTTTAAATTCAACTTGATTGGAGATTATAGTATAGATGACAAGTTTTATGTTTATTGAATATGCATTACATGTGATAAGCTTGTTGGATTGAAATTGCATATTTTAGATAAACAATCTTTTGTACTATATCATGATCACAATAAAATGAGTTTCAACAATAATGTTTCCTATTTTAAAAGATTTCTTAAGTCTACTTGTTTATACTTTGATGTGCAATTAAGTACAAGTAATCAGAGTGGCGCAGTTGAAGCATGGAAAGCAATAAAAATTTTCTCCCCCATATTTGAGCAGCTTGGTCTAGTTTTGCCCATTAATAACTTGTGCATGTACTTAGAAAAGTCAAGGACGACTTTTTCTCATAGAAGGGAGAATGATGTGAATGATAATATTGCAATATATACATCTTATGACTACTATTGTACTAAATGGTTTGTGCAAAATAATAAGAGTGACATAAAAATTGATTCATATATATACCATACATATGTGTTATTCTTTTTGTTTACTACACCTTCAGATGTACATGATGTGCTACATAGGAAAAGTATGAACGATGGATACATATACCATGCATATACATTTTATTATTTATTTAGTACAATTTTAGACTATCAAAAGCCGAGGATGGCTTTTCTTGAAGATGTGAAGGATGATGCAGATACGCTTATATCTTGCATTTCTCAGTTAAATATATTATTTAACCGAAAGGAATTATTGTGCCGCAATAAATATTATCAGGTGAACTCTAATTTAATTGGGTCTTTAATTATATACTTGGAGATACAGATCTACTACTATATTATGTAATTATATGCAGACCCATATTCGATTTGTGCAAGTCTAAAGTGAAGATGCGCTTAGAAGGTCTTGTTGATACTAGTGCATCGCCTATCTGTTCAAATGTACAAGATGATGAATACAACCCGATCAGACCGATTACACGAGTACGAGCTAAAAAGATTAATCAACAGATTTATAAAGAAAGAAAAAGTTAGAGGCCAAGAAGGTTGTGATCAGCCTATGCAATCTATTAATTTCAAAGATAGATATACACTTATTCTTCCTAGGATTTAACACAGAGATACAACCTAGAGGGGAATCAAGCGTTCTTACCCCATTGTTCTTGTGATTCCTCATGTTTCGCAGGTTGCCATATTGAGACAGTGGTTGGTGCCATCGGTTCATCAGGTTGCACGGATCTAAGTTACCCATGATCGAAGTCATAAAGATCAGGAACCCCCGTATCACAAATCTTCATTAATAAGTTATTTTAATAATTTATAGGTGGCCATTGTCACTAATAATGTATCTTGGTGGAGAAACTAACTTGGAACATTCTTAGTTAAATAAAGATTGCTCGTTAAGATATTCTGTTCTGAAGAATCATTTGAAATTCTGAATCAAAGAAAATTACAAAGTTTGCTAGATACAAAATTAATATTGGATGGATAACATAGCCAACCTTAATAATGAATACTATTTCTTACCGGTGTAATTCTGGTTGGTTACTTGGTAATTAAGTGATGGCTTCACTCGTAGGTTGTCAGACTGCACAACGTGGGCTCTACCTCAGCTGGCATTTAATTTTGCCCCTTATTTTTGTAGCCAATCATATCATGATGATAACAGGAGGTTAGTAGTGTCATGGAACAAATGGCCACATGAATATCAGCCATTGCTACCAACAAACAAGTGTTTGAAATAATAAAATTGATGGATTAGAGGAAAATAGAAGTATGACAAAAGAATAAATTGCACCACAGGTACATGAACTTGTGAGGTAGGTGCACCTAGGTCACTGAAAAATAAAATCATGTATTGAGGTCAATGAATTTATTAAACCATGCAAAGAAAGTCCAAAAGAGGTTTTTCAAGAATGACAAGGCATCCAGGTAGCACTAATACTTATGTGGATGTTGACATGAGAAGGTGAAGGCCTCTGTCTCCACCCCACATGGCTATACCTATCTACGTGTCCATCAACACCATTCCAAAGTGTTCAAAAGTAATTTGGTTTTGATTGAGAAGGAAAGATGTGAGCTTGCTGCAGTGATGGGATTAATTGCAAGGTAAATTCTTATTACTTTCTGGTAGCACGAGGTGCATATAGAGTTGATGCAGCTTTTAGTAGATGTAGATGGAGAAAAAAGGCAACAAAGAAGAAGGCAATGGGCCCATCTACGTGCTATGGATCGTGTCGGCCATGGCTGACTACTTCTTGCAGTCCTTGTTTGAGGAACTTGTCGAGCCATCAAATGGCACCCCTCCTTTACTGATGCTATCTCCTTCTGCTACTATGCCTCCTCGTGGATCATGCTGCTCCAACTTCTTGACAAGAGGGCATGGTCCGAGACCTGAAAGTGGCTGTCAATGCATAGGATTAGGTTGCCTACTATCGAACTTGTGAGAATAACAAAGGGAAACAATAATCACCAATAGACTTTATTGATGTGGTAAGTGTATTTACAAGAATGTGACAATGAATGTGAATAATTTCATTGTGTTTATGGAGGCGCACAAGCTTCCCCATTTATACAAAACTAAATGGTGGTAGTTAATATTTGAATATGTGCCTTTTGTCTTCACACGTGAGTCTTTTTTGTGCCTTGAAACATTGTGTCAAACATTGCAACTTGTCGGAAACACCATTAACCGCTCTCACATGGCAAATTAAACACCCACATGAAAAACCGTACTAGTCCTGAGTGGTTAATACACTGCTTCAAGAAGCAAACAGTTATTGGTCGTAATTAACCACAATTGGTCATCATTTCAGTGTAACCAATCTTCGACCAATTATATTTATTAAAGGGGGAAAACTTCCTCTTTTATGTGCTCGCAAGCTAGACAAGATGCTTAGTGGACCCTTACTATGTAGGCCTAGACAAGGAGTTTTATTTTGACTTCTGCTAACTGAATATATTGGTTTGGTCAAGAATCCTTGTTAGCGGCTAACTAGGGTTCAACAGAGAGAGTGAGAAAAAAGTATGTAAAGGATAGAAAAAATGGGTGAGAAGAGAGAAAGAAGGAGAAGAGTTGCCACATAAATGCTACATAAACACCACATAAGTATTAGCGCCACATGGATGTCTTGTCAGCATTGCAAAAGCTTTTTTTGGACCTCTTTTGTATTGTTTAACAATTTCATTGATCTAAATGTATGATTTCATAGTTTAGCAAACTAGATGCACCCATCTCATAGGTTTATATGTGTGTGGTGCAATTTACTCATGAAAAAATCATAATGCTACCACGTCAATCATGTTGATCCACCAGGCTTCCACCTTCCAGGATGATTGTTAATAACTCAGCTCACACTTCTAATTTTTTTTAATAAAGCATGAAATATTCCATCTATATGCAGAACCTATAATTATGACAAACTCTTTGAACCACGCCATCATTAACCCACTAAATTCTCCTAACGAACTCACCAAAACCTCAAAAAAAAAAAGAGAACTTACCAAGTCCAAAGAGAATCAAAGCAAGACAAAATACAAGCACAAACTATTTGTATGTTCCTCCAAACTACATCATTTACAACTTTTATGATAATACACATCACAAAGCTTCTAGCTCTTGATTTCTGACATGATGATCAGCAACTATAATCTTGAACATATGCCAAATGTCCATTCATCACTCTCCTCCCCCTATCCCTTGTGGACATCCTCTCGCCATAGGTTAGAAAGATATCCCCAAGATCAACAAGCCCCACTTTCCCCGATCTTCTTCCAACTCCCTCAAACATGGTCACCCCCTCCTTATTCGAGGATGTTAGTGATATGCCCTAAAGGCAATCATGGAGATAATTGAATCACTTCTATGTTTATATCTTTTGAGTAATATATTATTATATTCCTTGAATGAATTTTCATTTATAAATATTAGCAAGTATGTGACTTATCAGTGAAACTCTTTATTTGTTGTATGATATTATTCTATAAGATCTCTGATCGAATGTCACTAGTCAAGACATCAGTGACTTATAAACCAACACATGTAATGATTGATGACCATGTTTTACTGTCATAGATATGGGGATATCAAATCAATAATGTGGACACATTTTAGAGAATATGGTGTTAGGTTGATCCATCTTGAGATACTATTGAGGTTTTTATATTTTATGTATTATTAGTTAGTCTCAAGCAATAATAATGTATAACCCATGTACGTTTGTGCTTGAAATCAACATAGTTTTCTACATACGTAATAGTACACTTAGGGGTTGCCAAATACTACTTTGTAAATGGGTAGTTATAAAGGTAGCTTTTGGATATATACAGGTGGGACCCGCAGGACTTGCCCACAGGCAGCCAACTGGGGTTCGCGACCTAGTCCATGGCCTCTTCATCTTCCAGCTCTGTCGACCCCTTTTTAGCGTCGCAGGGATTGGCATTCCTGATCTCTCTAACTGAGTGATGGTAGTTAAGCAAGAATGAGTACGAAGATACTCAGCAAGCCACCACACAGGATGCAGTAATAATAGATGCAAAGCTGTCAAGGGAGGCTTGAGTTTCTTTTTTTTGCTAAAAGCATTGTTTTGGAATTACAGTAAGTAAGAAAAATCTCCTGAGACGTAGCAATTTTAACTGAAACATGTTTTATGAAATTAATTGTGAGAATGCGATAATAATTGTAGTGTAGGTTACATCCACCTTTTTACAGTGCATGGTTACCTCCACCAATGCTAGTTTTCGCCGCTGGAGTACATCTCTCCAGGAAAAGTTCATGGTCAGAGTACATCTCTCTGATAGGTTTTATCCCACCCACAAATGTTTTTGGAAAATAGAACTAACTCGAGTGGGTTCCCATGTCCGCCCTTGACTGTGGGCACGGCTGCTCGAACAGTTTTACACTCTGCAGAGGTTGTACACTTTCACCACAAGAGATAAGTCATCTTAATAGCCAACATGCTTCCTTAGGCATGAAACCCAGATTATTTATCACAAAGTCTTTACCTTACTCCGATCTAGCTAGACACCACCCCGCTGAGGTTTCACCGCTGAAGGGCTCTATCCACCACAGTCAGAAGTCCCCTCTTGCGCCGTATGGGTACAGTCGGTCCCTGTATCCCACTGTGAGTAAACCAGTATGTCCTGGCACCCACTTTCCGTGGTGATATCTAAACTAAACATTTGCAAGTTAATCAGCTAGATCGTACCCATATAGACTTGTGGTTGTACTGTTTTACACAAGGAGGTTAGCACAAGATTCAGTCTTTAGTTTGTCCAGGCGGTTCATTCCACAAATCACGGGTTCTCGTGCGACATCAGCACCAGCCACTCTCACCAACCGCCCAAACAGGTGTAGCAGGTTTTTAGGGCTTTTGAAGCATAAACAGTTGTAACAAAATACTCAGCCACGTACATCCCATGACTGTCCCCAAAACAAGTTTTTATGTTTTAAAGATTGATGATCAGGGTAACTAGCGCCCTGGATTTGACAAGACTAGCGTGGCATTTAATGTGACTTATAGCTAGTAAAGATTATCATTAATTTCTATGGTGACAAGGATCAAGTGATTCAAGTGTCAAGAAATGGCATATTAGATTTAATTCAACAGCAAGTGGGCATGTAGCTACCTTAAGCTTTGACATATATTTGCATAATAAATTAGGCATGCAAGTTGATAGTTTAAAAGAACATAATTTTCCATAAAATGTAGGATCAATATGATCAAAGTGATGACTTGCCTCGCTTGGTGTACCACGGCCTTGATTGACCTAAATCAAAGCCTGCTCAGTCAACGATCTTAACTTTCTAGTCGTCGCTTTTACCCGAGTCTTGATCTTGTTCGAATCCGTTGCCTCGTCGAGTCTTCAAATTCTAATACGCAACAAAGAAAAGAAAGACCAAATAAAACCAACCACTATAAATGCCCGATTGAATTTTAATTGCAAATTGATTACGATTTTAGCATAGAAAGATAATTTGGATTAGAGTGCCGTGAACATAACGGTAGCTGGATTTGAGCAGGAGGACGAGTTGTCTGAATGCTTTACCGTGAGGGAAAATTTTAGAATAGCGAGGGATCAAAAGTGAAGAATTATCTTTTCGGAGATAGCAAAGAGGAACAGAACTTTGGGATTTTAGCGTGCGGGGTTTTACACGAGTTGAGTATAATTTTAAATACTCAATGCAACTTTGATATTTCATGTGGCAATACTTTATCTGAAGTTGCAACTGACTAAAAATATGGGGTCAACCCTTCAACCAACTATTATCATAGACAAAGTTGATTATTTTATCGATTAAATAATCTATTATTAACGATCTGCCTTTTATTGGATGAGCATTTCATAACTTAATAGGGAATCTTCTTGGTAACGCTATTCCTTGCATTATTACTTATCTTCGACCATTATATCTGAATTCTGATATAAAGATTGGAGCTGTGGATGCGAGACAAAGAGTAAGGGTCGCTCTCTTTCGTTCAAAAGTTCTTAATCAATTAACTGTTGTTTTTAAATCTTATCATTTTAAGATAAATGTTAAAGTTTGTACCACAAATATATTAAGCATTTCTGGAAAGATATCTTTCATGATTTTAGAGATAAGTAACCCACACTTGATATTTTATGTGGCAAGCAATTGATTTTTGAGGGTTAAACTAATTAAGCAGGGTAGCTTCAAATTCGTACCATGGAAATGTTATATTTGATGATACATTCATTCAAATTATTATATTAATTACTTTTGTTGCCAAGGTCTTATTTGTCATGGGTTTAGACAAAATGAGATGATACAATTTTCTAAGCTTCACAATTAGAATCTTTTAGCCATGACATTCTTATTATTAGCATTATTACTATTTCATGTTAACTTCTTGATAATAAGAAAGGAGTTCATGGCATAATCTTGCCTTAATAATCCTATGTGAGGATTAGTTCATTAATCTCTATTTGCATAAAATTAACTAGAGTTAATTTATTAATCTATTTTTTTATAGCACTTTTAGTTTCAATTACAACATTAAATTTTTATTCCCATTTGTATTCAAAACCCATAGTTTGCAAAATTGCTCCTTTGATTACCTATACAATATTAGTTCTAATTTAGTCATACCCTAAAGAGTATTGTGACATGAAGCAGAGCCTTGGGGGGCTTAACCAGCTGGGCCCACATGTCATACCAGACAGGGGGCTACTCAGCTGAAAACAGAGTAGAGCAGAAGCAGCAGGAACAGAGGAGGGAGGGCGGCGCCAGGGCCGGACGCCGGCGGGGAACGGCCGGGGAGGTGGCGGAGTCCGGCGAAATGGAACGCCCCGGCGGTGAGGAGGCTCACGGTGGCAGGGTTTCCGGCCGGGGTGGCGCCAAGGCGGCGGGCGGCGGCTCTAGGCGGCCGGCGAGGAGGGAGAAAAGAGGCGCCGGCGGCCGAAGGAGAGAGGGGAAGAGGTGAGGTGCGCGCAAGCACGAGGGAGACATGGGAAGCTCACCGGAAGGGTTGATGCCGCCGGAGGGGCGCCAGGTCGGGTCGGCGACGTACGCATGCGGCGGTGCGGCCGGGTCGCCGGGGCGGGGAGACTTGGGCGACGGAGGGCGGCGACCGACGGTGGGGAAGGCCTCGGGGCGCCGAGGTGCTGCTCCCACCGCGCGGAATCGGCCCGAGGCCGACCGAGGTGGAGGCGGTGGCAGGAATGGCGTCGGTCGGCCGGAGACAAAGGAGGAGCGGGCGGGGCGCTCTCGGGTGACGGCTTTTCAATTAATCGCGTGGGGAGGCGGCGGGCGGCAGGGGGCACACCGTGACCGGGTCAGCTTGTGGAGGGGAGGGCCGAAGCGGTGGAATCGACGCAAACGACGGTAGCCGGCGCGAGCGCAGAGCCACTGCTCGGCTTGGAGGAGGAAGAAGGTTTAGCCTTCTTATAGATGAGCTCGCGCTTGGGGGAATAGAGCCGGCATGGGCGATGGCGTGGGCAAGGTGTACGTCAGCATGGCGCAGGTACTGCCGGCATGGCTGCGAGTACGGTGGTATTGGCAGCGTGAAGGCGACGGGTGAAACCAGGGGCGGGGTTGAGCGAAACCGGGGGCTGGTGGTGGGCGCGGCCGACGCACAGGATCGGGCCGGCGACGCCATGAACAGAGGGGAGCAGGAGGAAGAAATGGGGGAGGAAGAAGAGAACGGGCGTCGGCTGTGAGTGGGCTGGCTGGGCCATGCGAGGAGAAAAGAAGGCAGGCCGGACGGGCCGAAGAAGAAAAGGGAAACGGCCCGGGAAAAGAAGAAAAAGGGAGCGGGCCGGGAGAGGGTAAGGAAATGGGCCAGGCCCAAAATTTGAGAGGAAAAACTCTGAATTTTTAATTTTCAGATTTAAATTTGTAATTAGGTTTTGAGTTTGAAAAGTAGGCTCAAATTTTTGGATTCAACTTTTAATTGTTAAGATTGACGAATTTTGAGAGATAACCCTCGAGTTTCAGAATTTAGATTTTTGGATATGAACATTAGATGAAAAGGATTGATTTTAATTTCTGCTCTTGGTTTTGAATTTCCCGATTTTAGTTTAAATTTGAAATTAAGACTTCCAAGTAAGTTTGGATTTTCTCAGTTTGATTTTCAGCCTTGGTTCTTGATTCCAAGATTTTGATTTTTTTAATCGGGCTTTTAGCAAGAAATCAAATCGAGACATTTGAAATACGCCAAAAACTTTTGAGAACACAGGAACAACGATTAAAAGGTTTTCATCATTTTCGCAATTACACTAATTCCCTTATTGGGATGTAACAACCATGGTACAACACAATATCATTCTTCTTAACACCATGGAAAACTTGATACCCTTCCCTCACCTTCCTTCTCACCAGTAGCGCACACACCAAATCTCTCAAGACCTCCGTATCCACCTCTACTCTCTTCTAGAGGCGAATTTAAGATGAAAATTGAGTGAGCCACATATGACTTTAGGCTTGGATTTTTTGCTTTTTTTGGACTAATTCTAGGTCAAATAGGAGCACTTTTATTGGGCCAGGGGAGGCACAAATGATAAAATTTTTAACTAATATAGATGTGGTCTAAAAATTAAGTAGGAACCCATGACTCAACTAGGCCTTTATTGGGTCCACCCCTACTCTCTTCACCTAGGGTACTAATGGGTTGGGTTCAAACAGGTTAAACGGGGTGGGTCCTTAATTGGATTGGTTGGATGGGTGGAAACGGGTTGGAAGAGCGAACGGGTTGAGTTCTGTTATCTTATAAAAAGGGTTGGGTTGGGATGGGTTTAGAAATTTCGGATTGAGATCAGGTTTTGAACAGTTCAACCCATGGCGTGGCCTAATGAGGTAGCACTTGGACTATCCATAGGCTTGAACTACTCATACTCACTTATAGTTTCCTATAAAAGCATGTGAGAGCCACTTGTGCACCTGTGCCCCCCAATTTGCATAGAGTATCCTCATACATACAGAATCATTTGCAACAAATTTCAATTGATTTTGTAAAACTTTTATAGTGTGAATGCGAGGTTGAAATTCCAAATATTAAAGTTTTACAAAACTTCCTATAAAAGCATGTGAGTCCATGTGTGCACCTAGCCCTGTCAATTTGCATATAGTAGCTCCCTTACCCGTAGAATCATCTCCAATAAGTTTTATTTGATTTCAAGAAACTTTTGTGGTGTGAACGCGATGTTAAAATTTCAAATACTGAAACATTACGAAAGCTTCATATAAAAACATATGGAGGCCTACGTGTGCGCTTATCCATGCCAATTTGCATAGAATAGCACCCTTACACGCAGAATCATCTTCAATAAATTTCAATTGATTTCGATAAACTTTTGTGGTGTAAACGCGAGGTTAAAATTTCAAAAACCGAAGTTTTACAAAAGCTTCCTATAAAAACATGTGGGGCCTATGCGAGCGTCTAGTCATGTCAATTTGCATAAAGTAGCTCCCCTACACGCAGAATCATCTCCAATAAATTTCAATTGATTTCAAGAAACTTTGTGGTGTAAACGCGAGATTGAAATTCCAAATACCAAAGTTTTACAAAAACTTCCTTCAGTCTCTTTGACTTAACCCATCTCTTTCCTTCTCTTTTACCCACTAGGTTACCCAAACCCATTGGATATACCCTTTTTCATTTGAATATGGACAATATCACTTTAGATAGGTATGGATAAAATTAAGTATAAATTTAGGTTAACCATACCCTACCCAGTGGCAGCCCTAGATCCTGGTGACCACGTCCTAGAAGGCAAAACCCGGTTAGCAAACCAGCAAAGGCAAGAAAAACCATCCAATCACCCATCTCCATTGCAGTGGCTATGGCATTCCCGTGAATAAGTGATAGCTTGATAAATAGGCTGGGAAGTAGGTTGAACCCATAGATTCGAATTGGGTTGGGTTTAAGTAGAAGGTGGTTTGCGTTGAATTGGGTTTAAGTAAAATGTGGCTTAGGTTGTGTTGGATTTAAGTAAAAGGTTGTTTGGGTTGGGTAGGGTTATGAAAAAAATCTTTTATGGATTAGGTTATGGTAAAAAATTGATATGTCTCATATGGATTGGGTTTTAACCCATTTGCAGGCTTATCTTCACAATTTCGGCAAACACCATGTCCGCGGCCCACACCATCCCTTCCTTTGGATAGGATAGCCACGACATCGCCGCGCACGCGGTAGCACCCCCGCCGCCGGCATCCGAGACCTCTCTTCCGCATTCCGTCGAACACCTTCATGGCGTCGGAAACACGGTTGTTCTTGAACAGCGACACCACGATCTCCTCGTACGCCGCGGCGCCCGGCTCGATATCGATCTTTCCCATGCCGTTCCACATCCTGCACGCGTCCTCGAACATTCCGACACGGCAGTACGAGACGACCGCCAGCTCGCAGCACCTCCCCGTGCGCGCGACACCGTGCCTGTGCTCGGCCTGCTTGATCACCTTCTCTGCCACGTCGGGAAGCTTGCAGACGGAGCAAACGACGTCGGTGACGAAGGTGAGCACGTGAGACCTTGCCGACCTCGCGGGCGGCGCGCGGCGGGCCGCGGGGGAGAGGAGACTAGACGGGAAGGAGAGCAGCGTGGAGTGGAGCAGGTCGACGTTGCGTGACTTAGCGAGGACGTTGAGGAGGCGGGCGGTTGTGGCGGGGAGTGCGCGAACCCGTGGCGGGCGGTGAGGTGCGCTAGGAGGCGGTGCACGGGGCGCCAGGAGAGCCGGAACCGCGCGGAGGCTTGGAGGAAGAGCTCGCGGAGGTCGGTGCGGGCGGAGAGGAGCGGAAGCGCGGAGAGGCGGCGGTGCAGGGCGGCGTCCAGGGGCGTGCTAGTGCTAGTAGAGGATCGTGCAGAGGCGGAGGAGCAGCGCCGAGTCGGTGGGCCTCGGAGTGGCGGCGGAGGCGGGCACTGGAACGGGATTCGTGGCTGCGGCGGCGGCGCCGGTGGTGGAGAGGAGGCGGCAGAAGCAGAGGCATGGAGGTGGTCGTGGTCGCGGATTAGCCGACCGAAAGGGCGAGGAGGTTAAAGCGAGCGCGACTGCTGTACAAGTGGCGGACCGGATCGTGCGAAATCTTCTTTGACGCGAGTAGTAGTATTTGGGTCGTGTGGACTGTATATGGGCCGGTTTGTCCAGGTACGTACCATATGTTTATGCACGTTATCTTTTTTTTGGGGTTTTTTTTTTTTGCGTTGAGTTCAATTTGTGCTTGTCAGTTCCTGTTATATTTCCCTTTTCCCCTGATGATTGTACTGCTTCTTTGATTAAATATTTACAAAGAAAATGCATATGAACACATACCACCACACATACTATATGCACACACGTGAGGTTAGAGGTAAATCTATGAAATTACAAAATTCATATTGAAGCACACTCACGCGTGCGTCATAGGTGGGTATTATATTTTAGTCCTGGTGGATGGAGTTGAACACTTGTAATTTTACCATCCTATGAAGATGTGGTTCCTTCTTTGCTTAATTAGCAGTTCATAACGCCTAGTAAATGGCCTGATTTTCTCAAAAAAAGAAAAGCTCCTGCTTCTGATGTGTGTTGAGTAGCTTCTTTTAATTAGTCTACTGTTTAGTTGAGAAATAGCGGTCAGGTTGGTGAATGAACCTTGTCACATGTAGCGATTTCTAATGCAGATAAACGTGCAGGTGCATGGTAACTGCTGTTAGGTCACCGGATGATCGATGTTATGATGCAGGTTGATGTCACTGTTATAGCTGAGGAAAACGAACAACTTGTAGAAATAAAGTACGTGTACAGTGTACTATGTTGACTGAACGGTCAGTTGCGGTGCTTCTCAGTCGAGTTCAGAGAAGATCATACGCACATAATATTTAAAAACTATAAGCTTTCTTTTCGTGTTGGTAGAAGCTGTTACTGGTTTACCGGCCAGTAGCAAATCGCTAGACCAGTGTCATGAACTCTTTTAACATATTGTGGACACTAAGAAGTGCCACTCACAGAACTAATTTGACCTGTCATGTTTTGAGATAGCTGAACTGACGGATTTTTGGCAGATTAATAAAAAAACCGGGCTTTAAAGAGTTTACTCAAAACCAACTTAAGAATGGATAGCCAAATAACATCTAACCTCTCGATGGCTTTAGAATATATTTTGCCATGATCGTTTTTTGGGGGGCTCATGCAACTGAGCAGTACATCAAAGCACAATTTGTAAAGTACAGATCTCCCTCAAAACAGCAGAAGTCTGATAAAAAGGGTACCATTTCCACATGTACACCGCTAAACTTAAACCTGCGATTTTGCGACATATACTCATTGTAATCCACTCTTAAACAGCTTTCTCAAAACCAGCACTAATCGTAAACAGCTTTAAGCCTTTAAGAAAGACCAGAACACATACTAACTCTGAAGCATATAATGCAGACTAGATCGCTCTTTTATTCATTCATACACGAATCCAAACATCACACATAGGTACATCGATCATCAAAGAACAAAATAGTAGAACAACATCATGCTCCTAGCTAATAACAGCTAGCTAGCTCATCATGAACAAGACCGCAGGCACACATCATCACAGTATCTGTAATCGAACATACACAGACACACATAGCGCGTACTTAGTTTAGATGATCGACTGGGACTATACACGTACGTAGCCCGCATCATGGCTTGGCCTCCGGCTCCGGGTAGTGGACCTCAGGCTTCGGCGGCTGCTCGGCTTTCGGCAGAGGCGGCAGCTCGGGCTTTGGTGGCAGCTCGGCTTTGAGCAATGGCGGCAGCTCATGTTTCGGCGCCTCCGGCACGGCCGGGTGCGGGAGCTCAGGCTCTGGCACCTTCGGCACGGTAGGATGCGGCAGTTCTGGCGCTTTTGGCAGCTCTGGCACGATTGGGTGCGGCAGCTCGGGCTTTGGCAGCTCCGGCACGGTGGGGTGCGGCGGCAGTTTGGGCTTCGGCAGCTCCGGCACGGCGGGGTGCGGCGGCAGTTCGGGCTTTGGCAACTCTGGCATAGTGGGGTGCGACGGCAGCTCGGGTTTTGGCACCTCCGGCACGGTGGGGTGCGGCGGCAGTTCGGGCTTCGGCAACTCTGGCACAGTGGGGTGCGACGGCAGCTCGGGTTTTGGCACCTCCGACACGGTGGGGTGCGGCGGGTACTCCTCCTTGGGTGGCGTCGTCTCCTCAAGGTACCGTGCCGCGCTGCTCATGCCACTGCACGAGAGCAGCAGCGCCATGAGGAAGACAAGCGAGGACACGGTGTTCTTGGAAACCATGTTTGAAATGGTTTGTCTTGCGATCTAGCTACGTGTGTCAGCTGGAGCTAGCTAGTTCTTCTCTGCGATGGCCAGGAGAGAAGAGAAGCCCTGTATTTATAGCACGCAAAGTGAAACCTGATGCGGTGTTGTTTGTTGCATGGCAGGTGATCTGCATTTCAGTGGTTGTTTAATTTGTTCTCCGTGTGTGATCTCTCCTGATCTCTGTTTGTGTATGGTTTAATTAGGTGGGAACATTGAGACTTTTGAGTGACCTAATCGGTGTACGTCTCTATTGTTGTTTGGTCACCGGAAAACGCAAACTCAGGCCGTGCATATGTGTCGAAGAACAAACAGCGGAGAAACAGAGTAAGTTGAGCCTATGTAGTCCATGCTGACGAAATGCTAGCTTGGCTTTCCTGGTTCTAAATCTAGTTGAAAATTCTCCAGTACACCTATTTAACTATTACTTTTCTGATTATATGTTAGACAAATTTGTCAAAAATATATTGACATAGAAATACTTTTGATGACAAATATATTAGTATAATTTTCATATGACAAATCTAAATACTTATATATATATATATATATATATATATATATATATATATATATATATATATATATATATATATATATATATATATATATATATAGGACGCTGAAATGGGACACCTAGGTGCCCAGACACCTAGGCTCCCTGCCGTTAGATTGCTTTTAGATACGTGCTAGAGCAATGGTATGTATGGTATGTAATATATTAGGCATGCTAAATCAATCATGGAAGGAAAGTCTTAATCATGGATGGAAAGTCTCAATCACACTAGCACGCATCTAAAAGCAATCCAAAGGTAAGGAGACTAGGTGTCCAGACACCTAGGTGCCCCTGTTATATATATATATATGTGTGTGTGTGTGTGTGTATGTGTGTGTGTATATGTGTGTGTGTGTATGTATGTATGTATGTATGTATGTATGTATGTATGTATGTATGTATGTATGTATGTATGTATGTATGTATGTATGTATGTATGTATGTATGTATGTATGTATGTATGTATGTATGTATGTATGTATGTATGTATGTATGTATACTGTCAAAGATTTAAAAGATTGACTAAATGCATTCTAAAACGATAAGTAAAAAAGAATGGTAGTACTAAATAAAACTAGGCTTTTAAGTGGTCACCTGACTCATTAACTCAAGTGTTCTTTGGTTAAACAGTATACAGAGGATGCGTTGTTTGGCTAAACATGGTTTACAATCATACTGCTATTACTATTTTGAGTTTCGCGTTTTCTGGAAAAAAAAACAAGTGCAGGTGTTTTTTTTCATAAAAATTGGTAATTTTGAGTTTTCGAAGTTTCAGTTTTTTTCCTGGTTGTATTCTCTGCTAACCAGACAGGGTTTTTATATATGGTTAACATTTCAAACTAGTTTAACCAAATTTTATTTTGCTAAAACTTGAATCCAGATAACCCCTAAGGAAAGTACCCAAACCAACTTAAAAATGGGCAGCAAAATAGTATCCAAAATTTCAATGCCTTAAGAATATAAAATGGCATGAATTTTTCAAAGACTCGTGTAAAGGAGCAAAGGACAATTTGTAATATAGACCTCTCAAGTATATATAAAACCAACATGAGCAAATTTAGGATTCCATATGGACTAATGGTACATGTGTGATGTGCCTGAATTTTATACATTTTACATATAATCTTTTCACCATGCACCGCGTACTTACGCTAGAAGTGGGAGTGTGGAGAAATGGTATACTTTAACATTGTGGCATATCCATTCTTAGTCAGCCTCTTGAAAACGAACAATCTCGAGCAGTTTTAGGCTAAACCTGAAACAGAGAAGGATGCATACAGTGCAGATCACATGGAACTCTTTATATACGAATAAGAATAAAACATGTATTATACATGTGTAGATCGTGTGTATACATATAAGGCAACACACACGTACATCATCAAAGCACAAAACAGTAGAACGTACAACACCGAAACATCATGCTCCTAGCTAATAACAGCTCTCATGACGATCGAACAAGGCCGCAGCCTCGCAGAGAAAGATCACAGTTTACATAAGCATACATACACAGAACGTATTTAATGTAGATAATTGTGGCTACACGTACGGATGTAGTCCGCATCACGGCTTGGACTCCGGCTCTGGAAAGTGGAACTCAGGCGCCTTCGGTGGCAGCTCGGCCTTGGGCAATGGTGGCAGTTCATGCTCTGGCACTTCGAGCTTCGGCAACTCCGGCACGGTGGGATGTGCCACTTCGGGCACCTCTGGCACGATCGGGTGTGGCAGCTCAGGCTTTGGCACCTCGGGCACGGCAAGGTGTGGCACTTGGGGCTCTTTTGGCACCTCTGGCACGACCGGGTGTGGCAGTTCAGACTTTGGCTGCTCCGACACGGCAGGGTGCGGCACTTCGGGCTCCTTCGGCGCCTCCGGCACGACTGGATGCGGTAGTTCGGGTTTTGGGAAATCCGGCAGAGTAGGATGTGGCAATTCAGGCTTTGACGCCTCTGGCTCGGCTGGGTGCGGCAGCTCGGGTACGGTGGGGTGCGGCGGCAGTTCAGGCTTTGGCAATTCCGGCACGGCGGGATGTGGCGGGTACTCCTCCTTGGGAGGTGCCATCTCCTCCAGGTATCGTGCCGCACTGCTCATGCTGCTGCACGAGAGCAGCAGCGCACCGAGAAAGAGGAGGGATGCCATGGTGTTCTTGTAGGCCATGTTAAGTTGAGTGGTTTGCACTTCTGATCTATGTGTATCAGTGAGAGAGCTTGTTCTTTGTGATGGCTGGGAGAGAAGACAAGCCTGGTATTTATAGTCCCTAATGGGAGCTTAAGCTAGTGCATGCATTTACAGGAGTACTACATCCTCTCATCGTTTGGTGACTGATAGGTGATCTGCATTTCACGTGGTTGTTTAGGTTGGTCCGTGTGATATCTCTCCTGATCTCTACTTGTCAGTTGTGTATGGTTTAATTTGTTGGGAATATTGAGAAAACAGTGTGGTTGTTGGTGGATGAACTGGCATCGTCTCCTGCTTTGTGGGTACTTGTGTGTGCGACGTATAATGCAGAGTAAATCCGTGCATGTCAAGGACAAACCGCTGAGAAACAGAGTAATACACGGTTCATGCTGATGAAATGTTTGGTTTTGTTCGTACTAAATCGTGGTTGAAAATGTCAAGTGCTGTAAATTTGTTTAGGTGTCTTCCTTTTCATGTTGGCGCGGCCATGTTTTAAACGACCTACGCTAGTTTACGCTTTATATGGTTGGTAGCGTATTAGTTTCTAATGTATTTAAGATAGCGTTTAGATGTGACACCTCGGTTCATATAAAATTAGGCCTATATGTGATCTATATATGTGTGCATAAGGGAGTATGTGGATTAGTCCCATCTTACCTAGCTTGGGAGAAAAGGACCAACATATAAACTAGGGCTTTCAATAGTAGCAACCTCCGATTAACCGTTTTGCGCAAAGTAAGGACAAAAGTGCAAGCGGGTTGCTATATATGTGTGGCTATCCAGAATGAGGTTAGACCAAAGCCGGTTTGAACCCTAAGGCGTTACAAAATGGTATCAGAGCCGACTCTCACGGTTACATGGGTGCGTGTGGGTCATGCGGGTCAGAGGCTTGGGCATATGATGCATGGTGTGTGCGCCAAGAGGGGAGGTTCTGATCATTTGCCCCAGTGCGGGTATGTTAGGTCAACGAGGACGTCAGGTTCTTTGAGAGGGTGTATGTGACACCTTGGTCCATATGAAATTAGGTCCATGTGTGGCCCATGTATGTGTGTATAAGGGAGTATGTGGATTAGTCCCACCTTGCCTAGCTTGGGTGAAGAAGACCAACATATAAACCTAGAGCTTTCAATAGTAGCAACATTCGATTAACCGTTTTGCACGAAACGAGAGCGAAAGTGCAAGCAGGTTGCTACGTGTGCGTGACTTATCCAGATGAGGCTAAGCCTAAGTCGATTTGGACCTTAGGCAGTTACATTAGAAAATTATAGAAACATTTGTTTTGAAACATGAAAGTTATAGAAAACTAGTTGGATGCAAATGTGTTGTTACAAATTGGAAGAAAAAAATCATATCATCTATGTAAGCAAATGACATATCTACATGATAAAGTCAAATCATCATGTTTTTGAAAGTCTCAAAATGGCCAATTTTTTAAATTCCAAGAATTAACAGCAAAAATATCTACACAACCGATAATTTCATATAGTAGCTAGCATCTACGAATAAAAGCATCACTTGCAACAGGAACAAGATGGTCCAGATCTAAGATTTTGTGTTGAGTGATTCTGGAAAGGTGTAACTCATCATTAGACAAAAGTATCTTCTTAAACAAGCATCTTTTCAGCATTAGCAGGAATTCCTTGGCTGTGGAACAAGATGAGCTTGCGATGTTGATCCCTAGATTAGATAGCCTAAATAACAGTACTCTAATACAAAATCCTCCCTTTTGTTTATTCAACAGTTTAGTGTGGCATGCAATTGCTATCTCTAATTCAGCCTCAGTAGGTAAAGAAGAGCAATCTGTTTGCGAATGGTAGCATAGTTGATTAGCACTAAAAAACTAAACTTCCCATAAAAAATGAGAGGACTCCCTGTTGGTGTAAATTATCATCAAGTGATAAGCCATGCCACGAGTAGTCGAAGAGTTGACCACACGAAGTTATCTACCACTATATCAGAGAAAGATTGGTCAGTTCATAGATGATATGCTTATCATCTAATATTCAATCAGATATCATGAGGCAAAAAGAAAATACACAAACCTGATGCGGTGTTGTTTGGTGCATGGCAGTGATCTGCATTTCGGCGGTTTTTTAATTTGGTCTCCGTGTGTGATCTCTCCTGATCTCTGTTTGTGTATGGTTTAATTATATGGGAACATTGAGACTTGAGTGACCTAATCGGTGTACGTGTCTATTGTTGGTTGGTCACTGGAAAACGCAAACTCAGGCCGTGCATGTGTCGAAGAACAAACAGCGGAGAAACAGACTAAGTTGAGCTATGCAGTCCTTGCTGACGAAATGCTAGCTTGGCTTTCCTGGGTAGATCTTCGGTAGGTCAATCGGGTGCCATTTGGGGTGAAAACGGACATTCAAATTATATTCATATTTGTATTTGTAAATAAATATAAATTCAAATATTCTCAAATACGAATCGAATATTGTAACGAATATAAATTCAAATTGAATCCCTACTCAATTTGATCGGATCCGGATATCCTCATAACTTTATATAGTATGAAGACATTAATGACATTTTATCCTCGTACAATCAAGCTTAATAATTCTAATACATTTACTTCACCTAAAGAAACATAAATTCATGTTCAATTCAAAAAATTGTCCAATTAATTAGTCATATTGTAATAAAATATGCATATTGCTTCATCGAATACGAATACAGATATGGATAGCCCCGGATAAAATAACATTTCAGATGGTAAAAATCCATACCATATTCGCATTCATATTTTTTTTATGCGAATACGAATAGGATATAAATTATTAATCGGATAGAAAAATCTATAACATATTCGTATTCTATCGAATATGGTAACTGGATAATACGGATAATTCGTATCCACTTTTCACCCCTAGGTGCCATATGTAATAGTTGATAGCCTCTTAGTTTCATAATTAAATAGATCATTTTTGGGGGGAAATGTAAAAGCATTTTACAGAATTACTATTTGATATGTTATGCCTTTATAGCTAGTTGCACTAACCGTAGTGTATACTACCTCCGTTTTTTTAACTTTTGTTTAGGACATTAACATGCATTGTTTCCAATGCACCCATTTAACCATTACTTTTTCGATTATATGTTAGATAAATTTGTCAAAAATATAATGACATAGAAATACTTTTGATGACAAATTTCTTATTATAATTTTTATGTGACAAATATAAATACTTTTATGTATATATACGGTCAAAGTTTTAAAAGGTTGACTAAATGCATTCTAAAAAGACAAGTAAAAAAAGATGGAAGGAGCAGTACTAAATAAAACTAGGCTTTTTAACTTTTTAAGTGGTCGAGTGGATATTTTCTGACCGTCCGTCCGTCTATTTTAATTCGAATACAATTCGGAGCAAATTTTTGGATATCCGAAGGTTTTGTCGGATACGAAAATGGAGTCGGATTTTTTGTCAGATATGGAAACGGATTCGGAAAAGCATTATCCGACGGATACGGAACTATCCGGGTAATTTTTTTTGGATAGTTACCAGATACGGAAATGGAATTAGATACCTGGCCTCTCCGGATACCGGATACGAAGGCCTCGTGGAATCATTTGCTAAATGTAATAAAGTTAAATGAACTAGTGATGTACTTGACTACTTGATTATGAGCAATTCGTACTTTTGAACCATGTGACATATAGTTAGTTAGTTACTACTTGTTTAACTAGCCTCTATCATTTACTTGTTACATTGTTAGCTAGAATTTACTAGTTGCTTAACTTGTCCTTGTCACCATGTGAAATTTGCTTTTGCACATTATCCGATTAAATATTTGTAACCGAAACTAACCATATTCGAAGCGGTATGTATTCACTCCTTCACTCCGTATTCGTAACCAAAAATATCCGTATTCGTATTAGTATCCGGTACTATCCGTGTCCGACTCCGATTCCAACAAAAATATGGAAAAGAATACAAGATGAGCAATATCCATCTGTATCCACTTCGTTTACACCTTAACTCAAGTGTTATTTGGTTAAACAGTGTACAGAGGACGCGTTGTTTGGCCAAAAATGGTTTTCAGTCATTCTGCTATTTCTATTTTGAGTTTTGCGTTTTCTGATAAACAAGTGCACGTGTTTTTTCATACAAATTGGTAATTTTGAGTTTTCGAACTTTCAGTTTTTTTCTGCTTGTATTCTCTGCTAACCAGACATGGTTTTATATGGTTAAGATTTCAAACTAGTTTAACCAAATTTTATTTTGCTAAAACTTGAATCCAGACAACCCTTAAGGAAAAGTACCCAAACCAACTTAACAATGGACAGCAAAATAGCATCCAATTTTTCGATGCATTAAGAATATAAAATGGCATGAATTTTTCAAAGGCTCGTGTAAAGGAGCAAGGACAATTTGTAATATAGACCCTTTTTTAAACCAAGGGCAGAAGCTCATCCATTCATTTGAAGAAAAAGATAAATACACTGGCTTCAAAGGGACTACACAAAAGACACCAACACCAGCCCCAAACTAAGCGACACCTACACGGAGGAGTTCCAAACTAAAACTCCTACCAAAGCCGCACACAACCAACACCTATGCGATGCACCGGCCGATGCGCTACAGCCACCGACGCGCGACCCGCTGAGACGCACACCGCCGCGTGGTCGAGGCAAGGCCCAGACAGCCGTGCGCACTCCACGCGCAGCCAACTTCTCAAGTGTATACAAAGCCAACATGAGCAAATTTAGGATTCCCTATGGACTAATGGTACACGTGTGATGTGCCTGAATTTTATACATTTTACAAACATTTTTTTTGACCATCCACAGCGGAAGTGGGAGTGGGGAGAATTGGTAAACTTTAACACTGTGGCATATCCATTCTTAGACAGCCTCTTGAAAACGAACAATCTCGAGCAGTTTTAGGCTAAACCCGAAAAATAGAAGGATGCATACAGTGCAGATCACATGGAACTCTATTACTTTATATACGAATATGAATAAAACATGTATAATACATGTGTAGATCGTGTGTATACGTATAAGGCAACACACACGTACATCATCAAAGAACAAAGCAGCAGAACATACAACACCGAAACATCATGCTCCTAGCTAATAACAGCTCTCATGACGATCGAACAAGGTCGCAGCCTCTCAAAGAGATCACAGTTTACATAAGCATGCATACACAGTTACGTACACACAGAACGTATTTAATGTAGATAACTGGGGGCTACACGTACGGATGTAGTCCGCATCATGGCTTGGCCTCTGGCACCGGAAAGTGGAACTCAGGCGCCTTCGGTGGTAGCTCGGCCTTGGGTAATGGTGGCAGTTCATGCTCTGGCACCTCGGGCTTCAGCAACTCTGGCACAGTAGGGTACGGTAATTCAGGCTTCGGCTGCTCCGGTACGGTCGTGTGCCTGAATTTTATACATTTTACATATAATCTTTTCACCATGCACTGCGTACTTACGCTAGTAGTGGGAGTGTGGAGAAATGGTATACTTTAACATTGTGGCATATCCATTCTTAGCCTCTTGAAAACGAACAATCTCGAGCAGTTTTAGGCTTAACCCGAAACAGAGAAGGATGCATATAGTGCAGATCACATGGAACTCTTTACATACGAATACGAATAAAACATGTATTATACATGTGTAGATCGTGTGTATACATATAAGGCAACACACACATACATCATCAAAGCACAAAACAGTAGAACGTACAACACCGAAACATCATGCACCTAGCTAATAACAGCTCTCATGACGATCGAACAAGGTCGCGGCCTCGCAGAGAAAGATCACAGTTTACATAAGCATTCATACACAGAACGTATTTAATGTAGATAATTGTGGCTACACATACGGATGTAGTCCGCATCATGGCTTGGCCTCCGGCTCTGGAAAGTGGAACTCAGGCGCCTTCGGTGGCAGCTCGGCCTTGGGCAATGGTGGCAGTTCATGCTCTGGCACCTCGGGCTTCGGCAAGTCTGGCACGGTGGGATGTGCCACTTCGGGCACCTCTGGCACGATCGGGTGTGGCAGCTCGGGCTTTGGCACCTCGGGCACGGCAAGGTGTGGCACTTGAGGCTCTTTTGGCACCTCCGGCACGACCGGGTGTGGCAGTTCAGGATTTGGCTGCTCCGACACGGCAGGGTGCGGCACTTCAGGCTCCTTCGGCACCTCCGGCACGACTGGATGCGGTAGTTCAGGCTTTGGGAAATCCGGTAGAGTAGGATGTGGCAATTCAGGCTTTGGCACCTCTGGCTCGGCTGGGTGCGGCAGCTCGGGTACGGTGGGGTGCGGCGGCAGTTCAGCCTTTGGCAATTCCGGCACGGCGGGATGCGGCGGGTACTCCTCCTTGGGAGGTGCCGTCTCCTCCAGGTACCGTGCCGCACTGCTCATGCTGCTGCACGAGAGCAGCAGCGCGCCGAGAAAGAGGAGGGAGGACATGGTGTTCTTGTAGGCCATGTTAAGTTGAGTGGTTTGCACTTCTGATCTATGTGTATCAGTGAGAGAGCTTGTTCTTTGTGATGTCTGGGAGAGAAGACAAGCCTGGTATTTATAGTCCCTAATGGAAGCTTAAGCTAGTGCATGCATTTACAGGAGTACTACATCCTCTCAGCGTTTGGTAACTGATAGGTGATCTGCATTTCGCGTGGTTGTTTAAGTTGGTCCGTGTGATATCTCTCCTGATCTCTACTTGTTAGTTGTGTATGGTTTAATTTGTTGGGAATATTGAGAAAACGGTGTGGTGGTTGGTGGATGAACTGGAAACAATATCTCTTGCAAAGCTTCTGCTACAGATTGAAGGGCGGAATCTTATCTTCGGTTTTAGGGCTAGCAGCTGCTGTGCTCTGAGCTCTACTCTTTTGCTTAGACTGAGGGACTAAAGTAAAATATTGCTTTTTGCTATGGTCCGCTGAACTTATCTGTTTCAAACTTAGACCGAAGGCTCGGACCAAATTGGCTTCGGTTTCCTCTCTCTTTCTGCGCTTTTGCTCTGTCTGCGTCGCTTGACCAAAGAACCGAAGGACAGAAAAGGGAGCAGGAGTGCTGTCCTCTGGACCGAAGGGACTGTGTGCAGATCGCTTGCTCTAGGTGCTCTTGATTGCCTTCAAACTGATTTTTCTCTGTACCGAGGAAGAGAACCGCGCCTACTCTTTTCTCTCCTATGCAAAAAACGATGCCACTGGACCTTGCTGTCTGCGTGGCTGCTCTACACAGAAACCTTACCAAAGTTGAAGCCCTCCTTGGTCACCGGCGTTGCTGTGTGCTTGCGCTTCTGGTTCGCGCGGAGCAGGCGACTTGGTGGCACGGAACGAGGACTGAAGAGACACACGACCGAAGGTGCTTGTCTCGCCTGCTTCTTCGCTTTGCCTCGGGTTCCGCTTTTTATCGCCCAACATCGATTTCGGCTCGGAGACGGGAGCGATTTTGCTGCCGAGTGCGCCGAGACGGAGTTGCCGGCACAAGATTTTTTTTCTTCGACTCGGTTCTCACCTGTGCTCGATAATGGCCTATACTCACACATTGCACAAATTAATAAAGAGAACACAGGAAAAAACTTGTCTTGATCATAACTGCGTAGCTAAGTTTTTTGAATTTCTTTATTCTCCTATTTTTACTCTTACAAAATAGATTATATGTCCCCTATTTTTATAGACTAGGGTTTACATAAATACTAAAATTTATCTCTAGCTTGAACATGTAAACTTTGCTTCTAAATTGAATACAACTTTAATTTTTTACAGATTCTATTTAAAATTTACAGATTCTATTTAAATTGAAAGCCAAGATTATCTCTAGCACCTGTTAGCTGCGAGGCTGCACCTACTTCAGACGCCCCGGGGGAGCGTCAGGGCTGTGGAGCTGCAACCCAAGCCTTGGCTAGTGTACGTCATGGACGAGACGACCATCGAGCAGAGTGTCAGGCCGTTCATTTCAGTTTCAGTTTCTGGCTTATTTTTCACTATTTATAAATTTCGCTTTTGTGACCTTTTAAGTTTTTTTACCGATTTTTTTCTCCTATTCGTTTGCGTTGTCCGTGATGAGCTAGCATTTTTTTATTTTTAAATTTTTTTTAAATTTAATTACATCAAATAAGTCACCTTCAGTTACAGTGAAATTTCAACCACTACAGTGTAATTTCAGTCATAACCCACAGTTTTTCAGTCCAACCGAGCGGGGCTGAATCCATGGCCTCATACCTCGTCCGGCTGGTCCGATGATCACCACGACACGGGATCCTCATGGTGCGCTACATCTCTACCGTCAACACCCACCGCGGCCGGAGAGCGTTCGGACGGCCGGAGAAATTCACGGCGGGCGGTCTGCCCAGAAACATGGAGGTGATCGCTTCTGAGGGAACTGTGCCGTAGAAATACATTGCATGTGCGTATCTCAGACGTACCATGTATAGATAGTACGCACCAACACATCCATCAGACAAAAAAACTAACAGAGCTTATCTCCCGACATACTATATACACGTTCACCGAAACATATTCAGGTAGTCAAGTACAAACCTCTTTGGGATCATTTGGCTGGTGATTGGTAACTTCTTCGAGAAAATTGATATTATGCCACTCCTTTGGAGTGGCTTCGATAAAATGCCACTCTGTAGATTGCAATTATTAAAATGCCATCCAATACATGATTAGTTCTATAATTTGCCATTTTAGGGGTTTTAGCCATTTCTTTTTCATTTTTTATTTTTTTCCCCCAAAATTGCATAGGAAATGTCCATAATAACCTTTAGCCATTTCTTTAGAGCTCTCCTCTATCTCTGTGTCTTCTCCATTCCAGCAGACGAGACTCCCAGCAGACTCACATTCCGGAAGTCGCCGCCGCCGCCGCCGCGCCCGCGCGCACGGGCTTCTACGCTGCCTCCTCCTGCTAGGCTTGCCGCCGCGCCGCCACGATTGCTGTACGAGGTTGCGACTAGATAGATTGATCTAGGCACCGAACCATCGGAGGTACGGATTGCTCAAGGATTCATTAGCCGGCATCAAACTCTCATGGTGGCATTCTGAAATGCTGTAGCATAGCTAGGTTCTTGGTCTTAATACTTATTATTATTGGTTTGCAAAAAAAAAAACAAGATCCGAGCTTTCCAACGCAAGTGGAAGAGAGAATTGCAATACTTGGTGATCCACCTTAGTTAACATTTGGTGATGATTTAGGCGTCTCTTTTAAATTTTAATTCCCTGGTAGCTGTATATTTTCCTTCCATTTTGAGTTCTTTTTTAAGAAGAATTTGTTTATTAGACTGTTTGATTAATCGAATTGATAAATTTTGCTGCTTAATATGATTAATACATTTTCTCGCAAAAAAAATCTCGGCTTGTATGGAATTGATACTTTTGTTCCTGCCATGATGCCCCTCATGCTTGCACGGCGGCGGCGGCGGCACCCCGTGGCGGCGCGGCGGCAAGCCCAGCAGGAGGAGGCGGCGGAGAAGCCCGTGCGCGCGGGCGCGGCGGCGGCGGCGACGACTTCCGGCGTAGCCCTCCGGCGGCGGCGACTTCCGGAATGTGAGTCTGCTGGGAGTCTCGTCTGCTGGAATGGAGAAGACACGGAGACAGAGGAGAGCTCTAAAGAAATGGCTAAAGGGTATTATGGATATTTCTTATGCAATTTTGGGGGAAAAAATAAAAAATGAAAAAAAATGGCTAAAACCCCTAAAATGGCAAATTATAGAGCTAATCATGTATTGAATGGCATTTTAACAATTGCAATCTACAGAGTGGCATTTTATCGAAGCCACTCCAAAGAAGTGGCATAATATCAATTTTCTCTAACTTCTTCAGTAGCTCAGCTTGGTGGTAGGTTGATGGTCGAGTGCGCGTTCGTGTAGGTGTTAGGCCACCGGCGCACGGTGAACGCAAAACATCATTGGCTTTTGTCACGAACACCAGCACATAGATAGTGAAAGAGGTGTGAAATATATATATCGGCAAGGTAGTTGCTCGGTTGTGCCAGTCGAGCTGAAAACGATCGCTTGTTTATTGCTGATGTAGCAGGCGCTCTCTTTTCCCGCGGGTTGATAGGCTCGGCGTTACCGGACTTGTGGAAGATGGAGCGTGTGGCACAACCGTACGTCCCATTACCTGCACTCCCGTACGTACGTGCTACAAGCAGATCTCCTACTCCCAAGTTAAGTAGTCAACTATCTACTTCCAAGATAGTACCACCAGCTAGTAGTTTGCAAACAACCACGTTATGTTTTTCTTCTTGAAAGAAACAACCGCATTATCTACTTGTGTCTGTGTTATACAGGCTATTTATCGTCCAAATGTGATTGGACTACATGTATTCCCAGTTGATCAGTATTTTTTTCTTGGCAATCTGTGTGGAAAGTTTGATATTAATTTGTAGAATGATAATACATAAAGCATAGGAATTTAGAAAAACTCCAACTAATTAATCACTCGAAGAAACTTAAACGGAGCTAGCAGTGACCCCTCTGTCCAAAATTATAAGGCATGTTTTTGAATGATCTTATCTATAAATATTGGACGTATTTCATATTTCAATACAAATTAAGTGTGTTGTTTCCTCTATACTTTCAATAAATATATAGTTTTACTTTGTATTCTCTACATACATGTATTATATATAGTGCTTTGAGATAGTAATTAGGGGTATTATAATTATTTTTAATGTCTCCTTAGTCTATGTACAAGACAAAATACATCCTATATTTTTTGACGGAGTGACTTAATACTCTTGAAGTTTTGCATTGATATGTTATCTAGAAACTCTCAGATGAAACTAACTTGAATTCAGGGAGATTAATTAAACAAGCCACTTAATTGTCATGCGCTTCTCTAAATGACCGAAGCATGAATCAACAATTAATGAACTGTGGCAGTTTTCAATCCCGTAGGCCCCTGCAGATACCAGTAACAGCAAGTAGTAGTGACATACCTGCTGGTTTCAGGTTCGGGGAGCTCTGGTCAAATCTGACTACTGAGCAGTTTGCACAGAGAGGAGTAGCTAGTGTTTGGGAAGCAAAGATCCCATTCGCTTTGATTCCATGTTATAACCAACGTTTGTGAAACATGACGAGTTGACGACAACGTAAGTTCTGAAAAGAAAAACATGAAGACAACGTAGGATATCTGTTTGTTCATGCATTCAGTGAATCGATCGATATTATACATGACGATCAAGGAAAGGCGTGACAAACTGATAAATGTACGTGTATACACACACAAATCGTATCCACTTATTAGATAGATATGATCTCACACTAAAAAAACAGAGATGTGAGCTCACAGCAACAATCTCAGCAAGTAAATATATAGATCACGGACGGCATGGCACGCACGTCATCGTGGACACGGATACAAACACCCAAGCATAACATGCATCAATGCATGCATGCCTAACACAAGATATAAAGCAACATGGAGTAGAACAGCATACACAAGGGCCATATCAGTATGCATGTAATACTCAGTTGTTAATCATGGTTTTGGCTCTGCAGGCTCCGGGAGGTGCACATCAGGAATGGCCGGTATCTGGGGCTTCGGCGGCGGATCGACCTTCGGCAGTGGTGGCAGTTCCAGCTTCGGTGGCAGCTCGCCCTCCGGCTTTGGTGGAAGCTCACCATTCGGCAACGACGGCAGCTTGGCCTCCGGCTTGGGTGGAAGCTGACCTGTCGGCAGCTGCGGCTTCGGTGGCTCCTCAGGCTTTGGTGGCAGCTCGGCCTCCGGCTTCGGTGGGAGCTCACCTGTTGGCAGTGGCGGCTGCTCTGGCTTTGGTGGTAGCTCGGCCTCCGGCTTCGGTGGAAGCTCACCTACCGGCAGCGGCGGCCGCTCTGGCTTTGGTGGTAGCTCGGCCTCCGGCTTCGGTGGAAGCTCACCTGCCGGCAGCGGCGGCAACTCTGGCTTTGGTGGCATCTCATCAGGCTTCGGCAGTGGCAACTCTGGCTTTGGTGGCACATCGGGTTTGGGCAATGGTGGAAGATCGGGCTTCGGTGGCGCATCGGGTTTGAGCAATGGCGGAAGATCCGGCTGCGGTGGCACATCGGGTTTGGGCAACGGCGGAAGATCGTGCTGCGGTGGCACATCGGGTTTGGGCAGTGGTGGCAAATCGGGCTTTGGGAGGTCATGCGGTGCCGGCGGGTGCTCCTCCTTGGGCGGAGCCATCTCCTCCAGGTTCCGCGCCGCATTGCTCATGCCGCTGCACGAGAGCAGAAGCGCGACAAGGAAGACAAGGGAGGCCTTGGTGATCTTGGAAGCCATGGCTTACAACTCAGAAGAGTTCTTTGTGCTGGGTGAGGAGAAGGGAAGGCGAGGTGAGGCATTTATAGGAACCAAGGGCTCATCAGAGCAGGGAAACTCTATCGGCGGCCAAAATTTATCGGAGAATAGTGATAAGGCCGAAAAACACCAGTTATCAGTTATTTCAGTTTTTTGCCGAAATTTTTGAAATGATATTTGAATTACAAATTTTGTATCAGCCAAAATCAACTAAAAATGGCCCCCTTTTTTGAAATTTCACCGTTACTAGTTCTTTTGGTTTTTTCGATGAATTTTTTAAAATTTTAGCAAAATTTAAATGTATTTGAAATTTTTGGCCGATACACTTTTTACCATGCTAACATCGATTTTCACCGATAACCGCCGAAATTTCGACGATACAATTTCCCTGCATCGGAGTCGATGGCAAGGTGGTTACTTGAGTGGCGGGCAGTCCACATTCGTGTTCTTGTGACATCAGTGTACTTCTAGTACTTGTCCGTGTGATTGCTCGGGTTGGAAATTGCTAAGCGAGATCCATTGTCAGGTTCGTTAGCTACGCGGTCACCGTGCCGTGCATTGTTAGATGAAAGCCGCAAGTAATATTAGGTGCACAAGAGAGAAATGAAACATGCATGTGTTACTTTCACAAGGTCTAAGATCTGCACTCAAATAGTTGCAAGCGTAAAAAGTGGATTATGGCGGGCCTCGTGTACTTTTCTGTATATGACGTGCAATCGAGTCATTGCCCCGGGATGACGATGGCACCTTGCTTGGATGAGACGACGTTCTTTGAGTCGGCGCCTAAAGTCAGAGAAATTTGTATCGCCGAATTTCGTTGGTAACCGACGTGATGGTAAAATTTTATACTAGGCAAAAAAATTTGGATTCATCAAAATTCATCTAAAAATTAAAAAAATGAAAAATTCACGACATCCAATCGAGCAATCGAGCAAGTCGAGATGGCTTAGAAGAGAGAATATGATATACCACCGACCATCTACGGAGTCATGTTCTGTAATGCAAACATTTTCAACGTATGTACATGGATGATCGCGCAAACTTAGAAGCTACAGCACTATTTGTAAAGCTTAGTTATTCTGGTTTTCGCCCTCCAACGTAGAAAAGAAGCTACACCTTAGGAGTTCTCCACATTGGAGAATTGGGGATACTCTGTTCGCTCATATATAGAAACGCAAGACTAGCTAAGTAGCGCTTTTGAAGCTCGGCATAGTGGGTTGCAGTGGCGGATTCAGAATTTTTAGGATGGATATTCGAATTTCGAAACTTAAATTGCTCGAATACATCAATACCGTAACGCACCGTCCTTCCCCAAAACACCGATACGTATATGTAAATATAATAAAAATGCATAAATTACAGAAATTAATTATTTCTTATGAGGAAATGGGTAACATAAGGCGAACATAATTATATGAATTAAACAACAAATTATAGAGATAAATGAGAGTTGTATATATTTTTGATCTTGCCTTTCTTTGCTATTTCCCCATCAGCAAAAACTGTCCATCTAAGATGAAATTGTATGTTCCTTAAATGGAGCAAAACAGACTAAGAAATTAAATAAGTGGAGTGGGGTAGAGCACACCTAAATATGAAGAGAGGACGATGACAATAAGTTGGAGGTGCTACTTACTTCCCAATACCACGCTCTCTCCCGGCTACCGCGCTGCTCCCTTCCTGTCGCCCACTCCCTACCTTCGTGTTCGTTGTGCCACTGCCTGCTTGCCCGCGACACCTCTCTGCTCGCGCACGTTGCCACACGCTCACCTTGCACCACGCACCGTCACACACATGATTATTGTCACATCATGGCACCACGTCCGCGTCTGCCAGTCGTCACACGCCTCTAGCCTGCACCTCCGCCCGCTCGCCACTCGAAGGCCGAAGCCGCCTCCCACACAGACAGCTACAAGATGATAAATAGAACAAATGTTAAGATTTTATTTATATCTTTACCTCTTTGAACGTGAGAAGAGTTGAGGTGGAAAGAAAAATAGGCCTAATGTATTATATAGACTGCGTCGCCGTCCAGCACCATCACCTCCTGACCTCGCCGGCCCACGCTACCGCTGCCCGGCCTCGCACGACCCACGCGCCTCCTCCCAGCCTTGTCCGGCCCGCACCGTTGCCGCCTGGCCTTGTCTGGCCCATGCACCTCCAGCCACGCCGCCGCCAGGCTTCCGCCGACTGGCCAAAAGGCCAAAGAAGAAAGAGAGATGGAACCTGATTGGGAAAAAAAAAGTCTACGCACGGAGGAAAAACAGGCCCCCTCTTTATTAGCCCTCAAGCCTATATTAGAAAGCTAATTAGGGTTTGCCATTTTTTGTGGCCCCTTCCAAAGAAATCAGGGCGCTACATAGGGGTGGAAAAATAACTTGAAGCTCGTGGCTCGGCTCGAGCTCGTGAAATTTCGAGCCGAGCCGAGCCTTCTTTATAGCTCGCAAAAATTTCGAGCCAAGCTCGAGCTGCTCGTGAGCTGGCTCGCGAGCTATTTTGGCTCGTTTGTCAGCCCAGCGGCTCGCGAATCTCGTCTCCCCACTCAGCCACTCCCCACTCGCATCGCGATTCGCGTCTCCCGTCCGCCCCCCACTCATGAATCCCCTCCCCACTCGCGTTCTCCCCCGTCTCCCCACTCCTGTTCTGCTGCCTCCCCACTCGCGTCGCGTCTCCCATCTCTTGTCGGCGTCGGGGTTCTACTGCTCCCCCCGGCAGTGCGCTCTCCCCGTCGCCGTGCGCTACCGCTCCCCCACCCCCAGTGCCGTCGGCGCTCTCCCCCGCCGTCGATCTGTCTTCCCCCGCCGCCGATCTATTTTCCACCACCCCCGGGTGCCGCCTCTCCCCCACCCCATCCACTGCGTCGCTCCCGTCGTCGGTCGCCCACCGCGCCGATGTGTGCTTCCCCTTCCCCCCTCCCAACGTGTGCTGCTCACCGGCTCCCCCCTCCGTCTCCGTGTGCTTCTCGCCCCCCGGTGCCGTGTGCTCCCCCCGCGGCAGATCTCCCCGCCCGGCGCTCGCCGCCAGCAGATCTCCCCGCCCGGCGCCCGCAGCCAGCAGATCTCCCCGCCCGGCGCCCGCCGCCAGCAGATCTCCCCGCCCGGTCGGTCTCGTCCCCATGGCGTCGAAGTGGATCCTCAAGGAGCTTGCAGAAGGATCCCCCCACCTCCTGCAGCGCCAGTAATTGCATCAAGATGCCTTACCACTTCCTCTCTTCTTGTTACTTCTTGGCTTCTTGCCCCAACTTTATGTTATGTATGTATATGTGTGATGTGTGGTTTTCTTGGGACGACGCTAGATCTATCGATTGATTGGGAAGAATCCTTACCTAGGTACTGATCATCGTCTTGTACATCTTGCTGCGGTGAATGATTCTTGGAGATTTAAGTATAAAAACTGGGAGAAATTACAGTGCTTGGTAAGTATCTGAAGGGGAGGGCTCGCGAGCCATTCGAGCCGGCTCGAGCCAGAAAATGAGCCAAGCCGAGCTAGGCTTTTAGCTCGTTTTCTGAACGAGCCGAGCCGAACCAAGCCGTAGCTCTGAACGAGCTTAGCCGAGCCTGGCTCGAGCCGGCTCATTTCCACCCCTAGCGCTACACACTGTTAACGTTCGACAAGCTGTGGATGCAACTGCAGGGGTGTGTTAGCATGTGTAGTATGTGTACCATGCATGGCAATGTGTTATCTTGATTTGACATTCTTTGATAGTGTTTCTTTCCTTCAGTCTTGTATAGTTGGAAACCTATATGTACACTGTACACTGTATGTATTGAATCGATGGAATGACATCACCGTGTGGCTCATTCCCAAACTCGCAAACCACAACTAAGGGCCTGTTTGGAACAGAGGAATTTCACAGGAATTTTGCAGGAATTTTGCAGGAAACAGTTCAATTCCCGCAGGAATCGGGAAAAATTCCCGCATTCCAAACAGGGCCTAAACAAGCATCACGGACACGAGCAACGGTTCATACAATACATGTACGAGCGGACAACGCAGGCGACAAGTCCACAACACAACGTAACCCGTATGCACGAGTACATGGCACCAATCGAGCAAGCAGCTAGCTTGCGTTGTTGGATGCGGTCCTGGTCATGCATCATGGCTTAGCCTCTGGCCCTGGGAAGTGGAACTCGGGAATGCTGGGCATCTCGGGCTTCGGCGGCAGGTCAACATCCGGGAACGGCGGCGGCTCGGGCTGAGGCGGCAGGCGCACTTCCGGGAACGGCGGCAGCTCGGGCTTAGGCAACGGTGGCAAGCAGCTCGTGATCCGGCAGCTCCGGCACGGTCAGGTGCGGCGGATACTCCTCTCCCTTGGGGCGGGGCCGGCCGGCTCCTCCAGGTTTCTCGCCGCGCTGCTCGTCACGGCGCATGAGAGGAGCAGCGCAAGAAGGAACGCAAGGGAGGAGACGGTGGTTTTTGAAGCCATGCTGGACGTACGTCTAGTCGTCTATACAGCTAGCAAGGTGGTTTGGACGTGTGTGAGAAAGCAAGTGTCGTGTGGTACTTATAGGTTGCAAAGCTTGTTGCATGTCAGCGTGTTGTGAGGGTCCGGCGCTTTTGAACAAGGTTGGTCATCTGCACGTATGTTTATATCTAGTTTGTTTGGATGTTCCTGTGTGCACTTTCGATTTGCAGGTACGTCTGCTTAAGATTTGGGTGAGAAAAGAGTTGTCTGGCTGGTGAGCACACCGTGCATACATCGTATGCAGGACAGGTCACCAACTCGTCGAAAGAATACGATCATCGACAGGACATTCTATTCGGTTCGAAAATCAAAATCGAGCTAATTTACCAAAGAAAGATGAATACTGAATAGGAACAATCATGCTTAATTTCTTAAATATGCCCAACGCTCTTTTTCTTTTTGTTTTTTGTCATATTCTGTGCACAATAAAATACGCGTATGGGGTGATATACGATGATTCAATCCATTATCACTATCAACCAAGGCGGGCACTCATATCGTTACAGTAACACCAACATCAAGTGCTAACAGCCTAACAATTACGTCAGGACTATAATTCATGGTCTTGTGATAATATATTGATTTTGGAGTCAATTTCACCGAATAAAGTAACGATAAACAAAAAAAATTGATTAGCAAAATGTGGTAATCCCTAGTGTGGATTTTACGCATATGGGCATGCACCACTGGTAGCAAACTCTCATGTAAAATCTTGATCTGACGAAGGTTGCACACGTCTCCAACCATAATTAACATGGTTTGGATTTTTAGGGGTGTCTTGTAACACGGTTTGGATTTTAGGGGTGTCTTGTTAACCAATACAATCTGTGCAAGTGAACAACAGTTAGCTACAAAGAAACAAGGGTAAAACCAAGTCTTAACTATTTAAAATAAAATAAATAGAAGTCAATTGGGATATTTAAAACAAAATTGAAAAATGAGAGAAGTTAAAACCTCGATAGCACGAGCAAAAGAAACATGAGGTAAATCTTCATCACACTATTTCAATCCCTGATGAGATACACAGCTTGGAATCAGCTCCACCACTGATCACACTGTCCCCTTTCCACCAGTCGGCACATAAAACCTACAATCCCAAAGTTACATGAGCACTTCATTTTTCCCCCTGAAACATGGACAAAGTAACACTAAAAAAACAGTACCTTATCTTCGTGTGAATCCACAGAAACCAGTGGCCACTGCAACAGGAGCAAATTCATTAATGACATTTTTATGCAACAATATGAGAAAAAGAGTGCTAATGAGGAAGGAAACGAGATTATTAGAATCTTACTGCTGTTCTTAGATCCCACAACATCACTTTCCCATCAAATGAAGATGAAATCAAATGAAACCAGGAACTTGGATGCCATTTGCAAGCAGTAATCCAGCTTGAGTGAGAGGAGAACTGAAAAATAGGAGCTAGAGTTCCTGTTTGAGGAAAAACATATGAGCTAGCTTGAATGCAGTCCACGAAAGATAATTACAAACACAAATTTTTATATATTTACCAGGTTTGCGAGGGTCCCATACCCTCAAGACAGGGTCAGAACCACCAGCAGCAATCAGTGAAGAGCTCTCACCACCACAATCCAAGCAATTCAAGGCCTTCCCACAAACCTATGGAAAAGGTTTGGACATCAATGTAACAAGATGGGATCGGTTATGAAAGAGAACAAGAGAGTTGCACTAGCTATATGACAAAAAAAAACCCTGGGCGGTGCAGAGTTTAGTAGTTAAAGAATGAATAGGGACTTCCTTATTCGTAGTTTGCAAGAAGCAAAATTGAGAGAATCAGCACTAAATTGTGCAGATGCCAATCATTAGCATAAAAATGCTGTTTCCTTCTGCTATGCTAGCATTAAAAAAGCATACTGTTCATGCATCTTTTTGCAACATAGATTTTTTTCAAGCTAGAACGGAAACCCCCGGCTTCATGTATTGAAAACAAATAAATAAGTGTTCACTGCATATAGATATAGTTTGCATACCACATTCCATGTATCTTTCCGTGTCTGAACATCCCACTGCCGAACAGAATGATCCCAAGATGCCGAATATATTGTTTGCTGCTCAGGCCAGGCAACAGCAGAAACACATTGTGTATGTCCCAGAAGAGTTGAAGTGGCTGAACCCTGGAGTACAAAAGGATCAAAATTGTGAGATCAGCAGGATTTATCATGAGTTCAAAGTAACAAATAACATGAACTTCATAATAACAGAAAGTGTCAGCTTTCTTTCATCTCCCCCAAAATCATGGTAGTCAGTACACATTAAAAATTATCATAGAACAGGGATTCGAAAACCAATACCTGGCCCAATTTCCAACCAATAACTTCAATCAATTGGTCTAGTCCCAGATAGAGCACCATGGAACCAAACCATTTTTCACTTTGCTAAGTATTCATACTCTTTATCACAGTAGCTCCTCACCCCAAGGGAGGAAAACACCAACACACGCGAAAATGCAGTGAAAAAAAACTTGAATTTCTAACTCAATCAACAGATTAAGGAATAAGTCTACTTTACATCCCTGAACTCTTATGGGCGTCTAAGTTTAGTTTCAATCTAGAAGTGCAAAACCAGATGTTTAACACCCCCCCCCCCCCCCCCAACAAAAAAAAACTATCAAAGCTGTCTACTTTTCACCCCTAAAGCAGTTTTCAGTAGTGGTTTTGCCAAGTAGACACCACATCACTAGTTTTCGGCTGACATAGCAGCCCACTCATCCACGACGTCCACATCACCACAAATCTCTCTTCTAGTCCCTCTCCTCCCACCCCCCGCTATTATTTTTATTTGCTCCAGCACATGAGCCCGCCCTTCGCATCCACCTCCACCGCGCACGCGTGGCGGCACCCAACCGCCATGAAGACGGCCCTGGTGGGCGATGGCACGGGCGCCGTCATGCCGCCGAAGTAGCACATGGCGGAGTCGTTGCTGGCAACGACGACGCAGAGAAGTCCTCGGCGAGGGTGATGCAGGAAAAATCAAGGCCTTTGGGGAGGGGGGAGCTGCGGCCATTCTCAGCAGGTGGGGTCGTGGGTGTCGGAGAGGGCACAAACATGGGGCCGCCAGTGGCCATCGCATGGAGGGAGGGGCCCTAGTAGAGGCTGTTAGACAGGCTTATGGGCTTAGCTATTGGACTTATGGCCTTGGGCCCATAAGCTCCTAGTCTGAATTCTGTTAGGGTTTTCCAGGGATTCTGTTAGGGTTTCCAGGCTGGTTGTTACACCTAACCCTAGACTCCCTTGCCTATTTATTCACTGTGTATTGTTGTTTCTCAAATCAATATATACATAAATTCCAGTGCTACACTCTTACATGGTATCAGAGGGTCGATCCTTTCCCTCCGGTCAATCTCGACCGTCCATTCCTGCCCAACCCTAGCTTCTTCTTTTCCCAGGCGGCATGCCGGGCGACCCGCCGCCGACCTCTTCCCCTGCTGCCCTCGCTGATGTCGATCCGTTGCCGACTGGAGACGCCGCCAGCGCTGGAGGTGCCGCCGCCACGGTCCGCGATGCGCGCCTTGCTGCCGCCGCCACGGTCCGCGCCACCGCTCTCACGCGGGCCGAAGCCGCTGAGCGCGAGGCCGCCATCGCCGCCCAAGAACACGCGGCCGCCGCTGATCAGGAGCGTGCTGCCCTCGCACGCGCAGCCCGTGAGCGCGCCGCTGCTACTGGGGACGACGACTCCGACGCCGAGTCCGTCCGCGAGGCCCCTCCCCTTCACGACGCCCTTCTCCTTCATGAAGTCGCCGCCATCGCCAATCTTCATGCTCAAGCCGTCGGCGTCCAGAACATCCGGTCGCTGGTTCCTCTCGTCCTCGACCTCACCTCCGGCCACTACACACGGTGGCGCGAGCTCTTCCTCCTCGCTCTTGGGAAATACTCCCTCGAGGACCATGTGCTCAACGATGCTCCCAACCTGACCCTTCCCGATTGGATCCGCATGGACTGCGTCGTCAAATCCTGGATCCTCGGCACCCTCTCCACCGAGCTCGTCGAGACCGTGCTGGAGCGCCGGGCCACCGCGCGCGTCACCTGGCTCGCCGTCGAGACCCAATTCCTCGGCAACCGGGAGTCGCGTGTCCTCTACCTCGACGCCGAGTTCCGCACCTTCGTCCAAGGAGATCTCTCTATTGCTGATTACTGCCGCCGTTTCAAGAGCATGGCCGATGCCCTCACCGATCTCGGGGAGCTCGTCGCCGACCGGACTCTCGTCCTCCATGTCATTCGCGGCCTCAATGAGAAGTTCGCTGCCATTGGCCTACACCTTCAACGGAGCAGACCTTTCCCCTCCTTCCTTGAGGCCCGTGCTGATCTCCTTCTGGAAGAACTCCACATCGCAAATCGCAAGTCTACATCGGCCACCGCTCTGCTCTCCTCCGGCGTCTCGTCTGCAGCGACACCCACCAACCGCTCCTCTGCTTCCAGCAGCTCCGGCGAAAGCAACGGAGGCGGCGGCGGGGGCGGGGGCGGTGGCCCCTCCCACTCCCGTGGTCGGCGCGGCAAGCGCTTCGGCCGAGCTGGCCAGCACGGTGGCGCAGGCGGAACCGGCCCTCCAGGAGCGCCCAAACCCGGTGGCTGGCCCAGCTTCTACAACCCCTGGACAGGTACTATCCAGATGTGGCCCGGCTCCCATCCTCCTCTTGCTCCTCCGCAGGGACGTGTCTCCGGGCCGGCCGTGTCTTCCCAGGCTCCGGCGAGACCTCCGCAACCCCATGCTCTGCTGGCTGCCCAGAACCAGTGGGTTCTTCCCGGCCAGACCGCTGGGCTCCTTGGCGGTCTTCCTACCGGCCAAGCTGGATTCTACGGAGGTACTCCCGCCGGCCAGACAGGACTCTACGAAGGTTCTCCCGCCGGCCCAGCGCCTGGGAGCTACGCCGCTACTCCCTGGGACCAGCACAGCCTTGCGGGTGCCTTCTCCACCATGACGCTCACCCCCCCCCCCCCCTGGGCAACCCGAGTGGTTCTTCGACACCGGAGCTACCTCCCACATGACCTCTGATCCGGGTATCCTCTCTCACTCCTCAGCCCTTCGGTCCTCCACTCCCTCTTCCATTGTGGTCGGTAACGGCTCTTTACTCCCTGTTATCTCCACCGGCACAGCCGATCTTCTTCATGGTTCGCTTCGCCTTCATAATGTCCTTGTTGCTCCCACACTTATTAAAAATCTCATTTCTGTTCGTCAGTTTACATCTGATAATAACTGTTCGATTGAATTTGATCCCGCTGGCTGTTCTGTGAAGGATCTTCGGTCTCAGAACGTGATCATCAGGTGCAATAGCTCCGGTCCGCTCTACCCCCTACATCTTCCTGCAGCCGAGTCTCTTCCCGCCGCTTCCTCTGCTCCGCTTTGGCATCGTCGTCTTGGTCATCCCAGTCATGAAGTCTTGTCTAAGTTAGCGAGTTCTTCTGTCATTCCCTCATGTAATAAAACTGCAGGTCCTCAAATTTGTCATGCATGTCAACTGGGTCGTCATGTTCGTCTCCCTTTTCATGTGTCCACGTCCCGTGCTTCCAAAAAGTTTGAGCTTATACACTGTGACCTTTGGACATCACCTGTTGATAGTGTTTCTGGTTATAAGTATTACTTGGTCATTCTCGACGACTACTCACATCATCTGTGGACTTTTCCTCTTCGATTCAAGTCTGACACCTTTTCGACTCTCGCTAACTTCTCGCTTGTTTCCACTCAGTTCGGTGTCACCATTAAGGCAATCCAGTGCGACAACAGCCGCGAGTTTGACAACTCCAGCACCCGCACGTTCTTCCTCACCCGCGGTGTACACCTCCGCATGTCTTGCCCCTACACCTCCCAGCAGAATGGCAAAGCTGAGCGTATCATTCGTTCCATTAACAATGTCATTCGCTCACTTTTATTTCAGGCTTCTATGCCACCATCCTACTGGGTCGAGGCTTTGACCACTGCCACTCACCTCCTCAACATTCTTCCCACCAAGACGCTGAACTTCTCCACACCTCACTATGCACTCTTTGAGTCTTCACCCTCCTATGATCATCTTCGCATTTTTGGGTGCACATGCTACCCAAATCTTGCCTCAACAGCCTCCCACAAACTCACTCCTCGCTCCGCCTTATGCACCTTCCTTGGCTACTCCGCCCACCAAAAGGGATACCGGTGTCTCGACATGACCTCCAATCGAGTCTACCTCTCCCGTCATGTCATCTTCGATGAAACTTCCTTTCCCTTTGCCGATCTTCCTTCCACCCCCTCCACGGCAGACTTGAGTTTCTGGATGACTACACTAATCCCGTGCCGACTCCCATTTAGAGATGGCAATGGGTACCCGAAACCCGATACCCGGTGGGTTTTTACTCTATTAGGGCATGGGTCTGAGTCAATTTCCTAACCCATGGGTCTCTTAATGGGCAAAAAGCCCAACCCATCGGGTCTGCCGGGTTCGGGTTCGTTCCTGTAGTACCCAAACCCGTAAACCCATGGGTAATATAAACCCGATCCATAGGAGTTATAAACCCAGGCTCCCAGCCTTCCAGGCAAACCAGCCCAGCCCATAGCCCATTAGTCATTTAGCCCCAAGTCCCCAAATCCAATGCGGCAATGCCCCATTACCCATACGGCTAACCCTAGCTAGCACTCGGTCACGGTCACTACTCACTCCTCCCCAGTCCCCACCCCAATTCAACAGCCGCCGCAGCGGCGCATCTGGCGCTCCGCGCTCGGTCTCCGGCAGTCTCCACGCTCGCCCTCCTGTCCCGTGGCTCCCGCTCCTGCTCCCGCCACTCGCCCTCGCCTCGCCTTCCAGTTCAGCTCGCCGCCCCCACGCCGCAGCCAACGCGCATCGCAGCAGGAGGCCCTTGGCCATGGCGTTGCCCTCCAGCTCCAACGAAGATGGCCGGTGAACTTCTTCCTCCTCTCCATTAACCATTGTTGCAGCTCGCATTACTAAACCCACGGGCGACCCGTGGGTACCCGTTAACCCAGTGGGCATGGGTCTGGGCAAAAATCTGCACCCGTCACGGGTATAGGTTTTTTAGCGGGCACGTCCAACTTTCATGGGCACGGGTTTGGGATAGCAAAACCCAGCGGGTTTGTGCCCGTTGCCATCTCTACTCCCATTGGACCGTCGTGCACTTCTTTGTCTGCAGGTCTTCCCACAGCAACTCCTCCCGCGCGCCTGGCCGATGCGTGCTGACGTCTCCGCGCGCGTGCCACGCGCGGCCCCGGACGATGCCGCACCCGCCACTCTGCTGTGCGCGGCCGTCGACGACACTGCACCGCCAACCCTGCCGCACACACCGATGGAGGTCGATGCCGTGAGCAGGGCGCCTCCCTCTCCGGCACTGCCATGTGCGGCAGCCCCTCCACCCGCATTGCCACATGCGGCCCCCGCCAGACGCATCATTCGCCATGTCTACACCCGGCGTGCGAAGGTGGATCCTCCACCCTCTGCCCCGGTGCACTCCCCGGCACCTCTTGCCCCGGCTGCACCGTCCTCCCTGACGCCCCTTCCCCCGGGTGCAGTGCCGGTGCCTCCCGTGCTCAATCAGCACCCGATGACGACGCGCGGCAAGTCCGGCTTTCGGCTACCCGCTCTCTACCACGTCCTGCAGTTGTCACCTGTCCCTCGGACTTACCGCGCCGCCCTCACCGATCCAAATTGGCGGACTGCTATGGAAGAAGAATATGCGGCCCTCTTGCAAAACCGCACCTGGGACTTGGTTCCTCGCCCAAGCAAGGCAAATGTCGTTTCTGGTAAATGGATCTTCAAGCACAAGCTCAAGGCAGATAGTTCTCTCGAGCGCTACAAAGCCCGTTGGGTGCTCCGTGGTTTTACTCAGCGCCCGGGAGTGGATTTCGCCGAGACTTTTAGTCCCGTTGTGAAACCGGCAACCGTGCGGACAGTGCTGGCTCTTGCCCTCTCCAGGAAGTGGCCGATCCATCAACTTGATGTGAAGAACGCCTTCCTTCACGGGACCTTGTCTGAGACAGTTTATTGTTCACAGCCATCAGGATTCGAGGATTCTACTCATCCGGAGTTTGTCTGCCGCCTGAACAAATCACTATATGGTCTCAAGCAAGCTCCTCGTGCTTGGTACAGTCGGTTTGCTTCATATCTCCTATCTCTTGGGTTTATTGAGGCCAATTCTGACACCTCCCTGTTTGTGTACCACCGCGGCACTGAGATGGTCTACCTGCTTCTTTATGTTGATGACATCGTTCTCACCGCCTCATCTGCCGAGCTCCTCCGTCGCATCATCTCTGCATTGCAGCAAGAGTTTTCTATGAAGGACCTTGGTGAGCTTCATCACTTCTTGGGAATGCATGTACAGAAGAGTCATGATGGTCTTCTTCTCTCACAACGACAGTATATGCTGGACATCCTGGAGCGTGCAGGCATGGCAGATTGCAAGCCATGCACCACCCCTGTTGACACCAATCCAAAGGTGTCAGCCTCAGCCGGTGACCCTGTCAGTGATCCCAGCGATTTCCGCAGCTTAGCCGGGGCCCTGCAGTATCTCACATTCACCAGGCCGGACATCTCCTATGCAGTTCAGCAGGTGTCTTCATATGCACGACCCTCGCGAGCCCCACCTTGCTGCTCTCAAACGGATTCTTCGGTATGCTCGTGGCACTCTCCATCTGGGCCTCCTTATTCAGCCCTCCTCGCAGTCTGATCTCGTGGTTTACTCTGATGCTGACTGGGCCGGTTGCCCGGACACGCGCAAGTCCACCTCGGGCTATGCCGTGTTTCTCGGAGACAACCTTGTTTCCTGGTCCTCCAAGCGTCAGAACACGGTGTCACGCTCTAGCGCAGAGGCTGAGTATCGCGGTGTGGCCAATGCTGTTGCCGAGGCATCCTGGTTACGCCACCTTCTGTTGGAATTGCATACCCCTCTCCAGCAGGCTACCTTGGTGTATTGCGACAACATCAGTTCAGTCTACTTGTCCTCCAACCCAGTCCAGCATCAGCGCACCAAGCACATTGAGATTGACCTTCACTTCGTCCGCGAGAAAGTGGCTCTTGGCGATGTTCGAGTACTGCATGTACCCACTACTTCACAGTATGCCGACATCTTCACCAAGGGTCTTCCTTCATCGGTTTTTAGTGAGTTTCGGTCCAGTCTTAACGTCCGAGGTGTGGACACTCCGACTGCGGGGGGGTGTTAGACAGGCTTATGGGCTTAGCTATTGGACTTATGGCCTTGGGCCCATAAGCTCCTAGTCTGAATTTTGTTAGGGTTTTCCAGGGATTCTGTTAGGGTTTCCAGGCTGGTTGTTACACCTAACCCTAGACTCCCTTGCCTATTTATTCACTGTGTATTGCTGTTTCTCAAATCAATATATACATAAATTCCAGTGCTACACTCTTACAGAGGCGGCATTTGATGGCGCAGGAGCGGTCGACGGCAACCTCCTCAGAGAAGGACCACCACCGCATGGCAGTGTGGGCCCCGGTGGGGGCCATGAGACCGCAAAGGAAGTCAATGCTAGTGGCAATGGCGTTGTAGGGGACGTTGACGGAGGTGTAGGACATGTACTCGTTGTCAAGCAATGAGGTGCAATGGAGCTTGGAGCTACTGCTCCCGTTCCCGAAGGAGGCATCGTCGAAGGATCCTTGGGGGATGACGAGGGCGCAGACGAGGGTGGAATCAGCGGCGTGGGAGATGGCGACTGTGGAGAACTACCGCGACACCGAGCACAAGGTAGCGACGGCAAGGATGGAGATGACGAGGAGAGCTATTCTCACAAGGGCATGGCAAGACATTGGCATTGGGAGGGGGAAGACAACATCGATGGAGTTGTTTTCTTAATTTCTATGTCGTTGTCTTTGCTTTTCATGGTTGTTGCCCTCCGATTCCAACAAAGTAAATCTTCTCGCTAAGGAGCTGCATGATAGAGAAAAGTGAGGAGATTGGAACCATCCGTAGCCGACACGGATGGATCAGCTGCAACAGTGGTCCACATGACGCGATAGCCGCCATGGGCGCGGTAGCTCCTGGGCATGGTGAAAGGAGTCCACCAGTGGAAGAGATTGGCCTACGTTTCAATGGATGAAGATTTGGGGCTTGGTGGGATCTTGCCGGACTTGGAGAAGATGATGACGAGGTGGCAGCGTTTGCTGCATAGGTAGAGATATGGATGGGAGAGAAGAAGAATGTAGGCGCTGAGCAGGAAGATGAAGATGCAAAGGAGTGTTCGTGCCAAGAATGAGAGACGAGGAAGGGAGAGAAGAAAATGGAGCATGACATGTGGGTCCCAGCTTTTTTTTTTTGGCTTCATTGGCTGATTCTGCTGACAGGTTGCTATGTCATCTAAAACCGGCTCGGTATCAAAAATGCCATGTCTGTGCCACGTCACCTGAAAACCGGATTGGAATGGTCTCGAGGGGGTAAAGTGAACACTTTTAATAGTTGAGGGGGCCTATTGCCCAGTTTTACAGTTTGAGGTTGAAACTTAGATGGCCGTAAGAGTTCGGGAGTAAAGTAGACTTATTCCACAGATTAATAGTCTTTACAGCCTTGGCACTATGCTTATAAGACCCAAGAATTTGGATTAGAAAGTAACAAGTACCTCTAACTGAGACTCTTCGGGTCCAGATGAATCAGAATCCATCCTTCTCTTCTTCACCGAGACAGTGTCACCATCTTCTTCAGACCCTTCGACCGCCCACAGCTTGATGGTGCTATCCCAGGAACCAGAACATATCTAGGTACCAAAACAAAGGTTAAAAGGAACTGAGGATAAAATGAGTATCATATAGCATTGCTGTGGAAGAACAAATCAAGTGATCATTACCATATCTCTGGATGGATCTACAGCAATACTTTGAACAGATGATGTGTGCCCAGGAAGAATTTTGTAAGCTCCAATCCGCTTCGGGTAGCCCATAGTGACTGATGTATCAAACTTCAGGAGTGCACAACATTACGCAAAATCATAAGAAAAATATTACAATGTAAATAAACAAGTCTTGGAAATAAAAGCAAAAAAAAGTATCTTTACCTTGAATAGGCGCAATGACCTATCCTTTGAGCCAGTCACTACATGCAAATTGCCTTCAGTTTCAATTCCTGGAATAATATTATTCAAGTTAGTGGCTTAAAAATAGACGTACCTTGACATTGTGGCAATGATGAAAAAATAATGAGCAAAAGGAATGCCCTCATAGCATTAATAGACAAATATTAAATATTTTGAGCAAGCTAACCTTTATTAATGAAGCTGGAAGAAGTAATTGCACCACTGTGCCCCTCCAAAACTTGAGTACATACAGCTGCATCTTTCCAAATTCTATGCAAGAAATGAAACTAAAAGGGTAAGCAATACAACAATTCTACATACTTTTCGTGTAACAATTGACACTATCATGTGTGCCCTCTTTCTAACATAGTCAAATAAAATAAACAGTAGAGACCTCAGAAATGCATACCTTGCAAGACCATCGTAGCAACCTGTCAATATGAAGCTGCCAAAAGATAAGTAGTTTAGTAATACTGGAATCCACATGGAAGCAAAACTTCAAATGAAGATCAAAGATGTACACAGTTCATTTGAACTGTCAAAGTGATTATCTAACTAAGGAAATGATCAAATGTCTCACTGTGTATAAGTGTATTAATAGCATAATACTGATCAATTTGGGATAACAAAAAAGATATTTTTACAAGATCTTCAATTGCTAGTAGTACAATTATGTGGTGGAATCAAGGAAAGTTGGAGATGAGGCTCCTCATTTGGAAATCTACATATAGTATTCAACTCACAATAACCCAATCACACAATGAGATACTTGAGTTGTTTGAATTTCTCCCTTCATGTTAGCTCTGGATGAGATAGGCACACCAGACACTAGTAGATTTTAAGTTTTTAACCTAGCCTTGGCAAGCTGGATATATCTTTGGCTCTACAGTTTATGGCTTAGCCCATTTTTGGTTGAATTAAGAACTTCATGGAATTTGAATATATTGATCAGCCAGGTAAGTCAGATCAAAAACCTTTCCAAACCCATAAAAGTTATATTGCTGACTAAGCAAGCTTCTAAAAACTATATCAAGCCTTCTTGCTAAGGAACTAAAAAAGTATAGAAGATATTTCCCAGGTGAGCCATCCTGGTACAATCCTAATTCCTAATTCTTGAAAACCTTCATAACTCACTTAGTGGTACATAACATTTACATCAGATCATTTGCTTGAAGCATGTCCTCACTTGGGTTCAAGTCTGAATGCGATCATCCCTCTGTATTCCTTCCTAATCACAACTATGCCCTGCTGCTAAAATAGAAGCCAATGTCGACGCACTCTAGACAGCAATATATCAAAACAACTGCTGAGTAAAATTTCCAGAGAGCTATGTACAAGAGCAGACATCCCATGATCCCCATTCCAAACCTTCTGACAGCTGAAGTGCAACCTATAACTTTTTTTTAACAAACAGTATAACCTATGTCCTATAACTCTGACCTTAGCCAAAATCAATTTTTTGCATCAACTAGCCTCTTCTATCCAAATAAGGCAAATCCAAAACTCAAGCCCAAGTCATCTAACCAATACACACATTATTGCAAATAAAAGGGAAATAATATTTTAATTCCTAGGCTCCTAGCCAATTACTTCAACAATTACAGGTGTGTGCATAACCAACAAGGCCTGATTGACCACCTAAATCCTCATCAGACAAAAACCATACCTCGGGTTAGATCCATCGACCGCACTAACCCAATCATCATGCGGGCAGGGTTCCTCCTGCTTCCTCGGTGCCACGGCTTTCACATACTCGAGCTCAAGCACCCTCTCCTGCAAAACGTTCACACCAAATCCCAACATAATTTCACAACCACGTCCACAGCACAGCAATATCTCCCAAAAACCGAACCATCGAACACAAATTCGTACCGCGGAGATGCCCTTGGCGAGGAGGAACTGCTGGAGCGGCAACCGCACGAGCTCGCCGTCCACGAGGAAGTCGAAGGGCTGCGCCTGGTGGTCCGGATCAGCTGCGAAACGGAGCGGTTGGTTCAGAAATCCGCGGTTCGTTTCGTTCTAGCGAGGTCGAGGTTAGGGTGTGGGGGGTGCTCACCGGCGAGGAGGAGGCTGTTGACGATCTCAGAGAGGGCCATGCGGGAGAGGTTGGCGGGGACGGCGATGGCGGTGGGCGGCGCGCGCAGCGGAGGGGGAAGCTTCGTCACGAAGCGCACGCGCACCTGGTGCGACTGGTCGGAGGCGCCGTCGGCGTCCATGGCGGTGTCGGCGGACGGGGAGAGGAGGTGATGGATGTGGCGGCGGCGGGAAGCGTCGGAGAAGGGTTTTGGGAGTTCGAATGGTGAGTTTATTTGATTAGGGTTTTGGAGCTTGTGGGAACCGAATGAAGTGAACCGAATGAAGTGACTCGATGTTCGCGGAAAAGAACTGTCGTGGGCTCACCTGACGTAGCTCTCCATCCGCCGTTAATTCCACGTTAATTCAGTCGAATCAACGGACTCACGTAACACCCTCCGGAGAAAAGGGCTTGTTTAGAGGTGTAATCGGAGCAGATATGATCGATAATCGCTTATTCTATATGTTATATTATATTTTTTCTCAGAATACGGAACGAATACAGACTGAATTCGATATAATAACTATATTTCATTAGATAACATACGAAAACAAAAATCGTACATATCAGTGTATGAATATAGATTCTGGTGCCTCCTCTTGACCTCAGCGTATGAGTGCATATATCACATACACATCATATATATCATATCATATAGAAAGATTGTAGATATGAGCATATATTGGCAACATATGCTATCAAGGAACTACTAGGAACACATGCCAAGATCAGGTAGGTAGCAAAAACCATATGTTCATCTACTATAACTCCGGCAACTCATTGATCAGTCAATTTTACTAGTATGCATATACAGAAAACTTGAATTAAAAATGACTCTTTCTATACATTTAATTTTAACAGTAGCAACCATTGGTAAGAAAATCTAAGAAAGGGGTAACTTCACAAGATATGGCTTAGTAAGGAGTATCTTCACACAACATGGCTCAATTACTGGATTTCATTTCAGTCTATTTACGAAGTATGACATCCTGAAGGCAATGTACATAAAACTATTAAACTAGCAGTGTTCATTTGCTCTAGCTTCACACTGTTAACGATTCCCTTCTCTTAATTACAATAATAGATACCAGCCACTAATTAGTTCATGGCATAGATTAAGCAATGCAAAAGAGTAGGGGTACATCTCAAGGGAGTCACGACCCTGTTTTGATCGGCAAACATTGTGTTCTTGAGCGCCACAAACTACTCGCTATCTCCATATAGTATTGCTGTCTATAATTTTACCTCGTGAAGCCAACACTTTTTTAACATACTACATACCACTTTTTAATGGCTACTACTTTTCTTATGTACTCCATATATTCATTTCATGCCCCTCTGCTTCTAATGGCTACTACTTTTCAATGGCGCCCAAGAACCCAACCAGAATAGGGCTCGCTCATTGCTGTCGATCATTTCTATATATGCAGAGGGGGCTCATTAGCACGGCCAGTACTGTGAACTAGACCTTGGCCTATCATATCATGTGCCGCTACCAACCCTAACCAAGACAAGTACGCAGAAACAACCTTGCGGTTGCGGGCTTCTTCCCTGCCACTCGTTGCTACCAATGAGCAGCAAACTATGGTGAACTCTGTACCTTTGTGACTCGTTTCCGTGCTAAAAACAGCAGCAATGGAACTCCACAGTTTAAGACAAGTGGACCATGCAAGACTGCAAGGTCAAGATCTGGGTGAGCTTTGCAGGCTTAGAAATAGGCCTCGACGCTTCACTCTCCTCTCCAACCGCATCAACCGACGAACAGTTCGAGAACGGCAACCTGTTTTCCGCCGAGAGCTAGGAGCAGCAGCTAAGCTTCATCATTTCTTCTTTGAGAATGCTACAGGAATACCACATTTACACGACCAGAAAGAAAAACCAAAGTGAACAAAAAAAATATAACCTGGATTCGATCCCCGGCCCAGTTTTTTTTTTTTTTTTTGCAATATTCTGATCAGTTCCACCTAACTTGGTTGACTCCTGCCAGAGGACATCTAGAAGAATTGCAATTTAACTATCGATTCTCTTCGAACTTAGGTACTCAGTCTGTTAGCTAGAGGGAAAAAAATCATAAGTGGTAAGAAGAAAACCAAGTTTACCCCTGCCGTGCCCGTGCGTACGTACACGCCACTGTCTGACACACACACAAGTGGAGATATTCTACTCATGCCCAAAGCTCTGCCAGTATTAGGAGCCATAAGCAGCTTGATCCCATCACACTAGAAAAATGTACCTCAGGCCAGTTTGGCAACAACTTTTTCCATGTTCGAGCATCAAAAAATTGAAAAAAAAAATGCAGCAAGGCTAGGCTAGCTCGTCTGGACCGTGCAACATGCATGATGTGGCACACATAAACACAATGATTCGAGAGTCCACTCGCAGCAGCAGCATATTCCCGTAGCCTTGTTTGTAGGTGTGGGGGGAAAAAAAGCTCGCTAGGGTGTGTTTGTTTGAGTGAACGAGGATGAATGGAAGAAAATGATCTAAGATTTAATGGGATAGGATAAGATGATCTAAAAACCTGTTTGTTTGAGTGGATGGGATAGTATATGTTATTATTTAGTTGGTGAGATAAGGGTGGATAGATCTGGCCCTGATCAATATGGCTTCAGCTTTCTGGCTTCAGCTTATTTTTGCATTATTCATAAATTTCGTCTTTTACTAAACTTTTGTCTTTTTTTGAGTTTTTTTACCGGTTCTTTTTTTCCTCGTATTTGTTTACATTATACGTGATGGGCTAATATGTTTTTTCTATTTTTAAATTTTTTTAAATTTAATTATGGTAAATAAGCATCTGTCAGCTACAGTGCTTTTTTCAGCCAGGTACAGTGTTTTCAACCATAAGCCATGAGGCTTTCAGCCGAACCGATCACCACCAGAATTAACCAATTTTGTGTTTGATTTGATAGATGAGATGGAATAAGGGAACATTCAATGAGATTACCTTGCAACTGTTTTTGGATTTTAAACACATCAAATATTTTCTTACCCTCCAAGTTTACTTAAATCAACAATATATGTGATTTTCCTACAACCTTGTTGACAATTCTAATGTCAATTAATCTTATACAGAAACATAAAATCATTTATATCTATTTTTAGTTTTACGTTAGCAATGAAAACTATAAATGGCCTAATGACAGTCTTTGAACATATGAACTTGTAGGAAATAGTGAAAAAATTTGTTCTGTTACAAAGTACTGCATCACAACATTAATCGATACTGACATCTCAAATCTTAGAAGAGAATGAGACGAAAGGGGCAGCGATCACTTGCCTTACCCATAAATGCCGCTAAAGCAGACCGAGCATTCATGTGATCTTCTAATTACTACATCATTGAAAATAAGCTAGAAAAGCTAGAAAATAAGTTAGAATCAAGAAAGGAAAGACTCCTACATACCACTCACTCCAAACGAGCCATTCATGGGCAGCGGCACCGCCGCTATTGTTCCATGCGGCGGTGTGGGAGGAGGACCGAAGGAGTAGTAGATATAGAAGAAAAGAAGCCGCTTGAAGTGGATTTGGAATTGGGATTTGGGTGCCACTCCCGCTCGTTAGGGCCTAGGGTTAAGTTTGCATTGCTTTGCGTTTTTACCGGATAGTTAACTATCCAGAAAAATACTCGGACAGCTTCGTATCCGTCGGATAATATCTTTTCTGAATTTATTTCCGTATCCAACAAAAAATATCCTGCTCCGTTTTTGTATCCTATAAAACCTTCAGATATCTAAGAATATGCTCCAAATTATACCCAAATTAAAATAGACAATTGACCAGTCAAAATATATCCGCTCTATTTGCACTCCTACTCCCAATTCTATCGGAAAAGATATCAGGCGTGCGATTGTTACAGTGCAATGTTTACCTGGTCTGGTCGGATCTATGTGATTATTGCAAAGGGGACCGACACAGGGGTGGTGGGTCTGTTTGGCTCTGGCTCTGTGGGCCCAACCGACACACCAAACAGAAAACAATGTACCCGAGCTGCAGTCTGATACTCCGATGATGCAGTCAAAGTGCAAAGCTGCAATACCTCCTCGGAGGCCGCATGATTTTTTGGGTGCATTTTTTGGGGCCGTTTTGAGTATGCTTTAGGGCATCTGTAGTGTATATAACTCAAAGGGCCTTAAGGTGGGTCCTATCTAAATTTTAAGACCAACTCCATAGTGTATATAACCCAAGGGGCCTTAAGGCGGTCCCACTTGGCAGATAAAGAAAAATTATATTTTAATGCTTGTGGCCAGGTCTTTAGCTTGAGGACCAGCCTTAAGCTTTTTTTGCTTAGGGTCTGCTTAAGGTCACCCCTGTAATGTATAAGGTTGACCTTAAGGTGACTTAAGACCTCCTCTTTTCATACACTACAGATGCCCTTATGATTTATAAATCCTTTTAAATAAATAAATAAATATTATCATTTTTTAAATATCTTATTATGATAGCTTTTTAAAATAATTTATTAATATTTGATTCGTTTATACATTATGGCTAAAATCGTAAACCACAATCATAAATTATCAACTATAGCCCTACGAAACAGAGCCTTTGTATTTTAAGAACTAGATGATTTCTTTTGCTAAAAAAGGGCTACAGCGTAGATTTTTCACTGAAGGCACAATAACACCACGGGAGTACTACCACATGTGGCCTGCGCAAAATCAAATGCAACCGTTAGTGCGAAGACATTCTCGATGTATTCATGTATACGATATCGGTAGAGTACATGTAAGTATGCACGCAGTTTTTAGCTGATTTGATGGAATTGTGAGCAGTAATTATAAAAGCATCATCCACTGTGAAGAAATAATAGATTTGATAGGAAATCCGTATGACCACTGTGCGGAAGTCTCGACCAATGCACGTACCGGCCGTATGGCCGTTGTGCGGTTGAAATAAATCCGCACGGCCATGGTACGGTGGTGGCTAGCCTCACACGACCATCGTGTGGTGGTTAATTAGCCAAGGTCATTAGCTGTATTAATTTGTGATTAGCAAATTTATTTAGGTATACTGCTTGCGGTAATTTTTACATATAGTAAATGAGCTAAAAAATTACAAATTTTTTTGTGGAGTCTCCTGACACGGTGTAATTGATTGTATATTTTTAATAATTTTATCCATTCGGAATTTTACTAGAAAATTCATTAAATTATATGAATTTTGAGTAAAATTTGGAATGGATAAAATTATGAAAAAATATACAATTAAGCACACTATATTAGGAGGCTTCACAAAAAAAATGTAATTTTTGAGCTCATTTGCTATATATAAAAATTACTAAAAGTAGTACACCTAAATGAATTCGCTAATCATGAATTAACACGGTTAATGACCCCGCCTAATTGGCCACCGCATGGTGGTCATGCGGCTAGGGCGCGTGTCGATCGAAGGCGTCTCCGCGCGGTAGTCGTGTGGATTTTCTGCCAAATCTGCTATTTCTTCACAATGAGCGCTATTTTTATAATTACTGCTCGCAATACCCCTAAATCAGCCAAAAACTTGCATGCATGCATACAGTGAGTTCAAGTAGAGCCACTTGAGCATAGTAGACAAGAGGTGAATGGGAAGTGTTTAGGAGGGAGAAACTGCTTGTGCAGAGCTCCACTCGTTTCAGCTTCAGATTCTAACTTTTAATTTACTCTTCTTTAATTTCATCTTTTTTGGCTTTTTGGCTTTTTTGCCTTTATTCTTTCGCATTGTCCATGATAGGCTAACCTGTTTTTTCTATTTGATTTTTTAAATTTAATTACATTATATAAGATACCATCAGCTACAGTGAAAATATAAACCAGCTATAGTAAAAAAGCAATAAGCTATCACAAAACTGAACGTACCATCATACTTCACATTTATTAAAACGACAAATGAAAAGTACTGGAAAAATGGTACGAAGATATTTACTCTACAACAATGCTAAGTTTGAAATAAGATGGCTTAAGTCATTAAGCTGTCTATTTATGCTGGTTTCTAAAAATTATTTTTCTATAATAAATGATTTTTCTAAAATATCTATCTTTCAGATGGAGTATCTTTTCAATACGAAGTTTACTAGTCGATTGTACTACACACTACATCGATTTCATTCATATCAGCCAAAACTGCATATAAATATCTCTGTCTATAAGCTTCTCTCCATCCTGTTATTATTTATAAACCAAAGTTAAAAGCCTACATAAACAGGCCCATATACACATGAATATCCATCTTCGTGAACATAAACACTACCTGAACCACCTATGCATAATATATAAAATAATTTATCCATGATGAAGAGAACACTAGTAATTCTATCAAGTGCATTTCTCGTTACTCTCTGCGGTACAAAAACTTTAGTACTAAGGGCCTGTTTGGGAGAGCTCCACCAGCTCCAGATCCACCAGATTCACCTGGATTCACCGTGGAGCAGCTCCATCGTGGATCTGGGATTCGTCAAAGTGTTTGGTATAGCTCCACCTCCCTCTCTATCTCACTTCCACCTGGGCCCCACGCGTCAGGGGGCAAAATGAAAAAAAGAATTCCCGGGCGGCGCAGGTGTGGCAGCGGCCGGCGGGCGCAGGCGCAGGCGAGGCGGAGAAGAGGAGGAGGCGGAGCGGCGGCTGGGGGGCGGGTGCGGCCGGCCGGGGGCGGCGCGGCGGCCGTCCGAGGGCGGGCACGGCGCGCGGCAGAGGAGGAGGCGGAGCGGCAGCTGGGGGGCGGGCGCGGCCGGTCGGGGGCGGCGCGGCGGCCGGGCGAGGGCGGGCATGGCGCGCGGCAGAGGAGGAGGCGGAGAAGAGGAGGAGGCGGAGCAGCGGCCGGCGGGCGCAGGCGAGGCGGAGAAGAGGAGGAGGCGCGCGGCCGGCGGCCAAGGGGCGGGCGCGGTGGAGGGGGTGGAGACGGCGCGGCGGCCAGCCAGGGGAGGACGGGAGGATGGCGCAGCGACGAGAAGAGACGGGAAATAAAAAGAACGAACCGTTTTTTGTGTGTAATCAGTGGCATGGTGGGTAATTTTCCCCAACTCCACCAACTTGAGTTTGGTGGAGCACCCCTTGAGGTGCTCCATGGATTTGGTGGATCTGGAGCCAGATCCATGGTTTTGGTGGAGCAGATCCACGGTGGAGCTGCTGGAGCTAGAACTGTTTGGCTTGGAAAAGTGGATCCGGATCTATTTTTCGTGAATCTGGAGTTGGTAGAGCTCTTCCAAACAGGCCCTAAACGCAGTGATCATGACCTCAAAAACACCAAAACAACAACCGTAAAAAACTTCCCAATATTTTCCTTTTTTTTTGTGAAGTTCCATGCATGAAAAGCAAAACAATTACCACACGAAATATGCTGGTATCTCGCTGCGGTGGGCAGGAGAATGGAGGAGACAGGAGAGAACGCAAAGCAGCAAACCGAGGGTGGGTGCGGCTCAGTCTCCCAGAGGTCGCGACCGTTGGTGCGGATCCGTAGTAGGCGCCCGTGGCAGATCAAAAATCCACGCGCACCCTGCACATCGCACACCGACGCATACTCCCCTGCTGCTGCTGCTCTCGTCCTGAACCTGAAGCCACACACACAGACACACTCGCATCATCTCCTCTCTCTCGCCCTCTCTACAGAGGAGGAACAAAGCCAAGCCACCCTCGAGTACGCAGCCGCAAGAATCCCTGTTCCCTGCGACTGCGAGTCTCGGAGACGACGGAGAGTTACCCTTGCGCGTGCTCGGGGTTGGTCTTCTCAGCTCATCATGGAGGCGCTGATGGTGGCTGCGCTGCTGCTCCTCTCCTCCACACTCGTTGCTGCAGGTGAGCTCCGGTCTTTTTCTAACGTTTCTTTCCTTTTTCGTTAGATTTTTCTTGGTTTGTCTAAAATAATGGCTGCAAACCGCAAAGTTTCCTCCTTTTTGTTCGTGAAGTTTGATATTTGGAGTTCTCATCTTTGTTCAGCTGTTCTTCTACTTCTTGGATGTTGTATAGACAATAAGCTTCGTTCTTTTTTTTTCCTCCTGTGATGTTTCTGCTTGTTTTCATCTAGCTATGCTTATGTTTGAAAGAGCCAAAGCTCCCCCACCCACCCACAGGAGAAAAAGAGCAGTCATTGCATATATGCGCAACTTTGGTTACGATAAACTTCTGTTATCTAGATTTCCTTGTCCTACCTTGTCATGTCAGATGTTAGTCATATGCCTAGCTCCGGTTATTCTTCTATTTTTGAAGGAAATTGCTCAACAGCAACAAGCAATAACAAGGACAGAAGATCTCTTCTTCTTTCCTCCTGGAGATGTGTTATTCTCACTCAGGTGGATTTCCCCCAAAAAGAAACCCATTTCCCCTTCTTTTTCGAAGAAAAATGCCACCAAACTTATCTAAAAAAAAGTAAAAAAATCCGTTAGCATAATGCGAATGGAAAGGTTGGCGCTCTCTCCTTGCCTTCTGTTCTTTTTGCCAACCTCACTCTACCACTCTACCTTCTTGGTGCTTTCTCCACATTCCTTAGCCACCCCTTTCTTTTGCGTATTTCGTGGTATGCACAGCAAGAAACTGACATAGAAGAACCGCCTTTTCCCCCCCTGAAACGACTAAGCTTTCCTTCACTAATCTTTAGTACTAATCTTTTCTCGTGTTCTTGGGCAGATTGGTGCGTGTGCAAGTCAGATCAGCCTCAGGCCACGCTGCAGAAGACCATTGACTTCGCCTGCGGGGCAGGGGCCGACTGCACCTACATCCATGAGCAGGGGCCGTGCTACAACCCCAACACCGTCGCCGCGCACTGCTCCTGGGCAGCCAACAGCTACTTCCAGAGGACAAGAGCGACTGGCGCCACCTGCGACTTCACCGGCACCGCCATGCTCACCACCAGCGACCCAAGTAATGACCCTTACATATCCACTGCTTAGTTTGCCCTTGTATTCCAGTTCAAGAATCTACTGGTTGTCATTAAGCGCTTGCATGCATTTGATTGCAAGTTGTGCGCTAGTGCTTCGGCCGTTGCTAGATTAGAGATGTTTTGACGATGGGGATTAGAAAATGTGTAAAAAGACTGCATGGCTAGTGGAATCAAGGTTCACCTCGTGTCGCATTATATTTTTGAACTTGTTTTCTTGTGTCACCTTAACTCAGTGTTAATCTAATGTGTCGTTCAAAGGCCAAGCTTCATGGCTAGAATTGTCTGTTGACGTGGATGAGTTTAACTAAGTTAAGAAATCCAAAAATTTTAGTACATTTGGATTCTTAGGTGTCACTGGCAATTGAGTTCTAAGCCAGAAGGATGTTGAAAATTGGCATGAAAATGCATTTGATTTTTGAAGTGCACCAAAAAAAAAATCTTGATTCTGGAGTGTGAGATGAAAATATTATGTCATTTTCGTTATTTTCTTGATCAATTAATATGATCTATTATGTAACTTTGTTCTTGCTTGTTTGAAGGTACTTCTGGCTGCTCCTACCCCGCAAGTGCAAGGTACATTATTAACCTCTTCACTTGAGTTTACTATGCATCATGAAGTACCACTGAGGGACCGATTGGTGTTTCCTATTTTGCATTTTGAGAACTGATACTACAATGTAACTTTGTGTGTCGTGTTGTACAAGAAGGTTTTTGGAATGCAACCGACTGCCTTGAGTAATAACTTATACACGAATAGCCATCAATTCTGCTGAGCTGAAATTGATGTGTTCCCAACTTACCGTTATAAACAAATGTTTTCTGCTCACCTTCCTTGCATCTTTATTATGCTAGTAATATTCCGCATTATGTTGTTGTGGAAAATACTGCACCGAAGAGTTTAGGTCTGCCTCACCATTTGAAACCAAGTCTTTCCATCTCTTTTCTTTTCTTTTCTTTTCTTTTTGAATGGGAGCCACACTTCTCTAGGTGAAGCAACACTAGCTCTAAGAGGAACCACTCTTCAGTCCTTCAATAGTGTCCAAGGACTATCCAAACTTGCATTTGTATGTTTGGATATACGCACAATACTTTTTTGTGGTTATTGGCTGATGAGCATAAATACGACACTGAGATACTTTGCAAGTTGCAACACGCAGGAGTGAAGGGTCTATGTTTTTAAGTAGTGGGCAGCAGGATAAATCTGACTACGACAATAATTGTTTTTTAGGTGAATGACAATAGTGGAACTAAGGATAGAGTAGTACTTCCATGCTTTCCACTCAAACAAAAATGGTACTAATCTTAAAGCACACGAAGGGGTAAATAATCACTATCCATCATTCAGTTCTGTTTTAAAAATTGTACAAATCACTTTGAGAAAAGTATGGGAGCATCTCCTTTAAGGATAACTGACCTTTTTTAGGTGATTAATACAGTAAGACAATATCGGGGAAATCATCCTGAGATGATGCTTCGGCCTGAGTAACAAAACGGAAAATTCGTTGATTCGATGCTTAGTGCTGCATCATACTCTCAAATCCAAATTACTCCACAACTAATAGCTCTCTTCTTTCTTTAAGCAGTGCTGCTGGAACATCCACCACTCCGACCACCGGAGGCACAATGGGGGGAGCAACCCCAGGAACCTTCACGCCCGGTACTGGAACCGGCACAACCACCGGCACTGGCATGGGAACGGGCACTACCACTGGCACTGGCATGGGAACGGGCACTACCACTGGGACTACCGGCACCGGGCTGGGTGGCCTAGGACCAACAGGCACAGGCAGCAGCAGCATGGACGCCGCCACCGCGGGCTTGCTTCCAAGGGCTGGGCCGGCCGCCGTCCTCGCCGTGCTCCTTTCGTTCATTGCGTTCGCTTGAGGTTGATATCCTAGAAGCAAACATCTACTCCCATTTGCCGATAGAAAGAAGCCGTTCCGGTAAGTTTGTTTGCAGGAGTATTGTGACATATGGAGAAAGGAAGAAATACCTAATCCATCTGAAGGCGTCATCCCACTCAAAAACCCACTAATGCCTGCTGCTTGTTTGGTGTCAATGGGTATGCATGGCTGGGGTGCCTTTTGTGTTCCTTTTGTGACATGCCGCATGTTCTGTACTCTCCGTAATATCTGGTAGGATGGCTGTCTCTTTCATGCAAGGACTCTCGTCTCCTTTTTTCTTTTATCTTGTTTAAATCTAGGGAAGCCAGTAGGTTAGTTGGAACTAGGCCATCTTCTTCCAAGGTGCCGTGTCATTTTGCTATTGTTTTTATTTTTGGCTGAAATGATATTACATTGGATAATAATTGTTTAATAAAATAGAAAAAACACCGTTATAATGTAAAAGGAAAAAAAAGAAAATCATGTTAAAAGGCCAGCACGTTTTAAGTAGTTGATTTTTGAAAATTAAAAGTCATCGTTTGTTTAGAATGGGTCTAAGAATGCTGCTCTAAGCAGCCTTTGACTTTTAAAAGTTAGAATCCAGTCCTTAGAATGAGTCTGACAAATGTTGTTGGGACAACACCATCGTAGGCTGTTATCAACTGATCATCGAGTTCTTTATCCCTGTTGGTGGCTTGTATGATCATTGTCACGTATCTGTGAAACTCGCAAAATTGAGCTGTCAAGTTGTATGTTGGCAACGGAGGGCTCAGATTAGCATGGGCAAATGCAGGGGTGCTTGATCTGAGCGAACAGCTGGGACGTTGCTATCATGGCTTCAAGCTTAGAAATGTATTGTCCTCGTGGTTTCAAGCATGGCAGGAGTAGTAGCGTTGTGTCTGCTGTTAGGTAATGTGGCGCGTCAAGGCAACACTGAACCGATCGTCCATTTCTCATAATCTTTTTCCAAGTGGGTTCCGTTTTCCTGTCACGGCTTGTTGCCTAGCGTATCACAGATTCTCAATAGATGTTACATGCACTCGCAGGCGGCCCCCACGGAGCAGTGTTTCGTACGAAAGCGTCCCCACGTACAGCTAAGCCGAACTGGATCACGCGTGATCCGTGCGAGTGCCATCGAGCCAGCCTGCCTAGTTGTACAAGCGCTTGATCATGGCACGCCAATGCATCATGTTGCGTCTTTCTCTGGGCGTGAAGTGCAGATGCACATGGTGTCTCACAGTGAGCAGCATAATTGCCGTGTACCGGACAGGGCTAGCCGAGCTGAGGGGTAGTGGGGCCGTTCCTATTGAATTCTACTTTAAATTCTGATTAGAAAAAGTTAAAAACCAATATAAATATATACTTTTTTAAAACGATTTCTTCACTTCTTTCGCTTTAGAGATAAAACAGGGGTCACAGATATATCACGCATCCTCCTCTCGCTTATATTTCACGAACATATCTCTCCCTCATTTTCCCCACCGCTTATGTTTTCCGTCTAAAAGACACTTCTTTCATCCACTGTTATTTATTTTTAGCCAAAAGACATCAGGCGCAGGCTATACGAACGCCCTCGTAATCATGCGTGAGCGTAGCAGGGGGCGCTGCCCGATGTGAATCATGTCGTTGCAGTGCAAGCTACCTCTATTTGGTCCGCACGGTGAAAGCCATCGAGCGCCACTAGGAGTAGGTTTCCATGGCATTTTTGAGTGGCTCGAGCCTGCCGTGCGTGTGCGGTTGTCGAGGCACGCGGCTGTGTGTGGTAAGCCGCTGAGTAGCGGAGTACCACACTACAACCTTATGACTCCTGGTTGGTGCACGCGCTAGGTCGAGGCGCGTTACGCCCTATTTGTTCGTGCTGGCCCGGTCATGGCAACTGTAGCAGTGAAGCGGCACATGGCATGTGCGGGTCTGACGTCGGATATGGTTCAGAGGCAGCCCAAGAGGGTATGATGAGAGGAGCGGCTTGGTCCAGTCGGGCCGCACAGTCAGGTCTTAACTCTTAAGGGTGTATTTGGTTGGGTGATTAAGGGTGGATGGGATGGGATGATCCAGGTTTTAGTGGAATAGAATGGGATGGGATGATCCAAATGTCTGTTTGGTTTGGTGGATGGGATGGTACATGTTATTGTTTAGTTGGTGGGATGAGGATGGATAGGATGAATGAGAGACCATGTGGAGGTCATCCATTGTGTGTGATGAGTAATTGACATTGGTTTAGGGAAGTCGAGTTTGCTTTGGTTGGTTCGGACCTTGACGTTGCGTGGTGTAATCGGGCTCGGTCGGACTTAGTCAAACCTGGTCAAAATGGTTAGGATGCATATTATGTCGACTTGTCAGGTTTGGGCTGTTTCATTAATGCATTTATGCTTTTATGTATAGAGCGGTGTTATTTGATGTGTTTCTTGTCTGTGTTGGCTGCAGGACATCGAGGCAGAGTCGTGGCGAGACACGGGGTGACCGGACTAGACACGGGTGGTGTCGAGGTCAGAACGGTCGAGATGTGTCGAAGACGGCGGAAACTCGAGGTGGTTGCGAGGTTGGACGACAAGGAGCGTGGAAGCTTCCCGGAAGGTGCAGGAGGGGCGAAATGGTAATTTCGCGAGGCTGCAAAAGCGGGAACGGGCTCCGTTCGGGTTTAGCGGGCGTAACGGGTTGGAGACCTGTTAGCCAAGGGCTATAAATAGATGTTGGTGGCTGCATGCCCACTCATGGATTCTAGGATTTGAGAGAGAGTTAGGGTTTAGGTGAGTCAAAAGAAGCTTTGGAGGGTTGGTTTTGCTTTGAAGCTTTAGTTGGTGAGGTTTGGTGAGATGGGCAGTGTGTGTCTCCCGTAGCTCCTTCCTCCCTGTGTCTGTTCTTGTGTTCTTGAGGGTATTCTTGTGTTTGGGAGTGAGGGAGATGATGGATTGAGTCCCTTATAATCATTCCTCTTGTTCTAATGTCCATGCGTATGGGGACTCCTATGTAATCATTGTTGCTTGGAATGAAATCACTGAGTTTTTCTCCCGTGCTCTGTATTCTCTTCGATGCTCTCTGTGACTGATTTGTGAGATTTTCGTTTTCGCGTTGTTTCTTGTTGAGGAGTGGCAAAATGGGTTGCTCTAGGTTGGGATGATGCCCCAAGATCATTTGATCGAACTTTCCCAAGAGCAAAGTGAATGAATCGAAGATTTGCACTTTTCAGGTTTTCTGTTCTTGTTCTTCATTTCTAGGGTTTTAGTGCAAATCGTGTTTCCCTTCATGAGATGGCATGAAAATTGGTACCTAGAGTCCAGAGGCTATCTATTAGCCATCCTCAAAGTTTCATGGCCAAAGGATCAAAGGTCGGGAAGTAATTTGGTTTTTCGTTCAGTCTTGCAAGAATTTCAGATTTTTACCATAATATGAAATTATTGCTTTTAATGTTGATTTCCTTGTTTCCCAAAACCCCCTTGCTATTTGGTTTGTCGTAGTGATACTCTTGGCCAAAAAGAATGGAAGAAATCCACTATTTCCTTGTTTTTCGAAAGCCTGAAGTTTTACCCAAGTTTCAGATTTTTCAGACTTCTCTCGGGCTGCCTGGGAACAGGGGGCGGTCAGACCGGCCACAAGCCGGCGGTCAGACCGGCCGTTTGAGGAGATAAGGAGGAGATGGTTCGTCTCCTCCCACAGGCCGGTGCGAGCGGTGCGGTTCTTCCGGATCTGCGCCTTCCTCGGGCGACGGCGGCGGCCGGGTCTTGGGGGCGGTGGCGACGGAGGCGGCGTCGGCACGGGCGTTTCGGCGCCAGCCGCACTGCAGCCCGCCGTTCCCCTCCTCTCCGCTCTGCTATAAAGCTCGGGCTCTCTCCTCTCTTCGGAGGGGCGAAACCAGTGAGCTCTCTCCCCTCCTCTCTATACTCTCCGGTGGTGATCTCAGGTTCTTGGACGGTTGGCCGGCTCTTTGTGCTCCGTCGACAGCCGTGAGGCTTGACCCGTGGTTAGGGTTTTTGATTTGAGCTTGAACCGGGAGATTCACCGTGAGATTTGAGTTGTGCTTTGAGTGTTCTTGGCCGGAATACTCTTGTGGCTTGTGGTCTTGTGCGGCAACCTCTACCTCGACTTCCTGTTTGCTGCGGCTGAGACGGGAAGAGGGGCTTTGTATCTCCGGCGACCATCTCCCTGCTCGGTTTGTGGGGGGCATTGGTTTTCTGGGACAGCGCAAACGCGTGCCTAGCCCTTATTCAATTACGTCAAGTGATTTCGAATATCACTGCACAGTGAGTGTTATCTCTGTTCTTGCTGTTATATGCTGTAGAAAGAGATGCTTGTGGGAAGTTGTATGCTCGATGAAGATAACTGAAGTATAAAACTGAAATTGAATGTTCAAATTTGAGCTCTAAATCATTGCCATTGCTGTCATTTACTTTACTGTCCTGCAGTTAGATATTCTTCAGAATATGTATATGCTGTGATCACTTGTTCTGAGTTGTCTGCGCCTTAATTAGTCACTTCGGCTTGTTGCATAACTTGATAAAATTGTAATCTCACAGCCGTGAGACTTGTCAAGTTAGTTGACTAATTGACTTATTGTTTATGTGATCACTTAGCACTGTTTTCACTGCTGGCCGACAATACATTTTGGTGACAGTCAATAGTTGAGATTGGCATATTGCTATTTAGAGCTCAAAATTTGAAATCTTACTTGTCATATTCAATTTATGAAGAGTTTAGACCAAAGTAGCGGGACGGCCAAGATTGAAATCTTGAGTAACCCTACATCTGAGAGCGATAATTCAATACAATCTGCTGAACATATGCTAAATTTAATCATGTATGTCAAGGTTGCTATAAGATTAGCATGTAAATTTTCATGTTTACCTGTTGCCATGCTAATATTATACATATATGTGACATTTATGTTGAGCATATGTTACTTTTGCAATGGCTTAAAAGATTCGCATGTTAGTGTGTTAGTTAAGTCATTTATATGCCATGCTTTTCATGCTTGGACAATTAAATTAATTGCTGGAATTAAATTAAGAAATATGCTTATACCGCAATATTTACAACAATCCAGAAAACCAATATATAAAGAAATGGCTTCCTCATCTGACGTTGTGAAACCTGAAGTTTTTGACAGAGTCAATTTCAAGCGCTGGCAGGCTAGAGCAAAACTTTGGCTGACTGATCTTAAGCTCTTCTGGGTCATTTCAAATCCACCGGCGTTTCCGCTGGAGATCCCTGAAACGATGAGATGGGAAGAAGCTAATAATGCAGTCCTAGCCCGTTTGCTGGCCATCCTGTCTAATCGTTTGTTTGACGTCTATGTCAACTTCACGAATGCCAAGCAACTTTGGGATGAGCTCGATAAGAAATACTCTGAAGGAGATAATGGAAATGAGTCCTTTATCACAGCCAATTACTTGAACTACAGGATGGTAGAGGGGCGGTCGGTGATGGAGCAGCTCCACGAGCTTCAACTCCATGTACGTGACTTGAGTCAGTACAACTGCACCCTGCCAGAGAAGTTTCAAGTAAACGTCATCCTGGCCAAGTTATCGCCATCATGGCGTGACTTCGTGACTGCACGACGACATATGAAGGAGCACTTGACACTCAATGAGCTGTCAGCAGCTATAAATATCGAAGAACGTGCTAGGGCCGGTGACGGTACAGGGAAGGCTCAAGTCCAGGCTCATCAAGTTCAAGTTAAGAATGCTGTAAGCTCTGGGAAACCAAGATTCAAGAGCCAGCCCCATGTCAAGCCCCATGCAAAGGATCAAGGCCTTGGTGCGATACTGGCATACTGCCGTACTGTAGTGAAGGACACGAGGAACAAAAATGAATAATGATGCAAGGAAAAGGATAAGATCCATTTGATGCAGTACACTAGAGTTGCTAGCTTGGCCAAGCTCAGCATCCATCCATTTGATCGTTGAATTCGAAGTATGCAGAACACAAAATAGATATATAGGATGTTTTTTTAGGCCACGGCTAATGAATTTTGTCTATAGATTTTAATACGACAGTGAACGACTGAGATGTTGATACGGATGATGTATACGATTTTAAAATCGAAAAGTCATTTAGAGAATTCGCTTCAAGAGGTCGCTCCATTTCGACATTTGGCTTTTTAACTTCTAAAGAAGTCAAAGTAGAAGATCCTATTCTTTTGGACCGTGGCTTATAATTGTGGTTTATGGCTTTTGGTTCTAACGTGAGCGCTCGTACGTGAAAGTCGGTAAGCCGATTCTAAAAGGCTACCCGAATAAACCATTTCAAAACGACGGTGAAAATCCATTTTATTTATTTATTCATGAAAATAACAGGATGTAAGTTAAAAATAAGCTGAAAAAATAGGTTCAAAATCTAAAAAGAACCGATCAAAAGAGTGGAAACGAAGGCAAAGCATTCACGCAAAGAGAAGAAAGGACAAATGGGCCCAGCTCTAGTCCAGCCCACTTGGACAATCAGTAAGCCTCGGGCAGCTGGGCCCTTCCAGTCGTTAGCCGCCTTGCGCATTCGAAGTCTCGTACGAATCAAACTCGGAAAGCCCGGAGCTCCTCGCTTCCAGGTGGGACCCAACGCTGACACACGCACGGACGCACAGGGCCAATCAGAGCGGAGGAGGAGCGGCGCGGATTCTCTAACTTACAGGAGGTAAGTCATGGGTGACTTTACCCCTGCCCGATGCCATCCATTCAGCATCCAACGGCGCCGATAAAAGACCAGCTTCCCCACGAGAAGCACCGCCGCGGCCGAGCGTCCGCGCCGCCGCTGCCCCAGCTCCGGCCGTGTCGGCGCCGTCTGCTGCCCCAGCTCCGCCCGTGTCCGCGCCGTCTGCCCGCGTCCGCGCCGCCGCTGCCCCAGGTCTGCCAATGTACCCAGTCTTTGGTTCTGCACCAAAAGAGAAAGGATTTTCTGGAATTATGATTACCTTCCTGATGGGTGGAGTTTCTGCTGCTGTCTCCAAGACAGCTGCTGCTTCCATTGAGCGTGTCAAGCTTCACTGTGACCTTCTTCTAGGGGAAGATGGTGCTATAAGCACAATGCGCAAAAGGGCTGGAATATCTATGAAAGGAGAAAGGGACTTGCAGCCACTGGTCAGCTTGCATTTTCTGAGCAGAGATCTTGGAAAGTATTTGTCCAGTGAGAGGCCTGGAATGCTCTTCTTTATTTTCAACTCTGATGCAATTGGTGTGCTGGTCGCACATGATCTGGAGCATGGGAAATTTGTATTGCAGATTCCATTTTATCCTCAGCAGATGTTTGAAGATTTCAGCGCTAAGGATAACTTCCTTGCCAGCTTCATGCTTAGCTGGGGCATAACCATAGGGGCTGGTTTTGCCTCAAACTCGATTGACACTGTTCGTCGTCTGATGATGATGACGTCTGGTGAGGCAGTCAAGTACAACAGCTCCTTGGATGCATTAAAGCAGATTATCGCAAAGGAGGGCACAAAGTCCTTCTTCAATGGTGCTGAAGCCAACAACCTTCTTGCTGTTGTGGGTATGGGTGTCTTTGCTGGATATGATAAGCTACTGGTGCTCGTCTTTGGGAAGATGCAGACTTCATTAAAGGTATAACTCCAGAATTTTATGCCCAGACTATCAAATTTTGGTCTCTTAATCTGAACACTTGAGGACAAGTGTGTAGTTGAGGAGGAGGCAATGTCAGAATCTGGAAGACTCTGGTTGGGAGGTTGCTGTGTTTTTTGGTGGATACCGCTTCGTCATCTCAGTCAGGCTGCTTCGACGGCCAGGATTTCTGTACCCAAGTCATCAAGGGTCAACATTAGTTCTATTAATGCTTGTTTACTTAGACCTTAATGTAGAGTTTGTTCGGGGTTTAATTAATGTAACTGGCACTTATGTTAATGTCTGAGTTGTACTCAAATACGTTGCTGCCGAAGTAATGGACATGCCTTTGAAGATACTAGCTGCATAAGCGCGGCGCACGCCGTGCTAGCTACCGTGTGGACCGAAGTAAAAGAGACGATAATTCGCAGGGAGTTTCATAAAAAAAATCAAGGACAAATGCGTAATTTCGGAAAAATCAAAGGGTTTTTTTAAAAAAACTGAGGACTTGTAAGGACCTGTACGTAAGTAAATAAGGACCTATACGTAATTTTGAAAACCCGCGGGGCGCCATCCAAAAAAAATTTTTAAAGAAAAAACTTGCAGGGACCTATTCGCGAGGAAAAAGGATCTTTACGTAATTTTCAGAAAATATGAGGAAAGTGGCTCGGCCAGCCGTACGCAAATTCCCTTGCCACGTGCTGCCCGGAAACCTTCCGGGAATATGGTTGTTATGATTTCCTTTAGCCTTAGCTGTAGCCCTAGTTTACTCTCGTTCTCTTAGTTTTTCCCTTTTCCTGGCTTCTGATCCCTGATATTTCCACCGTTTGGTCGGATTCCTACCCGGGATCTGACAGCCCGCGCGGCTGCCTGCCCAGCTCCGCTCTCCTGCCGGCTTTGTTGCTTGCGTTTCCGTCGAATCTCCGGGGAGGCGAGCCGCGGAGAGTGAAATTCGTCATAAATGTGTTGAAAACAACAGAGTTATGGGAGTCATGTTACTTACGCAATTTCGGGTAGAGAAGCTCTTGCTTGTGCATGGTAACTTGGATGCTACTAAAGTTAAGTTTAAACATTATCATTAGATCTTAGATGCTTTCCAGTGTCCATTTTACGCATTGCTTTGATTAGCCTAATTGTATTGCTTCGCAAGGTTCTGCGGTTGTACTGTAACATAAGTCTCTTCCAGGTGTGTGGTCATGAAGGCGAAGGAAGCTGAGGACAGGTACATAGCTTCTGTCCATAGCCAGAACCATATAAAGCTGATGAGGAATATCAGCTCGAAGGAATACGATTCCCGTCGAAACAAGATTGCTGGGAAATTGGATTCCATTTACTTCAACAAGGGATCCTCAGAGTCTGCTTTTCTTGCATCTGGTGCTGTCATCGAGGTAATTTGACATGTACATTTCCCACATTGCATAAATACATTTCCTACTTTTCTGCAGTGGTTCTGTCTCCATCTGATTCTGATTGCTGAAAAAATGACTCATTTGCAAGTAGGTTGCTGCTGGTGAGTTAAGTTCTGCTATTGCTCTAGTCAGACCTCCAGGCACCATGCAGAGCATAATGAGGCCACGGGATTTTGCCTTTTCAACAATGTCGCAATTGCAGCTAATTATCTCTTAAATGAGAGGGTGTGTATTTGAAACTTCCCTCTTAATTTTTCTGTTAAGTTCAAATTGTGCTACTTTTGTTCATCACTTCCTATATGTAACAGGTATCATAATTTGTTATGATGAGACTTGATGAGAAGGTGAATTCAATTTCCACCTTTGTGTTTTCTATTGCAGCCTGATTTAGGTATCAAGAAGATATTGATTGTCGATTGGGATGTTCATCACGGAAATGGCACACAGAAAATGTTTTATAGTGGCCCTCGTGTATTGTTCTTTTCTGTTCACAGGTATGACATCACCTTAACATTGATTTGCCAGCTTTGTTTAGACTTTAGACTAGCTTTATAATCTTCACAAAATGATGGTTGTAAAGTTACTGCTTTTTGAATGACTGTAGTATGCAAAACATGTTTTCTTTTCCATGCAAACATTGGATACTTGCAGTTAATAAAGAAATTTAAGAACTCTATTTATTATTTGCATGGTATTAGCAAACTCATTTATGATAGAGCAAGATGACCTTATTTTACTCCAACTGGATACTGTATTTTAATGATTGGGATTGAGTCCCACATTCCACCAGTCCGCCTTGATCATCTCATGCATTACTTGCTCTTTAGAATATGAAAAAATTCAAAACATTATTTTATCACCCTAAGAATATCTATTTCTGAATGACACACTGCTCGTAGAGTCAGTTGGGAAGAACAACAAAATGTAAGTGTTTAAGCATATACAAAAGCAACATGCAAAAAAAAAATTTCATGTTTATTTGTGTGCAAAACCTCCTGCAGTTGCTAGGTTTTGCTCAAGGAAGGATAGTGATGGCCCTTGAAGGAGGTTATAACCTTAGATCCATAGCAAATTCAGTGTGTTCTTGTGTGAAAGTTTCGTTGGGAGACAAATTCACATGTAGCACTCCAGAGATGCAACCAAGGTTCAAAAAACCAACGGTTAACGGCCGGTAACCGCCGGTTACCTGTTTTACTGGTGGGAACTGGTAACCGAAAAAACCAGTCTAATTCAAATTTTTATTTTTGAATTTTGTCCGGTTTTTCCGGTTACCAGTTTCAAAACAGCCCAAAATTCAATTTTTAATTTTTGAAGTTTGACCGGTTTTTGGCTGGTTTTCCGGTTACCGTTACCGGCCGTCGCGCGGGTTTTCTCCCGGTTCCGAGATTTGTATCCTTAGATGCAACCATTCGAATCTACATGCAGAGTTATACAAGCGGTAATGGTCTGCGTGTACTATTGCTCTCAAATTCTTCTCTTACTCTAGATATCTGAAATTATGTTTCCTTTTTCCTCCACACTGACCAGGTACGCGATGAATTAAAGACATGCTGGCCTGTTTTGAGTAGTAAGCTGCTGGAGAATGTATCATTGAGGAGTAAGCCCTCACAAATCATGGTAAATTTCTCCCTTTCTGATTTTCATATCTTGGTTACTTGAACTTGGGACCTGTTTGGTCTAAAATCATATTAATGGATTATGCTATGATGTAAGAGATATGCATCGCTTAGAGCAAGTTTAATAGTACAGATAGCTGCTACCTCCAATACATTTCCATGTCATCAAAAGATAATAATGCAGTCAACTCATACAATAAGCTGGCTATAAGTTGTCTCCACAAGAGCTCTCAATCATTTAATACATACATGAGTATTGATAATTTAATACATGCATGGATATAACAATTAGTTCTATGGGTACATGCATGGATAATGCATCTTTTCCTGTGCTATAGCCTGACTCTTGCATGGGAGTCGGCTTGGCTCTCTCTCTCCTTTTCTCTCCCCTCCACATAGGACTATGCTGACATGGATTCCTTTGTAGCTAGCACAGTCAGCCTTATTAAACTTGCTCTTAGCTCCAGATGAAGTTTTGTTAGTCTGTAAACTTGACACCCTGTTCGTAATAACAATAATTGTAGCTTGCGCGCCTCATTCTTCATGGGGAGTTACTTTTTGTTCCATGGTTTTAATGCAGTAGCATAGTGTAGCTCAACTCTAAAGATGAATGCATGTTCATGAGCTGTGTCAACTGTGTTACGCAGCTAAGTTGATGGGTTGTCTCCATATTATTAGCTGGCAGCCCATACTTGATGAGCCGTTAAGAAACGCTGATAAATGCATCATGTGAATTCCTGTGCCCTGAGGTGCATCTTAAATTATGCTGTGTTAACTTTCTCACTTTTTATTTGTCATTTATGTGGCCTGCATGGATGCTTACTGTATAGCTGAGACCAAATTATAGAGAAAGATCATTTCAATAGTAATGCCCTTGAATAATTTTCTCATTCTTGTTTTCCCCTTTTGGCAATGAACAGCTGTACACTTCCTCTGGTTCGAGTCTAATGTTGAAGATGTTAATGAGCTCCCTAATGCTATTTCATCTGTCAATGTTATTCAAGTTGCTGATGATGTTGTAAGTGAATACCTCACAATGTTGAACCTTGGTGAAGACAACCTTGCAACAAACACCACCTCAAGTTGCGTAGTTGAACAAAGTCCAATTGATTCAATTGAAGCAAAAAAATGATGGATCTGTTGTGGTGTCTAAAAGAATATATGATCCATCTTTTACTTGGAGATCTGTATTGTCAAGAGTTTATGTTTGGAATGCAAGCTTTGGTTCAAACATGTGGAAACCGAGGTTTCTGTGCTACATTCAAGGGGGGCAAGGTAAAGTTGAAAACACATTGTTTTATATATCATGCAACGAAGATTAGGTTCCTTTATCAGAATTTTGTTGCCTGCAGCTGCATTGATCACATCCTTAATTTTCTGGGGATATATTCTGAGAGAAGCGCTTTACCGCTTAGAACAAAATGAGGGTTGGATTTAACTTGCAACTTCTCAATACACGACTAACATACTGCTTTAGGATTTGTGAAATCGGGTTTTTGGAAATTGTAGAAGCAGCCTTCTTGTTCTAATCTTCAAGAATACAGTTGGTCCCTTTGTTTCCCTTATTATAATCTCTTTTTGTTTGGTAAGCATTATGCTTTGTGCAATAAATTTGCTATTTATTTTGATCTTTGACAGGTTGATGGCATGAGTATATCATGTTTTTGATCTTTGACGCTTAAATTTTGTTTGATTTTTCCTCAGGTTATTTGAGTTTTTCTTCTTTTTAAAACCCTCTTTATCCATTTCTAAAAAGAATAAGTCTACTTTGCCCCATAACTCTTACATATGTCTAACTTTTAACCTGAAAGTGTAAAACCTGATGTTTTACATCTCAACTATTAATATCATTTATGTTAGCCCCTAAGGTTGATTGAAGGCGGTTTTAACTAAGGTGGCACCTACTTGGCATCTACGTGGACAAGTGTATTAACACCACGGTTGTCACGGCGGACATGGCGACCATGGCGACTGCCGGGCGCCAGGACGCCTAGGCGTCCAGGCGGGCGCCTAGGCGTCGGCCAGGCGAGCTCTAGGTGAGCAGATGCACAGCACAGTAGAGACAGATGCAGACAGCAGTAAGCAGATGCAGAGAGCAGAATCAGCAGATGCAGAGAGCAGACAACACAGCAGACATCAGTACAACAGTATAATATAACACAGACACACAACAGAGAGCACCATACCTTGAAGAGTTGCAATCCTGAATTCCTGATCAGCAGATCATGAACTCCTGAAGTCCTGATTGTGTCATACTGTCATCAGTAACTAGCTACGTAAGCGTGGCACACGCCACGCTAGCTACCGTGTGGATCGAAGTAAAAGAGACGATAATTCGCGGGCAATTTCATAAAAAAAATCGAGGACACATGTGTAATTTTGGAAAACCAAAGGTCTTTTTTGTAAAAAATAAGGACCTGTAAGAACCTGTTCGTAAGTAAATAAGGACCTATACGTAATTTTGGAAAACTGCGATGCGCTATCCAAAAAAGAATACGCAATTTCGGTGAAGCAGAGGGTGCTTTCCGAAAAAATCCTGGTAGGGGCCTTTTTGCGAGAACAGAGGACCTTTACGCGATTTTGGAAAACGTAGGGGCTTTTCTGCAAAAAAACTGACGTGGCACGCTCTCCACCCGGGAATCCCCCCCCGGGCGTAATATATAGAGTATTCAACATTCAGTATCACTTCCCTTGATAGGACATGCTATTGATTTGTAATTTGTTGTTTCCTGACTTCCTCACTTCTTGTATAAGTGTATAACCATAAACCAATCAGTAAAAGATAAGTTTTACACAGGTATAACAATAAACCAACCAGTAGATTAGACTGTACTGGAAAGAATGTAATGGCTACTCCTTTGCACTTAAGAATGGCAATTCTGAAATCAAACTGTCTTCCTCACAGATGCTATCTACTTGGAGAAGTTGTAAGCCAATAGCATTAGTAATACATTATAGGTACACGAGTCCAGCACAATCTTACAAAAAAAGGCGTCAAAAAGATGATGCTGAGGACTGCTATATTTAATCAACAAGGACCCTTCTAATAAAAGTTATGTACTTAAACAAGAAGCAAGTCCAATGGTCAAATGAACCATCTCCATCCAAAAGATAACTAGCAATTTTAATACTCCAAGCTTATGAACAGTACCAGTCAAATCTTAAGCCACTGCACCTTTAACAAGAAAGAACAGAAGTTGAAACCTCCATCAGAGCCTGCACCCTGCAGACTGCAGTGGCTCTGCCATTTGCATCCATCCGTAGAGCAGAACCTCCATCATAAGAGAAGAATATATAAGAATACTAGACCAAATAAGCAAGCAATTGAAATTCAGGAAGTGCATTCAGTAGAGAACACATTACCTATCTGATGTAGAGTGTAGAACTGTAGACCATATCAGAACTAAGGGAAAGACCCTCCAATTTCAGCCTAGAAATATATGCTTGCAGCAGAACATTGATCTTTGCACTGGGAGCTTTTCAGCATTTCCAGAATCCCAGAATCCAGATAACTCCTTGCTGTATTGGCTCAAGAAATCCCTACAGAAAAACATAGATGCTTTAGGTAATTCACTACAGAAAGTCAGAAACCATGATTCTGTACAGGTTTTCACAATATGTTTTAGAATTCCGAAATATGCTCAGATTCAACATTCAAAACAGAAAAAGGTTGAAAGTTTCAACATTCAACATTCAAAGTTTCACGAGGAGAGCCATCAACATTCAAGTATTCAACAATCATATTCTGAATCCCCTCCCTCGTCGCCCGCAACATCACTTTGTCTAGCGGTGTTAAGAGTAGGGTTGGAGGAGCTTCGCCGTAGTCATCTTCGATGTCTTCATCATCCATCTCAACATCTTCATCGTGGTCGTCACTACTCCGTCCTTCCTCTTCAAGCGGCAATGAGCTTGTACTTGCCCCTCCATGACCATGACCTCGCCGATGATAAGTTCGAACATCACTCGCAGAGGCATGTGCTTTCCTAGGTAGATTGCGACCACGAAGCGCACTTGAGGCACCCACAACTTCATCAATAAGAGCCCAATCTAGATTTTCTGGCTCCGCCTCATGGACATCTTCAGCACCTGCATCAATCCAATCAGTGTTCCACTCGTAGTCATCAAAGATTAGTGGGTTAAAGTTGCTTCCCTCCACACGCATCTTTTGAAATCTTTTAGCAATCTTTTGGTTATATTTCACATAAACCAAATCACTCAACCTTTGGTGCTCCAGCTGATTCCTTTTCTTTATATGCATCTACCAAATGGATCAAGAGAATATTTACAGAATGTAAGTAGTGGCACATACTTAAGTACTTAACCATTACTTAGTAGTTTAGTACTTACAAATTCAAAAGTGCTCCAATTGCGCTCACACCCGGAGGCCGAAGCACAAAGACCAAGAAGACGTTTTGCAAATTGTTGAAGCTCCGATGCATCACCACCAAATGAATCCCACCAATCAACTAGTACAATGCAAAAGGCATGATTCAATGAAATAAAATCGAATATGCAAAGGGAAAGGCATGAAGCAATGAAATGTTAAATGAGATTGAGTATTTACGTGGGGTCATTTTTGCTTGACTTGATATGGCAAGTGCCTTTCCAAAGCAAGCACGCTTTTTCTCATAATGATTAGCTTGGGTAGCTATCTTTGTGGCAAGTGCTTCGTCTTCTTGCCCAACCATTTTGGAAAGAACATCATTGAAATTGTCTCTTAGCTTTCGAGCACATGCACTTTCTTTCTCTTTGAATGCATAAAACTTGTTTGGATTCAAGTACAATGCTGCACCATATAACTTCACTTTCATTTGATCTCTCCACCTCTTCTCAACAATGTCAATCACACGATCAAGGATAGCCTTGCCTTGCAAGGCTTCCTTGATTTTCTGCTTGGCAACATCCATAGCTATCAAAACCTCCGGCGACGCTAGTTTTTCATCACCATCAACTATCCTCAACACAACAACTAGTGGTTGTGTTGCTCTTTTGCAATCTTGCACAGCATTCCAAAAATTAGTAGAAAGCACAATTTCCTCTACATTCTTTCCCACTTGTGACTTGGCTAATTTGCACCTACTCCAGTCCTCGTCCACAAAGAGATTCCTCAAAACAGCTCTATGCTTGAACAAACTCTGCAAGGTTAGGAAGGATGTGGCAAATCGAGTGGCTGCTGGCCTCACAAGATCATAGCCTCCTATCTTGTCCCTCATTGTATCAAGAAGCTTCCCGTGCCTATAAATGAATGTGGTGACACGCTTGGCTTTGATAATGCAACTGTTGAGCACAGGTATCTTCCCAATTTCCTCCAACATGAGGTCTATGCAATGGGCAGCACATGGAGTCCAAAATAGAGTAGGAAACCTAGCCATTAGAAGCCTGCTAGTGGCCTTGAAATTAGCACCATTATCGGTGATTACTTGTACAACATTTTTCTCGCCAACTTCCTCATTTCTCTTTTGTAGCAAGTCAGCTAGCATTGTTGCATCTGCCACCTGACTAGATGCGTCAACAGAATCTAAGAAAAAAGTCCCCTCTGGGCTATTGGCAAGGAAGTTAATTAAATGGCGTCCTCTCTTATCAGTCCAACCATCTGACATGATAGTGCAGCCATACTCCTTCCAAGGTAACTCATGTGTCTTCCTTAGCACAACTATTTTCATCTTCGCCTTCTGCAAGTATGGTTTTCTCAACTCATGATAACTTGGACCAACATGGCTAGGTCCAATTTGTCCAATGGCCTCAACCATAACCTCAGAGGACCTTGACTTGGCCACATTGAAGGGTATGCCATTTGAGTAAAAACAATCTGCTACGTATTCATTGCATCTCTCTCTATCTTCCTTGGTCACCTTTGAGTTGAACTGCTCCATATATGTTTGCTTCTTTCCCCTTGAATGTCTTTCCTCGACCACCTCATGGGGAAGTTTCCGAAGCATAGCAATAACTGATTTAGAACCCGCTGCAACACAAGACTTCTTGTTGGTGTTCTTCGATTGAAGTGCTGCAGCTGTTGGCTTCCTTTTGTTAGCTGTCCCAGAACTTGGAGTTGGCTTCGGAGCTGTCCAGGACCATGAGCCTTTCGATGATTGTGCTGTACTTGTTCCTTGTGGTTGCTCCACGTCCACTTCCTCAACCTCTTGAGCTACCTCTTGTGCCTCTTCTACATCGTCCTCATCATAATTGATCGGCTTATTTCTTGCACTGCTCTTAAGGTAATCATGCATCTCTCTCATGATGGCTGTAGTGGTTTTTGAGCATTTCTCTACATCTCCAAAGCCACTAGCAAGATGTTGCTTAAGCCTCTGGATTCCCGAAGAAACAACCACTCCACAAAGCTTGCATTAGACCTTATCTTTGTTGCCCAAATCTGGCCAAAAACCATATTGCCACCCAAGATCTTTGGACTTTGCCCTTCGTTTAGGATCTTTAGCTGGATCATATTGCTCATTCCCCTCTCTAACCTCAGGATTTGCAACACTGGCAGTGGCAGAAGCTGCAACATTGCCTAGTTGTTGCTCTGCCATCACTGCAAAGTGCAAACATGAAACATGAAGACATCAACATGATTACATGAATGATGAATCAATGATAGATAGCAATGGCATTATGGCAATGAATTGTACATCAACTCATCAAGTCATCACATTATACTATTATAGTTATACAGAGCAAGCATCCAACACAATTAGATCAAGATTACAGAAAACTAGAACATTCAACATTGGAGTTATTTGTATTATTTGTGGCTGTCAGCCTGTCACCTTTATTACTCTACTAGCAACTCTGACAAACATTGACTAACACAAGTAATCAAGTATAAAGCCAATTACACCCTCAGAACAATTGCTATAGTTGCTCAAAACTCAATACTGCAGTACCAAGAGCTTTTGATCATCTTAGTCTGCACTCTGCAGTCACTACTCACTAGTCAAACTCAAAACACCATGCATTGCAGGCTTGCACTTGTAGCTCTGCCGCCTAAACCCCATCAAAATCAAAGCTTTAAGAGCCTAAACCCAACAAAAAATTTGCAATTTTGCGTACTCAGTAAGTCAGTAGTCGGTACTCACAATTCTCCCGAGGTAGATCCTGGTCACACTGAGTTTCGTGTCCAAGTCCAACCCACCTGCCTCCCTCTTCTCCAGCTTTCTCTGGCCAGTCCGCCAGTGACCACACCGAGGCCCGAGCAGAGCAGATCTGCCGGAAGACGGGAAGAAGAACCGAGCAGAGCAGGGTAGACAATAGAGCATGAGAACAAGAGCGTGACCACTAAGCAGAGCAGAGCAAGAGACCCAGAACGAGGAAGAAGAACTGGAGAAGAAAAGTAGAAAACAAATTGTCGGAGGAAGAAGAACATTGCCTGCGGAAGGGCTTCGATTCGTGGACTCGCAGAGAGAGTGTAGGAGGGGGATGCTCGTCGGATGGTCGGAGGGGTCTTTGACGAAGGCAGGTCAGTCGGCGGCGCCGGCGGCGATCGGTAGGGTTAGGGTTTCGCAACTGCCGCTTTGTGCCCGCTGTGTGGTGTCGCTTCATTATACCGGCTGTCGGCTTCACTGCGTATAAGTTATACTGCTTTGGCCTTCGGCTTCTTCGCAACAAGTCGTCGCCGTGCTACTCGCCTTGGACGACTAGGCGACGCCATGGACGACCAGCCTTGCTAGGCGCTCGCCTAGAAGACCAAGGCGAAGCGAACTATCGTGGCGTCCACGCAGTCCCGCCTGGACGCCAACTTCCATGATTGACACATAAGAGCCAAATCACGTCCTAGTTAGCTATATAAACATCCTAATGAGTAAAAAATACAAACATTTATGGGCCCATATGTCATCCTAAAACACACCTTGTTCCTCCTTATCTTCTTCCTTCTCGTGTTGCTTCACCTGTCTAACTCATGTCTCGCTCCTCCCTTTTAAGCCCTGGGTGACACACGTACCTGGATTGAACCTTTCATAGATGAGAAGGGCTCAAGGAACTCGAACTCCTCTACTTCGGTGTTGAGCTTCGCCGAGCTTACCTGATCGCTTGGTTGAGCTTTACTATTGAACTCGGCATGTTTCTCCCTTGTCCCTCTCCTATTTCTCCCCTTCTCCCTCTCTGGCATTGTCTCCCTCGTCCCTTCCACAGTGTCGGCTATCGTGCACTACCTTGGTGTGCCTCAATCTATGACACCAACTCCTTTGGCTTTCTTACCCCCTCCCCAGGTCTATTTTTGTGGTCTATGTTGCCTCGCTGGAACTGTTGCCACCACTCAGTCCCAATTGGGGAGGTAGACACGAGAGAGAGAGAGAGAAAGAGATGAGCTAGTGGAAGAAAACCTAGATCATGACATGTGGGTCCTATTTTTTGATTTGTTTGGTGATTTTGCTCATTGGCTGACATGTCATACTAAAACCAGCTCATATGTAAAAAAACACTATCACGTCAGTTAAAATCGTCTTCAATTAATCCCAACAGGGTTAAATAAATGATATTGATAGTTAAGAGTTATCAAACATCCGATTTTACACTTTTAGATTGAAAGTTAGACAATCATGAGAATTCAAATAGGGTAAAGCAGACTTTATCTCCTCTCCTTTGAATTTGCCCAACATTTACACATCAGGATTCAAATCCTAATGCCTACCTTTACGCATATACAAGTATGCTTCAGTTTGTCTAGATGATTATATGGCAAGATGAGAAAAAGAAGACCAATTATCCACAAATTCACTTTGAAGTACTCAGGCTCCTTTGTTACTATTTCATAACAACTACATTATAAACATTAAAGTACTATTAGTACGTAAAAACAATCATGTGCCAATGTTTAGGTTCACAGTTCACTATAATTAGTTTTTTATAAGATAGTGAGAGAGATGACGTCTACATAGTCTTCGCCGCTGTCATCGATGTCGCCGAATGCTTCTGACACTCTGAAGACCAGGGTAACTAAGTATGTAGAGGAATATCGAAAAGCCCTTAGGACTGAATGACCATCACGGAGGTCACTCCGGGTAGGCTCCCTCTACATCCAAAGAAAGCAGTGGTAACATTCCAAATTGTCTACAGGATAGTTGGAAGGGAACAGGTCTCGATCACGATAGCAAGCTGGAAGTCTCTAACATAATTAGAGGAAGAGCAGCTGTGGGATGAAATTTCAAGAACATTTGCAATGGTTGAGGCTATCTTTTTTGAATCATGTAGGTCGTTCGAGGCGTACGTTGGCAAAGGACAGAGATAGATGGAAAGGAGCGCCACAATGCGACATGTGACGCAGTTTTCGGTACCCGCTACTACACAATAGTCGTATATCATACTTTGTAATGATGATTCTCAAACTGAATAAACCAATGTATGTAATTCTATTTTTGAAGTGCCACCAGTAGAAACAGGGCAACATATGTGGATTCCATATTTGCTGCCATATGCAAGAAATCATGGGTGTTGGGCCCAACAATCTAGAGGTTTGTGCATCTCGCAATAATTATTTCCTACTTATCAATACACACACACACATATATGCTTACTACTTCACTCTTCCTAGCAACAGGACATGAAAATCGTTGGTAGTATAGTCCATATGGATGAACTCTGCAACATTCAAGGATAGCTCGCCACCTTCTTAATGATGGAGGTCATTAACTGAAAAGGACAGTTTCACTCGGATGGGGATAAATAAAATCTATGGCATGCCATCTGGTCCTGGGGCTTTGAGGTCACCAATTGCATCTAACGCTTCTTTCACTTGTTCAGTAAACTCCTCCAACAAGGTTGCATTCATATCTCCTATCATCTTTGGCTCAATGACAGCCAACAACTGATGGGGGCCATCATTGATACCTGGTCTGAACAGATCAAAAAATAATTAGTTATAAGGTTTTTTTCTCCTACAATTCTGCCAAAGTCTCATCTTCCCTCTTCATCTTGTTGATGTAATTCGTTTTCCTCTTCTCCGATGCAGTAGCATGAAAAAGGAGGTATTACAGTTCAGGGAAAACAGTTTCACTAAAAAAATATTGGAACCCTTCGAGAAAACCGAATTTCGAAAATTTCAAACATTTTGGATTTCTGAAAATTTTTGGATTTTCCCCAAAAAATGTCAAAATATTCAAAAAAAATTCAAATTCAATAAATATAAATATATTCAAAGATTACAAAATCTCAAAAAATTTCCTTGCTTGCCGTGATAGGACTTAGCGGGGACATGCGTCGGCGTGTAGGCACCCCTGACCAAGAACACACAGCGATCCTTCGGGCTCACTGCTTGTGTCGTGCTGTGAATAGAGAGGGAAAGAGTTGGGGGACATCCTTGATGTCGGCTAGAGATGGCAGTGGAGGTGTGGAGGATGTTTGCGATGGCTGTGGTGTCGTCGGGTTGGTCCACAATGGTCACCCGAAGTCCACGGTCCTCTCCCTCGTCTTCCTCTTCTTTCTTAGCCTCTCCTCTGATTCTTTCTTTCTCACTCCTCTTTCTATGACTGGTTGGCCTAGTGATGCTTGGCTTTGGGGCTTTGCTCTCTGTTGTGGCCATGGACTTGGGTGGTGGTGGTGTGTGTTCATGACTTCATGCTTGGCTTTGGCCAAGCACAAGAAGGACAATGGCTGCCTTTTCTTTGCTTGGGTTGGTTTTGTTGGCTCTCAGCTGTGGGAAGTAATAAGAGTGAGGGGGAGGGAATGAAGCTCTCTCGTGAGTTGCTTTGTTTATAAGGGAGGCATGGTTGACCGGCTCTCTCTATCTCTTGGCCTGTGCCTTGCCAATGCTGCCCTTGTCTTATCTCGGGGACCTTTGGTTTAGTGGGTGGTTTCTGTACTATTTCATGGCTTTTCTACTGTGACAGGTAAGTTGTTAAAAATGTGAGTATTGGCTAAATTTTCTATCAAGTGATGAAGCCCACTAAAGTGCGGGGCGCCGACCGGCAGTCTGAGAACCTCAACGAACACAATTACATTTGACATTTCTAAAGGTAAACGAGTTCTGATGGTAAAATCTTTTTTCCTTCTTTTACTCTCCTTATGATTGTTCTCACCCTGCGCTCTTCTTTTCTCCTTGCTTTCTTCCGTACAATACCTTAGAAAAGGCAAATCGAACAGTCCGTTTTGCTCCGTGGCCCATTTTCAATCTAGGGTTCTGTATACCCACGAACCAAATCAAACAAAATTTAAGCGTCAATTCCACCCAACAGTCACCCATTTCACTGGCCCATTTTCATCCTAGGGTTGTATTTAAGCCATGTATACCGCTCCATTCGTAGGGCCAGCCGCCACCACGGCGTCATCCAGTCGGAAATCAGAACCAGATCTGAGTGGAGCGGATGAGCAAGCGAACCCAGCGTACCCTGGCTGATCCCTTGGGATCCTTCGGAGTCAACCATCCTTCGCGTAATTGCAGACACGAGGAATGGTCAGTTGCTTCGTCCTCTATCCTAATTTTGTCATTCTTACCGATCATCTTTTCCCATCTTCGTTTAATCACACGGCAGGAGAGATTGGCCCAACCTACTGTCGGAGATCACTGAGCAGATAGGACGTCAGCTTCTCCGCTATGACGTGGCAGAGTACCTCCGCCTCCGCTCAGATCTGGTTCTGATTTCTTGACTGGATGACGCCGTGCTGTTTTACATCTTCAACTACTTCAAAAACTTCCACTTCTTGCTCCGGTCCTTGAATTGACGCCTCGGAGAAATTGGGAGCTAACGTAAACGCATAAAATAACAAGGGATCGACTTCGAATTATATCAAGCTAGGCAAATAAAATAAATAAATTAAGAAGGAATAAATTCAATAAAAAACAAATGGAGAGGCTGTGAATTTTTAGGAGTCGGATACGGTGAAATGGACAGTGGATTTGGGCTCAGAACGTCGAAACGGATCAAAAGGGGTATCTTTGTAATTTTTGGGTGATAAACAGTGTTTGCTACCGTACCAGGCCATCCCTTGTGAACAGTAACCGGCCCAACCCACTGGTTACAGTAAGGCGCACGAGCCGTGCGCTTAAACAGTCGGGTGGGCCGCCCTCGCGGCCCACGCCACCCTTGGCCGAGCGGCCCGACGCGCGCGCCCGATCCCGGTTGATGCGCGACATGTGAACAGTACGGCCCAACCCACTATCTACAGTACGGTGCGCGAGCCCGCGCGTTCAAACAACCGGGTGGGCTGGCCTCGCGGCCCACGCCACGCGCGGCTGAGCGCCCTAACGTGCGCTTGCGCCCGATCCCGGTTGATGCGCGACACGTGGACGGCCGAGATGTAGCGCTTGCGAGTGGTTTGATCTGCACCGCTTCAACGCGCAAACGGCAGTGATATCGCCACGTTGTGCCCGGAGAGTCTTGGTCTACCTCCAACCGGATCAGCGACAGGAAAGGGGGAAGGGAACTTGGCGATTCGGCGGTTGCGGTGAGTCTCAGAGAGGGTGGTGCGGTAAGCTTACTTGGACATAGAGAGTCCATTTTGGGGCTTTGGAAGTTGTGGGCGCAAGCAACGGTGGCCGGCGGCAGGGCGAAAGGGCACCGGGATACCACGACATGAAGATGCGCAGGGCACCAGTGCACCGACGTCAAGGCACTGAGGTGCCAGGGCATCGAGGTGCGCAGGGTACCGAGGCACCGAGGAGCGTCGAGTGCTAGGGGCATTGAGGCACGCGAGGCACCGAGGTGCCGAGGCGTATCGGGCCTTATGGCACCAAGGTGCCAGGATATCAAGGCGCGTCGAACATCAGGGCACCGAGGCACATAGAGCGCGTGGGACACCAGGGCACCGAGGCGCGCGGGGCGCTGAGGCACGCGGAGTGCGTGGGGCCGAATTCACTGTTTGTAGCCGGCCCACCTCATTTCGGCGCTCCCCCGGCCTGCTGTGACGCCCGTCGCCCGCAGCCGCTCAGTCGTCGCCTACTCGCCCGACGCCCGCAGCCTCGAGTCGCTGCAATCTCCTCTGTCCTCTCCATTCTCCTCTCGCCTCTCGGATCTCTCAGTATCTCCGCCCGACTTCAGAACGGGAAACCCTAACCGCCTAGCGATTGTAGCGACGGCGCGACTACTGCGAGAGTGCTAGTCCGCCGCCGGCCGCCGCCTTTCTTGCCCCGCGGCCCCCGCTGTTGCCGTCTCCAACCGCGACACCGCGTGGATCTGCTCAGCTCTGAGTCTCCGACGAGCGACGGAGCGAGGAGCTTCGCCGAATCGCCAAGGTAATGCCTATTGCCTAATGAGATGACTCCCTGTCGTATCCGTGATTTGTTGCCTTGTTGGGGACTCACCTGACCGTGTCAAATTTGACAACCCTAGCCACCAGCCGCTCCTCACTAACCTCTCCGGTGCCTCTGCCTCCGCCCTCCGGCCGTCCGGCTACCTAGGAGGCTCAGCGAGAAGGAGATCCAGATTCCAGAGGTTCGATATACAGCAGCCCGAAGGCTCCTACAAGGTACCCTTACCTCTCCGGCTCTCCCCCAAAGCAATCATAGATCTGGCATCTGCACGGCCGCATTTTTCATCTTTCCGGTGGCCTGTGATGTATTTTGTAAACATGACATTTGACATATTCTGCAATCTGCAGAGTGCCGAAGAAGGTGAACTTTTTGTTTATTTCTATGTGCTTGTCTGATCATTGTTGCATTGGTAAATTCTCCCTTGCAAGTGTCATTTTCTTTAGTTGACATTTGCACTGTCTTATAGCTATAGATATGTGAGAAAGACTGGATTTAAAAACTTGAGACATTCTATCCATGAGCAGGAAGAGCACCCCTTTTGACTGAAACTGTCCAACCATCTACAATCTGTCTGTGTTCACTACATGACAGAACTGAGAACTCCCAACTCTCATTCCACATATTATGGTGAACCCTGCAGAACATGGTGAAGATCCTGAGGAAGAGCAATCAATTGACAATATCAATGATGAAGATATTGACCCACAGTTAGATGCCAGTGCTGGTTTGATAATAATGACGTGGTCCTTCCCTTGAATGAACACACTGGAAATGAAGAAGATGAACAGCTATCTCACAATGTGATCCCTGCAGCCAGTCAAATCTTTGCTGAACTTGAATATTTGGGATGGCATTTGCATGGGATAAGATACCCGAGCAGTATGTCTCTCCAACCAAAACCAAATGAATTTATACATAAACACTCAGTATTATTAATATTTTGATTTCTGATTTGGACTTGTCTCTTAGATTTCACCAGAGAACATGCCATTATCTGTGCTGCTACCGAATTTGTAACCCAACAATATCTATGCATGCTTTTGAATGCTGAGACATTTCAGTTGCCTGATCACCTTGAAATTTTGCATGGTATGTTTCATTTCTTTAATTTTTTCTTTTTTAAAAAATATCTGACATTTTTTTTCCTATTTCTAGTTGGCATTGTATTCCGGAATGATGGAGATCATGCTGCAGTCGACAATGAACAATGGGGACGGCAATATTCCAGGAGAGATGTTGTGGTATTGATGACTATTGGACTATTGTATACTATTAAATAAAATAGCTACTGTTACTAAGATCAAAATAGTAATTTATGTTATATATTTTCAGTTAAATGAGGTGACAACGCTATTCATTGATAACTATTACCATAGTCATTGGAGGAAAACGACTTATATGATGTTAGTCTTCCATCCTTTTCTTTATTCCTAGTAGTCATTGAAATTTGTTCAGATTAATTGATTGTTTTTTATAGGATGAATGATGGTCCAGGTCCAATGATCATTCACTATCAAATAGTTGAATATCGATGAACGCGCTTGGAAACTATTTGATAGTGAATGATCATTCGACCTGGAACATCATTCATCCTATAAAAAAACAATAAATTAATCTGAACAAACTTCACTGACTGCTAGGAATAAAGAAAAGGATGGAAGACTAACATCCTGTAAGTCGTTTTCCTCCAATGACTATGGTAATAGTTATCAATGAATAGCGTTGTCACCTCATTTAACTGAAAATATATAACATAAATTACTATTTTGATCTTAGTAACAGTAGATATTTTATTTAATAGTACACAATAGTCCAATAGTCATCAATACCACAACATCTCTCCTGGAATATCGCCGTCCCCATTGTTCATTGTCGGCTGCAGCATGATCTCCATCATTCCGGAATACAATGCCAACTAGAAATAGGGAAAAATAAAATGTCAGATATTTTTTAAAAATGAAAGAAATGAAACATACCATGCAAAAATTGCAAGGTGATCAGGCAACTGAAATGCCTCAGCATTCAAAAGCATGCATAGATATTGTTGGGTTACAAATTCGGTAGCAGCACAGATAATGGCATGTTCTCTGGTGAAATCTAAGAGACAAGTCCAAATCAGAAATCAAAATATTAATAATACTGAGTGTTTATGTATAAATTCATTTGGTTTTGGTTTGGAGAGACATACTGCTCGGGTATCTTATCCCATGCAAATGACATCCCAAATATTCAGGTTCAGCAAAGATTTGACTGGCTGCAGGGATCACATTGTGAGATAGCTGTTCATCTTCTTCATTTCCAGTGTGTTCATTCAAGGGAAGGACCACGTCATTATTATCAAACCAGCACTGGCATCTAACTGTGGGTCAATATCTTCATCATTGATATTGTCAATTGATTGCTCTTCCTCAGGATCTTCACCATGTTCTGCAGGGTTCACATTGTGAGGGTCATTAACTTCATTATTGGTATCGCCAATCTGTTCTACTCGATGCACTTCCTGTGATGGCTCTTCCTCCTCTTCACTTCCGAGCATTGGATTCAAGGGAGGGACTTGCTCCATGTTACCCACATCATTACCAGCCTGGTCGCCTTCATTGTGTAAGTCCCCGCCATCATGATTATAAGCTTCTTGACCTTGGTTTCCCGTAGCATTACTTGATCCTGGTGCTGGTGGCCAAATTTTTAAGAAGTGTGTAAACATGTCAATTGAAAAATTGATGAATAAATAAAGAAGCAATAGTAATGCAATAACAGATCATATATCAAAAATAAAAGACAATAAACAATAAGGGATAGGTTAAATAAAGGGGCAACAACATATTAACAGGTAGCCCAAACAGGAATACACAAGACTGAGGCAATATATTAATATAGAAACTAGCTATAGAAAGGGAAAAAAGGAACATGTAGCAAAATGGTAAAGCAATGAAGGGAGTTCACAGAAATAAATCGATTTGACAAGGAAATCTAGTAATGTAAAAACCAACAGTAAATCACAGGAGTGTAAAACACGCTTAGCCTAGACAGGAGTACACAGGACTGAGGCTATATATTAATATAGAAACTAGCTATAGAAAGGAAAAAGGAACCAATATGCTGTCTTGGGCCAACACGTCGCCTTGCACCTCTGTTTCCCAGACAACAACGATGCTGAGCGTGGCTAGAAGTTATGCTAGAACTCCTGTCCTTACCTTTCAATATCCTTAGCATTCAAGAAACCTGATCAGTTTAGTAAATAAAACTAAGATGTGTAACAAACATTATGACGCTAAAAATCTCAGTTAAGAATTTTTTTTCAAAGGAATCTCGGTTAAGGAATATTGGTACATTACCTCAAAGAATAAATATGTAGGGAGGGGTCCATCAGGGTTTGCTTCTACAGGTGCATAGTCAGTCCATATCTGAGACCACATTTGGGAGGATGTCTGATTTCATTGGATCTTTTACAACGTTTACTAAGGAGGAACCTAGAGGTATCAAAGCATTACAGATTTCTCTCAATTTTATTTTTAAAAAACGGCTATCCGACATTTCTTTAGTATGTAACTCCAGATGTAAACTCCCTGTTATGTGTAATTTATTTTGCCACTTCTTATCCAAGTTTCCAAGTTTTCATGTGAATCTTGTTCCTACTAAGCATGCAATGTAATGAGGCCTCCAGGCCACCATGCAGAGCATAATGAGGCAATGGGATTTTGTCTTTTCAACAATGTCGCAATTGCAGCTAATTATCTCTTAAATGAGAGGGTGTGTATTTGAAACTTCCCTCTTAATTTTTCTGTTAAGTTCAAATTGTGCTACTTTTGTTCATCACTTCCTATATAGTAACAGGTATCATAATTGGTTATGATGAGATTTGATGAGAAGGTGAATTCACTTTCCAACATTGTCTTTTCTATTGCAGCCTGATTTAGGTATCAAGAAGATATTGATTGTCGATTGGGATGTTCATCATGGAAATGGTACACAGAAAATGTTTTATAGTGACCCTCGTGTGTTGTTCTTTTCAGTTCACAGGTATGACAGCACCTTGACATTGACTTGCTAGCTTTGTTTAGACTTTAGACTAGCTTTATAATCTTCACAAAATGATGGTTGTAAAGTTACGCCAGTTTTGTTGCCTCCATTTTGAAGGTTTACTGCTCTTTGAATGACTGTAGTATGCAAAACATGTTTTCTTTTCCATGCAAACATTGGATACTTGCAGTTAATAGAGAAATTTAAGAACTCTATTTATTATTTGCATGGTATTAGCAAACTCATTTATGATAGAGCAAGCTGACCTTATTTTACTCCAATTGGATACTGTATTTTAATGATTGGGATTGAGTCCCACATTCCACCAATCCACCTTTATCATCTCATACATTACTTGCTCTTTAGAATATGAAAAAAAACTCGAAACATTTTTTTTATCACCCTAAGAATATCTATTTCTGAATGACACACTGCTCGTAGAGTCACTTGAGCAGTACAACAAAATTTAAGTGTTTGAGCCTGGTTTCTAGGTAACATGCCAAGGAACCCATTAACCTGATAGTTACTTGGTCAATGGAAGAATCCAGAACTTTTGAGAGCTTAAGTCGTATTCCTATCTTCTGCTTCATGGTCATTTGGCACTATTCTTTGCAAATCCACAGTAAATCTAGTTAATATTGAATCAAGTATCTGTTCCCATCACTGTAGTGTGATTACTTGATTAGCCATTTGAATTGTCACCCACTCGCCCTTGACTCTGCCTAGATGATAATAATCAGTTCCTTATATTACCCGTAGTGTAATAAGGTAAGATATTTTTCTAACTGCTTTGGGTTTAAATTTACATGATTGCTTAGGATGGATCTACAGATTGTAGTTTGTATTGTGCCATATGCAGTAAAGGCCGCTCCTTGAACCATCCAACCAGTTCTACTGATACTATATTTCAAACTTACAAATTAGGAGCTGTTGCCATTTGCTTGTTTATAGAAGATATGCTTTTTGGCTTGTGGTCGTGTGCTGTTTTTGTTGATCTTTTCATAGATTGTAAAGATTACTTGCTTTGTTTTGGTCCTGTGGCATATATGGAGATGCACTGGTGCAGTCAACATAATCAATCTGTTCTCTGATGAGAACTTATTCATTTTAGTATGTTTCCTGTGGCCAAGTTAATGAAGTCTTAAATTAACTATCCATTGTTCCAATGTTTCTTCTGTAGATTTGATTATGGAAGCTTCTACCCTGCTGAAGGGGATGCTTCTCACTGTTTCATTGGGGAAGGAGCTGGTACAGGGTACAACATTAATGTGCCCTGGGAGCATGGAAAATGTGGTGATGCAGATTATATTGCTGCATGGGACCATGTACTGCTTCCTGTAACCGAAGCATTTGATCCTGATATAATATCGGTATCTGCTGGGTTTGATGCAGGTATACAGCTGGAAAATAAACTCTCTTATGCTATCAGCTTACCAGTTCTTTGCTTCAATCCAAACACTTAATTAAATCAAAGCAACATTTTCATGAAGGTTAGCTACTTATATATATACTGACAACATGTAGTTTCTCAATATTTATTCTATGGGCTAGCTGAGCACTGCTTGGAGTAGTATAGCTTATATCCTGATTTTGCAGGTGCAGCTTATATACCTGATTTTGTTGTGGAATAATAAATGAAATCTTCACTGAAGAAATTGACAATTCTCTGACACTTTGTTGTGTTAAACTGCGACTACATGATAATAGAATCTAAACTTCTGGTGTCTCTCATGTACCAAGGTTATTAAGTCGTAAAGTCGAGTCGAGTCGTTATGCTACCGACTTGCCGATTAGTCGTGACTAGTCACGACTAGTCGCCGACTAGCCTATTACTACATGCCGGCTGCTTCTACTACTTGCTTCCTTCTACTGCTACTACTACTTGCTGTTGCTACTGCCACAAGAGAAAAACAGAACCGCAAAAACAGAGTGAAGCGAGATCAGGGGAAAAAAGGATCTGAAGGTAGAGGGGGAAAAGAGGGAAGGAAGGTCAGGACTCAGGACTCAGGCTAGGAAGGACCGAAAGAGAGGAGACATTACTGCTGCCAGAGGAAGGAGAGGAGAGGAGGAGTGCTCACCGGTTCGGGTCGACGGAGGGAGATCCGAGGCGGCGACGGCACCACGCCTTGGGTCGGCGGAGGAGGGAGGTCCGAGGTGGCGACGGCACTGCGACTCGGGTTGGTGGAGAAGGGAGGTCCGAGGCGGCGACGACGAGGAGGCGGTGGCGTTCACCACGTCTCGGGTCGGCAGGGGAGGGAGGTCCGAGGAGGAGGCGGTGGGCGCTGAGGAGGAGAAGGAGGTGCTGAGGCAGGGGAGGGCAGAGGAGGAGGTGGCGGCGGGCGCCGTCAGCGGCGTGGATGGGGGCGGCGAGGCTAGGGTTCCCTCCAGGTCGGCTTCGTGGGACTGGGTCTTGAATTGCATTCGAATGGGTAGGGTTCCCTCTGTACTCTGTATTCGCCCATGTATATGTCACCGCTTGACTCAGGAGTCTCGGACCGCAACACTGCACCAGTCGCCCGACTCGGATAGCACGACTAGCCGCGATTGATCGTCGACTAGTCAGCGAGTCGGCCGACTAGCTCAGCTAGTCGAGTCGACGGAACTAGTCGGAGCTCCTGTGCCGACTTGCCGACTAATCGTCGATTAGTCGCGACTAATCGGGCGACTTAATAACAGTGTCATGTACAAGATCATATCTGTTCTTTCTGTTCACTGGTTTTGAAAATTTTCTCTGCTCTGATGTTTTGGGTAGCACTGGGTGATCCTCTTGGTGGTTGCTGCATCACTCCAAATGGATATTCCCTGCTACTAACAAAGGTATGTACTTGTGGATAAACAACATTTAATTAGATTTTCACCATATCTTGCATTCTCCTGTCCTTGAATAGAAATTGCTCATGCTTGACATTTTAAAAGAGTTCAGATAAGCTGGAATTGACTAAATGTCAACGTTTTCTAAAGCAGTAATGTCTGAACCTTTTGCTTCAGTCTTTTTTTTTTTGGTTATGCGCTGCTGTTACCTACTAGAAGATTTTCATTTGATTTCTTCCAGTTACTTAATATCTCTTCGAGGTTTTTTGAACTTCTCAACTGAGCTGATCGACACATATGCTTATCATGTAAAGCATATACAAAAGCAACTTGCAAAAAAAAACATTTCATGTTTATCTGTATGCAAAACCTCCTGCTGCTGCTAGGTTTTGCTCAAGGAAGGATAGTGATGGCCCTTGAAGGAGGTTATAACCTTAGATCCATAGCAAATTCAGTTTGTTCTTGTGTGAAAGTTTTGTTGGGAGACAAATTCACATGTAACTCTCCAGAGATGCAACCATTCGAATCTACACGGAGAGTTATACAAGCGGTAATGGTCTGCGTGGACTATTGCTGTCAAATTCTTCTCTTACTCTAGATATCTGAAATTATGCTTCCTTTTTCCTCCACACTGACCAGGTACGCGATGAATTAAAGACGTGCTGGCCTGTTTTGAGTAGTAAGCTGCCGGAGAATGTATCATTGAGGAGTAAGCCCTCACAAGGTAAAATTTTCCCTTTCTGACTTTCATATCTTGGTTACTTGAACTTGGGACCTGTTTGGTCTAAAATCATATTAATGAATTGTGCCCTGATGTAAGAGATATGCATTGCTTAGCTCCAGATGAAGTTATGTAGTCTGTAAACTTGACACCCTCTTCGTCATAACAATAATTGTAGCTTGCGCACCTCATTCTTCATGGGGAGTTACTTTTTTGTTCCAGGGTTTTAATGCAGTAGCATAGTGTAGCTCAACTCTAAAGACGAATGCATGTTCATGAGCTGTGTCACAGCTAAGTTGATGGACTGTCTCCATATTATAAGCTGGCTGCCCATACTTGATGAGCCGTTAAGGATAATATAGGCGGAAAGTTTAGACATATAAAACGGAACATACGTTGAATCATACCATCATCACTTTAACTCTTGAACTAGCAATAATTTATACATATTACATAATTTTCATAACCGATACGATACAAATTTAACATAAATGATAAATTCATACGAAATTGTCTTGTAGGCATACGAGTGTGGGTTCACATGAACCCACTATTTGGACCATTGGTTATGTACCGAGACGTGTGTCACAAACTTCCTTTTGTTTCTTTTTGCATTATCGTAATTAGCTTTGATGTCAGATGTGCAGTGCATTTGGGACCTACCACGAATGTCATTATCTCTCCACCTAACCTAGCGTCATAGTCTCACTCTCTCACCTCGTCTCTCTCTTGCTCTCACCATCTCTTTTCAATCCAGTCAATGGAGCCAGTGGTGCGGCGACAGTGAAAAGAAGCGGCGACTGCACGGTGTTCAGCAATGAGTCAGCAGCGGTGCTGTGGCCAGGGAGACGCGGTGAGCAGCCAGTGGTCTCGGACGCGCGGAGGTTGCGAACAGTGCCAGGGCCCACAGATGTTGCTGATGGTGCCATCCGCCTCCTCAATCCGCTAACCAGGGCCCTCATCGACCTCCCGGCCTTCACCATGGCGCTGCGTGAGCCCTACCTGGAAGGAGGGCCGGAGCGTGTGCCCTTCATTAATCCTCCATGTCGGCATCACCGATGAGCCCTCCCCGGCATCCATCGTGCTCTACATAAAAGGAGAGGTCTGGATTAGCGGTGTGCCTCCCCTGCCCTGACAACGAACCAGCCAAGCCTTGGCAGGATCAGCCTTCGACGCCCCTGCGGATCGAGCTTCGGTGCCCCGGTGAGTTCAGTGTTGGGCGCCTCGGCACTCCGGTCAAGCACCGTGGCATGGACACTGCCCGGTGCTCCACCACACCAAAAGGGCAAAGCCACCATAGATCGGGAGGTGGAAGAAAAGGGATCGAAGACTTCGCTCACCCGGGTTCTTTTCTGGCAGAGCTCGCTTCCTCGCGCCTAGGATCAATGCTGCCAAGAAGCCGTGTGTCAGAACTGGTAATAGCGGAAGACTGAAGAAGGCCTGAAGTCTGAAGAAAAAAACGCTTCGCTACTTCTCAGTTGGGATGGGATGTTTTCTTATTCTCCTGGAGGAATCTCAATGTCTCACGTTTGATCTTTATGTGATTAGTGTCCTAAGCTTAGTTAATTTGCTGTAAACTCTGCTTAAACTTTAATTGTCGGATTATGTACCCATATATATACTCTTGCGGATGGAATGAAAGAGCTATTCGCCGTCAAAGTTTATCAGACTGTAGCCCTAGCTTGTTAGCTTTAGCTCTTGCGATTTTTCCTTTTTGTCTCCTCCAGATCTTTACTTTCCTCTCTTGATTCGGATTCCCATCCCGGGATCTGACAAATTGGTATCAGAGCTTCACCTATCCTCGGCAAGAAGTGATTTAGGGAGTGATTGGGTTGGGACTCGGCTCCCGTAAAATCCCCAAACCTCTTTCGATCTGTGGCGGCTGGCTGAATCGGTGTGAGGTGAAGGTTCCGGGCTCCAATCCGGGTAAAATCCCTAAACCTTGCTTCGATCAGTGAAAGACGACGAAATCCATGGCGTCCGAGGTGACGGCGGCGAGGCGAGAGGTGATGAATTGATGGCCAGCTACAAGGTCGATGTGGTTCAATGCCAGTTGGGTGACTTGCAGAAACAAATGACCGGTATGCAAGACCGAATGAATCGGATGGAAGCATTGTTGCAAAGGTTAGTTAATCCTCAAGCGCGAACATTTGACCAGACAGTGGGAAGAGGTGAACCCAAATTGCGGCCATCGGAGGAACCAAGAAGTCTACCTGTCCTTATCCAGCCGCGAGAAATGGAGTTGGAGATGGCCAGAAGAGTTGAAGATCTGAGGCAGATTAATGTGAATAGCACTCAAGGAATTCAATTGATGAGCACACCCGAAGGTAACTTCAATTTTCCTTCCACTGGTTTTTCTGCAGTTGCCACTGGTTGGGGTCAAGATCCATTGCCACGTTCTTCTTTGGCTTCTCCCACCTGGAATCACCAAAAACCTAACCAAGAACCAGCCTTAGTTAGGCAGTGGCCTCAGAACCCTAAAGTGTATTTGAGTCAACCTCACTCTCAGTACCAGGCTAGACAATGGAATCCCAATCCTAGTAACAAGAGGGTTCTTAGTGTATCTACTGTTGATGATGATTTATCGTCCTTTATCAACATGAAGGTAGAGCAGATGGAGCAAACAATAGTGAAAGCCAACTTTTGCACTGTGGATTGTCACAATGTTGACAGGAAGCTTCGCCAGATACTTGATATGACTATGGATGAAGCTCATTTTCTTAAGAAACAGGGTGCATCCCTCTACAAGCTCGATGCTCAAACGTGGCCTAAAAGTCACCATTGTTTCTTTATGAGGTTGACGTTAGAGTATTTCAAATTCTCTTCACTGGATTCAGATAACTCTTCTGCTTGCAAGTTCAATAATCCAAAACACAGAAATACATACAAACAAGCATATGTCCATGTCCTAAACTATGAAGCCATTCTATGGGAGAAGTTACCAAAGTTTAGTATGCAACAACTGTATTATGTGGGTTTGCTCTGGAATCTTCCACCTTGGCCAGATTTAAGCTTTTGTGAAGTTTACTGGATGGCCAAGTGCATGGAGAAGGGATATTTCTCCGAGGAGAAGCACTCTGAGGAATCTTATAATTTGGCTTGCATTCTCACTCTCCCTCCCTACCAAAGCAAGGGATATGGAAAATTCTTGATTGCTTTCTCCTATGAGCTTTCTAAGAAGGAAGGTAAAGTGGGGACACTGGAGCGTTCTCTCTCCGATCTTGGTCTGCTCAGTTATAGAGGTTATTGGACTAGAGTGCACCTGGAAATTTTAAAGAAACATCGAGAATTTGGAGGATTGGCTACTGGTGATGATCAGGCTGCACTGCTAAATCCAGGATTCAAAGCGTTGACCCAAATTGTTCAGGATGATGTGTTTAGAGAATTTGAGTTTAGACAATACATACTTGCTTGTCAAGCTAAGTTATTATTTAAATTGTCTCGCCCAATTGAGGTTGCTGCGAGAGGGCTTGCTATGGAAGAATTTCTCAAGTTGGGTGTGCGCTCCATTATATTAACATCTGGCACTTTATATACCCTGGATTCACTTGCCATGGAACTACACCTTGAGTTTCCAGTGAGGCTAGAGAATCCTCATGTCATTTCTTCAGAACAAATCTGGGTTGGAGTTGTGCCTATGGGTCCATTAGGACATCCACTTAATTATTCTTACCGGACGCGTGAGACTCTAAAATACAAACAAGAATTGGGTATTGCTATAGCTAATTTTGCCCGTATTGTGCCAGATGGACTCCTTGTTTTCTTTCCTTCATATTCTATGATGGACAAGTGTATCGACTGCTGGAAAAATCTGAGCCATGCAGATTTAGTGGATGGGGACACAATTTGGCAGAGAATCTGCAAGCACAAGCAGCCAGTTATAGAGCCTAGGCAGTCATCAAACTTTCCAAATGCAATTGAGGATTATGCAGCCAAACTCCATGATTCTTCTACTTCTGGGGCAATATTTTTTGCAGTTTGTCGCGGCAAAGTTAGTGAGGGTCTTGATTTTGCTGACCATGCTGGGAGAGCTGTAATAGTTACTGGAATGCCCTTCGCCACCCCGACTGATCCTAAGGTTCGGCTTAAGCGCGATTATTTGGATAAGCAGGGCACACCATCTAATGAGACTGTAAAGGCTTTGACAGGACCGGAATGGTATGTTCAACAAGCAGCAAGGGCTATCCATCAGGCTGTTGAATGTGTCATCAGACATCACCATGACTTCGGAGCAATTATTTATTGTGACGCCAAATTATCAATCTCAGATGTCGCATTGGCTCCGAACTTATATAAAGTGCTACCCAAAGTATGGGGAAGTTGTCCAAAGGTTGACCAGATTTTTCCGAGAAAAAGTTTCTGCAGATCCTTTGAAGCTGAAAGAGACAGATTGTAATGATTGTATAGTGCCGCTTGCAAACAAGTGTATACACCAGGAGATTCTATTTGATTCGGCTGCCACTGCAGTAAATGTGTTATCAGTAAAAGCAACCACCAGAAGTAACTATATTAAGTTTGCCAAGATCACCCCCGCGAATCGTTCTACCCTTTCTATGAAACAGGGCAGAGGAACTGTTGAGGAGATCAGCACTAAATTAAGGGAGAATTGTCCTAGTTACTTTAATAAGTCAGACTACAAATATTACTTGGTAGTGGAATGTCTTGAGAGAGCGTCTACGACAAACAACCATGATGAGAGAGAGATTCTTGCTAGAGATGCCTTCAATTTCTTGACTAAGATTCCAGACTTGGCTGAATTGAGCGCTATATGCAAGAGAGTTGAGAATCTAAGATTCTATGAGGCCGTAGTGCGGTTGCCTCTACAGAAAGCTCAAACACTTGGTTCCATTGTTGATGTTATTAATGGGCAAATTGATGCGAGGCATCATGATACCACAATTGCACAGCGTGAACAATGCTACGAAATAGTTATGAATGCACTGCGTACCTTCAAGGGTGTTGGACAAAGTGGGACACAAGGGGCAGACAAGTCATCTGGTTCAGTTACTGCCCTTGATCCAAATTCTCGAAACAAATATATCAAACAGATTATTCAACTAAGTGTCCAGTGGCCAGACACAGCTCTTCACGAGCATCTATACAGGACGCTTATTGAGCTTAGTCTGGAAAATGAACTTCTGGAGTATGGAGGTCCTGAATTGGTTGCTTTTCCCCAGAGTGTTGGTCGTAAGCATCAAGAAGAGATTCGGGAAGTTTCTGCGGTTGCATCACAAGGCTCTAAGCTGTATAATTTAGGCGCAACTATTTCTACTAGCCAAACAAAGTATTTCGAGTTCCAAGCCAGGTATTATGTTCTCAAGGGGGAGCATATTGCTGCTGCCAGGATGTTGTTGTTATGGGCGGAAAGGCAGTGCCCCAATGCAGAAGAAGCTCCAACTCTTGACCAGAGGTATCAATATCTGAGCAGTGCAGTGCTTCAGGCCAAAGGTGCAGGAACTGCCACTGATCCCTCGAGTAATCCTATTGATAGTAGTTCAGTGGATCAATTTTATTCTCAGACTATTAAGTCTTGGTTCCCAGAAGATAATACTTGAGGACAAGTATTGTTTTGAGGGGAGGGTAATGTCAGAACTGGTAATAGCGGAAGACTGAAGAAGGCCTGAAGTCTGAAGAAAAAAACACTTCGCTACTTCTCAGTTGGGACCATCTGACGGCTGGGATGTTTTCTTATTCTCCTGGAGGAATCTCAATGTCTCACGTTTGATCTTTATGTGATTAGTGTCCTAAGCTTAGTTAATTTGCTGTAAACTCTGCTTAAACTTTAATTGTCGGATTATGTACCCATATATATACTCTTGCGGATGGAATGAAAGAGCTATTCGCCGTCAAAGTTTATCAGACTGTAGCCCTAGCTTGTTAGCTTTAGCTCTTGCGATTTTTTTCCTTTTTGTCTCCTCCAGATCTTTACTTTCCTCTCTTGATTCGGATTCCCATCCCGGGATCTGACACCGTGGCACGGTATGCTCGGGTCTTCTCCTCTAAGCCACGCTGGCCTTGCCAGCGCCGTCCAGCCAGCAGGAGGCCAGGGCGGCACAGGATCGGCTCTCCCAGCCCCGCGTCGTCGAGATCTCGCTTGAGCTCCTTGCTCTTTTCCTCAGATGGAGGCGCTGGTGAAAGGAGCAAGGGAGCAAAGGTTAGGGCAACGAATCCCCCTAGGTTTCATTCCTTCCCACCAGGCCAGCTAGTTGTTTGAATGGGCTGAACACATGCGGGCCAACTGAATTTATCGCTTGAAGCTGGCAGCTACTAAAGAATGCAAAGAGACAGGGTGTCCTTAGGCTGGTCATCGGACTTAGCCTGGTCATCGGCCCATGAAGACAAAAATGCTGCTTCTGAAGGCTCCAACACCAAAATAAGGGTCTGTTTGGGACTGCTCTGCTCCCACTTTTGCAGCTCCGCTCCTAAACTACCCAGCCAAACAGGTCCAGCTCCAGAAACTCCGCTCCAAGAAAAAGGTGGAGTTGAGGGCTAACTCCACGTTTTTCCTGGAGCTCCTCAAGAGGTACTCCAGAAACCAACGTTTTGTATCTTCTCGTGGAGTTGGAGGGTAATTACCCACCACTGCCATTACACAATTCCATACCGATTCGATTCTTTTTTCTCCTCCCCACCCACCCGCGACTCCTCTCCTCCCCACACCCGCAGCGCCTCCTCTTCTCCGCCCCGCGCCGCCCCTCTTCTCCGCCCCCCGCCCGCGCCTCCTCTGCTCCGTCCCTCGCCCGCGCCGCACCGCGCAGCTCCTCCGCCCCCTCCCGCGCCGCTCCTCTCATCCGCCCCCACCCGCGCCGCACCGCTCCTCTCCTCCGCCCCCTCCCGCACCGCTCCTCTCTTCCGCCCCCCTCCCGCGCCGCGCCGCTCCTCTCGTCCGACCCTTCTGTTTTCTCGACCGAGCGGCTCCCCGCGAGTTCGTCCTTCCCCAACCCTAGCCTGCGCCGCCACTGATTCCGGCCGCGACGGCGAGCTCTGCGACGAGGTGATGGACGGAGGTGATAGATCCAGTGATCCTCTAACGGATGACCTCTTTTCTGGCCCCCAAATCTCCTCCGTCTTGTCTTCCCCAACTGCGCACGAAGCTGCTGGTGCCGCCGCCGCGACTCGCGGAAGCTCGCCGGCGCCGAGGGTCGGGCTGTCGCGGCCTCCTCAGGCGGCGCCACCGGCCGCCCCCATCCAGCCAGGACCGTGGCTGCCCCGTGTGCCGCTCTCCAGCCAGGCCCCGGCTGCTGGCCGTTCAGGGCCGGCCGCCCCGCACGTGGTGGCCGCCGGCGCCCCGGCTGCTGGCCGCCCAGGGCTGGCCGCCCCGCACCTGGTGGCCACCCAACAGGTGCCCAGGCTCCTGCCGCCCAAGCCACGGCCGGCCACCCAACAGGCACCCAGGCTCCTGCCGCCCAAGCCACGGCCGGCCACCCAACCGGCGCCCAGGCTGCTGGCGCCCAAGCGAAGAAGAAACGCGCACCACCAGCGAAGACGAAAGAGGAACAGGTATTGCTCCTTCCTGTATGATCTTCATGAAGCCAGGATCCTACAATTGCTCCTTCCTGTATGATCTTCCTGTATGAAATAAGCATTAGGGATGGTTTGTGCATTTAGGTTGTTCAGTTCCATATAATTTATGCAGGCTGGTCACACCTGTTTTCTCATTGTGTAAGTATAGTAATTAGAGCTTAGGCATATATTGGATCATCCATGATAGTGATGCCCTGCAAGAACAAAAAAATGTAGGTAGTCCATTACTCATGAAAGACATGGCACGAAGATTACTCCACGAAATTTTGACTTCAGACCACATGTTGGAAACACATAAAAGAATATCTGTAGATATGTCCCCTATCTTGTATTCTTCTGAGGATCTCCTAATGCCTGTTATGTATGAATTTCATGAGCAGATAATAAGTAAATGCTTTGTCGCTAAAAGCTACAGAATAGAGTATGTAGGCAGTAGGCCTCAAGCTCATGCATGGAATCCATTAGAGTTTCTTATTTAACTCACTGAAAGGCAACATTGATTTCCAAACAAAATAACCAACAACATGCATGACAAACAGATTCAGTCCTCTACATGAGCAAATGAAGCATAGAGTAATCCAAGATCTTATAGGGAATGCTAAAAATTGAACATTACCAGTCACTTGTCCAAGTTGGTACAATTTTTTAGGCTTGTGGTAACTATAGTCTCTGAGATCATTCTTTACTCTAACAAAACAGCCAATAACTTTACTTTCAAATGTCGCTGGCTGCTTTAGCAGATCCATAACTAAAGTTCTCCTCAAATAGATTAACTTGATGTTTTTGCTCATGACATGTTTACTAAAGTTCGCACATGACATGTTTTTGCTCCTTCACATAGTGCATTTGCTCCTTGAAACCGGTTCAAGCACTCGGGTGAAACTGTTCATAGGAAATTTGATGAGGTCCTCAATGCTTTGATGGAAATGGCTAAAGATTTTATTAGACCAAAGAACCCCAACTTCCCAACTGTTCATACGAGGATAAGAGATGACCGTAGAGCATATCCACATTTCAAAGATTGCATCGGTGCTCTAGATGGCACTCATATTCGAGTTTCCTTACCACCTGATGATCAAGTAAGATATATTGGAAAGTCTGGTATACCTACTCAAAATGTTCTAGCAGTTTGTGACTTTGATATGAGGTTCACTTATATGTCGGCGGGACAACCGGGATCTATGCATGATACTAGTGTCCTGTACAATGCAATAAGAGTGGACGAAAGCTTTTTTCCACACCCTCCAAAAGGTATTATGAATATGAACATGCACTTTATTTTTTGTTCAAATGCTTACAAATGTGACCTGATAATTTTTTTGCTCCAAAATTATAGGCAAATATTATGTTGTCGATGCGGGATATCCTAATCGTCCAGGGTACCTCTATCCTTATAAAGGTGAGAGGTATCATATGCCGGAGTGGCATAGAGGAATGTAACCAAAGACTCCTAAAGAAAGGTTCAATCATGTTCACTCATCCATCCGCAATGTTATTGAGCGATCATTTGGAGTGCTAAAAATGAAATGGCAAATTCTCTACAAAATGCCGCCCTTCCCGATGTTCAAGCAAAAAATGATTGTTGTGACTACTATGGTCCTTCACAACTTCATTCGTGAGCATGGCAGTGAAGACTTGGACTTCGCTCGGTTCGATCGAGATCCAAATTTTGTTCCAACGATACCTGAAAGGTATCAAAAATATGTAGCTACATCAAATGGGTCTACTACAGAACCAAATGCTCCTACTATGGATGTATTCCGTGATGAGTTGGCCACCGCTCTTTCTCTAGCTTGGAACTAGAATTATGTATTGGCCACTACTCTCTAGTTAGCTATGGACAAATATTTGTATTCGAATGATGGGCTTTGTTAATTATCTATCATTAGTCTATGGACATTATTTGTATTCGAATTATGGACTTCGTTAATTATCTATCAAGCACGTTGTAATTTATGGGACAAAAGTACGGAATTATTTGATCAAAATATTTGTTTTTTTCTCCAATAAATTAAATGCAATTATGATATTTTACATCATATTTAAATTGGCAAAAAAAATATTCAGTTACATATGCTCCGCATACATCAAAACATACACCAAACATCATTTAGGGGCATATTAGACCTTTCTCAGAGAAACCTCACGTTCCTGGAGCTGGAGCTAGGCTGCGTGCCAAACAGGACCACCTGCTCCAGGAACTCCACAGTGGAGCTGCTCCATGGTGGAGTTGGTGGAGCAGAGCTGGAAAAACTGGAGCAGAGCAGTCCCAAACAGGCCCTAAGTGCGCGACGGTCATCCTGGAGCGGCGGTCGGCCGGCGTGGGGAGATGCCGTGCAGTCAGCGACGTCTTTGGGCCGGGATGCAGTGGCCGGCGGCTTCGTGCAGCCGGGTGCAGTGGCGCCGGTGGAGAGGAAAGCCGAGAAGCGGTTGGAGCGCGACTTCAGGCACGAGCGCGGCGACCAGGCTGGGAGGCGGCCCGTGAGGCCAGGCGGCGACAGCGCCCTTCGAGTTGGCTGAGGCCAGTGGCGGACATGTTGGTTGCAGAATAGATTGGTTCGCGATTTGCATGTTGCGACAGCGCCCTTCTAGATTGGAAAATATGAACAACAATGCATAATAGATTGGTTCGTGATTTGCATGCCGTACACCTTGTAGAGTGATTCGTGCTGATAACGTGTTAAGAAATCGATGTAGAATAGATGAACGACAACGCAATCACGCAATCAATCAATCATCATGAACGAAGTAAGTTGAAGTAGATCAATCGCAGAGGAGACACCATTTGAGAGAGAACACCAGTAAAAGTAATCTTTGTTAATTCTCTGATATCTGTTTACATGGTACAAAGCCTCTTTATTTATAGTCTAAGCCTACCAGAGGTAATTCTGGTATTTGCCTACACAGGAACCTTCTAGGTTTCGTAACAAGTTTAACTTCTTAAGGAACTCATTTAACTCTTTGGTCAGGGGCCTTAACACTTCCTCGATGCCCAAAGGGTTTTAACCGAGCGTGGAGGTTTGTCGCCGCTTCAAAAACGTAGGCTCTAGAGTACATGTTGAACATGATTTGCTGCTTGAGTTGTTGGTTGCGGTGTGGAATTTCTTGATCGTCACCTTGCTCTTCTGTGTTGATATCGCATATGCGTGCTGCCATGGTGTCTGCAGGTTGGCCGAGGCGCCAGCGCACAGCGTGCAGGGCGCAATGCTAGGGCACACCGGTGGCCCTTGCGAGTGGAGGGTAGTGTCTGGACGCCCTGGCGGCTGGGAGCCAGGGCATTCTTGGCAGCCCAAAAAAGTGCCAGGGCGCGGAGCCAAGGGACGCGTAGGCCCGCTTGAAGCCTGGAAGAACCAAGATCCGAAGGGGGAGCGCGTCGAGGAATCCTGCCAGGGCACAGGAGGGACCCTGCCAGTAGGGGCGGGCCCAGCAGGTAGTCTATATAGACCCAGGACTACTCTGCAATAGTGCAACTTGGCCCAAAAACACCCGGTGCCCTAAACCAAAAACTCTCCGCCAGGCTTCCCTCGGTGACGGTCCCTCCGCCTCCGCATCGGCGCCTCCGCAATTTGGCCGACTCCCTCCGCCTCCGCAATTTGGCCGGCTCCCTCCGCCTCCGCCAGGGCTCGCGGGCTTGGGGTCGGCCGCCGTCCCCTTCCTGGCCCGGCGCTACGGCTCCATCTTTAGCTTCGGCGACTCCTTCGCCGACACCGGCAACAACCCCGTCGTCTTCGGCTGGTACTCCATCTTCGACCCCGTCATGTGCCCCCCCTACGGCTCCACCTTCTTCGGCCGCCCCACCGGCCGCAACTCCGACGGCCGCCTCATCATCGACTTCGTCGGTATGTACGTACGCGCGTTTAACTAGTGCTTCTTTCCTTGCCAATTTGATCTCCATCACAAACTTGCCATATACACATAGGCACCGGCACCGCTCGTTTGTGATCTGTCAAAGAAACGTGAGGTGGTCACTGTCGATTTGATTGCTCTGCTTGTAGCCGAACGCCTGGGCCTGCGGCCAGGCTCCCTCCGCCTCCGCCTCCGCCTCCGCCTCCGCAATTTGGCAGGATGAACTACTGGTAGGGGAAGAGCTGGTAAGCTGCGGTCTGCATTAATTTGGGCTATAGTCTTGCATTGTTAGACTAAATATTTTACATGCTAAATGGTTAATAGGATCATTTATTTTTTTAGATCTACAACACACATTAGCACTAAAATGCTAAATGTTTTTTACCGAACCGTTTACCGAAGTTTTGTATTAGATTATACCATCATTGAATAATAATTTTTTAGTTAGGCATACTCTCGATTCAAATTCTGAGTCCGTCACTGACTGCCAAGGCGCTCCACGCTCGTCTGCATGGACGGTTGGGAACGCCAAGGCGCTTGCAGCTAGGTGCCAGGGCGTGTTCGGTGCTTGCCAGGGTGCGGGCAGCTGCCAGGGCGTAGGTCGGCTGCCCAGACAGCTGGGAAAATAGGCAACTGGGTGTCGGGGCGTCGGCTAGTGCTTGCAGAGACCCGGTCCAAGATGAAGAGGCCATGAGAGAGAGAGAGAGAAGACAGTGCGCAATGGTTGTTTAAGAGTGTGTGTGGTTGCTGTATATGCACGGAGTATGCACATGCATGTGAAAAAGTGATAGTATAGTGATCACTATGCTCGGTTAATCAGTACATGCCATCTTAAAAGCTGCTCGGTTGGTCAGCACTGTGACCAATCCTCATGATCTGAGATCAAGCTTCCCTTACCCCAGTATTTTTTTATTCTATCGCAGCACCTATCATGTACTGATTGTAGGATCGAGAAGGTTGACCAGAGCAGAGGTGAATAGATATTTTAAAAATTAATTTTGGCTAATTATTATTTCTCTATTTGGCTACAAACAAGTATATAATGCGGAATTCTATAAATATAAATTAGTTTAGCACAAATATCATATAAATCAACTAGGATCACCTAAATGTACCAATAACCAAAGTTTATATCTTGCAATCCTAGGATGACAAACAATCAATTTAATTCTATAAATATAAATTGCTTGAGCATAAAAAATAAACCACAATTGACATAGTTGCTTTTTACCATGGTGCTCCGATACTTGCCGGTCTCTCCAAGTCCATGTTGAGGTAACCCCAAACAAATTAGATCGGCTCTGTGAATTAAGCCTTCCATCTTAAATCCACTAGTGGTACCTATTTCCCGCTCTGGATAAGTAAGCTCTAACCTTCATAATTTCGTCGGGTCTTCTCACAATCTTCTTTTAGAAGGTCACCGCGCACGACGCCTCCAACATTGTCTAAGAATCGTCAAACTCTAATAGTAATAAGTCAAACCCCTTGCTTGACTCTCACCACGTGCAACGAATGCACTAGCTCAAGTAGATACACAATCTATCTCTAGATGCAACATATGCAATTTAGATCCTTACTCACAAGGTGCAACATATACACAATTGAGATGAGAACCTCACACTACCTCAAGAGAGTGATATGAAGTGCCAAAGATCTTTCTCCAATCGGCCACAAGTGGGTATTTATACTCCACACACAAAAACTAGCTGTTGGAGCCAAGTCTCTGAAAATCAAAAAATCGGAAGTAGCATAGGCAAAATTGCGACACTTTCGCTCCCCCGCAACGGTCAGAAAACTAGCCATTATCAGGAAAAATTGGTAGTTTTGCTGTTCATTTTCCGGTACTTCTGATCATCGGAAGTACCGTGCCACATATGCGGAACTTCTATTTTCCGGGGAGGAGAAGACTACCACACAGGTGCCTCTCTGGAAAAAAATATACCGCGGATAAATCCGGAACTTCTGGGATCGAATAGTACCGTGCAACACATGTCGGAACTACCAACTTCTGGGATCCGGTACTTCCGCTCGCCGGTAGTACTGCTTACACAAAGCCGGTACTTCCGTATGTCGCTCGGACCGCTCACATAGAGCTGGTACTTCCGACAATAGGTAGTACCATGCAACACATGCCGGTAGTTCCGATCTCCGGTAGTACCGCACAATACATAGTGGTAATTCCGATTATCCTGAAAAATGCAGATACTTTAACAGATTTTGTAAAACACATTTGCACACTATAGTATCATGCACACAAAGATCATACATAATTCCCAACAAGTTGCAAAACAATTTGCACACCTTTAGAATCATGACATGTAATTGATACATGGACTTAACACATTTGCAAAACACATTCGCAAACATAAGTCGCATACTACAAGAATTATGTATGAGTTTCAATCATTTGCAAAATACATTTCGAAATATGCCTCATACCACAAGGAATAAGAAACATAGACTTCAAACACTTGCAAAACACATTTGCAATATATAGTCCCATATTATAACGATTCAATACATGAGCTCCAACTATTTGCAAATATAAGCGTCATGTCACAAAGAGTTAGAGCAAGTGAGGTTGAGCTTATCAACGCATAATGAGACCAAAACTACTAGATACGACCCCTCTTAATAGTACAGTAACCTAAACTAGCAATCCGGTCTTTCAACCAAACACTAAAACCGGTAAAATATTAGGAACACATCCTTAGCTCTAACTAGTCATAACTTTGTCTTGAGCAACTTCTTGAAACTTGATGACACACATCTACATTTCAAGTCCAGGTCATTTTCACTTGAACTCCATTAACACATAATGGATCTTCTCTTGGCTGGATGATCAACACATGATCATTTTCTTTTGGACATGCACCAACTCATGATGTATCTTCTTCTTGTTAGCCTTCAACTCATGAAGCTATTTTCTATCCTGCATCTTAACTTGATGATTTCAACACATGAAGTCATTCCAAGTCATTCTCATTTGTAGAACCTAACCTATTCATCTAACTCATGGAAAATGTTAGTCCACAAACCAATTGTCATTCACTCATTAACACATAATGAATGAACTAGATGACAACCCGATTACAAGTATATATGAACTACACAAGCTATATATACTCAAAAGATATGTTTCAAAATAAAGATTCTTAATATAAGGAAAAGGAGACATGTATCAATACTAATGAAATCACAAAACATAAAGTGAACCCCCTATATGTGTGCATACAAGAATACAGAATAAGAACATATGCACATAATTAAGTTTGTCCTTTTGGTAGAGTTCAACCTATATTTTGGATACGAGGAATACAATAAGATATATGAGTGATGTCATGCATATATCCGTGATTTTTATCTTTTCATCGAAATGAAACTAAACCATATCATAATCAACAAAAATATTAGTCTCATAGTGCATAAGTCATTTATCATATCTAAATGAGACTAGATAATATCATATTTAATAAGTAAGCCAGTCTCACAAAGCATTTGTTATTATATCTAAAAACACCTGTCATTAATTGAATCCAAATGAGACTCGATAATATTATATTTAATAAACAAGATAGTCTCACAATCATATTTGTCAATAATTACATCAAAACCAACTTAATGACAAGTTAATCTCATAATTGTATTTTTTATTAATTACATCCAAAATGAGACTAGGCAATATTATGGTTAATAAACAAATTAGTCTCATGATTGTATTTGTCATTATCACCAAATCCATTTGTCATTAATTACATCCTCAATGAGACTAGACAAAACTATAATTAATAAACAAATTAGTCTCACAATTATATTTGTCATTATCACCAAATCCATTTGTCATTAATTACATCCACAATGAGACTAGGCAAAATTGTAGTTAATAAATAAATTAGTCTCACAATCATATTTGTCATATCACCAAAACCAATATAATGCATAATAGAGCTTGAACTTACATGGGTTCAAGTGGGTCGAGCATGTTTGCTATAATGCTTGTTTGCAAACACAAGATACGGACGTGTGGGCACGATGGCCCGGTGCCACGGCGCGGGGCGCTCCATGGCCCCTGCTCGCCAAGATGCAGAGCACTAGCTAGCGAGACACGGGATGGTTATGTTTGTAGGGTGTGCTGAGACGCACCAGGGCTCTGAGGCACGTGGAGTGCGCGGGGCAGCTGGGCACTAGGGTGCCAAGCCATCGAGGCGCGCAGGGCAACGGGGCATCGAGGCACGTGGAGTGCGTAGGGCGAAAGGGCACGGGATGCCACGTCATCGAGACGTGCAAGGCACCAATGCACCGACGCACGCAGAATGCGCGGGGCGCCAGGGCACTGAGGTGTGAGGGTGAAAGCATCTAGGCCCCCAAAAATGGTTTTGGTAATTAATGAATTTATATGAATATGTGACTAACATGTTTAATGAGTGTGCAAAGGCTTAGTCCATATGTTGGTGACAAGATACAAGCCAAAGGATAAATATGAAGACACAAAATGGCTCAAGGTAAAGGTATACTTAGAATATGATCCCTTTTATTTTTACCGATCTTAAGGAGAAAAGGTGGAAGACCGATTATAGGGTAGATAATCGTACCATAAAGAGGGATCATGGCAAGTAGCTTAATAGCCAATTTTATGTGCCATTTGGATCAAATTAGAAGCATGCATTCATCAAAAACCAGTTTTAAAACCAAAACTGTGCTCTGTCTGGAAGAGCGGTAGTATCGCTGTTTTCAACGCCGGAACTACCGCAGGGTGCGGTAGTTCCGCAATTTGAATCGGTACTACCGGCATTCGGATGGTCCAAACGTCTTCGCCCGGTCCGAACGTTCATCGCCTGGTTCGAACGTTCATCACCCAGTTCGAATCTGTCTTCACGGGATCGAAAGTACCGGCGGTTTCAACGTCGGAACTACCGCAGGGTGTTGTAGTTCCGCAATTTGAAGCGGTACTTCCGGAGCCCGGAAGCTCTGGAGGATGAGCGGAACCTTTTTCTAGAGAGCTCCCTTCGGATGAAATCTGAGTTTTCACGGAGCGGAAGTACCGGCGATTTCAACGTCGGAACTACCGCAGGGTGTGGTAGTTTCGCTATTATGAGCGGTACTTCCGGAGTCCGGAAGCTCCGGAGCGGGGAAGAGCTACCAGTAGTGATTGAGGTGCTTCGGCTTAATTCGTGGAGCCGGTCCGATTCGTTTGGGCTAACCTCAACATGGACTAGGGGAAACCTGCAGGTTTTCGATCACCACGTTAAAAATATCGGTTGTGCACAATTCTCTCATGTTTCCTTCTAGCTCTTGTTTATTTATATTATTGTGATCATTTGCTTGTTTTAGAGCTAGTATAATTGCATAGTTGACTATAACTGTTTAGGATTAATTACTTTACATTCTTGCCATTAAAATTGTAAAGAATTAATTAAGTAGACAAGAAAAATTTAAAAACCTCCTATTCACCCTCCCTCTAGTCAGTATCCTTGATCCTACAAGTGGTATCAGAGCTTGGTCTCTCATTTTTGGACTTAACCGTCTAGAGAGAAAAAAAATGGCTAGTGAGGGGTTTGCGATAGGCAAGGCACCACTCTTTGATGTCTCAAATTATGCATATTGGAAAATTAGGTTGTCAATTTACTTAAAGGCCATGAGTCCTCATATTTGGAAAATTGTAAATGAGGGCTACGTCATGCCTCTTGATCCATTGCACTTAACAGAACAAGATGGGCGTAACGCTCATTTAGATGCCCAAGTCATGAATGCTCTTTTTAGGGCTTTAAACGCGGACGAGTTCAATAGGGTGAGCAACTTAGAAACGGCTCACGCTATTTGGACAACCCTTTCGGAAATTCATGAAGGGACGTCCATGGTTAAAGAAGTAAAATTGCATCGATTTAGGATCAAATATGAGACATTCATAATATTGCCCCATGAGGACATCAATGAGATGTACACACGGTTCAACAACATTGTGAATGAGCTCAAAGGCCTTGAAACTAACCTTTCCGATGTAACATCCTGATTTTCAGAGCCTTTTTGAAGCTTTTAAAATAAAATTCACCATTTGAATTTTTCTGGAATTAATTAAAGCTTAAATGGAATTTTTATGAATTAAAAAGGATTTAATATGATTAATCTGAACATGAACATTTGCCAAAATTATTCTATTTGAGTTCCCTGAGTCTCAAGGGCTTTTCTGGAATTTTCTGGGATTGTTCTGGAGTTATTTGCTATTTTCTAGAGCTCAAAAATATTTATTTGAATTTCTGAAAAAAAGAAAAAGAAAAGAAAATCCCAACCGGCCAGTGGGCCGAAACCCACCAGCCGGCCCAGCCCAGCAGGCCGCCAGCCCGCACCGCCCCGCCGTGCCACGCGTCGCACATCGGTGCCACGCCCGCGCCCGCCTTGCCCCTGCCGATGGTCGACGCGTGTCGCCATCCCGGCCGCCCGCTCACGCCCGTGCGCCATCCTCGCCGCTCGCCCGTCCGAGCCGCTGACAGGTGGGGCCCACCTGTCAGGCGTATCGTCCCCGGCCGGGACTCCCGTCTCCGTATCCGGCACGACTCCGCCGCCGCCTCGCCGTCTCCGCCCAGGACACCTCCGCCGTCTTCCATCCGGACACCTCGACGGCCGTGTATAAATACGGAGGCCGCCCCCTCGACTTCCTCGTCCCGCAGCTGCCGTCGCCGCCGCCGCTTCTGCCGCCGTGCGCCTCGCCGCCGGAACCCGAAGACGCCGCCCTCGCCGACGTCGTTCGCCTCCGCCGAAGCCGCCGCACGTCGCCGCTGTCGTTCGCCGTCGTCGGTTGCCGCCGGTGAGCCCCGCCAGCCAGATCCCATACCCCGCCGCCGTCCCAGACCCCGCCGCCGGAACCCCTCGTCGCCGGTCAGCCGTCCGCCGCAGCCCCGCCGCCCGGCCATCGCCGCGGACGCGCCTCGCCGCCGCCTCGGCCGCGCCCCGCGTCCCCTCGGTCCCCGCGCCGCCCCGTCAGCGCTGGCGTCAGCCGCGACCCCTCACCTTCCCGTGGATCGGGTCCACCGTGCGCCGAGCCGCTGACACACGGGGCCCGCCTGTCAGCCGTAAGCCCCGTAGACCCGTGCGCCTTTGTGCCACGTCAGCCGAGCCCAGTCAGCCGCCACGTCAGCTCGTGCGCACACGTGTCCTGCCACGTGGTCGCCACGTCAGCTCCGCCGCCTGCGCCAGCAGCCCAGTCAGCCGCAATGTTTCGTGCGCCGAGTTCACCGTAGACCCGTTCTCCCGTGCGCCCGGTCCACAGCACAGTGCGCTTTTCCAATTTTTCCCCGATTTTCTTTAGATCCAATTTTCTAAGAGCCCGTTCTCCCTCGTCCTAGCTCCGATTGACCCGATTCTTTTTCTTAAATTCATCTAAAATTGAGCTCTACCTTTTGGTTCAGGTTTGAAAGTTTTTGGAGTTCATTTGAATTTTATTTGATTTTATTTTGTCTTGTCGTCTCGTTTTCTCTCTCGTTAGATCGCATTTTCGAGGGAGCGGAAGTTGGATTTGAAGACCAAGAGACCTCAGCTGAGCAAGGCCAAGGCAAGTCGTGTCCTTTGATCATGTTGAACCCAGTTTTCAAATCTATTATGTATTAGTTTGTTTTACATTATCATGCATTGCTATTTTATTATAAAACCCTTGTATTGGTAGTTAATGACCTAATTGATTATTTCCTCCTTGATAATTTGAATACCATGATTCTATGGTCACCATAGGATGGGAAATTATTTAGTGATGCAATAATAGTTGTCACATGGGTGGTACGATTATTTTGCTTAGCCATGCTTATTATTAGTACGTTGGGTCTATCATCACATGTGGTTAATTAATCTTGACTTAATGATATACTTGAACGTGGTGGTCAACCACAGCTATAAAATTTGTGTGCCATGACATGGGTAGTGTCATTGGTGTTGGTTATACAAAATTGGTTCTCACTCGGGCGAATGATCGTGCAGTAAAGGGGGTGCAAGTTGCACACGGGATGTGGATGTTTCGCCTGGGTAATACTTAAGGACTTAACTTTGTGCGCCATTGATCTGAGCCTTATCGTGCAACCACATGTCCAGTATGGGATGTACCTGGCTGATTAATTTGTGATGTTTCAATTTTGGTTCCGCCATTGGGATGTCAGTGGGTGCCTTGTACATGCCACGGGGCGCAAGAGGGGGCAATTACCAGGTTAGGGGGCGAAACCTCAGCGAGGCGGGACTGGGTTGAAATTGAACATTGTAAAGGCCTTGTCATGATCTCCTCGCCGCACACCTAAGGAAGTGTGTAACTCGCGTGGCAATCCGGGATGATCATGTCTTGTGGGTAAAGTTGTACAACCTCTGCAGAGTGTAAAACTATTCGAATAGCCGTGTCCTCGGTCATGGACAATGCTCGGTGATTTCACACGAGGGGTAGAGTTTTCATAAAAACCTGGTTGGGTTAAGTTGGGAAGTGAATGGTTAGTTCCCGGGTGTTCATTTCATGGATCTTGGTTCATGGTGGATTCCTTGAGTGAATGGTCAGTTCACTTGTGGTTATATTCAATTCCTTTGATTATTTATTTAATGTCTTTTGTTAAAATTGCTTTTCAATCTACTTATTGTATTTACTTTAAATTGTTGCTTTATGCAAAATTAACCTTTCAGCCATCCATTGTTAAGCTCTGCATATTATATTGCATTCATTTGTTACAAACGACTTGCTGAGTACCAATGTACTCACGGCTTTATGCCCCTGTTGCTCAGTTGAGGAGGAGGAGTATCACCAGCAGGAGGTTCCAGAAGGAGAGTACTTCGACGTCTTCGCGGATTAGGCTTCGTTCTCCACTCGATAGCCTGTGGGCGTGTCGATTGGCTGATGCGCTTTCTTTTGGATTTCCGCTGCTAGTTTTTGTTAAGCCCTTCGGGCTAGTCTATTGTAAGCTTGACCATAAGGTCGTACTCTGATAATTATCAATATAATTTGGTTTTTCCTTAGAATATCGTGATGTGGATGATATTTATCTTTGTTCATACTGTGTGCACTAGCGTGATCCTGGACTAGTGCAGAATACACAGGAGAGTCCGGATTTGCATATTCGGGTCTCTACATCCGATCTTGATATTGTAAGAAAGATGCTTAGGGCCTTGCCGGAGAAGTACGATATGTTGGTGATGCTCTTCCTCAACTCACCGGAGTTGGCAAGGATGACGCCAACACAACTCTTGGGTAATCTCATTACCAACGAGTTGTACAAGAAGGATAAGGAGGAGCTTTTGGAGCAATCCACCTCCAAAGGGAAGAAGATCACCGCCTTCAAAGCCATGGCGGTGGCAAGTGAGGAATCCGAGGAAGAAGAAGAAGAGTATTCCAAAGAGGAGCTTGCCCTTTTAGTACGAAGGATGAACAAATTCATGAGGAGGCGCTCAAACCGAAGCGCAAGTCATGAAAAGGCCAAGAAGTGGCACTTCTCCTCCAACAAGAAGTATAGCAACATCCGTTGCTACGAATGCGACGAGAAAGGCACATTGCTTCACAATGCCCCACCAAGAAATATGATAAGGAGAAGTTATCTAAGAAGAAGGGCTATCACGGCAAGTAGAACCTTTTCAAGAAGCTTCATAAAGATGGCAAGAACGAAGCCCACATTTATGAGTGGGATTCCGAGGCGGAGTACTCCGACTCAAGCGAAGACGAGTCTCCCAAGAAGAAGGGGCTCGTGGGCATCACCACCAAGGAGGCTCCGTCACTATTCTCCACTCCTACATGCCTTATGGCTAAAGGAGAGAAGATAAAATTCCTTGATGACGATGAGCCTTCTTATGATGATTTAATGGATATGCTACATGAATTGAATGAATTTCTTGGAAAAGAAAAATCAAAATTCAAGGTCTTGAAGAGAGAGCACATATCTCTCCAAGAATCTTATGAGAAGCTAAAGAAAGCTCATGATTTACTTCTCCAAGAAAATCAAATATCTTGTACTAGCATTGGAATTACATGTGATATTTTGAATGAAATGCCTAGTATAGAAAAATCAAAATCTAGCATGTCTACATCTTGTGATGATCTTCTTGCCATGCTCTTCAAATGTTGATTCTAAAAATGCTTTAACTCTTGCTAAGGATAATGTACTTGTTAATGAAAATAAGAATTTAAAAGAACAAGTGCTAAAATTAAACAAGAGTTTAGAAAGAGCATATAAGGGAAAGGTCACCATTGATAAATTGTTGAGTGACCAAACATGTTCATTCAACAAAGAGGATTTTGGGTTTATTCCCAAGAAAGGTAAGAAGCCGACATACAAACCCGCAAGGTTTGTAAAAGAAAATGGTAAGTATTGCACAAAATGCTGGGAGGTTGGACATGCATACAATAATTGTCATAAAGATAAAATTCAATCAATTGGTTTATATGATTCATGTTACGTGCTTAAGAAATCTAAAAATGGAAATGTTATTGATCATTTTATTGGCACCTCGATTTTGGGTGCTAAAAAGAAATCTATTTGGGTGCCCAAAACCTTCAAGGACCCAAAAAATTTGGGCACCTAAAAGAACTTGATTTTCTTTTGTAGGTGAACTACAAAACCGGTGGAAGGCATTGGGTGCTAGATAGTGGATGATTAGGCGGAAGATTAATCGGTGATCTTCTCAAGATGATTGTGAGAAGACACGGTATTCTTGTGAAGGTCGGAGCTCACCTACCCGGAGCGGGGAAGAGCTACACTAGTGATCGAGGTGCATCGGCTTAATTCGTGGTGCCGGTCCGATTCGTTCGGGCTAACCTCAACGTGGACTAGAGAAACCGGCAAGTTTCCGATCACCACGGTAAAAATATCGGTTGTGCACAATTCTCTCTCGTTTCCTTCTAGCTCTTGTTAATTTATATTATTGTGATCATTTTCTTGTTTTAGAGCTAGTATAATTGCTTAGTTGACTAGAACTATTTAGGATTAATTGCTTTACATTCTTGCCATTAAAATTGTAAAGAATTAATTAAGTAGATAATAAAATTTTAAAAACCTCCTATTCACCCTCCCTCTAGTCGGTATCCTTGATCCTACAGAGGGCATCGAGGCGCGCAGGGTACCGAGGCACCGAAGCGCGTGGAGTGCTAGGGCATTGACGCACGCGAGGCACCGGGGCACCAAGGTGCCGAGGTATCGAGGCGTGTTGGGCACTGGGGCACCAAGGTGCCAGGGTATCGAGGCGTGTCGAGCACCAGGGCACCGAGGCACATAGAGCGCACGGGACACCAGGGCACCGAGGCACATAGAGCGCATGGGAAACCAGGGCACCGAGGCACATAGAGCGCACGGGATGCCAGGGCACCGAGGTGCATGGGGCACCGGAGCACCGAGGTACGTGGAGTGCGCGGGGCAAAAGGGCATCGGGGTGCCAGGGCATCGGGACGCGCGGGGCACCAGTACAATGAGGCACGTGGGCACCGAGGCACATGGAGTGCGCGAGGCACTAGGGCACCAGTGTGCTAGGGCGTCGAGACGCGTGGGGGCACCAGAGCACTAAGGCACGCGGGGCATCGGGGCACTGAGGCACGTGGGGCACCGAGGCACATGGAGTGTGCGAGGTGCCAGGGTACCAGGGTGCTGGGCATCGAGACGCGTGGGACACCAATGCACCGAGACATGTGGGGCATGGGACACCAAGGCACATGGGGCACCGAGGCACATGGAGTGCGTGGGGTGCCAGGGCACCAAGGTGCTAGGGCATCGAGGAGCGTGGGGCGACACGAACGTGTAGTGCGTGAGCATCTAGCGAGCCTTGAGCCACTCCATGGCTATGTGCCCTAGCAGTGGGTCGGAGGCCAAGCATGTGGGGCAAGGTGCTCATGTACGCTCCTTCTGCAAACTTGTCGAAGTATGAAGCATTTCATACGGGAGGTGGTAGGATTCCTTGACACTAGCCCCTATCCCTTGGGCGCCTAGGAGGGCACTCAAGGGGCAAATAAGAGTGTTGAGGTCTTTCATCATATTGACGAATATACTCGCTGTGGTATGTTGGGAGCTTTTGCGGGGCGACAAAAACTTAAGCAAATATCGACATAACAGGAATGCATGCACTCAAGATTTGGTTAAATTTTGACTTGATGCCATGTGAGGCTTGACGACTGAGGAATACATGTGAGGGCACCTATGACTTAGCCAAATTTTGGCTCTATGGGCACACGAACGCCCAAGACTTAGCCAAAAATTTGCTGCACATCACGTGAGCGCTCCTCGCGAGGGGCGAGGGCCTCGCGCGAGGGGCAGGGGCCTTACACGAGGGACGAGGCCTGAGGGATCCATGCGAGGGCACCCATACTTAGCCAAAATTTGGCTTGATGGGCACACGGATGCCCATGCGAGGGGCGAGGGCTTCGCCTGAGGCATGAGGCTCACGAGATCCATGCAAGGGCACCTATCACTTAGCCAAATTTTAGCTTCATATCGCATGAGTGCTCCAGGCCTGCCATGATAAAAACGCCAATAGGGCAAGGCCTTCGTTGTCATGGAACCTTCTTGTTGCATGTGACAAGCGGTGTGACAGAGCGAAGTTGTATAGGCGAAGTAGTGGATGCGGGGCCACCCTGCCAAGGCATAGCCTTTAAGGTGGGTGATATGTCAGAGCGAACCCTATGGAGACGAAGTGGTAATGTGTGGCCGCCCTACCAAGGCGTAGCCTTCAAGATAGGCGACATGTTGGAGCGAAGTCTTTGGAGGCGAAGTAGTCAACGCAAGACCGCCATGTCGAGGCACAACCTTCGAGACAGGCGGCGCATCAAAGTGAAGCCTATTGAGGCAGAGTCACAGATGCAGGGCCACCCTATCGAGGCATAACCTACAAGGCGGGCAGCGCGTCGGAGTGAAGCCTGTGAAGGCAAAGTCAGACGCAGGGCCATACTGCTGAGGTGTAGCCTTCAAGGTAGGAAGCTCGTCAGAGTGGCGCATGCAAAGGCAAAGTCAGAGACACGAGGTCACCCAGCCGAGGCATGGCTTTCTGGGCAGGTGGCGCGTCTAAGTGACGCCCGTCGATATAGGCCACCTCGTTGAGGCACAGCCTTCGAGGTAGATACGCGCTAGAGCTATGCCTATAAAAGCGAAGTATTGGATATGGGCCGTCTCATTGAGGCATAGCCTTCAAAGCAGGCACGCGCATCAAAGCGAGGCCTATGAAGATGAAGTAGGAGACACGAAGCTGTCCCGCTGAGGCATAGCCTTCTAGGCAAGCGGCGTGTTGGAGTGTCTGAGTGACGCCCGCGAAGGCGAAGTAGGAGATGCAGGGTCGCTCTACTAAGACATAACCTTCGTAACGGGCGATGCGTCTGAGCCAAGCCTACGAAGGCGAAGTAGTGGATGTGGGGCCGACTCACTAAGGCACAACCTTCGAGGTTGACAGCCTATCGGAGTGACTCCTGTTAAGATGATGCTGAAGATGCGGGGTCAACCAAGGTGTAGCCTACGAGGCGGGTGGCACGTTGTAGCGATGCCTATGGAGGCGAAGTAGTGGACACGAGGCCGCCCTGCTGAGGCATAGCCTTCGAGGCGGGTGGCGCGTCGATGCGAAGCTTGTTGAAGTAGTAGACGACGCGAGACCGCCCCACCGAGGCATAGCCTTTGAGACGGGTGGTGCATCGAAACAACACCTGTTAAGGCGAAGCCGCCCTACCGAGGTATAGCCTTTAGGTGGGTGATGCGTCAATGCTAGGCCTTTGAAGGCGAAATCATCGATGCAAGGCCGCCCCACCAACACTTTGCCTTCTAGGTAGGCGATGCATCAAAACGATGCCTGCGAAGCCAAAGTCATTGGCACGGGACTGCCCCACCGAGGCACCACCTTCGAGGTGGGCAGCGCATCCAAACGAGGCCTGCAAAGGCGAAGAGACATAGAGGGCTGCAAAAAAGAAGTTAAAAGACATCAAGAATAAGTTGCAAGTCACTGAAAAGAAATAAAGTGCCGAGGAGGAAAAGACAAATTTTCCTGAGGATAAGGTGGGTATAATCCGCCAAGTGAGCGTGAGCTCGTAGATGTTGTTAGATAATGATCAACACTCGAGCTAGAGATGCTGTAGAGGCAGATAACGCAAGATTGGAGCATGAGATTGGAAGTTCGAGAGGAAACGATCAATACTCGTTTCTTATGTCAAGATATCATTTGCTCGACATGGTAGATGATCGAAATCGTTGTTACGGAATAGGTAGTGTCCCATTAATTTAGATACTGAGATCTCCGAGGTGATAGCCTTATGTAGGCATGATAGCAATTGATTTGTATTCGAGCTAGGTCGATGGTAGATGGTTCAAGCTGTCTAGGAGAGATGTACGTGTGCTGTTGAAGAGCAACACAGTTATTAGGAATAGCATTCTTCGGTAGGCTTGAGAGTGCCCATGAGATTAAATCGCAGGGCGCCTTGGAGGTGCATTCATGACGCTGAGTTGTGGGCATAACAAAGGGGTGCCCATGACACCAAGTCAGGAGGCATCGAATGGCCACTAGGGGTGGTTTCCCTTGAGTGGGCTCGGAGGTGCTCATGAGGCTTACTCATGGCCACCTTGGAGGTGTACTCATGACACTAAGTCATAACCACACCGAAGAGATGCTCACGAGGCTAAGTCGTAGGGCATCAAATAGCCACTTGGGGTGGTAGCCCCCTAGTGGGCTTGGAGGTGCTTATGAGGCTTACTCATGAGCACCTTAGATATGTACTCATGATACTAAGTCATAAGCACATCGAAGAAATGCCCACAACACTAAGTCATAGGCACACAAGAGGTGTGCTTACGAGGCTAAGTCATAGGCACACAAGAGGTGTGCCCACGAGGCTAAGTTGTGGGGCACCGAGTGGCCACCGGGGGTTGTAGCCATGGTGGAGGCAACAGACGTCCAAGCCACCTTAGACTTTTACTAGGAGAGACCACAGAGGTCGTATGCCCTACGCACCACGGGGTGCAATACCATGCGGGAAAAGTATCTCGAGAGCCTAAGCGAGGGCATTGGGCCATGTGAGGGTGTTGGGCTACACGAGGGCGACGTCACTAGGGTGCCATGGCAAGGGCGCTAGGGCATGTATGGTGCGGGGCACCGAAGCATGGCGTGCCGGGGCACGAAGGCATCCTGGCACGAGTATGGCATGAAGGCGCAGGTGTAGGATCGAGGAGGCTGACTAGAGGGAGGGTGAATAGGCGGCTTTTTTAAAAAAAATTCTCTAACAATTATTTCTTTATTTTGCTAAAACCAAGTACATAATGCGGAAGTTTAACTAAAATTGGTTTAGCACAAATATTGCCTAAAACAACAAGGTTCACCTAAGTGCATTAACAATCTAAGTCTATGTTTGACTAAGTTCACCAACAATATAGTTCTATCACAAGATAAATCACTCTATGATGATAAGCATTCAATTTAACTCAATGAATATAGATTGCTTGAAAGTAAATTAAGCACAAGAGAACAAACCACAAAGACATACGATATTTTTACCATGGTGTTCGAAAACTTGCCGGTTTCCCCTAATCCACGTTGAGGTAAGCCCAAACTAATTGGACTGGCTCCACGAATTAAGCCAAACACCTCAATCCACTATGGTTGCTCTTCCTCCACTCCGGAGATGGTGAGTACCACACCACTCACAATCCACCGGGCCTTATCACAAGCTTTTTGAGAAGATCACCGGACCACCACGCCACTGATGCCGTCTAGGGGTCGGTAAACTCCAAGAGTAACAAGTCAAAGACTCACTTGAACGAATCAAGTATCTCAGCTCAATTGACATAAAGTCCACCACCAAGTGCAACACATGCACAAGGCTGTCTCTCCAAAACACTCTGAGTGCAACACATGCACATATGGAGGAGAGTTGCTCTTAGCTCAAAGGGAGGAAGAATAGCACCAGCAAGCTTGTCCAATAGTCCTTGGTGAGGTATTTAGATATTCTACCCAAAAACTAGCCGTTGGAACAAATAGAAGCCAAAAATCAGCTCGGAGGCCGGTAGTACCGCAATCCCTCCAACGGCCATAAAACTAGCTGTTGGAGCACGAAATCGGTCAGACCGCCCACACAGGGCTGGTCTGACTGCCAAAACTGGTCGGACCGCCCACATAGGGACCGGTCTGACTGCCGCAAGGAGTACCGTCAGACCGCTACGAGAAAAGTTGCTCTCTGGAAAAATGTACCGTGACGAGGAGCGGAACTACTGCTGAGCGGTCTGACCGCCGTGGACATGTCGGTCTGACCGCAGGCCGGTCTGATTGCCGCCTTTTAGACAGGGCCAAAGCAAAAGAGAGACAATGCATATTTTTCAAGAGCAACACAATGTCTTTACAAAGTATAAGGATATGCATTCAAAGACAACATATGATTCTTCAACAGGTTATAGAACACATCCATATACCTTTAGAATCACCTCTCAAGGGATGTCATGGACTTAAGCCAAAATCATTTGCATGAGTTACAAACATTTGGGAGACATCCCAAATATTAGCATCATGTCTCAAGGAGAGAAAACATGGACTTTAATTATGTTGCAAAACATATTCGCACACATCTAGTCACATGTTGAAAGGAACTTACGCATGAGCTACAACCATTTTCAAAACACATTCGAAAATGTTAGCGTCATGATGTGGAGAGCTAGAGCAATTTGATGAGCTATCAACACATGATATGTTCAAGCTATTAGTCACGACCCCTCTTAATAGTACGACAACCTATACTAGCAATCCGGTCTTCCAACCAAATACCAAGATCGGTAAAAGATTAGAAATACATCCTTAACCTTAACTAATCATACCTTTGTCTTGCTCATTCACTTAAAGCTTGATGACATATATCTCAACTTGAAGCTTGGATCTTTGACTTTACTTATCAACACATGAAGTCTTTACTTTACTTGAGGATGATCAATAGCATGAATCCATTTTCAAGTCATCCATCACCGTGAGACATATCATGTTCATTCATCTCAATGAAACTACTAGTCCCACAATTCGATTATCATTAATTACCAAAACATGTCATTAACTCATAATGACCGGTCTAGATCCTTCAGCTGGGCCATGCGAGGGCGCCGTCGCCAGGGCACCAGGGCGTGGGCGCTGGGGCACATATGGTGTGGGGTGCTGGAGCGTGGCATGCTGGGGCACGGGCTCATGTACGCCCTTACCGCAGACTCATCGAGGTATAGAGCATTTTAGATGGGAAGCAGCAGGATTCTCCCATCCCTTGCCCCTAGCCCCCTGTCCCTTGGCGCCTGAGGGGTAAAGAAGAGCGCTAAGGTCTTCATCGCCTTGCAGTTTGTAACGTCAAGGGTCCCAGGGGCGGTAGTTGGCCCCAGCACCCCTACACCTCCATTGGCGAGGGTGCTTTGAGCTTTTCTCCCTTGGTTGAACCTTGCAGCGGCTAGTGTAAGGGAGGAGGATGTGCTCGAGAGCTCTGAGTACATAGGACGCTGCCCATCTCGAGCTACTCTAGAGAGCGAATGGGTTGTCCACAAGCTCATTACGCTCCTGAGCTGGAGGAGGCATCGTGGACTTAGAGTATTCCTTGGTAGAAGCCATAGTCTTTCGTTGATTAGCTACGCTCCCTGCGGACGGCGCCAATGTTATAGGAGTGAAATCCAAACACAAGTGAGGGGGTGGACGTCGGCCGTTTGATGGACCGTTGTCCAAAAGAGTAAAAATGACATGGATATTTATACAAGTTCGGGAGTCTGAGAGGACTACCCTACTCTTGTCGGCGAGCCAACAGGGGGTTACCTCCCGCAAGGGAGCCCTGAAGGCTCGCCAGTTTAAATGTACTTCTTTATTGCTCATGAGAGCTCAAGAGAGCCTCCCCAAATGAGGGTTACATGAGGGTATTTATAAGCTCTTGGGCCTATACAAATAACCGAAAAGCCCCTTAGGGGTAGCTACCCTATGGGTATAAATAGAGGGTACAATTGTCCTTCATGAGCGTAATTACATTTCTTGAACCTGTGTGCATGTTTTCTGTAGAGTGGGCCCACTGGTAGAGGGGTAAAATTATTCCTCCAACAGCCTCCTTCGTGGCGGCCTCATCTTCTGCAAGAGGTGCGGAAGTAGGCTACCTGGGAGGAGGCTGAACTAGTGATGGAGGACAAGATCGAGCACCAGTGACATCCTCAGAGGCGGAAGCCATCGAACGTGATCTCCATGAATGAATACCATAACCTATAATTTACTTCATAGAGCTTTGTTTCTGAGAATTGACATGTATGCACCGAGTTTTTAAAATAACCTAGTATGTACTGAGCTAGTACTCAATTGGTTTGAGATGTTTGCATTGAATTGAGTTAGGCCCGTTTGGATTGAAGGATTTTTACAGGAAAAGTTCAGGATCATCGTTTCTATAGGAATGGCTACGGAAAAGCTGTTTGGAACGTAGGAATGTGGCATAGGATAAGTAGAGGAATGTTTCCTTTGCTATCGATTTTACATCAAAATCACAGGGAAAAAACCATCCCACTGCGACCTTTTTTCAATACTTTGCGTAGGATCGAGGCAAATCAAGCGTTGATGTTGTCGTTCCGAGCACCATCGAACTCGAGCAGCGTCATCGTCGTCGATGGGTATTCATGGACTCATGAAATTCGATGAAATGCTTCAGGGAATGAAGAGGAGTATTTGTGCTCATCAACTTGCAGCCTGAAGTTTTTTTGGCATCAATAACCTGTGGACAAGTAGTAAAAATGTATAAATGATGATTCAATGTGATGTGGTATTTTAAGGGCCTGTTTGGGACAGCTCCGTTCCAAATTTTCTAGCTTCGCTTCCAACTTCGCTAACCAAACAGGTCTAACTCCAAAAACTCCGCTCCAAGAAAAAGGTGGAGTTAGAGGCCAACTCCATATTTTTTATGGAGCTCCTCAAGGGTACTCCACAAATAAAGGTTTCCAAACTCCTCGTGGAGTTGATGAAAAATTAACCACCACTGCCATTACACAATTCCTCTCCTCCGTACCAATTGGATTTCTTTTCCACACTTCTCCGACTTCTCTCCTCCCCAGCCCTCGCGGAGCTCGCTGATGGAGCTCGCTGATGGCGCTCGCGCTCTCCACGCTACCATTGGCACCTCCCAATCCCGCACCTTCCTCCCGCGCCACCGCCTCCTTCCATCCTGGTGGGGTCCACTCCGCTGCCGCCGGTAGTAGGGGCGGCCTCCCGCTCGCGTGCGCTGCGCCGCGGCATCGCGGGCAGCCTCCGAGGCGGCGCCGAGGAGGGGGCCTGGTTGTGTGGGCATCGGCCGACTACTACGCGACGCTAGGCGTGCCGCGCTCCGCGAGCAACAAGGATATCAAGGCCGCGTACCGGAAGCTTGCGCGCCAGGTGTTCGACGCTTGTCCCCTCCCACCGAAAACCTCAAATTTACTCTCTTTTGGGTAGTGTTTATCCTGTTTGTTTAAGAACAATGGCATAAGGTTGGAGTACATAATTGGAGCTCGTTGAATCACGTAGTGGCATTGTTTTGTTTCGATCAAGTGTAGAGAAATGCCTTATAGTAAACTTGTGTATATCCTGGGCGATATTAGAAAATGTTGCTATAGTAGTTCAACTTTCCGCCCATCTTAGAAGGTCCCTGTTTGTTTGTAATCCGTGTTGGTGTTGGTGAATATACTTGATAATATGGTAGGGTCAAGTACTTGCTTGCGGAGGTTTTCGACTAATACTGGAATGCCCTTAGAAGCCTACAAAAGCATGCTTGTAGACCCAGGAGAGGACATTATTTGGGGCCTAGATTGTACATGGGTAATTGCCTAAACCACCTCTTTCTAACAGGCTCTCAAGGTTAAAATTTTTATTATGCGATCGTGATCCAAACTTTGTCCCGACAATACCCTCTAGTTATCTATGAACAATTATTTGTATTCGAATGATGGATTTTGTTAATTATCTATCATGCACGTTGCAATTTATGGGACAAAAGGATGGAATTATTTGACCAAAATATTTGTTTTTTGGTTTTCTCGAATAAATTAATTACGATTATAATATTTTACATCATATTTCAATTGGCAACAAAACAAAATTCAGTTACATATGCTCCGCAGACATCAAAACATACACCAAACATCATTCAGGGGCACATTGGACCTTACTCAGGGAAACCTCACATTCCTGGAGCTAGAGCTAGCTGCGTGCCAAACATGACCACCTGCTCCAGGAACTCCACAGTGGAGCTGCTCCATGGTGGAGTTGGTGGAGCAGAGTTGGAAAAACTGGAGCAGAGCAGTCCCAAACAGGTCCTAAATTGCAATGGAAAGAACCAGACACTTTTAAAAACTGTAAGGACTAGGAGCAAAGAAACACACACTTTCAAAAAATTTCATATTGTCAGAATGAAAAGGATAAACTGCACAATAAGGCTATGTTATGCATCATGCATATGATTAGCAACAGTGTTTTCTAATTCTGTAAAATGATAATTGACAACTGTGGCAACAAAAAAAAAAGGGTTGAACTAACCGTAATTATAGTCTAGTCTAATTGATGACTCCAATTGAGTCTAGCCAAAGAACAGAGACAAGTGGTGCAGGATCAGCCAATCCTGTTGTCTCGAGTAAAATGTGATCCATTCTGCAGCACATAGAATGAACAAATTAGGACAATTAACTTCAATTTACATCATCATAATTTACAAGAGATTACTATCAAATCCAAAAGAGCATGACCCAGTAGACATTTCTGAATCAGTACACAGCATAAACAGAAAAGTGCGTCTAAGTATTAAATTTTAAATTTGAATTATAGTATTTCTGGTAGAACTAGAACAGGCAACCAACCATCTTTAGCAACAAAAACAGCACCCCCCCCCCCCCCCAAAGTGTTTCATGAATAAGCAGGATATACAGTCTGGAGGTAAGAAAGTGTCAATATGAAGTCATAACATACCACTATAAAATTTTGATGCACCAACACATCAAAAGACACAACCAGAGAACAGACAAACTATAATAGTAGGGCATATACTTATAGGAACCTATATTGTAGATAGAAATATCTGTATTTACCTCTCCTTTCTCTGAACAAGCTGCTAAGTGCATGGACCAAGCTGTGTTTTATAGTGCAACAAACACATCCATTTGCCAGCTCCACCCATTCCTCAACAAGTGCGCCACCTTGCCCATCATTGATCATTGCCCTTTCAACTCCAATTTCCTCTCCAAAGTCATATAGTATTACCGCAATTTTCTTCCCATGATGTGCATTCAAAATGTAGTTGACTAACTGAAAGTTGTAAGTTCAGATAGAAACTGTTAACCTATAGAATTACAAATTTTCAATTATCTAAACCAACAAATTGGCTGATAAAGTTTACACAACACTACGTCAATTAAGTCCTAGTAGGAGAAATATTGAGGTGAGAATGATACTATGTCAAACAAAACCCGAATTGCAAATGACAACTGACAGAGAGACCATAGGGATAGTGCTATAATTACTAATCGCGGTAGGTCCAAGATAGATCAAAGTAGGATTCAATTTGGCGAGATTAGAGGTGTCATATCAGTACGATTTTGTATAGCGGATATCGGGTAGCCGGCGATAATCTCTGATCTTATGTAGCACTGGGATGCTGACAAACCTACTTCTCCAAACCCAGTGCAGAATGCAAGGTGATCAACTCGGCTTCGGCTTCTGGCTTATTTTTCACTATTCATAAGTTTCGTCTTTTTCTGAACTTTTGTCTTTTTGTTGAGCTTTTTTGCCGGTTCTTTTTTTCCGTATTTATTTGTATTATACGTAATGGGCTAACATATTTTTTTATTTTTAAATTTAATTATGCTAAATAAGCCTCTGTCAGCTACAGTGCTTTTTTCAGTCAGTTACAGTGATTTCAGTCATAAAACACGAGCTTTTCAGCCGAACCGATCACCACCTACAGTGAGAAACAAAAGCAAAGCATACACGCAAACAGCGGAAAGACCTTACGGGCCAACTCTAGTCCAGCCCACTTGGACAATCAGTAAGCCTCGGGCAGCTGGGCCCTTCCAGTCGTTAGCCGCCTCGCGCATTCGAAGTCTCGTACGAATCAAACTCGGAAAGCCCGGAGCTCCTCGCTTCCAGGTGGGACCCAACGCTGACACACGCACGGACGCACAGGGCCAATCAGAGCGGAGGAGGAGGACTGGAGGAGCAACCAACCAGCCCAGTCGTCTCGCGGCGGACGCATCCCTCCGCTCCACCTCCGGCGCGTCTCGCCCCTTTCGGCCTCCGCTCCGATCTCCCCGCCGCGCGAGGGAGGCGATCGCCGGCGCAGGATGGCGGCGGCGGCGGCCCCAACGGTAGCTGCGAGGGTGGGGCTGCTGTACGACGAGAGGATGTGCGCCCACGCGACGCCGGACGGAGAGGAGCACCCGGAGAACCCCGGGAGGCTGCGCGCCATCTGGCGCAAGCTTGCCGCCGAGGGCGTCGCATCCAGGTACTCGCCGCTCACCACTTCCAAGTTAGAACAGCGTGATTTTGTGTGGGATGGGTGGGGAGGCGTGCCGGCTTTGTTGCTTGCGTTTCCGTCGAATCTCCGGGGAGGCGAGCAGCGGAGAGTGAAATTCGTCATAAATGTGTTGAAAACAACAGAGTTATGGGAGTCATGTTACTTACGCAATTTCGGGTAGAGAAGCTCTTGCTTGTGCATGGTAACTTGGATGCTACTAAAGTTAAGCTTAAACATTATCATTAGATCTTAGATGCTTTCCAGTGTCCATTTTACGCATTGCTTTGATTAGCCTAATTGTATTGCTTCGCAAGGTTCTGCGGTTGTACTGTAACATAAGTCTCTTCCAGGTGTGTGGCCATGAAGGCGAAGGAAGCTGAGGACAGGCACATAGCTTCTGTCCATAGCCAGAACCATATAAAGCTGATGAGGAATATCAGCTTGAAGGAATACGATTCCCGTCGAAACAAGATTGCTGGGAAATTGGATTCCATTTACTTCAACAAGGGATCCTCAGAGTCTGCTTTTCTTGCATCTGGTTCTGTCATCGAGGTAATTTGGCATGTACATTTCCCGCATTGCATAAACACATTTCCTACTTTTCTGCAGTGGTTCTGTCTCCATCTGATTCTGATTGCTGAAAAAAATGACTCATTTGCAAGTAGGTTGCTGAGAAGGTTGCTGCTGGTGAGTTAAGTTCTGCTATTGCTCTAGTCAGACCTCCAGGCCACCATGCAGAACATAATGTGGCAATGGGATTTTGCCTTTTCAACAATGTCGCAATCGCAGCTAATTATCTCTTAAATGAGAGGGTGTGTATTTGAAACTTTCCTCTTGATTTTCCTGTTAAGTTCAAATTGTGCTACTTTTGTTCATCACTTCCTATAAGTAACAGGTATCATAATTTGTTATGATGAGATTTAATGAGAAGGTGAATTCACTTTCCAACATTGTCTTTTCTATTGCAGCCTGATTTAGGTATCAAGAAGATATTGATTGTTGATTGGGATGTTCATCATGGAAATGGCACACAGAAGATGTTTTATAGTGAACCTCGTGTATTGTTCTTTTCAGTTCACAGGTATCACAGCACCTTGACATTGATTTGCTAGCTTTGCTTAGACTTTAGACTAGCTTTATAATCTTCACAAAATGATGGTTGTAAAGTTACGCCAGTTTCGTTGCCTCCATTTTGAAGGTTTACTGCTCTTTGAATGACTGTAGTATGCAAAACATGTTTTCTTTTCCATGCAAACATTGGATACTTGCAGTTAGTAGAGAAATTTAAGAACTCTATTTATTATTTGTATGGTATTAGCAAAGTCATTTATGATAGAGCAAGCTGACCTTATTTTACTCCAATTGGATACTGTGTTTTAATGATTGGGATTGAGTCCCACATTCCACCAATCCACCTTGATCATCTCATACATGACTTGCTCTTTAGAATATGATAAAAAATTCAAAACATTTTTTTTATCACCCTAAGAATATCTATTTCTGAATGACACACTGCTCGTAGAGTCACTTGGGCAGTACAACAAAATTTTAATTGTTTGAGCCTAGTTTCTAGGTAACATGCCAAGGAACCCATTAACCTGATAGTTACTTGGTCAATGGAAGAATCCAGAACTCTTGAGGGCTTAAGTATTCCTATCTTCCGCTTCATGGTCATTTTGGCATTATTCTTTGCAAATCCACAGTAAATCTAGTTAATATTAGATCAAGTATCTGTTCCCATCACTGTAGTATGATTACTTGATTAGCCATTTGAATTGTCACCCACTCGCGCTTGACTCTGCCTAGATGATAATAATCAATTCCTTATATTACCTGTAGTGTAATAAGGTAAGATATTTTTCTAACTGCTTTGGGTTTAAGTTTACGTGATTGCTTAGGATGGATCTACAGATTGTAGTTTGTAACTTGCCATATGCATTAAAGGCCTCTCCTTGAAGTATCCAACCAGTTCTACTGATACTATATTTCAAACTTACAAATTAGGATGCTGTTGCCATTTGCATGTTTATAGAAGATAAGCTTTCTGGCTTGTGGTCATGTGCTGTTTTTGTTGATCTTTTCATAGATTGTAAAGATTACTTGTTTTGTTTTGGTCCTGTGGCAGTGTGGCATATATGGAGATGCACTGGTGCAGTCAACATAATCAATCTGTTCTCTGATGAGAACTTATTCGTTTTAGTATATGTTTCCTGTGGCCATTAATGAAGTCTTAAATGAACTATCCATTGTTCCAATGTTTCTTCTGTAGATTTGATTATGGAAGCTTCTACCCTGCTGAAGGGGATGCATCTCACTGTTTCATTGGGGAAGGAGCTGGTACAGGGTACAACATTAATGTGCCCTGGGAGCATGGAAAATGTGGTGATGCAGATTATATTGCTGCATGGGACCATGTACTGCTTCCTGTAACTGAAGCATTTGATCCTGATATAATATTGATATCTGCTGGGTTTGATGCAGGTATACAGCTGGAAAATAAACTCTTTTATGCTATTAGCTTACCAGTTCTTTGCTTCAATCCTAACACTTAATTAAATCAAAGTGACATTTTCATGAAGGTTAGCTACTTATATATATACTGACAACATCTAGTTTCTCAATATTTATTCTATGGGCTAGCTTGGAGTAGTACAGCTTATAACCTGATTTTGCAAGGGCAGCTTATATACCTGATTTTGTTGTGGAATAATAAATGAAATCTTCACTGAAGAAATTTTGACAATTCTCTGACACTTTGTTGTGTTAAACTGCTACTACATGATAATAGAATCTAAACTTCTGGTGTATCGCATGTACTAGATCATATCTGTTCTTACTGATCACTGGTTTTGAAAATTTTCTCTGCTCTGATATTTTGGGTAGCACTGGGTGATCCTCTTGGTGGTTGCTGCATCACTCCAAATGGATATTCCCTGCTACTAACAAAGGTATGCACTTGTGGATAAACATCATTTAATTAGATTTTCACCATATCTTGCATTCTCCTGTCCTTGAAGAAAAATTGCTCATGCTTGACATTTTAAAAGAATTCAGATAAGCTGGAATTGACAAATGTAATGTGTGAACCTTTTGCTTCAGTCTTTTTTGTTGTTGACTTGTTGTTGTTATGCTCTGCTGTTACCTACTAGAAGATTTTAATTTTATTTCTCCCAGTTACTTAATATCTCTTCTATGTTTTTTGGACTTCTCAACTGAGCTGATCGACATATATATTTATCATGTAAAGCATATACAAAAGCAACATGCAAAAAAAAAAACATTTCATGTTTATCTGTATGCAAAACCTCCTGCAGCTGCTAGGTTTTGCTCAAGGAAGGATAGTGATGGCACTTGAAGGAGGTTATAACCTTAGATCCATAGCAAATTCAGTTTGTTCTTGTGTGAAAGTTTTGTTGGGAGACAAATTCACATGTAACTCTCCAGTGATGCAACCATTCGAATCTACATGGAGAGTTATACAAGCGGTAATGGTCTGCATGTAGTATTTCTGTCAAATTCTTCTCTTACTCTAGATATCTGAAATTATGTTTCCTTTTTCTCCACACTGACCAGGTACGCGATGAATTAAAGACATACTGGCCTGTTTTGAGTAGTAAGCTGCCAGAGAATGTATCATTGAGGAGTAAGCCCTCACCAATCAAGGTAAATTTCTCCCTTTTTGATTTTCATATCTTGGTTACTTGAACTTGGGACCTGTTTGGTCTAAAATCAGATTAATGAATTGTGCTCTGATGTAAGAGATCTGCATCGCTTAGCTCTATATGAAGTTATGTTAGTCAGTAAGCTTGACACCCTCTTCGTCATAACAATAATTGTAGCTTGCACACCGAATTCTTCATGGTGAGTGTCAGTGTTTTAATACCGATCTTACATATGATTATTTGGATTCGGAGGAACTCTTGAAGATCTGGCTACGATCACACAGATAAAAGACACAGAGATTTTTATATAGATTCGAACATTCTCCTGAGAGAATAATAACCCTATTCCTGTATGGATATTGCTTGATTAACTGATTACAATTGGGAAAGAAAGTAATGATGAATGTCTTGCGCTACTTCGGTTGTCTCTCTCCTCTTCTCCCTGATATCAACCCTTATATAGCATGCGAAGCGGTGGCGGTTGTTTCATGCCAAAAGACGTCTAAACGTTTTGGATGATAACTGTCCAACAGAAGTTGTTGTCAGAGACGTGGTATTTCACTCGTCGCCCGGTGGTTATTACCAGAGAGAAGTTATGCGCAGTTATTTCAGAGAATAATTACGCACACCTTGTCAGATAGGCCCACGATGTAGTAGACTGTCGTAGACAAGCTAGTTGAAGTTAAACTGTTTGTAGAAGTCTACGAACATAGGGTAGTCATAGAACAACTTACAACTACGTCATGCTTGTAGAAACACTTTCGATTATAAAGCGGTCGTGGAAAGACTTACAACCAAAGAGTGGTCGTAGAAGAGTTTACGACCACTTGGCTAAGTTTCTTCCTTACGCATAAGGGGTATACCCAAGAAGTATAATGACGTAATAATATCATTTATAGATAAATAATAATTTGAGGATTGTTATATCATCGTCATCTAGCCCCCAACTTCAAGTGAAAATAACTTAATTGGGTAAGAGAGGTCGTAGACGAATGAAGATCAAAAGCAAAATCTTTTCGATCTAATTCGACCAGAAGTGAATTTGGTCAAAAAGGTAATTTCGCTTGAGTTGTAAAGACAGGCTGATTTCAAACAGAAGGATTTAAGAATTCCAATTGACTCTCGCCGATCTGTTTGTTTGGAGTGATTCCCGAAGAGGTACTTGTTAAGGGTATTAGTGTCTTTTTCATTATCCAGGGTTTAGACTTGTGTGTGTCTCATGTACTATATATATGCCCTATGGGCCTCTTTGCAATACAAGCTTCTTCCTTTGTAACATGGTATCGGAGCCAAGGTTTCAAACCTAGCTCACCTCCAACTCAAATCTTCCGCTGCAGCCCCCGGGAGGAGCTAATCCTGGGGACGGCCACTGCTCGCCGCCGCAGCCCCTACGCTCGAGCCGTCGCCCGCACGATTCGGCGGCCATCTCCAAGTCAACGGCCGCGTGCGAGATGGTCGGTCGTGCAGTCGTCACCCCCGCCGTCGTCCCCGGATCCGGGCGCCACCGACCGAGCTTCGCCAAGGAACCCCGCGCCAGATCGGGCATGGAGGTGGCCAGATCCAGACGTCTTCGCCGCCGTCGAGCTCGGATCTGGCCTCGCCCCGGCTGGATCCAGCCGCCTCCCGCCCGGATCCGCCCGCTCCTCCTTGGCGCCGTCCCGGATATGGCCGTTGCCACTCGGATCCGGCCTCACCCCGCCTGGATCCGGCCGCCTTTGCGCCGGATCCGTCCGCCGCTGCGCTGCTCGACCGGATCCGGTCGCCTCTGGCTGGATCCGTCGCTTTTTATCGCCGCCGCGTCTCCCCGAATCTGGCTCTCTCCGCCGACTTCCGGCCGCCTGGATCCGGCCGCGCCTGCTAGACGCTGTCCCGGACTCGGCCACCTCTCCTAGATCCAGCCGCCACTGAATCCCGCCGCCGCCGCCGCTTCTGTGGCCGCCGCTGTCGCCGGATCTCGCTGTCGCCTGGCCCCAGGGAGCCGCCTTCTCCCGGCTGCCGCCTCACGCTGGAGCCCGCGGCTCCTTTTTCTCTCTGAGTGAGGGAGGAGGAGAGATGGCGGGTATATGCGGGAGGGAGTGAGAGATCGGGGAGGGAGTGAGTCTGAGAAGAGAGAGAGAGAGAGAGCAGAGATGGCGATTGCTTTTGATGAGCAGAAATGGCGATGGCTTTTGATGACTGCTTGAGTTCGCTTTACTTCTGTCGTCGTTGAGTCTTTCTGTTTTCGAGTCTTACGTTGCGTCCATCCAAGTCCGTAGTCTCTAATTTTTAATTCGTTTAAGCTGTGCGAGTCCACAAAATTTCTGTCAGTCAGCCGACTATTTTGCTAGCCATGGTTCATCCTCACGGATGGGTGTGGTTCTCTCCTTTCTTTTCGCATAGTCGCAGCCGCTGCTTTTATCTTTGAGCCGCTGCAGATCGTAGAAGTCTCTATGATGCCGCCGCTTCTCTTTGAGCCGCCCCGAGTTTCTAAAGCCGCCGCGCTTCTTTTGCACCGCGCCTCCGTTGCGCTTCTTGTGCACTGCGCCGCCGCCATCTCGGGCTTCGATCTGTGCCGCTATGCTTCTATCTCCCTTTTCGGCTTGATTTGACAGCTCTCTACTTGTGTCACCTTCCACATCCTCTTCGTCATGTTACCGCGGTCGACTTTGCTCCCGCTTACCTCTATTTTCCTAGCCCTTGCACTATGTGCTTTCTGGATTGTTGCACGATTCCGGATGGTTGGTACTCGACACAATTTTTCAAGAGTCGCACGCAACGACATCTTCAAGACATGGATTTTGGATTTTCCCTATTTTAGTGTCAACTTTTTTCAAATGCAATGCTATTGCATATGCCTTGCATTTTAGGGGGGTGTTAAGGGTATTAGTGTCTTTTCCATTATCTAGGGTTTAGACTTGTGTGTGTCTCATGTACTATATATGCCCTATGGGCCTCTTTGCAATACAAGCTTCTTCCTTTGTAACAGTACTAACCGTTGAGTTCCCGAGATAGGTAACTAACTTGTACGGCTATAAAAACTTATCGCGGGGCAACTTTTAGGCTTTGTACTTTCCTATATTCAGAGAGCTTTGGAAGACATAGCTACTGTGGCTGAATACCACAGACAGTTTATGCTCCTACGACAGCAAAATGCTGAACTCTACGAGAAGGCGGAGGAATGGTAAATTGCTGGCACATGTAGTCTTGTTCTATTTCGATCACTTGTCCAGCTTTGTACATCTGTCTTTAAACTTCACATGTTTAAGAGTGACGAGAAGTCCTTAGCTGACGCACTCGACAACGAGAAGGTCGAGACGTAAAAGCTAAAGAAGGAAAACATCGACTTAACAATAGACCTTCTAAAGGCCAAATCTACAACTAGCACATTGTAAGACAAAATAAACAGTAAGTTCTGAACTTAATACTATTTATTTAGATATCTTCCTTATCTTCCTCTAACTCTTTTCTTTTGACAAATAAAGAGGTCGAAATGAGTAAGCTCCGCACTGAGGTCGAAGAAAAGGCCAAAGTGATCGGTGAACTTACTCATATCAGCATGAAGACCAGAAGATCAAGTTGCTGGAAGAACAACATAAAGATGAAGTCGAAAAACTCGATTCTCGACTAGCTGTAGTCAAAATAAAGCGACTCGTAGAAGTTTCAACTCGTAGTCAGGAGGAGACGAAGTCGATGAAGATCATTCTTCAGGACAATGTTTCACTCTTAAACAATCTACTCGGTGGGCTTGGTGCAGAGGAGGTTACTCCTCTTGAGAACACCATGATTGCCCATACAAGTGCAATTGGACAACAAGTCGGAGCTTTAGAGAAGCTCATAACTACTCTGAAGACTAACTAGACTGACTCATTACGGGAGGCTATTAAAGGTGCAGTAAGTTATGCCTTGGCAAAACTCAAAGCATGTGACCAAAGCCTCAGTTTGCGACCAATCGAGCACGACTTTATCTGCTCTGAAGCAGAGGTAGCCCGCCTAATCGAAGAAATGGAGTCGATTAGTCGAAAGGTCGCAGAGGAGATGCAGATCGGATCTCCTTTGTTTGAGTAGTTTGTAATAGGAAACTTGTAAAGACAAGTATTTCATTAATGAAATTTCAATCTTCCATTTCCTACAAATTCCATGCTGAAAGACATCTTAACGTTTCGGATGATAACCGTCTGACGGAAGTTATTGTCAAAGACTTGGTATTTCACTCGTTGTCCGGCGGTTATTGCCAGAGAGAAGTTATGTGCAGTTATTTCAGAGAATAATTACACGTGTTAACTGTCTTGTCAGACAGACCTACGATATAGTAGGCTGTCGTAGACAAGCCAGTCGAAGTTAAACTGTTCGCAGAAGAGTCTACGAACATAGAGTGATCGTAGAACAACTTATGACCATGTCAGGCTCGTAGAAGGACTTTCGATCATGAAGCGGTTGTGGAAAAACTTACGAGTAAAGAGTGGTCGTAGAAGAGCTTACGACCACTTGGCTAAATATCTCCCTTTTGTATAAGGGTATATTTAAAAAATATAATAGCTTAATAATATTATTTATAGATAAATAATAATTTAAGGATTGTTATATCCTCGTCAGGGAGTTACTTTTTGTTCTAGGGTTTTAATGCTGTAGCATAGTGCCATAGTGTAGCTCAACTCTAAAGATGAATGCATGTTCGTGAGCTGTGTCAACTGTGTTACACAGCTAAGTTGATGGGCTATCTCCATATTATAGGCTGGCAGCCCATACTTGATGAGCCGTTAAGAAACGCTGATAAATGCATCATGTGAATTCCTGTGTCCTGAGGTGCATCTTGAATTATGCTCTGCATGGATGCTTACTGTATAGCTGAGACAAAATTATAGAGAAAGATGATCAATTCAATAGTAATGCCCTTGAACAATTTTCTCATTTCTTGTTTTCCCCTTTTGGGAATGAACAGATGTACACTTCCTCTGGTTCCGAGTCTGATGTTGAAGATGTTAATGAGCTCCCTAATGCTATTTCATCTGTCAATGTTATTCAAGTTGCTGATGATGTTGTAAGTGAATACCTCTCAAAGCTGAATCTTGGTGAAGACAACCTTGCAACTGATTCAATTGAAGCACAAAATGATGGATCTGTTGTGGTGTCTAAAAGAATATATGATCCATCTTTTACTTGGAGATCTGTATTGTCAAGAGTTTATGTTTGGTATGCAAGCTTCGGTTCAAACATGTGGAAACCGAGGTTTCTGTGCTACATTCAAGGGGGAAAGGTAAAGTTGAAAACGCATTGTTTTATATATCATGCAACGAAGATTAGGTTCCTTTATCAGAATTTTGTTGCATGTAGCTTGCATTGATCACATCCTTGATTTTCTGGGGATATATTCTGAGAGAAGCGCTTTACTGCTTAGAACAAAATGAGGGTTGGATTTAATTTGTAACTTCTCAATACACGACTAACATACTGCTTTAGGATTTGTGAAATCGGGTTTTTGGAAATTGTAGAAGCAGCATTCTTATTCTAATCTTAAATAATACAGTTGGTCCCTTTGTTTCCCTTATTATAATATCTTTTTTCTTGTAAGCATTATGCTTTGTGCAATAAATTTGTTATTTATTTTGATCCTTGACAGGTTGATGGCATGGGTATATCATGTTTTGGATCACACGACACAATCCCACCAAGAGGTGCCATGTGGAAGCATGTGCCTCATAGATTGTTTTTTGGGAGATCCTCTACCCCCTGTTGGGGTACTGGTGGCGCTGCTTTTCTCAACCCTGAGACAAACTACAATGAGAAATCTCATGTCTGCATGTACAAAATAACGTATGTACATTGAAACCACATCTACTTGTAATTGATCCTTGAATCAGGGCAGGGTGGGATGTGATCTGGATCTCATCATAATTTGCCTTTATTCTTTTCAACAGGCTTGAGCAGTTCAATGATGTATTATTTCAAGAGAATAGTTTAGTGAAGGAGAATAGCAAAGATGGAAAAATTGAGTCTCCTGACTCTCCTTTGATTGGCTCCTCTGAAATAGAGTTTGTCTCTGCAAACAACGCTCTTCATCTTGAACCTATTAAGGTTTGATTCGCTACTTACCACATTGCAAGCATACCCTTGTTCTTCGCATACATTTTTCTATATGCCTGTAAATGAAAATAGAAAATATTATGCATTGAAAAAGTCACTCTTAAACATATGTGACCGCTGTTCCAGCAGCATATTGATAAAAGACATTACCAACCACCTCCTTTCCCTTGCTGCATACGTCACTTTTACTTTTGCCCAGATGACTTTCTTTTAAATTCCAAGGCTACTGCTTGCACCAACAGATAATGGTGGTCCATTTGGTAAGGAAATGCCAATGCCTGCCACTTTGGTCTGTCAGGTTCATCTGGGCTTAGAAGTGTTGGTATTACCAGGACCGACAGGCTAATTCAGACAAATTTGGAACGGTATATTAGATTTAACTCTTTTGACATCATAAACAACAGTTAAAAAAATCTTGTTTTGGTACATTAAAAAGTAAATTAACATTTTCTTGTCATGAATGTACAAATTTGTAATGCCGCTGCATCCATGGACGTAAATCTGACACTACTGATATTTATTTTCAATCCATCATTTCTGCAACTTCGAGTATAATAAAGTGTGGAATATTGTTCATGTTTGACAAACAAATTTCCTGCAGGATAGCTGGTACTCCAATGTACTTTATCTTGGGGAGGAGGATGACCTTCCAATTCTAACCATGACGTAATTTTTCTGTCTTAATGAAGTTTTATTAGATAATGGACGCCTGCAATTCGATGCACTATTTGAAGGGCTGGCCCATAGGCATATTAAGAACTTTGCTTGAATTTAACGTTAAATTGTTTTTTCCCCTCCGCAGATGTCCCTCATCAGATGTTGAGCGGTACAAATCCGGTGAGCTGCCGTTATCTCCTCCATCAGAGACCTACTCTGCCACTCTGATAAAGGGGCTCGTGGAAGGGAAGCAGCTGGATGCGGGCGAAGCCGCCAATTACATCAATGTCGCCGCTGCAAGAGGCCTGTGAAGGCCGCTTTACCTTGTGTCTTGTCTTGTACAGCCAGCAGGAAGGAAGGATTGAATAGGTATGTGAAGTGTGAACTGTAAAGTTGATTCAGGACCGGAGGAGCGGTAGCGGCTTCATTCTCTACCACTTCGAAGAATCCGGCTCCGACTGAAGTTCCTAGGATGTTTAACCGTGGTTTGATCATTGGTGCTCTCCAAATATGACTTAATTGTTAATTTTGGGGGGACACAGTTGCATGTCGTATTGTTGCTGCTAGTGTTATTGTGTGTGATCATTTTGGCTTATTTTGAGTGGCTTATGGCTGAAAAGCACTGTAACTGACTGAAAAAACACTGTAACTGGCTTATTTTGCATAATTAAATTTAAAAAAATATAAAAAATATATTAGCCCATTACGTATAATACAAACAAATACGGGAAAAAAGAACCGGCAAAAAAGCTCAACAAAAAGCCAAAAGTTCAGAAAAAGACGAAATTTATAAATAGTGAAAAATAAGACAGAAGCTAAAAACTGAAGCCCAAATAATCACCACCTATATTGTGGTGGTGCTGCTGTTGCTGCGGCAGTGAGCCGAGCTGCGTAGTAGAGTACTGTGGCTTGGTTAGTTGGCCGCGGCAAGCGAGCCAGAAGGTTATGGGTGGGGTTTTTGTAGTTTGATTTTTTTTATTGTAACTAGCTTTTAAGCGAAATATCTTTTCAATACGAGGTCTATAAGTCGATTGTAGTAGACATTATCCTAACTTTATCTGTATTGGTTAAAATCGTATACGAGTATCTTTCTCTATACCATGTCTTGCGAATAGTTAGAATTTAAAATTTTAAGTAAAAAATTAGAAACCACAGCCCAAAAGAGCTTACTCTATATCGAGTGACTTGTTTGTGATAGTTGTAGTTAGGAATTGGGTTTCTATATGTGCCCTCTTTTTTTTAACTTATAATTTATTGTTTTTTCGAATAAATAAATGGGACGATTTCTCCATCGTCTTTTCGAAAAAATTTACCGTGATAGTATCTTTAAATTAGTTTATCGATATTTAGTTTATTCGTACTTATATTTACACTAAAATAAAAAAATTATTTACTGCAATTAAAGACCCCACTACCTGCACCTGCTGAGACGTATGAACTAAGCTTGGTGGCCGGAACGTGACGAGCCCACCATGCGTAAGGCGCGCGATGTGGAAAAATTCTAATATGCAATGGTGGTACAAATTAGTGTAATAAGCCAATAAGGTGACACATGGCAGTACGCACTATAGCAGGCACTTGAAATAATATTTTCCGTACACTACAGTAACAATAATACTGTAGCAGCTACCTAAAATATTATTTTCATACATCTACAGTACCACTACTGTTGCTCGCTGCCCACGTGCGTTCGAGTTTCTCGGCGTCGGTGCTCATCAATAATTTTTCAGTGAAATGACGTATCTCAAATTTTGTAAGGCCTTATGCACTCATAAAAAACTTTATACATTGATATGTGCTCAGTAAAAAAAACGTACCTCAAACTTTGTAAGGCATTATGCATTCATAAAAATTTTTAAATCTTAAAGGAGACTATGTAGCAGCACAAGAAACAACAATTCATCCAGGTGTCTGATCGAAAGGTAGTCCGATCGAGCTTTCCGTCACAAAATACGAATCGTGTCGATCGTTTGGTACTCGAAATTCGGAACAAAACGTCCACGTACGTACGGCGTACTAGCGTCGATCCTTTTGACACACGTGGCCCCATTTCAACCTCATTACTTCTCGTTTACTATTTCTCAATGTCATTTTTTCCCTGATTTTTAGTTTTTTAAATTTTTTTGTATTTTCTTTTTTTCTGTATTCATTTGTATTATCTATAATGGACTAACATATTTTTTTCTATTTTATTTTTTAAATTTAATTACGTCAAATAAGCTACCATCAGCTATAGTACAAAATAAACCAGCTATAATGCAAAATAAACCATAAGACCATCTCCAATATTGGGTTTTAATCAGTTCAAATGAGAGAAAAGATATTGAATCGATTCAATACATTGGTGGGGTCGATTCCAACAAGAAATATATGAAATTAGACTCTACTTAGGAGTCGATTCGGAACATTAAACAATTCATATAAGTATTAAACAACTACATAGGAGATAGTGCGGTTGAGAGATGATATTATTATTTTGTAGTTTTTTAATGTAAAATGGGTCCTAGTTATTAATAGGAACCGGCTCAATACATTGAAGAAAAATAAGCTTAATTTTTAAAATATTTACATGGTATAACTTTAACTCAACATCAGTTTAATATACTAAAGATGCTTCAAATTAGTTTATTTTAGTCGAACTGGACGGCCATAGTGGTGCTTGCGTGCTTTGGAATTGGATCAGGACTATCCTGTCCTGTCTCTCGTAGTCTGATGCCCTGCGACTTCCTGCAGTCGGTACGCAGTACCTACGCACGTACATACGTGCGTGGCCGGACTTTCTGAAGCCTGTTTAAAACGCGGCGATCGGATGGTCTAAACGCACGCGGGCGTACGTGTCAATGGCCGCACAACGAGAGAGAGAGATCGATCGACCGATTCCGACGGGCGCGGCCGGCGCACGTACGTCGCGCTGTACTCGTGTACCCGATCGCTTCTTATACTTCATTTCAGCTAGCCTTGACACGGCGTGCGCGTACGTGCGCTCGCGTCCTCGGCACGCGTCCGGCGTCCATTGGCCGCGCAATGCTATAAATCCGCGGCCGGCTGCCGCCTTTCCATGCAACGGTCGACCGCAGCCAAAGAAAAAAAAGCCCGAAGGCGCTACCAAGAGAAAAAAGCTAAGCTAGCAGCCAGGATTCCACCGGTCGGTGATCCGATGAGGCCGTCGTCCGCAGGCGCGGTGCGCGCGCGCCTTTGCCTGGCCCTGCTCCTCGGGGCGCTGGCCGTGACGTGGGCGCATAGGGGCAGCGGCACGTCGGCGGTAGGCAAGGCTCAAATCGGGCTACGGGAGTCCACGCCGCCCGTCGCTCAGCCGGACCACATGCACGGCCGCCGCGCGCCTCACCAGCTGCCGGCCTCATCTCCACTGCGGTCGGACTGGGACGGAGACGAGCCCACCGCGCCGACACCGGTGGCGCAGCCCACCGAGCTAGCGGAGCCGGAGCCCGTGCCACAGGCACCGGAGCAGCCACCCGAGGATGGGCTCAACTACTGAGCTATCCATCTAGCCTCGATCTGCTGCTACGAGCGTCGTGTTACTGGCTGCACGCTCCACGAGCATTTGTTATGTTATGGAATAAGCTCGTGGGATATCCCTAATAGTTAAGAATAAACGTAGCATTACTCAGCTGTCAGCTCCCAGCTAGTAGGATACCTGAGTTGTGCCGATTGTACCTACGTGACACACGCACAATGATACTACTAGCAAGACCAATGTATGCATTACCCACTTAATGAATGACACCTGCACAACATCATATATATATATGAGCTTGGTAACTCCAAAAAAAAAAAAAAGAGTAAATTGTTGAAACGCCCCTAAAAATTTCAAAATTTTTGAGCTTTTTCCTGGAATTTTTGAGTGAATTTCGGCCACTTTCTCTTTTTGGAAAGTCGCCCCGGATCCCGCTTTCCTTTCTGGGCGCAGCCGCCTCCCTCTGCCGCTGGCCCCTCCCCTTTTCCGCCTTCTCCTTTCCTCGGCGCCCCTCCGCTCCTCCTCTCCGCTGGCGCCTCGCTCCCTCCCCGCCTTCACCCCGCGCTCGCGCTGCTCGCCCGCGCCGCTCCCGCACCGCCTCTGCACTCCCTCTGCGGCCGCGGTTTCGCCCCGACGCCCTGGTCCGAAGCTGGCAGCACCTCCGCGCCACGCGTCGCCGCCCTTCTGCCCCGACCCCACCTGTCAGTCCCCGCCTCCTCCTTCCTCCGCGCGCGGACGCGCCCCCGCCCTGCTATCATATCTGTTCTGGTGTATCTCATGTACTAGATCATATAACTTCTGGTGTATCTCATGTACTAGATCATATCTGTTCTTACTGATCACTGGTTTTGAAAATTTTCTCTGCTCTGATATTTTGGGTAGCACTGGGTGATCCTCTTGGTGGTTGCTGCATCACTCCAAATGGATATTCCCTGCTACAAACAAAGGTATGCACTTGTGGATAAACATCATTTAATTAGATTTTCACCATATCTTGCATTCTCCTGTCCTTGAAGAAAAATTGCTCATGCTTGACATTTTAAAAGAATTCAGATAAGCTGGAATTGAGAAATGTAATGTGTGAACCTTTTGCTTCAGTCTTTTTTTGTTGTTGTTGTTGTTATGCTCTGCTGTTACCTACTAGAAGATTTTCATTTTATTTCTCCCAGTTACTGAATCTCTTCCATGTTTGTTGGACTTCTCAACTGACCTGATCGACACATATGTTTATCATGTAAAGCATATACAAAAGCAACTTGCAAAAAAAAAACATTTCATGTTTATCTGTATGCAAAACCTCCTGCAGCTGCTAGGTTTTGCTCAAGGAAGGATAGTGATGGCACTTGAAGAAGGTTATAACCTTAGATCCATAGCAAATTCAGTTTGTTCTTGTGTGAAGGTTTTGTTGGGAGACAAATTCACATGTAACTCTCCAGTGATGCAACCATTCGAATCTACTTGGAGAGTTATACAAGCGGTAATGGTCTGCATGTACTATTTCTGTCAAATTCTTCTCTTACTCTAGATATCTGAAATTATGTTTCCTTTTTCTCCACACTGACCAGGTACGCGATGAATTAAAGACATGCTGGCCTGTTTTGAGTAGTAAGCTGCCAGAGAATGTATCATTGAGGAGTAAGCCCTCACAAATCAAGGTAAATTTCTCCCTTTTTGATTTTCATATCTTGGTTACTTGAACTTGGGACCTGTTTGGTCTAAAACCAGATTAATGAATTGTGCTCTGATGTAAGAGATATGCATCGCTTAGCTCTATAAGAAGTTATGTTAGTCAGTAAGCTTGACACCCTCTTCGTCATAACAATAATTGTAGCTTGCACACCGAATTCTTCATGGTGAGTGTCAGTGTTTTAATACCGATCTTACATATGATTATTTGGATTCGGAGGAACTCTTGAAGATCTAGCTATGATCACACAGAGGTTTTTATATAGATTCGGACATTCTCCTGGGAGAATAATAGCCCTATTCCTGTATGGATATTGCTCGATTAACTGATTACAATTGGGAAAGAAAGTAATGACGAATCTCTTGCGCTTCTTCGGTTGTCTCTCTCCTCTTCTCCCTGATGTCAACCCTTATATAGCATGCGAAGCGGTGGCGGTTGTTTCATGCCAAAAGACATCTTAACGTTTTGGATGATAACCGTTCGACGGGAGTTATTGTTAGAGACGTGGTATTTCACTCGTCGTCCGGTGGTTATTACCAGAGAGAAGTTATGCACAGTTATTTTAGAGAATAATTACGCACGCCTTATCAGATAGGCTCACAATGTAGTAGACTGTCGTAGACAAGCTAGTTGAAGTTATACTGTTTGTAGAAGTCTACGAACATAGGGTAGTCGTAGAACAACTTACGATTATGTCATGCTTGTAGAAACACTTTCAATCATAAAGCAGTCGTAGAAAGACTTACGACCAAAGATTAGTAGTAGAAGAGTTTACGACCGCTTGGCTAAGTTTCTTCCTTACGCATAAAGGCTATACCCAAGAAGTATAATGACGTAATAATATCATTTATAGATAAATAATAATTTAAGGATTGTTATATCCTCGTCATCTAGCCTCCAACTTCAAGTGAAAATAACTTAATTGGGAAAGAGATATCATAGACGAATGAAGATCAAAAGCAAAATCTTTTCGATCTAATTCGACCATAAGTGAATTTAGTCAAAAAGGTAATTTCGCTAGAGTTATAAAGACACGCTAATTTCGAACAGAAGGATTTAAGAATTTCAATCGACTCTCGCCGATCCGTTTGTTTGGAGTGATTCCCGAAGAGGTACTAACCGTTGAGTTCCCGAGATAGGTAATTGACTCGTACGGCTATAAAAACTTATCGCGGGGTAACTTTTAGGCTTCGTACTTTCCTTTATACAGAGAGCTTTGGAAGACATAGCTACTATGGCTGAATACCACAGACAGTTTATGCTCCTACGACAACAAAATGCTGAACTCTACGAGAAGGCGGAGAGATGGTAAGTTACTGGCACATGTAGTCTTGTTCTGTTTCGATCACTTGTCCAACTTTTTATGTCTGTCTTTAAACTTCACATGTTTAAGAGCGATGAGAAGTCCTTAGCTGACACACTCGACAACGAGAAGGTCGAGACGTAAAAGCTAAAGAAGGAAAACATCGACTTAACAATAGACCTTTCAAAGGCCAAATCTACAACTAGCGCATTGTAAGACAAAATAAACAGTAAATTCTGAACTTAATACTATTTATTTAGATATCTTCCTTATCTTCCTCTAACTCTTTTCTTTTGACAAATAAAGAGGTTGTAATGAGTAAGCTCCGCACTGAGGTCGAAGAAAAGGTCAAAGTGATCGGTGAACTTACTCATATCAGCATGAAGACCAGAAGATCAAGTTGCTGGAAGAACAACATAAAAATGAAGTCGAAAAACTCGATTCTCGACTAGCTGTAGTCGAAATAAAGCGACTCGTAGAAGTTTTGACTTGTAGTCAGGAGGAAACGAGGTCGATGAAGATCATTCTTCAGGGCAATGTTTCACTCTTAAACAATCTACTCGGTGGGCTTGGTGCAGAGGAGGTTACTCCTCTTGAGAACACCATGACTGCCCATACAAGTGCAATTGGACAACAAGTCGGAGCTTTAGAGAAGCTCATAACTACTCTGAAGACTAACTAGACTGAATCATTACGAGAGGCGATTAAAGGTGCAGTAAATTATGCCTTGGCAAAACTCAAAGCATGTGACCAAAGCCTTAGTTTGCGACCAATCGAGCACGACTTTATCTGCTCTGAAGCAGAGGTAGCCTGCCTTATCGAAGAAATGGAGTCGATTAGTCGAAAGGTCGTAGAGGAGATGCAGATCGGATCTCCTTTGTTTGAGTAGTTTGTAATAGGAAACTTGTAAAGACAAGTATTTAATTAATGAAATTTCAATCTTCCATTGCCTGCAAATTATCTTGTTTATCTTGTAAGACAATAAATAAATGAAAAAAGAAAGCGGTGGCGGTTTTCCATGCCAAAAGACATTTTAACGTTTCGGATGATAACCGTCGGACGGGAGTTATTGTCAAAGACGTGGTATTTCGCTTGTCGTCCAGTGGTTATTGCCAGAGAGAAGTTATGTGTAGTTATTTCAGAGAATAATTACATGCGTTAACTGTCTTGTCAGATAGACTCACGATATAGTAGGCTGTCGTAGACAAGCCAATCAAAGTTAAACCGTTTGTGGAAGAGTCTACGAACATAGGGTGATTATAGAACAACTTACGACCATGTCAGGCTCGTAGAAGGACTTTCAATCATGAAGCGGTTGTGGAAAGAGTTACGAGCAAAGAGTGGTCGTAGAAGAGCTTACGGCCACTTGGCTAAGTTTCTCCTTTTCGCATAAGGGGTATACTAAAAAATTATAATAGCGTAATAATATCATTTATAGATAAATAATAATTTAAGGATTGTTATATCCTCGTCAGGGAGTTGCGTTTTGTTCTAGGGTTTTAATGCTGAGTTGCTTTTTGTTCTAGGGTTTTAATGCTGTAGCATAGTGTAGCTCAACTCTAAAGATGAATGCATGTTCATGAGCTGTGTCAACTGTGTTACACAGCTAAGTTGATGTGCTATATCCATATTATTGGCTGGCAGCCCATACTCGATGAGCCGTTAAGAAACGCTGATAAATGCATCATGTGAATTCCTGTGTCCTGAGGTGCATCTTGAATTATGCTCTGTTAACGATCTCACTTTTTACTTGTAATTTATGTGGCCTGCATGGATGCTTACTGTATAGCTGAGACAAAATTATAGAGAAAGATGATCAATTCAATAGTAATGCCCTTGAACAATTTTCTCATTTCTTGTTTTCCCCTTTTTGGACTGAACAGATGTACACTTCCTCTGGTTCCGAGTCTGATGTTGAAGATGTTAATGAGCTCCCTAATGCTATTTCATCTATCAATGTTATTCAAGTTGCTGATGATGTTGTAAGTGAATACCTCTCAAAGCTGAACCTTGGTGAAGACAACCTTGCAACAAACACCACCTCAAGTTGCGTAGTTGAACAAAGTCCAACTGATTCAATTGAAGCACAAAATGATGGATCTGTTGTGGTGTCTAAAAGAATATATGATCCATCTTGTGCTTGGAGATCTGTATTGTCAAGAGTTTATGTTTGGTATGCAAGCTTTGGTTCAAACATGTGGAAACCGAGGTTTCTGTGCTACATTCAAGGGGGAAAGGTAAAGTTGAAAACACATTGTTTTATATATCATGCAACGAAGATTAGATTCCTTTTTCAGAATTTTGTTGCATGTAGCTGCATTGATCACATCCTTGATTTTCTGGGGATATATTCTGAGAGAAGCACTTTACTGCTTAGAACAAAATGAGGGTTAGATTTAATTTGTAACTTCTCAATACACGACTAACATACTGCTTTAGCATTTGTGAAATCGGGTTTTTGGAAATTGTAGAAGCAGCATTCTTATTCTAATCTTAAATAATACAGTTGGTCCCTTTGTTTCCCTTATTATAATATCTTTTTTCTTGTAAGCATTATGCTTTGTGCAATAAATTTGTTATTTATTTTGATCTTTGACAGGTTGATGGCATGGGTATATCATGTTTTGGATCACATGACACAATCCCACCACGAGGTGCCATGTGGAAGCATGTGCCTCATAGATTGTTTTTTGGGAGATCCTCTACCCCCTGTTGGGGTACTGGTGGCGTTGCTTTTCTCAACCCTGAGATAAACTACAATGAGAAATCTCATGTCTGCATGTACAAAATAACGTACGTACATTGAAACCACATCTACTTGTAATTGATCCTTGAATCAGGGCAGGGTGGGATGTGATCTTCAGTTAGTGCTCTGGATCTCATCATAATTTGCCTTTATTCTTTACAACAGGCTTGAGCAGTTCAATGATGTATTATTTCAAGAGAATCGTTTAGTGAAGGAGAATAGCAAAGATGGAAAAATTGAGTCTCCTGACTCTCCTTTGATTGGCTCCTCTGAAATAGAGTTTGTCTCTGCAAACAACGCTCTTCATCTTGAACCTATTAAGGTTTGATTCGCTACTTACCGCATTGCAAGCATACCCTTGTTCTTCGCATACATTTTTCTATATGCCTGTAATTGAAAATAAAAAATATTATGCATTGAAAAAGTCACTCTTACAAATATGTGACCGCTGTTCCAGCAGCATATTGATAAAAGACATTACCAACCACCTCCTTTCCCTTGCTGCATACGTCACTTTTACTTTTGCCCAGATGACTTTCTTTTAAATTCCAAGGCTACTGCAGTACTGCTTGCACCAACAGATAATGGTGGTCCATTTGGTAAGGAAATGCCAATACCTGCCACTTTGGTCTGTCAGGTTCGTCTGGGCTTAGAAGTGTTTGTATTACCAGGACCGACAGGCTAATTCAGACAAATTTGGAATGGTATATTAGATTTAACTCTTTTGACATCATAAACAACAGTTTTAAAAAAATCTTGTTTTGGTACGTTAAAAAGTAAATTAACATTTTCTTGTCATGAATGTACAAATTTGTAATGCCGCTGCATCCATGGACGTAAATCTGACACTAATATTTATTTTCAATCCATCATTTCTGCAACTTCGAGTATAATAAAGTGTGGAATATTGTTCATGTTTGACAAACAAATTTCCTGCAGGATAGCTGGTACTCCAATATACTTTATCTTGGGGAGGAGGATGACCTTCCAATTCTAACCATGACGTAATTTTTCTGTCTTAATGAAGTTTTATTAGATAATGGACGCCTGCAATTCGATGCACTATTTGAAGGGCTGGCCCATAGGCATATTAAGAACTTTGCTTGAATTTAACGTTAAATTGTTTTTTCCCCTCCGCAGATGTCCCTCATCAGATGTTGAGCGGTACAAATCCGGTGAGCTGCCGTTATCTCCTCCATCAGAGACCTACTCTGCCACTCTGATAAAGGGGCTCGTGGAAGGGAAGCAGCTGGATGCGGGCGAAGCCGCCAATTACATCAATGTCGCCGCTGCTAGAGGCCTGTGAAGGCCGCTTTACCTTGTGTCTTGTCTAGAGATGGCAACGGGTAAATACCCATCGGGTATTGTCATTCTATATCCGTACCCACTAGGTGTAAATTTACCCGTCGGGTTACCCGTATCCGCACGCGGGTAGGAAAATTTACCCATACACGTACCCGCGCGGGTATTACTACCCGACGGGTAACCCGTACCCGCAAGCATACCCGGTTCAACACATAAGAATATCATCAATTTAGACATTCATTAATCATACATGCCAAGCATAAAAGCGTCTAATGATCAAAATTAGTACATCACATAAACATACTTGACATGACCATATCAACATATGACAAACAAATAAACAATCAACAACAAGTAGATAATAAAATTAACATTTGAGTGGGATGTCTAGTTGTCTAATGCGGGTATTCATTACCCGCGGGTAGGCGGGTATGGGTAGTATATACCCACACCCGCACCCGCCTACCCGGCGGGTAGAGAATTTCGCCCAATAACGTACCCATGGGTACATAAAATTTTCTATATCCGTCTCTTTATCGGGTAAAACCCATCGGGTATTCAGGTATCGGGTACCCATTGCCATCTCTAGTCTTGTCTTGTACAGCCAGCAGGAAGGAAGGATTGAATAGGTATGTGAAGTGTGAACTGTAAAGTTGATTCAGGACCGGAGGAGACGTAGAGGCTTCATTCCCTACCACTTCGGTGAATCCGGTTCCGACTGAAGTTCCTAGGATCTTAACCGTGGTTTGATCATCGGTGCTCTCCAAATATGACTTAATTTTGGGGTGGAGAAACAGTAGTTGCGAGTCGTATTGTTACTGCTATTGTTATTGTGTGATGTTATATTGTGGTGGTGGTGCTGCTGTGACGGCGAGCCGAGCCGTGTAGCAGCGTCTTGTGGCTTGGTTAGTTGGCCGCAGCCAGCGAGCCAGATGCTTATGGGTGGGTTTTCTCTAGTTTGATTTTTTACGGTAACTAGCTTTGAAGTGAAGTGTCTTTTTAAGATAAAATCTATAAGTTAATTGTAATAGGCACTATTCTAATTTTATCTATATTGACTAAAATCATACACGAGTATTTCTCTCTATACTATATTTTGTGAATAGTTAGAATTTAAAAATTCAAGTAAAAAAATCAGAAACTACAGTTCAAAAGAGCTTACTCTATATCGAGCGACCTATTTGTGATAGTTGTAGCTAGGAACTAGGCTCTTATATGTGTCTTTTTTTAGCTTATAGCTTATTGTTTTTCGAATAAATAAATAAAATAATTTTTTATTGTCTTTTTGAAAAAAAAAATTATTGAGATAGTATTTTTAAATTAATTTATTAATATTCAGTTTATTCATACTCATCTCATATTTATACTAAGATTAAAAATCATTGACCGCAATTAAAAAGTCCACCTTTACCCGCTGCGACACGTATGAACTAAGCTTGATGGCCGGAACGTGACTAGCCCACGATGCGTAAGGACGCGCGATGTGGGGGTGGCGTGGGTGGTCATGATGCAGCGGAGGATTTTGAAAAAGATTTGATGTGGGATCCAGTAGCCGCAAATCTCAGGAGACCCGAGAACTGAATAATTTTCCGTGTATACATTTACGTTGTGCTTGCTCGCTGCCCACGTGCGTTCGAGTTTCTCGGCGTCGGTGCTCATCAATAATTTTTCAGTGAAAAGACGTATCTCAAATTTTGTAAGGCCTTATGCATTCATAAAAAAATTTATACATTGATATATGCTCAGTAAAAAACGTATCTCAAACTTTGTAAGGCATTATGCATTCATACAAAATTTTAAATCTTAAGGAGACTATGTAGCGGCACAAGACACAGCAATCCATCCAGGTGTCTGATCGAAAGGTAGTCCGATCGAGCTTTCCGTCACAAAATACGAATCGTGTCGATCGTTTGGTACTCGAAATTCGGAACAAAACGTCCACGTACGTACGGCGTACTAGCGTCGATCCTTTTGACACATGTGGCCTCCTTTCGGTTTAGCATTCGTTTACCATTCCTCCATTCCGTCTTTTTATGATTTTTTTTTATTTTATAGGTTTTTTGTTTTTTTATTCATTTGTATTTTTCTGTGATATATAGACTCACCTATTCTTTCTATTTTAATTTTTTAATTTAATTACGCCAAATAAACTATCATCAACTATAGTGCAAAATAAACCAACTACAATACAAAATAAATCATAAGATCATCTCTAATATTGGGTTTTAGCCGGTTTAAATGAAGAGAGAGAAGATATTGAATCGATTCAATACATTAGTGGGGTTGATTCTACGAAAAAATACATGGAACTAAACTCTACTTAGAAGTCAATTCAAAGCATTAAACAATTCATATAAGTATTAAACAATTATATAGGAGAGAGTGCGGTTGAGAGATGATATTATTATTTTATGGGTTTTTAATGTAATGTGGGTTCCAGCTATTAATAACAATCGGTTCAATACATTAAAGAAAAATAAATTTAGTTTCTAGAAAGCTTATATGATATGACTTTGAATCAATATTAGTTTAATATACTAAAGATGCTCTAAGCTAGTTTATTTCTGCCGAACTGAACGTCCACGGTGGTGCTTGCTTGCTTTGGAATTGGATCATGAGTATCCTCTCTCTCGTAGTCTGATGCACTGCGACTTCCTGCAGCAGGTACGCAGTACCTACGCACGTACATACGTGCGTGGCCGGACTTTCTGAAGCCTGTTTTAAACGCGGCGATCGGATGGTTTAAACGCGCGCGGGCGTACGTATCAATGGCCGCACAACGACAGAGAGAGAGAGAGAGAGAGAGAGATCGATCGACCGATTCCAACGGGCGCCGCCGGCGCACGTACGTCGCGCTGTACTCGTGTACCCGATCGCTTCTTATACTTCATTTCAGCGCTAGCCTTGACACGGCGTGCGCGTACGTGCGCTCGCGTCCTCGGCACGCGTCCGGCGTCCATTGGCCGCGCAATGCTATAAATCCGCGGCCGGCTGCCGCCTTTCCATGCAACGGTCGACCGCAGCCAAAGAAAAAAAAGCCCGAAGGCGCTACCAAGAGAAAAAAAGCTAAGCTAGCAGCCAGGATTCCACCGGTCGGTGATCCGATGAGGCCGTCGTCCGCAGGCGCGGTGCGCGCGCGCCTTTGCCTGGCCCTGCTCCTCGGGGCGCTGGCCGTGACGTGGGCGCATAGGGGGGGCAGCGGCACGTCGGCGGTAGGCAAGGCTCAAATCGGGCTACGGGAGTCCACGCCGCCCGTCGCTCAGCCGGACCACATGCACGGCCGCCGCGCGCCTCACCAGCTGCCGGCCTCATCTCCACTGCGGTCGGACTGGGACGGAGACGAGCCCACCGCGCCGACACCGGTGGCGCAGCCCACCGAGCTAGCGGAGCCGGAGCCCGTGCCACAGGCACCGGAGCAGCCACCCGAGGATGGGCTCAACTACTGAGCTATCCATCTAGCCTCGATCTGCTGCTACGAGCGTCGTGTTACTGGCTGCACGCTCCACGAGCATTTGTTATGTTATGGAATAAGCTCGTGGGATATCCCTAATAGTTAAGAATAAACGTACGTAGCGTTACTCAGCTGTCAGCTCCCAGCTAGTAGGATACCTGAGTTGTGCCGATTGTACCTACGTGACACACGCACAATGATACTACTAGCAAGACCAATGTATGCATTACACACTTAATGAATGACACCTGCACAACATCATATATATATATATATATATATATATATATATATATATATATATATATATATATATATATATATATATATATATAGGACGAGTGTTTCATGCACCATGGTGCCTAGGCACCAATATCAATACCCGTTGATTTGCTTCGAGATTCGCAACGTTTGATGTGGGTATCTTCATATGCCCATAAAAAAGTATATTTGAGATGTCAAACTCCGAAAAAATTTAAATTCAACTTCAGTTTAATTAGTTTGAACTATTTTTATGGTATATACTCACTGTAGTTGCATTGAACTCAAAAGTAGTTCAAACTAGTTTGAACTGAGTTCAAAACTAACTTACCATAAATATATCAAGGGTATAAAACATTTTCATACCCAAACTCAAAAAAATTATCAATCATACACGTGTATTGGATGTTGGTGCCTAGGCACCATGGTGCCTTATGTAATTTTATATATATATATATATATATATATATATATATATATATATATATATATATATATATATATATATATATATATATATATATAATTACATAAGGCACCATGGTGCCTAGGCACCAACATCCAATACACGTGTATGATTGATAATTTTTTTGAGTTTGGGTATGAAAATGTTTTATACCCTCGATATATTTATGGTAAGTAAGTTTTGAACTCAGTTCAAATTAGTTTGAACTACTTTTGAGTTCAATGCAACTACAGTGAGTATATACCATAAAAATAGTTCAAACTAATTAAACTGAAGTTGAATTTAAATTTTTTCGGAGTTTGACATCTCAAATATACTTTTTTATGGGTATATGAAGATACCCACATCAAACGTTGCGAATCTCGAAGCAAATCAACGGGTATTGATATTGGTGCCTAGGCACCATGGTGCATGAAACACTCGTCCTATATATATATATATATATATATATATATATATATATATATATATATATATATATATATATATATATATATATATATATATATATATATATATATATGAGCTTGGTAACTCCAAAAAAAAGAAGAAACAAGAGTAAATTGTACAAAACCATATGTATCATGGTCATTGTTGCACAAAACCACATATTCTTTGACCAGTGGAATTTAATCCTAGGTTCCGTGTTTATTAGGCTTCACAAAACCCCACTTATGACGCCACGATGCCGCTGGGGACGATTTGTGGCTGCCGAGGGAATGGACAAGGAAGCCGATTACACCGAGGGGTCAGAATGATATGCCATGTGGGACCCAATGATAGGAAAATGGGATGAGGAGCTAGTGGAACAGACATCCTATGAAGAGGATGTTAAGCTAATCTTAGCGATTCCAATAAGGCTAGAGGTCAGTGATGTGGCGTCATGGCATTATGATCAAAAAGGCCAATTCTCTGTCAAATCAGCACACAAAGTTACTATTGCTGATGTTTTGTGGAGTAGGCAAAGAAACGGAGAGACAACGAGCTGTGGGGAGCGCGCCTCCATGGATATCTGGTAGAGGCTATGGAAATCAAAATGCCCACCAAAAGTCATGCACTTCCTATGGAGAATGGTGCACAACAGCCTGGCACTCAGGTGTAATTTGAAGACAAGGGGATGCACATTGACACAGGGTGCCTAATATGTTTAAGATACGATGAAGATGGGGCGCATCTGTTTTTCAAATCTGAGAGTAAGAGAATGAGAATGACGTCGTGAACCGGAAGGAGTGGCACATAAGGCTGATGTCTAGCAATTTCCAATGAGTACTTATAACTAAAAAGGAAGCACAAGTGAAACCACCACTAAAATGGCGAGTTCCAGAAAGCGATATACTAAAAAATAAACTCTGATGGAACCTATGTGGCGGCTGATGGCACAGGAGGATGGGGGATACGTGATCAGGGACAGAACAAGAGATGTGGTGGCCGCAGGCTTAGGATATCTTAACCATGTCCTAAATCCATTGCGGGTTAAAATTGAAGCTTGTGTTCAAGGTGTTAGAAGAGCTTTGGAGATGGAGATGAGCAACATTGTGATAGAGAGTGATGCTCTGGTGTTGAAGGCTACGGTGAAGGGAAATGAGTATGATTTGTCACTGATTGGTAACATAATCCTTAAGGTGAAGGAAGTGTTTTTCTTGTTTTTTAATAGTTGGAAGTTTCAGTATTGTTCAAGATCTTGTAATAAACTAGCTCACGCTCTCGTAGTGATTAGATATAAATCCGAACACAAAGAACACCTATCACCTGATGAGGTTCCCTCTTCTATTCGAGTTCTGGTGGCTGGCGATTTGGCTAGTTCCACAGTTTAATGGAAACACCGATTTTCATCCAAAAAAACATTTTATAGGTTTGGTGTTTTCAGTAAGCGTGAAAAAATTAGGATAGAGGACGAAGCACCTGACCATTCATTGAGGCCGCAATTGCACAAAGGATGGTTGACTCCGAAGGATCTCAAGGGATCGGCTAGGGTACGTTGGGTTGGCTTGCTCATACGCTCTGCTCAGATTTGGTTTTGATTTCTTGAATGATTGGATGATGCCGTGGTGGCGGCTGCCCTGCAAATGGAGTGGGTATGGGCCTGTTCTTTTCAGTTTCTAAAAGCTGTTTTTCAGCTTTTCTATAGTAACTAGCTTTTAAACAAAATATCTTTTCAAGATATGGTCTTCTAGTTAATTGTAGTACATACTGTATTGACTTCATTTATATCGGCAAAAACCACACATGAGTTTCTGTTACTCTGTAATCTCTCGCACGAACAGCCCAAAAGCCACAAGCCGTAGCCAAAATCCATAAGCCGCAGCCAAAAAGTACATGCCCATATATGGCTCGGATCTGGTTCAGCCGACTCGGTTTGACTCAACCAATTGAGATGGGCTCGAATCAAGTGGGTTCGAGGTACTCAGCCTGGCTCGGTCAAGATGCTACAAGGGTGAGCACAAAGCACACTGCCTCATCTTCCCTGGCTTGTGGCATGGAACATGGCGGGCTAGGGGCAGCGGTCGTGGTAAAGAGGAGCTCGGCGGGGGTGAACTCCAGTGGCCCCTCGGCCCAGTTCGTAGGAACATGAGCACGGCATGGCTGTGGAGATCCTATCTGTGGTTGGGGCATGGTCTTAGGTGGATTGGGTGAGGCCGATAACGAGAGCATCCATGTCACTGTGGTGGTGCACAGCAGTAGGGCTCCATGGTGGAGGAGCCAGCTAAGGGAGGTGAGAGACAACTTCGGCATGGTGAAGCAGAGTGGATGGAACGGCTGGCAAGGTGTGGGACGGCTAGGAACAGTGGCTCGGCACGCATGGCAATGCGGCTTGGCTATGGCGCAAAGGGGCAACTCAACGGCGACAATGTCCAATGACATTGTAGCTCGATTGGGAGTGGCCGACGAAAGGTTCAGGGTGATGAGGTGGATGCGGTGACGTGGATCTCATGGTCAGAGGAGGCTCAAACCCGTAGGATGCTTGTAACGCCCCTATTTCTGGAGGCGCTAGTAATCCCCGCAACCGCCTAGGAATGTTCAGTTGCAGAGTACTGCATATGAGTGTGCACCATAACAACACATGCTTACAACAAAAGAGTCAAGCTTTATTACAGAATTAAGGTTTATCAACCTAGTTCTGACGCAACGAGCATGTAAGTCCAAAGTTATCTTACAATACAAAAGAAAGATCCATAGGCAAACTTGAGCGTGACTAAAACCTAAACCGGTCATCTTTGGCGTAGTAGGGTCCTTCTAGAGTTTCATCAATAGCTTGATCGTCACAGTTCCATTGTTCTTCTGTTTATTGTTTAGCAAGTAATGAGTACAATCGTACCCAACAAGTCACAAAGGTAAACCTATCATAACTACTTGCAAGGATATTCAAAGGAAGAGAATATACTAATTATATTACTTTGAGAATATACTAAACATGAAAACAAAGAACAAAATTTCTTAAGGTTAAAGGGGTTTCTTTTAACAGTTAACTACCCAGCTTACCCAGATTAAAACATAATGAAAACTCCTTATGCCTCGCTATTGGAATCACCCAATAAACACAGCTTCATTTACCGGAAGCACGGCGTATTCGAATACTATTTATTTCACTCTACAGAGTTTCCCAGCTTTACCTACAAGATTTGTCAAACTCGCAATGTCACGCAATAGGCACGCTTCAGCTAGCGTGTGACTGAGTTGAGAAAATAAGATTTTCATTACTCAATTCTTTATGTAGGCTCTACCCAGTAGATCCACTCAGAACCGATTTTAAACTAGCTATACCTAATCACTTCTGTCCGTCCTGAGTGGTCCCTACCGTTGTTAGGTATGGTTTTACTGTTCTGCATACCAACTCCCCATCATCTATACTCCTGCCTCCTGTAGAGATTCAATCAAGTTGAGCAACTACTAGACCAAAGTTGACAAATCAACACTTGTTGTTGAGCGATCACTGTGTCCTTTACTTAACATAATATTTTTGTCCTTACTTTTCACTTGAGGCTGTCAACCACAACCCAAAATATCTGTGCTCGACGGCATTACCACCCATCCACTCAAGCCTCCACCATAGGGTAAGGTCATGGACGAGGACTATCTTGTGGTTTCCCACAAGACTCTCTTACATATAACCATTTTAATAATTCTAGCAGTCAAAAGCCAAGTCACTTAATAGTACAAAATTTTGAGTGAGCTAGACTACAATTATTTATACAGTAATTAAATATTACTAATGTTGTTAAGGTGAATATGGCCTCAATTTAAATAGAGCATTTTTTCGGTGGTAGTACATAACTAATTAGCAAGTCATTCCTAACATTTGTTTTAATTAAATAAATTTTCACGGATAACAGTAATACAAATATTGTAATTAAATAATTTTAATTTCTAGAGATTCAATATGATCAAAAATTGTAACTTGCCTTGCTGCTCTGCAAACTCTGCTATCTTGAACACTTCGTTACCTGATTCCGGTCCTTGCATGGTCGCCTCGAAGAGCTCGGGAGCTAGTGCAAACATATAAAATAACATAAGTCCGTGCTTGAGTCTAGTCAAGCTAGAAAAATAAATTAAAATAAAAGGAAATAAAATGTAATAAAATTTAAATGGAGTGGTTTGGATTTATTAGAGCTCAATTTGGTGGAATGGAGGTTAAAAATGGATTTGCGGCATCGAAATGATCGAAATGGGATATTTTTGGATTTTAGAGTTCGGATGAACAATGTTTTTAAATAATATCTACAGTGCTGGGTCGGCCGGGAATAAACAGTGTGCAGCCTGCACAAATTTTAAAGTTGCTCAGCCAAATGGGCCAACCGACTCGGCCTAAACAGTGCACGGCTGAACGGCCCGCGTGCGCTTTCACGCCCGATGGATGACACACGGATAGCCACGATGCGGTTACGCTGCTCGTCATCTGCCTCCAGCCTCCTCCCAATGCGGAACAGTGGTGGGGCTGCCACGCAATATGGCACCGACGAGGCCCCCCAGAGATGTTCACTGGTACAAAAGACTTCTTTGAGGTTCGGTGGTTCCATTTTGGGGCTTTGGTAGGTGGGAGCATGGGTGGTGGCGGCTAGTGGCAGGAGAGAAGGCGGTGGGCTTTTATGTGGGTGGAGCTGCTCCGGTGAGTTTCCAGCAGGGTGAGGGTGATTTGGCCATTTGTGGGGTACAAGGTTCACTATGGTGGTGGTGGTTTGGGCTAAAGACTCTCCAGGAGAGCTGTCCACAGAGAGGGTTCTACGGCCAATGGATGTTCACGGAGCCAGGGCTCCAGAGAAATGCTCTTGGCAAAGCGAGTTCACCAACGCGTTCAGGAGACAAAAAGGTTCTGTTAGCGAATGCAATCAAGTTTCAACCGAGAAAAGAAGGAGATTGGGTTTAGGGCTCACCGGGCTCAAGAGAAATCGCCGACGGTGCTACGGTGAGTGAGAGTTTAATTGGCTCTTCTAGCAAGTAGAGGAGAGTGGTGTAGAGCTATCTGTATAGGAAATTGAGCTTTAAAGGCTATGTGAGGTGGTGGGAACAGGGAGGTGGTTCGGGCGTCTCCTACACGTGGATGAGGAGAGATGGTGTGAGCTCTGCTGGAAGGACGAGCGTGCAGGTGAGGTGGTGCTGGTGTCTCTGCAGGAACTGACGAGGGTTAACACAGCAAGTACGGAGTAGTGCGCGCATCGGCCAAGATGGCAAAGAGTTGTGGGAGAGGGAGCTCGGGTCGGTTGACTGGTGAGGCCGCGACAACAGGAGTTGACTAAACAGGTGGGGCATGCGCAGCATCGTGGTGAGCATGCAAGGTGCCAGAAGATGGTGGTGCGCGACATAGGGATTGGGAGGTATCATCGGGCTACAGCCATGTGTGTAGACGCGCACGTGGAGGGAAAGCGGCTTTGCAAGAATACAATTTTGTTTTCACACGGCACAAGTGAGGACGGGCCAAAACAAGATGGATGATGGCCGAGAGAAGAAATGCTGGGCAAATTTAGACGAAAGGAGATAAAGTCTAATTTACCCCTTTGAAGTTTTACAAGTATCTAACTTTCAATCTAAAAATGTAAAATTGGATGTTTTATAACCCTTAACTATCAATATCATTTATTTTCCCCCATGAGACTAATTGAAGATGATTTTAGTTGAAGTGGCAGTGGTTTTTTGACACATGAGCTGGTTTTAGTATGACATGTTAGGCAGCGAGCAAAATCATCAGACAAATCAAAAAATGGTGGGACCCACATGTTATGCTCTAGGTTTTATTCCACTAGCTCATCTCTCTCTCTCATGTCTACCTCCCCTATCAGGATTGAGTGGTGGCGACGGTTCCAGTGAGGCAGCATAGACCACAAATATGGAACCGAGGAGGGATAAGAAAGCCAGAGGAGGTGGCGTCATGGATTGTGGCACACCGAGGCAGTGCATGACAGCTAACACTATGGAAGGGAAGGGGTGACAACACCGGAGAGGGAGAAAGGGAGAAATAGGGGCCACATGAGCATTAGGGAGGAGAGAGGAGCTCGCCATAGTAGTCGGTGAAGGCAAGGAAGAGCTGAGGCGGGCTAGCAATAATGACTTGAGATGGCATAGTGAGGTCCATGTGGCAGGGGCATTGTGGATGGAGGTGGCCAAAATTAGGTGTTGGCAAAGATAGAGGATGGTGAGGACATTCTCTAGTAGGAACGAAATTGAGGGAGGTTCATCGGAGCAAGAATGGCGGTGGTGGCAACGGTTCTTGACCAGAACAGAGTAAGACAATGGCGACACGAGCTCCTGTTGGAGAATCATGCAATTGACTGAGGGGTTTTGCTCATGATTTGGTGGAACATGATGTGACGCGAAAGGATTCGGAAGGGGCTCACCGTATTGGTCGAAACGACAAGGTTGATCGCGGTGGTGTCGGGCGACTTGCCACTAGAGTTGAAGGAGATGATGGCATTCCCGGCAACCTGTTCATGAGAGGGGAAATAGAGCTAAGGAATGGATATAGGGTTCCGAGGTGAAACCAAAGCATGCTGGGTTCAAGGGTAAAGCTCACCCAAGCGATCACGCGAGCTCGGTGAAGCTCGATGGCAAGAGTAGAGGAGCTCGAGCTCCTTGAGCCCTTCTCATCTATGGAAGGGCCAATCTAGGTACACGTGTCACCTAGGGCTTAAAAGGGAGGAGCGAGGTATGAGTTGGATGGTGACGCAGCGATAGTGGACGACATAGGTGCAGATAGGCGAAGCGACGCAAGAAGGAAGAAGAAGATGAGGAGGAATAAGGTGTGTTTTGAGGACGACATATGGGCCCATCATTTTTTGTATTTTTTATTCATTAGAATGTTTGTATAGCTGACTAGGACATGATTCAGCGCTTATGTGTCAATACAATTGTCCACATAGATGCCAAGTAGGCACCACCTCAGCTAAAATTGCCTTCAATAAACCTCAGGGGTAAAATAAAACTAACTTTTTTAGAGAATAATCCACCAGCTCCAATGAACCTAGATAAGAATGTGTGAACCTAATCAATTAAGCTTGGGCCCAAAATCAAAGTTTGGTCGCCCACACCGCAACCACTACAAAGGGTGGGTTCTTTTGGGCTTATGGCTGTCCTTTTAAGACGAGATCTACAAGTTGATTATAATAGATACTGTCCTTACTTCATCCATATTGGTCAAAATCACACGCGAGTAATATTGGTCAAAATCACATGTGAGTATTTCTCTCTCCGTATTCTATCTCGCAAACAGCTAGAATTCAAAATTTTAAACTAAAAGACATAAGCCATAGCCCAAAAGAACCCACCCAAAACCCTTGTCCATTTTGTTAAAACTCTTCCAACTCCTATTTCTCTCAGTAACCGCCTCTGCCTGTCTCCGCCTCACTACTATTCACGTTGTTGGCTCACTTCGCTAGGGTTTGCTTCCCATCGCCACCAGGGGCAGCGTCAACTCACGTTCACCTTGCCCTCTCTGTCTCCGGGAGGCTTCCCCACTCAACAAATTGTTTCCCTCTCTCTACGTGTCTCGATCTCTTCGGTTAGGCTATGATTCGACACGATGATGGAGTTAGTTTGCTACGGTATGTTCATTGGTTGGTATGATGATGCTATGATATAGGGGATTTGTGGATAATATGTTGGATATCGAGTTGTTTACTAAATTTATTTTGGGTTTTGGGCAATTATGTTGGGGTTTGTTGTTTAGGCGTCGAAGGGTTACTTGTTTGAGATGTTATAATACGATAAGTGAGGGATTGTTAGTTTTTTTGGCGTAGTGTTGCATAGGATTTATGCATTTGTCCTTTTTTTGATGTGTTGTTGTACTAATTGGGGGTGTTTGTACTTTTTTTTACGAAATTGTGAGCTTTATTTGTAGGAGTTTAGTGCGTAAGGACAGCATAATGCTACAAACCTGGCCTAAATTTTGGGGTTTCTAGATATTAGAGGATTATCAGAATTTGTGTTGAGGATGTTTTATATGAAGATATGACTAAGCTACCCATGTTGGTTAGTTTTATACTTTGGTCTGTGTGTTTACATTGTCACTTAATTAAAATTAAACAACACTTTACACATTTGGCGTTATTCGACGTAAGTTTGTGCAATGGGGATAAGTACATCAGACATGAACTTGACCTGATCATTTTGTTGCCCTTTTGGGGCTTAGCATTTGCCGGTAATATCAATTAGCATGCTTGTATATGTATTTTAGTGTAATGATACTTTATCCTTTTCTGTCAGATTGCTTATTAGTGTAATAATACTTTGTCCCTTCCTGTCAGATTGCTTATGGCGTTGGGTAAGGTGCCTCTTCCAGAAGATTTGAAATCAAAACTAATCAATTTAGCAAAAGAACAAAGAGAATTGATAGTTAACAATGTATTTCTTAATTTTTTGTGTTTTAGTTAAGTTTTATATGTTACTAAGTATTGGTTAATTTTGATTTCTTATTACAAATAAGACTTCAGTTATTGAGAATTCAGAAAAGAAATGGATGAAAATAACTATGAGAGTCCTATGATTGATGCTTGGTTAGAAACAATAAGTACTGATGAGGGATTAGAAACAACAGTACCAGCTATAAACCCTGATGAACCCCTCCCTACACATTTATTCTTTGAGGTAATATATTGATATTCCCTAACTGAAGTTCCTTTGAAAAAAATTCCTTAACTGAGATTTTTAGCTTCATAATCTTTGTTACACATCTCAATTTTATTTACAAAACTGATCAGGTCTTTGGAATGCTAGAGATTTATAGCATAACTTCTAACCACTCTCAGCATCATGCTTGTATGGGGAACAGAGGTGCAATGCGACGTGTTGGTCAAAGCTGTGGTATGTTTATAAATTGAGATGGGGTAGAAGTAAAGCTCCGTAGATAGTTCTATGCTATCTGTTGCTTATCTTTGTTAATAATTGGTGTTATTGAGTGCCATGAGTTTAGATTATACCTCATCTTGTTATTTCACATTGTATTATGATATCTTACTTTTTAAAAATCCAATGTGATTATGCTCTAAATTGTTCATGTTTAGTGTGTTGTTGTTAGAATTACATAAGTTAAGATTATCATGTTTAGTCTGATTTGTCAGTTACTACAATCTACATAGTTTTAGTAAGGCTATATGATAAATACTTTCTTATAGGTTGTTGCACATTTTGTAGAGGTAATAGAATTGTAGTTTTAATATCTTGTAGATGCTTTGCCTTGAAGGGATCTATTTGTAGTTAGCGAACCAAACATAAGTACTTCTTACTTGAATTTGAAGGATAAGGTATGAACTTGATTAACCATTCATTGCAATTTATGTTCTTCCTTTCATACCACTTAATAATATTAGTCTCTATATGTGGAGGCATCTAGCAGCTGTTGTATTAGCGTACTTGATTAAGCGTCCTTTACACTCCTATGATTTACTATTGGTTTTTATATTACTAGATTTCCTTGCCAAATCTATTTATTTCTGTGAACTCCCTTCGTTGCTTTATCATTCTGCTACTAGTTCCTTTTTTCCCTTTATAGCTAGTTTCTATATTAATATAGAACCTTATTCTTATGTACTCCTGTCTGGGCTGCTTGTTAATATTTTTGTTGCCTCTTTATTTAACCTGTTCCTTGCTGTTTATTGTATTTTGCTTGTTATATATGATTTTTTATTGTATTACTATTGCTTGTTTTTTTATTCATCAATTTTTTGAACTGAAATGTTTATGCTCTTTTTATAAATTTGGCTAGCAGCACCAGGATCAAGTAATGCTACAGGAAACCAAGGTCAAGGAGCTCATAATCATGATGGTGGAGACTTACACAATGAAGGCGACTAGGGTGATAATGATGTGGGTAACATGGAGCAATCCCCTTCCTTGAATCCAGTTCTTGGAAGTGAAGAAGAGGAAGAGCCATTACAGTGTTGGGGATTGGACACTCAAATGGAAGTAAGAATGGGATAAGAGAAAAAGAGAATGGATAGAGGAAGAAGTGAATAGATAGAGGAAGCTAACTCATACTCTTCATACTATATTCTGCATGTCACCTTTAGTACAACTCAGGCTATTCAACATATATAGGAGGATTACATACCTATTTATAGCCATACAAACCGACTCTTGATAGATCTTTCTCAAGCAAAAAGATTTTATAATAGCTAGATATTTTACAACTCATGACTAGCTACTACATTCTAGTTTCTCCTTTTCTAGTGTAGTAGTCTCTAGGAGTTAGAGGGCATGTCACATGCATGCATTTCGGCTGCTTGTATACAGCACGTCAGCTGGCTCCTAGAAACATCAGGTGCAAGATCTCTGATGCGGCTCATTAAGCACATGCATGAATTTTTCTGAATATTTCTTCCAACGGCTAGAATTGATAGGTAAGAGTATAAATACTTGTACTACTGCTCAAGAACAGATGTTAGAAACCCCATTGAACATCTTTGAGCATGAGCATTCACTCCACACCTTATTTACTCCTTGTGCATTCATTTGAGGTGGTCGAGCCAAAAAGTGCATTGCATTCAATAGTTTGATCCTTTGGCACTTGTTTGTAATCAAGTGAAGCCTGTGGTTTGTTATTCTTGGTGTTTGCCGGCACCTGGACGATTTGGTGGAGGTTGATCGATGATCTTCTCAAAGAAGCTTGTGAGAAGGCCCGGTGTTCGTGTGAAGGTAGGAGCTCACCTGCCCGGAGCGGGGAAGAGTTACCACTAGTGGATTCGAGGTGCTTCGGCTTAATTCGTGGAGCCGGTCCAATTCGTTTGGGTTAACCTCAACGTGGATTAGGGGAAACCGGCAAGTTTTCGAACACCACGGTAAAACATCGAGTGTACTTGTTCCTCTCTTACTTTCTTCTAGCTCTTGTTTATTATTCCTATTGTGATCATTTATTTGAGTTAGAGCTAGTGTTGATTCTTATCTTGACTAGAATTGTGTATGAATTAAATGCTTCATTTTCTTGTTATATTAAAATTGTAAAGAATTAATTAAAATATAAGAAAATTTAAAAATCTCCTATTCACCCCCTCTAGTCAGTTATCTTTGATCCTACAACTATCATGACTGACTGGATTCTCACTTATTGCAATAGCTGATTTGCTATCACAATAAATTATAGTTGCCTCATGTTGTTTTCACTTATATCTTCAATTATTCTCCTCAACCAGACTGCTGATGAGACAGCTTTGGCTATTGCCACATACTTTGCTTTGGCTGAAGGCAAAGCTACTATATTTTGCTTCTTTGTTAACTAAGATCATATATCTAAACCAAGCGAGAAAGCATATTCTGATGTACTTTTTATATCATCAAGACATCCTGCCCAAACACTAACTTTAATTTTTCACTTGAATTGTATGTTAATATGTTTCTACTTTGTATCTTGCAGGTGAATTGATGTCTTAGGTGCCGCTCGGTTGGGCTGAAATAAGCTGGCTTATGGTTGAAATTGTAATATAGCTGGCTGAAATTACATTGTAACTGATAATGGCTTATTTGTCGTAACTAAATTTAAAAAAATTTAAAAACAAAAAAGGTTAACTCATCAAATACAATGCAAACGAATATGAAAAAAGAACCGGCAAAAAAGTCAAAAAAAGCTAAAAATCTAGAAAAAGACAAAATTTAGAAATAATAAAAAATAAGTCAAAAGCTCAAGCTGAAATAAGCGGATCCTTAAATTGCCTGCATGGGATGAAACTCGGGTTTTCAAGTTTTATCTGGTGCCGTGAGCGTAGTACAGGAAACACATGTTTTTCCTTTTAAGTACAAATTTGTTTAGTTTTGGAATACAAATCTGTACAAAACGATCAGTCTGGAAGGGGTAAGCCAAGTGAAGTCATATCACTATGTTTTTCTTTTTCTTTTTTCTTTTGTCAAGCATATCACTATTTCGTTCACTGATGTTGCGTCGGTTCCTGAACTGAAGCAATGAAATAAACTCCATTAAGCATAACCTTATTTTTCTGGCATCCAATGTGTGCATGTTCAGTGTATGTGTACTGTGATATTGTTTATTTGTCTGAGCTGGAAACATACAGCAGATAGGAATGCACAAGCAATAATTAATAAGGTTTTGGCTCGGTGTCTGAACATGAAATCTGGTTTCCTAAGAATGGAAAGTCTATTTTACAACTCTCAACTATGAATTCTTTTAAAATTTTCACCTACAACTCTAAAATTATTTGAAACACAATCTTCAACTATCAAAACCGGTTAGCTAGCTACTTCCTAACATATTGTAGTATACTTCAGTAAAGTCACGATTTTTTGGTGTCCTATAGCAAACACCAAAAAAATATGATGTCCTCTAAGCCAATTTTCCCAAGCAAAAACAAGAACCTAACATCTAAAATGATTCGTACGCAACTCCTTAGATCATTTCTAGTTACAAGATCCTTAATCTCCATTAATATCATGCTTTGCCATCATTTAGACACTTGGAGAAGCATGAATAGCCAAGAACACCCCATTTGCAACATTAAGATATAACTATCCTTAGCCCTCAGCTGTGGCTTCTGGATGAAATACCATTGTAGCGGCTACGAGAAACCGCAGTTGAGTCTAGAGGTGTTCAATTCGGATGTTGACTTTTAGCCTTTACTGAGCTAATTTTTGAATAGTTCTATTTGATACGTCGGGATGTTATACGTAATGAAACCATTAAGAACACTATCTCTATGTTCACATATAGAGTGGCTTACAAATGTTGCATGGGAATGTGGACATTTATAACGTAAATAAAAGAATAATTTTAGGAGATCATGATGCACCTACGTCAAACCATTAATAGCGCTGGTCATGGTAAATTAGAAGTCATTAATCACATCACCAAAACACTAGATCCAAAGAATTTGAGGCTTGGCCTGGAATGTGAGGAGGAACAGTTTTGCTATTGCATAGGCGACTGAAATTTTTTTATCTTTCAGTCACCTGAAATTGCACTCTCAATCAACTGAAATTGCAGCCCCCCTCCAAAAAAAACAACTGCAACTTTAGGTAATTCAGAGTGCAACTTCAGGTGACCTGAAATTGCACTCTCAATCAACTGAAATTGCAGCCTCCCTATAAAAAAACATCTGCAACTTTAGGTGATTCAAAGTACAACTTCAAGTGACTGAAAGATAAAAAAAATTCAATTGACTGTGCAATAGTCACTCCCGAGGAGGAAGGCCGGTGACAACGACCATGGGGCCACTGTGGATCTTGACGACAAGGGTTGCTGCGGTGGTTTGGCCCTGGCAAGGTCATGAATAGCACCAGCATGGCGGGGCGGAGCTCGTGATGCAGACAGCACGACGCAAGAAGGTCTAGAGCGGTAGAATGCCTATTGTAGCGATGAGGAACAGGGCATGGGTGGTGCGCTGGTCACCAACAAGATTCTGGCAATCACTTTGCTAACAGAATCTATGTGCAGTCGCGGGGAGGTGAGGAAGGAAATGAACACGCCAATCTTGATGATGGAGCAATCTATAGGTCAAATTTAGGGATTTTTAGGGGCAGCAGGGAGGTCGCACGGTGACTTTTTACGGAGTTCGTCAGCGCCAGAGAAGAAATAGCATGGGTGGTAGTTGGGGAGTAAGCTTACGCGTTGGAAACACGAGAAAGGAGAGAGTTCTCCGCCTTGTGGCGTTTAGGCCAGTCTCAGTGGGGGTTTTATAGGGTTTCATGGGTATTAAATACGCTGACATGGCACTGTATTGATGAAAAGAGAGATAATAAAAGTTTCATGGAAGTAGAGAGAGTTTCATAGGGATGAAACTCTTCTGTACTATTTCCAAAATATAGGTGTGTTAAAACTGGGACATGAAACCTCCACTGAGATTGGCCTTATAGCAACGGCGGGCACAGCGCAGTGGTGGCGGGTATGACGTTGTAGTGAAAAGGGTGCGGCGGGGGTGGGAGGGAAGTGCGTCACCACAATCGATGACCACAGCGTTGACAGCACCATTCCCTTGGGGTGGCAACTTGAGGCGATAGCGAGGATGAAGCAACGACCATTTTGCATCTTGAATAGTACGACGCAGTCCCAAGCAGCATGGCTTGCGCAAAACGTGCCAATGGAGGCGGCTGTGGATGAGCTAGCTCTCCGACGAGGCAAGGGGCAGCCACGCGTCCCCTCGCTGGTGGTGAGCGGCGGCAGGCGGTGGAGGAGCTGCTGTCCCTATCGATGACGACGCGAGCAGGCCGATAGCAAGTTGTGATGTTGTTGTGGGCGGGTGTGCGAGCAAGTGGGCTAGTGCAGAGGCCCAAGGCGATGGGAATCAACTAGGCTAAGATAAAGGGAGATGAGCTGGTTTGAGTTGGCAGCCCATGAGGAAGAGATGGGAGCCGGGCTGAAGAGAACAGATTGTATGGTCCATCATACTTCATGGATCTGTTTTTTTAGTTTTCAAATCTTGTTTTTTGGTTTTTCTAGTAACTAACTCTCAAACGGAAGATCTTTTTAAGTTGGGGTTTATAAGTTGATAGTAATACACACTATAGTGACATCATTTATACCAGCTAAAGCTATAATCGAGTTTCTGTTACTTCGTAATCTTTCTCACAAGCAGCTTAAAAGTCATAAACCGCAACCAAAATCTATAAGTCAAAGCTAAAAAGAACAAGCCCCATACCAGGTGACAAGGTTTTACTCACTGCTAAGATTGGAGCGTTGCCCAGTTGGCTGGGCGCATGCTTATCATTATTTTTTGTGGGTATGCTACACATGCGCGTTAAATGAGAAAACACGAGAATGCGCTACGAAGATCTTGGGGTCTTCGATTATTTTCTTAGTGTGTGAGGAATACGCACGTATGTGTGCATGTGATGTGATGAGTGTGATGTGTGTCTTACTTGTACCCCTAAAAAAGGTTTTACTCACTACTGAAACCAACCATGCATCCTATAATTCTTTCAGGATCCTATTCGGCAAAAGCAATCACCTGAGTGCTTATCTAAGATTAGATTTAAATCTACATTGAGTTTCGAGTGTTGTTCTTTGCCATTTCTGTCATGATCTTTATTTTCCTGTTTCGAGTGTTGATTTTTATCTTCCTGTATTTAGTTTCTTTTGAGGAATAATAACAATTAGAAGGTGTTATTAGGCGAACGGGTCTCTAGCCTAGTGGTTAGAGCGCTCTAGTAGCACCCCTCAGGTCCTGGGTTCGACTCCCGCTGGGAGCGAATTTCAGGCTGGGGGAAAAAATCCCCTCGCTTGCCCCATAAGCCAAAGCATCTGTCTAAAGGCTGGCCCAGGTCGTTGGTCGCGCCAGGTTGTTGGTCTAGGGATCACCCTGGATTGGTCGTTCTCACATGGGCTGATGCCGCTGTGTCAGGGTGGGGCAAGGGTTCGGGGATTTCTCGATCTGCGTGAGAAGATCTTCTTCTTAATTGATAAGCCCGGGGGGCTTCTTCCTCCGTAGGTCGAGTTTTTTAGAAGGTGTTATTAGGGAAGTGTGTACTTCATTTTACCCAGTTCGCTGTAGGGTAAAAGAATGAATTGTGCAGTTCTGCATTATGAAAGTATGTTCAATAACGTCATACGGCGCCGCGCTCTCTGTAGGGAAGTGTCTACTTCTTTTTACTCGATTGATAAGCAAAGCATAATCACTAAATAGGATCTGCGAAGCGGCCTTTACATGCCTAGTAAATCTTGAATTTGTAAGGTATGACCAAGCTGCTTAGTAGGATGTCAGAGAAGCAACAACCACAGATGCATAAATACCAAAATGTAATAAGGTACACCAAATAATACAAAGATAAATTAACTACTCACTTGAGCAAAGATAGATAATTTAACAACACTCCATAGAACAACAAACCAGGAATGAACCGCAAATGACCAGGTGCACACCATGACAAACCAGAAGTTGTTTGGAACGAGACCTCAGTCGTTGATCCCACCCTTGAGGCCAACGTAGCAGACAAGGTACTCTTCGAGGCTGCAGGGGCGGGCAAGGGGCACTGTCCTTCCCTGTTTAGAGATGTAGCGGCGGCCGACGGGCGCGGTGCTTGTATTTTCCATGCCAAGCTCAAGTGGCGGCTCGATCCCCTTGTAACCCAGGTAGCGCACGCCGCAGCGAGTGGAGAACTGGCTGTTCACCCCGAAGTAAACCGCGTTGCTAGCCACGGAGGGGAACTGTTAGGATGATCTCCACCCACGGTTGGCCCAACGGCCACCTGGGCCTTGAGCTCGCGCCCTGATCGGGGGCGCCCAACCCTAATGGTTGGTGGGCCCCTGTCACACTGCGCTATATATATATGTGGGGGCCGGCGGCTCAGATTACCAAGTTGAACGGAGCCGTACTGCCCCACCGACAAAACCCTAACCCGATCTCGAGGGGGAGCGCAGCCAGTGACGGGAAGCACCACTGCCACGCCGCCCCTGGACGGCGCCACCACCGGACTTCACCACCGACGTCTCCCGACTCCACCGACTCCATGGCGGACTCCTCTGCACCCGCAACCAAGACCACGGATGGTCGGTAACACCCCCCGCTCCCTCTCTTTACTCTCTGTTCTTTTAGATCTACTCACATCCCACTTTGTTCATATCGAACAGTAAATCTACCCCCCAGATCTACTACCAGTGATCCTGTTTAGAGTCTAACAGGAACCTCTCAGCCGAAAGGGAGATGCGCGCTGCTCCCCCGACGAACACCGCACGGTGGCCAATGTTCTCTGTCTGGGTGAGCCTCTTTCCGGCGAGGTCCACCTCTAGCACCTCGATCAGGTGCCAGTCGTACCGGCGGCGGGAGTAATCAGACTCCAGCTTGATCAGGTCTGTGTTCTTCCTGCGCTTGATGCGCCTCTGTTCATCACGGCTGAGGTGGCCGAGGGTGTAATAGTGGCGCACCATGAGCATCCTGCGGTGGTCGTCGTCCGCCGGGGCTAGATAGGAGACTACGTTGCCCTCACCACCGGCCTGGCTCTTGATCACGAACACCAGCCGAGGCTCGCGGCAGAGCCTCAGCTTCAGTATGTTCCCGTCGTTCGTCGCGAAGTAGACGCGCCCCTGCAGCGTCATCGCCGACACGATCCAGACGCTTTTGTACCCAACGCTGTCGTCCAAGATTCGGGTGGGTTCGGGGTTCCAGCCCTCGTTGATGAGCGACCACCTCTCGTCAGCAGGCTTGGCATAGGCGATGTTCCAGACCTGGCCTCTCATGAAGAGCACGACGGTTGCCGGGGAGGTCTCGTCGGTGATGCCGACATCGACGATGCGTGAAGGACACGCGCTCTGGCCCTCGTTCCAGGTAGGGCTCACGCAGCGCAGCGCCATGGTGATGGCCGGGAGGTCGGTGACGGCCCTGGTGAGCGGATTGAGGAGGCGGATGGCGTCGCTAACCTTGTCGCGTAGGACGATGATGTCCTCGGCGCTGCCTTCGACGTGGTGACCGGAGAGCACCGGGAGGTCGATGTGGGCGCAGGCGCCGGTGGTGAGGTTGAGGAAGCGGCGCCGCACGCCGTCGCAGCAGTTCGAGAGCATGATCCAGCGGCGGGGGCGGAAGCGGCTGTCCAGGGCGCCGCCCCCGCGCGGGTCATCCGTGCACTCCCTCCACGGCCTGCACGCGGCGCGGAGGCGGAGGTACTCTGCCACGTCGTAGCGGAGCAGCCGACTTCCGATCTGCTCGGTGATCTCCGTCGGCAGGTTGGGCCAATCTCTCCTGCCGTATGGTTAAACGAAGATGGGAAAAAGATGATCGGTACGCATGAGAAAATTAGGATAGAGGACGAAGCAACTGACCATTCCTCGTTGCTGCGATTGCGCAAAGTATGGTTGACTCCGAAGGATCCCAAGGGATCGGCCATGGTATGCCGGGTTCGCCTGCTCATACGCTCATATCTGGTTCTGGTTTCTTGAATTGCTACTAGTGCTGAATGAATACAAGAGTATGTTCTTCATAACCCACTTTAGTACAAGAGGACATCTGCACAAGGGGATTTTGCTGCGAAGCTTATCTTTTCTGTTTTGTTCCTTAAGCCTGAAGCATTTGAAGGTTATGACGTTTGGATGCATTTGACTTTGGTGGCTTGGTCCCTGGGATATCCTGTCCTAGCCCTAGCAGCTCTAGTAATGTGGCTGCTGCTTACTTGTTGGACCGGTTCTCCTGTATGCTGTATGCATACACGTTCCAAGCTTCCCATTGCAATCCGCTCATTCCAGTATTCACGTGCAACTGTAGATCTGCTAATTCAGCTTGTTTTCTGTTGCTATACTCGCATCTACTCAGAACCATGTAACTATATATTTGTGATAGCAACGAGAATGTGTGATTGCTGCCATTATACGTCTATCAAGCAACATATTCGACATTTCAGCATATTATGAGTATGTAACATGATGATGATGATTTTATGTAATAAAGTAGCATTGTCCTGTTTCAACTTTAGTTTAAGCTAGCATCCCATCCTTATTCTGATGTAGTACTGTTGCATTTACAGGCTCATTTATGCTGGAAAGCAGCTTGCTGATGATAAAACTGCTAAAGATTACAACAATGTCATATTCACTAATTATGAGGAGAGCAGCATGTTTTGTGCTATTTTCTTCGTACCATTGCACTACAGTCACGCGCTCGGCGGTTGATTGAAGTGCCATGTTATCGCGGTACATAGTTCATTAAAACAAGCTATTTATCTGTAATGGAAAAGACATTCTTTTTTTTTTTTGAGCTCTGTCATTTGATTTGTTGTTGCCAGTTGCCCTGCCTATTCTTTTCACCTGAAACATCACTACAGCAAAGATGCTCCCTGCCTGCTTGCCTTAACCTTTTCTTGTCATATGCTTCTTCAAATGCATACTTGTTCACATTTTCTGGTGCTTACAAATGCAAGTGAAAACGGCATAGTTGATTAATAAATTAGCTCAAGTGGGTTAAGGTCCTGGCTCGCTCCTGATGGAGACTTATTTTTGTCATGAAATACCCTGTAATATGAATATCAGCATCCATGTGCTGCTTGCCATTCCGCTTGGCTTTAACATGTTTGATGCTATGCCGGACTAGATTTGAGGCATCCTTTTTGTAGCATGACTGCTCAGTGGTAAACCTAATACTTACCAGTAATGAACTTAGCTGGCAGGAATTGCTTTGACAGTGTAATTAGTTTATGAAATGGCGAATTGGCGATATTTCTCTTTGTGCTGCTTATTCGCCATGAAGTGTTTTCTTTGCTACTACTCGCAGAAGCATGCAAGGGGAAAAAATGCAAATCAATGGTTGATGCAAATTGAAAGAACCCTAAATCTAATACCCTAGTTAAGTCAGTAATTAGCGGGTAATTAAATTAATTACTGCATTTCATTAAGCATTATTACAAATAAGAATTACAAATGGAATTGCATTGTTGGGCATTGCATTCATAATAGTAAATTACATCATTCTCATTACAAGCCTATTTTACAAAAAATTGAAAATAAAACTCCGGCGTCGAGGTCTTCGGCGTAGGAGCCCATGTGCATTTCCTTGTTCTCCGCCTGTAATTAGAATTTGCCGTTAGTACCAAGCCCCAACCTATTTTCTTGCGTAATTAGAGAATTAAATAATTAACAATCCAAGGGAGAATAAATAAAATAAGTAAAGTTTGCCGTCAGTGCCCTTGGGCTATTAGGGCCAATTCGAGAACGTCATAGAGACTCCCCAGACCGTCCCGGACCGGTCGGCACCTCTCGTCTCAGTGGGCGTCATCACTCGGCAAACATTAGAAAACAAAAGCCCACAACCCTTACCTTAGCCCAAAGCCCATTGCATCTCAGCCCATCTCATTTCAGCCCACAAAAGCCCGCGAATGCAAGCATTGCATTTCAGCCCACAAGTTCAAGCCCACAGTTAATTCCAGCCCACAAACGAAAGCCCACATCACATTTCCAACCAGCCCATTCCAGAGCAACAGTGCTCAGCACATACTTCAGACCGAAGGTTCTTCGGCACAGGAGAGCAAGACTCAGGGAAGGATAAGAACAAAGGCAGCCAGCTGCAGCCAGCAAAAGCCAACGCAAGCGAGGGTGGTCAAGAAACATCTCCCCCAGCGTTCCCATAAGCCAAGCCCCATACTCTGCATTTGCCACAAGCCATCGCAAGGATAAGCACAGCCAACACACACTGTCCACAGCCGAGAACACCCCAGAGCTCTTCCCTCAGTTCCAACCCATAGCATAGCACCTTCGGCCAGAGGCCAGAAGGTGGGATTAGAGCCCACGGTTGTGAGGATCAGAAGGAGCCGAAGAGGAAGAAGTAGCGGCGAAGAAGAAGCCAGGACCAGCGAGGAGGAGGAAGCAAGGGGCAGGTCAACAAAGACCACGACCAGACAAAAGCAACCTATATCCAGCAAAGGCGACAAGCACGTCTTCTTCCCCGACAGCGACAACGTGCAAGCAACAGTGGTCCCCATCGACCCCATCTTTCCTTATTCAGCCCGACCAACCGCACAAGTAGGTCCCCATTTCCCTTCTCACTTCTTTCTTCCTCTTTGGGATCACAGCCGCACCAATCAAATAGGAGAAGAGCCCCAGTCGCTATGTCCCTCAAATACCGGCAGCCAATCCCAGAGTCGAGCACGCCCTAGAGTGAGATGGCCCAAAGAAGGAGTCTTTCTCAGTCTCTAGCACCGTCACCCGAAACCCTAGGCTCGGCCACCGATCTCATTAGCATGGAGTAGATAGCAAAAGATGAAGCAAATAAGTCAAGTAATGAAAATAGAACTAGTAATTAAATTGCTTGAAGTTGAGTAGAGTAGGAGAGCTAGCACCGGGAGCATTTCTGGGTTTAGAGGCCGTCGGCCGACCCCTGTGCGAAAGCCGACACGGTCTAGCACCATGGAACCTCCAGCCACCGCAAGGTCATTTCCACATCCCATGAGTTCCAGCTCCGATTTAGCTGTGGAAGCACCAAGTAGGCATAGATCCACCATAGAACCACCGATCTGGACCGGATCTCCTCAGGTCCAAGCCGAGGGAGGAGGCGCGGCGCCATGACCGGCGGAGAGGAGGCGCAGAGTAGCGGCGCGGCGGGAAGGAGAGCCGAGCAAGTAGAGGAGGCGGCGGGGAGCCGTGGAGAGGCGGCGCGGTGAGGCGCAGTAGAGAGGAGCGCGGCGTCGGGAAGGCGCAGTAGAGAGGAGGCGGCGTCAGGGAGGCGCGATGAAGAGGAGGAGGCGTCGGTGGGGAAAAGGAGAGGCAGAGAGGCGGCGGCAGAAATGAGGCAGAGGGGAGGCGTCGGTGGGAGCAGTAGGGAAAGAGGAAGAGCCACGGTGGGCCGAAGCCAGCAGGCTGCTGCGCACGGGTATAAGGCCGCAAGGCCAGTAAAATGCCAGTAGATTGGGTTTTAGCAAATAACTTTGGTATTCCTTCATAATATTTTCTGTAGTTAATTAAGAATAAACCTGACTAGTACCTCTGTAAATATGCTTAGAAAAGCCGTGCAATTAGAAATATTGTAGAGTGGGGAAGGGATTATTTCTCTATTTAGTCCCTTTCTAAAATTAGTAGTAGCAAGTATTTAGTTTAAGTGTAGTATTAAATACTGCAGAATTCGAGCGATCACTAAGCGGGAGAACAAGGTTGATTTCTAGCAGTTCTGAAATACCCGACATATCAGGCAAGCTCATTCTTCGATCATGCACGTAGCTATGTTCAAAATATGTGTATTTCCAGCAGTATTAATAACTCTAGTTAAATGCATGAAAATATGTGTTTTAAAAATAAATCAGAGAATGAAGATGTTATGATGAGTAAGATGAGAAAAGAAAAGAGGAGAAAAAGAAAGAGAGAAAGAAAAATAAAATGCTCAGTTGTGGTACTGCTGAGATGAGCAGCAGGCCCACAAGCAGAGATGTATTTGGTGGGTAAAGAGGTTCAGGGAAAGGATGAGAGAGGCTAGGCGGACCTCTTTACATAGGGCTATGATGTAAGGACTTACCCCGTTTTCACTCGGATAGGGGACCGTATTACCGTGCCAACCAATTTTCCGTTTTGGACGGGCGGAAAATAGTATCCTATTACGTTAATCTAATCCACCACATTGGGTAAGTATTTATGTGTGAGTAAGAAATGGATGAAGCTCAGAACCAGGGAGCCTGGAAATGAGTAAGTCCCAGACGCTATAGCGTTAAGTGGAGTGTTGGACCGGGAGCCGGTCCAACCAAACACTATTGGAAGTCGGTGGAGCCCAAGTGAGCGACTTGGTACACCGATGGATAATAGTGGGCTGGTGGATAAATTAACGTAAGCGGGGAAAAGTTCTGTACTCTGAACTGGATTCCATACCTAAGGCAGTGTGGAAGAACCTAGCTAAGAAGGTTCAGAGTAGCTTTGGGTACAGTGGTACAAGCCTGCGCAGTGCTAAGAAAATCATGAATTCATGCCAGTTCACTGGAATGTGGACTACGGTGATCGCTAGGGATCGTACCTTACTGGGTGAAAAATAGAAATTATTGGAGAATTAAAAATGCAAGAATAAATATTTTCATAGTTTAATTTCAGAATAAAGGAGGCTAGAATTTGGACTAAGGACATGAGATCATATCAGTGCATTTATTGCTATTATGCTTGCTGAGTACCGTGGTACTCACCCTTGCTATTAATCTCCTTTGTTAGACCCTAATCTGCTCGAGGAAGTATACGAGCAGGATGAAGGGGAGGCAGGTGGCGCTGAGTCGACCGGAGAAGAGGAGGGAGATTGCGAGGATCCAGGCGAGGTGGACCCCGTATACTTCGGCTGGGACGACTAGAAGGCCCAGTGGAGTGGGCGGAGGAGCCCTGGGGTATTAGTCTTACTTTTGCTATAAGTGGCACTTTTGTAATACCAGACTGTAGGCCATGTGGCCGTTGCTGTAATAAAATCTACAGTATCTATGTTATTGTTCCGATGCGCAACTCTGGTAAAGGATTACCATTTGCCGGAGCAGTGTTCTACTGATCAGGCAAATAGTAAGCCGTTTGTCCCATGCGGTTATCCGGCCCTGAGAGGATAATAATGCGTGGGGCGTCACACAAATGTAGTTTTTTTAATTCTCTATTCTAATGCGATGCTTGTAATTTATTTACTTTCAGATGCGAATTCATATTCTGTAATTATTCAAGTGCTGTAAATATTTTATTTTGCTTGCAAGAGCTGTGTTTACATTTTTGTAATTCACTGGGTTGTAATTAATTTAATTGCTCTTTAATTACTGTTAATTGTGTTAATTCACTGTTAGCGTTAATTAAGAATTAGGGTTATTTCAATAGCTACGACATAAGACATTGGCCATTATTGCAAACATGAGAAGCAAAATTTGACAGTTTGTTGGTGGATTAATGCCAGTTCCCAGAACTCCACTTCAGATCAAAGGCAAAAACAAGCATTATGAGTGACAAGCACCTCCTCAAGTGAAAACATGCAACCTGAAGATTATGGCTATCTTTGCATAAGTGACACACAGGATATAAAACGAAACAACAGACATGAATGGCATAGCATATCTGAAAAACCACCTTGCCATCCATGGCAGTAATGGCAGCCGCAGCTTCTTCACTGGATGTGTAGGTTATAAATCCAAACCCCTTTGACCTGCCGGAGGCCCTATCAATGATGACTTTAGCTGAATCCAATCCGAAAAGAAAGGGTTAATAACATAGCCAACATGTCAAGAAATCAATACGAGTCACAGTAATTGGACAAACAACCTTCAAGGACATCCCCATAGTGAGAGAAGGCATCCATTAGAGTGGTGACATCTGTGGCATATTGACTTGTTTGTATTTGCTTCTAAAAACTGTTTTTCTATAATAAATATTTCACTTTGCACGGGAGTAGAGCAAATGTTGTTTCACTATAAATCGTAGAAAATACACCAAAGATTTTTATAAAAAATCTTCATTCCCTACACTCTTTGAAAGGATTATCAGCCCTTAGCTCTGTTTATTTTTCGTTTGAGAAGTACAGGGACAACACCTCTCGCGCGCTCTCTCTCTCTCTCTCTCTCTCTCTCTCTCTCTCTCTCTCTCTCTCTCTATATATATATATATATATATATATATATATATATATATATATATATATATATATATATATATATATATTCTCTCTTATAGAAACATCTCCCAGCAAAATTTATGTATTCTTGTATGAACATCCTGCAGGATTATACATTGCGCGCCATTGTCTTCCTATATGCTTTTTCTTACTTCTTGTGTTTCAGACGAGCCCTTGGTCCTATTTAAAACAGGAAGCAAAGAAATTTCAAGTGGGGTGTCCTACTTTTTTTTCGTAAAGCTAGGCTTTTTTAGTTTGAGATTTTGTTATTAATCCTAAATACATACATGGATAAATATCGTTGGATTATCTCGCAAGTTACTCTAGAAAAGGAACATCTCATAACTTATTGATCAAGAATGTCCCATAAATGGTTTTTTTTAACAAAGAACATCCTATAATTGAGTCGTAATTCGGAAAAAAAAATTATAACCGTAATAACGTTGGGCTAGGCATCAGCCCATATTTGATTTTTTTTTTTTTTTTTGGTGCCGACCCATGTATGGATTTTACAAGGATTGGGAGACGTGACAGTGCAACCCATAAACATGAAGCAACTAGTTGGGCCTTCCTAAGAAACAGCCCAATAGACCCCCCGAACATCCGATGCTCCCTTATGTTTAATACCAGCCGTCGGATCGCGAACCGACCGCCGAAAATAAGAGCCAGCGCCAAGCATGATTAGGCAGATCTGATTTCGTGCCAAATGCAGCCATTCAGGAATTTTGGACGTTTATACCACTATATACCCTAAAAATTCTAAATATAGCTCTATACGTACAAAAATTATATTTCTAACCCTCTTAGTGACCGTGGGACTCAGGGGACTGCACGACTGCACTGTAGCGAGTGAGACGTGCGATCAAAAACCGCACGACTGTACTGTAGCAGTATTGTAGATGGTTGTTTTTTTGGGTGAGGACGCGGAAGAAGAGGAAGGAAAGAAAGTCACTGTTCTCGATATGCTCGGAAGCAACAAAGCCAACAGCCAAAAGGTGATCTCTTTCCCTCCTCCTCTGCTCGCCACCACTTTGCGCTCCTCCTGCTCCGTTCCAGAGCGGACAAGCAACTGAAGCTAGGCGTGAGACGCGGCACGTCATGAGCGGTCTTACCGCCTATCGCCAGCGACGACACGCAAGCGACCGAACGCAAAAACCCACGATCGGCTGTTACCCGACCAGCGCCGTCTGATCAATGTCATGTTCGGTGATTCGATCTACAGGAGAAGAAAAAAACGTGACTGGAGTTCCATTCGCGAATCAAGCGACGCGAATAGGATGGCGATGGCCCACGGCACCCGGTAATCCGTAAAGAATTCTTCTATTGGGGAATAGTTACAGGGGGGTTTTATCTCCTATAGATTGATTGGTTGTATGAGGATGGGACATAAATGCCTCCTTTAGACTATGTATGCAAGGTGCGTATACACAGGTGTTTAAATAGAGAGTATTGCCACATCATTAAGCACATAAGTAAAAACTCTTCCCTCCAATACGAACAAATCTATGTAGGTGCTTGAGCAGTTCAGCTACCTCGTTAGCATTCATACAAGCACTCGTCTCTTCTTGAAGCGGCGCTTCCGACGCAATTGCATGTGATGCTGTCCACCGTGGCAAGATGAGGCAATTAATTAGGCCCAAGCGCCCATGATAACGCTGCATTGTACATGGTCTTATCCCCTACCTCTGCTATTCCCCATGTGTACTCATATACACGTAGATTGATACTTCTATATATCTAAAATATAGGCATTTTATCTCAAGCCTAATATATTTTGGTATAATATGTGGTACACAACACATCTAATATTATTCTACCGTCTTATGTGTCAATAAGTTTACTTATTTATACATAACCATATGAAACTACCTTTAATGTCATTAAAATTTAGATTTTTAAAAGGGCATGTTGCCGTCAAAACCCTCCAGAGATATATAGACGAAAGAAAAATAGTCCCCAGACACTAAATAGAGAGTGGGGATATGCCTAGACGCGAATCCTACGGCTATTGAGCGCATGGATTGGAGTAGACTATGAAACAACCTAAAAATTCAAAAGAATTTGCTTTGATTTTGGTTTTTGCTTCGAATTTGAATCTTACCCAATCCGGCAAGTTTCTCCTTTTCCTGCTTTCCATTCTTGTCTTTGCGCCATCTCAGTTCCTTAACGAATTTCTATGGGCCGCCTTCACCCCTGTTTCTTCTTCCCCACGTAGCCGCAGCTCGTTTGCCGCCACTACAACTGGTTCACCTCCGCCACAACCTCGCTTACCTCTGCTACGCCAATACAACCCTATCACGACTGTACTCTTTGTCTTTCCCGTCTTTGACACTCCTTAAATGCCTCTGGCCGTGTGTTGGATCAGCCAAAGCAGACTCGGCCACCACCATTCTGTTCATGTACCATTGCCGCCAGTATCCCACTGCCTTCACACCTCTCAGTCAAATACTACCTTACCAGGTCAGACGCCATACACCTCGGTCGTAGCCCCTCTATACACCTCCTTAATGACTCCTGACACCGTCAAACACACACACAACTCCCCTGTAGCCAACCGCCTTAAGCCGCCTATAAAAGGGACCAAGCCCCTCCGTTGAGTTACATAAGCGCCCAGGTAAGCCACCCACACTTCCAATTGCTCTGACGACCGACGCATCGCCAGCGATCACCGAAAAACACCGATGTAAGTCGATTTTCAGTTATTGCTAATTAGTCGATTACATTTCAATTGTTTGCTCCGGTAGCTCCCTCACCCTCCCACTAACACCCCCAAAACACGGTCTTAGCCTCCCAAGCCCCCTACTGCACCGACACCCTTGTCCATCGTTTGACCATAGGAGGCCGCCGTGGGCAGCCCAATCTAGTGAACCCCAACTCAAGCCGCTATTCCCTTAAGCCTCCTCAACCCCCAGAGATATTCAAATGCTTATGTTATCGTCCTATGAACCCACCAAAAGACACCCCAGAGATATTCCAATCTTATGTTATTGTCATATGAACCCACCAAAAGTTCCCGCGCCGTTCAAATGTCCCAAGGAAGAAGAGTCTCACCACCAGCCATTGCCTTTGTTTTAGCCACCCCTAACCCCAAAAAAGAATTCCCTAGAGCCCCTAGAACCCAACCATGGTCCTTGATTCCGTCGCAAGCCATCGTAGCATCGCCAATCGCCGCCGCTTTTCTCCCTACTCTCAGTCACTACAGTGCCGGCGAGAGGGAGAAGGCGGTAAACAGTAATGGGCTGTGGGCTAGAGATATTCAAATGCTTATGTTATCGTCCTATGAACCCACCAAAAGTTCCTATGCCGTTCAAATGTCCCAAGGAAGAAGAGTCTCACCGCCAGCCATTGCCTGTGTTTCAGCCGCCCCTGACCCCAAAAATGGATTCCCTAGAGCCCCTAGAACCCAACCATGGTCCTCGATTCTATCGCAAGCCATCGCAATGTCGCCAATCGCCGCCGCTTTCCTCCCTACTCTCGGTCGCTACAGTATCAGCGAGAGGGAGAAGATGGTAAACAGTAATGGGCCATGGGACAAAACAGTGGAAGCCCAGGTTTTTAAAGAAAATAGAGTTGGCCTTTTACTGTTCATTACTATATCTTTCAAATTCAGCATGAACAATAACCAGACCAGGTTTAAATTGTAAAACCTACAATAAATCATACCCGTACCTATTACCATTCACAAAACCCTAAAAACACACATATACCTATTTTGATCGTCTTGAGTCCATCTACACTATTCCCATCTCTGTTTCATCACCTAGACTCCGATGAAGCTAAACCAACCTGATGATATTCTCACTCCAAACCCAATATTGTCTATACCCACAACTATTCGTAGAAACCCAAATAACACCTATATACTTCTTCGACCATCTCAGACCTATCTAGCCCAATCCCAACCCTGTTCAGCTCAACCAAGCACGACCTAAACCCTGACCACCCAAACATATTTTCTTTGTGTTATTTGGTTATTTATTTGTGTTTTGTTTCCTGCTTGCATTCTACAAAGCAGGAACACATTTGCATTCGTCTTTCGCGCTAGTATTCGAACACAGCGAGTTGGTTAATAGAAGAACTATAAAGAGCAAATAAAGAAGCATCACGCTTGAAGACTACAGTAGAATAGAGAGTATGGACAAAGAGACAAGTCACATACTTTTTATCATATTGAGCTTACATTCCTTTAATTATTTAATTACTAATATTTTTATTATGTTATTTATACACTATTATTTCGTGTATAACAAATGTTTAGAATGGCATGATATTAGTTATGTCCTACCACATGAAAAAGCCCAATTCAATTTGATGGCCATATTCACCTTGACAAGACTTAGTATTATTATAAATACTTCTTAAATAATCATGGTAGTTCAAGAACTCAACTTTTTCATACTGCTAAGAGACTTGGCACTTTGTTGGTAGAATTTCAAAAATAGTTCTATGGTAAGGAGGCCTTATGGGAAGCCATTAGATGGAAGAGTTCAATGACCTTATCCTAAGATATAGGCTTGGACCGAAGAAGTGGCCGTGCAGATGGGTACTAAAACAGTGCGAATGGGCACTAAAATAAGGGTTTGTGGATGGAAGTTACCTTAGTGAAAATATAATGACTAGAACCTTATGCCAAGTAATAACATAGTGATCGTTCAACCACAAGCTTTGACTCGTCAAACCTGGTCTAGTAGCTACTCAAATCAATTGAATCTCTATAGGAGTAAAGGAGAATCGGTATAGGAGGGGGGAACCATACTGAACAGAAGTAAAGGAGAGTTGGTATGGGAGGGGGGAAACCATACTGAGCAGGAGTAAAGGAGAGTTGATATAGGAGGGGGAAACCATACTGAATAATGGTAAAGGAGAGTTGGTATGGGAGGGGGAAAACCATACTTAACAATAGTAGGGTCGCTTCAAACCGGGCGAGGCCACGAGTCACGCGAGTTTGTTGGGAACAAAGACTTACTAGGTAGATGCTATATAAAGAATTGAGCAATGAAAAGTCGTATTTTCTTAACTCAGTCATGAGGGTTAACATATCTTATGGATAAAACTAGACAACTCTACATAGTCATAATTAATTGGTATTTGAATACGTCGTGCTTCCGGTAAATGAAGATGTGTTTAATAGGTGATTCCAATAACAAAGTATCAGTAGATTTAGAAATGATTTGGAAATGTTGGGAGTCTGGTAATTAAGTTTTTGAAACCCCAGTCTCTTAAGAAGTTCTTACTTTGTTATTTTATATTTAAAAATATTTGCAAATAAAATTACATCCACAAATACCTTAGTAAAACCACTACATCCCATCTCTTGAAAATCCTAGCAAGTAATTATATAGCGTCTCCCTATGTGACTTGTTAAGTATGGTTGGTTGTACTCAATCTTGCTATATTTTTCACCACAACAGATACCCGAAGAAGAAATAATGTTACAAGTTTTCGTGTTAAGATTACGACCACGCTCAAGCGTTCATGTGGAAATTTTCTTTAGATCTTGTAAATGTAAGTAAAATTTGGGCTTGGATGCCATCAAAGCTGTTAAAGTTGACCGTTATGGCTTATTTTAATCAAATTAACCACTTAAAATTGTTCATGAGCAGGCATGATACTCTTTGTCTGCAACTGAACTCCTGAGCTATTACGGGACGTACGACACTCCTGTTCCCCAAAATGGTGGCGTTACGGAGTGGTATCAGAGTAGGCTTGACTGTAGGTTGTAACCCTAGGTATAGATTTGGTTACGATAAGAATACGAGTTTCATAAAATCCTATTTTTCAAAAGAAAGGAATTTCGAAAACCTTAAATATTATTGGTATTTCTATCTCATCTATCTTAGACATGCATTAAAAGTTTTTCCTTTTTGAGTTTGTCAAAATCTCTAAAACGTGTGTAGCAGCAGGTTAGACTAACTTTTGTTGTAAGTATATACCAAATGGAATGAAAATTAACCCTAGTTGAAGAAGTGTTAAGGATGGTGTTAAGAAGAATACTACGAATACTCTGGCCAAAGTTTTTCCTTCTAAAAAGTTATAAAGTCACCGCTCGAGTTGTTAGCAAAAACAATATCTACTTGATATCTTTGATGCAATGGGTAAAATCATTCAAGTAGTCAAAGTTTTCTGATTGTATTAAAAGCCAAATTGCACTATTAGCCTATTAAGCTACTATCTAAAGCAATTTATGCAAAACTATTTTTCTAATTTTAAATAATGATTATGTTGAAATCTTTCCGTTTCTACTTCATTTCGTCTCAATTCTTACTTATGTTCTTCTATTTTTATCTTTCACTTATCTATTAGATTTTAAGTCTTAATGAAATTAAATGTAAACTTTCTGATTGCAACAGATAGGTTAAGGCCCTGTTTGGCACAGCTTCACCAACAGCTTCATGAGCTGTTTTTTGCCAAACACCCTTTTTTGCAAACAGCTTCATGGGTGAAGCTCATTTTTTTCTGCTCTCACAAAGGAATAGGGAGAGGTGAAGCTGAAAAAAGTAGCTTTTCACAGCTCTCTCCCTCGGGCCCGCAGTCCTAAGAACCCACTGCCCCCTGGTTTACCAAAATTACACGCATTTGCTACTAGTCCATCCTGTTCACCTCTCCTGTTCACCAAAATTTCACTGCTCCTAATGATTTGACTACGAAACATAAACAAGGCACTAAACAAGGCACTAATATTGCTTCCTAATGATTTTAATTTTTTATTATTTATTATTTTAATTTTTTAATTCATACTCATTCAAATATATTATTTTTTAATTCATATGACCATATACAAACATACAACTCCAAATGTTAGAACAAGTCAGGTAGACAGGGGCATCTTGGACAATTGCCCTCTCTCAGCCATGCATGAAGCTGTTGGTGAAGCTGTTTTGCCAAACATTTTTCCAAAACAGATTTAGCTTCATCGGTGAAGCTGCTCGTGAAGTTGAAATAAAAAAATAGCTTCACTAGTGAAGCTCAGCTATGCCAAACGGGGCCTAAATTACACCTATGAGAATAAGTGAAGGAAGTAGATAAATTTATAAAGAATTTATATAAGAGAGAATAAATAAGCAAAGGTAATCGGTGAATTTACATAGGAGGCTGGCACGCGGCCGTTTTCATCCTCGGCCTCGCGCGCACGCGTGACGACCTAACACGCAACGCGACCCAGAAAAAGGCCACGAAGTGGAGCCTTTTCCCGTCGGCGAGCGACACCCGGGCGGGATGGCCCGAGCCAACGTGCCGGGTCACCACACCTTGCGCTGCGCTGCACCGCAACAACACGCACACCGACCCCGTCTCTCTCTCTCTCTCTCTATCTTTTTATCCTCCACGCGTACGCCACTAGCTAGCGCGGCCGCTTCTTTGACCACCCCCTCCCTGCCGTTGACTGCCCCGGGCCCCACTCCCAGCCGCCTTTTATCGCGCGTCCCGTACCCGCGTCCGAGCCCCCCCCCCCCACTGCCAGGTGGGCCGCGGGGAACCACGCCGCCCGTACGGGGCGAGTGGCCCGCGGGCCGCGTCGCTTTCGGAATTCCGAGCCCCCCATCGCGGAAAGCAACGGGTGTGAGGGGGCGCACCAGCGAGGCGCGGGCGCACCGCGCGCGGCCGTACCCGCCCCAGGACGCGCGTCTTGGAGCCGTCAGATGGACCCCGCGACGGACGGGATCGCGGGTGCGGGAGCGGGTGCGGATCTCGCGTTGGTGCGAAAGGTGACAGCGAAAAAGCAGAGGCCGTCGTCGCCTCGTCGGGGCGTGGAGGGAGGAAAGGGAAGGGGAGGGAAGGGAAAGCGGGGGCCTTTTCGCGAAATTGCACGCGGCGGGCCACGCGCGGGCGGGCTCTCTCCTCCTCGTGGAATTTTGCGGCTGGGTACGATGCATCGCTCCTATTTCCAAAAAGGGACCTAACAGAACAGCGAACTTTCGCACGGGAGATTTAGGGCTGCTCAAAAGATCTTATTTTGAGTGCTTTTTGGCTGAAAATTACTGTAACTGGCTGATAAAATACTGTAGTTGAGGATGACTTAATTGACGTAATTAAATTTAAAAAACTTAAAAATAGAAAAAATAGATTACCCCGTCATGGACAGTACAAATGAATATGGGAAAAAATAGAACCAACAAAAAGACCTCAAAAAAGCTAAAAAAAGAAAAAAAAATAAAATTATTGAATAGTAAAAAATAAGTTAGAAATCAGAAGTCAAAATCGAAACAAATGGGCTTAGCTGCTCTCTCTTTTGGTTTCTTTACGGCTGAAACATTCGAGCGTGTTCGAAAGCTGCGTTAAAAATAAATGTCTTGTTAGAGGGAAAAACAAGTATGCTCAGCACTCGATGGTCTTTGTTTTTCATGGTTCTATTGACATTAAAAGAACGCAGTGTACTATGTACTCGTATGCTTCGTACATTGGTGGGAGTTATTATAGTACTACAGGTGAAAGTTGAGCCAGATTTTTATCTGCTTGAATGTTCCTTTTTTTAAAAAAAATTTGGCATGGGAAGAAAATTGTTACTCATCGCTTATCGGTCCAAAGGCTCCATTTTTCAAGTCATCGATTTTTTTTGGCTTTTCACTTTTTTATTATAGTAACAAGCTTTCAAATGATACATTTTTCAAAACGGAATTTACTAGTCGATTATGGTGTACACTGTATTTATTTCAGTTATACCGGCCAAAATGATATACGACTATCTCAGGGGCGGATCTAACGGTGGGGCGGGGGGAGGGGGGGCGAGCCCCCCTACCGCTACCGGACCCTTGGAGCCCCCCTAAATTTTTAGCCATGGATGTATAATGTAGAAGGGGCTGAGGTCGAGCTGAAGGTACTTCAGCCCCTCCAAAAAAATTTCCTAGATCCGCCACTGGACTATCTCCTTCTCTTGCGAATTGTTAGGATTCAAAAACTTTAACCAAAAGTTATAAGTCACAGCTAAAGAACCCATCCATAATTATTATCTCGCACAAGGCCATGTTCAACTTGGTTTTTTATGGCTTATGGTTTATTCATTGTAGATGGCTTATTTTGCGCTGTATTTGTAAGTAGTTTTTGGCATAATTAAATTTAAAATTTTAAAATAAAAAATAAATTAGCTCATCACGGACAATACAAAGAAATACGAGAAAAAAATCCAAAATAGCAAAAAAACGAAATTAAAAAAAGTAAACTAGAAATTAAAAGCCTGAAACTACCATACCATTCACTTTTACGAAGATGCCTTTTGTAGTTGGTAATGAAAGAAAGAGCGAAAAACAATTAAAAAAAGGCGGGCACTGGTCCGACCAACAGGAGCCAAAACAAAATCTATGGCGCCGTGTTGCAATTTGACAATAACCAGAGTACTTGGCTGCCAACCACACTCACTGTGCCCACCTCGCTGCGCTCGCTCACATGCTCCAAGCTTTCAAACCAAGCAACCCCACGCGGCCACGCCACCGGCCACCTCCACCCGAGGGCTCAAAACGCAAAACTCTAGCCACGCAGAGGTCCCCGCCGCAAAAACCCCACCTTACCCCCACTCGCTGCCGGCCACCGCCACCGCCACCGCGCTCGGCGCTCCTGCACTCTGCCGCGGGCTTGGGTCTCAGGCCTCCCCCACTGTCCCACCCCAATGCGACGGCGGCAACCGCCGCCGCCGCCGCTTCCCATGGCCACCCTTGTCGCCCAAACCCTACTCTCGCTACTGCTGTTTCTGCTGCTGCTCACCGCCGTTCGAGCTTCCGGCAGCGGTGCCGGAGGCGGCGAGCGCGAGGCCCTGCTTAGGTTCAAGGCGGCCGTTACCGCCGACGAGGGTGGGCTCCTCCGCGACTGGTCCCCGGCCTCGGCCGACCACTGCTTATGGCCGGGCGTGTCCTGCGACGCTTCCGGCGAGGTCGTCGCGCTCAACATCTCCTCCCCACCCGGCCGGCGCCTCTCGGGCGCGCTCTCCCCGGCGGTCGCGGCGCTGCGCGGCCTCCGCGTGCTCGCGCTCCCCTCCCACGCACTCTCGGGCCCGCTCCCCGCCGCGATCTGGTCGCTGCGCCGCCTCCTCGTGCTAAACCTCTCTGGTAACCGCCTCCAGGGCGAGATCCCGGCGTCACTCGCCTGCGTTGCGCTCCAGACGCTGGACCTAGCCTACAACCAGCTCAACGGCTCCGTGCCCGCCGCGCTTGTCGCGCTACCAGGGCTGCGGCGCCTGTCGCTGGCCTTCAACCGCATCGGCGGCGCCATCCCCGACGAACTCGGCGGCGCCGGGTGCCGCAGCCTACAGTTCCTCGACCTCTCTGGGAACCTCCTCGTCGGTGGCATCCCCCGAAGCCTGGGGAACTGCAGCAAGCTGGAGGCGCTGTTGCTGTCCTCCAACCTGTTGGATGACGTAATCCCGCAGGAGATTGGACGGCTCAGGAGCTTGCGGGTTTTGGATGTGTCAAGGAACAGTTTGAGCGGGCCTGTGCCAGCGGAGCTTGGTGGTTGTGTTGAGCTATCAGTGCTTGTGTTGTCCAATCCTTATGCACCAATTAGTGGTTTGAATTCGTCGGATTATGGGGATGTTGATGACTTCAACTATTTCCAAGGAGGGATTCCAGATGCTGTCACTGCGTTGCCGAAGCTGAGGGTGCTATGGGCGCCAAGGGCTACACTGGAGGGGGAGTTGCCGGGGAATTGGAGTTCTTGTCAGAGCTTGGAGATGATGAATTTGGGGGAGAATTTGTTCTCTGGTGAGATTCCTAAGGGGCTGGTGGAATGCGGGCATCTGAAATTCTTGAATTTGAGCTCGAACAAGTTTACAGGTTCGGTTGATCCATCACTGCCAGTGCCTTGCATGGATGTGTTTGATGTCAGTGGAAACCGGTTGTCTGGCTTGATTCCAGTGTTTTTCTCAAAGGGTTGTCCTTCATCAGAGCTCCCATTTGATGACTTGGTGTCAGAGTATTCTTCCTTCTTCGCATATCATGCGCTTGCTGGCTTCCTTTCATCCTCATTCATCTTGGGTACCGGTTTGACGAGTTACCATAGTTTTGCCCGGAACAATTTTACTGGAACAGTGACATCCTTGCCGCTTGCTGCCGAGAAGCTGGGAATGCAGGGGCCCTATGCTTTCCTGGCCGACGGAAATAATCTCGCTGGTCAGTTGCAACCTGAACTATTCAACAAGTGCAACAGCTCAAGGGGCTTCATTGTGGATGTCAGCAATAACCTGATAACAGGTGGGATTCCCGTAGAGATTGGCTCATTGTGCAGTTATCTTGTTGTTCTTGGTGTTGCTGGTAATCGGCTTTCTGGTTTGATACCAACAAGTATCGGGCAGTTGAATTATCTTATCGGCTTGGATTTGAGCAGAAACCATCTTGGTGGTGAAATTCCTACTTCAGTGAAGAACTTGCCACATTTAGAGCGCCTCTCTTTGGGCCATAACTTTCTAAATGGCAATATTCCAAATGATATCAATCAGTTGCGTTCTCTGAAGGTTCTGGACCTGTCTTCAAACCTCCTCACAGGGGAAATCCCTGGTGCCCTTGCTGACTTGACAAATCTCTCTGCTCTCCTCCTTGATAATAATAAACTTACTGGGAAGATACCTTCAGAATTTGCTAACTCAGTATCTCTTACCGTGTTTAACGTTTCATTCAACAATTTGTCTGGTCCAGTGCCAACAAATAGCAGTACAGTTCGATGTGATAGCGTTATTGGGAATCCTTTACTACAATCTTGTAACATGTATACCCTGGCAGTCCCATCAGCTGCTCAGCAGGGGCGTGGTTTGAATTCGAATGACTACAATGATACAACGCCTGCAGATCCACAAAATCAAGGAGGAAACAATTCATTCAACGTAATTGAAATAGCTTCAATAACATCGGCTACAGCTATCGTTTCAGTCCTTCTTGCTCTAATCGTGCTCTTTATTTACACAAGAAAGTGTGCTCCTCGAATGTCAGCTCGGTCATCTGGAAGAAGAGAAGTTACAATCTTCCAAGAAATCGAGGTGCCAATCACCTACGAGACCGTTGTTCGAGCAACTGGAAGTTTCAATGCAAGCAATTGCATTGGAAGTGGGGGCTTCGGAGCCACTTACAAAGCTGAAATTTCACCTGGAGTGTTGGTAGCTATAAAGAGGCTCTCTGTTGGAAGATTCCAAGGAGTCCAACAGTTCCATGCTGAGATCAAAACTCTTGGGAGATTAAGACATCCCAATCTTGTTACCTTGGTAGGCTACCATCTTGGTGAGTCTGAAATGTTTCTCATATATAACTACTTGCCTGGTGGAAATCTTGAGAGGTTTATACAGGAGAGATCGAAGAGACCAGTCAAATGGAAGATGCTGCACAAGATTGCTTTGGATGTTGCAAAAGCACTTGCTTATCTGCATGAATCTTGTGTTCCTCGGATCCTTCATCGTGACGTGAAACCGAGCAATATTTTGTTGGACACTGACTTTAATGCTTATCTCTCGGACTTTGGACTGGCAAGGCTTTTGGGAAATTCAGAAACCCATGCAACCACTGGTGTAGCTGGAACTTTTGGATATGTTGCTCCAGAATATGCTATGACTTGCCGTGTTTCGGATAAAGCTGATGTGTATAGCTATGGTGTTGTACTGATGGAGTTGATATCGGACAAGAAAGCCTTGGATCCATCATTTTCTCCTTATGGTAATGGGTTTAACATAGTTGCTTGGGCAAGCATGCTGCTTCATCAAGGCCGTGCCCGTGAATTCTTCATCGATGGTCTGTGGGATGTGGGCCCACACGATGACTTGGTAGAGACATTGCATTTAGCAGTGAGGTGCACTGTTGATTCGCTCTCTGTACGACCGACCATGAAGGATGTCGTTCAACGGCTAAAGCAACTTCAGCCCCCAATTCATGACCACCGATAAAGGATGCATGATTTACATATTCAACATGTAGAAGAAGGTAAAGATAGCCGTAACTTGTGCCTGTTGATGATTTTTTCTAATCATCTGTTTGGCTAGATTTTATCTTGTAGATACCAGCTTTGTATAATACAGTTTTCCTCTGAATTGCTCACTAATGTGTCTGCAGATAAGATGAGCAGATGTACATTAATAGTCTTAATTCCAAATATTTCAGTCTAGATTGACTGGCTTGTGCTCCTCCAGTGCGTGTTAATCTTATACGTGATGCAGTATAACATGGGACTAGCACGCAAGAAAATGCCTCAAAAAAATATGACCTCCAGCAGGTTTATCATCTCTACAAAACCCTGCTAAACGTTTTGTTATGGTATATATTTCCCCATTATTTGCATTACTGTTTTCTGTTTTTAATTTGTATATGGAGATCAAAGTTTCCATCTAGTCAACTAATACAGCAAGTAGGCATGCATATATGTATTAGCAAACCTGGGAATCCCTAAACATTGAACAGCATATGATCCAATCATTCATTAAGAGTCTTGTAGCTACCTAGTGCAAGTAATTACTTGTCTCAAAATTGTCGGTTTTGTTTCAGATGACACATTCTGTGTGTTTTTGGTAGTATGTCAAAATCTTTACTGTTACTGATTTGCAGCTCCTCTGGCCAGAAAGAGTAATGATGAAATTGCCACAATTCCTTTTCGCCATGTTGGGGAATCCATTCAAAGAACATGTCATCTCAAAAATAGAACAAAATGTAAAGAACATGACCTGACGTAATTAGCTTACAGTAAGTGAAAACAGGGCATGCCATCAAAGGAGCATGCTAACTTCGGAGTTTAAGTTTCTGCCTGCACTGCATTTGTTTCAGCCTGTAGTAAGTAAAGAGCACGCAAACCATGCAATTTGGCATGCATATTCCAGCGATGACTCATGATGCAGACCCAGTGTTGAATGCGTCGGTGCGTCACTGCTGTTCAGCGCAAATATCAAAGTAAGAGGTTCTGTTTAGTGCTCCCTGGATTGCATGTATATCATGTGTGCAGAGATTAGAGAGATGGAAATGCAGCTTAATTACAACATTGTATATGGTCAATCCATGCTAAGTTCGTCAGTGTGTGTACGTCTTGCCCAGTCCTATACAGTTTTTTTTGAAAGTGACTTGGCAAGCACAAGAAAAACAGGCTGAGAACAAGCCAAATTCTGCCTGCTTCAGATCATCTCAAGCAAACAAAAACCAATTCTACCCGGGAAAAATGGAGCATGTAACAGAAACTTCTTATCTGTTATATGGTCATATAACAAGGGAGGCTGATTCGTTAACTGAACATTTTTCAGTTAATTGGTTCTTATCTGCTCTTATCTTAGTGATTGGTCGTTACCGTTACTAGAATCGATCCTCGGGAACCGCAGCAAGGGCATACGAGAAAATAGTCCAATGGAACGAAGCCATATGTTGCCAATACAAATTCCTAAGATTTATCTCATGACGCAAAATCACAATCAATCTAAAAAAGGACCGGAAGATCTATTTGAACCTTGGAACACTAGGGTGTCTGCATTCTGCAGACGCCGAGCTACTGAAGTGAGCTACGTAATGAGTCAGTCTCTCTTGTTGGTGGTCCATTCCTGGTACGGCGGAGGTTGGCCGGGAAGTTGGTGAAGTGGCCGTCGACGCCGACGTCGTTGAGCCAGTAGTCGTACTCGCCGTAGGGGTCCTGCCGGAAGTTGAAGTGCAGGAACCGGTTCTCTTTCCTGTACGTGTAGGGGTGCACCTGCAGGGCCCGCGCGTGCGCCATGGGGACGAGGTCCGTCGGCGCCGCCAGCTTGTTGTCCTTGGTCGGCGGCACCACCGTGTCCTTCGGCGGGCCCACGCCGACGACGTACTCCTTCATGTAGTCCAGGTACTCGTCGGAAGTGATCTCGTCGTACGACTGCACGGTCAGTTCCATGTCAGTGCTGCTCATGAAGGAGGTCATCGTGTGTGACGTAGTCATGTCAGGGGAATGGTCGGCGAGTTACCTGGTTGGTGTCCTCGGTGCGGATGGTGACGTCGTCGATGAGGAAGACCTTGGGCGAGTCGATGAGGTCGGCCGCGTAGATGAGCGACGTCGGCGCGAAGGACTGGATGAGATGGCCTTGGCGAGCCACTCCTTGGACATGTACTTGCCGCCGTACCCGTACTTCTTCAGCGTCGCGATGAGCTTCTCCTCGTACTTCTTCCCGTCTGTCTACTTCACCTGTGGATCAATGCTGAATCGCAAACGATTCACCAATTAGTCTATGCCATTTCTTTTTTACTTCAGCGAATGGCTATAACCTATGTTTTTTATTTTTCCTACCCTACTCTATAATACACCAAAATTTTCTTTACTAACCCCCCTCAACCACTCCTACAGTCATGCCTAATCTAAGTCCACTCAGATTTGTGTACCAAACAAATCCAACTTCATACGAATGAATGGCCTGGATCTCTCCTCAAACCTTCTTCTCTTACTCATTGAAGATCCTAAGGCCAAAATTATTTGGATCATGCACATCATTTAACCTAGAAACCGCTCTGTTCTCCCCTATGCCCCCGCTCGACCTGCGCTACCCCCTCCCTCCGCCTCCCCCGCGCCTCCTCCGCTCCCTCCGCCTCCCCCCTCCCCCGCGCCTCCCCTCCCTCCGCCTCCCCCGCGCCTCCCCCCTCCTCCCCCGCGCCTCCCCCATCCTCCCTCCGCCTCCTCCCATCCTCCCCCACGCCTCCCCTCCCTCCGCCTCCCCCATCCTCCCCCGCGCCTCCCCTCCCTCCGCCTCCCCCCATCCCCCCCCCCCCCGCCTCCCCTCCCTCCGCCTCGCCCCATCCTCCACCGTGCCTCCCCTCCCTCCGCCTCCCCCATCCTCCACCGCGCCTCCCCCCATCCTCCACCGTGCCACCCCCCATCCTCCCCCATCTCCGCCGTGCGACCCGGACCTAGACGACGACGCCTCTCCTCTACAGCGCCGGGCCCCCCCTCAGCGACGAGGACGAGGCGGGCGTGGCGACGCGAGGCGGCGGGCGGCCGCCCTGGGTTGGCCGACCTGCTATCGCTGTCCTCCAGCGAGGAGGTCGACGAGGACGCCGTGGTGGAGCTCAGCGAGGCGAACACCAGGAGGAAGCAGAAGAAGAATCGGCGCAAGGCGAAGAAGAAGCAGCGGAAGGAGGCGCCGGACGCGGCAGCCGCCGCCGAGAAGGAGGAGGTACGCGTGGTTTTTAGTCGACTAAATCCTTAAGAATCCAGTCGTTTGTGAGTTCCGTGTGGTAGTGGAGGTCGCGGCTGCGAAAGGCGCCGCCGCCTTTGGGTGTGTGTGTGTTTGTGTGGAGATGGTGACCGAGATGGCGATGCGGGGGGAGCCGTGGCGGCGGCCGGAGGAGGAGCAGGCGGAGGCCAATCGGGTGCGTGAGCTGGAGCTGGAGCTCTTCCGCAGTGGCTCCGCGCAGCCCACGGTCGAGGGCTCCATTGGCGAGCTCCACGGCGCCGACGCCGATGTGTTCTTGGAGGACAACCTCCGGGCCGACCCGGCCTACCACTCCTACTACTACTCCAACGGCAACATCAACCCCCGCCTCCCCCCGCCGCTGCTGTCCAAGGAGGACTGGCGCTCGGCGCAGCGGCTTTGCTCTGGCTCCAGCTTGGGTGGGATCGGCGATGGGAGGAAGGCGAGAGGTGGCGACGACGGTGGCGGAGCCATGGGCCCTGGTCATTGGCTCATTGGGATGCCTGGGCTCGAGATTGGCAGGCAGAAGAGCTTCTCCGGTATCTTTCAGGTGGTGCTTCTCAAGAAAATTTCCGTCTTATTTAACTCGTCTCATATTTTTATGCATATGCAATGTGATTATTATGTGAACGTTTGAATGCTATGTTCTGGTCAAAGCCTTGCCACCGCGGGTGGTTGTTGATTTGTTAGGGAGGCTGAGTCTAAGCGATGTGTTATTAGGGTCTGAATTAGTGTTTGATTAGTTTTGTTGCCTTTGTCATCCAGTCAAGTAGATGAGTTCATCTGAGGAATGGTTACTGTTTGAACTGGTATTGTGGTAGGCTTCTGTTGCTGCTTTTATTGCGTATGATTTGAATTGTTGCACTGTTACTGATATACTGTACAGCTTGGGAATTTGATACGTTCATGGCTTGATTATAGGATAAAGTAAAAGATTGTTTTAAGCTCGAATTCTTGATTACATTTGTTAGGTTTTTGCACTATGAAATGTCTTTCCGATATGTTCATGCAGAAGTCTTGGTCTTGCAACTGCATAAGTTGTTGACCAGTGAACTATTTGCAATCAGAAGTATCATGTAACTGCCTTTTATCTCATTGGTTGCTGTCACATTATTGAAATGGTAGCCATTTCCTGTTCTGGTATGTTTGCCTTAATTGATTCAAACTGCATGGATAGGAAGATACTGAATTTAGCTTGCATATTCAATAAAATACATCTTGGTATCTCTTCGTCTGAACCTCTGGATGCTGCATGAAATTGATCTGCCAGTATATTTTTACTATTTGGGGGTAATGGTATTGGCCTGTCGGGAAGGCTTCCATCGCTAATTTTCTACAGGTACATAACATTCAGCCTAAAATGGTGTCAGTGCTTCGTGAAAAGTTTGCACACTTGAACTTGACATTTTCTATTGGAGGGCAGATTAGTTTTGATGTAAGTTTCAGACTTGTACATATTTGCTGGAAATATTATGTTCCTGCTACTTACTACCGCGTCACTGAAAATTCAGGTATTCCCGCAAGGCTGGGACAAGACCTACTGCTTGAGATATATTGAGGAATTCCAAGAGATCCATTTCTTTGGGGACAAAACCTATAAAGTGATATGCCCAGTTTAGTTATGTAGTGCTTCAAAATAAAACAATCTCCCAAGCCTTGTTGTCCACTCTGGTAACAAGACACATTCCTAGCATCATAGTGAGATGCAGTCATGGATGTTTTATTAGGTGCTCTAGGAAGGAGAGATTTGACTACCATCATTTGATTGTACAGTCCTTGTTTCCGCACAAGGACACTACTGGTGGAATTTCTAATATATCTTATTTACATTTATGGAGAATATAACTGTAAATGTTCTATAGAAGTCTTCAGATAAATTGTGTTTGATTACAGATTATTCCCTATTGAGGCCAGCTTCAGTGTAACCTTGCACACATCATCTCAAAAGCTAACGTTTTCATAAAAAATAAATTTTAGGGGTTACTTGGGTTACTGCCTGAGGGATTTGATCGCTATTTCTCAAGCCGTTTTCCAAAGCTACTGATTGAAGTCTACAAGGTCATGTCTGTGCATTGCAAGGATGAGAAAGCTTTCAGCAAATATTTCAACATTGGAAGCTCGGTATAGCTATAGGATGGGAGGCCCTGCTGCCTCAAGTGTATGCACTATGCACTAACCCTCACCTAGCAAAAATATATGTACATGTGATTTGTATCATAATGTCATAAAGAAAGCTCAACCTGTACATTGTATTCCACAGAATCCTGTATTATACAGTATTGAAGCGAAGGCTTTGCCCCTTGTTTGGTCTCTCTGGATATTTGAATTATGCTAAAGCTATGTGCATGAAATACAAAGGTTGATTGGGAGAACTGCATCTCCAAGGTAGTGGAGAGAATTATATGATTCTTAAAATTCAGCGGCACCAATTGTGATATCCATGATTTTTGTTAGTTAGCTACTAATGAAATAATGTGAGTTTAGAATTTATGGTAACGTTTAAATAAAATCCGTTGCAAAGCACATGCACCTTACTATAATTATATTATCTCCCGCTCCCCTCCCCCACACCTTGCACGGCCGCTCCCACCCCCCGTCGGCGCGTCGCACGGCACCCGCCCGCGCTGCCCCCATGGCAGCCGCCTCGCTCCTCGAAGCCACCCGCTTCCTCTCCCTGCCCCTCCCGCTCCCGCCACACCGGGGCCTCCTCCTCCTCAAGCCCCCTCCCCGCCCGCGCGCCGCCCCTCCGCGCCCACCCCACCCCCACCTCTCTCTCGCCGCAACGCCTTGCGCCAAGGCGCCCTAGCGGTGCCCTCCTGGAGGCCCTCAAGAAGTCCCTACTTGACTCGTTCGCCACGCTCAAGAAGCCCGCGCTGGCGCTCCTACTCGTCGGTGCGCTGCTCGCAGCCGCCGGGCCCCACCCCACACATATTTTCTTACTGTGTTTCATATTTCTTTATGTGACAAAAATGTTTGTTTTCTTTGTAGCCTCAAGTTTAAACAATGTGGAGATGGAGAAAGTCGTCGGTGGGTGAGTCCAATAATATTGTCGCCTCCTCAAAGGATCAGTCGTTATGTGACATTCATTATGTGACAAAAATATTTGGTTATACAATATATGAGACGTGAATCTTAATGAATCTGATTGTTCGTTTTATTTTTTACAAATTTTATCTTGTTTTGTATTTTATCGTAGCGTTAGCACGGGCACACTACTAGTTATGAGAAAGAGAGCATATAGATATAAATAACCTGCATACAGTTTTAGCCGATATAAATAAAATCGTTGTAGTGTGTGTGTATATATAACTTGTAGACTTTATCTTAAAAAGATATTTTGTTTAAAATTAGTTACCATAGAAAAACCGAACAACTTTGCATACAGCTATTTAGAGCAGGTACAATAAGGCTTAGTCAGCAGGCTATAGCAAATATAATATCAACCAAATCTTACGTGGCAGAGAGAGAAAGGAAGAGAGAGAAGGAAGCTGGCTACTAAATTACAGCTAGCTATAGCACGTAAAAATATGCATTTCACTCTCTTACACGTGGGGCCAAATAGTTATTGTAATAGCTACCTTATTGTATGAACTATTTTTTTGAGGGTTATAGATGAAATGGACAAGTGTTATAGCCACTAGTTGGCTATACTATTGTACTTGCTTAGGGAGATGGAAGTGTAGCCTAATTACATGCTTGTCGATGAACACGGGGTTCTTCATCTCCGGGTAGATCCCGACGACTCTCTTGGCGTTCAGTGCGATGTTGATGAGCTCATCGAACGTGATGATGGGAGAAACGCCTGCACAAGAAAGGGAATTTGGATGGGTGGTCTGATCTGCATGCAATGGATTGTGGGACTTGTCACGGAATGCACATCTCTGCTTCGCCCTCAGCGACTTCAGCTCGCCCAACGTGAAATCAGCTTCAAGAAAACGAACAACCAAGAACATGTTCCAGATTAATCACTCGACCATCACGAATGAACCAAGGAGAAAAATGTGAGCCGGAAGTGGGGTTACATATGGACTTTCTGATGAAGTATCGGGTGACGCTGGCCCACTACTGCACCTCGAGCGTGCGGCGGCGGCCGGCGAACTCCTTGTGGTCGGCAACGTCGGTGGTGTCGTCGAGCGTCATGTCGTGGACACAGACGAGGTGGCCGTCCTTGGTCGCCGAGATGTCCAACTCGATGAAGTCGGCCTGATGGATGAGGTCCAAGGATCACTCAATCTCACCGATTCTGTGTATCACTCAAATGGAGTAAGGAGACGGGCTCACTGAGACTGAATGTAAAGTTCAGGGATATGCTATTTTCATTACGATGGACAGTACTTCGGCAATACAATGATTCCAGGAACTGAGACTCCATCTAACAAAACAGCCAATTACATGGAATTTAAACCTTATGGGAAAATACTAACTACTCCCTAACTGAACTCCTGAAAGCTCTCCATGATGGACTTGATCCGATCAACTCGTTATTGCAGATCTGGACTGTTTCTTCCAACTGACCAAGTGTGCAGCCGAAACTTGAGAAAGTCGCTGCACCTCCGAGTCTTCAGTTCCACGCGCAGAGTTCGGCCTCCGTGCCTCCATGCCCAGCCTCCACGCGCACGAGATCCTCAGGACCCGCTCAGGCGACGTCGCGAGCCACTCGTGTTAGAATAAATCTTTGTTTGTTTGTTTATTTCATTTTTCCCTTTCTTCAGTCTTGTTTCTGTTAGACCCCCGCGTTTTTAGCTCTTTCTGTTTTGCCAAGTGCGGCTGAATTCATGCCCACGTTCGGCCATGATGACCACGTTCAGTATTGAATAAAAGGAGGAAGAAACAGAGAAAACGCTGCAAGTTGTACGCAGCACAAAAAAAGCTCTAGTGTGTAATTGTGTTCTCTCTTGTGTTCTCTGCTCGACTAAATCGAGTTTGCAGGTTGCATCTCACAAGTGGTATCAGAGCGAGGAGACGTCCCTGGCAGCATGTCTCTTCCGGCCGATCCACAGCGACGCCTGTCGGTTTCGCTGCCGCCCCGGCGCGGGCGACGTTCCGGCCGAGAACTCTTCGTCGAGCGCGTGATCGAGAGAACCTCCGCCTCCGTCGTCTACCCGACACTCACGCGCACCAACTACACCGAGTGGTCCATGGTGATGCGCGTGAATCTTCAGGCACAAGGACTTTGGGAAGCCATCGACCCCGGGACCGACGACTTCCGAGCAGATCGCACGGCACTCGCCGCCATTCTGCGCGCCGTCCCGCAGGACATGCTGACGTCGCTGGCGCAGAAGGGGACGGCGCGTGAGGCCTGGCAGGCAATCCGCGCCGTTCGCGTCGGAGTGGAACGTGTCAAGGAGGCGAACGCTGAGAAGCTGCGGCAAGAATTCGCAACGATCACCTTCAAGGAAGGGGAACGTGTTGAGGACTTCTCCCTGCGCGTCACCGGCCTCGCCAACGAACTGCGCGTCCTGGGGGATCCGATCACCGACAAGGAGGTGGTCAAGAAGATGTTGAGAGTGGTTCCAGAATATCTCGAGCAGGTAGCCATCTCTATTGAAACTCTTCTCGATCTCAACACTGTCTCCGTTGAAGAGGCCACGGGTCGACTGCGAGCCGTGGAGGAGCGTAAAAGGCCGGCGAGCGCAGCAGCCAAGGATAGCGGGGGTCGTCTTCTCCTCACAGAGGAAGATTGGCTCGCCCGCTACAAGGCCCGCGAGAAGGAAAAATCAAGCGGCGGAAGCAGCAGCAGTGGTGGGCGGTACCGCCGTCGCGGGAAGGGAAAGAGCGCCGGCGGTGGAGACGGGAGTACCCGGGGACCTCGGACCGATTCGGCAGGCCGGGATGGACCAGGTAACACTTGCCACAATTGTGGGAAGGCGGGCCACTGGGCCCGAGACTATCGATCCAAGCCCAAGAAAAACGGCGAGGCACATGTGGCCCAAGACGACGAGACATCGCTCCTTTATGGAGTGGTGTGCGACATTCGGACCAGGGGAACCACCAGATCCCCTTCTCCACCGACGGCGGAAGAACCCACTCCAGCGAAATCCGCTCCTACCAAGCTGCTCCACTCGATCCACGCGACCCCAGATGTGCGCGAGGAGGTGCATCTAGTTGAAGAGAGGGTGCACGTGCAGATCGGGGATGGAGGACAGAAGAACGATCGCCGGTGGGTGGTCGACACCGGCGCCACCAACCACATGTCCGGCATCCGGGCCGCCTTCTCCAACCTCGACACTGGGATTGGTGGCTCGGTCAAGTTCGGCGACGGATCGCTAGTGGGGATTGAAGGTCGCGGGACTGTGACGTTCGAGTGTAAGAATGGGGAACTCCGCTCCTTCACCGATGTGTACTACATCCCCAAGCTGCGCACGAACATCATCAGTGTGGGGCAGCTGGACGAGTCGGGGTGTGAAGCCCTCGTGCGCGGCAGCATGATGCGCGTCCGCGACAAGGACGGCCAGCTCCTCGCCAAGGTTCCCCGCGCGCCCAATCAGCTCTATGTGCTCGACATCACCCTCGCACGGCCGATGTGTTGCGCAGCGCAGGGGGCAGAGGATGCCTGGAGGTGGCACACACGATTCGGGCACCTTAACTTCCCAGCACTGCAGAAGCTGGGGCGGGATGGCCTTGTCCGTGGGTTGCCAGAGCTACAATCACCTGGCGAGTTATGCGAAGGGTGCCTCATCGGGAAACAGAAGAGGACTCCGTTCCCTGAAGTAGCTCGAGAACGTGCAAAGCGGCCCCTGGAGTTGGTTCACGGAGACCTCTGTGGCCCTATCACTCCGGCGACACCAAGTGGAAAGAGGTATTTCTTGCTCCTTGTGGATGACTTCAACAGATTCATGTGGGTGGAGCTGCTCCCATCCAAGGACTGCGCACCGGCGGCAATCAAACGAATTCGAGCGGCGACAGAGTCCCAATCGGGTCACAAGTTGAGCTCCCTCCGCACTGACCGTGGGGGGGAGTTCACCTCGTCGGACTTCACAGAACATTGCGCCATCACCGGAGTTCGCCGTCAGCTCACCGCACCATATTCCCCGCAGCAAAATGGTGTGGTTGAGCGGCGGAATCAAACCATCGTGGCGGCCGCCCGCAGCATGCTCAAGGCAAAGGGGCTCCCAGGCTACTTTTGGGGGGAGGCGGTAGCAACGGCAGTCTACCTGCTTAACCGGTCCCCAACCAAAAGCGTAGAAGGTATGACTCCCTTCCAAGCCTGGCACGGGAAGAAGCCGGCAGTACACCATCTGCGCACCTTCGGCTGTATTGTCTTCGTCAAAAACACGGCGCCTCATATCAAGAAGCTCGACGCAAGAAGCACGAAGATGATCTTCGTCGGATATGAGCCAGGCTCCAAAGCCTACCGCGCCTACAACCCGGTCACAGGGCGTGTTCACATCACACGCGATGTGGTGTTCGACGAATCTACCCAGTGGGACTGGGGCCAAGATGCTGAGGACGGCGGTGGTGAAGACCAAGATCCGTTTGAAGTGGAGTTCACGGTGGTCCCGCTCACAGAACCTATCGACCACGAGCCCCTCCAAGAAACTGGTTCGTCATCATCGCCGGCTACTCCAGGAGGACCAGCTCAGGACCGGACTCCTTCCCCGACACCGATCGAGCTTACGTCTCCACCAAGTGGCGAGCCGGATCTTGATGATGAACATGATGATGCCCCACTTCGGTTTCGCAGGATTGACAACATCCTGGGGGACACCGTTGTACCTGGGCAGGCGCAGCGGGAGTTGGGAGACGAGCTACTCACTGTGAGCGCTGAGGAGCCATCTTCGTTCGCAGAAGCTGAGCAAGAGGAGTGCTGGCGCGTCGCAATGAAGGAAGAGCTGAGCTCGATTGAAGATAACGCCACCTGGGAGGTTGCTGACCTCCCTCCGGGCCACCGCGCCATCGGTTTGAAGTGGGTATTCAAGACCAAGCATGACGAGCGCGGGAACATCGTCAAACACAAGGCCCGGCTTGTCGCTAAGGGGTATGTCCAGAAACACGGCATCGACTTTGATGAAGTCTTCGCTCCGGTGGCACGCCTAGAATCGGTGAGAATGATCCTTGCAGTGGCAGCTCATGAAGACTGGAAAGTCCACCACATGGACGTAAAATCAGCATTCTTGAACGGCGAGCTCCAGGAGCTTGTATATGTCCAGCAGCCCCCTGGTTTCTCCATGGGCAGAGCCGGCCAAGTTCTGAAGCTGAAGAAGGCGCTGTACGGGTTGAGACAAGCGCCTCGGGCATGGTATGCCAAACTGGATGCTTGTCTCAGCTCACTCGGTTTCACCAGGAGTGATCACGAGCATGCTGTGTACACACGACGCACCGGAAGCAAGCCGCTGGTGGTAGGAGTCTATGTTGACGACCTCCTGATCACCGGCCCTGTAAATGGTGAGATCGCTCGCTTCAAGCAGGAGATGTTGAAGAAATTCCGAATGAGTGATTTGGGTTTACTCTCCTACTACCTGGGAATCGAGGTATGTCAAGATGATTCTGGCATCTTCCTCACTCAATCTGCATATGCCCAGAAGCTACTTGAGCAGAAAGGGATGGCAGACTGTAACCCCTGTCATGTTCCGATGGACCCCAAGCTCAAGCTGAGCAAAACGAGCACAGCTGCGCCAATTGATGCCACCGACTTTCGCAGCATTGTTAGGGGGCTGCGATACCTAGTCAACACAAGGCCGGACCTGGCGTTTGCCGTCGGCTATGTCAGTAGGTTTATGGCTGAGCCACGCGAAGATCACATGGCGGCTGTAAAACAAATTCTCAGGTATGTGGCTGGAACTCGGAGTCACGGACTGCAATACATCAAGGGGAGGCCAGTGGAGCTGAAACTATTGGGGTATAGTGACAGCGATATGGCTGGCGATCTCGACGATCGCAAGAGCACAAGCGGTGTCTTGTTCTTTCTCGCACACAGCCCCATCACCTGGATGTCGCAGAAGCAAAAGGTGGTGGCTCTGTCGTCGTGCGAAGCAGAATATATTGCGGCATCGACAGCGGCATGTCAAGCAGTCTGGCTGGCTGGTCTTCTTCAAGAAATCTTGGGAACCCAGGTGACGCCGCCAAGATTAAAAGTAGACAACAAATCTGCCATTGCCCTCACCAAAAACCCAGTTCATCACGATCGAAGTAAGCATATTCAAACTCGCTTTCATTACATTCGTGAATGTGTGGAGACTGGGAAGATCGACATCGAATTTGCAAGTTCTGCTGAGCAACTTGCTGATATGCTGACCAAGCCGTTAGCACGAGTTAGATTCCTGGAGCTACGCGAGCTGATTGGCGTCGTTAACACCAGGACTGGACATCACAAGATTTAGGGGGAGATTTGTTAGAATAAATCTTTGTTTGTTTGTTTATTTCATTTTTCCCTTTCTTCAGTCTTGTTTCTGTTAGACCCCCGCGTTTTTAGCTCTTTCTGTTTTGCCAAGTGCGGCTGAATTCATGCCCACGTTCGGCCATGATGACCACGTTCAGTATTGAATAAAAGGAGGAAGAAACAGAGAAAACGCTGCAAGTTGTACGCAGCACAAAAAAATCTCTAGTGTGTAATTGTGTTCTCTCTTGCGTTCTCTGCTCGACTGAATCGAGTTTGCAGGTTGCATCTCACAACTCGCTCGATCGGACGACGCGGCTTCCTCCGCACGAACCGGCGCCACGAACTCCACTCTTCCTACGACTCGATCAACCTAGCAATAGACTCAAACGCGCACGCCCGGACATGACCCCGTGGCGTGGTTTATTCCTAACACCCTCGTCGATGGCGAGCATGTACGCCGCCGCCGTTTTCTTGGGGAGCTCGCCGTTGGACCCCCGGTGCGCGATGTTGAACGTCCGCGACGTCTGCAGCGCTGCCGCCTTCGCACCCCCACCCACTCCTCCCCCGATCCCTGCACGCACGAAGACGTCGAATCAAACATACAAGAAGATCACGTCATGCGTGATAACAAGATCACAAGAGTAGTAGCACGTACAACGGGAGGCCATTTTCGCCGGTGTGCTAGCTCAGGCGGCGTGGCCTGACGCTACTGCCGACTTCGGGAGAGTGGGTAGATTGGATTGCGGTGATGTAAAAATTCTACTCGATACTTATCATATTTCTTACTAATTTGGTTTAGAAGTAGCTAAGCTTTCGCTAGACATTCCTAGTCATAATCATATGGGTTAATTTTTTTATCATCACCCTAATCAGTTCCACCTGAGGGAAAACTTCTCTATGGCCTCAACATTCTCCACAGCCAGACTTAGGGCTCATCGGAGAATTGCAAAAGAGTTTTCTCCTACACGGTCCCTAGCATAAAATCTCGTCCCAAATAATTAAACTAAGGAGACCAAGGGGTTTTCAAAGGATAACTACTTCATTTCCACAAAAATAGCTTACATATGATTTTCTCTTTCGGGAACCCCGACAATTAACACAAAGACCAAAAAAAATGTATCTTACACTAGAATATTACAACACTTTCTTGGATGGATATCTTACATGGGTTACTCACTCTAAGAACTAAAGAGAGAATGCTAGTGGAAGGCTCTCACTCACTCTGATGGCTTCATCTCTTGATTCTCAGATGCCTCCGGTCTTCTGATTGCTATCTCCTTTTATAGGAGCGGAAGGAGTCTTCTTTTCATTATTTAATGTGGTCTATAGCATAGGCTTCGTTGGCTGGCATGATATGTCCTCAACTAGCTTCCTTTCATCTTTCCTTTGCTTCATGATGAGTATTCTTCTACTCAAATGTGACTTCAACTAGAGTACATGCATAATTAGTGTGCATGTCCTCTCTAATTGGTATGGCGTGCATTCATTACTGGCATGCGCACTGGCTTGCATGACCTATGCATGTCGTCCTTCGCAAATAATGCATTGTCGAAGGGGCGGTGGTCGAAGGGTCGTGGTCGAAGTCAGGCCGTGGTCGAAGTCAAAGGGTCGTGGTCGAAGTCCAAGATGTGGTCGAAGGGGGTAGTGGTCGAAGTCGAAGGGCCATGGATGAAGTTGGTCCGCGGTCGAAGTCAAAGGGTTATGGTCAAAGTTGAAGGGTCGTGGTCAAAGTTGAAGGGTCGTGGTCGAAGTCAAAGGGTCGTGATCGAAGTCCAAACCGTGGTCGAAAGGGACAGTGGTCGAAGGGGGAAGTGGTCGAACTCAAAGGGCTGTGGACGAAGTCGGTCCGCAACCGAAGTCGAAGCAGTGGTCGAAGAGGGCGATGGTCGAAGGGGGAAGTGCTCGACGTCGAAGAGTCATGGTCGAAGGGAACAGTGGTCGATGTTGAAGAGCCGTGGTCGAAGGGGACGGTGGTCGAAGGGGGAAGTGTTCCACGTCGAAGGACCGTGGTCGTCGAAGGGCCGTGGTCGAAAGGAGCAGTGGTCGAAGTCAAAGATGCATAGTCGAAGTTGAAGATCTATTGTCAAAGTCGAAGCCGTGGTCGAAGAGGGAAGTGGTAGACGTCGAAGGACCGTGGTCGAAGGGGACAGTTGTTGAAGGGGGCAGTGATCGAAGTCGAAGGGGGCAGTGGTTGAAGTTGCGGTCATGGTCGTAGTCGTAGCGCCCGTGGACGTGATCGTAGCGGTCATGATCGTAGTCATAGCACCAACTCGGAGGGCACCAACTGATTCATCCATAACCTCCGCTGGCTACGAGTTCCCCTCCAGTTGGACATCCTCGTCACCTACCCCCAGTTCACCCTTGAGATTGAGCTTCCCACCCTCGACGGCAAGACCCACAAGGTCTCATACACCCCATGGATTGTAACATGCTTTTGGTCACGAGGTATGATTAACGTCTTTCGATTTACGACCACGAGCGATGGTCGTTGTGTTTCGACTTACGATCACGAGATGTGGTCGATGTCTTCTGACTTACGACCACGAGTGCTGGTCATAGTCGAAGATTTGTGGTCGAAGTCGAAGTTGTGGACGAAGTGGGCCGTGGTCGAAGGGGGAAGTGGTCGACGTCAAAGGGCCATGGTCGAAGGGGACAGTGGTTGAATGGGGCAATGGTCAAAGTTGGGGGACGTGGTCGAAGTCGACGCCGTGGTTGAATCGACGTCGTGGTCGAAGTCGGGGCCAAGCAGGTCGGGCGAGCCGAGCAGGCTGGCGCCAGTAATTGGATGACAGGGCACAAGTGCACCGGAGGCCTGCCAATGTACGACCACCAGTGATGGTCGACCGCTCCCAACCTACGATCACGTGCGATGGTCGACGGCTTCTAACTTATGACCACGAGGTGTGATCGACGACTTCCGATTTACGACCACAAGCACTGGTCGATGTGTTCCGACTTACGACCACAAGGTGTGGTTGATATCTTCTGACTTACGACTACGAGCGCTGGTCGATGTGTTCTGACTTACGACCACGAGGTGTCCTCGATGGCTTCCGACTTACGACCACGAACGATGGTCATCGACTTCCGACGTATGACCACAAGCCATTGTCGAAGGCTTCCGATTTAGGATCACGATCGATCGTCGACCGCTGCCAACTTATGACCACCAGCGATGGTCGACCACTCCCGAGCTACGATCACACACGATGGTCGACGACTTCCGACTTACGACGACAAGGTGCGCTCGAGGGCTCCCAACCTACGACCATGAGGTGTGGTCGATGTCTTCCGACTTATGATTATGAGGTGTGATCGACGGCTTCCGACTTACTTGACGGATTTAAAAACTTTTAGAGCATGTTTGTATGTATATTCTAAAATTTTTTTACCACCCGTGAGTTTTAAAACATGTAGTATGATAAATTTTAAAAATCTATAACAATGCACGGGCATTCAACTAATATATGTGTATAGGTATATGTATGTGTATATATATATATGTTTGTGCATATATATGTGTATATATGTGTGTGTATATGTGTGTGTGTATATGTGTGTGTATATATATATATATATGTATATGTATGTGTGTGTGTATATGTATATGAATGTATGTATATGTATGTATGTGTGTGTGTGTGTAGGGCGGCATTGCGAGAAACATTCTAACAGAATTGAGTTTAATTCTGTATGTTTTTTTTGTGGGAGATGATTGTCTTCTTCGAATATGTTAACACTGGAGATCTTGAGTGGAAACTAATGAACTGGCAAAATTCACCGGGAGAAGGTAGAAAGAAGCAATATTTTGGGCTCATCTTCCCGGTACAGTAAGCTCAGATGTTTGGGCCTTAAGCCCTGGCCTTTGAGCTCAATTGGGCTAGAGCCAGGCCGCAAAAGGCTTGATTTTATTTAGGCAAGGTTATCTTAGGTGGGAAGAGCCGATGTAATCATGCACGAGTTGCAGGCTGCCATTTTTTAGAGAGAGAGAGAGAGAGAGGGGGAGGGAGCTGTAGTTCACTGTTCACCGGCGCAGTAGTGCAGTGCGTATGGATATGCGTTAGGCTGTCAGGTCATCTTCGATAGTGTCATTTTAATAGTTTATTAGCTACATTATATTAAGTAAAATCCTACGTACAAGAGGAAGAGAGTACAATACGTCGTTTCTTAAAGCGTCTGTCATGCATACAAATCGAAGACACCACGAGACGAGGCATGCACGACTGTTGGAGCTTAAGCCATCTGCTCCCCACCTGGTTTGTGGGGACCATGCATGACCATGGCCAGCTCAGGGACGGTGAACAGAGGGCTCGGTGGCTATGAACGCAAGGATCACTGGAGAATCGCTCGATCTGACCAGATAGACGCAATAAGCCAGATTTGGCCCGCGACAGTGGGGGAGAGAACAACAGCCGATGGCACATGGAAGAGGGCAACGTGGAGGGTGAGGGACGTCGACGTTGGGGAAAAGGGCAGTGGAGTGGGAGAGGATCGCGGCCAGCGACGGTGGAGAGAGGACGGTGTCCGACAGATGGCGGTAGGGGGAGAGAGCGACTAGGAAGGAAACGAGGGAGGGAAAGAGTCGACGACGGGAGGAAGAGTGGCCGGTATGTGATAAAAAACATGTGGGCTTCACTTTAAGGAAAATTATAAAAAAAATTAATATTGAAGAGTGCGCAAGAGACATCATTAAGGCCTTGTTCGTTTTGGTTTGAATTTCTGGCTTCTAGTTTATTTTACACTATTTATAAATTTTTTAGTCTTTTTTATTTTTTTGTCGGTTCTTTTTTTCTCGTATTTATTTACATTATACGTGATGGGTTAACATGTGTTTTCTATTTTTAAATTTAATTATGTTAAATAAGTCTTCATCAGCTATAGTGTTTTTTTCGTCAGCTACAATATTTTTTCAGTCCGCTACAATACTTTTCAGCTATAAAGAATTTAAAAAAGTTATTTTGAAAGGCCTAAAAGTATTATGGCTACAAATGATGCAGCACAAAGCAATCAGGGGCGGAGGGAGGGGGGGCCAGCAGGGGCCATGGCCCCACCCAATGTTTGGTGCAAAAAAATACTTCTGTGCATATGGCCCAAGCCCACGTACGTAGAGACTAGTTGCAGTTGATCAACAAGTACAGGAGTTGAATTGCAGATTCAGTGAACAAGCTACAGAGCTTCTCACTTTATGTACTTCTTTGGATCCCAGGGATTCATTCAGCTCACTGAAAATTGATGATGTGTGCTCTCTAGCTTCAAAGTTCTACTCTGCTGATTTTTCAGAGCAAGAAAGAGCTACATTAAGACAACAGTTACAACATTATGAACTTGATGTACCTACAAATCCTAGATTTCAGAATTTGACAACCATTGCTGAGCTTTGTCGTCGGTTAGCTGAAACAGGGAAATCAGATGACTATTATTTGATCGACAGGTCTACATTATACAATATTTAGTTGATTACTTTGTCTTCATAGTCATGGTTATGTCAAATGTTGATAATATTTTTTTCTTGGCAGGTTGATTTGGCTTATGCTAATTCTACCTGTTTCCACAGCAACGACAGAGCGTACCTTTTCTGCAATTAAAATTGTTAAAACCAGGCTACGGAATAAGATGGAAGATGGGTTCCTAAGAGATTGCTTAATAACTTACATTGAAAAGGAGATTGCAATGGAGTTTACAACGGATGAACTTATTGATGACTTCGATGCAATTCAAACGCGCAGAGCAAAATTTAATTGAAACATGTTAGTTCCTTTAACCATTTATGCTTATCGTTATATTTTTCATCGCAAAATTGTCACAGCATGCATAATTAATGATTTAATAGAGATTTTGGTGTTTCAATATATGATCGAATCCTATATATATATATATTGAAATTTATACTATATTATATGTATTTACTTATCCGGCCTCACTATATATAATTCCTGACTCCGCCCTGAAAGCAATCGTCCGTGCCTTTAGTGATGACACCATGGACAAGCAGGGCACCAACCGACGTACTACAGCAGCAGGGAAAACGTGCAGCACTGGACCGTGCGTGGCAGCTTAGCAAGACAGCACTAGCCCAACGACGCTCGTCTGAACGATCGAGCAGACGAGCACAGGTCGCGTCGGAAAATGGCCGAAACACACGTGCAACCTTCGCGCGAGCTCAGCCGAAAAGTATCATCGCTTGTCGGGACGCGACGACGTGTCGTCCACAAATCAACTGTCCGATGCCCGTCACCTCCACCTGCCGGAATTGCGTCCGATCGCCGGATGGCCGAGCCATGCGTCCGTCTCCACCGACAGCAATCATCGAGGACCACGTCACGCATACACAATTACACGGGGGTATTGTGGTCATTATGCCTCTGATTTTACGTGAGACCACGGTTGTCCGACACGGACCGGCCTGATGGATGAACCGAAAAATTTTGGACCTAAAAGCCATGCTAAGTCAGTCACACTCATATGGCTGAAGATACAATTGACCTAAAAAAAACTGATCGACCTGGCCGATTTTTTATTTACCCAGTTGACCTAGCCGGTTTGCATGATCCGGTTTTGCCTACCCTTAAATTAAAGAACTTTTTTAAAAAAATACTCGTCTTTTAAGGGCTATTAGGATTTTAATGGTTATTTGTCATAAATTTATTAACTAGAACAATACATACGAGATTTTAGGCTGTTATAATTTCACCATGTTCTTACTTGAGTTTATCTTATCAACTTATACATAACTTTGCTTAATTGCTATGGACCTCATGGTTGTTTCCATGAGCATCATTGATTATTTATTATTCACTTTCTTTAATTTATATTGCTATTATTGTATTATATATATATATAATTTAAAATATATGTGATCCAACCGGTAACCTAATGGTCTGACCACCGGGTCAATGACCCAAGACCTTTTGCCAGGTTGATGGCCTGTCCGGGGTCTGATTACTTTGCATGAGACAAGTCGCCTGCAAAAACTGCGAAGTCTGCTTGTGCAAAAGAACTGTAAATTTTACTCGCTTGCCATGTTACAGATGCTGTGAAGTCTACTGCCTGCCCTGATGAGCTGGGACACGCATTGTTAAGCTGATAATTTTTCTCAAATTGTTCGCTCCCTTAACTCACAGTAAACAGCTCAGCCCCTGCAACTCATGGAAAGGCAGCGATCAGCTAAGGCCCTACTCTTCTTGTTTTTTTTATGGCTCTCGACTTTGGGCTTCTCAAACGAGATGGCTTCAATAAGAACTGTTTGTGTCGGCATTTCCATCTGCAGTCCAAAAGAACAAAACAAACTTAAACATAACAGCTAATCATACCAAGAAATTCAGAGGGAAAAAGAAAAGAAAACACCTCTCCTCTCCCCCCTGGGTACACTCCAGGATTACAAGAACACCGACGGCGAGGGGTTGACAACGATATGCCTGAGCGGGTTCGTGACGTCGCCGAGGCCGGCGTGCTTCACGAACTCGGCCGGCGTCAGGAAGTTGCCGTGGCAGACGCACACTATCCTCACCGCCTCCCCTTCCCTGTACTTGTACAGGAAGCCGTCGATCTTCCTGCCGTTGGGGCCGTCCACCCTGGAGGAGACCATTGGCATGTCCTCCATCATGCTCTTCCGGAGGTCGCCGGTGCTCGCCGTGCGCATCGTCAGGGACCGGAGGGTTCGCAACGGTGGTTGCTCCTTCATCGCGCCGTTCAGCGGCTTCCCGGCTGACGATGTCGTCCGGGGAAGGGATTTATTTTGATTGCTGGCGTTATCAGATGTGTTCATGCTAGATGGGCTCCTCATCTCAGCACCACTACCACCTGTGCATCAAGAGCAGAGGGGTTAACTGTCACATTTTCAGATGCCAGCATGAGAAGAAAGAATTCATAGCACAATTTATTCCTCGCAATTTTGATACATTTACCAATCACTATTTACAAACGATAGTAGGCAGGCTGACGGGGGTCATTCAAGTAAGATGACCTACACTTGCTGCAGTGCAAATGAAAGGAAGTGTGTGAAATAGGTTCGACATTAACATGTATTTCAAGATTTCAGGTATACTTGATGATTTCCAAGCAACTGTGCCAATGGCACCAGCGTCATCAAGTGAATCTATCGTACAATGATTAATCTGAACAATCATACTTCTATGCTACGTAACGACAGAAAGCTTAGAAGCAAGAATCATCCTTAAAAGGCGTCTATCTGGTCTCTACAAACAGCAGCACATCTCAATAAATTCCACAAACGACTTCAATCAAAACATGCATTAGCTAACAACAACAAGGAGAAGTGTAAAAGCAGCATCTTTGTCAATAAAGAGTTCTTCGTTTTTACTGCAAAACAATCTATTAACTACTTTCTCAAACCCTCTAAAAAAACTAATTTCTCAAACAAGTTTCCCCAATCTACTGAAAAAGAAACAGCAACAAGGGTTGTAATCAGGGGAAAACAAGAACACCTAACAAATTCATCTCAATAATTGCCATCCCTGCTCCATGTCATCAGAATTGCAATCCAAATCACAACCCAAAAGCTAAAGATCTGTGAACAATTAAAAGCCTACTTAGATCTCTCTGCCCATGCATCACCTACCTAAAGAACCCAACTAAACTTATGTACGAGCACAAACAACACGGCATGACACCACCCTACATGGGTAATCAAGAACTAAAAGTCTAAAACCAACACATATAAATGAATAATTCAACTAAAAAACCCAATAAAACAGTGGAAATTACTAACATACTGTGATAAATAGTTATAGTAGTATGGAAGATAATAGTAGCAAAAATACCTTGCTCTGGCATGCCTGAAGAGGTGCTCCCCTGCGAGGCGACGGAGCGCCGGAGCTGGAACCCGCTGGGGTACAGCGGCTCTTGGCCGTCGTCCCGGCCGCTGCCCCCGGACCTGCCGGAGTTCATGGAGTTGCGCCGCTCGAGGCGCTTGCGCTTGGCCTCGAGGCGCTTCAGGCTCTGCATCTGGCGCCGGCGCCACCGCTCCTCGTCTGTCTCAGTGGGAAGCGAGCTGGTGCGCATCAGCGGCGCCGGCGGGGGCACGCCGGCGGCGAGGTCGTCGCTGCCGGGAAGAGAGCATATGGACGCGATGGAGGAGGACCGAACCAGGCGCGGCTTCTTGGCATCCCGCGCCGGGTCGGCGCCGAAGCAGCCGCCCAGGGACAGGCCCAGGCTGAGCTCGATCTCGTCGGACTCGCCGGCCACGCACCCCGCCTTCTCCGCCCGCGCGCCTTCCTCGCCGCCGAACCCGCCCAAGAAGTCCCTCGACGCCATGGCAGAGCAGCAACAACCTCTTCTCGCCAATTCAGAGCAAGTACCTCTCCAAGAACCAAGAAATCAGCGCAAAACGAGAAACAAACGGTAGCCTTTCGACTGGCCAAGCTCCAAGAACGCCAAATTCCTCAGAAACACCTCGCCCATGCTGCGAATTCTTCGAACGACGGAGAATTCACGGGCTGCAAATGCGGAGGAAAGAACATTACAGCACCCAGAAATGAGCAAAGAAACGGCAGCCACTGCTCAGAATCGCACAGAGAAATCAAGAGGAGGTGTGCATGGACACAAGAAACCAAGCAGAATTGACCAATCAGATCTCTCCCCGTGCGTGGCGTGGGATTGTCGAGAGAGAGGTGGGGAGTGGAGAGGAGGGAAGAGCCGAAGAGGAGACGAGGCCTTGGTGTCTCTAATCTCTTTGTTCCTCCATTTAGCCTAAAAAATGGGAATGGGACTACGAGCGCATGGAGGGTGGCCACGTGTCGGACAACGAGGACACGTATCGGATCCCGACGAGACGAGCCGAGCCGAGCCGAACTTGGAGGGTGGGGAGAGGGCGCGGCTCGGCTCGGTTGGACTGTAACGGGGACTTCAAAAAACTGTGGCGTGTCGCCGGCGCGTAGCGGCGTAGGGGAGTTTGCGCTGACACGTTTCTGGATTATTCTGTGCAACCGGCTTTAATTTGGTGGGAGGTAGGAATCGGAAAGATGAACCGAAGCACAACTATTTCTATAGCATCGTTTATAACAATTAGAACGACTGTGTTCTCGGGTCATAAAAGTTTGCGTAGTTTTGTTATAGAAATACGTTTCATGTAAAATTATTTTTATTTACATTTTATTATTTTTTACTACAGTCTTTTATAAGTAGTTACGCATAAATACAGGCATTATACCGTGCTCTTATTTCACATCAATTTTTTTAAGGTAAATGGCTTCAATGGGCCTAATACTCTGGCATTAACAAGATACTACAGAAGTTTAGTACAATTTTCACAAATCATTTATTAATGGGACACTATAGAAGTTTAGTACAATTTTCACTAATTATTTGAGGACCCTAAAGAAAGGAAATTACATTGAAGTCCCTCTGTTGTTTTTGCCCTCAGGGAAGATGATGACGCCGGTTTCTTTTTACAGAAAATAGCACGGAAGGCCTCTTGATTCTCTTATGCTTGAGACCACTGAAGGGAGGCATTGGCTTGAAGCCTGTCGTGCAACCATTAGCGGTTTAAGGAAGAGGGTGTTGTCTCTTACATTGATGGGTGATGAAGAATTGACCACCACCAACCTTTAGCCTGTGCCATAGAGGTTGTTGTTGATCGAGATTGGAAGAAACCCTATTAACGGCAAGGTGCCGTCACAAAAGAAATTGGCCACGGAAGGAGGAAGAAAAAGGATAAAACACATCTCGCAAAGTGGGGAACAATTGCTCTTTTCTATCCAGATCCAAATGGAGTAAGTATGGAAACACGGAATCACCGGAGGGGAATCTTACCTTGCTACAATCAGTGACGACTGAGATCGATTACAAGGCCCAACGGCGGACCACAATGGTGAAATCCAGAGCTCAAATCGGTGATTTACAACAGTTTCCACATGGGGTAAGTCCACAATGGGAGAAATCATGCATGCTATTTACACCAAATATATATAGCTATTTACACCACAATGGGAGCATCTGCAATGGTTATAGCTAGTAACTAACTATAAGGCTTCCACATCATCTATATAGTACACACTAAAGTTAGCATTCTAAAGAACTATCTATAAGGATAGCTATTTGATGCTTACATGCACACACAGAATTTATGGAGGCTGCCTCGTTTGGCGCTATAGACTATCTCTAGAGCTGTAGAGAGCTGCGTTCTCTTTCTTCATTTAATATCTTCCACGTAGGACAGTTGATGACATGGACTCTCTTGTAGAGAGCTGCTATAGACCCATTGCAGATTGCCCATTGCCCTTGTCTTTGTTGGCGGCGAGCCAAAGAGGAAGGAAAGGGGCTAGATAAGGGAGAATGACTACAAGGCGGAGGTTTCGAGAGGTTTCCCACTGCCACATGGCTTGGTTTCCACAACATTTAAGATAGCATAGTTTAGTTGTCTTGATCACGCTATTTATCTTTAAATAATGGTTTTCTTATTCCATGTGCATGATCAAATTAATACACCGTATCTTGTGGGGAATTCACTAGTGAAACATAGTTAACTGGTGAATGCTCACTTATCCCAATCGCCTGATGGGAAACAAATCTTCCTAACATGCAAGTATAATAAAATATATATATACATCTAGCGCGAACTCGACCATATCTATTTGCAAAGCGTTCGTCTGTTCAAACTTTTTTGTATACATCGTTGAATAAGGAATATGCCACATTCAAAGGAGCATATGTTACATAATAGGTAACATCGTGAATAACCAGAGTGTTGAAATTTGAGTTTGTTGTTTTCTTTAAAAACGTTCATGTTAGGAAGACTTGTGGGCGTTTTTGTGGTGATGTACCAGCCACGTTCATGTTAATAGGTAACATCGTGAATAACCAGAGTGTTGAATATACCGTACACAATGTTTAAAATATCCTCAGACATGCACAAAAAGCGTGGAGTATTTCCTATCGGAACTACTAGCCACGTAGGCGTGGCGCCACGCCACGCCAGCCACCGTGTGGACCGAAGCAAAAGAGACGGCGATTCGTAGGGAGTTTCATAAAAAAAATCGAGGACCCGTGCGTAATTTCGGAAAAATAAAAGGATTTTTTTGAAAAAAACCGAGGACCTGCAAGGACCTGTACGTAAGTAAATAAGGACCTATACGTAATTTTGGAAACCCGCGGGGCGCCATCCAAAATTTTTTTAAAAAAAACTGGGCGCAGGGACCTTTTCGCGAGAAAAAAGGACCTTTACGTAATTTCGAAAAAACAGGAGGAGCGTGGGGGGAGACGTGGCCGAGCGGGGGAGCCGGAACCCCCGGTTTAATTCGGTTACGATAACCATCAGCATGGATAATGTACGTGCAGTAAAAATTTAACGGTAACCACGTTCAAAGCTACCAAGCCGAGCCAGACCCAAAAGAAGGCTCGGCTCGGCTCGGCTGGCCCACACCCACAGGAGCAGGGGCAGCAACTGGCACCCAAGAAAACAGCTGCAACTGGCCGCGCCGAGGGGCCCACGTCGCAGCCACACGTCGCCCCCGGCATCCGCTTTAACGCCGCAGGCGGGGGTACGTGTGCGTAGGCCGCCGCATCGCGCGCCACGTGTGTCGACGGGCACGGCACGCGGGCCCCACGACAGCGCACCGCCCCCGAGGCCAACTTGTCCGTCGCCGCTCCGGGCCCACCCGCTGACTTTGTAGTCCATGACATCTGGTCCCTAGTTTTAACGGGCCCGCACGTCGGTGGCTGGTACGGTACAGGCGTGTGGGCGTTTTTGTGGTGATGTAAGCGGGGGCGTGGGGGTTGTCGCGGCGCCTGCAGTGGGAGGACCCGTCACCCGGGCGGCCGACGGCGACGTGATGGCGTTTTGATCCACGTGTCGTGCGGCGGCGGGCATGGGGCGAGCGGGCGGCCGCGATGGAGCCTGTCTGTCACCGCGGTGGGGCCCGCATACAAGTGGTCCCCCGGCGGTGGGAGGCGTGGATCCTCTGCGGATATGGTGAGAAATCCTATGTGCCGTGCGCGGCATACACAACACCTGCCGCCCACCCGCTCGTAACATAGCGTGGAACAAGAAACCAAAATCGTGAAATATTAGGACATTCTTCCATAAAATGTATGGAACAACATCAATAAACTATTAAACATATAGAATATTTCCGTGGTGATCATTTGTGCTTTTTTGGTGGCTTATGACTGAAAAGCACTGTAGCTGGCTGAAAAAACACTGTAGCTGATAGACTTATTTAGCATAATTAAATTTTAAAAAAATTAAAAAATATGTTATCCCATTACGTATAATACAAACACATACGAGAAAAAAAGAATCGGCAAAAACTCAACAAAAAGTCAAAAGTTCAGAAAAGACGAATTTTATAAATAGTGAAAAATAAGTCGGAAACCAGAAACTGAAGTCCAAATGATCACGGCCTTCATTTTAACCATTGAAACACTCAACACCTATTTAGTTTATTCTCTATACCCAGTTCAAAATATACGTGTTGGAGCATCCTCCATGAATTACCGAAACATTACGAAGTAATATGCGAAATAATTTTTTTATCTATTGGAACATATATTATATAATATTATTACTAAGTCTAAAATATACAAGTGGGATCTAGTTTCAAAATCTCATAATAAGAAACACGGTGGTTCAAATGGATCGTAAATTGGACATTAAGTTTAAAAGATATGATCATTTAAAATTTTCAATTGCAAAAAAAGCTACCTCAATTCACACACACGTGAGTAGGGCTGTAAACGGGCCGAGCTCGAGCGAGCCCAGCCTGTCAGGCTCGAGCTCGATAGAAGCTCGAGCCGAGCTCGAACGAGCCCAAGATTTCTGTCAAGCTTTGAGCTGGGCTCGAGCTCGGCTCGACAAAGCTCGTTAACAAGGCAGCAGTCTACTACCACAACATATACACAACATACCACAACATATACAGTCTGTCTAGCAATCACAGCAGAAAGCAGAAAGACAACTACATCTGATTGTTCTTTCTAGCAATGTGAACGGAGACAAGAATCAAACCTTGCAGAGGAGGAACACAGGCACGGCGTCGGCGGATCTGGGTGGAGGCGGTCGGCCGGTGGGAGGAGAGGAGGGGCGGAGGCGGCCGGCACCGGGGGGGACGACGAGGGGCGGCGAGCGGCGGATCTGGGCGGAGGCGGTCGGCGGACGGCGGGTGGGAGGAGAGGAGGGCCGGAGGCGGCCGGCACCGGGGGGAGGAGAGGAGGGGCGGAGGCGGCCGGCACCGGGGGGGGGGGGGGGGGGGGACGACGAGGGGCGGCGAGCGGCGGATCTGGGCGGAGGCGGTCGGCGGACGGCGGGTGGGAGGAGAGGAGGGGCGGAGGTGGCCGGCACCGGGGGGAGGAGAGGAGGGGCGGAGGCGGCCGGCGCCGGGGGGGACGAGGATGGGCGGCAAGCGGCGGATCTGGGCGGAGGCGGCCGGTGGGTGGGAGCCTGGGAGGAGAGGAGGGGCGGAGGCCGGCGTCGGGGGGGGGGAGACGAGGAAGGGCTGCGAGCGGCGGATTTGGGCGGAGGCGGTCGGCGGACGGCGGGTGGGAGGAGAGGAGGGGCGGAGGCGGGGTGGGGTGGGGTGGGGGGAATCGGGGCGGGGAGCGCCTAAGCGGGGGCCGGGGGCGGTGCGGAATGCGAACAGGGAGCCAGGGAGGCCGGGGGTGCGGTGCGGACGTGCGGTGACTGAGTCTTGAGTCTCTTGACGCGGGGTCGCTCGAACTTACACGAACTATTCGAGTTCGATTCGTTCAGACTCGTGAGCTTTATCCGAAGCTCGAATTCGGCTCATTTACAGCTCGAACCGAGCTCGAATCGATCCTACAACGAGCCAAGCTCAAATAGCTCGCGAGCCCCGAGCTTTTTTTACAGCCCTACACGTGAGTGGATGGGCTGAACAGCTTCGCGTAGTATGGGTTGCAGGTGGGCAACACGTGGCTTCTTGCTGTGCGAGTGGCGTATAAGTGCCCTCGGATATGGTCTACTTGGGGAGTTGAAGGGTGGTTGTGACTGATGATTTTTTGCCATAGTGTAAGCGTTTGTACAGATGAATCGGATGTCGATAAGTTACTTTGAAAAGACTGTTCTAACAAGTCGTTTTGAAAAGATAATAAAAATCATTTTGTTTATTTACTTAAAAGAATCTATAAATTATAAGTTATAAACCGGAAAGAAAAAGCTGAAGCCTTGAAGGGGTGTTAGATGGGCGACACACCGTCGATGTCTGAGCCTCCAAATGTGTATTTACCTATGTTTGTAAGGATATCTGTATGTTCAAACTCTTATGCATGTTATTAAGTTGCACTTTTAATTGATATAAAATTTAACAAAATGAGCTCAACGGGATCCACAAGCTGTCTATTGTATTCTCAAGATGTTTTAATTTCATTTTGTTAACTAGATATAAATTTGATATACATGTGATGAAAGGATTTCAAATACTAACACTTTTTTTTATAAAGATGAAAATCCACGACTAACGAGTTTGTCTTATCAATTTTCAACTTCAAAACATATTATTGTAAAGTTAACGTTTCATATCGCGACACAAATACTGTCGATCCTTTAAAATTGCCCATAGCTTTGCTACTTGTGATCCGATCAGTTCTCAAAATTCTAGGTCCTGTTCTACCTACACAAGTTGGGTGCCCTGACTGGCCTCTACGAGCGTACCCTTTTGTTCTAGTTCTATTGCGCGCAATAAGGCCGTGTTTATATTGAGGGACTAGAAGGTAGTCATAGGGGTGGCAATTTTCTCTATGGAGGCCAGGGGCCTCACGGAGAATTTCTCTATCAAGAGCGGAAGTGAGCCCGATCTCCCCCACGGGGCAATAGGGATAGACCCTGTTACACTAGTGGAGTGGGAATGAGGCTCGCCCTTCCCCGCGGGATCTCATAGGACTGGTAAAAATAAAAAATAATATATTATAGTTTTAATTACGAGAGATTGTACCCTTTTCTTGTATATATTGGACCAAAACATGAATCTATATATTAGAATATATATTTTAAAGCCATATTTTAAAAAAAATATGCTTAAATAATTATAAATTAATAAAAATATATTATTATTTTTAAAAAAATAACTGAGCCTGTTTTTAATCCCCGTAGGAGTTGGGTCCTCACAGGGACAAGAGCAAGCTTCTCCTATAAGCATAATGGGATCGTGCGTGGGGTTGGGCTAGTAGGGATCGAGGTAGGGTCGCTAGGGCCCCAGTCCCATTGCCACCCCTAGATAGCCAAGATGTCTATGAACCTAGATCGACATAATTGACAGAAGTCTTTTAGAGTATAGATACAACAAAGTCCTTTAGAGTGTATATATATACCCCGCTCCGCCATTGCCACCCCTAGATAGCCAAGATCACTACTACAGAAATCCACATTACAGACGGTTCAGAAACGTCATCACAGACGGTTTTCTGAATCGTCTGAAATTATGGGTCAGTGGTAATCCAAGTTATCACAGACGGTTTTCGAACCGTCTGTGATTATGCGATATCACAGACGGTTTTTTATTAAAAACCGTCTGTGATTATCCGATATCACAGACGGTTTTTTAATAAAAAAAACCGTCTGTGATATCGGATAATCACAAACGGTTTTTAATAAAAAACCGTCTGTGATATCGCATAATCACAGACGGTTTTTTATTAAAAACCGTCTGTGATACCGCATAATCACAGACGGTTTTTAATAAAAAACCGTCTGTGATACTCCTCCACCCCAGCAGAATCTATTTCTGTTTATAGCTAGCCTCAGGAAATGCTAACCATGCCCTCTGAAACAAGCAGATAATCACAGACAAAAAACATACAATTCACACATCTCATTTCCTTTCAGATACATTTCACAGACATAAAACATCACATTGACATCGCACTTCATTTCACAAACATAAAGCATGCATCCATTTCGCAAATCGATTAATTGAATTGAAATGAAATGTCCATTAACACATCTCATTTACAAAAGATGTGCACTGCATTTGCACTTAGTGATAAGATCAATAAGAAATCATGGTGCGCAGTAGAACCGTCCTCCTGGCGTTATGACTTGAGTCAGCAAAAAGTACGCCAACTCTCCTCGAATCCCTCCAAGAACAGTCTGTTTCAATGCAGTTGACGGGATGGACGCAACATGTCGATAGGAATATCAATGTGCGTATATATGTAACGTGTTAAGTATGAAGTAATTATGAGAAGAGTGACAAACCTTGCGATTGGTGAGCCTCGAGGAATCGAGGAGTAGTTCCATATGTTGGCAAACGTAGTATCCACATGTGTTGCCCGGCTCCTGCTGGTGACACTGCAAAAAATGGAATGTGTTAGTTCAAGAGGCATTAGTACCAACTGTTGCATAGGATTAATTAATGTGAAATAGCGAATACCTTAAAATCTCGAACATGTGTCAGCAAGCCTTTGGCCCCGCGCTTCGAGTCACCTCCCTTTTCAATGTAGGTGGCAAACGCCCTACGTAATTCGAAAAAGTTAACCTTAATCATTCGGAAGGAAAAAAAGTACAATGTAGATATGTATGGGGAATATGTGCTTACCTATCGATTACTTGGCTGAGAACTGTGAAGTCCATTTTATTCTTACTTAGGGAATCAAGGTAAAATACCTTGTTTCATTTTGGTACAATTACTACTAAAATCCAATGAAAGTTTTGAAGGAAGGGCATAAGTACATAATCCTTCTTGACGCAACCCAGCAGTCCTGCTGCAATGTACCTCTCGACGAGGGGTGTATCCTGGTCAATGGTTTGCTTGGCGACCAATTGTGGGTCGAAGAAACCAACTGATAAGTTGGATGATCTAGCTTTAATCAGCATGTGTCTATATATATACACACGAAAGCAAAAAATTAGATATGGCATTTATCGGTATGACATTAACGGAGACTGTGATTGTACACACTTACAGCGTCCAGCATCGAAGGATTGAGACGTCAAGAGCGTTGAACGTGAACAGATCGAATAAATCCTCAAAGGCGACCACGAACATACACTCTTGAAGATTGTGGTGTAAATCATCCGACGTGAATTTGACAGTGATACTTGAGGTCCGTTCTCCCTCTAGCTTATTGGACTGCTGCATATACCACATGTGCAATTGCGTGCAACTATATGGTAGCTTTTCGAGGTATTTTTCCTCGAGCAACGGCTGACCAAGCACGAATTTGCGGGCCAAAGGTAGGTACGAAATATCATCATTGGTCTTCTTTGCTTTGCCCTTGCTGCTTCGGCTATAGGCCGACTTAACGGCAGTCGGCAACAGCGGTGCAAGTTGCTCTTGCGAGAATAGGACCCGTGGAGATAGCACCGGTGCAGTATCCGGTGGTGGAACCGACTGGTCTTGTAATGGAGATGGACCTTCCCCGATGTCATTGTAGATGACCTTGCTCTAAGCCAATTTCGAGCGCGGTCATCCGGGATATTGGAAAACGGCGGGGCGATGTCCTCTGCAGCTGCCAGCTCATCCTCCAACCCCCATTGCGGGATTTTACCCGCATACCCAGCTGTGCCAAGTCTGTGGGGGTGCGTGTTTTTTGCCTGGAGGGCCTTGTGCGCCAAACTTGTACTTTTGAACTCTTCGGTCGTTTTCATCGCCTTGAACTCTTCCCATTGTGGTTCCAGGAATGGGTATGTAGTGAAAGGCGTTTCGTCCGTCTCCACGTATTTCTTGACAAGCGTGCTCTTGAAGTTCTTCCATGCTTTGCACGCCGCTTGGTAGGTTTGTCGTTCCACAGCGTGTAAGTGTTCTTCTGGAAACTCGAACGATGCCAAAATTTCGGTCCACAGCTCACGTTTCCGACTGTCAGGCACGTTCTTCCACGAATTGTATGTGATCTCAATTCGTTGTCGTGCAACTATTCCGACCATGGTTCGGAATGCGTTTACCGCTTGCTTAGGAAGGATAGGGACCCCAGCTGCGTTTACCGCTGTGATGGTCTGTCGGCTCTGAGGCTTCTTTGATATCCCTCTTCCTTGGCGTCTTGATGTTGGAGCGGACGCCTCCGGCGATGATGCTGAAGAATGCGCGGGTGACATGTTGCTCATTTTGTGGGTCTATTAAGATAAGATGAGAATGTGATCATATTGAATTGGAAGAGAGGAGTAGAGGGGAGGGGGAGAAGGGAGGGGGTGATATGGACATAGAGAGGGGGTGATGTGCCTATCTTAGCACCTACTTTAGTTGCTAATACTATAAACCAAATAATAGAATCAATAACAGTCTCAACATGAATATGTGCTCTCAAATTGTAGGGTTGCACAAGATTAATCTTGGCCGTCCCGCTACTAAATCATATACTCTTCCTTGATTGGTTATGCCAAATAATGAATTCAGTCTTTTGAGCTCTAGATACAAACTCTACAATCTCAAGATCAAGATATATTCAGCATGCATATATTCAGACAGGAATATATGGAAGATTGTATATAACAGATAACAGCTATTAGAGCTCAAAGACCGAATGAACCAATCTATTAGAGCTCAATTTAATAACATGCCATAACTGTAAATCCCACAGGCAATCTCAGTATATGGAAGATTGTATATAACAGCTATTAGAGCTCAAAGACCGAATGAACCAATCTCAGTATATGAATTTATCATCATCGAGCAACTGTAAATCCCACAGGCAATCTCAGTATATGGAAGATTGTATATAACAGCTATTAGAGCTCAAAGACCGAATGAACCAATCTCAGTATATGAATTTATCATCATCGAGCAACTGTAAATCCCACAGGCAATCTCAGTATATGGAAGATTGTATATAACAGCTATTAGAGCTCAAAGACCGAATGAACCAATCTCAGTATATGAATTTATCATCATCAAGCAACTGTAAATCCCACAGGCATCAGTATGAAGTATCAACCCTAACAGTAAGCATGAAGCTCGGGGAGGGATTTGATGACCTTAGGGTTTTGGTGACGGAGGAGGAGGCGGCGACGACGGAGGAGGAGGCGGCGGCGACGCAGGAGGAGGAGGCCCCGGGCTCGGGGAGGCGGCGGCGACGACGGGCTCGGGGAGGCGGCGGCGACGCAGGAGGAGGAGGCCCCGGGGACGGAGACGGAGAAGGAGGAGGAGGCGGCGGCGACGACGGGCTCGAGTGAGGCGGCCGGGGAGGGCTCGAGTGAGGCGGCCGGCGAGGGCTCGAGGGAGGCGGCGGCGAGGGCTCGGGGGAGGCAGACTGGGATTTAGATATTAGAATAACTGCATAATACACGGAAAACCCTAGACACGGGTATATATAGCGGATTATTACAGACGGTTCTAAACTTAGAACCGTCTGGGATATGAATATCACAGACGGTTCTAAACTTAGAACCGTCTGTAATAAGCATACTATCTCAGATGGTTCTACGTTTAGAACCGTCTGAGATAGTAGGCTTATCACAGACGGTTCTAAACTTCGAACCGTCTGTGATATTCATATCCCAGACGGTTCTAAGTTTAGAACCGTCTGTGATAAGACTGTGCCCAACTGTAGTCATTCATGATCAACAGCCAACCATCTGCATTCATGATCAACTACCTACCAGCTGCATTCATTTACACATTTTATCAGTCTGCATTCATTTTTGTCACACATTTTCACATACACATCTGAAAATTGACTACATCACACATTTTCACATATACATCTCAAAATTGACTACATCACACATTTTCACATATACATATGAAAATTGACTACATCACACATTTTCACATATACATCTCAAAATTGACTACATCACACATTTTCACATATACATCTCAAAATTGACTACATCACACATTTTCACATATACATCTCAAAATTGACTACATCACACATTTTCACACATACATCTCAAAATTGACTACATCACACATTTTCACATATACATCTCAAAATTTTCACATATTTCCTTTAAAAATTAGCCCTTCATCATGATCAATGCGTACGTAACTAGTTTCGTCACGTTGTTGATCGTCGACCCTTATGCCATTTCCAAAAGGAGGTAACTCGTCAAATTGATTGTATTCCTCCTCGTCCACTACATTCTCCACTCCAATAATTCTCCTTTTTCCATGAAGAACTACATGGCGTTTCTTATTTGCCGGGTCGGTTACATAGAAAACTTGAAAAACTTGATTGGCGAGTACGAATGGTTCGTCTTTGTACCCGACACGTTGGAGGTCCACGGTCGTGACACCATACTTGTCAACCTTCACCTGTGAGAGATGCACCCAACGGCAGCGAAATAAAAGGATTTTGAAAACCACATAGTCGAGCTCCCAAATCTCTTCTATGAAGCCATAGTACGAGTTTCTCGACCCATCGGTACTGAATGCATCTATGCGGACACCGCTGTTCTGGTTAGTGCTCTTGACACCCTGAGACTGCGTATAGAATGTGTACCCATTTATGTCATATCCTTGCCATGTCACAACTGTAAATGTCGGCCCTTTTGCCAACCATGTCAGCGTCTCACTCGGCGAGCTCCTAGCGATTTGCTCCTTCAACCATTGGTTGAACCAACGGTTGTGTTGCCTCATGATCCAAACATCCGGCCGCTCCGGATTTTGTTGCCGAAGCACATCCTTGTGCTGGTCCACATAAGGGGCCACTTCAGTCATGTGTTGCAACACCGTGAAATGGGCTTGAGTATACGTGTCCATATCTGGAGTGATTGCTTTCCTTCCGATAGTTCCGAGACCCTTCAGTCTCCCCTCATGACGAGATTGAGGGACACATATCGGTTGAATCTGAGCCATATAATCGACACAAAACTCAATGACCTCTTCGCTTGCATAACCTTCGACGATGCTGCCCTCCGGCCGAGAACGATTCCGTACGTAGGACTTGAGAATTCCCATGAACCTCTCAAATGGGTACATGCTACGTAGGAATACGGGCCCGCACATTTTTATCTCCCACACAACGTGAACAATGAGATGGACCATGATATCGAAAAACGAAGGAGGGAAATACATTTCAAGGTGACATAGAGTCATCACCACCTCGTCCTGCAGAGCATCTAGTCCTTCGGGATCGATGACCTTCTGAGCAATTGTGTTAAAGAAATAACATAGCCTCATGATTGTCTCTCGGACTTTGATCGGCAAAATATTTCTAATTGCAATAGGGAGCATCTGTGTCATCAGCACAAGACAATCATGAGACTTCATGCCATTTAACTTCAAATCTTGCATCAAAACAAGTTTCTTCACGTTGCCGGAGTAACCAGACGGAACTTTGACACCATGCAAGCACTGGCACAGTTCTGTTTTCTCAGCCTTGGACAGAGTGTAACACGCAAGGGGAAGGTACGTTCGTCCATTATCAGTGTGTGTCGGTGCTAACTCAGGCCTGATGTCCATGTCAGCCAAGTCAAGCCGTGCGTTGACGCCGTCCTTTGTTTTATCACGGATGTTCAGTAAGAGACCAATCAAGCTGTCACACACATTCTTTTCTACGTGCATGACGTCGATGCAGTGCCGAACATCTAGGTACTCCCAATAAGGTAAGTCCCAAAATATTGATCTCTTCTTCCAGGTGTTCTTCTCGTGAGCCCTCAATTTACGTCCCTTTCCGAGGACAACATCTAAATCCTTAACCATATCATAAACCTCGTGTCCCCTTAAATGCCTTGGAGCTGAACCGTCTTCCTTCTCTCCGTCAAATTGTTGCTTCATCTTGCGGTATGGGTGAGCCCTCCGAAGGAACCGGCGGTGACGCATGTAGACGGTTTTGCGTGAGTGTCTCAGCCACACACTCTCGGTACCATCTAAACAGTGAGTACAAGCTTTGGCACCTTTTGTACTATGGCCTGATAGGTTACCAAGGGCAGGATAATCATTTATGGTGCAGAACAATAAGGAGCGCAGAGTGAAGTTCTCTCGTTTGTATGCATCCCATACCTGTACCCCTTCGTTCCACAGTACTTTTAGATCTTCCACCAACGGTGCTAGGAACACATCGATATCATTCCCAGGTTGTTTTGGCCCTTGAATAAGTATCGACAGCAAAATGTACTTTCGCTTCATACACAACCAAGGAGGAAAGTTATAGATGCAGAGAGTCACAGGCCATGTGCTGTGTCGGCTGCTCATGCTACTGAAAGGATTCATTCCATCTGTACTCAGTCCAAACCTTATATTCCTTGGTTCTGCACCGAACTCTGCAAAACTCCTATCGATGTTTCTCCACTGCGCGGAATCAGCAAGGTGTCTTATCATTCCATCCTTCTTGCGCTCCTCCGAGTGCCAACGCAGCAGTTTTGCCTCCTTTGGATTTGCAAAAAACATTTTCAAACGGGGAATTATAGGAAAATACCATGCCACCTTAGCAGGAGGTCCTTTCTTCGCCTCTGTTCCCTCGCCATCATCTGATTGATTGTTACGTTTGTATCGGGATGCGTTGCACACCGGACATACATGCATGTTTGCATACTCTTTACGGTAGAGGATACAGTCGTTCGGGCATGCATGTATTCTTTCTACTTCCATTCCCAACGGACAAAGAACCTTCTTGGCTTTATACGTGGTTTTAGGCAACTCATTTCCCTCCGGAAGCATGTCCGCTAAAAGACCTAGCAGCGCCGTGAAACTCTTGTCGGACCAACCGTTGCTTGCCTTCAATTTCAACAGTTCAAGCACGGCCGACAACCTCGTGTACTTGCAGCTCGTGTACAAAGGTTTCTCTGAGTCCTCCATCAAGCCACGGAATTTAACATACTCTCTCTCATCATAGTTCTCTTCTACATCGCGAAGCATCTGATTCAGATTATCATCGTGCAACCTATCCGAATCCGAGCCACAATCGACATCAACCGGCGGCATGTCATTCACTTCACCGGCGATGTCATCCGGGGGCATATCATTCACTTCGCCGGCGATGTCATCCGGGGGCATATCATTCACTTCACCGACGATGTCATCCGGCGGCATATGATCATTCACTTCGCCATGACTGGTCCAACACGTATAATCTTTTTTGAAACCCCTCCGAATCAAGTGCGCTACAATTTGCCCTCGGTTCTTAAACATCTTCAAATTCTCGCAGTCAGTGCATGGACAGCACATATATTCCACCGCCTTATTCAACATATCCTCCTCGGCGGCTCTTATAAAAGCAGAAACGCCATTAATGTACTCTTCACTCACACGGCTCGCGGCATACATCCAGCTTCGGTCCTACGTTACGTACATATATAACAACTTAGTATTAAAATCTAGATTAACTAATTATAACTACATATATACGGGCCACATTTATTATATTGAGACTTAATTTGCTAGCTCAATTAATATTACAAACACAACAGCTATTATATAACCAACAATTTTACAAATTAACCATCTTCAATAACCACTAATGGATTACTTAGACCTAAATTGTAATGCAATTAAAGAAAAAATAAATTACATTACTAACCATATCTAGAGCAACCAGGAAAGACTGAATATTCAAAGCTCAATCTCTGCCTCTTCCCACCAAATTAACTGGCCTGAAATCGCCTAGCTTCCTCCCGAGTGAAAAAGTGTGCAGCAGTGGATAGATCTGGATCGAAATGAAGACAGATGCGGTCTGAGCAGCGCAATAAATGCCTTAGCCATTATCACAGACGGTTTTTAACTAAAAACCGTCTGTGAATTATCACAGACGGTTTTTTATTAAAAACCGTCTGTGATAATTAGCTTATCACAGACGGTTTTATATTAAAAACCGTCTGTGATAATATGGGATTATCACAGACGGTTTTTAATACAGACCGTCTGTGATACTTCGGTAATAACCGCCTGTGATAATCCATTTTCCCGCCACAAATACCACAGACGGCCTCCTAATTACAACCGTCTGTAATAGTGTTCATCAGAGACGGTTTCACAAAACCGTCTGTGATGAGGCGTCTACTATGAGGCTTTCTGTAGTAGTGGATGTTTATGAACCCTAGAACGACATAATTGACCAAAGTCTTTTAGAGTATGCATATAACAAAGTCCTTTAGAGTGTGTGTGTGTAATAGTTACTGCCGAATCAACACTCACGCACTAGGCCCTGCTGCTTGGCTTCCTAGTGCGTGAGTGTTGATTCGACAGTAACTATTATATGTGAAGTTATCATCAGACAAACATGAAGTTATTGTCGCTAGTTAGGCCAAATATCAGTTATTATTCCAACTAGATATGGTCTATTACACGTGGAGTTATTGTCACCAGTTGGGCCAAAAGTTATCACTCATGTAATAGAAAGTTATGGCCTATTACACGTGAAGTTATTATCAGTTACTTGTGACTGGTATAAAAATATGAATTTTGCAGCATCAAAACATATTCAACATGGATCTTTTCTATTAAGCTCGTGATTTCAAACATAATGGCGCAAACGGATCGCAGATCGGACTTTCCATGAAAGAGTTATTATATTTTTTAGCTTGTAAATAAGATAAAAACCCCACGTCAACTGTATTACTGCATGCATGTTTATCTCTCATGGTGCGCGAGAGAGCTGGCAATAACTTCATGCATTACAAGTGATAACTTTATGTGCATATGATAGTAACTTTACCATGGGATGATAACTTTACATGTGGATGATAATTTTATTCCATATGGAGATAACTTCATGTGTAACCAAAAGCAACTTTCAAAAATAGGGTGGGTTGATAGGGCTTCACCATAGGGATAATAACTTCATTCCATATAGATGATAACTTCATGCGTAATCGAAAGAAACTTCATGCATTACATATGATAACTTGATGCACATTTGATAGTAAATTTACCATAATTAACAAACACTAGTAACTGAGCATGGGGTGGAATGGTGGAGCGGTTGGCTAGTTGGGTCAGTTAGGAGGCATGCGCTTATTTTACACGTGTGCGCTGGTTAGCAATTATATGTGTGTGTGTGTGTGTGTTTGGGCACACTAATTAGCGTGTGCGCGCACGCTATGTGTGGGTCGTAGGGTGTGCACGTGACCTGGCTTGCTGTAGCGGTCGTGCTTAACTAGGATCGGCAGTGACTATTACCGGTGGAGTTATCACGCACATTGAAATTACTGTAATTCCAAGACATTTGATCACCGACATAACGTTACGATCTTACACGCATGTAGTTTCGTTGTGATCCATCCAGAATTTCATGACTTAATTTTGAGATTTCGTATCGTGGGTTGATTAATGCGCATTTCTTTCGGTCAAAACTACTGATTACGTATCATCAGCAGTAACTTTAGTACTCAAACACAAGAGTACTCGATACATGTATGTGGATGATAACTTCATTACTTGCAGAATGATAACTTTATTACATATAAACGATAACTTCATAAGTTACTGAAAGTAATTTTGATCACGGCTGCTCGACCATGGCTGCTACTCGACTAATGAGTACATCTGCTACTGTAGCTTCTGATTACTGACCGATTTATTGTACCTCTGATTACCGACCGGTTACTGTACCTTACAACTACAGACCTTTTACTGTAGCTCCATCTACTGACTGGTTACTGTACTCGAACACAATAGTACTTGACACACTGTGCGGATGATAACTTACCATATAAATGATAACTTCATGAGTTACCGAAAATAACTTTGACTACAACTGCTCGACCACAACACTCCAACCATGCTTACTCGACCACGGCACTTCGATCATAGTTGCTACTGTAGCTACAACTACTGATTGGTTACTGTACTCGACACACTGTGCGGATGATAACTTACCATATAGATAATAACTTCATTACTTATAGATGATAACTTCATGAGTTACTGGCAGTAACTTTGACCATGGTTGCTGGACCACGGCTACTCAACCACGGCGCTACGACCACGGCAGCTCGACTACGATATTTCAACCATGACGCGGAAGAGAGAGGCATGGAATGACTGGGAGAGATCAAATCGGGGGATGGCAAAGAGAGAGATTCCTGGGTGGGCTTAAAACCCACTCGGTTTCCATACCCCACTAAATCCCGAAAAAAGAGGCACATGGGACTGCTTGGGACACGAGGGTGCGGGTTTAACACACATGATAACTGTAAGTAACTTCATAAATTGTAAATGATAACTTCATGCGTGTGGTCGATCTTATTCTACGCGTAGTATGTGTGTGTGTATGAAAAATATTATACCACCTAAATAAACGTGAAATACTATTTTATCACTTTAGGTATACTCGTACGCTAATTATAAGATGCTTCAATGTGAACCACACGAAAAATTGTAAGAGAGTTCATAGTTTTTAGTGTATTTTGTAAATACCTTCATATCGCAAATACAAAGGAGTATGTTGAAGAAAATATACATGTCACCTCTGAAAAATTGTTCATACCACCTAGGTAGTCTTAAATACTCATATGCTACACGTACATACCCTCCACTACGCGAGATACTCACTACACTGAAATGAGGCACCATGATTTTAAATGCATCAATTCCATCTAAATTTGGGTATATTTTTTGAAAATATCAGTTTTAGGGTATATACTCATCTATAACAATTCAAATGAAACGTATAAGTTTGAAAATATATAATCAAATTCAAAGTTTTGAACAAATTTAGATCACATACTTTGCTGATTTATATATATAATCAGTATATACCTGTAATCAAACTATCATAAAAAAGGAAACTACAATTTAAAATTTAATTCAAACTTGTTTGAACTAGTTAGTAAACTAGTTAAACTTGATATATAAAAAAATTTAAAATTTTTCGCATACGATACATACTTATCGTTGACAAATTGGAGCTCAGCCTTCAAAACTCGACTACTAGCTTACATGAGAAGTAAGCATGAATCATGAATCACCCAACACTTAAAAAGAGCTATAGCCAACGTTAATTCTCAACCATCCAGCTAATCAGCAAGCACTCATCTGAATAGTATGCAGACATCAAGCCTGACCAGTGACCTTTTGCATGAAAAAAAAATGATAACCAGTAGTTATCCTCTAGACCGGTAACGAATTGCTGTGCAGAGGATAAGCCATACGACCTACCTACATGTGTCCCGGTCGCAAGAGATCCGGCAAATCCGCGAGGCGGGGAACAAGATCTTGGGGATATCGATTTTGTACGATGTTGGCCACCAAAAAAGGAATCGGCGGTCGGCGATCTGACGCTGTCAGATTCAAACCCCAATAATTAAGTCACGCTCAAATAAACCATTATCGTCAGATATAGCAAAAAATAAATCAACTAAAACAAAAAAATCATAAGCTATTGTTAAATTGATCGCCCTCTAGCTCCTCTCTTCTCCTTTCCTCTTCTGTTCCGCTTCGTTGTGGTGTACCATGGTTGGATGGTGACCATTGCCCAACTAGTGAGCTTGTACTTCCGAAATTTTTGCTAAATTGGCTCCTAGGCATCATTTTTTTTGTAGCTTTAGCCTCCTTCGTAATTTTTTGCAAATCTAGCCCCTTTCTGAGCGTGAAATTACGGAAGGCCGACACGTGGCAAATCCGTGCTCGAGGAACACGGAAGCTCTATTTCCGTGGTATTGTAGCGCGATTTTTTAAATTTCGCACCAGGGAAGTGCGGAAAATGGCATTACGTGTTATAGGTAAGTACAGTACAAAAGCCACACTACAGTACCACGGATTTAGAGTTTTTGTGCTCCTTGAGTGCGAATTTGCACGTGTTAGGCTCGAATAATTCCGTATTTAGGAGTGGATTAAATTTACAAAAAAAATACTCAAGAGGTTGAAGTTGCAAAAAAAAAACGCCAGAGAGCCAAAGGAGTAAAGATTTCTGCACTTCCGGCCTCTTAAGGATGGTTAGACTAGCATTATTGTTATCTGTAGTGCTAATCTATGTACAGAGATTCGGTTTAGATGGTGTAAAGTTTTTCTTTTCGACACCATGTACCTGTAGTAGCTTAGCTCGTAAATAAAATGAACTTGGAAGTGAAGGAGCTAGATGCTTTTAGTTCGTACGAGTAGTAAATGTGCATACAGTCATTCTGCTCCTTCAGTTTCAAAAAATGGCGACTTCGAAAAATAAAAAGGTCGCTCTTCTGAGTAATTGTTAGCTTTTCGATCCGTTAATCTCAAATCTACACAGCTTACGACGACGATCCGATCTAAACTAAAATCGTACGAGGATCGATTATCTATCTATTTATCTGGGGGTGGCATGTGGCGATGACAATGATGGATATACCCTAGCTAGCATATTAGCTACTTTATTTTTTTTTATCAAAAAAGACTTGGATCCAACACGCAATCGACCGCAGCTGCTGCCTGTTGGACACCCGGCGTTTTATATAAAGAGCAAGTTGCAATTCGATCCTGTGTTGTACAGTCTCGTTGTAGCGTGCTCATTGGCGTAGGAATTAATCCTTGTTAATTGCCAACTTGCCTATCATAATTAACTCGTACTAGTACTCCTAGCTAGCGAGTAGTGATCCTCTAATTAAGTGGGTCGTTCACAAAAGCGAAAGGCTAAAAGTGATGTTCTTTTATACCACCGTGGATGGTTTTAAGTGTGATGATGGTTTTTATTTATATTTTTTAAGACACGATGAATATCAAGTTGTCATGTAGATGATTTTAGATTCAAAAAATTATTCTAAAAATTATTTAAAAGAACCGTCTCATTTATATGACTTGACAGGAGAAACGGAAACTGAAGGACAGAAAGAATCGGCCTAAATTCGATACTACTTGAAGGTGAAAACGTACGTACGTACGTATGCTGGCTTTTTTGTGGGTGGCCCACTGTCACAGAGACAGGAGCAGGGCCTTCTATCCTATTCAAGCTATAATGCTCGACGTACGTACGAATACGTACGTGTCCGCCATATACAGGACTGTCCATGTGTTACTTCTGTCTTGTACTTCACCAGTGAGTCGTGTCAGTACTTTTTCCCCCGTTGAGATGCCATCGTAGCTACACCGTAATGGTACATATATGATGTTTGTTTGTACGATAAAAATTTAGTGAGAACGATATGTTTCCTTTTTCTACGAAATTTCTATGGAATTCTCGCGTTCCACGTGGGTTTAAAGAGAGAGCGAGAGAGTGATTGGTATCTAGCCATCCGTTGGGATCCAATATTAGACGAGTGCAAGTAGCATCTGCTTGAAACACATGGATTTACATGAATTTTGTAGCCTGTAGATTTTATATAAATTTGCGGCGTTCTAAGCAGAGCTTTTACCTTAATTCCTTATATGTCTGCTTACAAGATGTTAAAAGAACCGAAAAGTGTACGCTGCATCCGTCTACATCCTGTGCATGTGCCGAAAGCAGAGCAAATTGTTACGTTGAGCATGTGCACGCAAGTTCTTAATAGACGTGTCACGTGTCGAGCTAACAAACTGCTCCATCGATCGCCGACCTTCTGCTCAGTGCTCACATTGCACGCAGCTGTGTGTCCATTATTTGACCACGTTCTCCTTGATTATAGTAGAAAGTACTCCCCAGAAACTGCTTGTACAAGACACTCCATTTCGTTGTTTTGTGAAGGAAAAAAAGAATATTTTGGTCTGTTTTTCTGACTGCGAATTATAATTTTTAGCTATAATTTATTAATTTAATAAATAATGATTGCTAACCAAAAAGACCACGGCGATTTATTGTTGATCGTGATATCTAATGTCAGCCAGCAACCTTGGTAAGGAATACTCCATGTGCAGTTACGTGGCAAAAGTGCACGCGGCACAGTTCAGTGGATTGAGAAGGGGATTTACAGGCAGAACTATGTTTTAAATCGCCAATCGAGCTCGATTGACAGATGTAGGGCCTCGGTTTTTAGCTGACGACCGAAGTTGAGACTCTCGGACACCAACCGTGAGCTATGGCGTGTGAAATTCATGGTTTCCATTGAACAAAAGAATTTGGATGGCTACTTTTTGACTTTAGTTTATAGCTTATAGATTAAAATTTTAAATTTTAACTGTTTGTGAGAGACAGTATGCAGAGAAAGATAATTACACGTAATTTTGGTAGGTATAATTGAACTTATTATTTTTTTACTATAATTTTTCTGTTAATTTTATTTTAAAAAATACATTATTTAAAAACTAGCTGTGTAGCATACTATAAACCACGAGTGCAAGAGAACCAGCGAAAGAATCAATGTAAATGTAAATACCTTCGAAGCCAGAAACTCCTGAGGGACCTACATGTACTTCTTTGACAAGATACCGGACAGAGGCTGAGGTGGTGCTTAATGGCCTTATAAAATTAGTGTGAGCACTGGTGATTCAGAAGGGGATGACATTGGCGGGACTTCAGCTGAAGGCGTCAAGACTCGCGTGGAAGAGAAGGCCGGCCCAAGCGCAGCAGCCGGGCAGAGGCCCAGGAAGCGTAGCACGAGATTCTACGGTCCAGAGTGGAAGAATATGGCGTAGCGCTAGGAGCTCCTCCGCCTGCGTGCGGATAAAGTAAGGTCTTGGGGACCATGTAAGAACAAGAAACACAACAAACTATCCAAACCGGCTCCTGTTCTATGCTTACCTCTCGTTCCCCTCTTGTTCTTCCTCTTTCATCTTTTCAAGCCAACTGATGCTAACATAATTGGTATAAGAGACACCGACCTGGAGCCCCGCAGTATCCACCACGATCATTTCACCCGCTTTCGCAAGCAAATGGGAACGATGGATCCCAATCTCCAACTCATCATGCAGGAATTGAAGGGCATTCGCGGTGACTTCTCCGATCTTCAGTCGTCCTTGTCGCAGCGCATCGATGCTGTGGAGAAGACGCTGGCGGATCGTTTCGGCGCCATGGAGAGTGCGGCCAAGGTGTTCGACGAATGGAAACCCCGCATCGATGCCACGGTTGACGATCTTCGCGTGGAGCTAGGGGCGCTTCGCAAGACGATCCATCGAGTGGTGCTCGATGGCAACCCGGTCACTTCGACGGGCATCTTATCCAGTCCAGTGGCGGCCGCGGCAGCTTCATCCGCCGGTAACCCGGTCGTCGGCCCAGGCGGGCACCGCGTCGCAACCAATCACCGGGAGACTGGGTTACACACCCACCTCCCGGTCAAGGGTACGCATGATCTTCCCACTCCTCCATTGGGTCGCTCTTCTTTCTTGCCCGTGTTTACGAACTTGGGGTCTGGGGGGCTTGAGCTGCGATCTGGGGGAGAGCGTTCTTGCCCAACCTTCCACCAGTTGCCTAAAATGCATTTTCCATCTTTTGATGGGGAAAATCCTAAGTTGTGGATCTCGCGTTGTGAGGATTATTTTGACATGTATTCCGTTGAACCGTCCTTGTGGGTCAGAGTTGCGGGTATGCACATGTCTGGTGCAGCGGCGCGTTGGTTGCAGTCTGTTGAGACCTGTGTTCGCCGTATCCTGTGGGCTGAGTTTTGTCAGTTGCTGTTGGAGCGTTTGGGCAGGGCTCAACATGAATTGTTGATTCGCCAACTTTTCAGCATTCGTCGGCAGGGTTCTGTGTCCGAGTATGTGGAGAAGTTTTCGGGTTTGGTCGATCAATTGATCGCTTATGGTCGTCAGACTGATCCCCTTTATTACGCCATGCGTTTTGTGGATGGACTTCGTGATGATATTAAGCATGTTGTTCATATGCATCGTCCTTCGAATTTGGATTCTGCTTCTGCTCTCGCTCTGTTACAGGAGGAGATGGCGGACCCATCCAAGCGCAAAGAGCACCGCAAGTCGGAGTATGCATGGAGCACCAGACCGGTGCCGCGGAGTTCCTTGCCGCTGCCTCCGCCACCTCGACCGGACAAGCTGGTCGTGTCGTCGCCGGGGGAGGATCGCCGTGGTCGTCCTATCGACGACAAGCTGGCCACCCTTCGCGCTTATCGCCGGGCACGCGGCCTGTGTGTTCGGTGTGCCGAGAAATGGTCTCGGGATCATCGCTGCCCCGAGAATATTCAGCTACAAGCCTTGCAGGAAGTTTGGGAACTCTATCACATGGAGGAGGATCGCGCTGAGGTTGGTGAGACAGTGACTGAAGGGGATCCGCAGCTGTTCGTTTCAATTTCAGTTTCGGCAGTTCAAGGATCTCTGGGCACTCGTACGATGAAATTTCAGGGAACTATTCAGAACCGTTCAGTTTTGATTCTATTGGATTCGGGCAGTTCGCACTCCTTCATCAGTTCATCGGTAGCTGCTTCTCTACGGGGTGTTCAGTCTCTGTCCAAAGCAACTTTGGTACGTATGGTCGATGGCAGCCGAGTGGTTTGCAATTCTCAATTGCCGGCTGCAGTCTGGTTCGTGCAAGGCTACAAGTTTACTTCTCAGTTGAAGATTTTTCCATTAACCGTATTTGACACGATCGTGGGTATGGATTGGCTGACCGCTTTTAGCCCGATGAAGGTGCATTGGCGGGAACAGTGGCTTCGTATTCCATACAACGATGGCTGGGCTGAGTTGCACGGCATGGATGCGCAGTTACCAGTAGGTTCAGTGGTGCAGTTGTCGGCACTCTCGCCGCTGTCATCTGACAGTCCCACTCTGTTGCTTCCAGAAGTACAAGACCTTCTACAGGAGTTTGATTCTGTGTTTGCCACTCCTTCTCAGCTACCACCCCCGCGTGACTGCGACCATACGATTCCTCTGCTGCCCGGCGCCACTCCGGTTTCAGTACGCCCCTATCGCTATCCTCCGGCTGTCAAGGATGAGATAGAGCGGCAGGTCCAGCAGATGCTTCAATCGGGCGTTATACGACCCAGCACTAGCCCGTTTTCTTCGTCAGTGCTTCTCGTCAAGAAGAAGGATGGGACATTTCGCTTTTGCGTTGATTTCCGGCATCTTAATGCAATTATGGTCAAGGCAAAGTACCCGGTGCCAATTATCGAAGAGTTGTTGGATGAATTAGCCGGGGCTAGTTGGTTTTCATGTTTGGATTTAACGGCGGGCTATCATCAGATTTTACTTCGCAAAGGGGAGGAGCATAAGACAGCGTTTTAGACACATACGGGTCATTACGAATTTCGTGTCATGGCCTTCGGCCTCTCGGAATCCCCAGCCACATTTCTCAAAGCAATGAACACTACTCTTGCTCCACTCCTTCGCAAATGTGTTCTGGTTTTTTTTGATGACATCTTAATTTACAGTCGCACTTTCGAGGAGCACTTGCAGCATCTTTGGGCAGTATTTCACCTGTTGCGCAAGGATAACTGGTTGGTCAAGCGTTCTAAATGCAGTTTTGCTCAGCGGAAACTCAGATACTTGGGACACATCGTTTCAGCGGCCGGTGTGGCCACGGATCCAGCGAAAGTGCAGGCAGTGCTTCAATGGCCACAACCGACTACAGTTAAGGAGTTGCGAAGTTTTCTGGGCTTAGCCGGGTACTACCGGCGATTTGTGTGGCATTTTGGTATTCTCTCTAAACCGTTAACAGAGCTCTTGCGTAAAGGATGTCTGTTTGTGTGGACTAGTCAACATCAGCAGGTGTTTGATGCTCTGAAATCTGCTCTCACCTCGGCTCCAGTATTGGCGTTGCCAGATTTTCGTCAGGTTTTCGTGATTGAGACTAACGCTAGTGGCAGCGGCATCGGTGCAGTGTTGATGCAGGTTGGTCATCCTCTAGCATTTTTTAGTAAGGCCTTGGGCCCGCGTTCCTTGGAACTTTCCACATATGAGAAAGAATACATGGCAATCTTGCTAGCAGTCGATCATTGGAGAAGTTATTTGCAGCTAGCGGAGTTTCATATCCTGACGGATCAAAAGAGTCTGGTGCAACTTCATGAGCAGCGGCTGCACACACCATGGCAGCAAAAGGTGTTCACAAAGTTGTTAGGCTTACAATATAAGATTATCTACCGTAAAGGAGCGGACAATCGGGTTGCCGATGCCCTGTCCCGATGTCCGATTTCTGACAGCCAGTGTGCTGCCGTCTCTATTGCCACTCCGGCTTGGGCTCAGCAGATCATGGACTCTTATCAGTCGGATGCTTTTTCTCTACAACTACTTACCAAGTTAGCCGTTGAGCCCACTGCAGTACCTCATTTTACCTTACAAGACGGGTTGCTTCGTTACAAGAGTCGCCTTTGGATTGGTGATGTTCCATCTTTGCATCTTCAGTTACTGTCCGCGCTTCACTCGTCCGGTTGGGGGTCATTCTGGCTTTCCTGTTACTTTTTGCCGTGCCAAGCAGTTGTTCGCATGGAAAGGAATGAAGGCAACTGTCAAATCTTTCGTCGCAGCTTGTCAAATTTGTCAACAAGCGAAGCCTGACCGTACTCGACTCCCTGGGCTGCTTCAACCGTTGGAGGTCCCTGACAGGGCTTGGAAGGTTATTTCCATGGATTTCGTGGAGGGATTGCTGTTGTCTGGTCGTCTCAATTGCGTCTTAGTCGTCGTGGACACCTTTCCAAGTATGCACACTTCGTGGGGTTGCGTCATCCTTTTACTGCGATGACGGTGGCTTCGGTTTTCATGCAGCAGATTTATCGCCTTCATGGTTTACCTTCCGCCATTGTTTCGGACAGAGATCGAGTTTTCACCAGTCAGTTGTGGTCTAATTTGTTTAAACTGACACACGTGCAGTTGAGGATGAGCTCGGCATATCATCCACAGTCGGATGGCCAAACCGAGCGTGTTAATCAATGTCTTGAGACGTTCCTTCGCTGCTATGTTCATGCCTGCCCCAACAAGTGGAGTGCCTGGTTGCATTTGGCAGAGTACTGGTACAATTGTAGCCCTCATTCTGCCCTCGGTCGTTCACCTTTTGAGGTCCTGTATGGGTACGCACCTTCTCACTTTTGCATTTCTGACTCAGATGTTGCTCCTGTGGCCGATCTGCAGTCATGGCTGGATGAACGTCAGTTGATGACTGCTCTCATACGTCAGCATTTGGTTCGAGCTAAGGAGCGCATGGTTAAACAGGCCAATTAGAAGCGTTCCGAGCGACAATTCGCCGTTGGCTATTGGGTCTATGTGAAGTTCCAACCTTATGTCCGCTCGTCGCTGGCGCCCCGTGCAAATCAGAAGTTGGCCTTTCGCTTCTTCGGTCCTTATCAGATCATCTCACGCATCGGCACAGTAACTTATCGGTTGGCTTTGCCAGCTTCTTCCTTGGTGCATCCTGTGTTTCATGTTTCGCAGCTGAAACAGGCCGTCGGCAATCCTCAAGGGGTGTCCCAGGTGCTTCCGGATGATACCGTTCAATGGAGTGTACCGGAACGGATCTTGCAACGGCGCTCCGTGGTACACGGTAATGCTACTAATCTCCAGGGCTTGATACAATGGTTGAATATGCCTGCTTCACTGGCGACGTGGGAAGACTTGTTACCTCTCCGGCAGCGTTTTCCTCGAGCTGCTGTTTGGGGGCAAACAGCTTCTGAAGATGGGGGGATGTGAGCACTGGTGATTCAGAAGGGGATGACATTGGCGGGACTTCAGCTGAAGGCGTCAAGACTCGCGTGGAAGAGAAGGCCGGCCCAAGCGCAGCAGCCAGGCAGAGGCCCAGGAAGCGTAGCACGAGATTCTACGGTCCAGAGTGGAAGAATACGGCGTAGCGCTAGGAGCTCCTCTGCCTGTGTGCGGATAAAGTAAGGTCTTAGGGACCATGTAAGAACAAGAAACACAACAAACTATCCAAACCGGCTCCTGTTCTATGCTTACTTCTCGTTCCCCTCTTGTTCTTCCTCTTTCATCTTTTCATGCCAACTGATGCTAACAATTAGGTTTCTAGTTTTTTTTAGTATAACAGCTGAAAATATACTATACATGTTATTATTTTTTTAGTAACTAAGTTAAAAAAAATTAAATCATCACATATAATATAAAAAAATAAAAAAAATTGAAATTAAGAAGCTAGGAATAGAAGCCCACTGAAGCAGATCCCGAACCGAGTGATCAAACCCAATTTTCCATAGCGAACGCATCAGCATAGGAAAGCGAACGGAAGCAACAGCAGTAGCAATTGGACGTACGTGTAAAAGCGCAGAAAGGTCCACGGCGTACATTCCTTAACCACTCATACAAAGTCGATCGGCCTTACCCTCCTGGCCAACTTGCAAAAGAAAGTTGCCGAGAAAAAAAAAGGTTATGCCTTTTCCTTCTCTCTTCTCATCACGTCTCCAAGATCGATCGATCTAGAGAGAGAGAGGCTCAGGTAATAGTTTATGTGCACGGCGCCAAATTGGACGGCCTCCACGGCGTGCATGCATGCATCTGGAGCAACTTGGCCCTGATGTTGGTATGCATGGTAACGTGTTTGCACCTTGTAGATTGGGAAAAGTGGACGGGTATTGATATATGAAAGATGCAGATTCCTTCACTCACTGACTTACTCCTGCTTGGTAGAGAACCACTTTTGGGTGGTTTTTTACAGCAGCTTTATTTTTTATTTTTTATTTTTGAATTTTGCCTCTTCGTGAAAGATAGTATACAAAGAGAAATATTTATATATGATTTTGATTAGTATAATTGAACTTGATATAATATCTCCTATAATCTACATATAAGGCACGTTCTTTTTGGCTGCGGCTTTTGGCTTTTGGGCTGTTTGTATGAGATATTACAGAGTAACAGAAACTCACGTACGGTTTTTGCCAATATAAATGAAGTCAGTAAAGTATGTACTACAATTAACTAGTGGACCTTATCTTGAAAAAATACTTCATTTAAAAGTTAGTTGCTGTAGAAAAGCCGAAAATTAGCTTTTAGAAGCTGAAAAGAACAGGACCATAGACTCTGTTTTAAAAACATATTTTTAAAATACTAATTATTATACTAGAAAATGATAATCCAAGCCAACACTAAAAGAACCAGTCATGAATACATGTGTACGGTTCGCGCACCACAGGTTTGGCCTTTTATTCTTCTCTCTCTGGCGTGTCTTCTTTCCACGATGGAGACAGTGCATGCACGCTCCACAGATGGATGGTACAATGCATGAGCTTGTGATAGTTAGTAGTACTAGGATATGATATAGACTGGCCAGTCGATGCAGGGACACGAAGGCAATCAAGTGCATGGGGGCAGAGGAGAATCCAGGAAATATCGTGCTGCCATGAGTCATCGATTGAGGAACCAGACATGAGTGGAACGTAACCATGGAATCGGGAACATGTGTCGCCCGAGGGAGACGAAGGGAATCGTGGATGGATGCTGCACCGGCCAAGGTGAGGTGATGTTTGGTGTGGCTTGCACGACAGCAACTCATCAGCGATCTGATTATATAAATGTCACCTTAGTTTTTCTTAAATTTAGTTTTCGTTTTTATAAGCCTAGCCCTCTAGAATTTACCGCGTCCGACGGATACCTACCGAGCTCGCTCGACAAGTCGCTGCCCAGCCACCGGCCAGTGTCAGCAATGCAAAGTGCGGTGATTAGTAACAATTAAGTGATGATTAGCGGTAAATAAAACACCAACCTGTGCGCTGCCGCAAACGGACGGCTCGGCGGAGATCTACCGAGCTACTGTAGCTCAGAAGCAGACACTTGGCACGCTCCTTGCCTCGGTAGATGCCTACTAGGCACATTGCGTTTACAAACCAAACTAGATTTATAAAAACAAACATTTCTACAAATACGTCCCGTATACTTGCCTCGCCACGTGTTGTCCCCCTCGTGCTGCCACCCACCCACCCACCCACCCACGAGACACAAAAGTGTCATTTCTACAAATACATCCCACATATGGCTAATTTTATAAATACAATCGCAACTAGCGCCAAATCAGCTAAAAACTCCCCCTAAAATCGCATACGACTGCGTCAGCCCAAGAAATCAACAATCATACAAGCGATTCGCCGATGATTTCCCACCCAACCAACAAGTACTGACTACTGAAGCATATATAGCAAATCTCCGCATGCACTTACAGGTTAGCCCCAACACCCAAAATACCACCAGCGCAAACTTACACCTGCGAGCTGGTGTCAACCAGATAGAGCTTGAAAATGGCACCCAGTCAAAACGAACTCGTCGCAGCCTAGTATAGTTTTGAGATTACTACAGGAGTACCGGACCGAAAATAATATCAAGGGGAGAACTGGTGTTCCACTAATTTCCTACTCTGCTGGATTGCACAACTCTTCTATGCAGCAACTGGTGTTTGCTTGGGGCCATTGAAGCGGGCAGACCTTCCATTCCCATTCCCACTGTGGAAGGGGCGTGGCTGATGGTACCCATTCCCATTCTGATAATAGCCGTTTTCGTTCTGACGGTAGCCATTCCTGTCCTGCCGGTATCCGTTCTCATTCTGCCGGTAACCATTCCAGTTCTGATGGTAGCCGTCCCCGTTCTGATGGTGACTGTTCCCCTGCGGTCCTCGACCATGGCCTGCATACTCATTCCGATTTCTGAATTCGTTCCTCATGTTGTCACCATCACGGTAGTTACCGTTGTTCGCGGAGCCCGCTCCCCGTCCCCTGAAGTTGTCGCCATCACGGTAGCTACCATTGTTCACAGAGCCCACTCCCCGTCCCCTGAAGTTGTCACCATCACGGTAGCTACCATTGTTCACGAAGCCCACTCCCTGTCCCCTGAAGTTGTCATCACGGTAACCACCTCTGCCTGGCTGGAACCGACTGCCCCGAACATTGCCATTGTTGTCACCATGGGTGATAACACCATTAACAACTGAAAGTGAAGAGACATACGAGACAATTGGTATATCAATTCAAACAAAAGCCAGGTTAAAAATAAATCAAGGAGCTGCAGCACCAGGTGTTTAACTTAGTTTCCTGTGAAATATGTCATCCAAGGATGCAAGGCCCAATAACCAGGAAAAGATCACTTCGTTGAGAATTGACAAACTAAATTAAACATGTACGGAAGCAGCAATCTATGTACAATCAACCAGTAATTAGCAACATATTTTATCTGAGATGGAAAGGAAAACAAATTACAATTCGATTGGCTTCCTAGCATCTAGAGACTATGTTATATAAGATTCTTGCTAGGTGTCATAGGCGTGGACCTAGGGATGCCGGTTTATTATTAGGAATTAGAGATTAGATTCTATTTGAATTAGAGATTATGTTCCTTTTGTTAGAGATATAATTAGAGATATGATATGAGTTCCTATATTATTAGAGATAGGATTGGAATTAGACTCTATCTGTTAGGGGGAGCCCATCTATATAAAGAGGTCTACCGCGTGCTATTGAGGGAAAGCAGAGAATTATCATAGTCTTCCACATCTAGTCCCTCTCCCTCTCGTTCTACGCCGACGCCATCCGGCCATCCTCTCAGTGGTGTTTATCCCTCATGAACTACTAGGCTGCATGCACCTTCTATTATTGAGAGTTAGGGCACATGCATCTTCAAATTCAGGAACACACAGATTGTCTTATGCTGTGCAGGTCAGAATGCTTGCTCACCTCTTGTTGTGGTTCGTTTCTCCTCAACATAAGAGTCTTTCGAGCCAAAACGAATTGGGGATGCCTAAAAATCAAAACAAATATTAGTTATATTACATACTATCTTGCACCATCCTGCAGATGTTCAAATGGTGAAACCATGATGTACAAATAGGCCAAGTCACAATTAGCCCCACTCTAAATTTAAAAGAAAGATAAATGTGCTCCAGCTAATTTAAACAGCACCAATAGATTCAACACAGCTTACTTAGACTGCAGATGTAGTCCTAGTAAAACTGAAACCAAATGCACACTACAGCTAAATAATTATCTTGTATACTATGAACTAAGACGACCATCCTGAAAAACAAACCTCAATTGCTGCTTGCATGGATTGCTGAGACTCAAATTCAACGAAGCCAAAGCAGAACCGATCAGGCTGCAGAACCATGATGAAAATGTCAACAAGAATATGATTTGTGAAAACCAAACCTACAAGATTAGCTAACCTGACGGTTTCTAACTTGTATACCACCAGGCTTGATAGCACCAAATTTCCTAAACTCTTCCTCAACCATTTCAACAGTTGCATTGAAAGGTAAATTCTTCACAAAAACTGAATACCCTTGCCCTACAGAACAAGGTAGTGTTACAGTCCAGTACAAAAAAAACACGTGTTTCTTTTTTTATATATAAAAAAAGAAGTGGAGAAAGAACCAACCAACAGAAACATTTTTGTCACTTGGAGGTGTAGAATCAGCTGCATGAGCAGGTTTTGCAGGTAAAGACACAGATTTCTCCACATTTTCAGCTCCCTTTACTGTTGGCTTTGGTTTGGGTTTGGGCTTGGCAACCTGTGGAGGAGGTGCACCCTCATTCATAACTTTAACCTTATAATACAAGTCATAGAAGGCAGAAAGTAAGCACAGATACCACAAGGAAATTATTATTTTATATTCAGAATTCAAGCACTACCAAGTAGTGGAAAAGGTGCAGGAAAACAAGGGAAAACTCACAATTGACGCGTAAGACTTCTTAGTAACATCCTTCTGAGCTGAAGCAGGAGCAGCAGGTGCAGCCTCAGGGATCTTCTCTGCATCCTCACTAACTACTTTCACGCAAACACTATTTTCTTGTGGAGAATTGTCAATTGCAGATGGATTTATGACTTTGTCGTCGTTGGAAATATTCTCTGCAGATGGAAGCTCTGGGTCTACACCCTCCTTGACTGATGTTGTTTCTGGTCAAATATTGAAATGTCAGCAAAGCTATGGAAAGCAAATTTGAAAGTGCTCAAATTCCATTACCTGGCTCATCTGGAAAGGTGACAATCTGAGTGTTTTCATTAACATGATTATCCAAAGCTTCATTTATCTCAATTGATGGCCTTTCCGGTGTATATCTAAGCACATCATTCAAAACAAAATAGCCTCCGTTTTCTTGTGGAGCAAGGAAGAATGACTGAGTAAATCTGTGTTTCACAGTATCAGCAGCAGTGAAAGATCCAGTAACCAAAATGAGCACACCATCCTTGTGGGATAACTGCGTATCTACATTCTCTATCTCTATCAAACTGCTAGTGAAGTCTGTAGACAAAATTTGTTCACTGATAGCCTGGTCAAGCACAGGAAACAAATCAATTACAATAAATCCAACCATATACCTCATAAATGAGTTGTAAGAACAAAGTGATATGACCTTGCTTAATTGATTACATATTACAAAGTGATACTATATTGTACATGGCACACAACCTCGCAGCAAATGGCATTACATGGTTGTACATGAATGCTCCATAATAAGATGACCTAAAGACCATATTGGCATGCACAACTTTAGCTAATAGATATTCATCAGTCACATTTCAGCAGCAAGTATGGAGACTAACAATTGCACCAATACGGCACTACCAATACAACACACAGAAGTAGCATCCAGTTACCAATTATAATGTGGTCACGCCAGACCCGCCTACTAACCTCAACATGCTAACAAAACTATTAACTACAGAAGGACCATCTACCAGTATATTTTGTCCTCAAGCTATTCTAAATAATAAAGAGTACAAGTAAAGTCTACTGCATGAATGAAAATCAAGCTCCAGATATTTGAAATGAGCGTAGTGTGTCCCTAGTCCGATGTCCACCTAGTAGTGTTCAAACATCTCATACATAAATGGAAGAGCATACAATACTGTTGCAAAGAAACTTACATGCATAGTGGTTACACATGTCATGGTTCCATTAGAATCTGGTCGACCAAGAAAACTTTCATCATGATAGAACTTATGGACATGCTCTGGTGTCTTATACAGAACACTGTAGTACTGTTGAACAAATGCAACCCCAATCTGTAAGCAAGACCACAATTATGTTCAACAATACAACAATTATTAAGATGAGATTATTAATTAGAAGGGAGAAAAACACTACCACATGCGGATTACAAGGAGCTACCGAGTTCCCAGCTTGCATAGCCATTGCTGCGCACGGGATAACACTGAATGAATAGAAGATGCATAACCATTTAGCAGCATCCAAAAAATATTGTAGCACCTCAAAAGCTATAATTAATCAAGAAGGTTCATAGTAAAATGGAAAAAGTGCCGCAGCAAAACAGATTGTAGCTGCAAAAAAGGTGAACTAATTTGTTGAGCACCTAGCTATGAGCTCCTCTGTTTCCAAGTAACCAAACCCTTGCAAAAACCAAGCAATCAGCAACTCAGGACAATGGTCTATGGGTCTACCTATAACCTATGCATCCATGTTGACACTGGTATTTCCAGCAGCCCCAAGCAAAGATAATTAGCAAAGCTTAACTAATCAGAACATATATAGCATATATCACATTAACTATCAAATTGTGGATACAACAATCATACTTTCACTTGTAAATTTTCGTTTCTCCCAATTATCATAACAATGATGACACCTCATAAAAGTTGCCACCTTCTCCCAATTATCATACAAAAAATCACCATTTTTTCATCTGAACCAAAGCATGAGATTATCCAACATTAGAAAGACCAGAATCAACATGAAAGCAGGAATAGTTACCACATCTTTCTGCAAAGGAAAAGTGACTAAAGAACAACACCCATACAGAAACAACAACACAACAAAGGAAAACATTCGAAAGTTCAGAATGAAACAATAAGCTGCGCTAACAAAATGAACAAAGGGCACATCAAACCATCCACCACATCTGATGCACCTACGCCTATTGCACAAACTTATGTTCAACAATGTGAAAGCCATAAACATTATTTAGTTTGACCTGCAGCTCACTGCCAATTAACATTACCACCAACAATACGAAACCACACAAGAGACAACAGGGATAGCTCAAGTTTCCCGTCTAACGGCCTCTACAAAATTCGTGTTGGATTTGCAACACAAGGCTGTCCTGATGCTCCATACCCATCAACCGCCAACATGTTGTAGGTGTGAAACCCAAACATAAGTGAGGGGACGGACGTTGGCCGTCTGACAGGTCATCATCTACGAAAGTAAAAAATCACATGAGAATATATACAGGTTTGGGGGGGGGGGGGTCTAATAGGACCACCCTAGTCCAGTCAGTGAGCCAATGGGGGGTTACCTCCGGGGAGGGAGTCCCCGAGGGCTCACCAATTTGAATATGCTTCTTTATTACTCATGAGAGTTCAAGAGAGCTCCCCTTACAAATGAGGGATACATGGGGTATTTATAAGCTCTTGAGCCTGTATAAATGACAGGAATACCCTTTGGAGAGATAACTAGCCTATTAGTACAAGAGAGGGGTACTATAGTTTTTTCTAAGCATGACTATAATTCTTCTATCTGTATGCAGGTGTCTTTTGCAGAGTGGGCCCAATTAGTGGAGGAATGATTTTATTCCTCCAACACTAGCCCCTTGCCCATTGGCGCTAGAGGGAGTGTTCTAAGGGGCAGACTTGGATTGTCATACTTGCCATGTTAAGGCGGATACTTAGCCAAAACTTGGCGGATCCAAATTGTAGTTGTATCCAAAAATGGGTGCCGAAGCCATGATGAACTCTTAGGCTTAACAAAAATGTTACTCCCAAAATATGGCAAAGTTTTTGGCTTATCCAAAACTTTGGCACCTGGTCCGCGGCGAAGCTCACGAGTTAGCCCAAGGCAAGTATCCCCAAGCTATATCAAAAATTCAACTGGGTTCCACGCCATTGGGCTGTGTACTAGATTGTACGGCCTGCCTCGCGAGATAGTGTTTGGCTCGGCTGCTTAAACTGGCCCATCCGAGCCAACTCATCTGTGGGCCATTCGGCCTACCCGTCTTCACGCGAGAGGACAGGGGTGGGGTGCCCTTGCTGCTTCCCCATTCCTTACAACCACCAGCTTCCTGTCTGAGGCGAGACACCGAGTGAAGGCCAAAGGGAAAAAGGGGGAAACACGGGACCAGGGATTTCCACGGCAAGCTGGAGCTCGATGTCCGAGGGCGTCGGGCCCAGGTGAGCAAGGGGCCTTTGGTGCAGCTGGCGCTGCTCGCCATGGCCGACATCCAGGACGACGAGGATGGGCCCCGTGCTGCCATGGAATTCATACAACATGGCATTTTTTTTAAAGAAAAAAGGGGGCTTTTCCATCACATGAAGGCATAAACCCTAGCTAACGCCAGATGAAAGCTCGTTCGTATCCCGACGAGACCCCTCCTACAATATACCACCTAAAATAATCCACACAATCGCCCCGCCAAAAGCATAAAATCGTGCACAAATCCACAACCAACCTATTCCAACCTAAATCTCCCTAAAGTCCCAATAGGCCAATATCACACCATCTCCACGCACCAAACGCGATTCCCACACCAGATCAACCAGTGAAACCCACAGAGTCCACAGATCGCGCCACGACGAACGCACAACAAGCAAACAAACTCGATCGCCGGGGGGCGCGCCATAGCCTAAAAGCAGAGATCGAGACGCATAGGGGTTACGGAGAGGAATACAACCTTCCGAACGGGGAGGGCTCCCGGAGGGGGCGAACCGAGCGCGACTCGACGGCGCCTCTGCCGCCGCCGTCCACGGCAGGGGAAAACCCTAGCGGAGCGAGTCGGCGGTCGCGAGGAGGAGGAGGAGGCCGAGCAGTTCGACTCGAGCCGGGGAGGCGAAGCGAAGCGAGAGTCGGTAGGCGGCGGAAGGGTTTATATAGACCAAAACAAAACGGGGAAGGGTTTTCCGTGTCACGTTCGGAGCAGGACGCGGTGCGCGGGTGGGCTTCACTGACAGGCCCAGCCCAGTAAAAATTGATATTTTGTGGGCTTAATGGGCTGCTAATCACAACGTGCTCTGGCCCATTAACAGCGGGGAGGCCTATATTCCCACGGAGTGAACGAAGACAGGTCTTAAACCCTAGAGCCTCCGCGCCCTCTCTCCCACCAGCCGCCGCGCAGCCTCCTGCCGCATACCGGGACACCGGAGCTTCGCCGCCGTCAGGATCTCCCGGTACGCCTCTATCAATTTCACGTCTTCTTGTTCAATCCGCGAGCAAGAGTCGTTTGATGCGTTGCGATATCGATTATTGATTGTCCTCGGGAAGAAAAAAATATCATGCAAATTCTTGCTACTGACTACTGTAGCGTTTGCGCCTGTCTTCGTGTGGTAAAAATTCGTTTTGGTTTTTCATGTGCTAGAGACCCAATTTAGAAGCCTGGCTTGATCTTTAGTAGCATCAGTATCTCCTACCTTGCAATCAGTGGAAGCTCTGTACGTTTATGGGATTAGGTTTGTCTAAATTATTGGTGGTTTTGGCAGGCCGTTCCTCCGGGCAAGATGAGCTTGATATCCCAGAACGTGCTCCAGAAGCGCCACCTGGAGACAAGTGGAACTGATGATGATAATGATGAGGGCATTGGCTTCACCATTGCTGAGGATGCGGAGGTTGGGAAGGAAGCCAAGTCGGAGAACCGCAATAAGGAGAGGAAGAAGAAGATGGCTAAGGCACTGGAGGCCAAGCAGAACCAGGAGGAGGAGGAGATGAGGCAGCTGGAGAGTTCTCTGTTTGGTACCCTCTATGCACCGCTGGAGTTCGGCACTGAGGTTGGGGCTACGGCGGCGGCTCCTGGCCAGGATGCGCCTTTGTTCTTCATGGATCGGTCTGCTGGTGACGGCGAGGATGACATGCCTGTTTACGAGGAGGACTTGTCCGGTGAGGGTGAGGAAGATGAGATGGGTAACAGGGGGAGGAAGCCTGTTTGGGTGGATGACGAGGAGGAGAGGACTGAGGTGGACATCTTGAAGGTTGCAAGGCTGAGGAAGTTGAGAAAGGAGGCTGATGAGTGTGTGATCTCGGGCAAAGAGTATGAGGCTAGGTTGCGTGGTCAGCATGCTAAATTGAACCCCTTCACTGGCTGGGCTGATATGGACCGGAAAGCTCCTCTTCCCAGGGTGTCAGATGATGAATCTGACGACGAGGGTGGAGTCGACGATATTCTTCGGAATAACAGTGAGCTTGTTGTCAAGGATACTGCTAAGCTCTTACCTGGCATGTTAGAGTTCTCAAGGCTTGTTGACGCTAATGCCCAGGAACCATCTAGTGGTCCTATCAATTCAGTGCAGTTTCATAGGAATGGGCAGCTGATGCTTGCTGCTGGTTTGGACAAACATCTGAGGTTTTTCCAGATTGACGGGAAGAGAAACCCCAAGATCCAGAGCATATTTATCGAGGACTGCCCGGTTCACAAGGCATCCTTTCTTCCTGATGGCTCTGAGGTGATCCTTTCAGGCAGGAGGAAGTTCTTCTACTCATTTGATCTGGTGAACGCTACTGTTAGTAAGATTGGACCATTGACAGGACGTGAGGAGAAAAGCCTGGAAAACTTTGAGATATCACCTGATTCCAGAACCATTGCATTCGTTGGTAATGAGGGGTACATTCTTTTGATTTCTTCCAAAACAAAGCAGCTCATCGGAACCCTCAAGATGAATGGAAGTGTGCGTTCATTAGCTTTTGCGGATGGTGGGAATCAGCTACTAAGCAGTGGCGGGGATGGCCATGTTTACCACTGGGATCTTAGGACAAGGAAGTGTATCCACAAGGCTACTGATGATGGTTCCCTGACAGGCGTTTCGCTTTGCACTTCGCAGGACAGCTCTTTCTTTGCTACAGGCTCCACCAGCGGCATCGTGAATGTGTATAAGAGGGATGAGTTTCTCGGCGGGAAAAGGAAGCCACTGAAGACAATTGAAAATCTTACAACTGAGATTGGTGAAATGAAATTCAATCACGATGCCCAGATTTTGGCGATAAGCTCAGCTAGGGAGAGGAACGGGATGAGGCTTGTGCATGTCCCGTCCTTCAGTGTGTTCCAAAACTGGCCAGGGCCTCGGTTCAGCCTTCACTACCCACGGTGCTTGGACTTCAGTCCGGGCAGCGGGTTCTTGTCTGTTGGACATGCTGGAGGAAAAGTTTTGCTATACAAGCTGCACCACTACCAAAATGCCTAAGACTTGAAGGTTACTTGGATACTACAGTTTTGACACTGTGTTTCTGCTTTCAGAAATTCCATGGTTATCTGTAGCATGATTCTTCTTAGTCATGAGTGGTGTTGTCACTGGTATTATTGCTTAATGCAAGCTGGCAATTTTACCTTATTCGTTTTTGGTCATATGCATGAGAAGTGAATGCTGTCAGAATAAAATGGGTGGGATATGCATGAGAAAAGTAATAGGATGTTTTCAATACCGTTGTTTGAGCCAACTTCCGCTGCCGATCGCTGCTCCAACCGTGGGATCGTGCCAACAGTGGCCGCGCGTAGCGAGAGGCTAGACCTGTTGTGCCGCCGTTGTCGACGAGTAGGGATGAAACTGAAATCGAATTCGGTCGGATAATCTGGATACCGAATCTGGATTTTTCATATTCAGATAGTAAATATCTGAATAGGAAATCGGGGTAGGATTCGGATGTTTGCCTAGTCGTGAATGTTAGCCGCAAATTTGGTTAGTGGATTCGGAATTGGGAATGTTGCCTACCCCAATTTGTTTGGGACAAAAGATTTTATTGTTGTTGTGAAGTGGATTCGGAATTGGATATCCGAATAAAATCCAGACGCTATCCGGGCCAGCAGCACCCCTAAATAACCCTGGTAATCCTAGTCCCCAATCTAGCAACACCCCCCACCCCGCCTTGTATCCTTTTTCGTAGGGTTTCACGATGCTTGTGTTGTATTGTTTAGGATTTTGAGGTTTGGTACTGTTTGATTGTGTAACTAGTGTCTTCCGAGGAGGGATTATAGTTGGGTTAGGATTTGGACTGGATTACAGATGAGTGATATGGTGGCTCTGCACATGAGGAGGGAGTCAGGAAGCGGCAGTTCTCTGCTCTGTGACTCTTATGTGTTGTTTATTTGTGCTATTTTGCTTCTAGCACTCCCACCGCATTTCTCTTTGTTAGAGTACAATATATTTGATAGGATAGAGTTCATTGGGATTACAATCCCTTGTACCATCTTGCCCCCCAAGTCTTGTACATCTATATATACCGCCTGAGACGCTCAATGCAATACATCCAATTCCACCTAATTATATCCTCTTTCATGGTATCAGAGCGTCTAGGTTTAAATCCTAACCCTGGCCGCCGCTCGCTTCCGCACCGCACGCCCCCGGGGAGATCTATCTCCGCTGGGGGCAGTGCCACCGTTTAGGCGGCGAATCCTATTGATCCGGCCGCCATCGTCGCCGTAGTTGTCAAGCAGCAGATCGGGTTGGGGGATGTCAGTTCCGCCTCCCCGAGCGCCTCCACGGCGAGGAGATCCGCAAGCACGCGCCGAGCGGAGAAGGCGCGATTCGAAGCTGTCGGGAAGAAGGTCCCGCGCTGCCGTGGTGGTGGCCAGGCTAGGCCGCGCCCCGTCCCTGAGCCGCCATGGTGGCGGCCGGGCCATGACGCGCGCGGTGGCCACCATCTTCCCGGACCTCTGCACCACCAGATCCGCCACCTGCCGCTCCTCCTCCTGCGCCGCTCCTCCGCCGGGTCCCTGCTCGCCGACCACCGCCTGCAGCTACTCCGCTTGGACGCCGCCGCCTCTACACCGACATCGCCCCGGCCTCCCCGCGCCAGATCAGGCTTCCCCCGCCATCGGATCCGTCTAGATCCGGCCGGCCGCCGCTAGCCCCCCAGTCTTCGTTAGATCTTCCCCAGCCGGTCGCTGCCCTCATGCCACCCTCCGGATCCGCCGCCGCTCGGGTGAGCCCGCCGACGCTGCTCTCCGCTTGGGCGGCCTTGGGTCGGTCCTCCCTGAGCCTCCTCCGGATCCGTCGCTCGGGTGCCACAGATTGGGACGCCTGCACCCGCCGTCGGTCTCCGCCTGGCTCGCTCGGGTGAGCACTGCTTGGGTCGGTTTTGGCAGTGGTCGGCCCCGCAGCTGCCTGGAGTTGAGTTTCTTTTTGACCAAGCCGCTGGACTTTTGACCGGCTCTAGGTGTACCCAGTGAATTACACATGGAGGATCCCACTGCTGCTACTATATCTTTTCTTTTTTTCCCGATCACTGATCGGGGTTGAATCGCCCACCGCCCGTCGATCTCGCACGTATCTACTCCGACATCAGCGTCGACTACACCGGTCTCTACCTCTTCGACTGTGCGGCCAAGCCAGGCACATGATGCCGAGGAGACGCCTTCCCGCGTCGCGTCTCAGTCATCCCGTCCGCACGTCTTCATCACCGGTTCGTCATCGCCACCACATATCGGGACGCCTCCACCGACTTCTTCCATCGTCGTCCCGCCTCGCGCGTACTCGGTCTGATCAGCCGATTGTGCGCGATCCACCCGGCTCCTGTGACGTCCGTCGTTGAGTACTACGCGCATCTTCTTCGAGCAACAGGGCTGCTGCTGTGTCGCCTCCTCGGGCCGCATCACCGCCGCACGTGTGTCCCCCTCGTCGTTGCATCTACATCACCGTCCCATGTGCATCGACGACTGTGCTGCGCAACCTCTTGTGCGCCATCTGTCTGCACTTGGTCTTCGTCATGCTGATTGGGTCTTCATCGCCGACATCGAGCGCTACCGTCGCCGCCGCACCTTGCGTCAGGACTGCTCGCCTTCGCGCAAGAGCGTCCGCCCGGACTGCTCGCCTTCGGGTAGGAGCGTCCGCTCCCGCACTGCTCTTTCTTCGTCCAGCATAACCACGCTTGGTTGGGGCCCTCTACCTTGTACGTCCGGTATTGGCAACACCGGTGCGTGCTTTCGTCCCCGACACATTGCCGGGTTTGGCAAACCTGGCACACGCCTCGGCTCTGGCAGCTTGACTGCATCGACTTCGGCATCGACCCTCCTGTTCCCGTCCCGTCTGCCTCGATTGCATCGCCGTTTTTCGTCTACATCCTCGATGGCCCTGACTGCGTCGACCTCGGCATCGCCTCCTTCCATAATGACTGCCTCGATGCGTCTCCGTCATCACCATGGCGCCTCTTTTTGCGCCCGCGGCTTCATGAGCGACCGTCTCGACATCGGTAACCCGACCACGACTACGTCGACCACGGCCATCTCCAGCACGGCATCCTCGACCACGACTACTCCGCCCTCGCGCTCGGCTACCTCGATATCAGCACAAAGGGCTACCGCCTTGCTTGAGCTACTCGTCGGTTCCTGCTCCAGTCACAGCATACGCGCCGCATCGACAGTTACGAAGTTACGACTGCGGGGGGATGTTAGTTCTTCGGCTTCTTCTCCAGTCTCACCGTCTGCGACGCTCCCGTTGTGACTGCGGGGGGATGTTAGAGTACAATATATTTGGTAGGATAGAGTCCATTGGGATTACAATCCCTTGTACCATCTTGCCCCCCAAGTCTTGTACCTCTATATATACCGTCCGAGAGGCTCAATGCAATACATCTAATTCCACCTAATTATATCCTCTTTCACTATTCATCTTAGTACTGAGTGAGAGGAGCATATAGCGGTGTAAATGTGCTAATCTAATTAATTGAGTCTTCTCCTTATTTCTATTCTTATATACCATGGTTTAATTCTTCAATTAGCCCACCAAATCCAAAAGGGTGGTTTTTTTATGGTCATCATTTTTAAGGGTCTGTTCTTTTTGGCTGCGACTTGTGACTTTTGGCTGTTTGTACGAGAGATTACAGAGTAACAGAAACTCACGTGCGGTTTTTACCGATATAAATAAAGTCAGTAAAATATATACTACAATTAACTAATAAACCCTATCTTGAAAAAAAATACTCCGTTTAAAAACTAGTTACTGTAGAAAAGCTGAAAATCAGCTTTTACAAGCTGAAAAGAACAGGACCTAAGATTGCAAACTAGCCCACCTGTAGCTTTTAGATCATGCTATGTCGAAACATGCTATGTCTATTTGGTGGCATCCTGCTGCCGGCCCCTGTTTCCGACGACCCGCTCACGGGACGCCGGTCGAGCTGAGTGCGGGCGCCGGCATCCCATGTGCCGGGAGGCGTCTTCCCTTCCCATCCCAGCCCCAGGTCTGTCCGTCGCGAATGCCGCTGCGGCTTTACATGCTTGGGCCGATGAACCTCTGACGGCTTAACAGTGACGTTGAAATCTCAACAGTGCAGGGCCGGAGGAAAAGGTTGGCGTCGCGCGCGCTTCGTCGGATTGGTTTGGTCCCGTGGTGGAACGCGGATCATTGCGACCTCGACCCTGCGTGCTCAATGTGTGCACACAGTGCCTCGTTCTGTCACTCTTGGAAAAAATGCATGTCCTCCTCTCCTGGTCCTTTCTCTGTTGCCAATTCGCGTCCTTGTCGCGTTTCGGTGGCCTGAATGATCTGGCACTGACTCGAGCACAGTTCTGTCGTTGAGAATTTGACATGTCGTTACGCCGGCCGAATAGAGATGTGATTTGCCTGTGCACAGCCTCCGTTGCAATCTATGGATGTTCCTGCCAATCTGGCAGGAAACATCTTGTTGTCTACAACAGTGTGAGATGTTCCTACCATGCAGAAGCCAAATGGTCCCTTGTTATCCAAAACAGACGCAGATTGGCTAAAACTTTTGCTTCAGGTGAGCGTATCTCATGAAAAAAAACAACAGCCTGTGTAATCAAGAACAAGAGCATGATCCAATACACACACACACACACACACACACACACACACAGAGAGAGAGAGAGAGAGAGAGAGAGAGAGAGAGAGAGAGAGAGAGAAGACTTGATAAAGAGTATTGCAGATATTCAATTGCTTGCTTCTTCTAGTGTCAATGGCGGTGGGACTAGTGTTGAGGAACATTTATATTTCTTCTATAGTTTAGTCTTCAGCGAAATACAGAAGGTTACATTTACTAGTGGCTAAGCTTCCTAACGGAAACAACTATTGCCAAGAATATTCAGTTTATACTACTAAAAGACAGCTGCCTCCGCAGCTTCCAGTGTCCAACTTGCATCTTCTCAGTAGCCTCACCGCCTACGACCTCGTCGATAAGGTCCTTCAAGATGGATCTTTCGATATTCAAAACCATGCCTTGTAGCTCACCGTCAAAGCTCCTCCAATCTTTCATTCCATGCAGTGCATCCTCAGCTAACAGCTTGTTTTCATCCTCATCCTCTTCAGAGCATTTTACTGCTGAGCTCTCAGATTGGAGCCTGTCAACCTCTGCGCACAATTCGTTGAAAAGTCGCCACCCACTTAGCTTCCTTGATCGAAGAAACCTCGTAGATTGACTTGCAGAACTATAGATGTTCATCTTCTGAGCTATAATTTCGTTTACCAGATCGAATACAAGTCTTCGGTGAAGCTTTTCTGTGTTAGGTGTAGAACTTCTCTTAGCTCCACTAACAGCTTGAGTTGCTGAAACCAAGTGTGGCTTTGCTTGTTCAAGAATGAGGAAGATCTCCGGATTGATCGGGCAACTGGATGGCCAGAGTTGGCCAGGCATTGCTGCGAAGCTCAATTCTTTGTGCAGAAGGCCAGATGCTAAGAGTATCTCGTAGATATACTGGTGATCTTTCGTGTTTGCAGCTTCACCATTCATTGACTGCAATTGCTCAAGCTTCTGGATGAGGGCTTCCAAATTTTCTGGTTTGATCTGGTTGGCTTCACCGCTCATCTTCGACTGCGGCGTGTCAGGCAGGCTGTTTGGGTTCGAGCACTCGTCTGAAGTATGTGTCTCGCCATCTGAACAAGCAGAAAAATGAAATACATACATTCAGAACTGGTGCTTAATACAACTGCATAAAAAAAATAATGCACCAGACAGAAATACGGAATTTACTATCAGACAACACAACTGAAAAAAACATGTATCAGACAGGAGATATGAAATCGCTATCTGTCTACAGGATCATACACATTAGGTGTATTTGTAGAGGGGGACACTGGTGGGCACATCTATACTAGCAATGCATACACACCAAAAAATGAAATCGCTATCTGTCTACAGGATCATACGCATTAGGTGTATTTGTAGAGGGGGACACTGGTGGACACATCTATACTAGCAATGCGTACACACCAAAAGACACATCATGCTGCTGCATAAGCAAGTGCAATATGTGGGGCTTGCAAATGTAGCACTATTCAGCACCAGCACATCTAGCTGCAACTGTCAATCTGCTGTGGTTCTTCCCAATCGCAGGACCGCGAGCTACCTGGTAGCTTTTTTTTGCAGATTATCTGTCACAAGCGTCATCAGCACGCTTACAGCTAACTATGCCTGTCCTTTGAATGACACTATGGTCTTCTGAATTGAATGAGACCAAACAGTAGGATCTACCATGTTAAGTGTTCTTGCAGTTGGTTATCTTATTCACAGTAATGCAGAAAAACTAAATGCTAGATCAACTTCTCACCTTTGAATGAATCCGAGATCCTTCTATGATAGAAGGATGTGTCGAGGACAGAGACGGGGCTCGGGACGTTCTCCAGTGAATGAATTGATCCCAGAATTGAAGAAGGGCCCTGAAAAACATGAGAGTTTCCACTAGTTAGTGATAAACAACGAGCACATGGAAAAAATATGTAGAATTAGCCGGTTTCTTTCATATATGGTTGTTTCTTTTTGTGTACCTTGTGACTTGGTGTTGCAGCAGTGTAGCTTGGTTGAACGAAAGACGAGCTGACGACCAGAGGCTTTTCACCATCCATTACACTGACGTCGACCTGCTTCGCCAAGCTGATTCTGCTTCGTGGACTCTGCAAGACCTCATTGTCATTGTGGCTCTTCACTTGAGTAGGCTTTGATCTTGTTCTTCCTCTTGGGGAGGCTGCTTCATTGGACTTCTTGCTTGGAGACCTTGGTGAGACCGGTGGACGAGACCACCTTTCCGATTCCGCCTTCCTCTGCACCAGTCTGGGGCTTGATGAGCCTGTAGGCATTGGCGAGCTTGCACTGCTGACAGGTTCGTCAGGCTTGGATTGACCTCTGGAAATGCGAGAATGTGTCTTCTCATTTGTTCTGGTTTCGTTCTTGCCAGCGAAAGATGAATCTCTGGGCTGCAGCTTCCGGAGGCTTCTGAGCCCTGCAAAGGGAGCAACTGAAGCAACTGAAACCCCCTTCTCGGTGGTTCTTGCCGGCTTCATGACTACAATGGGAGACTGGAAGTTTCTGGAACTGGTGGTTAGAGGATCTTCTGCCTGCTGAACAGCTACTGATTCAGCATTGCCGTCGTTCTGGCGCTTAGCATCCTTTGCATGCAATGCACCCAGAATTCTGAGAGCTCTGAAGTCTTTGTTGCACTCCAAGAACTCGAGCCCCCCAAGCCTTCTCTCTATGTCGGCGTACAAAGACGCAGTCCTTGGCCTCACTTCAGCATCTCGACACTGCGAAGCCTTGCTGTTGCTGACACATCTCTCCTGCTGCCTCCAAGGAGCGGCTTCGGTGAGAATTCTTGGAGAAGGCTTGGTTTTCAGTGCTGGAGACTCGTTCTTTGGCTGCAACACCCAGGGATCCTGGCAAGTGCTTCTGGGTGAACGTGGTGGACGCTCGCTCTGAGTGGCTTGTGCTAGTCTTGGTGATCTTGCAGGCTCGTAGCTGTCAGCAATCAGCATACCTGTAGCATTTGGTGCTTCTTCCAACCCCATGAGCTTGGCAATGACACTGTTGGCCCGCCTGTGAGTCAGAGACTCTTGAAGCTTCAAAGTATCCAGGAGATTGTCATCAGTTCTCTTGTAACTGAAGTTCGTCAGACATGGGCTCAGAGATTCTTTCCTACTGTCCAAGGACAATCTATGGAGCTCTTTGAGCCTTGTGGAAGGTTTCTTGTTTTCGTGGGTTTCGACCGGCCTCAGGAGCCGCCGATCATCGCATGAGAAGCGTGACTGCTCCTGGAAACGCCTGTTGGATTCGACGACATTCGTAGGGACCTTGGTGCTCCTATCGATGCCGATGACGTAGGTCCCGTCCATTGATTTGGAGAGCAGCAATGGCCTCGGTGAGTCTTTGTACTGCCCACTTCCCCTTGGCTCCTTCACCGAGGTCTTTACAGTTAGACCTCCGGAGTCGCGGTTGATGGAGTCCTTCACGATGTCTCTGAAACCGACGTTTGGTTGTCCGGACTTAGCGTCCGTGTCAGCACCCTTCAGACTAGGTGAGTTCTTCAGTGGCCTCTGCACAAAGATCTCCCCATTGATGTATGGGATCTCCTGTTGGATTGATTTGTTGCCATCAAGTGATGAGAACGATGAGCACGAAGAGGAAGAACAAGAAGCTGTTGAAGACTCTACTGAAAGGCTACTGTTCTCAGTCATACTTTTGCTGAATGTTTTCTCCTGCAAAATCAATTCATAGGTTAGAGCCCTCTCCTTGATGTGTTCAAATGTACTTCTGATGCATGCAGAATGGTTTTCCTGACTCCCTAAAAAAAGAGTTGAGCTAGTCCAGATCGGAAAAATTACCAGAACGATCTTTGAGGTACTTGAGCTTTGCACTGGAACATTGCTGCTGCTTTTTGGAGGATTACAGACTGCGGAAAATAAGAGGACATTATAATTGTTGCCAAAAATCTAAAGCGAGAAAATAGAGCAATTTATCATGTCATGCTGATAATGCACAACATGGATGGATTTGAGGGGTCAAAAGGTGATGTTTTCTTTACTATAATTCATTATTGTTACATGAATGATTTTTTTTTATAATCAATTGTTAAGCTGTTCTCTTCAGTTAATCTATCGTTACAAGAATGGAAAATTTAAAAATCAAATATTCATCTGTCCTCTTCAGTTTCATTATGTAAATGGAATTTAATAACCAACTGTTCATCTATCCTCTTCAGTCAGTGCAAACAGATGTCCTCATGCTACTTCTGCGTACCAAAACCCACATCATTGCCTGTCATTATGTCAATGCCTTGTTCATATAGTGCTAAAAGTAGTCATGTGCTGTTATAGTACATCCTCAAGGAAATGCTTACATTACCACTGCTACAGTTTAGATGTTCTCCTTACATCGGTAAACTTCTGTAAGCCTTTGTCTCTTGTCAGTAAAAGAATAGTACAAATAAAATCAGGATTCTGTTCTGCCATTCTCAAGATAACTTATTTTCCAACTTCCACTTTGGGTATATATTCAACAAAAGCAGTTTATACTATTGATCAGTTTTACCAACCAAGCATTTGTTTTATCGAGCCTCCCAACTGTATCTTACCAATCTTTGAATGATAGCCCGAAAGGACTTCTTTTTTAACGAATACAAGATGCAAAATTTTCTGCCAAAACTAGCTAACTTTGTAATATCTAGTCAACAATAGCAGAGCGAGTTGCAGATAATAATTCGGAGTGTGATTAAAAACACCGAAACAGTCCGTAACAGTAATCAAGAAAAAGGATTATGCTGGAACTTGACACACAGCAGCTCAATCTGAACACAACAGGGCAGAAGGGTGCAGAGCCCAATGAACACGAGTTGTTTGTTACCTGGAGGCAGCCTCTTCTGCGCCTGTCGGCCGCCGCGCCGCAGGGTGAGCATCCGCTGGCGGTCGAATATCTGGAATATGCCGGCCATGCACCCCATTTGCCTGTCGAACTCCTGCGTGTCGTCGGAGAAGGCGTTGAGCATCCTCGCCGCCGGCATCTTTCAGGGTCCAAACTGATCAGTCAGACACCGAACAAAGCACCACAAGAAGATCACCACCTCACATTCAGATGAAAGTGACAGCCCCAGCAGCCCAGGACAGGTCACACACACACACATTGCAGCACCAACCAGATTACCAGAGCAAGAGAAGCTTCCAAACCAGAGAAGAAGCTACGGGGAGTAGTACAAAGCAAGAAGCAATCTATCTATCTACACTTGCAGAGGGATAGATAGATAAATAGATACAGATGCAGGTACAGATATAGAAGTTGCACAGAACTCTCTCTCTCTCTCTCTCTCACTCACTCTCACTCACTCTGCTCTTCTTTTTTCTTTGGGATGTGGGTGAGTTTCAGAGGAATGTTATCATTGCTGTGTCATGCAGGTCCTCGTGAGGATGGAGGGAAGGGGGGCTCGTGGATTTAAGAGGCGAGCAGCCTGTGCGTGCGTGAGACGGGGTTGAAGCAAGGCAGGAGAACAGATGGGCATGGGGTGCTGGGGTGGGTCAAGGCGTGTCGCTGGTCCTGCACCGGCTGCTGCATCACAGGGCCAGCCATGTGAGGGTTGGGCATATCATTGCGGGTGTGGGTGCGCGCGGGCACACATGTGATGCCTGTCAGACCGCAGCAGCGCACAGGAGTTTTAAGGATCAGGGGGAGGATGCACCGGCCCGCGCCGGCCTTGAGCTCCTGCCTGACATGCCGACTCCACCGTGCCAGCCTGCAACCGGCACGGCACGCACATGTACCGTGTCCAGCCTCTAAGAGTTGGCTACTCCTCGCTCTTGCATAGCTAAGCTAGACATATGGTCGGGTGGGTGATGAGATGAGGCGTGGTGAGCTCATGGATCATCATGATGGTGCTGGTGCTGTAGATGTTAGGTCGGTCTGGCTCGATCGACAGCTCGTCGGTGCGGGATCGGTCGGTGCATGGGCCGTGTTGTTCTGCGCTATGATCTAAAGGTGGCTCGAGGTTTGCCACATATGGCGTTGTTATTTGCGAGGATACAATGGTTGGATACTTTTTTTTTGTTTTGGTTTATTATTTCTTACTATAATAACTAGGCGCGTCTTTTCAAGACGAGGTCTACAGATAGACTGTAGTACATATTGTATCAAGTTCAGCTATACCGGCTAGAATTGTATACGACTGTTTCTCTTTACGTACTATCTCTCACAAACAGTTAAAATTCAAAAATCAGCTATACTAACCAAAATTAAGTTCAGCTATATTGTATTCAAAAATCAGCTATATTGTATTAAGTTCAGCTATACTAACCAAAATTATATGCGATTGTTTCTCTCTACGTACTATATCGTAAATAGCTAAAATTTAAAAACCATAAACCAAAACTCAAAAATATCTCCCCCAACAGTAGGGTCGGCTCGTCGAGATCGCCAAACTTCGCCAAAATGACGAGAGAGACCGACCGGGTCCTGGTCCGCAAGAGCTGCTACGCGTATGACAGCCGTACGCGTACGTCATACCTACATGAGATGCTGCCATGTATGGTCGCATTTGGGATACGTATGAGTACAGCATGCTACCACTGCTCATTGCAATAATATCTGCTGTCATGGACTCTTCACTCGACTCTCACTGTAGCTGTATGTATGCGTGCGTGTGTGTGTGACAGTGAGAGCGCCTATTTACCAGGCCCATCTGATCTGATGGATAGATTCCTCTTGCCATGATGGAGAGGCAGGAGCCTGTGTGTTTGCCATGGAGTCACTCATGCATGTGTAGCGTACGAGTACATAGTACTCGCTCCCCATGCACTCTGAACCCCTGATGTCTATTACTGTTGCTGCTGTTGCTGTTCCATCCAACACTGTGAATCTGTGATCTCTTTTACTTTTGCATTTGGAGTCTCGTCTACACTTACAGGCTGTGGTACAGTGGAGTGGTAGTGTTTAGCGCCTCTAAATTCCCAGAAGAGAATGGATCTGTATATGGATGGGTTCTAACCTCTAAAGTGTTTTGGACAGAACCATTACGAGGCACAGCTAGCTTGCTATGTGTGTCATACAAGCAGCGGCGGATCGAGCGGTGGGGCGGGGGGCTCGAGCCCCTCTATTGCTATCGGACCCTTGGAGCCCTCCTAAATTTTTAGTCGTGGATGTATAATATAGAAGGGGTTGAGATCGAGCTGAAGGTACTTTAGCCCCTCTAAAAAATTTTCTGAATCCGCCACTGCATACAAGGTCATTGGACTTTAGTGCGCTTTAAGAAAAAGCTCACTCAAGCATAACACAAGCAGGTGCGGTGACAGTGCAGAGCCGCCACTTAATTGCTTGCTGGAGTGTGAGAACGGTTAACCTGGTTGGCCTTTGGTTAGTCAAATCCAGAGGCCCAATCCTGGTACGACACCTGTCCCAAAAATAAATCAACTTTGCACCGTCGACAGTTTTTCTGTTTCTCCCCTTTTGCCTTTTAAACCTGATATGGCGTAAAAACCTTTCGTCTAGATCAAGCTCCATATGTTCGAGAGAGATTAACTCTGAGTAATTTTCCATTACTGATTAGTTTACTTCTTCTGACTTTGTGTCACTACTGAGTAACTGACTTACTGATGCCTTGAAACTGTTTGCACCAATCAGGAAGGATGGCTGCGACTGTGAGCACTCCCATGGCGGTGGTCCATGTTGCTGTCACAAGTCCCAAGGCCACCCACAGATGCAGAGGCAGTAGGCAGGGAGACGACGACGAGGAAGAGGAGAGGGATTTGGGGACGCACGCGGACGAGGGAGATCATGCAGGTAGTACAATAAAAACTCTATTCCTCGCTGGCGATCGATGCAGAAGTACTGTAACTTTCTGCAGCAACGAACTCTGCATCTGCTGCAAACGCAAGCAAGTGTAGCTGTTGCGTAGTAGTCACTCTGCACTGCACCCTGCTCAGCTCCCCTTTTGCAGAAAATTAACTGGTAGCAAACAAAAACACAAACTGGAGAACATGCGTATTGAGGCGCCTGTCTGTGTGGTGGGGCCCCGGGACCAGTGTAGGTGGATCTGGAGGCACAGATGGTTAGTTGTGTGCTTTGGAGTTGGATAGGACGAGCTGGCTGGCTAGATCCATGGTCATGTTTCTCGCTGGTAAATCGATCATAAATGCCAAGGTCAAGTGCTTTTAGCTGGAATTTTACATAAATTTCAAAAAAAAAAAGTTCAATTCTGTCTAGGAATCAAGAAAAAAATCTAGCTTTGCAAACAGGGTCTAGAAGTGTTTTATACAGTCCCTCTTCTAAGAACTATACGCCTGACTGAAACATGGATTTACCAATAAGCTAATCCGATATTTACCAGCCTTTTCATTCTTGTTTGGTTTTGAGGATGCAGCGAGATAAGACTGTATTTGGGAACATGTGTGATAATGTTACCATGGTTAATTAGCTGGGTTACTGCCCTAACCATTTGCGCATAGCCTGTAATATTCCGAGCGAAGTAAAACTGAAGATTGGGATGGCACAAATTGCATGAAGACGTAATGGGCTGGGCAAAAAAATCTCAGTCACCAAATTTGAAGAGATTTCCGGCACTGTGGTTTCAAAACTATGGAATTCAATGCTGTGGTAATGCTTAGGTAGAAGAATCTCTTCGTGTTAAAGGAGTCCTTCAGATTTCCCGCCAGCTATACCTCCCGGCCCTACGTCTGAAGAACGGGAGCAATATATCTTCCTTCCCGCAAATTTTACCTCCACAAAGGTTTGATATCATTGACAGAATGATCAAATTCGAAATAAAATCTGTACCTGTCTATGAACATAAGAACATTTACTCTGTTCGTTCCGAGGGAAGTCCCCAACCGTTTAATCGGTGAGTGAAGAAAATTTCAGCTGATTTCTCTTCAGTTGTAGTAATATATTCCCATATCGTGATCCCTCTCGGATTGTCAATCTTCTTTTGATGGAGCGCCCAAGCATTTCTCTTTCTGTTTTGGCGAAACTAATGATGAAAATGTGTGTGGCTTATGCACCAACACAGCTGAAATGCAAACAGCACCTAATCCTAAAGAAAAATCTTAAAAGATAAGGTCGCAAATTTTGTTTCCGTTTTTCCAAGGGAATGAAACAATTTCTCTCTTAATCAGAGCATCTCCAACAGTGACTTATGAGCTAGCTCTAAACATATTATTTCATATTTTAATAGAAGAGAGAGAAAAGTTATCTCTTGATCAAGAGCTAGTCTCATACACACATTCCAAGATTATGTGAGAGTGTCATGTGAGGCTATTTATGTTATGAGCTATGTGCTAAAGTTAGTACTATTGGAGAAGTTGTCTTAGAGCTAGTAACTAGCTCATACTGTTGGAGATGCCCTCATATGGCAGGGAGAAGAAAGACGACGGGCTACCATACTGCACTCGATAAGTACTAATGCCGGTCAACGGCAGGTACGCCACTAAACCAATAATGCCGGTCAACGGCAGGTACGCCAAGTGCATCAAGCTGATCGATCTAGAGACTCTCTTGGCCTTTCAGCGTGTGCGTTACTTCATCCATTGAATTGGATCCCAGCAACGGCGACAGGCACCTCTCAATGGCAACAAGTCTGTCCTTCAAAAATCTCTGAAAAAATTGATCAAAAGAGCACGCATGTACTCTGCAGCATAACATAACTCACAGAGAAACAAACGACATTGCTGCATGAACATTGCATTATTTTCTTCTCTCTCTCTCTCTCTCTCTCTCTCTCTCTCTCTCTCTCTCTCTCTCTCTCTCTCTCTCTCTCGGTGTGTAAAGTGTAAGCTGGCCTGCAGCCACCGAACAGCTGAGAGCGACTTGGATGTGTACTCTTGGGTAGGAGTAATGGAAGCCTCCTGCCCTGTCTGCATCTTCGTCTTGCGGTTGCTTTCTGGCCCTGGGCAGGGTCGCTAGCAGCATAGCTGTGGTGTTGCATGTCATACTAGCATGTACAATTGTACATGCATGCATGTACAGAATGCAGGGATGGATGCAAATGCTCTTGTCAAAAGTCACTGTCACTTTTTGCAGCACGGTGAGACAAAGAAGCATGCATGGATCGATGCAGGAACTGGATTGCTAGATAGCTGAAGGCAGAGTATAGTTGGCTTCTTTTATCTGCACGAGATGGAAATCCTCTGGCTGCATACCTAGTGTGTGTGTGTGTGTGCGCTTGTAGAATGTAGATTCTAGCTAGTGCATGATGGCTTAGTAATATGGGTTAAAGAGAACCATTTTAGGGTTTTAGAAGGATGTGCAAATGATTTTATGAGCTTTACACACATGATTACCGATCGACGTACGCTAGCTAGTAGTAATCCCTAGCAGGTAGAGGTACTTTATCTTTTGAGGCAGGCTATATTTATTTCAAATGTGTAGTATGAAATGATATAATTTAGATGTTTGAGAATATGTTTATACATCTTGTAAACTATTTAAAATTTTAAGGCATCATAAACATTAGAAATGACAATAGAACCTTGAAAAAAATACAACTTGAGAAACATAGTTGAAGTATGAGTTTTGACAAAAGAAAATCATTAAGCACAATAAATTGTTAGGGTTGTTAGAAACATAACCACTCTTCATCATGCATGAATTATGTAGCTACATATCCCTATTATTCCTCTATTAGTTGCTTGCACAGGTATATCTATTTAATCTCAAACAATATATATTAATTATGTATACAATAAATTATCTTATTAGTTTATATGGTATTAGAGTATATTGCTCAAGCGTACACCGCTGTTCCATGGATGACCTAACTTGAACTAATCTTTCCCCATATGTCGGCTACCTCATTGTCTTCTATCTCTTCTCGTCGCCACACCTTTTCTATTTTAACCTCCAACACAACATAATTCTTGATCGATCCCTCTCAATTACTACCCTTCCAATGCAGTACTCTACCACATAGTTATCTTCTACTTCTCTTCAATTATTGTTTAATGTTGACCATTGCGACATTAATACACATATACGTGCAACAATCACCGATCCTTGCTAGGACACTCGTCACGCTCTCTTCGGTGGCCCAAGCCTATTCCCTACGGTTGCGCTATCTCTACTTCAAGCTTTTTATTTCTCTTATGCTTTTGTACACCCATGCTTATATTCGCACAGATGCATGTGTACATACACATGCACAATATTATGTATGATCGATGTTCTCTTTCGTGGTCTCCTCCGACACCATTTGTATTATCCTTGTTATAATTTTATTTTTATTTAAAATTTTATTTATTTTATTAGAGTTTGTATACAAATTAAATTTCTAGTTTTATTTAATTTTAAATTTTAGTTATTTAGATATTTTATATTGGAATTCATGTAAAAATCAAATTGTAATTTTTCTTTTATTTTTATTCCAAATTTCTTTTCTAAATTCTTATACAAATCTAATTGTTAATTTTTCCTTTAATTTATATTCTAAATTATAGTTATTTAGGGATTTTTCTTTCAAATTTGTATTGAAATTGCATTGCTAATTTTATTTTAGTTATTTTTATTGAAATTCATATACAAATTCAATTGCTAATTTTTATTCTAAATTATATTTATTTAGATATTTTACTTAGGAATTTTTATGGAAATTAAATTACTTATTTTATTTATTTTTTGTTCTGAATTTCATATATTTCTGTATTGTAGTAGAAGAAGTACTTTATCAATCCCCTGAATTTCATTTTATTTAACAACCTGAAAATTGCACGAAATGGTAGCACATATCACCCTTTTCTTTGCTCCTTTTCTTTCGTTTTACCCCAAAATTAGAATCTAGGCTGTGTACATATTAGCCTAGGAAACGAACTACAAAGAAGAGTCCACGAATCACAAGGTCGTGCCAAGTGACTACTGACTAGTACGACTGTTAAATGCATACCATAGCATATTAGCATGCATCGTTAGGAGTGATGCTATTGCTACCTACTGCTAGTAATTTTCTCTAAAAAATGTTGATCTATTTAACCTCTTGACTACTAGTGACGTGTCATCGTATCATCCCCATATTACACCCCGCGGGGTTCCGCGCAGGAGAGAGCGGCCACGTCGCCCCGCCCGCGCGCTCCGGCCGGAGCGTGGCGGGGAATCTTCGTACGGCCGGGGGAGCCGGTTTCCCTGTACTTTTCAAAAATTACGTAAAGGTCTTTTTTCCTCGCGAAAAGGTCACTGCCAGTTTTTTTAGCCCCTCCACTTTGCAGGATAGCGCCCGCGTTTTCCTAAATTACGTACGGGTCCTCATTTATTTACGTACAGGTCCTCAATTTTTTACGGAAAAAACATTTAACTTTTTCGAAAATACACATGTGCCCTCGATTTTTTTTATAAAACTTCTCACGAATTATCGCCTCTTTTACTTCGGTTACGGGTCCTCGTTTATTTATGTACAGGTCCGTTTATTTACGTACATATCCTCGATTTTTTACGGAAAAAACCTTTAACTTTTTCGAAAATACACATGTGCCCTCGATTTTTTTAATAAAACTCCTCACGAATTATCGTCTCTTTTACTTTGTTACACACGGTGGCTGACGCGGCGTGGCGCCGCGCCTACGAGGCTAGTATTCCTTAAAAGAAAGAAACGACACTGCCATGGCACTTCTCCCCCTGCTTCAGTCTCTAGACACCAACCAGTGATCCAAACTTCTGTATGGTCGAAACTAAAGAAAAGGGCACCAACCATTTGTAGAATAACCCTCGTTCGATTCCCCTCTGATTTTGATAGCGGTTGTTAATGAGTGATTACTACCAGAAACCAACTGTTGATGTAGTGATAAAGTTGTGGATATATGATCATTCACCAGACTTCAAATTTTAGTACTTATTTTTACTATTATAAAAGTGTGAGTTGGTGGTTGGTCCATTTTCCCTCCTCTCTTCTCAGTCATCCGATTTGATCTGGACCATTCATCTCTCTCCTCCTCTCTCTCAGGATACAACCGTCCACCTCCTCCACTTTTCCCATCTCCTCGTACATTATGGCCACTATTCTCTCTCTGTTACTTGCTCTCCAATGTTTGATATGTGAAGTTGGCTAGGCAGTAAGTTCCGCCTCATTATTTTTATGACTCCGTTGCAACGCACAGATCCCTAACTAGTCTTTATGTATATGTGAGTGTGCTTATTTTTATGAGGTCATAGATTTATCTTTAACTTTTGTCTAGATATGCGATAAGAGAACACACCCGCGTATATGCGCATACTGTATACGTTCATGGTGATGTATGTACTGTACGTATTTGTTGTAATCGAAATAAATAGTGATTACCACTAACCATCTCGCACTGTCTTTGGTAGGTGTACCGACTTATATGAACAACGCAAGCTGAAGTAAGCAACCTGCCCTGCAATTGCAAACAAACACACGACATAAATACTCTTATCAGGTACAAGTTGCAAGATCTTGCTGATGACATTTTATTTTAGATAATCTTGCAGGTGACAGGTACAGAGGTCCTGCACCCGTAGCTAGCTAGCCATAGCTTCGAACAAACACCTGGAAATATGGTTTAGAAAAGACATTTGTTTATTAGTATTGTTATTGGGGTAATTGGCGTGGCCAGACCAATTACTCTTGTTTCTGAAATTAATTATTGTGTGTAATTTGTTTCACATAAATTAATTTCAGAAATTACTGAGAAGAAAGAAGGAGATGATGCGGAAGGAAACCCCAGTGGCTCGTAAGAGCAACTCCAGCAGGAGCCCTCAAATCAGAGCCCCTACTTTTGATTTGAGGGCTTCCCCTACTTTTGAGGGCCCTGTTTTTTGAGTTGAACTCCAGCAGAAGCTCTCAAATTCAATCCAAGTGAGAATGACATGTAGGGCCCACTCGTCATTCTCAAAATTCTCTACTGCTCAGCCGCCGCTTCGCTGCACTGCTCACGCCACCGCCGCCGCATCTCCCGCCTCCTCCGCCACGCCCCTCCTCCCCCGTGCGCGCCCTCGCCTCGCCGCTCCGTTCCGGGGGCCGCCGCCCTCCCGCTCCTCCGCCGATGTACCGCCGCTCCCCCTCGCACGCCACCGCCGCCGCATCTCCCGCCTCCTCCGCCACGCACCTCCTCGCCGCCGCGCGGTCCCACTTCGCCGCCGCGTTCTCCCCCTCCACCCCCGCCGCAGCCGCCGACGACCAACAGCCCTGGCGGGAGGCGGCGGGTGTGCGCGAGGTGCAGCAAGGGGGGGCATCGGGAGGGAACCTGGGGGAATGGGATGGGGATCCTGGAGACAGACGCCCGTAGCCGGTGTCTCGCCGCGCCGCGCCGCGCCGCGCCGAGCCGAGCCGGTTGCGTCGCGCCGACGCCACCCGCTCGCCCTCTCATGCCCGCTCGCTCTCCCACGCCGCTCGCTCGCCCTCCCACGCCGACGGCCTGAAGCCGCATCGCGCCTGGGCCTGCTGCTCCTTGCGCTCGGGTCGCCGCCGGCAGGTGCAGCCCCGCGCGGGCCGCCCGCTCCCGAGAGAGGAGCCGCCGAGGAGGGGGCGGAGGCACCGGGGAAGGGGGCGGCGGGGGAGGGAGCGGAGGCGGCGGTGGAGGGGGCGGAGGCGCCGGGGAAGGGGAAGGGGGCGGTGGGGAAGGCGGGGAGTCGGGGACGGCGGGGAAAGGGGCGGAGGCGGCGGTGGAGGGGGTGGAGGCGCCGGGGAAGGGGAAGGGGGCGGCGAGGGAGGTGGGGACGGCAGGGGAGGGGGCGGCGGCGGGGGAAGGAGCAAGGAGGGAGGCGGGGACGGCGGGGAGTCGGGGACGGCGGGGAAGGGGGCGGAGGCGGCGGTGGAGGGGGTGGAGGCACCGGGGAAGGGGCGGCGGGGGAGGCGGGGACGGCAGGGGAGGGGGCGGCGGCGGGGGAAGGAGCAAGGAGGGAGGCGGGGACGGCGGGGAAGGGGGCGGAGGCGGCGGTGGAGGGGGTGGAGGCGCCGGGGAAGGGGGCGGCGGGGGAGGCGGGGACGGCAGGGGAGGGAGGCGGGCGGGCGAGATGCAGGCGGGGGGGAGCGGGAGAAGTTTCACGGTGCGGGAAAAAAACAGGAAAATGAGGGGTGGAGGGGGAGCCCCTAGGAATGAGGGGTGGGAGGGGGATTTAAGGGGCTCCTCAAATTTGAGGGCTCTAGTATGGGCCCTGCTGGACCTCTATTTTTGCCTCAAGCCCTCAAATATGAGGGTTGAGGGCTCAAGTAGGGGCCCTGCTGGAGAGCCGGGATTCATGTAGAACTTGTGCGGATGCCCACGTTTGTGTGGAAGCCTGGAGGACAACTAGCGCATGGGATGATCGGATAAGTAAGGTTTTTTATACTAGTTTCAGCTTCTGTCTTTTGTTTTCAAAAGTAGAAGACAATATAAATAGCTCAGCTTCTATAAATCATTTTCATCGGTCATTACTTTTCGTTTTCACATATTTTAGCGTACTTTATATTTTATTATATCACAATTCTGTAAGTCGTATGACGATTCGAATATTATAATATCTTTTATTGCACCGTCTTTCTTATATAATATATTACCATTCGTCAGTTGTAGGAAAAGCTATATCGTGCACGTAACATGGTTAGTGCATGTATGCATGAAGAAAAGCATGTAGCCGTGCCAATGAAATAGGAGAGAAAAATGGCTGTGCATGCATGCAACCCGAGAGGGAATGAAGGAGGCGTTTGCATGCCATCCAAGACCGAGTCAAATCCTACATGCAAGGAAACGAGTAATCCATGGAGAATAAATTTGAATGCGCTAAGAATTCCCTAATTCTATTACGCATGACCACTCCGAATCAGAATCTTCTCGTTCGCATGCTTTGATGTGCTGAGAGTTTTATCTATCTAGTGTGAATTATATCTTGTAGTTCATGCTCCACGTATTCATTAAAAAATTACCATTCTAAAATATCAGACAACCCATCAGATTGATCTCATCTCAAGGTAATGGAAGACGAATCTGTGATCGCTCATTGGGCTGTACACCCGGAAATTATGCATTATTATTGCAATTTGCATCTCGATCACATGGTAGCGCATGTGGCGCTTAGAGCTATAGGTGCCGCTCGATTAGGTTGAAATAAGTTGATTTATAGCTAAAATTGTATAGTAGCTAGTTGAAATTATACTATAATTGATGGTGGCTTATTTAGCGTAACTAAAATTTAAAAAAAATAAAAATAGAAAAAATATGTTAGCCCGTCACGGACCACGCAAATGAATACAAGAAAAAAGAACAACAAAAAAGCTAAAAAAACTAAAAAGCTAAAAAATGACGAAATCTAGAAATAAAAAAAAAACAGAAACTCAAACTGAAATGACCGAAGCCTTAGGGAGGCTAAAAAAGAGCCCTGGAATAATTGAGCAAACAAATGTACTTGCACGTACCATCAACAAACTAATCCAAAAAAATCTAATTAGTTTGTAGTTTGTTTTTCAGTTCATGAATGATTTTATACAATTGGACCCTGCTTGTACGTATTAATGTATTATTGTGCTCAGAAACAGGCTGAGATGATCCAAACTAACAAGCCTGCACGGCCCAGCCGTATGTGCATGCAATGAGGCCAATGATGCAACTATGCAAGTTTTAATGTTGTTATAAGTTAATATGATTAACTGAGAAAAAAAAAGTACACCGCACACCTCAGAATGTGCAAGGTGCATGATTGAAGAGCAAGGTAATCCACACACTGTATAATAGATTGAGCAAGTCGTTATTTCAAGTCAAAGCAATAAGGTCATATATGACGTTGTTCTTTGTTATACAACCAACTCGTCATATTTGAGCCTAATACTCGCAGATGTACAAACGGCTAGAGTCTAACGGGCTAACATTGAAGCTACCGTGCAAAGAAAACACACACTCATGTAGCGTATGTGGCTAGAAGCCGCAAACTAACCAGAAAAATGCACTACAAACACGTGCACAGATCTAAACTGTTATAATTAGAACCAACTGGGCAAACAAATCATATCAATCCTATGCCCAACTAAATATTGCTGCAGGGTGCATTAGCCTTGTACGGACTTGCGTGCCCGTATGCACCTATCTATACTACTATATAGCCACAGGCACTGTTCTTTTAACAGCGGCTGATAGTTTTTGTATGTGTTTTTTGAAATAACAGCGAATGACGGAGACATCGATGTACATAATGTACATGGTTTTAGGTTCAAAAAACTGTTTGAAGAATCCGTTTCAATAAATCATACCATTTATTTCGACTTTTAGAGAAACCAAAAGCTAAAAGAAAAGGGTATAGGTTGCCCTAATAAGTGAGCCAAACGGCCAAACGTAAAATGTGGAGGATAAGGGCTAGGTTCATTAGTGCTTATGGCTTATATACAAATGAACGGTAACACGCCGTTAAACGGTGCGGTTTTTTAAGATAGGGTCTACAGGTAAATTATAATACAAACTGTACCGAATTCAGCTGTTTTGGCTAAAATCGTATGTGACTATTTCTCTCTGCGTATTGTCTCTTACAAACAGATTAGAATTCAAAAACCACAAGTCATAAGTCTCGGCCTAAAAAAACCCACCCAAGATCGACGAGTAGGATGAGCAGTTCCACGTGCGTGCCACATCCCACGTGGTGCGTGCGTGTGCGCCACCATGGCTTGCCTTGCAGGGTCGCGTCGCGGCAGAGTCCTCAAAACCTGGCCGGGAAAAGAGGGAGCCATTCTTCCTCACTGGAGACACGAGCTTGATTCCATGCAGGCGTTTTCGTCGAGAGCTTTGCACGCCGTTGTACCCACCCACTCCCCCGCAGCATCTTCGCACCGTGCACGCACCCAAGGCATCGGTGAATTCTGTACCAGTCTTTATAAAGGTTCTTCTTTTCTTGCGAAATCCTTCTGTCTCAAACAGACACCGAACGACGTCTTCAGTCTCATTTCCTCACGGGGCGACACTTTCCGCGGAAGTCTGGGCACCGATATAAAGAATTAACTCGCTGAAAACCTAGGGTGCAATGCAATGCATGCAGATGCAGTGCTGGGACAAAAGGGCAAAGGCCCTTTTGTACGACTCCTAAGTGGCACATGACATGCTATCCACCGGCCGGCCATTTCCTCCATGGCTTCATCGATCGCTCCCATGTGTGATCAGCTTGGACGGCATGTGCCCTCTGGCCCCCGGCTACTAACGTTCGGTAGGCTCGTAGACTTGCCGTTCTGACCACGACGGCTCGATGATACGTCGATGCCATCCCATCGAACTAACGGCCGGTGTTGTATATGCACATAACAAAGTTGTTTTTGGCCATGTGAGATGATCGACGCAGGGGGCGATCCATGGAGTGTAGTGTAGACTACTCATCATGCGTGTTGGTAGGTTGGTTTTGAGATGGAGCATGCATGCTGCCAACGCATGGCTGGTTGGTTTGTGCAATGTGAGCTTGCATTCACTTTGCTGTGGCAAGTGTTGTCATGGCACTGGTTGATCTGATGGAGGTCACTTCAATTTGTGTTGCTGCCTCCTTCGATTTGTGTGTTGCTGTTTTGATGTTTGCACACTGTGCTGGAAAGTGCTGATAGGTGGATCAGTTGACAAGACTGCTTTTATTTGGCTTTCTTTAAAGAATTGAGGCCAAGTGCTTGCTAAGCACAGTACTTCGAGTAATTGTACCTTTAGCCTAAAAATGATAATTATGGAGTTTGCAACAGATAGCAGTGTGCAAATATGACATATTTGTTTGGGAAATGGGAAAAAACATTTGATTGAAACAGGTATCCTGTCAAGATAGGACATGGAGAGTTGAGGCCAAACCATCCCTCTGCCTGCCTTGCTACAACATCAAACGAGAAGCTTTTCTAGGCAGAGGCTCCCTCCCTGTCCTTGGTGTGGGGCACAGGTAGGTGGTGCCCACCCTAGGGGTGTCAATGGGGTAGGCCTCGCTTCCTGTTAGCACGGTCTATCACTCTATCCCACCCCCACCAAGCCTACTGGAAGAGATGGCTTCTCGTCCGCAGAGGCCTTTATGGTGATCCTCGTGGAGGATTAAAAATATATTAAATATTTTTGAAATATATTTTTTGTTTATTAATTTATAATTATTTAGGTACATTTTTTCAAAATATAGATTTAAAGTATATATTCTAATCTGTAGATTTAAGTTTTAGTCAAATATATAAGAAAAAATACGATTTCTCATATTAAAAAACTATGATGTATTTACTGGGTCCCGTAGGGCCCTGCAGAGGAGGACGACCCCATCCCCCGTGGAGGAAGATCACCCTGCCCCCACCCCCATGGGTATATTCCCCCACGGGCCCCGCCCTTACGGGGAGAATTGCCACCCCTACCCTGTCCACAGGTGAGAGAAGCAAAGAGTGGGATGAAGGATGGCCCCACATGCCACGAGTAGGTAGACAATACGTACCTAACAATTAGTGGCCTCAACCAGCAAGGCTAGCTAGCACAGGTGAAAAATTATTGAGCGGCAGGACCGGCAATGGTAATAGAGGAAGGTGAATGTTGTCTTCTTAATTTTTTCTCAAGTGTCAGAAATCTTTTACTCTAGAGTTAGAAAACTAAGAAGAACGTATTTCACGGCTTACAACCAAACAACAACCTGAAATAGCGAATATACATTAAAACTGCACCTGACCGGTCTGACCAGTTGTCGGTCTAATTGGGCCCAGGTGTAGTTTGACCGCTCCCCTGTTTCTAGAATGGAAAATCAGCCTAAGTCCAAACCAATTTTGACTATATCTTAGCTAATGTAGGTTAAGTTATGAAGAATTTGTACCTAAAAATGATTTATTTGTCTTGGATGTACAGGGACGTTTAGAGTCAACTGTGGTCAACAGCGATGATCGGGGCTAGGCTCATGGAGGAGTTGAGGCCTAGAACGATCGAGGATACCGAGTGAGACGGTGAGCTCAAGCATGTCATGAGAAAGGCGGAAAATGTTGAAGACGAGTTCGAATGGCGGGATGGCGCCACGTGGCTTGCACGGGCCAAGTGAGCTGTGGTTTGGTGGAACCGGGACGGGAGAGACTTGGCGACGTGTAGTAAGCTAGTGATGCACCTACACCGAATTTTTTGTATTTTAGCCCTTTTTTTGAAAAATATTCACATTTAGACCCCTGGTAGTTTTAATTCCGTTTTTGGACCCAGAGCTCGGCGCCGTGGGTCACGGCGCCGAGGTAACACGTCTCGGCGCCGTGGACCACGGCGCCGAGTTGCGAGCCCCGCGCCAGCGTAGCGGCCGGCGTGGCGCCGACGTGGCAGGGAGCTCGGCGCCGTGACTCGTGGCGCCGAGCTCGGCGCCGTGGATCTTGGCGCCGAGCATGCGGCTTCTGAAACGGCACCGAGCACGCGGGCTTCGTTCATTCGCAACTCGCCCGCCGCCGCCTCCCGTCCCCTCCCCGCACTCGCGTCCTCCCCGCCGCGGCCGCCGGCCTCCCCTCGTCGACCGCCGCTGCCGCCCGTCGTCCCCGCCGCGGCCGCCCGCGCGCCTCCCCTCCCCGCACGGGCGTCCTCCCCGCCGCGGACGCCCGCCACCCCTCCTCGACCGCCTCGGCCGCCCGTCCGACGTCCTCCACGCCGCGGCCGCCCGCCTCCCCGCCGCCGCCCCGTGGTGCCGCCTCCCCGTGTCTCCGCCCGCCCGCGTCTGCGCCCGGCCTCCCGCCTCCCCGCGTCTGCGCCCGACCGCTGCCCCGGAGCCGCCCGGCCTCCGGCCGCCTCCCCGCGTCTCCGGCCGCCGCCCCCTGGTGCCGCCCGGCCTCCTGCCTCCCCGCGTCTCCGCCTCGGCCTCCCCTCCCCGCACGCGCGTCCTCGGCCGGCCGCCCATCCGACGTGCTTCCCGCCCGGCCGTCCTCCCCGCCGCTGCTGTCGAGAGGCCCCAGCGACCGCTACAAGTGCCTCAAGGTGAGGACTTCTCCTCCAAAATGTTCGTTCTTGGCGCTCAGATGTGATGTCGAGGATATTTTTTAGCTAGTTTGTGAGGGTGTGATGTTGAGTGGGCTGATGTGTGGTGCTATGAATGTCGAGTAGGCTGTTTATCCCTTATTTATCACTGTCGCTTGGGCAATGGTGCCGTAGAATGGAAGGATTGTGTGGCGTATTGGAGTCGGGATATGGCTCGTTATAAGTCAAGTTGATTATTTTGCGGCCAGAGGACTAGTGCTATAGAAATGTGTTGTGTTGCTGTGATGTAATTGACTATGCAATTGACTATGCAATTTAGTTAGTGCTATAGAAATGTTTGCCACAACGAGTCAAGCAAATCACGAACAAAAGAATTGTTTATCTTTGGGTATGCAATTGACTATGCAATTTAGTTAGTTAATTAGCATCAATTTCGAATAAAGGTAGCATTTAGTTAGTGACTAGGTACTTATTAGTTACTATGTAGTATCCGATTTCAATTAAAGGTTCTTATTAGTTTGGTTTTCTGTATGAACTAGATGGACAACCTAGTGACCCTATATCATGGAGGCAGTGTGACAAGTGATGATTATGGAAATGTTCAATTTGTTGAAATGCAAAGGGTGCCTCTGATATTCGGTGATCGGCCGTCGTTTAGTGAGTTGGTTGCTAGGGCTCGGGAGAAGCTACATTGTCATGCAAACGAGGAGAGCATCACAGTTGAGGGGTTACTTCACTTCGGTTCGAAAGACCTAGTTCTCAGGCGGTTGATCTTAATTGGTTCAGAGGATGAGTGGGACAAATATGTCAAATTGGTTATGAGGAATGAGTTAAAATGTTTGGACGTTGTTGTGCGGAAGGTGTCCATTGATCCCACCCCTCACGGTTATTCACCAGAACTAGGTGATCAGGCACCCTTTGACCCTCCGTTACCGGATCTTGCGGTGGATGTGGAAGAAGTGCCTGAGGTGCCCGATGCTCTATCTTCCCCGAACGAGGTTCAGATTTCTCAACCAGTTCGAGTTGAATGTCGGACTGATGATGTCGTGGCGGCCCCTCAGGAGATGGGATTGACCCAGAATCAGCCCAGTAAGTGTCGAGCAACACTTTAGCCTTTTCCCGTCATTCCTTTGTTTTGTCTCAATCCCATCGTTGTCGTGATTATGATGCAGGAAACATTCCTGGTAATGTGGTAGTTCCTCCCGTTGCTCCATCTGGCAACGTTGAAGAAGTCTGCAGGGACTCCAACAGTGTGGATGTTCAAATTGTGGATGATCTGGAGCCTTACGAGATCGCAAGGGCCGTTGATTCTGATGATGACCGCCCTTTTGGAGAGCTGACCGAAAGTGATATTGAGCTGATCAGGCGTTATTGCCCTGGCCGGGATCCATCAGTTCATGAATTCAGCGATCTTAGGCATTCTCATGGGGCTTATGCAGAAGGAAGGGATGACGAGTTGCTAGATGCTCCTGAGGCCGGGTCAAGCATGACAATTGAGAAGGGCATGGTGTTTGAGGACTTGTCTGCATTGAAAAGGTGGCTGCAGGAGTATTCAGTGATCCGTAAAAGGCCATTCAAGGTGAGACATTCTTATGTGGAGCGGAGGTACACAGTTGTGTGCGAGAAGGAGACATGTGAATGGAGGGTTTGTGCTAGCAAACAGAAGGTCACTGGAAAGTTCAAGATCACAAAAATCGTTGGCCCACACACTTGTGCCGAAGCAGAGCTCAAACAGAAGCATCGGCAGTTGACCTCTACCATTATTGCCAAGTCACTGTGTCACATAGTAAAGGGAGAACCCAATATGAAGGTGAAGACACTTGCTGGGATTGTTAAGGAGAAATTTGGATACGAGATAAGGTATGGAAAAGCATGGAGGGCAAAGCAACGCATCTGGAAGATGATATATGGGGACTGGGAAGATGGGTACTTGCAGTTGCCAGCACTCTTCAATGCAATCAAAGCGGTTAATCCAGGCATGCATTATGAGTACGTCCCGAAACCAAACGAATGGACTCAAGATGGGATGCAGATATTCTTCCGTGCTTTCTGGTGCTTTGCTCAGTCCATCGAGGCCTTTCGGCATTGTCGTCCCGTCTTCGCTATTGACGGTACGTTTCTTCTTGGCAAGTACCAGGGCACACTTCTGATAGCCATTTCCTGTGACGCAGACAACGCGTTGGTTCCTTTGGCGTTTGCTTTGGTTGAGAGGGAGAACAAAGACAGCTGGGGATGGTTCTTGCGGCTCGTTCGGAGGCACGTGGTCGGCCCTGCTAGGGAGGTTGGTGTCATTTCTGATAGGCACCAGGGCATACTTTCTGCCGTACAGGAGCAGATACCGGGGTATGCAGCTTTGCACCACCGTTGGTGCACTCGGCATCTTGCCGAGAATCTACTCCGTAAGGATGGTGCGAAGGATAACTTTCCTCTGTTCGAGGAGGTCGCTCGAATGCTTGAGGTGAAGTTATTCCAGGAGAAGTTGGAGCAGCTTAATACTGCAACAAACGCAGAAGGTAGACAGTGGTTGACGGGATTGATGAGAGATGTCGACAAATGGACAAGGGCTCATGACGACGGTGGCTGGAGGTACGAGTTTCAGACAAGCAACATGGCCGAATCCTTCAATAGTTTGCTTAGGGGTATACGTGGTATGCCCGTCAATGCTATCGTATCCTTCACCTTTTACAAGCTTGTTGCCTGGTTCAACGAAAGACACGCACATGCAATGGCGCTACAAAGTAAACAAGTGAGATGGGCGCCAAAACCGAAGCGCCACCTTGAAAAGGCAAAGGCTAGGGCTGAGGCACATGAGGTACATTGTTTTGACAACGCCACGGGCAGTTATGAGGTTGTAGAAAGGGGTGGTACAACGACCGATGGAGAGCTCCGGCCGACGAGGAAGCATAAAGTTGTCCTTATTGATTTCTCATGCACATGTGGTAAACCGAGGCAGTACCACTTTCCATGTTCTCATTATGTGGCAGCAGCGAGGCATCGCAACTTTGACTACGAGAGCAAGATACCTCGGGAGTTCAGTGTTGACAACCTTGTGCTTACGTGGTCTCCCCGTTTCGAGCCTTACCGGGATGAGGGAGAGTGGCCACCGTACACCGGGCCCAAATACATTGCGGATCCGGGTAGCCGTTGGAACAAACGTGGAACCAGGAAAAGGACGAGACACAAGATGGTTATGGATCAGCTTCCAGGAAGAACGAGGCGAGGGAGATCAACCCCCTTTCTTACTAACCCCGAGCAGAACCAATGTAGCAGATGTGGTAGACTTGGCCACAATTCACGCACATGCCATTGGCCACTTAGTCAGGTGCGAGTGCTTGTTATTCGTTATGTTTCATAGTTCGTGTAGTTGTTTTTTCATATGTAATTTGCTATGTTTCTTGTTTAATTTCTTATTCATTCCATATTGTATGCATGTTCAATATTTTGTTTACTTGTATGTTGGACTGACAAATTCAAAGTTTTTTTTAGGATGGCGCAATTCCACCTGCTAGACCCGTACTACGAGGAGAGCCACAGAGGACGGCTCACCGCGGAGGGGAGGGTATTGCCTTCATCACTTCCTGTACAATTTGAGTTTATATTGATGCATTAACTAAAAAATTGGTGTATTCTATACAGGAGCTGCCCATCCTTCGTCCTCGAACCCATGACGGGTTCCTGGACATGCAGTACGACGAGCGGTACACTCCCTTCCTGGAGAGGGCTGGCCTAGACGCCATCTCTTACCAGGTTCGCCGTGGGTTGCCCACCTTCAACCCCCCCGCCATCACTGCACTGGTTGACAGGTTAAGTGATGAACCATTGCAACTTGCATGTTCATTGTTTATCGGCTATTTGCGCCTCAAATTCTCTGACATGTAGTCCTCTTTTTTGTATCATGTAGGTGGAGACCGGAGACTCACAGCTTCCACCTCCCTTTCGGGGAGATGACTATTACGCTCCAGGACACTCAGAAGATACTTGGTGTCGCCATTCACGGCCGTCCGGTTATCGGGCCGTGCGTGCCTGCAGGTTGGAGAGCCCGAGTAGAGGCCTTCCTCGGGAGAGAGCTTCCTCCTGAGGCAGGCCATCGCAGTTCTGGTGTTCCTATCAGCTGGCTCCGGCAGACTTTTGCAGCGTGTCCTGAGGGTGCGGACGAGCAGACAGTTGCCTACCACTGCAGGTAGGTGTGGATATCGAGTCAACTCGTCGTCTTATCGAGCTTTTTGTAAAATTGACATAGTTTGATCTAAAATCATTTTACATATAATTGCAGAGCATGGATCCTGCACTTGTTTGGCTGCGTTCTCTTCCCCGACGGAACGGGAGACAGCGCTTCGTGGATGTACATCCACTGCCTCACGGACTGGGACACGGCGGGGCAGTACAGCTGGGCTTCCGGGGTGTTGGCGTTCCTTTACCGCCACCTCTGCGAGGCGTGTCGTCGGAGTTCGGCGAACTCGACATTAGGTGGTTGCCTGTACCTCCTCCAGCTGTGGATGTGGTGTCGTCTACCGGTTGGTCGTCCTACGGTTTTGCCTGGTCGTCCATGGTTCCCAGAGGTTCCAGTTCGTCGACGTCCGACAGTTGCATATCTTTGGGACCAGGTCTCAGTTCCGTACGCCAGGAAGAAGCGGGCGTACGTAGAGTACATAAACGAGCTAGATGCGCTCACGGCCTCCAGTGTAAGTTAATTACATGTGGTACCGTGATTTTATTTGTTAGTCCTGTACCTTACAAGTAAATTGTTGCTATGCAGGTTAAGTGGGAGCCGTATGCCGAGGAAGAGGTGGTGGACATTCAGTTCAGCGCACTGTGCAGCATAGACGAGGCCCTCTACAGGATGAGGTGCCCCCTTATCTGTTTCTATGCTGTTGAGTATCACCTGCCACATCGAGTTGCACGCCAGTTTGGTATGAGGCAGTTGTGGCCAGTAGCGCCGATCTCCACGTCTGTGGCCTTGCACAAGTCAGTTCCATGCAATTTCAATTCTAACCTTGGATTCCAATTGCACGGTGTTTCTACTAATGTTAACTTTTGATTTACGTCATGCAGATTTGATCGTCAGCGACAGAAGAAGGTCACAGACTTCGAGCAGCACCACCACGTGTACGTTGAGGAGTGGGGACACTCCCAGGACCACGTGGACGACAACAACGACCCGCACAGCAACGAGCAGTTCCGGCGGTACCAAGTTTGGTACCAGCGTGCGACGCGGTCCAAGCTTAAGGGCGGTACCTGTAGGCCTGTACACATATAGGGGCGCAGATCTTTAGCCTTTACAGGAGTAGGCCTGTAGGCCTGTACACATATAGGGGTGTAGGTTTTTGAAAAGGCTACGAACTATGAATTTATTACGAGACTATAGTCTCTGAAAAGCCTACATAGGACCATTTATTGCTACACTTGAATCCAGTAAGAGCGAAAAGATCCTCTCCATGGACTATGCCCACTGCACCGATAACCTGCCTATATGAAGGCCTCATATGTCTTCCATACCACATCTCCTCCTCAAGACATCACAATACTACCACACAACAATGTCTTCCTGGAAGTCCAACCCATTTGGAGTGCCGGAGTGGCATGAGCGCCCGAAGTGCCATTGCGGCTTTAGGACGATGTTGGGAGTCTGGACTGATCGAGTACAACGAGCCAAATACGGCCGTAGGTTCTTCAAGTGTCCTGACCTGGATGACGACTTCGTGGTAACGACCATAACTAAACCATTTCTTTTCCGTTATCGTTTTTCAACTTGATCCATGACATCTACCATGCCACACATAGGCTTGCGGGTTCATGGAATGGGTGGATCGAGTGCCGCCGGCATGGCCAAATAACCGGGCAGTGGAGGTGGAAAACAAAGGACAATACTGTGTCAAGATGACTCAGGCTCGCGAGGTGGAACGACAGATGCGGCTTGAGCAAGAGCGCCGCGTGAGGGTGGACCAAATCCGTCTGTAGGGCAAGGAGGATGAGCTGCAAAGGAGGAAGGAGAAGTTAAGTCTGCGTGAAGCAGCCATCAAGCGTCAGGAGGAAGAGCTTCAAGCTCGTGAGGCGGCTCTCAAGACCAAGAGTGACAGGAAGAAGGATGCAGCGGAGCCATCTTCAGGGCGCGACAGAAAGGGGAAACAACCACGCTACACCCAGTAGACAAGATGTAATAGACTCGGTCCACACGAGAGGTCGTACGAGCAGTTGGGTAGATTAGTCGGATATCATGCTAGCATGTAATAAAATTGTACGCGCCATGTTCGTCCCAACTTCATAAGCTTATTATCTGGGCTTTTCGCATGCAATGATTCCCACGTGTCTTATTATCACTTCCCCTCCTTTCGTCCAATTGTTCCTATCACAGTTGTCATACAAAATAATTCAAAAAAATCCTTCCAATACAACAACATAACATGATCAAAAAATGTTATTGCCAGTTCAACATATTTTTCACGGTCAGCATTGTACAAAAATCACAAATACACTAATCGTTACTTCACACATAACTCGTTCATCAATCCACAAACAGAGGGGATGGGATTGACCCAGAATCATCCCAGTAATTATTTCCCCAAGTGTGTAGTAACAACTGAAGAGGAGAGTTGCTTGTATGCCACATGTCGCCTCCCCTCTGTCTTGCCCGCAGCATCTCACGGCCCGCAGAACTTCACACAAAACTCGTTCGTCACGGCCTGCATAATTTTATTTTTCAAAAACCATTACCAACGTACCATAATGTTTTTAAAAAAATCTACACGAATTTTCCTACATGTATCATCTGCAATACATAACGAATTTTCAAAACATACGTCGTATTTTTTGCTCTCTATAAATAAATAACTAACTATATTACATAATATTACTATCATTAAATAATCCAAATGCAAAATACAACTAATAATTCATTTTGCGAAAAAAAAGGCTGATCGGTGCAAACTCTAAACAGCGGCGGGGACAGAGGGAGGAGGATGCGAATGAACGAAGCCCGCGTGCTCGGTGCTGTTTCAGAAGCCACATGCTCGGCGCCACGACTCACGGCGCCGAGGTCGGCGCCACGAGTCACGGCGCCGAGCTCGGCGCCACAAGTCACGGCGCCGAGCTCTTGCCACCTCGGCGCCACGCCGGCCGCTACGCTGGCGCGGGGCTCGCAGCTCGGCGCCGTGGTCCACGGCGCCGAGACGTGTTACCTCGGCGCCGTGACCCACGGCGCCGAGCTCCGGGTCCAAAAACGGAATTAAAACTACCAGGGGTCTAAATGTGAATATTTTTCAAAAAAAGGCTAAAATAGAAAAATTTCGGTGCACCTACACGTGGTAAGCATGGTGATTGCTTACAATGGTTGGTGATGACCGAGTTAAGGAAGGGTATTTTGGTAGTTTGACCAAAATATTGGAAACCATCTTGGATCAAAACCGCAATGCATGTGTGATGCATTGGAGAGCGGTTTAGGTCAAGGTAGAGCTGGTTGGATCAAGGCTAAGGATTTAGAGGATGCACACTTATACACTTTGAAAAACGTGTATAAGTGAACTTATGAAAGTAAAACCTCTGTGTGTGTGGGGGGTTAACGGGTTTTCCTATTATAATAGTGGATAGGATCCACTAAGGAGTGTAGGTGGCGGGTTATCCACCTATAAAAAGAGTTGGGATGGAGACATGTGAGGTTAACCATCCAACCCCCTCTCTCATGTGCTCTCTTATTTAAGGTTAGAGTTTGAGAATGGGTACCTTGGATGCTCTTTGTCTTTCAAGGTAGAGTGGCTGTAAAATTTACTTTCTCAAGTAAGCAATACATTAATCTTTGTATATATCTATGGATCCATCTTGTTTTGATTGATTTACTCTTGATTTAGTTGGTTTTGATTTCTCTTCACTTTTTTTGATCTTGATGTGCTAAGGACATGTAAGAGATGGAGATAACCTTTAAGAATCTATCTCTGCCTATCTAGGCACTTTGATAGCAAGTTTATCAACAAAACCCGGTTTTGCTTGATTTGGCCTCAAAGTGTGATTTCTTGATTTGAAAGTTTTTGATTTGATTTCTTCGGTATTCTAACTTGCTGTGACATATGGAAATATATCTAGACATATCTCGGTCATCATTCACCCATGAGCAAGTTGTATTCACCGATTTTGGTTTTGACTCGGTTTTGATGCAACCTTCCAATAAACTAAAAAGATTTCAACTTTGGTCATGATTTTCATAATCATTTATTAGAATAGGTTTACAATACCCTAGAGAAGATCTCTGTAAAGTTTCATATCATTTGGATCTACGGATCAAAAGTACCATCAATTTTGTGTTTTGAAACTGTGCTGAAAGTCTCTATTCTTCTCTGAGTTTTTGACCACTCGCCAGCTTTCAACCACTCTTAAGGTTCGACCATGTTGAGTTTTTGATCACTCACTAGTTGTCTATCTCACTGGTCATATATTGACTTGGTTCGACCACTTCAGCTTTCGACTGCTCACTGATCGTCGACCTCTGGTCGTATTTCGACCATCGACCACTTTGGTTTTCGACCATTCACTAGTCATCGACCACACTGGTTGGATATCGACTTATGTCGAACACTCAAGTTTGCGATCTCTCTCAGGTCATCTACCACGTCGGTTTTAGACCACTCGTTGGCTTTCAACCACGTTGGTTTCGACCATGTTGGTTTTCGACCACTCTCTGATCGTTGAGCACTCGAGTCGAATTTCGACCTTGTTGGTTTTCGACCACTCTGTGGTCATTGACCACTCGAGTCGGTTTTCGACCACGTTGATTTTTGGCCATGTGGGTTTTCAACTGCTCTCTGGTCGTCGACCACTAGAGTCGAATTCCGACCACGTTGTTTTCCGACCGGTCGCTCTTAGCTCTGTGAGTCTCTGGTTTTTAAGTAGGATTCCTATCATAATATTCATAGATTTGTAGCTATCGGAGTAAAAGATAAGTGACTAATTAGAGAAAACTTTTAAGTCACCATTACCCCCTCTGTTACTTATCCAGTCCTACACTATGTGAGAAGGTCCATGGATAATTAGTAATGAACAATTGATATATTTGTGGAGTTGGTTTTTGATTTTACAAAAGTTGGCAAAATTCAATTTTGCTGTCAGTGTAATCGGTCTGACTGTTACACGGGATCGGTCATACCGTTGGGCTTATACGGTTCAATCATTATGATTTTGATTTGGGCCTTTTTAGTGCACTTTGGATGATGGCGGTCATACCATTGAGCTTCAGCTAAGCTGTAGGGTTAAGAGTTTCCAGAGCGAAGCTCCACCGTCTCTCTCGTGTCTACTTTGGCCCCGTTTGGCAGAGCTCTAGCTCTAGGAAATCTGTAGATTTCTAGGAAATCTGTAGATTTCCTAGAGCTGGTCATCTGTAGCTCTAGGAAATCCTGGATCTAGAGTTGCAGGCATGTTAAGTGCATTTACATGACTCATTTCATTTATATTACATATTAGATAAAATTATTTAAATCACTTTAATTTAGTCAACAAACTACAGATCCAGCATAGATCTCGGAGCTAGAGCTGTGCCAAACGGGGCCTTTGGTTCGGCTGTTGTCTGATAAAGAATGAATTGAGGAGTTTTCTTTTGATTTTATCCTGAACTCAACATTTCCCCATAATATAAGAGGGATCTTAACTGAGTGGCCCAAGACCATAGCCCATTAGCGTGTTGGGCGTTCGGCCTGTTTCAACCCATTGGGCGAGAGCCTAACTCGCACTAAATCTAAAATCTGATTCTAGACTGTCAAACCACCACACCCAACACTAATGCTGTAGTACGTTGGGCTAGGCTTGATTTGGGCACACAATTAAGAAGAAGAAGAAGAAGAAGAAGAAGAAGAAGAAGAAGAAGAAGAAGAAGAAGAAGAAGAAGAAGAAGAAGAAGAAGAAGAAGAAGAAGAAGAGAAGATCAGTGTGAACATTATTGTTCTCCTTCAGAATCGCGCTGAGAAGCTAGCTAATGGCCTGAATGCTTGATGATTTGATCTAACTCTACCGGACCGCCTCTCTCGTGCGTGTCCACTTGGCACGTGCATGCGGTTGCTCTTCCTGATTAATTTGATACGTGCGTATCATATCAGGGAGATCAGATGCATTTTACAACACAAAAGTGTTAACTTGAATACTTGATATCGCTCGCTCGGCGCCTTTCTGCCCGCGCGCATGCATGCATGCATGCCATGTACACGCACGCTTATGCAGCTCATATACATAAGCGACGTCGCACATACGCATATCGCATGGACCACATTACCTGTTCGTTCAGGTGTTTGTAGTACGGCGTGTGAACTTGTGAAGTAGCTGGCGACACGTCTGTCTTCCGATGGATCATTTTAGCCACCTTAACTTTACAAACCAAAAAATAAAAGAAGAAGAATGTTATGGTTTAGAACCTCAACGATGTACGCAGCCATAAGGAACAGGCCCTCAAACAGTTGCTCGATCCTCTTGTCCTCCGGGTGGAGCACGACACAAGGAGTAGAGCAGTGGGTATTCACCCCGAGATACAAAGGCATTATATTGCTACTCACGTAAGGGAACTTTTGGGCAGAGAGGGCCGGAGACGCACGCCACATCCCCGATGAAAACCGCGCGGTGGCCGATGTCCACCGTCGGGACGAGCCTCTTCCCTACTAGGTCCACCTTGAACACCTGAATCTAGTGCCAGTTGTACCACCGTCGGGGCTTGCCGGACTCCAGCCTGATCACGTCCATGTTCTTTGTACGCTTGACACGCCTCTGCTGTCGGGGCTAAGTTGGTGGAGGCTGTCGTAGTAGCGCACCATGAGCATCTCGCGGTGGCCGTCGTCCATCGGGACGAGGTAGGAGAACACGTTGTGCCAGAGCTTGTCGCCAGCCTGCAGGTCCTTGACCACGGGCACTAGCCGAGGCTTGGGGCGAAGCCTCAGCTTCAGTATGTTCCCCTGGTACGTCGCGAAGTAGACGCGCTCCTGCAGCGTCATCGCCGTCACGAACTAGACGCAGTTGAGCGCTTTTCCATCCTTGACAATTCGGGTGGGGTAGGATTTCCAGTCCTGGTGCATGAGCGTCCAGCACTCGTCGCTAGCGTAGGGGTCGGTCCGTGTGCCCTGATCTGCGACGGCAATGGTGTTCATTTGGCTTGCATACTTGCACATTTGGCTGTGTATATCCCTCATGAATATAGAGGCTGGATTTTATATCCTTTATCTAAAAATACTTGTACATAATGTGGAGAGCTTAAATGGGCCAGAAGCCCAGTAGATAAACGGGCCAACTTTTAACTTCTTAATTTTATTTTTTTTAACTTTTAGCAATTTTTTAGACCTTTTTTACCTTTTCTTTTTTTTCTTATCCCTTTGTATTATCCAAGATGATATATCCCTTTCCCCCCTTCTTTCCATTTTGTAAAATTAATTACGTTGAGAAAACTCACAGCAATTACAGTGCAAAATAAGTCTATAACAGTGCCAAAAAACAAAAGTTATAAGCTTTAAGCCCAAATATAAAATCATTGGCCCATCTATTTAAAGATTTTTTTTTATTTTAGATCTTGTTTGGATGGCCTGAAACCACCACATGGCAGATAGTGGAAATTAATTCAACTTCAACTTACCTCCTCCCAACCGAACAAGTTCCTAAGGCATGTATAATGGCACATATCAGTTGTCTGTAAATATTTGTTACATAGGATTTAGATGATGTGAAGGAGAGAGAAAGATGATGTCTACTATTTAACAGACGGTCTTATAGACCGCTATTTACTGTCTATATTATTGTATAGACAATTATATAGATAACACAATAATTGTATGTGGTTATTATAGATACCTATATAAATAACACATTGCATACGTCGTCTTTAGTTCTGTCTATAGATGACATGAAGGTATATTATAGACTACCGATGTCTATACCACTGTACATGCTCTTAAGGGTTTATTCCATTTTTTAGCGGTTTCTTCATTCTAGGTTTTTTAGCGGTTTCTGACTTTTAACTGTTAGTTTTTTTATTGAAATTACACTATAGATATTATTAACTTTTTCTGAGTCATTCAATTAAAGAGAAATAAGAAACAAATGAAAAATATTGTTATATCTCTGCGAACAATACATAGAAAAAAGAAAAAAAAAAGCTAAAGCTAAAAAATAAAATTAAAAAGCTAACGTGTTTATTTCAACAAGCAAGAGACTAAAGCCAGAATAAACGTGTCATAAACAGGGCGGGCTTAATGTAATATTGTCAAATCATTGCGATGGGCCTGTAATATTTGATGCTAGTCCTATTATTTTGGGTTGGTGGCTTAAGAAGTCACTTAAAGAAGCCGCTCTTAGAAGCGTAGTCAAAAGAAAAAGAAACTAAAAAGAGAAGGGCCACGGTCTCTTGTCTCTTTTTCCAAGCCCATATTTTGATATTTGTTTTTTTTCTCGTAAGAAGTCACTGCAGTTATATATTCTCATTCAAACGAATAGAGTTCCGGGTTCATAAGAGTCCTTCATGATGGCAGCAATCTCCCCAAGTTTGTACTACAACATGCAGAAGCATAAAACAAGAGAACTCAGTGATAGAGCAGGCAAAATAAAAAACAGATATAGCTACACATTGTGCAAAATAAAAAAACATTAGACTTTCATTGTAAATCCAGCCTCTACTGAAACAACAGGACAGCCATACCAGCACCATGCAACGGTATGATATGGTCATGACGAAACAACTGTCAAAGCAAACCTATGGTAATACTAGATCATTTATTAATAATATAATTTCTCGTTGACAATGAGGCACTTAAGTCTCCAGACGACAGTCAAACAATACGGGGCACAACTATGCAACCTAAATGACCATTTCACAGCTGAAAGCATATGATTGATTCCATAAATCACGCAGAGAAGATAGGAGAGTAGTATGTTATCGTCCAGTAAAAGCAAATGCTCCATGTAGTAAATTAATGTAACACCATTGACACTATGTTTACACAAAACTTATCTTGTTCGTTGGTTATGTTTACACAAAACTTATCTTGTTCGTTGGTGTATCTCGTTCGTTGGTGAAAGTTTAGCAGCTAATCCACCGGTGAAATTTACATATAACCCAATGCTAAGTGTTTGCAGTAGCCCTATTGATGATCATATAGAAGGAGGCCCGTTGAGATAACAGAAATGACAAATGGGAAGGTGGAATTTCACTCAATCTCTCATATGTTTAACAGAAATTACAGAGGGAGAAACATCAAGACATTGTAGAGGATGCGAGTGAGCAATAGTCAGAGCTCCTTCATAGGGTAGTTGGTGAGTACAGCATGTAACATCTCATAGGTAGAACTTAAAATAAGACAACTACTAGATGTAATCACGGGAAAAGAAACAGGGAATTGAAACCACTCAGAAAGACAGTAAAGTCATGATATTCAGATTAGCTGCAACATGTGCAGCCTTAGAGTGATAAGGATTTGATGCTTGTGAGCTGCCAATACTGGTTGAACATTTTACTGCCATAGTTCCATGTCGACATGCATACATGATTACATGATGCACTGTTTGAGATTCCACTGGGTTCTATTGCTCTAAAGTAAGAGTAGTAAGTAATATTGAAATGAGTGCATGTGATTTTCTATTGCAGAGAAAGGGTGAAAATATAGCAATCCTTGTAGAGTGAAGAAATGCAAACAAAATACAAACACGCGGCGAGGATCTATTCATAAAATCACAAAAAATATCATTAGCGTGAATTGCTTGTCTTCGTTCAAAGTTTGAGGCTGATTAATACAACTTTGTGAATTGGTAAGATCAAGAGAACGCTCTTCAATACTGGGTTAGGATTGGTTTTTAGCTAAGAAAAGCTGCAATACAGAAGAATCATCTCTAAATATCATATCTTCAATGTCAGGAAATGAGATGGCATCTTAGAAGTCTTGAATTAAAGGAAGCTGCAAGACGTGATATATACTCTCCAGAATAAAGACAAACAATGACTCCTTAGGTATAAATGTTTACCTATCTATTTCACGACTACACCACAAGTAGCTTATGATGCACGGTGTGGTGACGTCATACACACAAGTAGCCACAACAATATCGAACTTCTAGAGGGCCCAAACAGAAGGAATATAAAGAGAGAATGATTTATTGTAATTTCAGAAAATAAGAGGCCTAAATTACAAAATATCAAAAACACCCTCATAACCAGCGTCCAGCCGCCGCCCACTTGGCATTCCTTCGCCCTGCCTCTCTCCTTTCCCCATCTCCTCCACCTCCAACGCTATCGAGGCCGAGCCAGCTCGCCAATGGCCGCTCGGCCGAAGATGAAGAAGTGGCGGCACGGTTTGATTGTGAGGGAAGGGAGGGGAACGGAACTAATGTGAGGGGAAATAGAGAGACGGATGAACCACCATGAGAAGTGGTGGTAAATCACTATTATCAATCTTTTTCTTTTAAATAACAGGAGTAAGAAAAGGTTAGAAAAATATATAATTTTTAAAATTACAAAATAAAATTATTTATATTTATAAAATTAACTATATAAAATTCAAAATGCTAAAACAAAAATATATAAAATTCAAAATACTGCGTCTTTCCTGGCCCTTGCATTACTTGTTTTGTCATCCTCATCGCCGGCTAGCCCTAATCCCGTCCATTGACTGCTACCAAGCACAATGCTAAGAGGGCTCTCACTGTCATGGAGTTAATTGGATTTTTGGTACTCTAAACATTGAGCTTCGCATATTTGGTACTCCAAACATTGGTTTCGTAAAGTTAGTACTTATATCCTTGACATCTTGATTAGTATGCCATTATACCTCATGCATTGTTAGTGTACCTATCGCCCTAATAGCTATGGTTAGAGGCTTGGTGAGCCCAAAAATCTAAATATAACTCTCTATTTCACCATCTTCGGATACGAAGGGTTCACCGAGATGGAAAAAACTCATTGGTAAGATTGACTTCGTCATTTTCTTTTGGTTTCAATTCTAGTTTCTCATTTTCTTTGTAGTTGGAAGCCAATTTAAAATCTAATTTATAGGTTTTGCCTGATTTGAAAATCTGTACTATATAGATATGTTTGGTGGATGTTGCCGGATATCACTTCTCATTTTTTTTTCCTTTTAGTTTTTCTTTCTACAATCTCCGAGGTATGAGATCATTTCTCATATCTTACGTCAAATGTTAAAAGCATACCTATCCTAAAAACAGTAAAAAGCGGCTAGGTGTGTTTGCCGGTTATATAGGTATGTTCTTTTCGGCTTTTAAAATCGGCTTTTGACTTTTACTACAATACATAACTTTTAAATGGAGTATGTTTTTAAGACGGAGTCTACAAGTTAATTGTACTACACGTTAAAAGCTCAACATTTGTACTATCCAAAATCACAAGCGAGTATTTCTCTCCATAATCTCTATCACAAACAGCTAAAATTCAAAAAAAATTAGCTAAAAACTATAAACCACAGCCATTAACAGGCCCGTAGGCTTTCTCGGGCTTTTTTTTTTGTTTTTGAACAATCCTCCATCTAATCAAACAATAAATCCAGGAAAGACACGCTTCCTCCATGAAGGACGATCTTGTCATAATTGAAAACTATGACGAGGACGAAATTGCAAAAGAGCCATGCTTCCCTGCAAACGTTTGTGTTTGGTTCGTGGATGGAGGTTGTATCGTATATCCTGACTGAGTGGATGCAGGCTAAGTGGAATCATATTTCAGAAAAAGAAGATGTTTGGTGAGGTTGCATGAGCGGATGCAAAAAAACTGAGATGCTGTTTGGTTGCCTGTATGAGCGGATGCAGTCTACCAAACTTGAGAGGCTGACACGTGGGACCGTATAAGATACACTGCATCAACCCATCCAGGATGGCCAGTGAAGCTCATTTTGAGCGTATCCATCCATCCAGAATGAGAGCATATTTTTGCATCCGCTCATGCAGGCTGCATGAGAAAATTGATCATTTGCCACTTTGAAGAGTGGGCTTCGTAAAATTACCACTTTCAAAATTGGCTTCTCAAAAATGCCATGCAGTACATTTACCTCTTGATTACCATACCATTTGAGCCATTTAACTCATTTAATATTTGTTTCTCTTATTTCAGGGGCTGGAAAAGACCTTTCTACCCTTGCTAAGTTAACAACGCACAGTTGATTTGTATTATCTCACTGTTGTTATTGTTCGTTGTTGACCATTCGTTTGACAGCGACCATTCCAGATTGTTTGATGCGATACGTGTGTTATGAGTACGGCGACGTAGATGTTGACAGTGGTCCTGTAAAAAATTTGGCATTCTTTTTCATGGAGCGAATGAACGAGCTGGAGAATGTTAAGTTTGATTTCATCTTTATGTTAAAGTTGTCAGCAGCTGTAGCACATAGCTATTCTATTTTTCTATAGCTTCGTTCGTATAATCAGAATAATCTGTTTTGTACACACTTTGGAAATAAAATAAACAGGGACAAAGAATAACAAAATCAGAAAAAACTTAGCAAGGGTAGAAAGGTCTTTTCCAGCCCCTGAAATGAGAGAAACAAATATTAAATGAGTTAAATGGCTCAAATGGCATGGTAATCAAGAGGTAAATATACTGCATGGCATTTTTGCGAAGCCAATTTTGAAAGTGGCAATTTTGCAAAGCCCACTCTTCAAAGTGGCAAATAATCAATTTTCTCCAGGCTGCATCCACTCATACAGGCAATCAAATATGTTCTTTCTCAGATTATACACATCCACCCAGAACAAAAGAGATTCAGGCAACCAAACACACCAGGGACTTCGAGCACTCCATCCCCCACCACTCAACCACACTTCGAGCGACGCCGCCTCTGTTGAGCCCGCCCCCTCGTCGGCGCCCGATCTGAGGTATCGAATCCCTTTCTCTCCGCTCAGATCCGTCTCATCTAGTTCGTTTGAATCTGGCGATATCGTTCCGGCGATCTGCCCTCCCGATCTCCCGTGTTCTTGATTTTTTTGGGGTAGGTTTTTAGTTCCGGATCTGGTCTCAGACGCTCAGTTCAGATGGACCATTGGATCGTGTGTTCTTGGTCCGTGGATCCTGTTTATGCTCGTATGCTTTTGGATTCGTGGATCTAGGATGTGTAGGTATCGGGATTGCGACTACTTATTTTTGCCGGTAGTCGTTTTGGTGGATGATTTGTGGTAATGTCGGTCATTTTGGTTGTGCTGATGATAGATTTGTAGGCATCAAGCCTTTAGTTGGGGAAATTGGGAGGAAAGATTGTGTGCTTAGGGCAGTATCTTCTTGAAGGGTTATCTTGTACGTAGATATGAAGATTCTAGTGTGTGTGGTGCGTAATCATACGCAATAGCAGTGCAGTTTCATGTTCACTAGCTTGGGAATCGACTCGAGTTGTGATGGGGATCTGGTTTTATGAAAAGAAGGTTGAACGTTGGTAGCTATTATAATAATTACTAGGGAAGTGCTGGTGAATGGTGATGTTGTTTTAGAGGTGCCTGATCCTTTTGTGATGAAAATGTAGTACACGGGTTTAGAAAATGCCGTACAGAATTTTGGAAGCAGCCCATATGCATGTTTCTCTGCTTATCAGGTGCATGCCCAATTCCATGTAGGAAATGAATAACAGAATGGCAAAGGAATTCTTTGTAGTTGCCATAGGTGGCATGTAAAGATTGGTCTAACACCTGATATGGTGTAAGGAACCTTGCATTTGGGCTGTTCAATAGGTTGTGTGCGGTGCTAATGGATGTGGTCTATTGTTATTTTTGTCCTTTCTTAACTGTAGATACTACATGCTGTCCTCATATTTTGTGTTTCATACCGGGTGCTGGTTACAGTGCTGGGCTGCACATTGCAACAAGAATCCTGTGCAATTTTGTTTCCAAATGCACCTAAACTGCACATTCAGGCAGGCCATCCAATTGAAAAATCAATCCTGGGATTGAATTCCATCAAGCAAGAGGAATTTATCTTTCAACTTTTTATCTGATTTGACTGATCTTAGAGTGTTGATTTTTTTATTGGATGGTATATATGAATGTGTAGTTCACTACACTGCATTTAAAACTGTACTGTGCATTGTGGATGGAGCCTATTATTCTGTTCTTTTTGGCATGTCAACCCAAAGATACTGATAAATCTTGGCATTAGTGGTTTCTTTAACTAAAAGTTTTTGTCGATAATGTACTCTTCTCCTGTTACCAATAATATAGTCCTGTAACTTGTAAGTAGATATATGTGTGATATACTATTGTAGGTTAGATGACTGAATAATTTGGTTCAAGACTTCAAGACTCACCTGTTATTTTCTTTACTTTGGAATTTGGATAATCTTCAATAGCGTACAGCCAATGCAAACTCTTTTTTTTCTTTCTAAAGCACCATTGTGGATGTCTACTGTTTGATGGTTATTGGTGGCCATGGATTTACTGGTCCCACCTTGATCCCATGATCTCCACAAGCACACATCATCTAGGTTCCAAATTTAGTGAGACCCGTTGCTGTTTTTTCCCCGAACAGCTGTGATTCAGCCAATTTGATCCCACAGCTATTGTTTACCGGGGATTACTCTATTGGCTGTATACCACTTTCATCTAAGCTCCTGTTGGAGAAGTAATTGTTAGAATTTCTCTCGCTGTTCGCCTTTGTTTATGTTTGAAAAGTATCTGTCTTTTTCTGAAGCTGATCTTATCTAACCTGTTTAAATTATATATTGTATTTGACCAACATTTTTTTTTGGTAATATTCATCACTTAACTCTGTGACTTCGTTCAATGTGAGCAACATTGATTTCTCAAGCTTACCAAGTATCCATGTTTGAAGACTTGGTTCCTCATCCATGCTTTGGATATCTCTGTACCTAAGTTACCTATATATGTTTTATTTTATCATTGTTTTGAAAATGCCACCACTTAAACATTTTTTTTATTAATGACCAGTGGTAAAAAATGATCTAATGTGTGATTTCTATGATTGCTTGATTAACTTAGATAGAATAATTTTGCATCTTAGACATCTGAAACTTATTGGCAACTCTCTTGGTTCACTGCTGTTTTGACAATGTACAGAATTATTTTCTATAGATTATGGCAATCCTGCTTAACTTGTTCACCAATTTGTTTCAGTTTGCCTTTTTCTTCTGACAATTAAGATGAGGCGTGGTGGGAGTGCTGGTGGTGGTCAAAGTTCTCTGGGTTACCTATTTGGAGATAGTGAGCCCCCAAAGCCTGCTGCAGCACCAGCTGCGAAGGCTCCACCTGCTGAGAAACCAGCGCCCAATGCTACTAATGTAGCCAAGCAGATTCCAGCTGGTGTTCAGGGTAGCCAAACTAATAACTATTTCCGAGCAGATGGCCAGAACACTGGCAACTTCATTACGGTGTGCCTTTTTTTCGAATGAACCTTAACTTGATGCGGTTGTTTCTCACTGTTTCCTTTTGTTCTCTGTACAGCACTTTGTAGCATATTCGCTTTGCATATCTAGAATGGAACAGTCAAGCGTTTTATTTATCAAGCAAATGAATTAGTGAAACAGATTGTCTAGCCTACTATCTATATATTGCAAGCAAATGCTTGTGGTCACAGTGGGCCATTCAGAAGACCTGATTACAACTAGGGACTGCTTAGATGTTTTGACTTTGTGTTCATGAAGTTCATGGCATGGCTATATTAAGATACTCAAAACGTCATTTTTCTGACCCCTGTTTTCTGTTTTAATTTGTATATTGTTTTATCATATTTACCCAGAAATATGTGCCTTCTGTTTCCCATCTTTTTTTTATTACCTTCTGATATTGAGTACGATTTGTGGTTTAATTCTGTTTGACATTTGCAGAACCGTCCTTCGACCAAGGTTCAGGCTGCTCCCGGCGGTGGCTCATCCCTGGACTACTTGTTTGGTGGAAAATGATGTTAACCAGGATGCTTAATGCAAGGATGAAGTGTTAGTCATATGGAAAAAAACTTAAGTACTTAATTTCAGCAAATTACCCCTTTTGTTGAACTAGTATGTGGTTCTATGTTGCCGGGGCGGGCGCAGTCAGCTTGCGTAAAACCTGTTGCTCTAAAGACAAGTCATGTTGATGGCAAAATTTGGTGTTTTTAGTTCCTTGTTTGCCCACCGTTGTGTCAATTGATGGCTCCATCGGTTCGTTAATGTTGTGTTGTGTTACTGGTGCTCTGATTGCATTCTCCAAGTCTTTGTGGTGAGGGTCCATAGAAGGGAGTTTCATGCTGCTAAACTTGGAGGCCGATAGTGTGTGGTAAGCTTATTGCAGGTTTCAGTATTTGCTACACAGGTACAGAGCTGCAGACTGCTATGCTATTTGATTGCCCTTGTTCATTTCTTCTTCCACATTTACAGGGACTAGAAACCGATCAGGCCATAAAATCAGACGTGCCGATCTGGCCCAGTTGTGCTAGGTCGAGTCAGGCTCAGGTGGGCCAATCAGGCCAGGTCAGGAGTGAAACGAAACCTTTACTCGTGTTTCCTTGATTTTTTTTTCCATAGCTGTCTATCCCTAGAAGCTTCTGGAGAAGCTGCTGGCCTTGCAAAGGCTTGCAGCAAATTCACAAAAAAGATGGCTGGGCATGCGGTTTGTTTACCGGCTACGTTATTTGAGCATTCACCCGTGCTCACCTATATGTTCCTCCTACGCATACCAACTAGCATATGCATGACATGTAAGCCTAAACTTAGGGTTGACGTCCGTACTTGACACCTCAATTTGCTTTCTTTTCTTTCGCATACTGCAGGCCGTACAAATCGTTCAGGCCGGCACCATTGCTAAAGTTTTCTCTGGGTCAACTTCTCAGTTGCATGCAGCATTCGAGCTAGAGTAGCTCGAGAACGAGGCTGCCCTAGTCTACACGTGTTCATTCCCACACGTGTAGCGCTCGAGCCAGAAAAGAACGGTGCTGGCATAGCGGGGGTGTGCAGCTGCGTATACGATTTCGATGTGTATGGAATCGAATCTCGTCTCGTGGCTGAAAATACATTGTACTTTAGATTGGCATCGGGAGAGAGGTGAAGCAACTCCTTGGCATTTGGGCCTATGCATGTTGAAGGTCTAAGGGTATCTGTAGTGTATGAAAATATAGGGTCATAAGCTACCTTAAGATCGACCTTATACATTACAGGGGTGACCTTAAGCAGGCTATAAGCAAAAAAAAAAAAAAGCTTGAGGCTGGTCCTCAAGCTAAAGACCTGGCCACAAGCATTAAAATACAATTTTCTTTACATCTATTGTTCTCTCTCCCCAACTACCAACTGCCACATCCCCTTCTTTACAGCCGAGTGAACCCTTTTTTACAGCCGACGGTGGCCTCAAACGTTGCAGCGTCGGTCTTAAGAATGATATGGGGCCCACCTTAAGAGCCAGCAAGCTATATACACTACAGATGCCCTAACAGGAGTGTATTATGGGACGGTAAATATACGGGGTTTAGACGGAGGAGATGGAGGCGATCGTTTCCTTCCCATAAAAACGATAATTCAGTGGAAAGGAACGGTTCCGTGCGCCATCGAGCGGTATTACCAGGGCTACAGACTGTGCGGATAATTTCCTTCAACGATCGATCAAGGCTTATGAAGCAATGAGAAAAGGATAAATAGGTGTTCAGTACCCTCTGTACTCGACTCTGTCTGTATGTCAGGTGGTATGAGAAATTTGTTGTGACTTCACTTAGAAACGGCATAATAGATAAGCGGATTACCGCATCTGAGTAGGTAGGGAATACCGATTGCTCTTTCTTCGATATCTTGGTGATTAGTCTCTCCGTATTCGCTTCAATTGCACCTCTACTATCTAATGTACTATATATGGGTACAAAAGAAGTGGGTATTTCCATTTGACCGACCAACCGAAGTCTTGAAGCAACTGCAGAGTGAAAAATAGGTATCCAGCGTCATTCGTATCCGACCCCGACTCTAAGAAAAAAAATGAAATATAATACATGATAAGTGATTTTCATTCATATATGCTCCCATTACACCCTAGGTGTTATACATGTTCTTATACAAATGATCCCACTATCTGCAATAAGCGTCTCTTAATTAGTTAATTTCATCTAGAGGTTTGCCACGTCATCCATAGGTTGCTGGCCGTCGACCATTGGGCTGGTGTAACGCGGTACAGAGGCACACATGGTATAGCAAGTTAGCCACACTGTCAACAGGATGGACAATACATGGTGAATAACGGTTACAGCATCAAATTCATACCAATGAAAAACCACTGCTTACAATGGTAGGATTTGAAACCTGTAAAATTTATTCACAATGCAACACTGCCTTTTTTTTTCCTTTTAAGAAGCACAACGAAGCACTCCTAATTATGCACTACTCCTAGTCTTTCAAAACAATTTTCTTGAAGTGTGCACACTCCAGCTATCACATGACACACACAAAAGCCGGGGAATTAATTCCCTTTATCCTGCGCTAGCTTTTAATCAGACGGTTCACATACGTTGTACGCTAGGGCTCCACACAGCTACGTATACTACCTCTCCCTCCCCCCGTTTTCGGCGTCCGCTACACGTCCGTGGATGGACCAGGCGACGTTGAAACGCACGAAATGAAGGCTGCATGCATGAGACCAAAAAATGAACTAGCAAAGGCCTCAAAAGAATAGGAGACAGTACAAAGGTAAAGAGCAGTTACACTTGTAACCGATGTGATATTGATGGCATGGTTTCATTTCGGTTCGTGCTTATATTAATTAGAGCCAAAATTGTAGATGCAACTGACGAAGATGATGAAGAAGAAGATGACTAGGCTGGTGAGCGGCCATGCTGGCCAGCAGACTTACGTTATGGTCGATTTTTAATTCTCCTGGTTTTAGGGCCTTTGCTGGGATACATGCAGTGCACATCACGGTGTCAATTTTTGTTACTATGTATTGCTTACTTGTAAAGTCTTTAATTTCCACCGCTACGTGCTTTAACTCGTGCACTGATAATTGCGGCTGTTGAGCTTTGTAATAAAACTACCACTTAGCATGGAATGGTTATTTAGTAGACACGTTTCTGCTAAAAAAATCATAAATATTTCTTGTTATTTTCCTTTTCAGTTTTATTTCTATTTTATGTAGTTTCTTTGCACTGTACTAGTTATGTACTCATACGTTGCAACAGAACTCATTGAATATATAGAGAATCATTCTATAGAAGAGAGTTGTTTTGATCAGTTGGAAAGTGGAGAATAGTGAGAAGTTGAGTGAATAAAGTGGTTGGAGGAGAATAGACCAACCACAAACTCCTTCTTTTATAATAGTAATAGATATAGTATTTTTCAGAATAAACAGAATTGTTTTAATCGAGCTTGTACCACAGAGATGCTTGTTATGGACCTAATTTTGGCAATTACTGCTATAATGTGCTTTTAGGGGTGTGTGTGACTCAAGAAAGAATTACAACATCAATTTTCGTTTTAAAAATGGAGCTATTTACTCATCCAGCATTTTAAACCTATTTCGTTTAGGTCAATAGATGGAGTCCACCACGGATCTACGCTTTAAAATTTGTACCATTCTCAAGGGTTGAAGCATAGAAACCCCTCTCAAATGTATAAACTGTAGCAGTTAGGACCAATGGTAAATAGAAGAAAAAAATTGTATTGGTTTAATTTCATGAAATTATGTAACACTGGCTAATACATGGGTTAAAATATATGTACAAGGAATCGAAACCTCTGAACTTGCGCACGTGCCTTCTTCTTCCATACTAAGGCCCTGTTTTCTTTCTTTGTTGTGGTTGATAGCTTTTGTGTGTGCTTTTCAAGACAACAGCGGGCAATACAACTTTAAGAAGCTGTCATATTTGTTTTGACTTTTGGAGAAGCCGAAAACCCCCAAAAATAGGGCCTAATTGTTTGCACGCATCGGCGTGCCGTTTTATATCTTCTTAGGCGTTTCATGTTTGTCGTCCGTACAAAACGTACCTACATGCCGTTTTATCTCTAAGTTTATTAAATTAAACCACGTAATAACTATGGTCGAGTTATGCAGGAAAACTTCGTAGACATGCAATTTGCACTATTTTTAAATAGTAATGTAGAGTATTTGTCAAAATTCTACTTACTCTTTTTCTTAAGAGTAAAAAATCTCATTGTTTATCAAAGACTGTTCCAGCATTATAGAATATAATTACATCATTATTTCATACATATATATCCAATCACTCCTTGGTGACAAAAAATAAATAGGGCTATGAGAAACAATAAAATATCACCCAAACTCTCCTGTTTAAACGCCCCCTCCCCACACCATTTCAACCTCGCCTCCGAACCCTCTCTTCCAAGAAACCCCTCGAGCTCCCACACCAAGCACTCCCATCCCATGGTTCTCATCATGGCCACCGGCCAAGAAGACTCCCTCCTCCTCCTCCTCCTCCCGGCCACTTCCGTGCTCCCGCCCCTCCTCGCCGCACTCCTCCTCACCGCCTTCCTCCTGTGGCTCTCCCCCGGCGGCCCCGCGTGGGCCCTCTCCCGCTGCCACCGCCCGCCGCCCGGCCCACCGGGAGTGGTCACAGCGCTCTCAAGCCCCGTGGCACACCGCGTGCTGGCGGCTCTGTCCCGCGCCGTCCACGGAGGCGCGGCATTGATGTCCTTCTCCGTCGGGCTCACCCGCCTCGTCGTGGCCAGCCGGCCCGACACGGCGCGCGAGATCCTCGTCAGCCCCGCGTTTGGTGACCGCCCCGTCAAGGACGCGGCGCGCTACCTTCTCTTCCACCGCGCCATGGGATTCGCCCCGTCCGGCGACGCCCATTGGCGCGCCCTCCGGCGCCTCTCCGCCGCGCACCTCTTCGGCCCGCGCCGCGTGGCGGGCTCCGCGTCACACCGTGAAGCCATCGGCTCGCGCATGCTCGGCGACGTCGCCTCCCTCATGGCCCGCCACGGCGAGGTCGGCCTCCGACGCGTCCTGCACGCGGCGTCCCTCAACCACGTCATGGCGACCGTCTTCGGCAAGCACTACGACGACTTCGCGAGCCAAGAAGGCGCCCTGCTGGAAGAGATGGTGAGCGAAGGGTACGACCTTCTCGGGACTTTCAACTGGGCCGACCACCTGCCATTGCTCAAGTGGCTCGACCTGCAGGGCGTGCGGCGCCGGTGCAACAGGTTAGTCCGAAAGGTAGAGGTGTTCGTAGGTAAGATCATACAGGAGCACAAGGCGAGGCGAGCCAGTGGAGGCGTCGCGGATGAGTTCTTGGGCGACTTTGTCGATGTGCTCGTTGGCCTAGACGGAGAAGAGGAGATGTCAGATTCCGACATGATCGCTGTTCTTTGGGTAAGAGTCATTATAAATGCTTGAAAAAAAGGTTCAGACTTTGTTTGATAGAACTTGATTTTATTGAAGAGCCGTGCGTTTGCTTCGATTTGATGTGTTCAGGAGATGATCTTTAGAGGGACGGACACGGTGGCGATCTTGATGGAGTGGATCATGGCGAGGATGGTGCTGCACCCAGACATCCAGGCGAAGGCGCGGGCGGAGCTGGACGCCGTCGTGGGCCTCGGCCGGGGCGTGAATGACGACGACATGGCCAGCCTCCCCTACATCCAGTGCATCGTCAAGGAGACGCTGCGCATGCACCCACCGGGCCCACTCCTCTCGTGGGCGCGCCTCGCCGTGCACGACGCGCACGTCGGTGGCCACCTCGTCCCTGCCGGCACGACGGCGATGGTGAACATGTGGGCCATCGCGCACGACGCCGCCGTGTGGCCCGAGCCGGAGGTGTTCCGACCGGAGCGCTTCCTGGAGGAGGACGTCAGTGTGCTCGGCAGCGACCTCCGCCTGGCGCCGTTCGGCGCCGGCCGCCGCGTCTGCCCCGGCAAGATGCTCGCGCTCGCCACCTTCCACCTGTGGCTCGCGCAGCTGCTGCACCAGTTCGAGTGGACGCCGTCGGCCGGCGGCGTCGACCTGTCGGAGCGCCTCAACATGTCGCTGGAGATGGCGACGCCGCTGGTGTGCAAGGCCGTCGCTAGGGCCTGAGCTGAGCCGCCGCCGCCGCCATTTATGCGCTCTAGCTTTTGGGCTGCGTACTCAATTGCCTATTGTGTTGGCTAGCTATTGGAGACTTATTAGGGTATTAATTTGTGTGTTCACTTTCTATCATCTCCATGCATGGCTTTGTCTTCTTGAATTGGTGGCTCGGTTAGCCAATGAAGGAAGCTAGCTATGGGTTAGATGCTAAGTGAGGCATGCATGCTGTCTTAACAAGGTTTGATGCTACTACATTTGTGCATGCATGCCTTAGCCATTAGGTTTACGGTAATCGTGGTGGTTATCTATCTTTGAGACCAGGACGAGTTCCTGGTGGTGAGAGTGTGGGTGTGCGCTTTGTTCGAAGAAAAAATGTTATGTTTATTTTTGTCAACAGTTTTGCTATTGCACAGGCGACTGAATTTTTTTTTATGTTTCAGTCACATAAAATTGCACTCTCAATGAACTAAAATTGCAGCCTCCCTAAAAAACAGCTGCAACTTTAGGTGATTCAGAGTGCAACTTCATGTGACCTGAAATTGCACTCCCAATCAACTAAAATTGCAGCCCCCCTCTAAAAAAAACATGTGCAACTTCAAGTGATTTAAAATGCAACTTTAGATGACTGAAAGATAAAAAAATTTCAGCCGCCTGTGTGTCAGTGAACATCATGAGATTTTAATTGGTGAAAATTTGCTCCGTCCTGTATATTTCCTGACTCCTAGTTGATTAATGAATGTGGTTGTTGCGATCTGTGGTACGTTACGGGAAAATAAAGTTTACGTCACCTCGTTGATATTAGCTTTTAGTTTATCAATAGTTTTGTAGAGAAATTTGTAAAGAAAGATACTTATGTGTGATTTTGTCCTATATAAATGAAATTACTATAGTGTGTATTACAATCGGCTAGTAGATACCTTCTTGAGAAGATATTCTGTTTGAAAGTTAGGTATTATAGAAAAGTCATTTACTATAGAAAATTAAAAGTAAGTTTTAGAAATCGATACGGACATGGCCTTAGACTCTTGCTTGGACACGTTTCAAATCATGATATGTGGTCATGCAAAGAGGCGGTTGATTTATTCTGCCATGTGTCTTGAGATTTTTTTTTCTCTTTTGCATGCAGTGATGAATTTGTGTGTGCCTAACAAACTAGAACTCTTATGGACCAAGCATCAAAGGAGGCTTGTATTCCTCTGTGTTATGCAGCCAACTCCTGGCTCATGCATGATAGGAACACAAAACTGACTGGAGCACCATAACTCGTGACTCATGGCTCATGCATGTATTATGTTGCAGTTTATCAGTTATGAACATCTTATGAATGCTGTTCCATTAGCTTGTTTCATGCATTAAATTTCGCTATGGATCACTTTTGATCCTATAATTGTCTTCAGATATTAGTATGCATGCACCATGCACGCTTGATTAATTAGGTTGCAATTGCCATGAAGATATCTGAATCTGATCAATCTGTTTGTATCAAGTTGGGTACCCTTGAACTGCATTTGATGCTGATTTGCATTATGACTCGGTTCTTTCGTGATCTGAATCTAGAGTCAATGCATGCACTTGCACACGCCTATCGGTACTCGGGTAGTGCTCAGAGCATCAGATTCAGACAAGAATCATCATTTGGCCCATTGCTGCCTTATTTCATATCATCCTTGTGTGGCCAACAAAGATCTGCGAGTGCAGATCTATAGTTACACGTTGTTCGTGTAGAACAACGATGGCCATCGCCTCAAATCAAGAAGATCTGATCAATTCGCTCTCCGGTATCACAAACAAGATCTACTACTATGCCATAGTACAAGAGATTTGATCAGGAAGACTTGATGGAAATTTGTAGGTGCAGCTCAAACTTGTGCCTTGAGATAGTCGTCTTGCATTGAATTTTCATGGCCATGGACTCATGTCTCGTGCTGGTTATCAGTGTGCAGGGAGCATAGTAACAAACTGTGACACTGAGAACAACCACTGACTTGGGTACCGTACTAGTAGTTCTGGTACAGGCCATTAGTCTGTCATTATGAGCCAGGCATCTGGATGCTGTATAGCAGGTACAAGTGACAGTCTGACAGAGAAGTGTTGAGGCTGCAGCTAGCAGTCAAGATTCTGGAAGATGAGCTCTGGGTCTTGTCAAACTAAAGTAGTTCTTCCCTGATTTTATTTTCTTCTGTTCCTAAACTATATCAACTTAGCATCCTTGTGAATAGTGAAATGCTAATAATCTGATATGGCATCTCCTCCTTAAAGTGTGCTCACCACACCAAATGGTTGAAGAATTCAGAAGCCGGGACACAAATGATATCATTCCAGGGCCCCTTACCTTCCTCTCTCTCTTTCTTCTGAAAACCCAAATCTGACAGAGAATATTTGTGACTGGATAGGAAGGTTGCAGCCTTGAACCCTTTTCCACAAAGGGAAAGAAGCTGTGTGCTATGCTCACAAGGATATTCCTGATGAGGAGCAACTTTCACTTTTACAGTTTTGTTTGATGCCCATTTGCTGATGTACAATAGGCAAGTGTGTGTGTGGGGGGGGGGGGGGGGCATCATCTTCAGGTGTGGGTTGAGACAAGAGTGATGGCAAAGATCTCACATATTCCTGGTCGTGCCGATCATTTTTCTGGATTAGTCTACTCTAAAAGAAAGCCAAGAGAAGCCAGTTTTCTGTCAGGGACATGCTCAGCTCACTGAACCCGGGGGTGGGGGGGGGGGGGGTGTTCGGCGGCCAATGCTGGCCCAACTATTCTCCCTGGAAAAGAAGGCAAAGCTTGGCCCAACTAGCGAGACGGGTTGGTGGTTGTGGCCAGTAACCACTCGCCCTCCGCGGTACGCCTTCCACGTGCGTGCTCTTTAGCAGCGGAGCGCGAGATCGTGCGAAACCCACCGGGTAGAATTTCGAAGGAAAGATAACATTTTTGCGGGTGCACTTTCGCTCGGATAGTAAAGAGTAGTTTGTGCATCTCCAATTGCCAGCACCTGAAATGCGCCGGGCAGAAAAAGAGAGAGACATTTGTCGTCCCTGATCGATGCGATGCTGCCGTGGAATTGGAAACTTCAACTTTAAAATATTCTTAAAATTTGGTGGTAATCACACCACCACCACCACCAAGAGATGAGGTTACGAGAACCAATCCCATCCCTCTAACCACGCGCCAACTTAAACCATTTTATACCGTTCCATACTATCAAATCAAACACAACCTCGTACCATCCTACATAACCAACTAAACACCTTAAGTGAACCTTACGTGAACAATTAGATTGAGGACCATCCCGCTCAGCTTGTACCGCTCAATCCTCCTTGCCTTATGGCCCAAAGACAACAGGTCATCTACAGCCTAACATCGATGGGCCGAGATGTGGAGCCTGTTGCTGAGGTTTTATCTCTATGGATGGCTCCCTCTTGATTGTTAGGCAAGCTCTGCCACTGCAGACTACTGTTGCTAGTGCACTGCTACTTCCTTCGTTTCAGAAAACTTACAAGTTTGTTTATTTATATAGGATTAATGGCGAAGATCAGAGAGAGAGACAAATGATCTTTGCCTCATTTTCAACTTATACAAAGCCAACCCCTTTAGCTACTTCATTCAATTAGCTATGAGAAACTAATAAGATCAAATGAACAACAGAAATAAGCACAAAACAGAAACCAACAAGCTAAGAAAATCAAAGAAACAACAAACGGGCCATCAAGTGGCTGGTCTAACCGTAGGCAACACATCGGTCTAACCGGGCCTGGATTGTCTGACCGCTCGGGTCATAGAAATCTGATTGCTCGCTGTTCTAGAATAGGAAAACAACATACGACCAAGAACTCAAATAGCTCTAATTTCTAATATACTCAACCAAAAAACTTGAAACTTGAAATGTAGTTTCCTCATGGTCCTATGAACCCATTGTATCAATGGATCGATAAGCTACTCAACAAAGTTTTGACCTTTGCCTAAAATAAGATAGATTACATCAAAACCGGGTCAAAGAGGAAGATGATGATTAAAAGGAGCTCGTGGAAGGAATCAAGCTAAGATAACTAAAGATGATTTTCCACATGTTCTAGCATCCTCAATCATAGCAAGAATCAAGCTAAAAGTCATTAAGAGCAAAACCCCAAAATCATCATTTCTTTTACTAAAACTAGGCAAAGCAAAAAACTTACAAAGAACAAAAATCTACATGGATGAGATTTGGTCCCCAAGAGATATTTTCATCGCTTACACATTCTTGGCGCAAAGCAAGAGCAAGAGAGGATAAAGAAATGTAAAAAAAGGCAAATCAAGATTCCATCACTTGAGCAAAGAGCAGAAAGACTCGGACGAATTTTAGATATCTATTGATATTTGGAGATGAATGGTTATAGCCACTCTCTAGGCACTCACAAGTCTAAGAATGATAAAAAAACTCAAGCACAAGAACCACAACTCATCTCTCAAGAGTTCTCTCCAATAACCCTAATCTCCTCTAAAGGCTTAGCCAAAACTCTCTAAATCTTAGCACTTAAGCTAACACCTCTCCCTCCTTATATATGGAGACTCACAAGAAACCATAACTAGCATATCTACATAGTGTAATATTGAGGAGGCTAACTAGAGGGGGTGAATATGTGGCCTAAAAAATTTCTTTTTTTGCAATTATTATCAAATAATGTTTGTCTAAACTAAGTATATAATGCGGAAACTTAAATTGAATTGGTTTAGCACAAACAATACCTAAAACAATTATGTTTACCTAAGTGCACCAACAAATTAAGACTATGGCAAAGTTTACAATCCTAAGAAGACAAACAATTAATTTAATTCTATGAATGTAAATTGCTTAAATGTAAATTGAGTACAAGAAAATAAACTACAAATGACACGGTTACTTTTTACCGTGGTGTTCGGAGACTTGTCGGTCTCCCCTAATCCACGTTGAGGTAAGCCCAAATAAATTGGACCAACTCCACGAATTAGCCTTCCACCTCAAATCCACTAGTAGTAGCTCTTTCTTGCTCCGGGTAGGTGAACTCCAATCTTCATAATTCGTCGGGTCTTCTCACAACCTTCTTTTAGAAGATCACCGCGCATGGCACCTCCAACACCGTCTAGGAGTCGGTAAACTCTAAGAGTAATAATTTAAGCTCCCTCGCTTGACTCTCACCATATGCAACAAATGCACAAACTCAAGTGGATACTCAATCCATCTCTAGATGCAACACATACAATTTAGGGTTTTCCTTCTTACTCACAAGGTGCAACACATGCACAATTGAGATGATGACATCACACTAGCTTAGAGGAGTGAAATAGAATGCCAAAAGTCTTATTCCAATCGGCCATAAGGAGGTATATATACCCCACAAAAACTAGCCGTGGAAGCTATATACCCCACAAAAACTAGCCGTGGAAGCCAAACAACTGAGAAAATAAGATTTTTGAAAGTACCATAGGCAAAGGTCCAGTACTTCTGCTCCCATTCGCAATGGTTAGAAAACTAGCCATTATCAGCAAATTTCGATAGTTCTGATGGCTAAAGTCCGGTACTGCCGATCATCGGAAGTACCGCACCACACAAGCGGAATTACTGATTTCCTTCGGGGATGAGAAGACTCCACGAACATGTCTCTCTGGAAAAACATACCGCTACACAAGCCAGTCATTCCACAAATTGAAAGTACCGCTTACACAGAGCTGGTAGTATCGCTCGCTGGTAGGACACTCACACAGAGCCCAAACTTCTGATCGTCGACTACCCTGCTCCTCGACCACGTCGGATGATTTCACCACTCAGGTCTCTGACCACGTTGTTTGGTTCAACCATACAGGTCTCTGACCACACTGTCCGGATTGACCACACAGGTCTCCGACTATGCTGATCTTTGACCACGCTGGTCTCTGACCATGTTGTCCGGTTTGACCATACTGGTCTCCAACCATGTCAACTATGTCAATTTTTGACCACATTAATCTTCGATCACACAGATCTCCAATCACCACGTCGATCTTCGACCACGTTGTATCAATCACGTTAGTTCGACCATATTGGTTACAACCACACAAGTCTTGATCACTTGATGCAACTATACGTTTAGTTCACATATAGATCGCTTCATGTTGAGGCGTAGTTGGTAGTTTGGATCATGTGTTTAGTCTAAAGTCATCAACTAGAAGGAAGTCTGGATTAGGGGAGAGATTGTTAGGAAATAATACTTGCCAAGTAATAGGATGTTAGACTCCTGATGTAGTTGGCATCGGATCAAAATTGGTTAGTTTATTTTCTTTTGTTGGGCTTTTCTTATTTAAGTTATTCTATAGACATATCTATGCATGTACTATAAATACTAATATGAAGGTTGGGATGAAGAGGAGAATAAGAGAATAGAGAAAAGAAAGCTCTGACCAGTTAGTTGCAGCCAAGCACTAAAATTCTTGTGCGCACGTTCTTATTCTCGTCCATGAGTACAATGTGTAAGTCTTCTCCTAGGTCTGGACTAGGGGTGCAAATGGAGTGGATAATTTTCGTCTGACCGACCAAAGGTTCGCGGAGCGAATACGAAATGGGTAAATAGGTATCCGACACTATCCGTGTCTAACTCTGACTCTGAGGAAAAATATAGAATATGATACATGATAAATGATATCCGTCCATATATACGTATGTCAAATGATATAAGTAAGTCTATTGTGCTTCAATTAGTGACAAGATAACATATAGTAGGATTGCCACATCTAAACATGTAGGGAATACTAAGTGCTGTTTATTCAACATCTCAACGATTAGTCACTCTGTGTTCACTCTGATTGTATTCTATTGTCCAATGTCCTGTGTAAAGAAGTAGATAATTTTCGTTCGACCAACTAGTCAAAGGCTTATAAAATAAATACGGAATACAAAAATAGGTATCTAGGGATGTAGGAGTTGTAGGTTCTTTAGGATGTTATTTGCCTCTTGATGATTGATTTCTGGATTTACTGATGAAAGATTATTGATTGCATTGCTTACAGATGAAAAGTCATCTTTATTTCTACTCTGTTGACGTATATCTCTACTAATAATATTTGATGAAAGTCTGGAGTTTTCGTTGCAACACACAGGCAGCTTACTAGTATACATAAAATGGTACATTTACCTAAATGGGCTATGAAGTCAAGAAATTGCATTTCCATCTAGGTGAGAATGAAGTTTTGGAAAATGAAGATTTTGGCAAGAACTAAAAAGCAGGTAATATTGCTTGAGTAGGATTGGTCAACTTGGCTGAAAGTTAATTAACAGTAGATTTGTCATGGATTCCCAATAATTGATGAATGAGTTGAACTGATAGAAATTGAGGTGCCCTTTTTCGATTAGGATGGATTACCTGTTCCTTTAGTGGATTCAAGCAGCTGCACTCCTATGCAGTTTCGGAGATATGCTTTGCACATTCAAAATGCTCTGGTAGATGTATTCAAGTCTGCAATAGGAGTCCAATGCTATCACACCTCTTCCTTCAAAAGGCTAGTACACATTGGAATTGTTTTATTCCTTTTCTTTTCCTGCATTCCGGCCCGCCTCAGCACAGTATCATGGCACCACTCTGGCTACATTGTTACAGTTTAGTTTGCTTGACGTGTGGTTTTAGTTCAATTTATGGACCTTGCAATGTGAAATTAAATTAGCTGCTTGCTCATCAGTAGGTCCACACTGTAAAATACGTATTCAGATATCCATATTATCTCATTCTCTGTTGCCAAGGTCACACCAACACATCATGTTGATGTTCTGACACATATCGAACAAGTAATCTACAAAATCTCCGATTACTTATTTGTTCAACAAAGGCTGGGGAGCATTTCTACTGCACCCCCTGTGTTTCGTGTACCCCTGAGCACTCTAAAAAAATATCAAAAAATGTATTTAGAAGTTGAAGGATTTCTCACCCATTTGCAAATCTGCAGCGAAAACTGATAAATAAATGACAAAATTCACATTGATCCTGAATTCGTCTCCTTTTTGTCCCTACCAGAATAGTTTGCTGTCAGTTGAGACTAGAGCAAGGATCAAAAACCCAGTACTAGCCTAAATTCTGACGGGGGCTTTTATCGGTTCCCGGCCGGTAACCGGAAAAACCGGGGAAAACCCAGTCAAATTTCAAGTTTTAAAATTTGAATGAAACGGTAACCGGAAAAACCGGCCGGTTACTACCAAAAAAAAGTGAGAAACCGCTAAAAAACCGGGAAAAACATAAAAAAAATGAATTTGGGATGTTTCGAAGTAGGGGTGGAAAAAAAGCTCGAGGCTCGTGAGCGAGCTCGGCTCGTCGAAGGCTTGGCTCGGCTCGGCTCGTGGCACAAACGAGCCGAGCCAAGGTTTTAGCTCGGTCCGTTAACGAGCCGAGCCGAGCCGGCTCGCTAGGCTCGGTAGGCTCGGTCGGCCCAGCTCGGCAGCGTCTCTGGCCCATCACGTGTGAACGCCTCAGTACGGCAGAAGTAGTATGTATGTATGCACGCCAATTTTCGCACCTCTTTTGTCACTAAGAAATACTATTAAAGTACAAATTACTTTTTTCTTTGTTAATTTCACATATGAAAAGGAAATCATAAAACTTATCATTCAGAAAAACAAATCTGAAACATAAAAAGAAAGGTTAAAGACACTCAAAAGTCAAAACGAGCCGAGCTCGAGCTTTTCAAAAAAGTCAATTTGCATATTCCACCTAACGAGCCTAATGAGCCTAACAAGCCGAGCTCGGGCTTTTCAGAAAAGTCAATTTGCATATTCCACCTAACAAGCCTAACGAGCCTAACGAGCCGAGCCGAGCCGAGCTTCTCTTTTAGCTCGTTAGTTTAACGAGCCGAGCCGAGCCTCCTCCCTAACGAGCTTTTACGAGCCGAGCCGAGCCGGCTCGATATCCACCCCTATTTCGAAGCATATTTAGCTCATACAATAAGTAATCTAGCACAAAAAAAGGTCTAAACCGGCGGTCACAAAAGACTCAAATATAAATGCACTTAGATAAAACCGGCCGGTTTTTTATTTTCCGGTACTCACCGGAAAATTTGGTTACCGGCGGTTTAGCAAACCCTGGACTAGAGAATTTCTTACTGGGTGCTGAATGTTATGTTTTAAGCATGTAAATGAAAGTTTCACTTAAGGAAGTGCATTTTTATATGTTCTACATATGCTTAGTTATGTTATTTTATTGTCTGGATTTGGAGAATTACAAAATGACCTATCTGTATTGTGTTGTATTGTATAGTTACTAAATTACTATAGTATAATGATTCATGAACTTGCCCTTGCAAACCTGGTTTCTCACCGTCCAGGCTAGTGCTTGTCACTCACTGAGTCATCATCCCAAGTTCCTGCTCTGGAGTCATGTAACATCTTGCTTGTCCATGTACTCCATGCAGGAACTCTTTGATGTTGAACATAATTCTCATGTTTACCAAGTTGCAAGGGCTTGAATTATATGCATGCGTATGTTTGATGTAAGCAGCATCACTGTAGGCCCACTTGCAATTGAAATGACAAGATAAGTGGGTGTCATACTATACAGTAATGCCTGGCGTGTTTTCCTCAGGGCAACTGTGCCTATAATTTCATATATTTCTCTAGAACTATTTGTACATGATACCCTGTTTCGACTTCTCTTGCAACAGTTCTCCCCACATGTGTACATCCTGTATACACTGGATGTACTGGTACTCTCTCAAGACCATCTAGGGATTTGCTGACTTCGATATATTTAGCTCTTTTACCTGTACGCAGTTTCGCATGCCGTGTCGTCTCTTTTGTTCCAGTTTGAACTGATGTTATTACTCAATAGCAAAACCTTGAAGCTTGGCACATTGAAATTAAAGAATTAAAGCTTGGTGTCTACATTGTTTCTTTTTATAACTGTGCTGCATCTTTCCTGCAAATATGTTACTAATGTTTTTTTTTTGTATACACGTAGTTACATAACAGTCAGGTTGGAGCTTATGATTTCATCATTTTGACAACAGACACAGTCCACTTATAATTTGCAAGACCAGAAAATTGCTGTCCTTGGATTGTGGCCACCTTTGTGAGTGGCTAACGGACAACAACATTTTTCTGATACGAGGGCTTCTCTTTTTTTTGGTTGATGGACTGCTGACTCTTTTTGTGATGTTCTGTGCAACGGCTTCCATTTCGTTAGCACAAATAATGTACCATTTTATTTCTTTGTTCATTTGCCTCATTGGTGAGAGGAAGCATCTGGGTTCTGATGAAGCAATTGATTGCAGGCTTGCAGCTGAAAAGATATCCTTTGAGGAATGTTTTGTGCAGCCTAGTTTTTCATGAAAATTTTTGGAACACTGCCCTATCATAATTCAGAAGTACTAAATCGATCACCTCCCTCATAGTAATGTTTAACATCCTTCTGTTTCCAGTAAGTCTTTTTCTCTCCGGGTGAGAATGTGTTTTCCAATAAGCTTAATGCATTAGCTTCGAAATAACGTCGATTTCTTCTCATTGAAAGTTGGTATTGCTGTGGGGCCTTCTACACATCTGCTTGCTTGTGTGCGTCACGTCAGAATTTAGGTCTCGGCAACTGGGGTTGCCGGGAAGCATCAGAAACAGTTGAAGAGATCTCGGTGCACACATGTTCTTCTGTCAGATTTCCATCAAACAGGTCAGGCCATTTGTCTTCCTTTGTTGTAGAGGTAGACACTTGGTTTGCGTGCACCGGTGCCTCCTTTTTGTGAGTTATCATCTCATAGGCTAATCCTGGATGAAAAGCTGATATCTTCACTCCATGATTGAACGGCTCTCGCTTGGAGATAACAAAAACAATGGGCTTCTGGGACCCTTGGTCCCTAGTCTTTATTGACATAATTTGATGCACCACCAAGTGCTTCAGTGAGAGGCGATGGAAAAGGAACTGAGGAAGCGTGCAAAAGACAAGCAAATCGAAAAAGGTTCTCATCTGAAGTGACAGCTTCCAAGTTAAAATTTTGCTGGGCATTGTTAAGAACATTGTTGCTGTCTACTGGTTGTGGGCCACCTAGCAAGAAAATGGTGTTTCTTACTGAAAGCATGCCATTTTGGGTTTTTTCTAATAAAAACATTACAATATAGACGTACACATTCTTGAATGCGCCTCATACGGTATTAAGGTCAACTGCAACGGAAGATGCTAGAGTATATAATTCTGTTGCTTCTGTAAAGTCTAGGGGAAGAAATGATGAACTCTTTGTCAAATTTGTGCATTGACAGCCCACCAACCTTGGACTTTCGCTATCCCACTATCAGCAGTTTCTTGTGCACAATAGACAGTAGTATGTTCCTTTTCTTTTGAGACGATAGACAATAGTATGTTGACAGTGACTGATTTGGTTCAAAATTATCGAGGAAACAAACGCTCATATCCCTCCAATGCAATCTCTCTCATCAAAAATGGATTTTCTATACACCCAGAATTGGCTGATCCTCCCCTATTTTATTTTCTGATGGATGGTGGTGATCAATGTTTGGTTGTTGAGCTTCCAAATTGGGCCTGGCATTCGTGTGATGTTAGTAAGGACTCGAACTTGAAGTTGATATATGTGTTATCAAATTTTAAGACGATATGCAAAGTAAAGATATTACTAGCTATGGCTAAGAATGTGTTCCTAATATTTTACCGGTCTTGGTGTTTGGTTGAAAGACCAGATTGCTAGTATAGGATGCCGTAGTATTAAGAGAGGTCGCAACTAGTAGTTTGAACGCATCATGTGTTGATAACTCATTTGCTTGCTCTAACTCTCTTCGTGGTATGATGCTAATATTTTCGAATGTGTTTTAAAAATAATTGTAGCTCATGCGTAAATTCCTTGTGACATGTGACTTAAAGTTTGCAAATGAGTTTTGTAAATTACCGGAGTCCGTGTTATCCCCTCCTTGTGGTATGCTGCTAGAGTTTTTCAATTGTGCTTTGAAAAATAGTTGAAATTCATTCAAACACAATTATTACATGTGACTTGAATTTGACCAAAAGATACATGAAAACTGGTTCAAGTCCATGTTGCCGTTTGTGTGGTATGATTCTAAGAGGGTTTGCGGATGTGTTCCATAACCCATTGAGAAGCTCATACCAACCTTAAATGCACAACATTCAAACTACAATCTTGTTGTTAGAATTGCTCATGTATCATTCACTGTTATGTGCAAGGTTAGTAAGGCGTCCCCTAGGCGTCGCCTAGTCGTCCGAGCGGTTTTGGAATGGTGGCGTCGTGCTCGCCGCGTCCTCCTCGCATGTGGCGTCGCCTCGCTGCAAAAGTCGTCGCCAAGGCATCGGTTTGGCTGAGGCGGACGCCGCGGGACCGAAAAGGCGCGGGGAAAGAGCGGCGCGATGCGCGCGTGCGGGGAAAAAGAGGGAGCTGCGCGCGTACACCTCCCGCCAAAGGCTTGCGCCAGTTGAGAGAGGGAGAGGGAGAGGAAGGAGAGAGGGAGAGGAAGGAGAGAGGGAGAGAGAAGAGGGCGGTGGATGCGGTCGAGATGGAGCGAGCTTGCGGCCAGAGAGGCGGACTGGTGGAGGAGTAGGTGAGGATGGCCGAGATGTGATGGCGAGGCGGCGGGGACAGGCGGCCGGATGTGGAGGGGTCGCCGGTGGAGAAGAGGATGAAGTCGGGGTGGCGGCGCTGTCGGTGGAGAAGAGGAGGGAGGTGAAGGGAGGAGCAGTGGAATGGTGGTGGCCGGTGGATGGAGAAGAAGGGGGAGAAGCAAGTGGAGGCGCAGGAGAGACGCAAAATGCCAGGCTCCCTTTGTTCCCAGGCGGCGGTGCTAGGGTTATGAGGGTAATTTTCCGATTTGGCCCTCGAGGATTTTGGGAATTACGAACAGGTCCCTATTCCAATGAGATTTCTTCCGTTCTGGTCCTTATCAGTGTATGTCTGTGCTGTTGCATGGTAGGTTAGGGTATGTGTATGGCGTCACCTCGCCGCACGCCTTATTCGCCTAGGCGTCTGGAAGGGGGTGGGTCGCCGCACCTCGCCTTACCGCCTTAATAACCTTGGTTATGTGTTCTCTATGGAAGACCAGTCTAACCGGCATAAGAGTTGCGGTCAGACCAGCCTAGAGGTCTAACCGGGATATGCAATCAGACTGTTGCGGCGGTCAGATCGGCATTATAATTCCGGTCTGACCAGCCCCTGGTCTAACCGACCCAAAGTGGTGGTCTGACCGGCCCTCGGTTCGACCGGCTCACAAGGGGCGATCTGATTGGCCCCTAGTATAACTATTTATGTAGTGGTATGTTTTCCCAGAGACACTTTCTTGAAGAAATTTAGCTAGCAGTCTGACCGAGGTTTTTGCAGTAAGATTGGTCCCTGTGCGGGAGGTCTGACCGGTGGCCCGAGTAACGGCTAGTTTTATAGCTGTTGGAAAGGGTTTGGTAGTACTGGCCATTTGTTGACAGTAGTACCAAGCCTCGGGCTGTTTGTATCTAACTTTTTTGCTCCAACGGCTATTTTTATTATGTAGGGTATATATAGCTCCTTGTGACCTGTTGGAGGTAGTTGCTAGTTCCATTGTTTCATTCCTTGAGCATAGAGGAAGTTCTCTCATTCATTTTGTGCATGTATTGCACTTAGAGAGTTTTAGAGAGATAATCTTGTGCATGTGTTGCACTCGGTGGTGAACTTTGTGTCTTTTGAGTTGTGATTTTCGATTCGCTCAAGCGAGATTCTCCAACTTGAACTCTTAAAGTTTGTTGACTCCTAGACGGCTTCGAAGGCGTGGTGGTCCGGTGATCTTCTCAAGAAGATTGTGAGAATGCCCGGCTTGTTGTGAGTGGTGCGGTGCTCGTCATTTCTGGAGTGAAGGAAGAGCGACTTTAGTGGATTGAGGTGGTTAGGCTTAATTTGTGGAGCTGGTCTAAGTTGTTTAGGCTTACCTCAACGTGGATTAGGGAAACCGGTAAGTTTCCAAACACCACAATAAAACATCGTGTCTTTGTAGTTTGTTCTCTTGTATTCAATTTATATTCAAACAAATTATATTCATTGAATTAAATAGATTGCTTTTCACCTGAGGATTGCTTACTTTGATTTAGAATCATACTGTTGGTGCACTTAGTTGAACTTAGACAATTTAGACTTTAGTTGTGCAAAACCAAATTGTTTACACTTCCGCATTGTTAAATTTGGCTATAGCCTAGAAGAAATTTTAAAACTGCCTATTCACCCCGCTCTAGTCGGTCTTCTCGATCTTACAGATGGCAACTATAAATTTGATCATGGATGCAATTGATGGAAAGATGACGGAGAGACTTAATTCTCCATTGCACTTGATAACATACCTTTTGAATCCACATTATAGTTACAATGATAAAACCGTCTTGCAATATACAAATATCATGGATGCGTTATTTGAATGTGTTGAAACATTTTATCAAGGTAATAATGAAATACAAGCTCAGGTGCTTAATGAGAACTAGCACAAGTTTAAAGATCAAGAAGGGGTCTTTCAGAAACCTACTGCTAAACTTAGATATCAAAAAAAATAATCCCGGTAAACTTGTGCTCACAATCATGATTTCAACTCAAATGCATGCTTATTTGACCATTTATCTTGTACTGATATCTTTCTACTTTTCGTAATGGAGCACCATGATTTCAAATGCATCAGTTCCATCTAAATTCGGGTATATTTTTTAAAAATATCAGTGTTTTAGGGTATATACTCATCTATAACAATTCAAATAAAATGTATAAGTTTGAAAAAATATACTCAAATTCAAAGTTTTGAACGAATTTAGATCACATACTTTGCTGATTTATATATATAATCAGCATATACCTATAATCAAACTATCATCAAAAAAGGCAACTACAATTCCAAATTTAGTTCAAACTTGTTTGAACTAGTTAGTAAACTAGTTAAACTTGACATCCAAGAAATTTTAAAAAATTTCGCACACGATACATATCTATTTTAGACTATGGTGCCCAGGCACCAAGAAGTCCTCGTTATGTGTGTGTGTGTGTTTAATGCTTTCATTCATACATTCTTTCTCACACAAAAGCAAAATAGCTCATCATTGATTAGATATGCAGGTTCACATAATTATTTGATTACATACATGTTTACATTAAGCTTTTGGAGGAAAGATAATATATATGACTATATCAAATTGGCCATGTCTTGCTTCTTCAGGTAATTACCCTTCTATCTTGTCCAATTTGATGTCTGATGCTTGCTCAATTTATCATATTATTCTTATTGTAGGCTTATATGCACCGTTGCCAAGCAGGCCGCCTGGGCGCCGCCTAGGCGCTAGGCTCTGGGCCACCGCCCGCCTAGCGCCTAGCGCTTTATTGAACCTTACAGCCTGATAATAAATTAGAAAGAGGAGTCAAACAAATGTATATTACAAAGAAGTGTACTGAGGATGCTAAGAAAATAATGAAGAACGATGGTGCATGTCCAATATACGATCAAGGGCTTTCAAAAGGTCAGTAGTGTGCACTGGAATCTATATATTTGTTATATTGTATTGAATGGAGCCATCTTCCTACATTGTTCATACCACGTATCAACATCCGGACATGAAAATTCTAGTATTTCTAGCAAATACCTGCTTAGTATACCTATTTTGCCGTAATGTGGTACTTTTAGTGAGAAAATAAAACTTGTAATTTATTCACAAATTTTACCTGACCATTCACAAATTGTAATGTTGGATCTGTCATGTTTTGCTTTAGCTGAATAATAACACTATAGGTGATCTAGTAATTTGAGCTTAATAAAGACACCAATTTACTCACCTCTCTGTCATCAGGATGCAACTACTCTAAGAAAAGAATGTTGCAGAAATACACTGAAGCAACAGATAATGTCAACCTGAAACGTACTACCGTCAAAACCTTTTTTGTGAATATTTTGATATTCATTTGCCATTTGTCAATGCAACCATGTATTCGACTTTGAATTAACTATTTTACGCAGGAGCAAAGATTGACAGATGAATAAGCAGGATAAACTTTCAACCAAAGCAGCTATTGCAGATTGACAACAAGCATTAATCCAACTTTCATAAAGATTTCCAGCGCACATACGAAGGCGTTGGAGGCGGCGCCGACCCCGGAGGCGGTGGAGGTGGTGCTGGCCCGGGGGGAGGCGGCGCAGGCCCGGGGGGAGGCGGAGGCGGCACCGGCCCGGGGGGAGGCGGTGGAGGTGGCGCCGGTCCGGGGGGAGGCGGACGCGGGGGAGGCGGCGCCGGCCCGGGGGGAGGCGGTGCTGGCCCGGGGGGAGGCGGACGCGGGGGAGGCGGCGCCGGCCCGGGGGGAGGCGGAGGCGGGGGAGGCGGTGGAGGTGGGGCTGGCCCGGGGGGAGGCGGACGCGGGGGAGGCGGCGCCGGCCCGGGAGGAGGCGGAGGCGGGGGAGGCGGCGCCGGCCCGGGGGGAGGCGGACGCGGGGGAGGCGGCGCCGGCCCGGGAGGAGGCGGACGCGGGGGAGGCGGTGGAGGTGGGGCTGGCCCGGGGGCAGGCGGACGCGGGGGAGGCGGCGCCGGCCCGGGAGGTGACGGAGGCCGGGGAGGCGGAGGCCCGGGAGGATACGGAGGCGGGAGGGCCAGTGCCGGCCAGGGAGGACACGGCGGCGGGGGATGGAGAAGTCGCCGCGGTAGGGGAGGCGACGGCCAGATATGGGAGGAGTGGAGACGGGGGAGGCGGCGGAGGCCCGGGAGGAGACCGCGGCGGTGGAGGGAGAAATCGGCGCAGTGGGGAAGGCGACGGCCAGATCTGGGAAGAGTGGAGGCGGGGGAGGCGGCGCCGGCCCGGGAGAAGACGGCAGCGGTAGAGAGAGTAGTCGGCGCGACGCGGGAGGCGGCGGCCATAGGGAGGAATCGGCGCGGCGGGGAAGGAAGGCTTGTAACTGTGTGTGAGGGAAAGCTGAAGCTTAAGGTGTGCCTAAGGAGATCGAAAAGAACTTATCTGGGGTGTGAGTGTGTGACCCCATCCCTCCACGGACCGGCTCAAATAGCTCACAAATGTGCGTGCAGCACACGCGCAAGGCTGGACTCCTGCCTTTTTTTCCGGAGCGTGCCGCGGTCGGGTATCCATCAGAGAATAATATGTCCTTCTTGATCTCCACCACCGTCAGCACCACCGTGAACAGGACGTACTCGCCATTGTCGTCATCTCACGCCTTCGCTGATGCGGTCTCCCATGGCGTCGTGGGCAAGACGGCCGTGCTCCCTCAGGCTGATGAGCGGCGCTTCCGCTCCCTCAGGTTCCACAGTCTGCTAGCAGCACCTCCTCAGCGGTGTCCTACGACGGCTATGGAAGCAACGCTGTTAGAGGCAGGTGAAGGCGGTTGGCGGTGTCGTAGAGGTGGCCCATGAGCTTGGCCTGGAAATCCTCCAGCCCACTCTCGTAAGGCTCTCCCTTTACGACGTCAGCGTCGGTGTCGGTGCTGTCCTATCAGTGGAACGACGATGAGCGACGTCGATCGCGGGTAGCCCCAACGCCTACTAGTAGGGATAGCACACGGTGGGCACGAGACAATGGCGGAGGTGCTTACGGCTTCAAGTGGTGCGACGACCCGATCGGCGGCTTCACCCATGGCGTGGCAAAGGCACAACCCACGTAGAGGGATGGGCTTCACCTGATAGGTCACCGGCGAGGCGGCGCGAAGACAAGCAAGAGAGGGGGGAAAGGAGGGAGGCCGGCTTTGCATAGAGATTCATGCAACACGTGCACATGTGAGCTATCTGATTCAGTCCCCGTGGAGAGAAATAAGGACACGCCCGAAGAAGTTCTCTCCAAGGAGACCTCAGTTTCTTACTAGCCCTTTAGTACGGCTTGTAACTTTTTTGTGAGGGAAAGCTGAAGCTAAGAGTCTGCTCCAACTAACTTTTAGCTTAAGCTTCTAGCTGTGGCTTTTGTCTATCAGCTGAAATTGCACGGTAACAACTATTAGCTTTTTTGAGAAAAAAATAGAAAAATTGGGGAAAAAACCATTATATCATCACGGACAATGCAAAGAAATAAGAGGAAAAAGAAAAGCCAAAAATATAAAAGGCCAAAAAACAAAATTAAAAACCCACATGTTTCAAACGGCTTCTGGCTTAAATAAGCTGGAAACCCGCAAAAGTCAAGAGTGAGGTAAAGGTGTGCCGATGGAGACCACAATTTCTTACTTTCTTAGCGCATGTGTCTGGGTGTTGGGTTGAAGGAAGTTTATTGAGAAGGCTAAGAAGCATAGGCTTTATTCTTTTGGGTTATGGTTGATAGTTTTTTGCTATATTTTTTAAGACAATGGTGGTCGGCGGAGACGTTGATGTAAATGACACATACACCGGCGATTCGGGAAGCCTTTTAGAGAAACGGTTTCAAGAAGTCGCTTGAAGAAGTTGTCTCATTTATTTCAACTTTTGAAAAATCCAAAGCCAAAATCCCATCCCAAAAGTCTAAAAGAACAGCACCATACTCTGGCTTCAAGAAGTCGCTCGTTTGGGCTTAAGCTTCTGGCTTCTGACTTATTTTTCACTATTCCTAAATTTCTTCTTTTTCTGACTTTTTAGATTTTTTGAGCCTTTTGCCGGTTCTTTTTTCCCCATATTCGTTTGCATTATACGTGTTGGGCTAACTCCTTTTTCTATTTTAAAATTTTTGAAATTTAATTATACCAAATAAGCTATCATTAGCTATAATAAAAACTTAATCATAAGCCACAGAGAATAAGCTAACTGAGCCAGTGGCGGAGGGCCCGATAGGGCAAGGTAAGGCTTGGGCCATACCTTGATTTTTTGCAGCAGGCCCCCATATACCCCCCTATCCAGTATCCAATAGCCTAATAACTACTAGCTAGTCAATGTAAATGTAAACCCTAGACTGCTCCCTGCTCTCTGCCTCCCTGGACGGCTGGACCCTGGGCGTAGCCGGCGGCGGGCGGGCGGCAGCCACCGGTGGGCAGTGGCGCTGGGCGCTGCCGCGCTGGGCAGTGGCGTAACCGGCGGCGGCCTGGGCGTAGCCGGTGGCGGGCGGCGGGCGGGCGGCAGCCACCGGTGGGCAGTGGCGCTGGGCGCTGCCGCGCTGGGCAGTGTAGTAACCGGCGGTGGCTTGGGCGTAGCCGGCGGCGGGCGGGCGGGCGGGCGGCAGCCATCGGCGCACAAACTCCGGCGTTGACAGGGTTGGAGGAGCTTGAATGGTATTGCTTTCGATCAGTGGCGGAGGGCACGATAGGGCAAGGTAAGGCTTGGGCCATACCTTGATTTTTTGCAGCAGGCCCCCATATACCCCCTATCCAGTATCCAATAGCCCAATAGCTACTAGCTAGTCAATGTAAATGTAAACCCTAGACTGCTCCCTGCTCCCTGCCTCCCTGGACGGCTGGACCCTGGGCGTAGCCGGCGGGCGGGCGGGCGGCAGCCACCGGTGGGCAGTGGCGCTGAGTGCTGCCGCGCTGGGCAGTGGCGTAACCGGCGGCGGGCGGGCGATGGGCAGTGGCGTTGGGCGCTGCCGCGCTGGGCAGTGGCATAACCGGCGGCGGCTTGGGCGTAGCCGGCGGCGGGCGGGCGGCAGCCACCGGCGCGCAAACTCCAACGTTGACAGGGTTGGAGGAGCTTGAATGGTATTGCTTTCGATCCGCCCACCTCATTTTTTTCCCGTCCTCCGCCACTGAACTGAGCGGTAGGGTAGTTGAAGTTTTTCGGTTGCTTATCCCAACATATAGTCTGCGTGCATGTTAATTGAACTATGACCAATTCCAATGTATGATCTACAATTGAACTGAGAAGTGTTTCGCATGATGTTTTCCTAAACTGAAAGTATATAAGCACCACAGAATATTAAAATTTAATTGTTAACGTGAAAGAAAGGAACTCTTCGAAAATAGAAGATTTCTAACAACAAGCATGTAACTTTGTCCAAAAATGAGAAATGGCTATTCATGTAGGACAACATCCATAATATGGCAAGTAGCTGTAAGCAATATTGGAAGGTATCAATGCCCTACTCATTTCATCTTAAGCTTTTGACTTCTAACTTATTTTTCATTATTTATAAATTTCGTATTTTTCTGACTCTTTGGCCTTTTTGAGCTTTTTTGCTGGTTTTTTTCCCGTATTTGTTTGCATTGTCCGTGATAGGCTAACCTATTTTTTCTATTTTTAAATTTTTTAAAATTTAGTTAGATCAAATAAGCCACTATCAGTTACAGTATAAGTTTAGCTAGTTACAGTAAAATTTTAGCCATAAACTATTTTTTCAGCTCAACCGAACGGCACTCAAAGATTGTGAAAAACTATAATTATACTTGACACATTCCTTTTGGCTGGTCCCTTCTACCAAAGATTCTACCTAATTTCCAAACGAAATCGTGTTCCTGAGAAGTGACTAGTGATCACACTGGTAAGAAGATAATGATAGCTTCGTTTTTTTTAGTTTTTTGACATTTTTTGTATTTTTTTCTCCGTATTCCTTCTTATTGACTGTGATTGTGATGGGCTAACGTATTTTTCTTTTTAATGTTTTTAAATTTAATTACTCTAAATAATCCACCATCAGCTATAGTGAAAAATCATAAGCTATCGTCAAACTGAGCATCACGTAAACCACACAAACTTGTAATTAAGGCTGGGTTTTTTTGAGTTATGGCTTTTGATTTATGTTATAGTAACTAGTTTTTAAACGGTGTGTTTTTTAAGACAGTGTATACAGATCGATTGCAATAGATATTGTACCGAATTCATCTATATCGGTCAAAATCACACACAGATGTCTCTCTCCGTAGTCCGTACTCTCTCTTGTGAACAGTCAAAATTTAAAAATTTAAGCCATAAGTCACAGTCTAAAAGAACCCACCCTAAGACTTGACAACCCTGGGTGCAAAGATGCCACGCCATGGTGTGGAAATACGTAGTTTTGTGTCATTTTCAGCCATGCAAATCATACACTGTAAAAAAAGATCAATATCTACCGAATGAGATGGAACAATTCATAGAATAGTCATGCATTAAGTATTATTTTTACTCAATTGCTACCATACGGATGTATGCCTCTACCCCGTTCGTCCACTCGCTCACCCACCTCCTCGGCTTCCATAGAGCAATTCCAGCAGGAGCCCTCAAATCAGAGCCCTACTTTTGATTTGAGGGCTCCCCCTACTTTTGAGGGCCCTGTTTTTTGAGTTGAACTCCAGCAGAAGCCCTCAAATCAGGGCCCTCAAATTCATTCCAACTGAGAATGACATGTAGAGCCCACTCGTCATTCTCAAATTTCTCTACCCCTCCTCTCCTCCACCCGTGCGCTCCCCACTCGTCCACCGCGCCTCCTCCTCTCCTCTCAGCCGCCGCACCTCCTCCTCTCCTTCACCCGTGCGCCTCTCCTTCCGCTACTCTCCACCTTCTCCGGCCGCCTTCCCACCGCTCGGCGCCGCCACTCTCCACCTTCTCCGGCCGCCACGCCTCCAAATCCTCCTCTGTGCCACCACTTCTCCGCCGGCCCCACTGCTCTCTACTCCGCCGCCGCATCTCTCTCCGGCGCTCCTTCCTCCCTCAGCACCACCGCCACCTCGGCGCTTTCTTCCCCACCGCGCCGCCGCTTGCTCTTCCACCTTCTCCTCCCGTTGCACCATTCCAGATCCGCCGCCGCCCTCTTCCCTTGCCGGCGCGCCACCTCTTGCTTCCCCCCTTCCTTCTTTCTTCCGTCCCGAGAGGAGCCGCCGGAGATCTCGCCGGAGAGCCGCGCCGGGGGAGTGATTCGCGGGAGGGGAGCCGACGGGGGCTGGAGAGCCGCGCCGTGGAGGGATTCGCGGCCGGGGAGCTCCGCCGGAGGCGGCACCGCACGACATTGGGCGCGGCGACGGGCGAGGCGACGGGTGTGGCGGCGGGCGAGCGGAGGCGGTGGATTTTGGCGGCGCATGGGAGGGGAAAGAGGCGCGCGGGGAGGGGAACTGACGGCGCGCTCGGGAGGGGAAAGAGGCGGGTGGGGAAAACGACTCCAACAGAAATTTGAGGGCTTGGCCTAGAGCCCCCAGGAATGAGGGCTGAAGGGGGGATTTGAGGGGCCCCTCAAATTTGAGGGCTCTAGTAGGGGCCCTGCTGGACCTCTATTTTTGCCTTAAGCCCTCAAATATGAGGTTTGAGGGTTCAAGTAGGGGCCCTGCTGGAGTTGCTCTTAGTCCCACTCACGAGTCACGAGTTAGGAAAAATGTGCATGCTTGCAGCCTCTCGAAGCCTCCCTTTCTTTGATTTAATGTAAGCAACATTTTGATTTTATGTGTGCAACATTGAGATTTTATATATGCAAACATTGAGATTTTTATCTTTTTTTGTTGCATACATTAAATCGAAATATTACATATATTGTTAGGAAATATTGCAAACGACCGTACAGCAATAGCATTAGGATCAGACGTCTGGACGCTAACAACTCCTTTATTTTTACGAGCACAAGACAGACGCACATATAATTTATATCCCACTCACACCAACGCCACCCTACACATTTAGAATATTACGAAGACACTAAGATTTTAAGAAGTACGAATACACCCCTACCACTGAACGCTTACAGTGTGTACCATATCCTAATAGAGTGCGCACCAGCGCTGAGGGCTCGAACGCTTACGGCCGAGAGCGTCACCTGCGCTCGTAGCAACTGACTAAGGTCAGTTCTCCCTTACGTATTATTTATCGATTGTCCAACTGATGTGGTATCTGTGTTTGCGTCCTAAAATTGGGGGGCTTTATATGTATCTAGAAATGTGTTTTACAGCGGGCGAAGTCTTAATCCTCGTGCAACGCACGCCTCATGATTAATAACATCTGCCTGAAAATAAGTAGTTTTGTAATCGATGATTTTGTGTTGTGAAGCGAATTTGAGGTAAGATAGGCATGAGAATATGAACCAAGAACCCTTCCAAAAAAAAGCAGTAACATATGTGAATCGCAAATGCAGACAGGAGCTCCATCGTTTTCTCCAAAAAGATGAACAGGACCGCCAGTGCCCTGCACCTGTACCAGCAACATGGCAACTGACAAACTCTTCAACCTCCGATAGATATTTAGCAGAGAAAATACAAAAACACAGGGAAAAAAGGGAAAATTGTACATGTACCCTATAGTTAATAAGTAATTGTAAATTTACCCTACACTTAAGTGGCCTTGTAATTTTACCGTATACTTGACATGCTCCTTATTATTCTGCTCCATTGCCCATTTAACTGCTATTTTAATTTCGTTTTTCATTTTTTGGGGCAGGAAAAATGCAGGCCGAGCAAAGAGAATGTTTTAGGCATTTAATGGACAACTTTGTAAAACGAAATTTTACAGCCCAAAAAATGAAAAACGAAATTAAAATAGGAGCTAAATAGGCAATAGGGCAAAATAATAAGAGGGCATGTTAAATATGGGGCAAAATTACAAGGCCACTCAAGTGTAGAGCAAATTTACAAGTGTCTATTAACTATGGGGTACATGTACAATTTTCCCGGGGAAAAAACTGGCGTTAAAAGGCGAAGCATATAGAACAGAAAGGCATAAATAGACAATATTGTATGTAGATAAAATAATGATTTTTAATGGGAAGCTTAAGGGGTAATCTACCAGGAGATGACGAGGATGGTAGAGGAGAAAGAGAAACCAAGCCAGAGTTTTGGTAAGGATGAGGGCAGCTGCACGTGCGTTGCAGCTCGACAGATGGACGCAACCAAAATTCCATGGAAAACAAAAAGGTAAAGCCATTTGTAGAGTACAGACCCAGAGGAAAAGGGAAACCAAAGATTAAAAAAGCAGCAGCAGCACATAATCTACAGAGAATTCGTCTCAAAACAAGGTTTTTATCCCTCTTCTTTCTGATGCAGACATCGACCTTTTCTTGATTTCTTTTTGGTTTATTTATCAAATAATTTTATACGCAGAGAAAAATTCATGTATTTGTATGCGTATGTGTGTATATATAGGTCTCTCTTGTACTCCCTGGCTTGGGAAGGAGAAGGGGGGAGGAGGAGAAGGGGGCAAACAAATGCGCAGCTCTGGTGAGTTCTTGGGACCCGGGCACTTCTTGATTTGGTTCCGCTCCTGTGATCATGGGTCGGTTCTTGATTTGATTTGATACCTTCTCCTGGGCGGAGACGATTCGGTGCGCAGCCGCCATGAACCGCAATTCTCACTCCTGTTCTTGATGGATCGTATCTTGAATTCTTGGTTACCTGTTAGAACATTGGCGCGTAGAAAATGCGGTCGATTGGTTCGTTGATCCGAATCAGATGGAGTGTGGGATTGTCGTAACGGGGTTTTAGATAATGCGGTTTGGTGGGTGTCTTTGTTAATCAAAGATTTGATCTGGAGATGAATTGTGGAATTATGCGTGGTTGTGAGTTCTTGATCCAGCTGGTTTCAGCAATGGTATGGTCGCCATGGCCTTATCCGAGTACTTTTGTTTCTTTTCCTCGAGAAAAAAGTACGCGAGGCATGGGCCAAAGAAGCAGCTTTTCAGTGTTCGGCATCTACCATGGATTGCCTCCTGCAGTGTTCCTTCTTCTTTAACTTTTTATTAGCAGTAAAGTAGTATTTGAGTGCTTTTGTTGTGATTGTAAAACCAAAAAAAAAAAAAGCTTGGAATCTTTGAACTGGTCTCATCTCAAATGATGGCTGCTAGAGCTTGCAGTTGCAACTGCCCTCTTCCTTATTTTTCTTCCCCCAGTTCTGGTCCAGAGTTATTCAGCTTTTCTCCCTTCATTGGGCAGAACAAGAAAAGCAGCCTCTTTCCCTTTATTTTGCTATTTTATGTGCTTTTAACTAGTGTTACTAACTGTGTGGTTTTCCTGTGTGTTATGCTGAAATTTCCTTTTCTGTCATGATATCTTTTTATCGTCAGTTTGAGATCGTTTTAGGCACAATTGTGGTGATTAGGCCCATATCCTGATGTTTTGGACTTAAGCAGCAGGATTTATTTAGTTTAGTCTTTGGACTTAAGCAGCAGGATTTATTTAGTTTTAGTTTCTCGGTTTAAGTTATGTAATTGGCTTTGGAACCTTAGCCCCTATCGCTTGGTTTGTAAGTGGTCATTTGCAGCTGAATGTTGGATTGGTCGTTTAGCCGAGATGTTCATGTGCTGATTTGTGCAGTAGTCTGTTTTACTCTTCCATCCATGGGTTGAAAGTGGGTTTCAACTACTAACGTGCAATAGGAGAATTCTCTTCTCGCAAATATCATACTGGAATGCCAAAGCTAGAATTGTTAAAGCAATGATAGATCCCCTAAGTCCTATCTTCTCTCTTTTTGAGTTAGCAGATTCAATTAGATTGCCATCACATCATATTACACAACAAATCTATGCTCCCAAAAATTGACGTGATGTAGGGGCATTCATGTTCATTTTTTTAGTTACTTTAATGTTGAGTGCAAACTCTTGTCTTGAAAACTTATTCTTTTTGGTGAAGTTATAGAAAATATAGGGGTAGTTCTTAAGTTATAGAGAATATAGGAGTAGTTCTTAACCATTATCCCTGCAAGTTGGCATTTTATTTAGTTATTCAGGAAATATTTCAAAGTCCAAAGATAGCTTGTAAAATGCAACTGAACAATCAGCATACCAGTTTCTAGATGCATGTTATCTTTCCAGTTTTATTGATCGTCACTTTCCTGCATTATAGAAAGAAGCACTCTGTTGTTGTTATGGATGCTTATTGGGGAAAACACTACAACAGAAGAAACAAGGGACCAACCAAACCCGATCAGAATTAGAAGTCCGGCCGAGTTAGAATCCTGTTCCCTTACGGGACAGTTTTGGGACAAGTCTGTTATAGATTGCTTTAGAGATAAGTTGGTCTAGGAGTCGGTTTAGGAAAGGAAAAGATTGTACCTTATAAATATAGCCCCTGCGCTTGGACGGGAGGCTAACAAAAAATAAAGAATCTCTTCTTTTCCCAAAACCCTAACTCTCGCTGGGAGGTATCAGTCACGGCGGAGCAAGAAGACTCTCGCTGGAGGGAGGCGGATACTAACCAAGCTATCTATTCCTACAACCTGAGGTCGAGGACTAAGATACGCAACAGTTTGGTATCAGCTTCCATGGCTTCGGACGCAATCAACGCAGATTTCCGCGAACTGAAGGAGATCCTGGGCACAATACTGAAGCGGCAAGAGGAACAGGCAGCTGCGCATGCAAATCTTGAAGCTGTTGTTCTTGCTCTTGAAGGTCGAGCAGCGTCACCAACTCCGGACACCAATTCGGCAAACTCTGCTGCACGCCAGCCTTCTGGTGAGCAATCCGCAACTCCAAACCCGGGTCGGTTTTACAAAGTTGACTTTCCTCTGTTCGATGGAAACTCCGATCCATTGGAGTGGCTAGCTCGGTGCGATCAGTTTTTCCGGGGTCACCGTACTCTGGAGGAGGAGAAAGTTTGGCTTGCAACTTATCATATGACGGGTATTGCACAACAGTGGTACTACAAACTGGAGCGCACCGAAGGAATCCCTACTTGGCCGCGGTTTCAGAGCTCTTGTCGATTACGTTTTGGTCCTCCTCTCAGATCCAATCCCGTGTCGGAACTCGCTCTTCTTCGGCAAACGGGATCAGTGGAAGATTACGCGCGAGAATTTTATCGCGTATTATGTCGCGCTGACAATCTATCCCCTGAACATGAAGTGGGTCTATTCCTAGCAGGATTGGGGGAACTCATCAAGTCAGATGTGGAACTGCAGAATCCGTCTTCTCTGGACACAGCAGTAAGTCTAGCCAAGGCAGCCGAGAGGCACTACAAACTCTTATACAATTCTGGGGTGATGCCTCGTCAACAACATGCTGGTCCCTTGTCGTCAGTAGTCAAGGGTTCCCAACCACAAAGATTGGCGCCATTATTGTCTAAGCCACCTGAGATTCCACTACTTCCTGCTCCGACAACAGGGCAACAGACATTACCTCAGCGAGCCTTTCGGCGTCTGACGCCAACAGAGATGGCTGATCGTCGTCAAAAAGGTCTGTGTTTTAACTGTGATGAGCAATTCACACGGGGCCATCGTTGCAAACGTTTGTACTGGATTGAAAATTTAGATGAGGATGATATTCTGGACCACGGGGTGGAAGACTCTAATCCTCAGATTTCCCTCCACGCACTTACGAGAATATCTTCCGGGAATACGATGCAGCTGACAATCCTCATTGGTCACTACAGATTCTGCGCTTTGGTTGACTCGGGATCTACTCATAATTTTATAAGCACTGAGGCGGCCAAGCTGCTAGATCTCCCTCTTCAAGACCGCACAGGCATTAAGGTGGCAGTTGCTAGTGGAGACAGGCTTCCTTGCGCGGGTTTCTGCCAGTCTCTGCCACTTTCCATTGATAACGAACGGTTTGTTATCCCCTGCTATGCTTTGCCTCTCCAGGGCTTCGATCTCATATTGGGAGTTCACTGGCTGCGTACATTGGGACCAATTCTATGGAATTTTTCCAACCTGTCCATGTCTTTTTGGTTTCAAGGACATCAAGTTCAATTCCAGGGCATTCCGCACCGGTCAGGCCATCGTGCACAATCACTGACTCCACTCAGGCACTACTTTCAGATCTACTGTTGGATTTTCAGGATATCTTCCAGCAACCTTCTGGATTACCTCCTCAACGTTTTTTTGACCATCGCATTCACTTATCTCCGGGGTCTCAACCGGTAGCTGTGCGGCCATATCGGTATCCCCACCATCACAAAGATGAAATTGAAAAACAATGTACTGAAATGCTATCACAAGGGATCATCCGGCACAACACTTCTCCTTTCAGTTCGCCAGTGGTCTTGGTCAAAAAGAAGGACAATTCTTGGCGGCTTTGTGTGGACTATCGTGCTCTTAACGGCCAAACCATCAAAGACAAATTTCCCATACCGGTGGTGGACGAACTATTAGACGAATTGAAACATGCCAAGTACTTCACAAAGCTGGATTTAAGGTCTGGATACCACCAGATAAGAATGCACCCGGATGACATTCATATGACAGCCTTCCGAACACATCACGGCCACTTTGAGTATCTAGTCTTACCCTTCGGTCTTTCCAATGCTCCAGCGACATTCCAGGCAGTTATGAATACAATTCTCCAACCATATCTTCGCAAGTTCGTGTTGGTTTTCTTTGACGACATCCTCATATTCAGTCCATCATGGTCTGAACATTTGTGCCACATTTGAACAGTTTTTGATCTTCTCCGGCATCATCAATTTTTTCTCAAGCAATCCAAGTGTTCTTTTGGCACAACCTCAGTTTCTTACTTGGGTCATGTTGTATCCTCGGAAGGGGTTGCGATGGACCAATCCAAAGTCCTGGACATCCAACAATGGCCGGTTCCCAAAACACCGTGCCAATTAAGGGGATTCCTGGGCCTCGCTGGATATTACCGTAAATTCATCCGCCATTTTGGATCCATTGCCGCTCCTCTCACTCAACTGCTCGCCAAAGATGGGTTTTGCTGGTCACAAGAGGCGAAGGCGGCTTTCACAACTTTAAAAGAAGCTCTCTGCGCACCAACCTTTTTGGGCCTTCCTGATTTCACCCAAGCCTTCATAGTCGAATGTGATGCATCTGGAAGTGGAATTGGCGCAGTGCTTCATCAAGGTTCGAAGCCCATTGCGTTCTTCAGCCGCGCAATTCCCCCTCACCACGCCAAATTAGCGGCATATGAGCGCGAACTCATTGGACTGGTCAAAGCGGTGCGTCACTGGCGCCATTATCTATGGGGCAAGTCGTTCATCGTTCGCACGGATCATTACAACCTGAAATACCTACTAGATCAGCGCTTGAATACTATTCCCCAACACCATTGGGTCAGCAAGCTTTTTGGGTTTGATTTCCACATTGAATTCAAATCTGGGCAGACAAATACAGTTGCAGATGCGCTGTCGCGGCGGGACAAAAACATGTCGCTAGCAGCCCTCTCCATGCCAGATTTCCATCTGTTAGCACAGCTTAAAGAAGAGTTCCAGTCTCTGCCGGAAATTCAGCAGTTACACACTCAATTGGCCGTTAAGGAACTCCCTCCGCATTGGTCATTTGTGGATGGCTTCTTTCTATACAAAGGCAGAATTTTTGTTCCTCCTTCAGCCTACGTACAGCAACTCATCTTGGCATATCACGCAGTCGGGCATGAAGGGATTCAAAAATCCTTGCACCGTATCAGAAAGGATTTCTATATCCCGCACCTCAAACAACTAGTTCAAGACCATGTCACCTGTTGTGCTATTTGTCAACGCAATAAAGCGGACCATCTGCATCCCGCGGGACTGTTACAACCCCTTCCGGTTCCCCATCAGATCTGGTCGCACATTTCCATGGATTTCATCGACGGGTTTCCTCGAATTCATGGGAAATCAGTCATCTTGACCGTCGTGGACAGATTCTCCAAGTACGCGCACTTTGTTCCGCTGGCACATCCTTATATGGCTCAATCGGTGGCTCATGCATTCTTTGAAGCCATTGTGCGACTTCATGGATTTCCCGAATCCATCGTCAGTGATCGCGACACCATTTTCACTAGCAATTTTTGGAAGGAACTCTTTCATTTGGCCGGAGTATCTCTAGACATGACGTCTGCCTTTCACCCACAAGCTGACGGCCAAAGTGAAGTTGTCAACCGGACCATTGAAATGTATCTCCGTTGTCTCAGTGGGGATCGTCCTCGAGAATGGATCCGATGGCTTCCATGGGCAGAATTCTGTTACAATACATCCTATCATTCTGCCCTACGTTGCACACCATTTCAGGTGGTATATGGGCGGTCTCCTCCAGCACTTATTCCCTACAAAGAGGGCTCAACTCACATTCCTGCAGTAGACGCAATGCTGCATTCCCGGGATGAATTCCTGCTTGAAATCAGAGATCGCTTACTACAGGCCCAGCAGCGCATGAAGGACTTCTATGACAAACACCACAGGGAGATGGAATTTGACGTTGGTCAATGGGTTTTGCTCAAGCTACATCATCGCCAAGCAGTGGGGATTACTTCTAAATTCTCCAAACTATCCCCAAAGTATTACGGGCCCTATCAGATCATCGGCCGCGTGGGTCAAGTGGCTTACAAACTTCAGCTTCCGCCATCAGCCCGTCTTCATAATGTATTTCACGTAGCTTTTCTCAAGAAATTCAGTGGACCTCCTCCGGCCGCTCCACCAGCTCTTCCGGACATTCTGCATGGGCGCGTTCTACCCACGCCAGCACGGATTGTTCGCTCTCGACTTCATAGAGATAACTGGGAGGTTTTGGTACACTGGGTCGGTCACTCTGCAGCCGACGCATCTTGGGTCCCATTGGCAGACTTCAAACGACAATACCCAGATTTTCAGCTCGAGGACGAGCTGTTTCCTCAGGAGGGGGGAAATGTTATGGATGCTTATTGGGGAAAACACTACAACAGAAGAAACAAGGGACCAACCAAACCCGATCAGAATTAGAAGTCCGGCCGAGTTAGAATCCTGTTCCCTTACGGGACAGTTTTGGGACAAGTCTGTTATAGATTGCTTTAGAGATAAGTTGGTCTAGGAGTCGGTTTAGGAAAGGAAAAGATTGTACCTTATAAATATAGCCCCTGCGCTTGGACGGGAGGCTAACAAAAAATAAAGAATCTCTTCTTTTCCCAAAACCCTAACTCTCGCTGGGAGGTATCAGTCACGGCGGAGCAAGTAGACTCTCGCTGGAGGGAGGCGGATACTAACCAAGCTATCTATCCCTACAACCTGAGGTCGAGGACTAAGATACACAACAGTTGTACTATACTATTGCAGGGTAATTTTATAACTTTAGAAGTATGCATCATGTTTTGGAAATATAGAGTCAATTAACAAAGAGATTAGCAAAAGACCCTTGCTATTACCAGTTCTAAGATTGTTACTCAGAGGCTATGTTGTGCTTGCAATAGTGATCTCAGTTAATGGGGAAAGCTCTACTATGATGGAATTTAGGACAAGAGGGTTGATTTAGGTAATGATATTGTGCAGGATAAATTATCTTCCTTTTTCCAACATTTTGGTGCCTTGCTGTCCAGAAACAACCAAGAATGTTAATTTTTTTATTGTAGGTATTAAAGATGTAGAAGTTAAAGTACGAGATTCTGTGTTTGAAGTTTTCTTAAATTCTGATGTTTTATGTACAGGAATTTGATCACTTCTTCTGGATCTCCTTGTTGGTAATATACTGTTACTTTCTGTGCAGGGTTATTTTGGTGGAACAATAACTTGATATAGAGTTCTAGGCCAAAGACAACAATGGACAAGGAAATGACTGCCTCATATGAACCAAAAAAGAACAGTGAAGTAAGGATTTTTGAGAGTTCAGATGAGATGGCAACAGATCTGGCTGAGTATATCTCGCAAGTTTCAGAAAAATCTGTTAAAGAAAGGGGATACTTTGCTGTTGCCCTATCTGGAGGGCCACTTGTCAATTTTTTGGGGTAAATTTGTTGCCATCTTTATTATCAAGTAATTTATCATCTTTGATTCTACGCAAGAATTTTCAATATATTACACATATCTGCATCTGAACTGTTATATTTGTAATTTCCAAAAAAGGAAACTTTGTGAAGTGCCATACAACAAGACCCTGGATTGGTCCAAATGGTACATCTTCTGGTCTGACGAACGAGCTGTAGCAAAGAATCATGCAGAGAGTAACTATAAGTTAACAAAAGAAGGATTCCTATCCAAGGTATGTGCACTTAAGAAACATTTTTTTCACAGTGCGACCTAGAACAAACTATACATAAATTCCCTGTTTTTGTTTCATAAGATTTGTTTGCTTTGCATATTTTAGTTTGCTGATATTTGTTGCTTGGGTTTCATTTTTCTCAAAATGAGTTGATGTGCCTTCTGTTTTTCATTTTATTTTGAACCGACCAGATGATAGTTATACCTTGCATTAGAATCCATCGCATATACTAATGTTCCTTCTCGTTACTTACATTAGTATTTGCTTTCCTTCAGCATATCAAACCAAATAGCAATAGCAGTTCGCTTATTCAGAGTTTCTTTGTGTTTTTGACTATATATGATGTTAGTCATGTGGATAGTTTTAACAACTGAAGTGAGTAGGTTGCACAACCTTTCCACAGTAAGACATCTCAAATCAAGCGTGATGAGTTTTGGAGTCTAAATTTTTGGTGCCCAACTGCCTATAGTTTGGATGGATGGTTTTGTTAAACCTTTCTTGTCCACTGTCAGTAGATTGGCTTGTCAGTGAATCCTATAAATCAGTGATAAAAAAAAACATTTGATGTCCTACCAGTTCGTAGGATTAACACGTGTCTTGATACTGTTCTTGGCTTCCTCCAAATGTTCGGAGTATTTGGTACTTCATTTTTTTTTTGTTGAGAACATGCAAGAAATTTGCGTGTCATTCCATTAAGCAAAAAAGAATAAAAAAGAATACAACTAGTTCTAGAGTCAAAAGCCAGTTACTCTGCAATCAACTCGAAACCAAAAAGAAAAAAACACGATTGACGAACTTACAAACAACTGAAACTAAGCACCTTTTACAAAATTGAAAAGAGACCTAACAGCCAAGCCAACTAGTCGCCAATCAGAGTCCCCATGCAGCTCGCTCCTGCCAGCCGCCATTGCCGACCTTCATCCTTGATTGCCTGAACAAGATGAGGAATCGGGGTGTGTTCAGTAGTCAAAAGGACCCACTAGTGGGCTATCAGTTATAAATAAGAAATAATTCCATGTTTTCTATTACAATGATTTGTTTAGAGAAAGATCAGGTTGAGAGTTGTAGAGTATAATGCACCTTATATCAAAGTTGTGTTGCTCACATCCAATCTCATGTCTTTGTTTTCATGTGACCTATCCATTTTACTTCCCTGAACACCTGATATTAGCACGGGATAGCAAGTTGTTTGATCTAGTTCATTGTGCTTTAATACCGGTAATGTAATCTGTTGAAAGTCAAGGATATAATGTTATATCAGTTGGAAGCATAGTGCCCTTTGAGGTAGATTTTACACCTTAGGTCCTGGCTGTTGATCTGGTTAGGTGTTGCATCAAGGAGGCTAATTTGTCATTTTGCTGTGCCATTTTCTGGTTTGTCTTAGCATGCAGTCCATTATGTACAGATTGTGTAATATCCTTTGCCAACTGTGGGAACAAGTTAAGGCTGCCTAACTACTGCTTTAATAGTTCCGACTACTCTGGAAACTCCCAGCACCAACTACACTTCTTCATATCTTCTCAGGATCACCTCTGGCCATTGTTGTCGGACTAAAAGCTTATCCAGATGAATGTCCTTTATTGGAACAGGATGACTGCCTCTCAATGGGACACCTGTCTTAAGTTACACCAATCACATGATTTATGTAGGGTGATTGGTTCCATTGTTCTACACTAGCATGGTACTTATATGAGGAGTTTAAGGCAAATTCTGGATATCCAGCTAGTTTTATAAAGGAGTAAGACTGTTAGTTACAACTAAAGCTTTATTGAAAGGAACGTTTCCTACCGCTGCTAGTGTTAATGTTGCTGCAAGCATTTGTTGTTGTGCACGGTTGAGTCTAGATCATATGTATATGTTCCACTGTATGTCTCTGCCCTTGCCATTTCATATTACACAGATTTCCATGGTTATGTTTATTTGGTTTATCTTGCAACACAGAAGTAAATAAGATGTGGCTGTTAGCGTCGCTTATATGGTGGCTTATGATGATTGTGAAAACATTATGTGGTAGCATCTTTGTAATGTATGGCTTAGATCATCTGTTGCATTTAAATGTTTTTTATTAAAATTGCATTTAAATGGTTTTTGTAGGTACCTATCCTCAATGGCCATGTTTACTCCATAAATGACAACGCCACGGTGGAGGATGCAGCGACAGACTACGAATTTGTCATCAGGCAGCTGGTCAAGGTCCGCACAGTTGGAGTCTCAGAGAGCACTGACTGCCCCAAGTTTGATCTCATCCTCCTTGGTATGGGCTCTGATGGACATGTGGCCTCATTGTTCCCTGGCCATCCTGTTCTTGAACTAAAAGACGACTGGGTCACCTACATCACTGACTCTCCACAGCCTCCACCCGAGCGGATTACCTTCACTCTTCCAGTAATAAACTCAGCATCAAACATAGCAATAGTGGCTACTGGTGACGACAAAGCAAAGGCTGTGCATTTAGCCATTTCTGACAATAGTGAGGGTCAAGATGCTCCCACATCACTGCCCGCTAGAATGGTTCAGCCAACAGATGGGAAGTTGGTGTGGTTTTTGGACAAGGCAGCTGCCTCATCTCTCGAGGCCAAGAACGATGCCTCCTATGAGCATCGTGAGTACTAACTCCAACAATTGAAGATCATTTTGCTATGAATGAAGGTGTGTAAGTAGGTGGTGGGATATGATGGGAAGATGTTTGCGTTCCCCTATAGCTCAAATACTTGTAACCTTGGCATTAGTTTTTGTGGAGGGTTAGTTTCTGAAAATCTACAGTGCGCTTGGTCTTTTGCGGATGTAGATGATTTAGAGGGACAAAATGTGTGTGTGAAATTGACATCTCAAAGATGAGAAAAACCAAATCTGAATTGTGGTCATGATATTGTGTGCTCCGTTCTATCTAGTTGAAATTAGATTCTTTTATTGGTATATTTTTTCTTGTGCATAGCCACTCTTCTATACATATTTCAAGCCCTACCTAGAACTGAAACAACGAATTATGCTATTTTTACCTGATATCAGACATGGATTCAGCGGGTTTTTCACCACGTATTTGTCTGTAATGTTCCGAAAGCACAAGATTCTGTTATTGTCGTGAAGTCACTTGGAACTGCATGTGTGTGTTATGCGTATCCTTTGTTTGTTAAGTATTTTTCTTGTTGTTTGCATGATGCTATTTGCTTCGTTGTTCTGGCACAATTTCAACGTTGGTGATCAGAAGTAGGTTGCTGAAGGCTTGTTGCTAGTAGTACACTACGGATCATGAGTTGCTGTGTGTGATGCACTCCTGATTGACGTTACATTGCTGGAGAACTCTCAAGCAAGTCGAACGGTAATCTCCTCTCTCTTTTTCAGGTTGTGTTTTTTAGGCCGAGCTTTTCCTTTTGTGTTTTAGCCTTTTGGGCGGGGCATATATGCCTATGCCTTCAACCATTCCAAAAGCCCGACAGAATCCGATGCGTCGGAGCCCATACTGCTGGCTCGTTCTTTTTTGTTGCGATTTTTAACTATGACTAATAATTTTTATTGGATTTATTCATCATATACCCTCCTCATAGATGAAAATTCAGGATTTACCCTCCTGGCCCACGTGTCAGTGACTTATGATGATCCCACATGTCATTGGGGTGGGAGGGTAAATCCTGAAATCCCCAATTCAAGGGAGGGTATATGATGAAGATCCCTATTTTTATTTATACAATTTTTTAGTCAGAAAGCTTTTTAGAAAAATCCGCTTCAAAAATAGTATCTCATCTATTTCGACCTTTCGGAAAAAAAACCAAAAAAACAAAAGATTAAAAGAACGGGCCTACCATATTCTTTTCTCCCTTCCGAGAGGAACATAACTGCACGCGGGCTCATCACCGGGTAGGAACAGGAATATACCTGCACGCGGGCCCCAAATGCTTACAGCCCAAACAAGGGGATAGACCTCCCCACCTCGCGGCCCGCGCGGTTCAATTGTCGTTTCTCGCGGATCCTTCCGTCCCGATTGCGAGCGGCCGCAAAGCCCACCCGGCGCAGGCCTGCCCTCCCTTCCTCCTCCCTACGCGCGAACAGCCAACCTCCACGCGGCCCGCACCGCGTTCAAATTTATAAGGCGTATTTTTAAAATAAATTTATTTTTAAATATGAAATATATATTTTATATTTTAATACAAAATTAGTATGATATTTTTTATATCTCTAATAAATATGCAGATTTATTTGCTATTCTTTATATATATATATATATATATATATATATATATATATATATATATATATATATATATATATATATATATATATTGAATAAAGCGTTTAGAGATAATAATTAGGAGTAATCTAATAATTTTCATTATTTCTTTTATCTTATCTATGTACTAAGGAGCTGCTCGGTTGGGCTGAAATAAGCTGTCTTATGGCTGAAGTAGCTGATTATAGCTTATTTGATGTAACTCAATATAAAAAATTAAAAGTAGAAAAAACATGTTAGCCCATCATAGATATTGCAAATAAATATAGGAAAAAAGATCTAGCAAAAAGCTCAAAAAAATCAGAAAAAGATAAAATTTAAACATAATAAAAAATAAATCCGAAACAAAAAAACCCAAGCTGAAATGGACACGGCCTAACATACCCAAGGAGCTTTGGCTCGGCTCCCTGTTTGTTTTGGCTGCGGCTTATGGCTTTTGGCTGAAATTTTTGAATTTTAGCTGTTTACGGTACAGATTACGGAGAGACCGATACTGACTTACAATTTTGGCTGGTACAAATGTTGGGCTTTTAACGTGTACAACGTTTAACTTGTAGACCCCGTTTTGAAAAAATACTCTGTTTTTAAGTTAGGTACTGTAGCAAAAACCAAAAGTCGCCCGGCTTGTTGCTTGCCAAACAGGCCTCCATCCGCACACGGACGCTGAGGGAGGCGGTGCAGCACACAGGCACGCACGTCCCCGTCAAACACGTACGGACAGAAACGCCAGAGTGAGCTGTACTGTTGCTGTACCCCACTACCGCGAGTCTGGTTGCGCGGCCGTAGGAATGCGACCAGCTTGACTGACTTGGCTAAGCTACCGCTAGCTGCGGTAGCCGTACTCGCCGGGAAGTGTGCAAGAGAAGGGTCGTTGACTTGCCAAGAACGTGTGGGTCACCGCGCACTGGCCTGGTCCCGGTCGCTGCGTGCCTTCGCTAGGTGCCCCCACCCCACGGCCGCCGTGCCGTGCATCATTCACCGATCAGCCGCGGCCAGACGATCACACACGCAATGGTCATCTAAAAGACTAAAACGAAAAAGGAAACGAACGGAGAGGAAAGACTGCATGCATCCAGCTGTGAAGCCTCTTTACGGTCGTTGATGGGAGTATACACACCTGGCACGAAACCAGCGGCCACATCCAAAGCAAACGAGGGAGACACGGTTTGCGTGCACTTCCTCGTGCCCGGCCGGGTCACACAATTGTAATGCGGCCATGTTTAAAACGGTTTTTGGCTTATAATTTTTAGTTTTTGGAAGCTTAAAATTATTATAAACGTTTGGTTTTTAACATGGTTTTTTCTTTTTATTATCCATAAAGATATAATATTTTTGTTTTTGTTTTTTTTCTTTATATTCCTTTAACTGAATGTCTTAGCTAAAAGCTAATAGCTGTTACAGTGTCTATTTAAATCAATACCCGCAGCCAAAAATCATCAGCAAAGGCTATTTTGAATGGTCCTATTACTTTTGCATTTTCTAGAAGCAAATATATAGTCATGTTATTTTAGATCGCGGCTGATAGTTTCTTTTTGCTATAGTTGATAGTTTTTCACTGTTCTTTTTGAGACGACAGCGAATGACAAAGACATCGATGTGAACGGTGTCCACAATTTTAAGTTTAGAAAGCTGTTTGAAAAACGATTTTGAGGTTTGAAGAAGTTGTCTCATTTATTTTAGCTTCTAGATAAACTAAAGAAAAAAAAACCAAAAAGAAGGGACAACGTGGTCGCGCTTGTCTGTTTTGTTTTGTGGCTGCGTTTTGGTCATCTCCCTCATGCACTGTGCGGGATCTTCGTTGTCGTTCATGAGACCTACATGGATACATGATGCGTTTCGTCCACAAGCTTCCGACGTCTTTGTAGTGTATGCAAGTGGAATTCTAAAAAATCATGTTGCACAAAAACAAAGCTCTCTTTGCCCGTGCCGTGAGAAATACGTACCCGTAACTAAATCAAATCTGTTGGCACTATTGCATTGCTCGGGACACGGATAGTCAGAAGACACATATATTGAGCAGTGAAGGGAAGGTTTTAAATTAGGTTATGATAAATCATTACAATTCAGAAAGGTTGGAAATTTGGCTTGCAAATTTGTCAGAAATTTCTGAATGGTTTCAAGTCGGCCGGTCAAACCGGTAACAGGGGCAACGGTTAGACTGGTATGTTTTGGCGATCTGACCGGGTTTGATTTCTAGTTCAAACCGGTTCATGGCAATGGTATGATCGGTGGTGAGGTCTGGTCAAACCGGCTAGACAGCGAGGCTCTAACCAGATTTTGATTCTTGTGGTTTTGAGTCGCGAGAAGAGTTTGAGTGACTTAGATCAGTGGATATAGGTTGCATGAGACATGTCCCTACTAATGTGGGTCAAGTTGTGAAAAGCTTGTGTCCATAAATGATTTCTTTGTTTTTTGATGTGCAGGGTCGCTTGAAGTCAACCATGATTAATGGCGAAGGTCGGGGTTACGCTCATGGAGGAGCCGAGGCCCAGAACAATCGAGAATGTCAAGTGAAATAGTGAGCTCAAGCATGGCACAAGAAAAGCGAAAAATATCAAAAGGAAGTTCAAACAGCTGGTTGCATTATGTGGCTTAGTCAGTTTAAGTGGGGCATGGGTCCGATGGAACCAAAATAGGATAGACTTGTCGACGCGTGGCAAGCCAATGGTGTACCTACACATGAAAAGCACGGCGATTGCTTGCAATGAAAGAAGATGACCAGGTCAAAAAAAAGGATATTTTGATGGTTTGACTAAAATACTGAAAACTATCTTGGATCAAAAGCGCGGCACTTAGAAGAACGATTTAGATCAAAGAGAAATTAGAAAAATCAAGATGGATCAATACTAAGAATTTAGCGGATTCTGGTTTATATGCTTTGAAAAGTATGAATAAGTATATTGAGCTAGTTAAAATTCATGTGTGTGGGATTATTGAATTTCCCCATTGTGCTAAATTGATAGTATCCACTAAGAGTTGGATGTGGCTGTTTAGTCCATCTATTTAATATATTGGGATGAAGACTTGTAATTAACCATCCAACCATTCTCTATCGAGACTAAGTGTTCGTGAGTTCTAGAGTCAGGGTTTGAGAGAAGTTAAGTGATGTGGTCTGCTTTCTTATTCTTTAGGTGGAGTGGTTGTAAAACCTTCGTCTTCAAGTAGCGCTATATCGATCTTTGTCTATCTCCCCGAATATCTCTTGTGTTGATTGATTTACACTTAATTTGATTGGTTTTTTGTCTTCTCTTCCCACTTCTTGATTTTGTTGTGCCTATATAGACACTTTGATGGCAATTCATGAACAAAATATGGTTTTACTTGATTTTGGCCTAATCAAGTGATTTCGTGATCTGAGAGTTTTTAGCTTGATTTATTTCGTATTCTTGCTTGCTATAATATGTAAAAATACATCTAAAGTCATCTTGGCCATCATCTGCCACAAGCAAGTTATATTCACCATTTTCGTATTTTGTCCGATTTTAGTGCAACCTTGCTTCAATCTAAAAAAAGACATTGCGGATGCACATGCACCAGTGAGGGGCATAGGCCCATGGCCCGATTTTAATTTTTGCTGTCTAGAGTCCAAGTTTACACATTGTGTGCCCCACATATCAATAACTACATCTATCTAAAACAAAAAAAATAATTAAACACGTTGACAAACAAGGAGAGAAAAGAAAAGAAAAATATGCAGGACATTGACAAAGCAAAACACTCCAAAAAATATGTGTAAGTTGAAGTTGGTGCGACATAGCAATCAACCTATCATGAAAAGACAACAAAATAATAGGGGCTACTTGAACCGATCGAGCGTAGGCTACTAGCCGATCCAGCCTCAAGCCAGCATCAGTTTGATTAATTGGGAAGTGAAGATTCAGTTTGATAGAAGGAAAAGGAAAAGAATAGATGACTATCTCCCTAATAAAAAAGATGTGTTAAGAAGAAAGTATTTGGATAATGGGCCTTGATAACCTCGTATATATGATTTTTCATAGACAATGTTTAGGAAGAAAAAGAGAAGATTTAACCCTGCACGGTTTAATCAATATGGTAGTTGGCTTGAGTGTAGCGAGTCTAAAGATCTAAAATTTAGAACATATTACTATCTTCTACATTATTGATGGATGCGTCGATAAATACACGCATGGAGCATGAGCCCCCATGCCATTTTTTTCTAGATCAGCCACTGAAAAAAGATACGAATTTTAACATAGGTTTCTACGATCCATGAATGGAATAGATTTTTGAAACCTTGAATAAGGTGTATGCAAAGTTTCACGGTATTTGGATCATCGGATAAAAAATTACATGAATTTTAGGATTCACAATAGTGTTGAATTTATTGTTCACTTGTCTAAATTTACTGTTTATAGTGGTTAGACCGCTAGGGGTACATTTAGACTGGCCTAAATCAGATGTCAGATCTTGAGAATTTGCTCTCTTCCAGATTTTGATTGCTTAACCTATTTGATTTGGGATTTTAGGTATTGATCCTATGCTTGATAACTCTGTTGGTACTTGAGTCAAGGATTAGGAATACTTAGAGGTAGGTATTTTGGATGGCACCATTCATCTCTCCCCTCTTTTGCCTTTTGCAGAAATATTCATGTGAACTTAGTTTGGTACTTTCATGATGAAATCCATGGAATTTTCAACATAAGACGCGGTTTGGACATTTGGTGGTTTCGAAATGGCATTAGCACCTTTCTTTCTGAAAAAAAAATCACATTAACACGATGTTGTTCTGAATTTCTGACCCTGATTTTGATTTACTTGAAAGTATATAGCTATCGAGTCTTCGCCCATAAGGAAAAGAAAATGCAGCGGAATATTCCAGTTGATATGAGTGCCAATGACCACTCAGTAGTGGAAATTATTTAGGGGAAAAAGATTGCGCACATCAAACTAAAGAAGGCGACTTTGCTTTGTTAGTCTACAAGGAAAGCGTCTTTGTTCATGGACAGTGATCTATATTTGGAGTAAGCTCTAGTGAGGACCTACCAAAATGATAGAGATAGGCCCATCATATTAGGATCCGGCTTTACAAAATATCACGTCTTAATTAACCGGGAAGAGTTGGGTGGTGATCGGTTCGGCTGAAAAGCTCATGGCTTATGGCTGAAAACACTGTATATGGCTGAAAAAAGTATTGTAGCTGACAGAGACTTATTTAGCATAATTAAATTTAAAAAAAATTAAAAATATAAAAAAATATGTTAGCCCATTACGTATAATACAAACAAATACGGAAAAAAAGAACCGGTAAAAAAGCTCAACAAAAAGCCAAAAGTTCAGAAAAAGATGAAACTTATGAATAGTGAAAAATAAGCCCGAAGCCGAAACCGAGTTGATCAGGGCTTGAATTGATGATAATGTACTGAGTCCAACACAGGTGCAGCTTTTATTTTCATCTTGAGAGCCACAAGGACCGAACAATACAGCTTCAGTGAAATGAGCCTTCTTTTTGTAGTTGAATCAGAGTAAAATCTTCCATTGGAACAAAGGTCGGAAAAAGTATAAGTTGGTATCCGTCTATTTTCTCTTTCAACTTAAGTTTTCAGGTGAATTAGAGGATATATCTTCCTTTTTATTAACTTTTTTTCTTCTAAATTTGTAAAAAAAACCCCTCATTTTCTATGTTTTCACTTTCTGAAAACCAGAGAGAGAAATAAAACAAAAGAAAAACAAAATGGAACGGCTGGCAGTGATGGTAATCTAGGAGCTCGCTTTGCACTCCCCCGGAAGGAAACGAAAGAAAAGCTTCCCACAGGAATAGCTCAAACCTGTCAGCATCTGTATCCCCGGACAGACACGGACGTGCAAGAAATCTCACTCGCATACGTACAGGCCAGAAAGCACAGGAGAGAGGGGAAGCTGCCTCTCTCTCTACCCCTCTTTCTGACCCACTTTTCTGAAGACCTTGTTGCCTACTTCCGCACAAAGTACAGACGAGTGATCAGGGAGCAGCTGGTTCTTGAGCTCTGGCGGAGCCATGGCAAGACCGCGCCGGGTACTCCTGCCCTTGGGTGCCTCCATTGCCCTACTCGTCGCCCTCTCCTCTCTGATGCCCTCGTCAGGTCAGTACCCCAGCCCGTTGCATTTGGCTGATTCTTGCAAAATTTGGTGCTTGGCTTCTCGTTTCTCAGGATGTGTTCTTCGATTCATGTCATTTTCAGGCACAATTGTGTGATCGTGTTATAGTCTCTGTGTGTGTTTTGCTATGATGTATGTTATCTCTTAAGATGGATGGTGATTTTTTTTGTTTCGATACTATTTTAGGAGCCATTTTTTTTACTTACAGGCCTCTCTCAAATGGACCATTTAGCCCTTGATATACGCATTTCTCTTGAATTTTAGTTTAATCACTGATCTGATCACTGAAACCTCTGATAATGTAGTTCTTTCTGTTCAGTTTATGCCAACAATGTCATGTTTCTGAAACAACGGCCACAAATGTCGAGTTCCATCATCTGTATCATCTGAATTACGAGCCTGACGCACTAGTTTTTCCTGCTGGAGACTCCATGCGCTCATGTTGCTCTTGACTTGTTGCAACTAGTTCGAATTCTTGATCTTTCCCATGCATGTTTTCACAGCGATACCAGCCAGAGTTTTTACTTTTGACCGGTCTCGGTGCCAAATCTTCATCCTTGCTTTAATCTGTTTTGTTTTATTAACAAGGCTCTTGCATGGTTCCTTAAATGTGTGCTACCAAACCATAACTCAATTTGGAGGTACCATGTTTCCTGAAATTTTCCTTTGTATTCTGCAGATGCATACGATCCGCTTGATCCGAATGGGAACATAACAATCAAGTGGGATGTAATGCAGTGGACAGCAGATGGCTATGTCGTGAGTAAACCACTACTGCGTGTTTGGAGCTACATTATTACCATTACTGACCGATTCATTGCATTATTGACCGATTCATCGCATGTCACTTTTGTTACACAAGTCCCCTTCTGCTTTAATGAATCTGACATAAGCGAAGACAATTATTCCACAAGGCCTTTCGTTTACTCCAATTTATGAGATTGGTACTTGAGTCACTGCCATGGTGTTGAACCATTTGCTCTAAAGCTTGTTTGGTGAAGTGATGCTTTGCTGTTTTTTTGGGCTGCAGTTTATTGATTTTTTTAAATAATCTGTTTTTTTATTTCAAATTACAGTAATATACCTGTTTTTTTAATTTTACACTAATAATGCTCTATGGCTCCACTGTTGAGTGATTTGGGCTAGTCCCCCAACGATTGAGCGATATGAGCTAAGTCGCTCAACCAGTGGACGATTTGGACATTTGGTGTATTTACATGTCTTTTTCTAAAATATTCGAATAGTACGGTATATGTGAGTTGAGCGAGTAGGGGCTATTCGCCTAACGGTTGAGCGACAAGTGTCCAAATCGCTCAACGGTTGAGCTACTAGAACTAGTCGCTCAACTGTTGAACTACTTAGACACTTGTCGTTCAACTATTAGACGACTAACTCAAGCCGTTCAATTGTGGAGCAACAGAGAATTATTAGTGTAAAATAAAAAAAGTAGATATATTGCTGTAATTCAGAATAAAAAATAGATTATTAAAAAAACTCATGGCTTATTATTCTAATGAATAGTGATTGCTGAAAGAAGCTAAAACCCAAAAGCCACTGAAAAACAAAAAAGAACATGACCATTATTTTGCAGCAGAAAGTGATATCCTCCATAGTATTTCCGTAACTGCCAGATATTGGGCAGTAGTTTTCTTTATAAACTTGCAATTGACATGACTGAATATTAGTGCTGATATTATACCAGGCTGCTGGTCAAGGAGATGATAACAGAACGTAAAACTAATTCTTTGCGCATTTCTATTTGTTAATGGGTGCATTGAACATGTGCATTTGTTTAATCTTAATGATCAAAAGTCATAACCCAGTGCTTACATAAGCTCCCTTTGTTGCATTTCAATCTAGACCTTTTTTTTCTTTTGCATCATTTACCTTTTCTTCAGATGCATTTTACACAACTGAGAGGCCAGCCTCCACGCATTCCTTTTCCTTGTTCTCAAAACCTGCCATTGCTGACATACTGTAAAATCCCCTTTCTCCAGGCTGTTGTTTCACTATACAATTACCAACAGTATCGCCATATTCAAGCGCCGGGTTGGAAACTCGGCTGGGTATGGGCAAAGAAGGAGATAATCTGGGTAATGAACGGTGGCCAAGCCACCGAGCAAGGTGATTGCTCCAAATTTAAAGCAAATATCCCGCATTGCTGTAAGAAGGACCCAGAGATTGTGGACCTGCTTCCTGGGACTCCTTACAATATGCAGATTGCCAACTGCTGCAAAGGAGGAGTCCTTACCGCATGGGCACAAGACCCTGACAATGCTTTGGCATCATTCCAAGTCAGTGTTGGTCAAGCAGGGACAACAAACAAGACTCTGCGAGTGCCCAAAAATTTCACTCTGAAGGCCCCCGGTCCAGGGTATACTTGCGGAACTGCCAAACTTGTGAGACCTACTAAGTTCATTTCACAGGATGGAAGGAGGACAACTCAAGCCCTCAGTAAGATTTTCTTTTCATGATCTAACATTTGATGAATAAAACGTTTCAGGAATAAGCTTCCATCCAATCCGTTCAACAAATTCATAATCTTCCTGTTGTAGCAACACCTTCTAGCATTTTGGTGACCATTTGTTTTCTTTGTGCAGTGACATGGAATGTGACATGTACATACTCACAGTTTGTCGCTCAAAGATCTCCAACATGCTGTGTTTCGCTCTCTTCTTTTTACAACGATACCATAGTTAACTGCCCAACATGCTCATGTGGCTGCCAGAATAACACTACTAAACCAGGAAGCTGTGTAGAGTAAGTTACATTTGACATAGCCCAAAATAATAAAAATGAACAGTTTTTTTGTTCAGTTATGTGACAGTTGGGTGTACTCTTTGACAGGGGCAATTCACCTTATTTGGTTTCTGTCGTGAATGGTCCTAACAAGAACAGCTTGGCACCTCTGGTCGAATGCACTTCTCATATGTGCCCAATAAGAGTGCATTGGCATGTCAAAGTTAACTACAAGGAGTACTGGAGGGTCAAGATCACGGTGACAAACTTCAACTACCGGATGAACTACTCGCAGTGGAACCTAGTTGCTCAGCACCCTAATTTTGACAATCTGACTACTATTTTCAGCTTCAACTACAAATCTTTGAACCCTTATGGAGTAATAAGTGAGCACCTCATCCCCTGAACACATTCATATCCTTTAAGTACATATTTTTCAGCTACTGACAAATCCTCTGTGGCAGATGACACTGCAATGTTATGGGGCATCAAGTACTACAATGACTTGCTCATGACTGCTGGACCAGATGGAAATGTTCAGTCTGAGCTTCTACTCCGGAAGGACCCGTCGACATTCACCTTTCAGAAAGGCTGGGCCTTCCCAAGACGAGTGTACTTCAATGGTGACAACTGTGTGATGCCACCTCCAGATGCATACCCATGGCTGCCGAATGCTTCCCCACGATTGTCAGCTTCGCTTCTCCTTCCACTCATTACCATTTGGACAGCATTGACATTATTGCTGGCTTATGCGTAGTGAAGGACAAATGAATATATACAAATTTCACGAAAGTTTTGACCCTATTGGGCATTGGCTCTCTTGAACCCGAGTTCCTTGAAAAGTTTTAGATGGCATCTTTCTTGAAGAGCAGATTCAGATGTGCAGATAGCTAGCCAAACCCTCATTGGTCATTGTAGATTCCTACTAGCTGTATATTTTAGCTCAGATGAGACGCATACACTGTACTTCTTTAGCAATATTTATCCTTTGTGGCCATGAACATTCACACATTTGATTTCAGATAAGCATATCTATACAATGCGAAGTTGATTTGATATCTTCAATATAGTAACTCTAGCTACGGATCGCAGACGCAACATCAGTGAATAAGAGACTTTTGATTTGGTTGCCTAACATGAGATGCGAATTGTCAGTTCCCTTCCAATCTGATTGTGTCGTACATATTTCTCTTTCAAAATTAGACCCATGGCCATTCCAATTGTACTTGAGTGAAGGAAAAAACTTGCGTTTTCAGTATGTTCAAAAAACCAAGCTCTCAATCTTGAAGCATCCTATCTACAAGATTAGAATAACATCAACTTTTTTCAGCAAGTCCTAGCACTAGGCCTCATCTGTTCTCCTCACAATCATGCCATGAACAGCACCAAGAAAGCCACGACGGCCGCCACCACAGAGCTCGTCAGCGACGCCGACGCAGCCACCGGTGTTGAATTGGGCAGGTAGGGGTACGAGTCCGGCGGCGGCATCTGGCAGTCGTCGCCGTTGAAGTAGACCTTTCGCGGGAACGCCCACCCCTGCTTGAACGTGAAGGTGCTGGCGTCCTTGCGCATCAGCACCTCCGACTGCACGTTCCCGTGCGGCCCCGCCTCCATCAGCTGGTCGTTGAAGTACTTGAGCCCGTAGAACATCTCCGTGTCATCTGCACGCCAAAATAAAAATCATAGCCACTAACATCCAATTAATAGTCCAATGTCCAGTTCTTGGCTAAGCTATCTTGCATGGATTGGAAGAGGTTGATGGTGATTGGTGATAAGTTGGAGGGCTAGCTAGCGTACTGATGGAGCCGTATGCGACGACGGTCTTGTAGTCGAAGCTGAAAACCTCGGTGATGTTGTCGAGGTTGGGGTGCTGGGCGACGAGCGTCCAGCCGGTGTAGTTCATGCGGTAGTTGAAGTTGGTGATCATGGCGATCTTGGCGCGCCAGTACTCCTTGTAGTTGAGCTTGACGTGCCAGTGCACCCGCACAGGGCACATGTGCATCGTGCGCTGCAGCAGCGGCGCCGCGCTCTCCCGCTCCCCCTGGTGCCCCGCGCGTGCGCGTGCTCGTGCTTCCCCGACACCGACAGCCGCTTCAAGCCCCTCTGGTTCCTGAAAAACGACGCAAAGCATGCACGCGCGTTAGCCCGATCGCACGTCGCAATTCGCAATATTATAATCAATAATTATATTAATCTTACAATTGTATTAGTCTTTATCACCAAAACTAATTTAATAGAGCTTAAACTTATAGAAGAGACGGTGGCTGACCTTGCGCCATCGGATCGGGAGGGGGCTGATCTCGCGCCGCCCGATCGGGAGGAGGCTGATCTCGTGCCACTGCCGTGGAAGGTGGCTGATCTTGCATCGCTGGATCTCGAGGTGCGCTGTTATCGCGTCAAGGCCGGGCTAGCGGGATGGTTCATGAGCTTCGGTTTGATATGTTTTGGGCCACCACGTATCGGAAGGTGTCGATACATATCGCATGAGTATCAGGAATAAGTTTTCATAATTAAATTTCACCGATACTTTTTGATACCGTATCACGTCGTATCGCTATATCGCGTATAGATGCGAAATGGGCCGTATCGGTGCTTCATAGTTGCCTACCCTTTAGTTCCTCTCCTCCGAAGCAACGTGGTTGGTGGTCACTTGGAGTGGGAGTAGGAATGCAAGGGAAGGGACGCGCGCGCCATGGGAGTTTAATGGCCATTCCAGCGGCCGCGTTCCGGCCTCTGATCACGACGGTCCAACACCCGAACATCTTTTTAAGCGTGTGAGGTGCGCAAGCAGCGGCTGCTGCAATTGCAATTGCATTGTTGCGGCTCAAAAATGTAGTACTATGGGCTGGGATGTTACAGTTGCCGAGGTAACATTTTTTTTTTCAAACAAGTACGTGCATGCTCCTTTCAAAAAAAAAAAAAGTACGTGCATGCTCGTTGAACACTATGAAGCATACACACGTTTGTTATTGCAGCCAATGCACAGTTGCACACAAGTCTTGATTTGTTTTTGATAATGAACATGATTTTCTAATTAGGATTTGTTTGGGAGCCTTAATACCGCCCGAGATCTCAGCCCAATTCCCATGGTGGAAACCCACGAAGGAAGTCTCCTCGGACCAGCTAGAAGGTCTGTTTGGACTCCCAGTGACACAGATTTCTCGGCCCTACCCGCGTTGTTTGACGTTTCCACTGGAAAAAATTTCTCTTCTCCTCACATCAGGAAAATTGCCCAACCACATCTAGACCTGGCCAAACGGAGGTGGCAAAACGTGCCAGTCTGAGACACGATACCATTGTTATGGCCTAGACACAACATGACATAAATAGTAAATAAATCATATCAACTTGATTCGACTAGGTGTGCTATGCTTAGGTCAGCATCTTAGCACAGCGAGCCAGCCTGACATGTACAGTAACTCCTCTATAGCAGTATTACGATTGACAGTAAAATTGTTTACGATTGACAGTAAAATTACTTATATAAGAGCTACTACACTCTTCTAAGCACGGTCAAGTCACTTAACGGTAAAATTACTTATGACTGACAGTAAAATTACTTGTATCTTTCAGTAAAATACCTACGACTCAGTAAATGACGGTAAAATTATGTGAGACTAGCAATAAAAATTACTTACGACTGATAGTAAAATCAACGGATCATCGATGGTCCGTCTAAACATATTTGGACCGACTCATCGCCGTGACTGGGTCAGATGATAAGCACATAGATCGATATGATACGATATGATAATATAACTTATTTAGATCGGTCGTATCGAGTCTAATTAAACTGTGCCCTGTTGGGTCGGGCCGTGCCGTGTAGGGCGGGCCATCTGGCCAGGTCCGGTCGCGTGACACCGCGTCACCTCCTCTCACGACCGCTCCCCATCTCTGCCTCGCTCGATCCGTCGCGACCGCGTCCACCTCCCTCTCACGCGACCGCCCCCGTCTCACCGCTGACCGCAACCGGACCTGAAGAAGAAAGGTGAGTTGACAGCAACGGCTACCCAATCCCCATCCACCTCGATTCGTGGTCGGCACGATGCCAGTGTACAACAGCAAAAGCAGATGTGCACATCGGTATTTTTACACCTAATCAACAATTCGACACTACGACAGTACCAAAGCACCGGTAACCAATATCAGACTTGCATCACCCAGGCCAGTAGTTCACAAAACCGTGCATACACATGATTTTCATGTTACATTCATGTCCTGTGACAAGTCGCAAACAATCTCTATATGAATGACCAAACAACAGGACGGCAAATCGCAAACAAGAACTATGCACAGAGCACTTATTTTGCATTAGCTCTTAAAATACTAACAGAACAAAAGATCTGTGGAAAGACAGGATGCAACGCAACCACCTCACTCAAGAAGTCACTTCAGAAAGGCAGCCTGAGGAATAAGTTTACGCTTTTCAAGTGTAGTACATTGCACAATACGAATGCTATGGGCATTACTACTGCTGCTGCTACAACAACAACATTTGCAAAGTTGCCAACTTGCCACGCTAAAAAGGTTCACAGACATCAAAATATAAGAGCCAGCGGCCAAGACCTCTCTCAATGATAGGTTGGCACATAGATATGACTCGTGGAAGGAGAGCGGGGCATGCATGAGTTCATCAAACAAGCATTCCTTCTCTTCTCCCAGATAAAGCTAAATGCACCCCCGGTTCCAGACTACCACATCTCAAGCCCTCCTAAGCATCAGTGCCATCGGCCCACCTGCGAAGTAAAAACAAACAGCGCACTAGTTTATGAACTCTAGATCATTTGGGCATGTTGATTAACAGATCTAACTTCCAAACATGAAAAAATTAAGATAAAGCATACAAGAACAGAATCTGCTGCTGAGATACTCTATTGTTCGCAAGGGGAATTGTGAGCACAAATCACAACCTTCTAAAATCAGCAATGAGGCATACGCCTGATCACTGTGCAACAAAAGCACAACATAATATACACCAGATCACGGACAGCACAGAAATGAACCATATGCTCGATCATGTCTAAAAGACATTTCAATAGAACACAGAAAAATACCGGAAATCCTCTCTAAGGACCAAAATCTCAGTCAGATACTGGCCAAAATAATGGTGATTCCATCGCGAAAAAAATATTGGTGATTCAAGGCCTTAAAATTGAGATTCTAACCCATGTAATATGACTTCACAGGTAATACAGAACCACTCATCGAAAATATCAGCAATATTACACCTTCTAATCCATAGTAAGCATGATAGCTCAGCATTGCTAATCAACAAACAGTAATTCTAATCGGATTGTCTCAGTGGCAGATCTTTTGAGAAGATAACTTTCTTAGCCTCAAGCACAAAGCTCAATTTATAACTTTCTTAGCTGTTTCTGGTATAGTTTCCAAGGTGGTGTAGTTGAATTCAATTGTGAAATAACTGGAAACCAAACAATGCCTTTATACCTTCACATCCATGTTTGCATAAGATTTAAGTTATTGAATCATGAGGTTAGATATGAAATTTGTATCTTGTTTGCATCTTCTATTAGGTAGCCAAGGGCCATGTTGTAAACCAAAAACCAGACCAAACTTGCATTGGTTTGTCAATGTGTCAGACCTGAATAAGGAATTTGAAGAACAGATTAGCTGAACAAAATAATCCAAATAAAATAATTTGTTTTGGACACCTGAACCTTGTTCCTTTACATCACCAACAAAACCTGTATTGCAATCCACATAAACAATTTGTTTTGCATCCACCGTCCCTGCCACGGTTTTTAATCTCATGACTGGCAAATGTCATTCAAAAGACACTCCAATAAACACTCAGATACACTTGAATGAAGGAACATCAACAAAAGAGAAATTAACCCCATCAGCTGAGAAATCCTATGTCCAAGCTTCTACTTGTACTCAGACAATGGTATTGGCGCGCTGGGCGCATCATAAGTCTCTTAAAGTCTCAGTCTTGCTGCTGCTGTTTGTGGTTCCCCATTCCCTCTTCCACCTTCTTCCCAAATAATCCACCAAATCACCCACCACCAGATGATGTTTCCGCATGGGGAATGAAGGGGTCCTCGACTGGCATTGATCCGGTAGAAGGTACAGCAAGGCGTTCAAACATGACCCCTGTGCCGGTAATAAGGGAAAAAATACTCGCACCCAGCAGGGATGCCTAAGCAGCTAAGCAGAAGCCCTGACGCATAGAAAGGATGCCACCAGTGACCAGTGGCTGCACCAGAAAGGATGGCATTATAGGCTCTTCCTTCTGACACGCAAACACGAGGGCACAATCACAAGCTGAGTAGAGGCCACCCCAGACAGCGAAGCCACCACCAACGCGCGGCACATTCATCCGTATGGCCTCCACACCGCCGGCAATCCGTGTGCCACGGGCGAGTTGCAGAGGCCCTTGATGAAGTAGAAGGCAGAACCTCCCACGGCACCATGGCGAAAGCGCTACCCACATCATCGAGGATGCGGTCTGGGCATGGGTCCCTCTCGAAAAAGGCCGCCCCTCCATCGTAGTTGCTGCGTAACCCTATCTGAAGGTTCGATGATTGGTAGTGGACGAAGGAGCAGTAGTAGAACTCAGCGGAGGATCGCGAACAAAGAAGGCCTCTCCGGGGTTCGGAGCTACGAATCGAGACACCACAGCAGATATATATGGCCAATCGTGTCCTCGAATAGGAATCTATTACAGCTTCTTGTTGGATACGGTATGAACTACTACCGAAAACCTCGCGGTTTTCGCACAAGAAACAAATCAGCGGCCGAATCCAAATGCTTTCTAACTTCCGCCACAAGAACACAAAATCCTAATCCCCACCGCATCAAAATAGAGGAAACAACAAGCAAGGACCGAATCGAAATTGATGATTACACCTTCTCAAAGTCCGAAACAGATACGAATTGAGGAGCGAATCGAATAAAAATGGCACCTTTTTTCACTTGTACTCGAACGATGGTATCGGAGCGCTGGGCGTGTCGAAGCTCTCCATGACCTCCGACTTGCCCCCGCTTGCACTGGGCTTCTTCTCCTCCTCCTTCTGGCCGAAGAGACCCCCGAGCCACCCGCCCCCACCGCTCGAGCTCGCCGCATCAGTAGGGGACACGGGCGCCTGAGGTAGGCCCGGGATGCCGCCGCCCATGGCGGCGGCCAGGTTGGGGTCGTCGGCGGGGAGCGGCGGGAGGTTCTGCGGCGTGGCGAGGACGCGGTTGAGCATGAGGCCGGCGCCCTCGATGAGCGCGAGGAGGGCGCCGCCCATGAGGGCAGCGCGGCCGGCGGCGCCCGCGCCCTGACGCATGGAGAGGAACCCGCCGGTGGCGGCGCCGGCGATGATGGAGTTCCACGGGTCCTCCTTCTGGCGCAGGAAGACCATGGTGCAGTCGAAGGTGGAGAAGAGGCCGCCCCAGACGGCGAAGCTCCCCCCGACGCGCGGCGCGTTCATGCGCACAGCCTGGGCGCCGCCGACGAGGCGCTCGCCGTTGGGGGAGTTGTAGGTGCCCTTGATGAAATGGAAGACGGAGCCGCCCACCGCGCCCATCCCGAACGCGCCGCCCACGTCATCCAGGATGCGGTCCGGGCAGGGCTCCCGCGACGTCTCCGGCGTGCCCATATCCTCCCCCTCCTCCGGCGATTCGGCGGCGGCGGCGGGAGAGGCACAGAAACCCTAGCTCGGGCGCTGGCGTGGAGAGGGGGCGACAGGGACGGGGTGAAGTGGTGAAGAGTCGTCAAACGTGGTTGTTTTAGCCCACTGGTCTAGTGGTCCACGGGTTCTCTTTTGGCTCGTGTCAGGGCATACTCTCTATGCAGGTGGGTCCCCCTTGTGGGTGGGGTCCACTGTCATTGGCCCATTAGCCTGCGTGCTCGTTTCGCCTGCGAAGGGAGGTGGAGCAGTGGGCGGTGGAGATATTTTTGACGGCGCCGGCGGCGACCAGGCCGTGCCGACGTGGTGGGAGGTTCATTCAAACATCATCTTTTGGGCTGGACAAAAGGCCAATTACGGAATCAAACTATTGAGCCTCAAACTGATCCTAGCCTGGCAAAAGGCCTGATTGATAACCGATCCAAGTATGCGACCCATTAGCCTTTTTTTCATCTCTCTCTCTCTCTCTTGTCGAGGGAACTTTCTTGCTTTCTTCTATCAACTCGTTCGATATCTCGACTTCCCCTCATTACAAACTCGTTGGAATTTTCCAATGTTGTATTGTATATTTGTATTCCGTAATCCGTATCCCTCCATGCTCCTACGGAAAAAACCAAACGCCCATGGTATTTTACAACTTGGACAGCCGGGCGGGAGCAGCTGAAGAAACATACCTGCGTGGCCCATGGTATTCCGCAATCCGTACCCCTCTTCTCGTGCATAGCATCAGCGCGGATTCTCTGACTTACAGGAGGTAAGTCACGGTAACTTTTCCCCTGCCCGATGCCATCCATTCCGCATCCAACGGCTGAAGCCGAGAGTAGCCAGGCATAACACTGTCTTCGACTGTATAACCGCAGACTGGGTATAATATCATGAGTAATAAAAGTGTACGGCCCCCATATATTACCAAGTGGGTGAAAATCTCCCCTATATGTTGGTAATTCTAGGCCAGGTATTGTTATATTGTCAACATGTTACATGGTGTGAATTTAAAAGAACTAAGGAAAGGCTAAGATAAGGTTATAATAAGTGGAAGAATTTGCTAAGGTTGAAAATGGAGAAATGGAATTTCCAATATGAGAGTGATGTGGAATGATAATATGATAATAGTGATATAAGAATTATTTTAAAGATATATTAAAGCATAGCTTACACAAGGGTTGACAACCATCCAAGTTTTATTACGTGATGAGTGATTATTTATCGGATTAACAAGTATTATATACATCAGTCATGACTCGCATACGAAATCATACGTGTAATGGATCATAATATCAAGAAAAATAAACATAGCAACCCTAATGTTAAAAGATTACTAGTGGTTTAAACTTAAATTTGAAATATGTTCATATGCTACCACCATTAATGATTTAAGCATGGATTCTAAAATACTAACTGAAAGGATGAATTCTAGAACATTATTAATTGAGTATTCTAATAAATCTAAAAGCATGTGAAACAAGATAACCTAGAACACCAAGATATGAATACAGTATTAGAAGTCTATAACCAGACAAGCATTAGTAATATGATAATAACTAGGCAAACATTAGTGATATGTTAGTAACCAGGCAAGCATTAATGATACGACAATAACCAGATAAATTTTAGTAATATGATAATAGCCAGGTAAGCATAAATGGTATGATAATAACCAGACAAGCATTAGTGAGTGATATTTCGCAATATCACAGACGGTTCTTGGTAAGAACTATCCAAGAACCGTCTGTGATACTTTACAGACGGTTCTTATCATAACCATCTATGATATTATCTCTTCACAGACGGTTTTTAGTGCTGGCAGCAATACAGATGGTCTCTAAATCTAAACCGTCTATGATTGTATTTAACACTTAACGGTTTTAGTCAATTGTCTATAATAAGTTTTCTAATGTAAGTTTTTTTTATAGTAGTGGGACTTGGTTGTCCATTTTTACTAGGACTTGTTATCTAAATGGATAACGGTTGATCAGCGACAGAGATCGTGACACTGATCCTGGAAGAATATTATATCAGGTCTCACCATTGCCTGTCCAATCTGTTCAAGAAGGCAGGCCTGATGAAGTACTGGTTCCCTGTATCAAAGATGCCTCGGGACGGTGTGGACTGACCTAGCGTCCGCGACATGATCAAGCTCAGCCATCTTCTCGTGTTCACCTCCGTCAGATCAAAGCAATCCACCGAAGGAATCGCGTGCCAATGGACTACATGGTCGAAAACCAATGTAAGCTTAAAGCTCTGACGATGGCAATTTCTCCAAAACAAGATTGATCTATCGTAACAAGGTCATGGCTGAATTGCTGACGGTGGGATACTGGGATGGACTCTCATGCGCGCTACAACCGCTCTGAATCGCCGGCCCTCAGCGACAGGACGAGATCCCCGGTTCTCGTGAACTATTTCCACACGATTCCGCTCCGGCTGACGGCGTGCATGGATCATTCGTTGGGGCTTACGGATGTGCTCCAGCCTCCAGGCATGTTACACCGCTGCCGGCAACCGTTGGGCTAACTTCTTGGCAGTAGCTTACTACAAGGTACTTTGCCATGACTGTTACATAAACTGGATACGCACTAGATATGCTAAATGGGATGCTGATTTGCGGGCGCGACGATGTACATGTTTGCAGGGTCAGATGATCCCTATCCTTGTTCTTGTTAGATTATGTGGGCCAAGCCCATATAAAAGAATAAATCCTAAAATCTCAAAGGCCCACTCATGCAAAGGAGGCATGCATGTGAACTTTAGTACCACATTGCTAGTTCTAGGAGAGGAAGACCAACTTAAAAGGAATGGTGCACTCCTAGCCACTTGAGGCATGTGTGGGAGAGAACTAGAGGATCACACGCGCGCGCTCGCTCGCCTCGCCGGGCGGGGCGGGGGGCGCGGGCGCGGGCGCACGGCACCTGCGTGAATGGTCCGCCAAAATCCGCTCCAGGTGCTTGCGCAGACGCGGCTTTCTTTTGCTGTTTTGAGGGGCGGGTTCTTCTATAAATACGGAGTCGCCGCCTCCATACAGCACTACGCGAAAATCAATCTAGGGTTTTGCCTCCTCCATTGTGCTGCGCCGTCCCACGTAGTCTACTCCGTCCCGTCCGCCGGCGTGCACTGTCGTTCGGGAGAGCAGGTCTCCGGAACCGTCGCCTTCGAAGTCCTGCACCGGGAGAGGGCGAATAAGGTTTTTGGGATGCGCGACTGCTTGCTGTCGATCTGGCTCGTCTTCCTCGTCGTTCGGTTTCGGCGTCAAGTCGTCGTCGACTTCGTGTCATCCACACCGTGCCTGCAGCATCAACATCGATAAACCAATCCGAACAGAACCGCCGGTACGTAACAGTCATGTTCTCCGTATTAGATCTATTCATGTATAGTTTCCTGGTTTACATGTCTAGATCTTTTATGCCTGTGATGGTTCTGTTATTTTGCGTGCATGATGTCATGATTAATTTATGGAATAAATTGAACCTACATGTGCTTATATTTTCAACAATCCAAAAACCTTATTGTAGGCACTGTGGTTTTACTATGGCTGGATTTGCCGATGCACTGAGGCCGGATAAATTCTCCGGTGTGCACTTTAAGAGATGGCAGATCAAGGTCACTCTGTGGCTTACTGCTATGAATGTATTCTGGGTTAGTAATGGCAAGCCTGAAGGTGTTCTTGATGCTGAAAAGCAGAAAGAATTCGAGACTGCCACTACTCTCTTTGTTGGATGCATTCTTAGTGTTCTTGCTGACCGTCTGTGCGAGGTGTATATGCACATGACAGACGCGAAGGAGTTATGGGATGCACTGAATTCCAAATACGGTGCTACTGATGCCAGCAATGACATGTATGTCATGGAGCAATTTCATGACTACAAGATGGTTGATAACCGTTCTGTAGTAGATCAGGCTCATGAGATACAGGCCATTGCCAAGGAACTCGAACTCCTGAAGTGTGCCTTACCCGACAAGTTTGTGGCTGGATGTATTATTGCGAAATTACCTTCTTCATGGAGGAATTTCGGAACAGCACTCAAACACAAGAGACAAGAGTACTCTGTTGAGAGTCTGATTGGGTCTCTTGAAATTGAGGAGAAAGCTCGGGAAAAGGACGCCGTGTCTAAGGGTGATGGAGGGCAGTCTAGTGCCAATGTGGTACAGAAACCCTCAAGCAAGAACAAAGGGAAATTTGTCAAAGCGCAACAGACAACCAACTTCAAGAAGAAGAACAACAACAACAATCAGGATGATAGAACTTGCTTTGTGTGCGGTGAGGTTGGTCACATGGCCAAGAAGTGCCCACAACGCAAAGGAAAGAAGGCACCTGCAGGACAGACTTCTAAGTCTGTTAACGTGACCATTGGCAAGACTGGAGATGGGACTGGGTATGGTAATTTACCTACTGTTCTTTCAGTTAGTCAATCTACCAATTGGTGGATTGATACAGGAGCTAATGTACACGTGTGTGCTGATATTTCGTTGTTTTCTTCTTATCAGGTCGCCCGGGATTCCTCCGTCCTAATGGGGAATGGGTCACATGCTACTGTTCATGGTGTTGGCACGGTAGATCTGAAGTTTACTTCGGGAAAGATCGTGCAGCTGAAGAACGTGCAGCATGTCCCTTCTATAGACAAGAATCTCGTTAGTGGCTCCCGTTTATGTAGAGACGGGTTTAAGTTGGTTTTTGAGTCTAATAAAGTAGTCGTGTCTAAACATGGATATTTTATTGGTAAAGGCTATGAGTGCGGAGGCTTGTTCCGTTTTTCCCTTTCAGATTTCTGCAATAAGTCTGTGAACCATATTTGTGGCAGTGTGGATGATGAGGCCAACGTCTGGCACTCACGTCTATGTCATATTAATTTTGGCTTAATGTCTCGGCTTTCCAGTATGAATTTAATTCCAAATGTTTCCATCAACAAAAGTTCTAAATGCCATAGTTGTGTGCAATCAAAGCAACCTCGTAAGCCTCACAAGGCCGCCGAGGAGAGAAACTTGGCACCACTAGAACTCCTGCATTCAGATCTCTCTGAGATGAATGGCGTGTTGACGAAGGGTGGAAAACGATATTTCATGACATTGATTGATGACGCAACTAGGTTCTGTTATGTGTATTTATTGAAAACGAAAGATGAGGCTTTAGACTATTTTAAAATCTATAAGGCAGAAGTTGAAAACCAATTAGACAGAAAGATAAAAAGACTTAGGTCAGATCGTGGTGGAGAGTATTTCTCAAACGAATTTGACTTATTTTGTGAGGAACATGGCATTATACATGAGAGGACGCCTCCTTATTCTCCCGAGTCAAATGGGATTGCCGAAAGGAAAAATCGCACGTTGACTGACTTGGTGAATGCCATGTTAGACACTGCGGGCTTACCTAAGGCATGGTGGGGGGAGGCTTTGCTAACGTCTAATCATGTATTAAATAGAGTTCCTAACAGAAATAAGGACAAAACACCATACGAGGTATGGATTGGGAGAAAACCATCACTTTCTTACTTGCGTACATGGGGGTGCTTGGCAAAAGTTAATGTGCCAATAACTAAGAAACGCAAGCTTGGACCTAAGACTGTGGATTGTGTTTTTCTGGGATATGCTAATCATAGTATTGCCTATAGATTTTTGATAGTTAAAACTGAGGTACCTGACATGCATGTTGGTACAATTATGGAGTCTCGAGATGCAACGTTCTTTGAGAATATTTTTCCAATAAAGGATACACATAACACTACTAGTCAACCTTCTGAAATAATTCCCAGTTCAATCACACCACCTGAACCTTTTGAACATACACATGAACTTGTCAATGAGGAGGATGACAGTGGAGCTCCTAGAAGGAGCAAGAGACAAAGGATATCCAAATCCTTTGGTGATGATTTCACTGTGTACCTTGTGGATGACACTCCCAAGTCTATTTCAGAAGCGTATGCATCTATTGATGCAGACTATTGGAAGGAGGCTGTCCGTAGTGAAATGGATTCCATTATCGCTAATGGAACCTGGGAGTTGACAGATAAACCTTATGGGTGCAAACCTGTAGGGTGCAAGTGGGTGTTCAAAAAGAAGCTTAGGCCTGATGGTACTATTGAAAAGTATAAGGCTCGGATTGTTGCCAAGGGCTATACTCAGAAAGAAGGCGAAGATTTCTTTGACACTTACTCACCTGTTGCTAGACTGACCACAATTCGAGTACTACTTGCTTTGGCTGCCTCACATGGTCTTCTCGTTCATCAAATGGACGTTAAGACAGCTTTTCTTAACGGAGAGCTGGATGAGGAAATCTACATGGAACAGCCTGATGGATTTGTAGTAGAAGGTCAAGAAGGCAAGGTGTTAAAATTGTTGAAATCTTTGTATGGTCTGAAACAAGCCCCTAAGCAGTGGCATGAGAAGTTCGATAGAACACTGACGTCTGCAGGCTTTGCTGTCAATGAGGCAGATAAATGTGTATACTATCGCTATGGTGGGGGTGAGGGAGTTATTCTATGCTTGTATGTGGATGACATCTTGATATTTGGGACAAACATCAATGTGATAAATGAGGTCAAATTATTCTTGTCTCAAAATTTTGATATGAAAGATCTGGGAGTGGCTGATGTTATTCTAAATATTAAATTGGTTAGAGGTGAGGATGGTATTACATTATTGCAATCTCATTATGTGGAGAAGGTCTTGAGCCGGTTTGGCTATTCTGAAAGCAAGTCTTCTCCAACACCTTATGATCCTAGCGTGTTACTTCGTAAGAATAAGAAAATTGCTAGGAATCAGCTGGAATACTCTCAGATAATTGGCTCACTTATGTATCTAGCTAGTGCAACAAGGCCAGACATCTCCTTTGCTGTGAGCAAGTTAAGCCGGTTTACTTCTAACCCAGGAGATGATCACTGGAAGGCGCTTGAGCGGGTGTTGCGCTATCTGAAAGGTACCTCGAACTTTGGACTTCACTATACTGGGTACCCGTCGGTACTGGAGGGTTATAGTGATTCCAACTGGATCTCGGATGCTGATGAGATCAAAGCCACTAGTGGATATGTTTTCACTATTGGTGGTGGTGCTGTTTCATGGAGGTCTTGTAAACAGACTATTTTGACGAGGTCAACCATGGAAGCAGAGCTCGCGGCACTAGACACTGCTACTGTTGAGGCAGAATGGCTACGGGATCTATTGATGGATCTGCCTACAGTGGAAAAGCCAGTGCCAGCTATTCTTATGAACTGTGATAATCAAACTGTTATCGCTAAGGTGAACAGTTCTAAGGATAATATGAAATCGTCTAGGCATGTCAAGAGACGATTGAAGTCTGTCAGGAAAATGAGAAACTCCGGAGTTATAACCTTGGATTACATCCAAACAAATAGAAACCTGGCAGATCCCTTTACAAAGGGTCTATCACGGAATGTGATAGATAGTGCATCGAAGGAGATGGGAATGAGACCCATGTGAGTTATCTATGGTAGTAACCCAACCTATGTGATCGGAGATCCCGTGAATTAGGATCTGGGAAAAACAAGCCATTAGTTAACTGGAGGAGAGTAATTTCAACCCTCTCTATGTGAAGATGCAATACTCTCAGAAACTGCAAGGCAGGTTGGTTAAGGCCTTAATGTGTTCCATTGGCTTTCAAAAGCGAAGACGTTATCCTGCAGAACGTTCTTGAAAGAACACACCTATATGAGCCCGACTGTTAGTCGCAGTCTATGGAGATCTTGGGAAAATCTCCTACTAAGCTCATGAAGAGACCAAGGAGTATGACTTATACGCTCCAACCGAGGGGTAGCCTACTGGCGGCCTAGTATCAGTTAAGTCTTTAAGTGAAGCTTGCTTGCACCAAACTTGCAATTCAAGGCGTAGTCCATTGTTCAAGTTGTGAGTAAGTGTAGCTTGGAGTTCTAGGTGGATGTTCAACCTTAATCGGTCTCCATCGAAACACTGATATATAAACAGTACATTGGAATTCAGGCAAATCTCTGTGGGACTTTGAGATCTGGTGGGGGATTGTTAGATTATGTGGGCCAAGCCCATATAAAAGAATAAATCCTAAAATCTCAAAGGCCCACTCATGCAAAGGAGGCATGCATGTGAACTTTAGTACCACATTGCTAGTTCTAGGAGAGGAAGACCAACTTAAAAGGAATGGTGCACTCCTAGCCACTTGAGGCATGTGTGGGAGAGAACTAGAGGATCACACGCGCGCGCTCGCTCGCCTCGCCTCGCCGGGCCGGGCCGGGCCGGGCTGGGCGGGGCGGGGCGGGGCGGGGGGCGCGGGCGCACGGCACCTGCGTGAATGGTCCGCCAAAATCCGCTCCAGGTGCTTGCGCAGACGCGGCTTTCTTTTGCAGTTTTATTTTGCTGTTTTGAGGGGCGGTGAATCCGGATCGGATACGCTGACTAATCCGTTTCGGTTACGAGTTATGGAGAACGTGCAGGCGTCCTGATCACGCGTCCTGGTTCTTCTATAAATACGGAGTCGCCGCCTCCATACAGCACTACGCGAAAATCAATCTAGGGTTTTGCCTCCTCCATTGTGCTGCGCCGTCCCACGTAGTCTACTCCGTCCCGTCCGCCGGCGTGCACTGTCGTTCGGGAGAGCAGGTCTCCGGAACCGTCGCCTTCGAAGTCCTGCACCGGGAGAGGGCGAATAAGGTTTTTGGGATGCGCGACTGCTTGCTGTCGATCTGGCTCGTCTTCCTCGTCGTTCGGTTTCGGCGTCAAGTCGTCGTCGACTTCGTGTCATCCACACCGTGCCTGCAGCATCAACATCGATAAACCAATCCGAACAGAACCGCCGGTACGTAACAGTCATGTTCTCCGTATTAGATCTATTCATGTATAGTTTCCTGGTTTACATGTCTAGATCTTTTATGCCTGTGATGGTTCTGTTATTTTGCGTGCATGATGTCATGATTAATTTATGGAATAAATTGAACCTACATGTGCTTATATTTTCAACAGTTCTTTACATTTGAGTGATTTGTTCAGTACCACTCAGGGGAGTCGTGTGTGTGCTGAGACGTGACTTCCATGTTTGCAGAGACGAACTCTGAAGGACGCGTTGTACGGCCTGCTTGGCAAACTTGGACTGATGTGGAGGGCTTGATGTTCAGAGGAAAGGAAAGGCCAAAACATGCAGTGTTCGGTTGTGGCTATCGCCTTGTTAGCTTGCACGATGCATGTCAGCTGTGCAGCGCCGCATGACAAATTGGATTGGTTTGCTAGGGAGGACAGTCTTCGTGCAGTGGTGCATGTCGCGCGAGAGCTACCAATGGTGGATTCTAGTACAACAACTGAACTTATGGCTTGAAACAGTACATAGATATTTTTCAGACAAATTATCAATGATGGCTAGAAGCATTGTTACGCTTGCTTTTAGATTAACAGTACCGTCCCGAATGCTAAATACGAATGAACTCGCGGCTGGGCGGGCTGGCTGTCACACTTGCTGGGGCGCCCTGGCAAAGCCTGTATAAATACATCCTGGGCGTCCATTACCTGACGAAACGGGCCCTCAAAAATAGGATCCGAACGCCATCCGTGATCACGTCCTAGCCCACCTAAAGTTGGATCGCTGATGTTATTGGGTCAGGCTGATGGCTGGTGCGGCTTCTTTGCTCTGGTGTCGATCATCACCCAACGAAAGGGCCGCGACCCTAGATCGCGGCCCAGCCCATCGAAAATTGGTGAATGGCCGCCTCGCTCGGCGAGGCCTGGAGGATACGGGCTTCGGCCCGCGCGGCGTGCGCTCCAACGATGGCTTGCCGATCCGTGCCCTTTTTTGCTAGCTGCGGCGGCGGCTACGATTTAAGATTAACAGTATCTATGTTTCTTTAAGAGCAGTCGGTATAAACAATGTATATGATTTTAGATTTAAGAAATTATTTTAAAAAAATGTGGGTGCCAATGAGAAGAGCTTTCTGACACAACACGTTGTTCCACCGGTCCAACGTGTATAGGTGATTCAATTCTTGCACGCAACAAACTCTCAGGCGTACCTCGGATCTCCCAAAAGTCTTTCGGTGATCGGTTGGGCTGTGGCTTATGACTTATTTCACTGTAGTTGGCTGAAATTACACTGTAGCTGAAGGTGGCTTATTTGGTATAATTAAATGTAAAAAATTTTAAAAATAAAAAAATGGGTTAGCCCATCACGTGTAATGCAAACGAATACGGGAAAAAAGAACCGGTAAAAAAACTCAAAAAATCCAAAAAATTCAGAAAAAGACGAAATTTAAGAATAGTGAAAAATAAACCAGAAGCCGAAACAATCGGGGCCTAAATACGCGCGGTGCCCAACAATGCCAGCTCCCCAGTCCTTTGCATTGAAGAAGACCTGCCAATGGTCTGAGTCAACTAGCTATATGCATGTACACATCAGCATATATCCTATGTGGAGGAAAGAGAGTATGCAAAAAAAAACAGAGCCAGCTCTTCCTTAAGCACTAGTCTATAACGCAAAACGAGGCAGCCTCTATAAACGATAGTCCTTTTCTGTGTGTGCATGTAAGCATCAAATAGCTATCATTATAGATAGTTCTTTAGAGCATCTCCAACAGTATGAGCTAGTTACTAGCTCTAAGACAACTTCTCCAATAGTACTAACTTTTAGCACATAGCTCATAACATAAATAGCCTCACATGACACTCTCACATAATCTTGGAATATGTGTATGAGACTAGCTCTTGATCAAGAGATAGCTTTTCTCTCTCTTCTATTAAAATATGAAATAATATGCTTAGAGCTAGCTCATAAGAGCAAGTTTAATAAGGCTGACTGTGCTAGCTACAAGGGAATCCATGTCAGCATAGTCCTATGTGGAGGGAAGAGAAAAGGAGAGAGAGAGCCAAGCCGACTCCCATGCAAGAGTCAGGCTATAGCACAGGAAAAGATGCATTATCCATGCATGTACCCATAGAACTAATTGCTATACCATGTATGTATTAAATTATCAATACCTATGTATGTATTAAGGCCCCGTTTGGCACGGCTCCACTTCACAAGTGGAGCTGTTTTTTTTGACTTCACAAGTAGAGCCGGGTGAAGCTACTTTTTTCAGCTCCTTGGGTGGAGCTACTTTTGTCTCAGCAGGTTTTAAGGAACTCTTTGGGTGGAGCTATTTTGTTTTACCCCGTTTGGCACAAAACAGCTCCAAGGAGCTGGTGGTGAAGCTGTGCCAAATGGGGCCTAAATGATTAAGAGCTCTTGTGGAGACAACTTATAGCCAGCTTATTGTATGAGTTGACTGCATCATTATCTTTTGATGACATGGAAATGTATTGGAGGTAGCAGCTATCTGTACTATTAAACTTGCTCTAAGTCACTATTGGAGATGCTCTTAGAATGCTAGCTTTAGTGTGTACTATATAAATGATGTGGAAGTCTTATAGTTAGTTACTAGTTATAACCATTGGAGATGCCCTTACACGTCTAGGACTTACTTCAAACGGCGGTAAGCCGTGGCTTTTTTTTCTTTTTTTTCTAAAGAGTTTTGGCTGCAAGTTTATTGTAACGTTTATTAAATTTTTTAAAATTAAAAAATAATAAAAAAACATTGCTACATATTTTAGAACAATACAAAGAAACAAAACAAAACAAAAGGCAAACCAAAATTGAAAAAACTGAAGCTATTTAGAACGGACTCTTACTCCTACCTTCTTTTTGAAAAGGGAAACTGCAGTACATTTGAGCAGCCAACTAGCGTGCCATACAAATCCCAAGCATCTATTTTTCTGTTAATCATGCGTGGTGTGTGGGCCCTAATTTTGTTTCCAAAAAGCAAAAGCGTCCTGCGATGCGTGATGGACTGATGGAGTGATGGGTTCAATCCAAGAAAGGTACTGCATGCACCGTCCTGGTTTGAAAGCTCCTCCATGCATTGTCCATGCAGTAACGTACAGCCCGGAAAGGCGCGTTCCCTAATGTGTAATCTTCAAGTAATCGCCCTCTCACGTAAGAATCAAGGATGCACATATTGGCGCCTTTTAATACGTCTTGTTTGCACCCCCCCCCCCCCCCCAAAAGTCAATCAGTTGCATCATTTATGCTCATGAGTCATGACCTACGTACGTCCAAGCTTGTGGCAAAGCTATTTGGTAAGATGAACGCCATCTGAAGTGTGCTCGATCTATCAATCAGGCATCGTTTGACCAGCTGGAAATAAAGTACCTAAGGTAACGCACATACTCTCACTGCTACTAGTACTATATATGTAAAACAAATAAGTAAATTCCACAAAACTATGCATATGTTGGCTAAGGTATCAAAAAAGCTACAATTTTAAGATTTCAATTCACAAAACTACATTGTCTGCGTCAGGTTTGATGGAAGAACCATGCTCTGTCACAAGGGAAGAACTAGAATAAAAATGATTGAAGTTCATCATTTCATCATATATAACAATATATATTGTGATATATAATAATGTGTCCAGTAATTTTCAACATCAATGCTTCAACATAACTGATGACAATGTATAATGATAAAGAAATAGCCATCGAATTGCGTACAAAAATAAAAAGCCTGACGATAATATTGGTTAGTTTCAGTAAACTAAAGGAACTAAGGATAAAATCACATATAAAAGTTAGTTTGCATTAATAAAATAAATCGCCCGACCTTAATGGCCTATAACAATAAAACAAAATTACATAAAATTTCTAAGTAAAAAATAGTAGAATGATTAAATATAATTAAATGTATTACCTTTTAGTAGTTACTGAAAAATAGTAGAATGATCAAATATAAGTAAATGCATTACCTTTTAGTAGTTATGTTCTTTCAAATTCATAAAGTGATGAACCAATATATCATTGCTAATTTTCTTCAATTTTTGTTTCTCTACATAGTAAATAAATCTATCATTCATGAAATCATCACCAATTAATTTAAAAGATCAATTAGATATTTGTATATTCAATAGTTCAATAATAATATAATAGAAAAATACGTCCAGTAACTTACTTGACATTGTAGTCAAATGCTACATTTTTGCCTCTTATTTGCAATAAGCTAGGCCGGTATTCTAAAAATCTAAATTAAAACCCTAAATCTTAACCATACAATTCAACAAAATCAATCAACAATTATCACATTGAAATTCTAACTCACAAATTTAGTCTCTGTTCTTGAAACAAATTAAAAGAATTGAGAGAAATTTAGAGCAAAATACATATTGATCGGACAGGCCTAAGCTTCCTTCGGCTGGTGAGGGCACAATGTAATAGGGACTAGGCAACGCCACGGCGAGATGGTAGCGCGAGGGTGGCTAGTGGCACCAATTTTCTCATGCTTTCCAACGACCAGTTGCTGCCTGGCTAGGTGCGGTTGTATGAAGGACGTGGTGCGCATCTCCTAGCCGATCGTGCAAGACAAACGGACATCAAGGGGCTGTTACAAGGTGACATGCTTAGGGATTGATTAAATAGACATCATAGTCTGTTGCACTCCTTCCTCTTGGGCTAGTCAAAGGTTGGCTCGATTTGCAATAGTTGCCTTATGGGCTAAGGGGCAGGGGAGGCTTCTTGTGGACTATTGCTAGCTACTGAAAATTTAGGGTTTTAGCACTCCCTTCATTGGGCTTCAAGGAATAGATTGGGTGCACCGAGTTTTAGGTTGTGGGTTCACATATAAATAAAAAGGTGTTGATACCTGCTAAGAAAGTTTTTGAACCTGGTGTCCTGAGTATGTGGCACTAGAAGGGCCAAAGTGCCTCCGCCTCTGCTGTCATCCCACCCATTACCTAACATGTTGGCCCCACCATTCAACTGCATGTGCCCCTCTTCTCTCTGTTTCTCCCTGCTAACTAGGCACTCCACACCAGCATGTGTTAAGACATGTGGCTAAACTCCCATGCAGGCCCCATTGGTCAGAAATAGAGAGGAGAGAGGTGGTCCTCATCTCCGTTTCTAACAGCGGGTGAGCTCAACACAGGTGGTCATCAGGAATGGCAAAAACAGAATTGCGGAGACCTAGGCGAGCACGAGCAAGGCAGATGAGATTGACGTGTGGGCCCATTAGCTGTGACGAACTATAGTTCTTTGATCAAATTTGATGCAAAGAGTGTAGTCTATGAAATGAAATATTAAAAGATGTAGTTTTTTTGGGATAGACTATTGCACAGACGACCGAAATTTTTTTATCTTTCAGTCATCTAAAGTTGCACTTTGAATCACCTGAAGTTGCACATGTTTTTTTGGAGGGGGGCTGCAATTTTAGTTGATTGAGAGTGCAATTTCAAGTCACCTGAAGTTGCACTCTGAATCACCTAAAGTTGCAGCTGTTTTTTTGGAGGGAGGCTGCAATTTTAGTTTATTGAGAGTGTAATTTCAGGTGACTGAAACATAAAAAAAATTTCAGTCACATGTGCAATAGCAAAACTATTTTTTTATACATAGTTTGGCCAACATGTGTGTAGATTTAGGAGATATACTCAAAATAAACTTCGCATACTCCCTCATATAGGATGTATCCATCCTAAAATTAGCCGGATCATGCCGGAGGATTCCTGCAGGAATTACGCTGTTTCCTAAAATTCCTGCAGGGTGTGGCTCCGCCCCTGTTCTCATCGTCAGTGAATATCCTCCTCGTACGTACCATAACAAGCAAAGCAGCCACCAAGGGCCACCACACTGTTCCCTTCCCAAACAAGCAAAAAAAAAAGCGGCCTCACCTGCCGGCCGCGGTCGGGCCCGCACGTGCCGGAAGCCTCCTCCCCCTCGCCTCACCTCCCTCCTTTTATACCCCTTCCATTTCCCTCCCCTCTCCACCCCGACCACCACCCTGCCTCCTCGACATACCCCACCCCGCCCGCCGCAATGGCCGCCGCCGCGCCGTCGACGCCGCCGCTCAAGGACGAGCTAGACATCGTCATCCCGACGATACGCAACCTCGACTTCCTCGAGATGTGGCGGCCCTTCTTCCAGCCCTACCACCTCATCATCGTCCAGGACGGCGACCCGTCCAGGACCATCCGGGTGCCCGAGGGCTTCGACTACGAGCTCTACAACCGCAACGACATCAACAGCATCCTCGGCCCCAAGGCCTCCTGCATCTCCTTCAAGGACTCCGCGTGCCGCTGCTTCGGCTACATGGTCTCCAAGAAGAAGTACGTCTACACCATTGACGACGACTGCTTCGTGAGTGCCCCCCGCCCCACCCTTATGATCTGAGCTCTGCGCCTATATATTGGCGTGATTTGTTGCGGATAGGCTGGATCTTGGTCTAATTTGGTCGAAAGATACCCCGTCTTGGTGTGATTTCTCGCGGAGAGGTGGGATCTTTGTGTGGTTTGGTGGGGTGGGGCTCGGATCTGGTTAGGTAGTTGATGGGAAAGGTGAGATCTCTGCTTTGTTTTCTTCGTGGAGGTGTCTTGTAGGATGATTTGAGTTATGGGGTTTGCTCCTATTAGATTAGGATTGGGGGTGCAAAGCCAGTGTCTTTGCTGTTACTCCTATTAGCTATGATCGTTTAGTTTACTGTTGCGTAAAAAAATATCATTGTGTATAGTCTTGTGATCTGGGTTTGTAGAATGTGAATTTCACGTGTTCCAGATGACTGATTGATCTATCAAGTTGAATATTGTCTCCTTAATCCGTGGAGTCACGCATATATTGTGATATTGTACGCGGTTTTAAGTATAAAAAATTAGGGTTTCATGATTTTTTATTAAATTATTCGTACAAACATATGTAGTAACTAAACTAATTACTGTCTCGCACGGTGGGTGGACGCCCGTGCCACGTGTTGGCCCCATGGGCCTGTCACTGCCCATCGTGTGGCAGAAGTGTCATTTTTATAAATTTCATGCGTGTATTGACATTTGCGTAAATATGGGTCGCAAAAGCGCTACATGCGCTTGTCTCTCCGAAAAACAGATATAGTGCGTAGACATATGTAAGTACATAATGCACGCACATACACATAGACATGTATACATACACACACATATATATAGTTACCACATATGTTTGTACGAATAATTTAATAAAAAATCATGAAACCCTAATTTTTTATACTTAAATCCTAAATTTCCAAAATAATTTTGGAGCATACAATATCACAAAAAATACACAATTGTGCACAATACGCAGCAGGCCTTCAAAAAAAATTCATAATATTTTGACATCATTTTCTATATTAAAATGTTCGTTCAAATAACACGCTTAGGCCCTGTTTGGAATGCGGGAATTTTTCCCGATTCCTGCGGGAATTGAACTGTTTCCTACAAAATTCCTGCAAAATTCCTGTGAAATTCCTCTGTTTCAAACAGGCCCTTAAATAAATTCCCAACAATAATTCACAGTACTAAAAATTACACAAAAATTATAGAAGCAATTACACTTTGTTGAAAGGCCCCACAAAAAATTTCACTTTTTTGAGCTCATTTACTACTTTTAAAAATTACTACAAAACGTAAACTGTATTTATTTAAACGGAGAAGTAACTGTAGTTGATGGGACGTAGTCATGCGGTCCCGGACCGCATGTCATACTCAAAGGGGGCCAGATATGGAATTTAGCTCACCTTGGAGTTATATTTGAAATTTATGTTGCATAAACCGCTAAAATTGTCCAAAATTCCCAGATGACTGATTGATCTATCAAGTTGAATATTGTCTCCTTAATCCGTGGAGTCACGCATATATAGAGTCGCTGCTATCAGATCTAATCATGTTAGTTCAGTTTGGGATTGAACTTTTGACATGTTTTATTGCTAAGAAGTACTATCAAGCATTGGATCTAGCCAGACTGCTTTGGCCCTGTATGGCTTGTAGTTGGAGGGGATATGAGCTGGAATAACCGCTGGATATGCGGTAATGGTTGTAGCCATGTAGGATTCAGATACGATGCAACAATGCAACTTGTACATATCGCCTTGCCGCCTTACTTTGTCATTGTGTTGATGCATATATTTGTTTATGCTTGAGGGTCATGATCAGTAGTCTTACCTAGGGAAAAAAATACTTGTTTAATAATATGAAACAAGGAAAGAAAGGTACCTTAATTGCATCTTGCATGAATTATTTTGAAGCCTAAACTTATTTGGACCGAACGGTATATCCACTTTGCTTTGGGTTCATACTGTCTTTTTTATTGGCTATACATCATTTTTTATTTATCTTTAGTCATAAATCATGCCTTTACACAAGAAATGTAAATGCAAGGGTAGATTGTAGCAGCCATCCATCTGAAATCAGCACATCTGATGGACTGCCCCACAATTAAGCTTTGATCATTGGTCAAAACGCGAAAGGCAGTGGAAAAAATTCTTGTACCGGTAGAGTCATTATAAATATTCTCATAGGGCCTAACATCTTAACAATGTTCCGACTACCCAAGTACTTTTATTATATACATGCTAACACTCAGCAAAATTATTGACGAACACGCTCAATGGTTGCATTGCAGTTTCTTCCCTGAAAAGCAAATTGTATGTGTATTAAAATGAGGGTCTCACCTGATTGCTAAATGATCTAACTTTTATTGGGTCATTGAGGTGGATTATGATGCAGAGATCTACTATGGAAGAAAACTTTGAAAAAATAGTATGTCGTGTTCTCTTTCATGGCATTACCTGCACTGAAGAAAGATCTACAGATTAGTTTTCTAGATTAGTCCACAGCTAACGCTGGCACATGCATAGCATATGCCTTGCACTAAAAATATTATAGCCTTCAGCCTTGGAATATGATGCCATTATTTTAGTCCTCCATTCTGTTTGTTAAATACACTTGGTTAATGCTAAATTGCTAATGCATGCCAGATCTCGCCCTATTGTTTGTCATTGGCTTATTGCTAAGTAATTATTTTTGCAAAATCTTAGGTTGCTAAGGATCCATCAGGAAAGGACATCAATGCACTTGAGCAACACATCAAGAACCTTCTGAGCCCTTCTACTCCATTTTTCTTCAATACTTTGTATGACCCATACCGTGATGGTATTGATTTTGTAGCCGGGTACCCGTTCAGCCTTCGTGAGGGTGTCCCAACTGTTGTTTCTCATGGGCTTTGGCTCAACATTCCAGACTATGATGCCCCTACTCAGCTTGTCAAACCCCTTGAGAGAAATACCAGGTAAGGATGTTGCATTTAAGCATTTATCATCTTTTAGGCAATCTCTTCTTGCTAATATGATGTTTTCCTCCTTGAAATCAGGTATGTGGATGCTATTCTTACAATCCCAAAGGGCACCTTGTTCCCGATGTGTGGAATGAACCTTGCATTTGACCGTGAGCTCATTGGTCCTGCAATGTACTTCGGTCTTATGGGTGATGGCCAGCCTATTGGTCGCTACGATGATATGTGGGCAGGATGGTGCACCAAGGTATATTCTGTTATTTTATTCCGAGTTGCATTGTTGTCGTGTCTCTGAATGCAATTGAACAATTTGATGGTCATGCACAATTGGTTATATCCAGTACATTGTGCACACTAATTACCATTATAAATCCATGGTTTGCCTGGTTCAGCTCTATATTGGTGCAGTTATCTTTGTACTGAATTATGTTTGCTCGGTTCACGCAGGTGATTGCAGATCATTTGGGCTTGGGTGTGAAGACTGGCCTGCCCTACATATGGCACAGCAAAGCAAGCAACCCGTTTGTGAACCTGAAGAAGGAATACAACGGCATCTTCTGGCAAGAGGAGCTGATCCCCTTCTTCCAGTCTATGGCCCTCCCAAAGGAGGCCACCACTGTCCAGAAGTGTTACCGTGAGCTAGCCAAGCAGGTGAGGGCGAAGCTCGGCAAGGTGGATGGTTACTTCAACAAGCTAGCTGACTCCATGATCACATGGATCGAGGCTTGGGATGAACTTAACCCACCAAAGGGTGCAATTTCCACCACAAATGGCGCTGCTCCCAAGAGCAAGTGAGAGGCAACAGTATACACTTCGTTTGTTCATGAGAAACTTTCATATGGAAATACTGTTGTTTGGTTAGTGCTGATGAACTGACATATAACTTCATTGTAACTTAAATTTGTCGCTTCCCTGGACAACTGTCCTGGTGGTTTTAGGGTATTTACCTTTTCTTGTTTGTGTGATGGAGTTGGATTACCTTCAAATTAGAATAAAGTTACTGTTATGTTCTTGAGCTTTGCCTGGAAATTACTTCGTTTGATGAAACTTGTTCTGAAAAATGCTTCTGGATGTGCAGTTTCAATTCTTTGGTTTGTATTAAGTTACACTGTCTGTTTCTTGGGTTGTTTCTTGAGAGCACAAGGAACATGATTCGCAATTGATAATAGCAATCATTTTTAGCGAAGAAATTAGAGGATGCATCATGTCTTATTGTCATACAGAAGTGGCCTTATTAGTAAACTGTGTTATTTCAGCGACAAGCGCATTTCTGATTTCACACTCGGGTTGTGGCCACTCCCTCATCTGTTTTGTTCCTTCATCATTTGATTGGTAGAGGTACATTCGCTTCATTTTCGAGCATTCCCAAAACTTATTGCTGGAGCAACTCTTCAGAATTATATATCTGAACAAACAAAGAAACGAACGTTTTTGAAGTTCAAACACCTGCTATTCCATGCGGCAGAGATGAGCGTATGTGTGTGTGTTTTCCAAAAAGAAACTTGGAAACGATGACTTTGTTTTTTCAATTTGAGGATTGTTGACCAATTCGAATGCAGCTATCTGCTATTTGCGTTCAGAAAAGAAGAAGAAAACAAGTCTTCAAAAAAGATGTGAATGAGCCCCCAAAAAATACGCCGTTGCCGGGGATCGAACCCGGGTCACCCGCGTGACAGGCGGGAATACTCACCACTATACTACAACGACCTTGCTGATTGCTGTAAATAGCTAAATTTATTAATATCTAAACATCAGGCAAGCAAATGGATGGGTTGTCAGATAACTTTTGAGTTTACTTCATGAGCATGCATTTATAAATCAGCATGAAGTCCCTTTTTTCTTTTTCCCAGCTGAAAATGCTCTCATTCAATCAACAAAAGTTTATAGAGGCAAACAGCCATAAACGGCATATGTATCCAAGTACAGAGCAGGAATTGACTTGGGACTTGGGAGTCAAATTCACAAGCAAAAGGTAGAAAAGCCTATTTCTAATATTGCTTAAGTAACTTTCATTAGACGCGCCATTGGAGAAGCACATATACCATGCAGAAATGAATGAACAGAAGTCCGGTGAAAACTGATCTGATGGTGTAGAAGGTGGTGGTTGGTCGACAACAGCTTCAAGAAGTTCATAAAAGCTATCGATGAATATGGATTTCAAGAATTCAATTCATCATGTATACTAAGTTAAATATAACTGAGCCAAATCTAATAATCCATCATGCCTAAACAAGATCTAAGCAACGAAATAAAAAAATATATGCCAAATTCACCACATCCATCTAAGTCGTCCACGGATCCATCATCCACCTGGCTCGAAAAGTACAAAATTACAAACCCTAGGGGCACACAAGCAGAGTGATCTACCGTCTGCACATCTAGATTCTAAAGCATTGGGGTTAGAGAGGTCGAACTTGCCCTAGTGCCATAGACCCATAGTGCGACAATGCCCGCTCGGCCTGCGGCTGTTCCAGCCTCTAGAAGACCAGAACCAGGGGCACCCACCGCCGCCAAGCGCTAGCCGAGTGCCAAGAGATAGAAAAACTTAGACGAGATGAGACGCCAGACGGAGAGAGGACAGACTGAGTGAGACACGGTTTCATAACTCATACGACACATGGAGACACGACAATGGGTCTAGACCAGTGTCAATGGGAGATAGAAATGGGACAAAAGGATTCAACATTAATTTGGGCTAATTGGGTATGAACAGAACGGATTTGGTCTAACTACTAGTATATATATGAATTATATCTTGTATATAGTAGATTTTTTATCAAAATTTTAAATATTCAATTGAATACTTATGAGTTATGGTAGATTCGCCCCTGTATTCAATATTTACAAGGAGAGGTTGGCCTACAAGAGAGCTCAAATACGGACAGAGGAAGCGGATCACAGGAAGAAACCGACGTTGCTACACATCGAATCTTGTTTCGCCAAGTTGCACTTTCGCTCCTTCTCTGGACGATATTTAGCTCGGGACGATGTAGGACTACAGGTGCTCGCGAAGCAGGGATTTGATATGATGCCTTGAGCACCCAGGTGCATGATTATCATCGAACCCTGATGGGGAAGTCCTTCAGTTTTCACCTAAACTGAACTTTTGTTTCTAAGAAGGTTTTATTGATCATATACCCTCCCTTTAGATAGAAATTCAGGATTTACCCTCCTGGTCCACGCGTCAGTGACTTATGATGACCCTACATGTCATTGAGGTGGAAGGTTAAATCCTGAATTCCCCAACTAAGGAGAGGGTATAGTTCTAAGAAATAAAGGCGTCCTTTCTATGCAATTGACTGACATGACAACACACACAAAAAAAACATGACCACTCCTGTGTTCAGATAATGCCGCTCTTTTTCCGGTGAGGGATCTTCAGAGAATGCCCTCCCCGCATCAACGTTATTAGGTGCCAAAAAAAAGTGATTTATAACGTAAATTTTATTATAACGGATTGAAATGGTGGCTTATTTAATATAATTAAATTTAAAAATTAAAAATAGAAAAATCATGTTAGCCCATTACAAACAATGCAAACGAATACGTGAAAAAAGAGCAGGCAAAAAAGCTCCAAAAATCCAAAAAGTTAGAAAAAGATGAAATTTAGGAATAGTAAAAAATAAACCAGAAAACAGAAGTTCAAATCGAAATGAGCAGAGTTAGTCGTGATAGAACTAGAATATGGTGACGCTCGGTTGGGCTAAAATAACCTGGTTTATGGCTAAAATTGCACCGTAGCTGGCTGAAATTACACTGTAGTTAATGGTGACTTATTTAGCGTAATTAAATTTACAAAAATTAAAATAGAAAAAACAGGTTAGCCCATCACGAACAATGCAAACAAATACGGAAAAAAGAACCGGAAAAAACTTAAAAAAGTCAAAAGGCCAGAAAAAAATGAAATTTAAGAATAATAAAAAATAAACCAGAAGACATAATCTCAAACCAAAATAAGCGAGGCCATAAAATCTGTATACATCAACATCTGCTTTGCACTAGCAGCGCACGTACAGTTCTCAAGTTGCTGTCGACGTAATAAAACGTCCGAAAAGAATCAAAAGATAGAGTAAGAAAGTGGGTGTTTGTCTGCCAATGCAACTCGGATATGATTGAGGTGCCGCTCGGTTGGGCTAAAAAATAGTAGCTTATAGCTGAAATTGCATTGTAGCTGGCTGAAATTACGCTGTAGCTAAAAGTGGCTTATTTGGCGTAATTAAATTTAAAAAATTAAAATAGAAAAAATATGTTAGCTTATCACTGACAACGTAATGGCAAAAAAGCTCAAAAAACTAAAAATAAAAAAAACAAAATTTATAAATAATAAAAAATAAATCAAAAATCAAAAGGTGAAACGAAAATGAGCGAGACCTAAATCCCGAGTCGGTTCCGACTTCTGAAGCTACAGGAACTTAGAAAGAAAGGAGCCTCAATTAGTTCCCGTGTTGGTATGCTCGTGGCGTACGTAGCAGAAGAACCTCACGAGCCTAGCAACAGGGACTTCTGAAGCATAGCAAAGGAACCTATCTTGTTTTTCTGAAGCTACAGGGACTTCTGGATCGATTTTTTTCTATTTTAGCCTTTTTTTAAAAAAAATATTCACATTTAGAGCCTTGATAGTTTTAATTCCGTTTTTGGACCCAGAGGTCGGCGCTGAGGTAACATGTCTCGGCGCCGTGGTCCATGGCGCCGAGGTCGCAGGCCCGCTCCAGCGTGTCGGCCTGCGTGGCGCTGACGTGGGCACCTCGGCGCCGTGGATCGTGGCGCCGAGCTCGGCGCCGTGACTGGTGGCGCCGAGGTGTGAAACATTCAGAAAAGGATAGGCGCCGTGACTGGTGGCGCTCCAGCTCGGCACCTTCAAAATAATCCCTAGCTTTTGGAAACATTCAGAAAATTGATCAACTGTGTGAAACACAATTTTCTATTACACGCTTGATGTTGTCGTGTTCAATCTGAAAATTTCGGGTGCTAGTATGGTAATAATGTTTGTAACTTTTTTCCTAAGCAGAGAACTCCGATGGTCAAACACTAATTGTTAGAGAAGGGGGTAATGGTGTTGCTTATTCATGAAATTCAAAAGAGCTAAAATGGGACAAGGTAAGAACCTATGTGCGAAGTTGAGGATATAGTTTAATGTCTTGTTGTTCTTTTGCAGATATTTATGTGCTTGAAAATGTGAATTTTTCATGTAATAATTTACAATTTTGAACTGAGTAGTCATGATTTCCCTGTTCTTTTCTATATGCAGACTAATCCATTAGACCTATTTGAGACATTCTTTGGAGCAAGCATGGGTGGGCAACATTATGCACTCTATTAAATTGTAGTTTTGTGAAGCACCGATACGCAATACCGTCATACCGGTAGTCTCAAGTGCAGTCGATACAGCTAGGCAAACACAATAGAGTGCATAATAATAGGATTACATAGACCGTAGATAACATAAAGAAATGCAACGTGGGTGTCTAATTCTCGACTTCCATGGCTTCTCCCTAATTCAGCAGAACGTTCTGAGCACATGGCACGTGGAACTCTGTACTTCTAATGTTCAGAACTCGACCACTAGTCCTAACATGCCTTAGGGAATATAATTTGCTGGGTCTATTACATTTTGTCTACTGGGTGTAGCGTGGTTGTTTCCCATTTTTCTCGCGCCCTGAAGATGGCTCCGCTGCATCCTTCGTTCTGTCACTCTTGGTCTTGAGAGCTGCCTCACGAGCTTGAAGCTCTTCCTTCTGACGTTTGATGGCTGCTTCACGCAGTCTTAACTGCTCCCGCCTCCTTTGCAGCTTATCCTCCTTGCCCTTTAGACAGATTTGGTCCACCCTCACGCGGCGCTCTTGCTCAAGCCGCATCTGTCGTTCCAACTCGTGAGCCTGAGTCATCTTGACAAAGTATTGTCCTTTGTTTTCCACCTCCATTGGCCGGTTCCGTGGCCATGCCGGAGACACCCGATTCACCCATTCGCTGAACTCGCAAGGCTATGTGTGGCGTGGTAGATGTCATGGATCAAGTTCAAAAACGTTAACAAGAAACAAGGGATTTAGTTGTCGTCGTTACCATGAAGTCGTCATCCAGGTCTGGACACTTGAAGAACCTACAGCCGTAGTTGGCTCGTTGTACTGGATCCGTCCAAACGCACAACATCGTCCTAAAGCCGCAATGGCACTTCGGGCGCTCATGCCACTCCGGCACTCCAAATGGGTCGGACCTCCAGGAAGACATTGGAGGCCGTGAGCGCATCTAGCTCGTTCGTGTACTCTAGGTAGGCCCGCTTCGTCCTGGCGTAGGAAACTGAGACCTGGTCCCAAAGATATGTAACTATCGGACGTCGACGAAGAGGAACCTCTGCGAACCATGGACGAGGAGGCAAAACCGTGGGACGACCAACTGGTAGACGACACCACATCCACAGCTGGAGGAGGTAGAGGCAACCACCTACTGACGAGTTCGCCGAAGTCCGACGACACGCCTCGCAGAGGTGGCGGTAAAGGAACGCCAACACCCCGGAAGCCCAGCTGTACTGCCCCGCTGTGTCCCAGTCAGTGAGGCAGTGGATGTACATCCACGACGCGCTGTCCCCCGTTCCGTCGGGGAAGAGAACGCAGCCAAACAAGTGAAGGATCCATGCTCTGCAATTATATGTAAAATGATATTAAATCAAACTATGTCAATTTTAGAAAAAGCTCGATAAGACGACGAGTTGGCTCGATATCCACCCCTACCTGCAGTAGTAGGCAACTGTCTGCTCGTCCGCACCTTCAGGACACACTGCGAAAGACTGTCGGAGCCAGGTGATTGGAACTCCAGAAGTGCGAAGGCCTGCCTCAGGAGGAAGCTCTCTCCCGAGGAAGGCCTCTACTCGAGCTCTCCAACCAGCAGCCACGCACGGTCTGATCACTGGACGGCCATGAATGGCGACACCAAGCATCTTCTGAGTGTCCTCGAGCGTAATAATCATCTCTCCGAAAGGGGGGTGGAAGCTGTGAGTCTCCGGCCTCCACCTACATGATACAAAAAAGAGGACTACATGTCAGAGAATTTGAGGCGCACATAGCCGATAAACAATGAACATGCAAGTGGAGCAATGGTTTAGGAGAATACCTGTCAACCAGTGCAGTGATGGCCGGGGGGTTGAAGGTGGGCAACCCACGGCGAACCTGGTAAGAGATGGCGTCTAGGCCAGCCCTCTCCAGGAAGGGAGTGTACCTCTCGTCGTACCGCATGTCCAGGAACCCATCATGTTTTCGAGGACGAAGGATGGGCAGCTCCTGTATAGAATACACCAATTTTTTAGTTAATGCATCAACATAAATAATTAATTGTACAAGAAGTGATGAAGGCAGTACCCTCCCCTCCGTGGTGAGCCGTCCTCGGTGGTTCTCCTCGTAGTACGGGTCTAGCAGGTGGAATTGCGCCATCCTACAAAAAAAATTGAATTTGTCAGTCCAACATAGAAGTAAACAAAAAATTGAACATGCATAAAATATGGAAATAATAAGAAATTAAACAAGAAACATAGCAAATTGCATATGTGAAAACAACTAGACGAACTATGAAACATAACGAACAACAAGCACTCGCACCTGACTAAGTGGCCAATGGCATGTGCGTGAATTGTGGCCAAGTCTACCACATCTGCTACATTGGTTCTACTCGGGGTCAGTAAGAAAGGGTTTGCTCTCCCTCGCCTCGTTCTTCTTGGAAGCTGATCCATAACCATCTTGTGTCTCGTCCTCTTCCTGGTTCCACGTTTGTTCCAACGGCTACCCAGATCCGCAATGTATTTGGGCCCGGTGTATGGTGGCCACTCTCCCTCATCCCGGTAAGACTCGAAACGGGGAGACCACGTAAGCACAAGGTTGTCAACACTGAACTCCCGAGGTATCTTGCTCTCGTAGTCAAAGTTGCATGCATTGCTCCTGCCATATAATGAGAACATGGAAAGTGGTACTGCCTCGGTTTACCACATGTGCATGAGAAAGCAATAAGGACATCCTTATGCCTCCTCGTCAGCCGGAGCTCTCCATCAGTCGTTGTACCACCCCTTTCTACAACCTCGTAAGTGCCCGTGGCGTTGTCAAAACAATGTACCTCAGCCCTCGCCTTTGCCTTTTCAAGGTGGCGCTTCAGTTTTGGCGCCCATCTCTCTTGTTTACTCTGTAGCGCCATTGCATGTGCGTGTCTTTCGTTGAACCAGGCAACAAGCTTGTAAAAGGTGAAGGATATGATAGCATTGACGGGCATACCACGTATACCCCTAAGCAAATTATTGAAGGATTCGGCCATGTTGCTTGTCTGAAACTCGTACCTCCAGCCACCATCGTCATGAGCCCTTGTCCATTTGTCGACATCTCTCATCAATCCCGTCAACCACTGTCTACCTTCTGAGTTTGTTGCAGTATTAAGCTGCTCCAACTTCTCCTGGAAGAACTTGACCTCAAGCATTCGAGCGACCTTCTCGAACAGATGAAAGTTATCCTTCGTACCATCCTTACAGAGTAGATTCTCGGCAAGATGTCGAGTGCACCAACGGTGGTGCAAAGCTGGATACCCCGATATCTGCTCCTGTACGGCAGCAAGTATGCCCTGGTGTCTATCAGATATGACACCAACCTCCCTACCAGGGCCGACCACGTGCCTCCGAACGAGCTGCAAGAACCATCCCCAGCTGTCTTTGTTCTCCCTCTCAACCAAAGCAAACGCCAAAGGAACCAACGCGTTGTCTGCGTCACAGGAAATGGCTATTAGAAGTGTGCCCTGGTACTTGCCAAGAAGAAACGTACCGTCAATGGAGAAGACGGGACGACAATGCCGAAAGGCCTCGATGGACTGAGCAAAGCACGGAAGAATATCTGCATCCCATCTTGAGTCCATTCGTTTGGTTTCGGGACGTACTCATAATGCATGCCTGGATTAACCGCTTTGATTGCATTGAAGAGTGCTGGCAACTGCAAGTACCCATCTTCCCAGTCCCCATATATCATCTTCCAGATGCGTTGCTTTGCCCTCCATGCTTTTCCATACCTTATCTCGTATCCAAATTTCTCCTTAACAATCGCAGCAAGTGTCTTCACCTTCATATTGGGTTATCCTGCATCATTATCAGGAATGTCTCCTGCATCATAAGCACGAAAACGATGGGATTGAGACAAAAGAATGGAATGACGGGAAAAGGCTAAAGTGTTGCTCGACTCTTACTGGGATGATTCTGGGTCAAAGGGATCTCCTGAGGGGCCGCCACAACATCATCAGTCCGATATTTGACTCGAACTGGTTGAGAAATCTGAACCTCGTTCGGGGCAGATAGAGCATCGGGCACCTCAGGCACTTCTTCCACATCCACTGCAAGGTCCGGTAACGGAGGGTCAAAGGGTGCCTGATCACCTAGTTCTGGTGAATAACCATGAGGGGTGGGATCAATGGACACCTTCCGCACAACAAGATCCAAACATTGGAACTCATTCTTCATAACCAATTTGACATATTTGTCCCACTGATCCTCACAACCAATTAAGATCAACCGCCTTAGAATTGTGTCTTTCGAACCGAAGTGAAGTAACCCCTCAATTGTGATGCTCTCCTCGTTTGCATGACAATGTAGCTCCTCCCGGGCCCTAGCAACCAACTCACTAAACGATGGCCGATCACTGAATATCAGAGGCACCCTTTGCATTTCAACAAATTGAACATTTCCATAATCATCACTTGTCACACTGCCTCCATGATATAGGGTGACTAGGTTGTCCATCTAGAACATACAGAAAACCAAACTTAATACCTTTAATCGAAATTAGATACTAGATAGTAACTAATAAGTACATAGTCACTAACTAAATGCTACCTTTATTTGAAATTGATGCTAATTAACTAACTAAATTGCATAGTCAATTTTACCTAATAAGTACCTAATCACTAACTAAATACTACCTTCCAAAGCCAAGGCCTGATCCAACTTCTGTGTCTGAAGAGATAAACAACCCTTTTGTTCGTGATTTGCTTGACTGGCTGTGGCAAACATTTCGATTTCAGGTGCAAACTAAACTAATACGTAAATGCATTTCTAGACTATTAGTCTATTACCATACCTAATCCAAATCTCTCCTGACTGCATGATCAGCAATTTTCTATTTTTTTAATTGTGATGACTTAATTCCATCTTTTATACTTATGTTTTGTAAACCAATTCTAGAGACCAGATTTCAAAATTTAGTAGTTTCAGTACTTAGTTTGGTATGTAATCCAGAAATTTAATGCTTATGGCAATGGTAACATACACCGTGGGGTCATACCTGGAGGCGGGCTTGGAGGCGGCCGGCGGCGTGGATGGGCGGGGAGGCAGGCGGGAAGGGGAGGCGCGCGGGCGGCCGCGGCGGCCGCGGCGGGGAGGCGCGTGGGCGGCCGCAGCGGGGACGCGGGCGGGCGGGGAGGGGAGGCGGCGGCACCACGGGGCGGCGGGCAAGACAGAGGGAGAGAGATGCAAATGAACGAAGGCCGCGTGCTCGGTACCGTGTCCCAGCAGAAGCCGCGTGCTCGGCGCCAAGATCCACGGCGCCGTGACTAGTGGCGCCGAGGTGCCTGCCACGTCGGCGCCACGCAGGCCGGCACACTGGAGCGGGCCTGCGACCTCGGCGCCATGGACCACGGCGCCGAGACATGTTACCTCGGCGCTGTGTCCCACGACGCCGATCTCTGGGTCCAAAAACAGAATTAAAACTACCAGGGGTCTAAATGTGAATATTTTCAAACAAAGGGCTAAAATAGAAAAAATTCGGACTTCTGGAGCATTAGCAAGGAACCTCACGAGCATAGCAATAGCAGGGAGGAATCCGTCTTCGTTGAATCGAGATTTTTCGGCTTATTTATTTACATAGTTTTTATAAAAAATATTACAAAACACCATTATTAATTTTTGTATCTATATATTTAAAATATTACAGCAGTGTAAATTCTTTTTTGAAATTAGATTCAATCGTTTTGAGATTCACACATCACTTTTAAAACATACCAAGGTCTTATAATGTGTAAGATGTCAATTACTACACAAAGTTTGTTGAATATGTTGATAAAATGAGAATTTTTAAATGCATTTTTTATGTTAGCACATATACTTTGTGTTAGACCATGTAGATAGTCGTAAATAAAGTGATGATGAATAATTGATATTTGGATTGTTTTGGATTTTGCGTATGCGAAAGTTTCAGTCGATCATAATCGAAGGTTAAGTTCGAATTGTTTTGTCTTCTCCGAGTGGGTTTTGTCTCCCCAAGTGTTTTTATTGCTCGGAGTTGAGTGGGTATTTTGTACCAGTTTTAAGAGTTTGAGGGTAAAAGCGAGTAATTTTAAAGTTATGCGTTGAGAATGGACCTAGATTATGATTGAAGGTTGAAAAGTGTATTTTAAAGTTATTGTTAGGGTTGTTCACAACTGTACTGAACTGAAAACCGAATCGTGCCGGTCAACTTGGTTTGATCGGTATTTGGTATTTAGTATGGTATGCAAAAAACCTTTTTTGGTAATTTAGTTTTTTTAGAAAAAATCAGCTAAAAATCGAACAAACTGAATTACAAAAAACTTTTAGTATTCATTCCCTTCTAGCCCTTGTTTGCTTGTTTGCTATATGCGCAGGTGTGTTTTTGTCTTTCATTGCCTTCTAGCTGTCATCTAGTGGTTCTATAGTTTATAATTTCTATAATTTTGTTTGCTTGCTGTTGTCTATCATTATTAGCTTGTTATTGTACTAAAATATTGTTATATTTTTTCACAATTCGTGTAAACTTTTGTAAATATGGTATTTATTGATTCCATACTGAAATAATTTGGTATTTATTGATACCAAACTGTATTTTTAAAATACCGTATTTACCAAAATGACAATACCATATTTATAAAAATACCATATTCATCGAACCAAGACCCATCAGCCTGTGTCCACGTTGGCTACACCACGTGTCACCTGTGGTCTCACTCCCTTGTACTTGACAGCCACGAACCACACTGGCCCTGGAGTAAGAACATATACAATGGTATAGACAGCGATAGTCTGTAATAAACCTCCATATCATCTATAGACAGAACTAAAGACAACACATACAATGTGTTGTCTGCGTACTTATCTGTAATAGCCCCGTATTGTTATATATATATATATATATATAATTGTCTATACAATGATACAGATAATAAAAAGTCGTCTATAAGACCGTCTGTTAAATAGTAGATACTATTTTTCTCTCCTCTTTTTCTTTCTTCTATATTATCTAAAATTTTATGTATCATACGTTTAAAGACAGCTAACATGTATATAGTAACAGCTGGTAACAGCTGATGTGTACCGTACGTGCCGTAAGGAAAAAAAATTTCGCACCGCGGAGCTCCACCACGCCGGCCACACCCACTGGGCCCCACCCATCCCAGCGACCAATCCCCTTCCCGCGCGCTACAATCCGCATCGCGCTGCGGGCCCACGGGCCCACACTGACCTGGGCCCCACCCATCCCGGCGACCAATCCCCGCCCCGCGCGCTACAATCCGCATCGCGCTGCGGGCCCACGGGCCCACACCGACCTGGGCCGCAATAACGACCTCTCTCCCGATCCAACGGCGAGAAGCCCTCCACGTCGCCGATACCCCTCCGGCCAATCAAAACACGACAGCGCCGCGCGCAAAACCACCCCCGGTATCTCCGCACCGCCCCTCGCCCGCATGTAAAACCGCCCCCTCGCCACCCCTCTTCTTCTCCCGAGCTCCCACCGCAGCACACCACATCCCTTCCTCCACACGTAGCCGTCGTCGCCCATTTGCAGCTAACCCGGGAGGCGCCGCCGCCGCGAGCACGCACGCGAGCCAGAGGGTGTCACGAGGAGGGCAGAGATGGGGCGCGGGCCGGTGCAGCTGCGGCGGATTGAGAACAAGATAAACCGGCAGGTGACCTTCTCCAAGCGGCGGAGCGGGCTGCTCAAGAAGGCGCACGAGATCTCCGTGCTCTGCGACGCTGAGGTCGCGCTCATCGTCTTCTCCACCAAGGGCAAGCTGTATGAGTACTCCAGCCAACCCAGGTACGCGTGCACGCACGCCTAGCTAGCCTCCTTCCCGATCCCTTTGCCTTCCTGCCGCTGCCTATGAGCTCTATTTTGGGTTTGGGGAACCGGATGATTGATTTGGGCTGGTTTTGGTTCGGAAAGTTCGATCCTTCGGGGTGGGGAATTGAGTTGCGGGAGATGTTGCTGGATGCATTTGCGATTATTATTTCGTGCTATATTGTGTGGTTTCTGCTTGCATGGGTGATCTGAGCTGGCCTTGTTTCGATCATGGAATCGCTTGCTGCTTAGCTCGGGATGTACTTGCTCGTATTTGATTGCAAGTGTTAGCATTTCGGTGTTTCCTGGGTTATTACTCGACGACGATGGTGTGTATTGAAGTATGAGTCGAAGTAGTACTGGTGATTAGCACATGCACAGTAGGTTTTGACTTTTAGGGTGATTTGTTAGATTAGTATGTGAAGTCTCAGCTTAGCAGTGGAGCAAGAGGTCAGGATTCATGGCTAATTAATATGTACCGGCGAAAAGAAAGATCATTTGTGAAAGTTGAGATGGATCGGTGGATGGAACTTGATTTGTGTCTACAGGTTTTATCATATGATTATGCTCTTATGTACGAAATAGGAGAATTCTAGCATGTATTGTGTGATTGTTAGCCGACATTTTTCTCCGTAAATGCACAGCGGAATATGGAGTATCTCCAACCAACAGAATGAGCTAATTACTAGCTCTAAGACAACTTCTCCAATAGTACTAACTTTTAACACATAGCTCATAACATAAATAGCCTCACATGATATTCTCATATAATCTTGGAATGTGTGTATGAGACTAGCTCTTCATCAAGAGATAGCTTTTCTCTCTCTTCTATTAAAATATGAAATAATATGCTTAGAGCTAACTCATAAGTCACTATTGGAGATACTCTTCAATGGTTCTAACTAGCAACTAACTAGAAGACTTCCACATCATTTATATAGTACACACTAAAAGCTAGCATTCTAAAGAACTATCTATAAAGGGCATCTCCAACAATATGAGCTAGTTACTAGCTCTAAGACAACAACTTCTGTAATAGTACTAACTTTTAACACATAGCTCATAACATAAATAGCCTCACATGACACTCTCACATAATCTTGGAATGTGTGAATGAGACTAGCTCTTGATCAAGAGATAGCTTTTCTCTCTCTTCTATTAAAATATGAATAATATGCTTAGAGCTAGCTCATAAGTCACTATTGGAGATGCTCTAAGGATAGCTATTTGATGCTTACATGCACACACAGAAAATGACTATCATTTATAGAGGCTGCTTCGTTTTGCGTTATAGACTAGTGCTTAAGAGCAAGTATAAGGGCGTCCGCAATGGTAATAGCTAGTACTAGCTATATAGTCAGCTGACGTGGAGGTGAGAGACAAAAGCAAAGACTATTTTATATTGTTGGACCCACATGCTCCTCTCTCATGTTCTTGGACTACGTGAAATAGATCAGCTATTTGCTCGTCGCTAGTGACTACTCTCTCTCCTACTTTTTCCTTGCCACATCAGATCTAGCTAACTAAATAGCCAGCTGTTGGAGACGCCCTAATAAGAGGCTGTTAGTAAACTGTATGCTGAGGTGGAGGAGAGAGAGGAGGAGAGAGAAGAGAGGTGAGCTATAAGTTTACAGCCAGCTGAAGCACAAGAACCAAGAAACTTTGTGAGAGAAAGGGGTGGGTCATACAGCCTTCAGCTGGCTGTAAACTACTATATGAATGAGTTGATAAGTGGGCTGTAAGTGTCCATACAGCCAGCTGAAGGCTGTATTATTAGCCTTGCTCTAAGGAAGAGCTGGCTCGGTTTTTTTGCATACTCTCTTTCCTCCACATAAGATATATGCTGATGTGTACATACATATAGCTAACTGACTCAGCCCATTGGAGATGCCACTATCGGGTTGCCAGTTGTTGCTTCTGTGTTTTGTTGTTCCTTCTCAGTATTGGTGATTTTTAACTCAGATGATATTTGTCATTCTCAAATTAAACAAAGCAGTAAGAAGAATTTGCCCAGTGTCTTATTTCTAGAACGGAGTTAAGTTTGTCATGAAATTAATGGTAGTGAGAAGGATTTATCCGGCGTCTTATTTTTTTTAAAAAAATGGAGTTGAGTCTGTCATGTAATTACTGGTTAATGTTTCATTATCACTTCATATGGGAAATTCTATAGAAATTAACTCCTAGCTTCCTTAGAAACGATCTAGTATCAAAGCCTCCATGATCTGGAGAACCGGTATTATCTGCCTCATTATTTTCGGAAATTTTAGGGTCTGTTTGGCTGCGGCTTGTAGCTTTTGGCTGAAATTTTTGAATTTTGGCTATTTACGGTACAGATTACGGAGAGACATATACTCACTTGCGATTTTGGCTGGTACAGATGTTGGGCTTTTAACGTGTAAATCGTTTAACTTGTAGACTCCGTCTTGAGAAAATACTCCGTTTAAAAGTTAGTTACTGTAGCAAAAGCCAAAAGCCGTCAGCTTCGGAGGAAAAGAACAGGCCCTCAGAAGCACCATTTCTCACAACATGCATGATTCCCTCTGTGCATTTATGCACCATATATTAGGATGCTGTTCTATACCAAACTATTCCGCATTAATTCTAAGTGGCATGCATGGTGATCAGATTATCTGAAATTGTGTCAGTTTTTTTGGCCCATTTGATATAGTTTAAGCTTTTAGTCCTTCAGTGAACACAAAGTATACGTGGTTGAAAATTTTGATTGTGATGTTGGATTGTTTTAGACAATTATGACCTTTTAGTGTTAAAAATATGCCAAAAACTATGTGCTTTCTTGCATTTTTTCATGTGATTAGCATTAGAGTATGTTAGAATCAGTATATGAGTATACCTAAAGTGATAAATGAGTTTATTAAGTTCATTTAGGTGGTATATCATGGGTGAGAGTAACTACTCCCGAAAGTGAATGTATTTTTCCTATACACACATACTTTATGGTTTGAGCTAAAACCATTTTTATATTTTATCTGTTAGGCAAAATGATGTTAATCTATTTTATTTGATGTTAATGGAAAAAGGCTTTAGTTATTTGATGATTGATTTTTTCAGTATATATTAGTGTTTTTTTGTTGGAAGTATCTGATAATTAAATTTGTAAGTGGATGATCTTATTTGAAGGATGTATTTTGTAATAGAGTTGAATTTAAAATTACAAAATGTTGAATTGTTGGATAGGTAATTGCTGGGTTTCGGTAGGGCTTCCTGCTTTTGCTTTTCACTTTTACTGTAGTAACTAGCTTTCAAACGGTGTGTCTTTTCGAGGCGGAATCAACAAGTCGATTGTAGTAGACACTGTATCGAGTTCAGTTATACCGGCCAAAATCGTATTATATTATTTTTCTCTTCGTATTGTCTCTCGCAAATAGCTAGAATCCAAAAGCTATAAGCCACAGCATAAAAAAACCCACGCAATATCCATGTTGACCGGATACGCCGATACGGATATGGATGTGCGATACGTTGATACTGTGATACGCTATTCTCCCAGAAACACTGATACATCTATATATATAATATAATATAATTTCAAAAAATATACAAATTACTGATAGCCTGTGAGACACGGGAATACCTTAATATTGATGAAGGTTGAAGCCAAATCCAATATGGTGTATACTCCATGCTGCTGGGAGCCACTGCCAGGAAATGAGATTGTAATTAGACATTAGATATCTCAAAATTTATATAAATAACATAGTAACAAATACAACATGCCTTACATTATATAAGTGTAGCCCAAGCACTCCAATATTCCATCATTCCCTTTCTCCAAACTCCAAAGTCCACAACCAGTCCGCAACAAAATAGAAAAGCAAATACGCGGGTGGCGGCATTGTGGAGGAGAGGTGGCAGCGTGGGCAAAGGGAGGGGAGGGGTGAAGCGTCGCCGGACCGAGGCGAAGGAGTTACGAATCAGGGGGTGGCAATGGAGCAGAGGGGAGAAGACGCCGCGGCGATGGAGTAGAGGGGAGGAGACGTCGCGGCTGTGAGAAGTTAGCCGCGGAATGGGGCGAGGGATATGGCGGCAGCGCCTTCCTTAATCCCCGGCGAAGCGCCGCCGTGGAAGGTGGCCGGGGCTTGGAACAGCGGCGGGCCACGACGAAAGAGCAGCTGTGGCGGAGGTGATGCATGGTGGCAGGAGACCGTGGCATGTGTCAAAGCAGAGGGAGACATCGCGCGGTAGGCGGATGCGAGGGCCAGGACGGATTTCCAGCGAAGGATGTTACTCGCTGGAGTCTTGCTGTTGGTGATAGCAAGATTCTTACTCTTATCGAGAGGATGACACTTGGGGATGGGGCAATTTTTTTCTTGTTTATTTCTCACACAATGCCATGCCAACCTGAGGGGTTGGGGATACATATTTATAGGCTGCTAACCGGCCAAGCATATGCTAAGATGCTGTCCTAAAGCTAGTCTAAGATGCTAGTCAAAAGCTGTCCTAAAGCTAGTCTAAGATGCTAGTCAAAAGCTGTCCTAAAGCTAGTCTAAGATGCTAGTCTAAAGCTGTCCTAAAGCTGTCCTAAAGCTCAAGATGCTGTCCTTGGCACAGAGATGCTGTCCTTGACACAGAGACTTATCTTATCCATCATTCTCCCTCTAAGTCTTGTGTGTCTCCTTGTGAGGAATCTGAGCCATCCCGATCCTGGCGCGAAGCTCCTGGAACTTGATCCGCCCGAGAGACTTGGTCAGGAAGTCGGCGAGCTGGTCTTGGGTGTTGATGTAGTTGGCCCGGACACTCCCTTCATCCAGGCAGCTTCTGATGAAGTGATACCTCACCCGGATGTGCTTGCTGCGCTCATGGAAGACATGGTTCTTCGCCAAGGCCAAGGCGGACTTACTGTCCACCCTGAGCTCCACTGCCTCCGCGTCTCTGCCAAGGAGATCGCCAAGCAGCCGAGCCAGCCACAGAGCCTGAGTAGAAGCGGTAGTGGCTGCAATGTACTCTGCCTCGCAGCTAGACAAAGCCACCACCTGCTGCTTGACCGACTGCCAGCTGATCGGACACTTGCCGAGGAAGTACAGTATCCCGCTGGTGCTCTTGCTCGTGTCGATGTCACCGGCGTGGTCGCTGTCGCTGTACCCGATGAAGTGCGCCGTGCCGGGGCACCTTGGGTAGTGCAAGCCGTAGTCGGAGGTGCCTGCGACGTAGCGGAGGATCCTTTTCACGGCCTGCTGGTGCTCCGTCGTCGGTCGCTGCATGAACCGGCTGACGTAGCCGACGGCGAACGCCAAGTCCGGTCGCGTGTGGACAAGGTAGCGAAGGCTGCCCACAATGCACCGGTACTGCGTCGCGTCCACCTCCTCCGCCGTACTCTCACGACTTAGCTTCAGCCTCTCCTCCATAGGAGTGTGGGCTGGGCTGCAGTCGGTGAGGCCGCCCAGCTCCACGATGCGCTTGGCGTAGGCAGTCTGGCGAAGAGAGATGCCGGAACTGTCCTGGTGGACCTCGATCCCGAGGTAGAAGGAGAGGGGCCCGAGGTCGCTCGTCTGGAAGGTGGCCTTCATCTCCGCCTTGAATGCCTCGATCTCCTCCTTGGTACCAGTGATCACAAGGTCGTCGACGTAGACGCCTATCAACAGGGCATTGCCTCCCTTGCCCCGCCGGTAGACCGCGGCCTCGTGAGCGCTCTGCTGGAATCCCATTTGCTTGAGGGTGGAGTCCAGCTTGGCGTTCCAAGCTCGCGGTGCCTGCCGCAAGCCGTAGAGGGCCTTGCGCAGGCGGAGGACCTTGCTCTCCTTGCCGGGGATGATGAATCCCGGCGGCTGGCGGACGTAGACCTCCTCCTTCAAGTCGCCGTTGAGGAAGGCAGACTTGACGTCCATCTGATGGACGCACCAGCCCTCCTGGGCTGCGAGGGCGAGGAGGAGACGCACGGACTCCATCCGTGCAACAGGCGCGAAGGCATCGTGGAAGTCGACTCCCTCCTGCTGGACGAAGCCACGTGCCACGAGACGCGCCTTGTGCTTGATCACCTCTCCAGCCTCGTCTTTCTTGAGCTTGAAGACCCACTTGAGAGAGATGGCGTGGTGGCCGGCTGGAAGATTGGCCAGCTCCCACGTCTTGTTTCGCTTGACGGCGTCCATCTCCTCCTGCATCGCGGCACGCCATGCCGTGTCTCTCTCCGCCTCGGCGACGGAATGAGGCTCGCCGTCGTCCTGTGCGAGGTGCAGCTCCGCCGCGAAGTCGCGCTGTGCCAGTTCAGGGACCGGCTGCTCGCCAAGGAGGTCGTCCACGGTACGGTAGCGCAGAGGCTCGCCGCCGTGGTAGGCGTCGATGCGATCCTCGTCGTTGGACAGCGGAGTGGCGAACTCCACCGTGCGCTACTCGTCGTGGGCCGAAGCTGCCGGTGCCGAGCCTGACGGAGTAGGCGCCGGTGTAGGAGAGCGAGGCGTGGTCGGCGGTGCTGGCGGTGGACTCGCCGGAGGTGGTGGCGAACGAGTTGGTGGGTTAGGCGAGCTCGGTGAAGACGAGCTGCTAGCTCCCCCCGCCTCCTCGAAGTGGACGTAGTCGACGACGAAATCGCTGGTCGTCGGAGTCGAGCCGTCATCCACCATCTTGCCCCACGTCCAGCCTCGCCCTTCGTCGAACACGACGTCACGCGTGATGCGCACGCGCCGTGTCACAGGGTCGAGGACGCGGTAGGCCTTGGCGCCCTCCGCGTAGCCGATGAAGACCCCTGGCGTGCTCCGGTCGTCGAGCTTGCCGACGTGGTTGAGCTCCTTGACGAAGGCCAGGCAGCCGAAGACACGGAGGTGGCTCACCGCGGGCTTGCGCCCGTGCCAGGCCTCGTATGGCGTCTTGCCGTCGAGGGCCTTGGTGGGGGAGCGGTTGAGCAAGTGGACGGCAGTCATCACCGCCTCACCCCAGTAGAATGCCGGCATCCCTCTCTGCTTGATGAGGGCGCGGGCGGTGGCCACCACCGTCTGGTTGCGGCGCTCGACGACGCCGTTCTGCTGCGGGGTGTACGGCGCGGAGAAGTGACGATGGATCCCCTCGTCGGCGCAGTACGCCGCGAACTCGGCCGCCGTGAACTCACCGCCGTTGTCCGTGCGTATGACCCGAAGCTTGCGGCCGCACTCCGCCTCCGCAGCAGCTTGAAGACGCTTGATGGCGTCCGCCGCGGCTGCCTTGACGTCGAGCAGGACAGCCCACATGTAGCGGGACACGTCGTCGACGAGGAGGAAGTAGCGCCGGCCTCCAGGTGTAGCCGGTGTCACGGGGCCACAGAGGTCACCATGTACGAGCTTCAGCTTTTCCTTGGCGCGGAAGCTCGCCTGGCGAGGGAAGGGGAGCCGCCGCAGCTTGGTGAGGACACAGGTGTCGCAGAACTGCTCCACGTGGTCGACGTGCGGCATGCCCCGCACCATCTCCTTGCTGTCGAGCTGCCTCAGGGCCTCAAAGTTGAGGTGCCCAAAGCGCTCGTGCCACCTCCAAGCGTCGTCGTCGCGCCGGGCTGCAAGACACAGAGGTTGCGCCACCTGCGCGTGAAGGACGTAGAGGCGGTTGCTCCTGTTGACCTTGATGAGGAGCCGGCGGCGATGATCCCAGATGCGCAGCACCCCGTGCTCGATCTCCACGCGCGATCCGTTCTCATCCAGCTGTCCCAAGCTGATGATGGAGTTCCTCAACGCGGGGATGTAGTAGACACCGGTGAGTAGCCGGTGCTCGCCAGTCTTGGCGACGAAGACGACAGAGCCGATGTCGAGGCACCGGTGTCGAGGCACCACCCGTCGGTCTTGTCGTTGCCGGAACTGTCACCGAGGAGGGCGTGTGCTTTTGGCTCGTCAAGGTGGAGGAGAGCCACTGCGGCCGGTGCCGCTGGAGGTAGTTTGATGCTCGCATGAGCAATGAACAGGGCCGGCTCCTCCTCCTCTGCCTGCGCGACGTGGACCTGGCCGCGTCGTGGCTGTCGACAATCCCTGGCCCAATGACCAAGCTTGCCGCAGTTGTGGCAAGAGTCGTCTCGTGCCGGCTTTTGCTTGCCAGCAGCGCCGCCCTGGGCGCCTCCACGGTCATCACCCTCGGCACGTCCTTGCGCCCCTGCCTGGGCGTCTTTGCGCGGCTTGCCGCGCTTGTGGCCGCCTGTCGTGGAAGAAGGCTCCCCCTTCTTCCTGTCACCTTGGCCGGCAGCCCACTGCTCCCGAGTGAGGAGGAGCTTCCCGCCAATGGTGACGGGTTCCGAGAGGCGCTGTGGCTCATCGCTGTCAACGACCTTGAGGCGACCCAACGCCTCCTCGATCGTCATCGTGGAGAGGTCCAACAGAGACTCGATCGAGCGAGCCATCTGCTTGTACTTCTCGGGGACGCAGCGGAAGAGCTTCTCCACAGCTCTCTCTTCGCCGTAGGTGTTGTCACCGAACTGCACCAACTTCTGCAACAGAGTGTTGAGACGGAGAGCAAAGTCATCAACGTCCTCACCTGGCTTGAAGGCCAGGTTCTCCCACTCCGTGCGTAGTGCCTGCAATGTAGACTTGCGGGCGCGGTCGCTGCCGATGCGTGCTGCAGCGATGGCGTCCCAAGCCTCTTTGGCAGTCCGCTTGTTGGTAAGCGAGAACTGCATCTCGGGCGGGACTGCAGCGATGAGAGCATCCAGCGCCCGTCGATCCTGGTCGTAGTCGACGTCGCCGTACCGGACTGCATCCCACATATGTCGCACCTGGAGCTTTACCCTCATCACCGCAGCCCACTCGACGTAGTTGGTCTTGGTGAGGGTAGGCCACCCGCCGCCGGGGCCGACGTCCCTGACGACAGCCTGGTACTCGTGGTGACCACGGTACCGAACCGGGGAGAGAGAGCCGCGTCGCCTGTGAAGGCCGCGCTCTCCGTCGACCCGTACGCCGCCGCCGTGCGCGCCTCCTCCAGGAGCGTCACCGGCGCGTCCGCGCCTGTCTGGGCTGCCGCCGCGCTCGTGGGCATGCGCGGCTGCCCACTGCGCCGCTCGCCCTCGCGCTGCCTCCCTCTCCAGCGGCTCAAGGTCCGCGTCGGCGCTGTCATCAACAGAGATGGAGCTGCTGTTGCTGCCGCGCAGAACCTCGACCTCCGCTGTTGCCGCACGCGCCGCATCTGCCGCCGCTGCTGCCACCTCCGCTCTGGCTGCTGCCAGCTCCGCCGCTGCCAGCCTTGACGCCCTTTCCGCCGCCCTTCCTGCCGCCGCCGCGTGCTCGAGGCGACCGAGCGCTGAGACTGTCCTGCGGACATGGCGCGCCACCGGGGGACTGCTGCGTGGAGAGAGAGCTGCCTCTGATGAGCTGCTGCTCGTCTGAACATGGGGGGAGAGGTGAGCAGAGGCAGCCGGAGCTGCTGCTGCTGGAAGCGAGGCTGGAGAAGGGATTGAGCAGGAGATGCTCAGGCTACAGGATAGTACGGCTCTGATACCACTTGTTACTCGCTGGAGTCTTGCTGTTGGTGATAGCAAGATCCTTACTCTCATCGAGAGGATGACACTTGGGGATGGGGTAATTTTTTTCTTGTTTATTTCTCACACAATGCCATGCCAACCTGAGGGGTTGGGGATACATATTTATAGGCTGCTAACCAGCCAAGCATATGCTAAGATGCTGTCCTAAAGCTAGTCTAAGATGCTAGTCAAAAGCTGTCCTAAAACTAGTCTAAGATGCTAGTCAAAAGCTGTCCTAAAGCTAGTCTAAGATGCTAGTCTAAAGTTGTCCTAAAGCTGTCCTAAAGCTCAAGATGCTGTCCTTGGCACAGAGATGCTGTCCTTGACACAGAGACTTATCTTATCCATCAAAGGAGACGACAATGCCATCTTTGCCTAGTTGTCGTTCAATCCTACCTCTCCCACATCTAATCTACCTCACCGCCGGTTGATCTCGCCTCCTTCGCTGTTGAATTGATGTCACCCCCGCTCGATCCCGCTTCCATCACCATCGAATCGCTGTGGCATGGAAGAATGGGGTGTCGTTGATGGAGCCACACCACCTCCTCCTTTAAGGCCGACGCTCACCGCCAGCTCCTCCCTCGCCTCCGGGCGTGGGGGCGGCTGGGGGCTGCAGGAGGGAAGGGGAGCGACGGCTAGGTGCGGGGAGCGGTCGGGTGTAAGGGCAAGAGGTATTTGAGAGCGTGGGGGCGGCAGCATGAGGCGTGCGAGGTTTTTATGGGTTAGGGTTGAGAGGTTTAGGGAAAGCATCGGGAAGTATCCATCAAGTATCAAGAATTTTTTTTTTGAAAAACACGAAATTCACCAACATGGGTAGGATACGTATTTGGCCGTATCCATATCCGATACTGATATGCTGATTTTTAGAAGTATCCATGCAACAAAGGGTAATATAATCTGTTGTATTAATGTGTGTTTGTAAAGGAAGAGTTATAGCTAAGAGAAAACAACCATTTTTGTCCGTTAACAAGTCAACATGTGTAATTTTACAAGATTAAGCACATCACACAATGGTAACTCAAAATGGATTCCCCATATGTATTATTATTCAATATTACTCAAGGTCAAGAACACTTGCGAATAAAGTACTATTTATAAGGCATAATATATAATGCTTATGATTTAGATTTATAGATGGATGGACAGACCTATAGATGACTGGGACCTTAATATGCGAAAATCACATTTTTGATAATATATGTATATACTAAGTACTTAAGGTTGTTATTTAAAGCCAAGTAATGTAACCTTTACTTAATAATATAACTTTCTCCCTTTGTCATGAAATTTTAGCTTATACTTGTATGGATCCCTTAATAAATTTTGTCCGCATGTTTTCTTTTTTCTTTTTCTTTTTGAGAACACTATGCTGAGCCTTGGTACAAATTTCTAGTTTCCAATAACGCATACAGCCTGTAGAAACTGATTAGAATTAGTCTGATGACACATAAGCCATCGGCATTCTAATTTAATGATGCAGTTGCAACGTAACTCATGTATTGTGACAAAGTTTGTAGTAATTGCCTTATTAGATTGTACACATCCAAATATTGTCACACTTACTATGCTATTATAGTAAGCAATTGCTTAAACATCACCTTTTTATTCCAGCAAAAAAGTTTATGTTAATTAGCTAATGTATGACTAAGAACAGATTAGTGCCACCCTATTTATGGTCAAAGCAATGCACGGTTTTCATATAGAACATAAATTAAGAGTGTATAAGTAGCTCTGTATATAAGAATTGTTATCACATCGCAAGCTGCTTTGTAACACGTCGTCCGATTCTAAAACACCCTTTCTGAATTCACGTCTATATCACTCTCGGATGCTTGAGTTCCTTGGTTCCCTGTAACTCTGTAAGGTAGATAGTGCATGTGATGATGGTATTACCCGCAAACGTTCATGTGTTTGCCATACAAGTTGCTAGACACAACTTTATCTAATCACGATAGTTTGCTCCAAAACACATGTACTGCATTTGGTTATGCATGTTATCCGAGCTATCATCAGAAAATAGTCCAATGTGTATTGCACTTCCTAAATAAGGAGAAAATTAAGCCTCTGCATTTTCAATAATTTTAGTCATAGAACATGATTTTAGTATGAATTTGTGCATCATGGATTCTATGATATCGAAAGTATGAAAAAAAATCATATCTGAGAATTTGTTTGGTTATATTCTAATATGAGATCTCAATTTTTTTTGGCTGCATGCATGACATTGTTATGTGACATTTCTTCAGTAACATGGAAGGGATTCTTGATCGTTACCAACGTTACTCATTTGAAGAAAGAGCTGTACTGGATCCAAATATTGGAGACCAGGTAAATAGCGTCCTTGGCTGTTGGAAAACTATTTACGCCCATGTAGTTAAGAGATTAGTTTCTTCCAGCTAAACTTGCTGATTATCTGTACTTGATACTCTTTTTCTCCTTAGGCAAATTGGGGTCATGAGTATGGAAGGTTAAAGACCAAACTCGAAGCTCTTCAAAAGAGTCAAAGGTATTGTATACTTTCATAAGAATATCCTCATTCTCGTTATATGATGAGTGCTAACCGGTGTTTTGGTCAATTTCAACCGAAGGCACCTCTTAGGTGAACAATTGGACGCACTGACAACGAAAGAACTCCAACAATTGGAACAACAACTTGACAGTTCTTTGAAGCACATAAGATCAAGAAAGGTGAACAAGCTGTGTTGGTGTGCAGAGCTAGTTTGCTTCATTTACCAATTTCTAACTCAGATCTTATAGAATAGCATTGCCTTTTTACAGCATCAGCTTCTGTTTGATTCAATATCTGAGCTTCAGAAGAAGGTATGCCTCATTAAGATTCCCTTGCGTTTTGCATGCTGCATGTGGACAAGGACCACTGAGTAATATTTGTTGATATTAGCAATTGAGCGTCCATCAATACACCCTTACGAAAAAAAATGAAGAAAAAACCGTGCGCATTTTGCAGTGAGACCAGTGTGTTTTTAATGAAGTTCAACGTAGACAGTCTGATGGCCGACAGCACCGTTCTGTTTTGTTAAATCTTATTCGAACATCTAGTTCTTCAACATTTACAATCTTATGTCAACACTTGCTACGCTACTACAACAACATATTCTAAAACAAAATGAAAGAACAAATTACTGGACAGTTTGAACCTAGCGAATGAGATATAATCAATAAGGTATATAGTGCAGGAAATGAACCATGTTGTAAAAGTGATTGGCAGAAGAACTGCCAGCCACTGCATCAAGAGAGAAAATTGAACAAGGATTTAGAGTAGGGCTGTAAAACTGTGTTCAGGTGCATGTACATCATATGCGAAGGAATGTCTCAATAGGCTGCAGATTACCAAGAAATAAATGAAGCTTGTGCTCATTTGAGATTTGGTTTTTAGCTTCTAACTTCTTAATTTCATCTTTTTATGGTTTTTTTGCCTTTTTTTTGCCTTATTTCTTTGTATTATCCGTGATGACGTAACTTTTTATTTTTTAAATTTAATTATGCTGAAAAAGCCAACAGCAGCTACAGTGCAAAAAAAAACCTCAAACAGTATCAAATAAGCCAAAAGCTTAAGTTTTAAGCTGAAAAGAGCACCCTGAAAAAGAAAGCAGTTAACAGACTTTTTGAAGTTACTGTAGCTGGGTCCTCAACAAACCTGTGCTAACATTGTGTCAGGCAATGCACAATGCTGATATAGGTTAATGCTAACATATGTGCTTACAATCATCTATCTTCTACTATGTACTATGCAGGAGAAGTCGCTTACAAATCAGAATGGCCAACTGCAGAAGGTAAAACTTCCTTTCTTGTTTACTGCATGATGACTTATGTAACACCCCACTCACTATCTGGGCCTAGAGTGCTACCATTATTGCATAACATTACCCCTTTTCTTTGAACTGCTAACCGTTTTAAGCAAACACTACTTTATTCGTAAAGCTGCGACCACTTACAACATATCATTTAAAACAACTATTTGAACATACTAAAGGAGTTTAAACATGCTACCATAAGCTGATATGTGAAGTACCGCTAGTACGTGAAGTTATTCATGTGTTACTCCCGCCCGTGCATGACGCTCTCAACGGTCACCTAAAAAAATAACAAAATAAGGGTGAGTCTAAAGACTCAGCAAGTACAAAACAAAACAGTAAATAACAAGTTCATGTATCAGTTCATAACCATCACAGACTCAATAACCACTTATTTCCATTTAATCTCCCTAATGTCTCATCAACCACTCATTATGCATTTGAATCTGTTCTCTGTCATAATGCAATTGCATATGCACATGCACTTCTCCCTTATCTCTTTAGCCTATACCAGTATAGTAGAGCGAGTACCCGTTGATGCTCATCCAAGCCCGCCCTGTTTCGATGCGGGGATCACAAGCCAGTCATTTTTCATATGAGAACATCAATAGCCCGTCATTATATACGGGGACCTCGGTCTCCACTCCCGTGGAGTATTCACAAAACTATATCTTCTCATGACATGCATGCAATGTAAGTTCTTCATTTATGCATATCAACATGTCATGTCTTAATAATCGTTATTCATCAATCCTCATCATGCATCCAGAAATAGTTAACTTACCATAACATGGTAAGCAATACATCATCATTCATCTATCAGCAAACATTACCCGAATTTACCGTTTTATCATGTACTTGCCTGGTTAGCCTTATGGACGATGCGTGGACGGCTCCGACCCGGGACCTCCACCTGTACAAACGTCAACCGGACTCAACACATCATATCGAAACCAGTGCTTAAGCGAGCAACGACTCTATGCGCATAACCCGTCTCTGGCATAAAACGTCCGGGCTTAAGGACCTGTCGCGTAGGTACCCAACCCCATTTTTCTTTTCTTTTCTCTCCCCTTTCTTTTCTCTTTTTTCCTTCCTTTTCTTCTATCTTCTTTTCTCTCTCTCTCTCTCTCTCTCTCTCTCTCTTTTCTTTCTCTTCCCCTTCATCTGATTCGGCTGAACCAGCCTTACCCCTCTCTCCGCTCAGGTTGGATCTGGGGGTCGGGGTGTTCCCCGCGCCACCGGCTTTCGATCGTCGGCCGTGGGCTCTCCGCCGTTCCCTTCCCCCCGAGCTGTGCCTCCTCTTCCTCTCTCCCTTAGATTCTCTTTCTCTAGCGTCTCTTTGGTGATCCCCCGAGCTCACGGCGGCAAGCGGGCGCAGCGGCCTCGAGCACGCCGTCGACCGCCAGCCACCTTTCTCTGCTGCTCCTCCGGCTCTAGGCCACTGCCCTCTGGCGCCTCCCCAACTCGGCCCCTTCCTCGGGCTCACCGGCCACGGCACACAGTCGGCCGGGAGCCTGGTGCCTCCTTCGTCACCGGCCGCTCCACCTCCGATGTGGCGTCGTCTTGGAGCCCCAGGGTGCGTCGGCCAGGGGCTCACCGTCCTCAACGCCGACCTCCAGCCATTACGCCCCCAACCACCATCACCATGATCCCTAGGGTGTTACTGGTTCACTGTCCCCCCTTGTGTGCATTTGATTTAGCTACTACCTTTGCCTTGCTCTAGTCTTACGAACGAACAGCCGGAAAGGCTCAAGGTGGCCGCTGTGACGGGACTAGTGGAGTGCATGCGTCGGGGAGCATGCACTGCCATCCAAGGGCGCACAACGGTGCTATGGGCTCACCGCCGGTGCATTGGGGGAGGAATGGAGGCTTAATGTCAGCTGAAAGAAGGCTGGGGGTGGACGACGACTTGTGTGGTGTCGACGGTTGCTGGAAGTCTTGTGCCTCTGGAGTCGTTGTTGTCCCCTTGCTCCTCCCTGCCGTCTTCCCGTTCTTCCTTAGTTCTTCTCCTCTGGGATTCATCTTCTTCACTGCTTGGGTATGGCTGGCAAGGAGCTTGGGTGGTGATGGGGTTGAGCTCGGCTTGGTGTTTTCTCTTAGCTAGTTTTGTGGATGAGCTCTATCTGTTAAAACTTTGATCCGAGAGAAAACGCACACATCGCAAATAAGCTGAGAGAATACAGGAGAATTTCTGAATTTCTCTTTCTCTTGTTTGCTCCCCATTTTTCTTGCTTTTCTCATTCTTTTACAAAACTGGCTACAAGCATCCTCAATATATAGGCTAATAATATCCTACTAGTATATGTATTCGGACTTCAAATTGGACACAACTTCAACTGAGTTACACATGGAAATGGACTACTACGTCTTGGACTCGAAGTCAAGATTATTTCTAACAATCTCTCCTTTAATCTTGATTTGACTCTAAAACATTAACGTTGTCGGACTCAACTACGACTTACTAAACTCATATTTGACACAGAACGGTGACACATCTTCTCGATGTCCCTGTTTCTTTCCACCTTATTTGAGTTTGGACGGCGACACATCTTCTCGACGTCCCTGACTCAACTCATCATCAGAGTACTGTTGATTCATCATCGTGGAGCGCTTCAGCAACACACGCTTTCTTCATTTTCGGCTTTGGGCATTCTGAAGCAAAGTGTCCACAATCATTACAATTATAACACCTCACTTTTGCCTTATCAAACTTCCGATTTTGATGGCCTTGGCCACCACCCCTGAAAGTGTTCTTGCCTTCACGCTTCGATGATCGGATCTCCCACTCAGCACGGGTCAACAAGAGCTGCCCGTCGCCTTTGTTGCTATTGTCCGTGATGCGTTCCTCATACGCCTTAAGACGACCGATGATCTCCTCTATGGTCATTGTCTTTAGGTCTCAAAATTGCTCTATGATCGAAGCAATTGGAAGACTGTGAGGGAACATCACGAAGCAATTTCTTCACTACGTACAACTCTTCCACCTTCTCGCCAAGGGCTCGAATCTTGTTGACGATAACCGTCAACCGAACGGCGAAGTCATAGATCAACTCCATTTCCTTCATATGCAACACCTCTAACTCAGTCTTAAGAGTTTGTATCTTTGCTTTCTTCACATGATCTACGCCAAGATGCATCGTCTTCAACGCCTCCCACACGGCTTTGGCCGTCTCATTTTCAGCCAGTAGGAAGAGTGTTCTTTGGGATGCCCTGATAGATGGCCGCCAATGCCATCTGATCCTTGCGCACATCGACGTTGCCGTTCTCGATCGCATCCCACACTCCTTGAGCCTTTATGTACACTTTCATCTTGATTGCACATGCTGCATAATTGCTCGTCGTGAGCATCGGATAATGCAGCGAGACATCGGACTCTCCTTCGCCATCATACTGGATGATGCCTTGTCGCCGATGACACCACTTTTTGAAGAACGCGACATGATCTTGAGCACGGATCAAGAAATCGAGCTACTTTGAAGCGACTCTTGGACCGAGGAAACGGAAGAAAAAAACTGCATTGTTTTTTCTTTTTGCTTGCTTGGACTTGCTCTTTGTTTTGGATCTACGTCGACGTACGCCTTTTATTAGTGCTATTGTTTCTCCAAACACGCCTCGGCTTCATAAGAAAAAACGGCTCGGATTCAGTGTCCTAGCGTGGCTCGGATTCCCTGAAGAAAAATTGATAGCCTGCTCGGATTCAGTCCTAGTGCCACTCTGATTGAACTTGCGTGACGTGTGTTGCTCTGTATGATTGTGGATGGCGTGAAAATCGAGATCTGATGGAAATAAAAAAAACTTGCATTAGTGCTAGCTCTAAAGTCCAAAGTCCTCTCTTCTGATGGCTTTGCTTTTCTGCTTTGCTACTGTTGCACGTTTCCTTGTATGACACGATGCCTTTTGCTCTCTCTCCAGATGAAACTGACTACACTTGTTTTTTTATCGGAAGACGGAGTGTTGCGTAAACGTAGATGCGCCGAAACGGAAATCGTTGTGACGATTTTTTTAGTGACTCAGCTCTCGCCTAGACTCTGATATCACTTATTAAAATTTTGATCCAGGAGAAAACGCACACATCGCAAATAAACTTAGAGAATACATGAGAATTTTTGAATTTCTCTATTCTCTTGTTTGCTCTTCCTTTTTCTTGCTTTTTTCTTTTACAAAACTGGCTAAAAGCCTCGTTAATATATAGGCTAATAATCTCCTACTAGTATATGTATTCGGACTTCAAGTTGGACACAACTTCAACTTGAGTTACACACGGAAATGGACTCTACTACGTCTTGGACTCGAGGCAAGATTATTTCTAACACTATCTATTCTCTGTCTTGGCAGAGAGGAAGGAGATGGGGGAAGGAATGCCCTCACTGGTTGGATGGCTTTGCTCATAGTGGAGGAAAATGGGAGTGAGATGAGGCTTTCCAGTGACTCACCTGCTCATGCATTGAGGCATTGGTCTTATGTTAGAGTTAGCAATCTTGTTTAGTCGTATTCAAGTTAATTTTGATGGTCGTATACGTGTACGAGTTTGTTCCACGTACGAGTCATCATGGTCATTGTCGTGTACGAGTACGAGCCAGTTTTCGTGTTCGTGTCAAATCGGGTAGGGAGGTCGTGCGTGCAGGCTTTAAAAGACACGCAGTCATGTAATGAGTCGAATCGATCGGTGTGATCTAACAAGAGGAGAGGGAAATAAAGAAGAGAAAGAGCGGTTTTGGCTCCAGGAAAACTATTGAGTATCGATTTCGACGTGTTCACAGACGTGGTCGTAAACGAGTTATGACCACGATCGTGGAGCAGAAGACGTGGTCATAAACAAGTAACGACCACCGCGATCAGGTCTTCAATGTCGTCGTAAGCTTTACGATCATGGCGGTCGATAGAGTTACAGCGTGGTCGTAATCGAGTTACGACTACGGTGATTGAGCCTACTACGTGGTCGAAGGAGTGCAGCGTGAACGTGGTCGTAACTTTTGCCAGCTGAAGTTACGAGTACGTGGTCAGAGCTAGAAGGCGTGGTCGGAGCAGCTACAACGTGGCCGTAACGACTGCCAGAGTGCTCATAAATTGCAACAAGTGGTATCGGAGCTTGTTGATCTTGGTGATTTCTGAAGATCATGGGCGATAAGACGAAGGCCCAGGGTGGACTAATCTCCTTTTAGTACCCTCTCATGACGATTGACAATTACCCGGTGTGAGCAATGAAGATGAAGGCGAACATGCACGCCCAGGGAGTCTGGGGAGCAGTTGATCCGAAGGGGAAGGACAAGGAGGTGGACAAAGTGGATCAGACAGCTTTGGCCATCATCTACCAGGCGGTGCCAGATGTGATGATGCATCAGCTCATTGGCAAGGAGACGGCACGAGGGGCGTGGGAGACGTTGCATACAATGCACGAGGGTGTTGATCGTATGAAGGAGGTGCGGCTCTAGAATTTGCGGAGCAATTTTGAGAATCTGAAGATGGGAGAGACCCAGTCGGTAGACGAGTTCGCCGGCAAGCTGCTTCGTTGGACAATCATATTAACTCTCTTGTCAACAAGATGGAGGAATCTGGCGGTGAAGAAGTACCTGCGCGTGCTTCCGGAGAAGTACATATCTGTTGTCACTACACTTATGTACTCCAATCTGCATAAAAAGATAAAGGAAATCACCGGCTCCCTTAAGGCGCATGAGGAGTTACTGAAGGAGTTTTGGTCACGTAACGAGCAGGGATCTCAGACTCACAACGAGCAGGCGTTGCTAGTAAAGGGATACCCGAGAGAATCGTGGCTCATCAAACAACCGCACGAGGTGGCACCGTCGAGGCGGCCAGAGCGGCCGAAGCGGTAGAGGTTGTTGTGGAGACAAGGTTGGGCAAGGCGGTGGTGATAGATCCCATGATAAGTCACATGTCAAGTGCTTTGAATGTGGCGAGTACGAGCACTACGCGTCAGGATGCTGCAACTATATAAAGTGTTTCAACTGTAACGAGTACGGGCACTATGTTTCAGATTGTCGAAGCAAGAAGGATGGGGAGGTGAACCTCGCCCAAGATGAAAAAGAAGGTGAAGAACTGGAACTATTTCTCTCCTCATATGTTGAAAAGGTGCCGGTCATGGTGATACTAAATGAGAACGTAGTTCTAAAACTACGCACGAAGGAAGGTAGCTATGATTACACGGATCAGTGGTACTTGGACAATGGAGCAAGCAACCACATGACGGGAGATCGCTCCGTGTTTCATGAGCTCGACGAGAAGGTTTGGGGCAAGGTCAAGTTTGGCGATGGCTCCACGGTGTAGATGAGGCAATGTCAAGTTTGGCGACGGCTCCACGGTGGAGATAAGAGGCAAAGGGACGATGGTGTTGCAATGCAAGAATGGAGATAAGTTGACAGAGATTTACTTTATACCAAGTCTGTGCAATAACATATTTAGTCTCGAATAGATGACAGAAAGAGGTTGCAGGGTGGTGCTGCAGGATGAGTTCTTGCGTGTGTACGACAAGAACATAGATTTGTTGATGAAGGTGAAAAGATCTCCAAATCAGCTATACAAGATTTCTTTGAAAACTTATAAATCGGTTTGTGTAAAGAGCGGTCTGGAGGAGCCAGAAGATGGTGGACTTCACAAATGCGCAGCAAGCGGTGGCTCGGGCGTACAAGGCAGTGGGGCCCACGGACATGTAGTTGGGGCAGGAGGTGTGCATGCAGCAGGCATGCAAGTAGATGGCATGGGAGAAAGGATGGGTGCAGTCGGCATGCATGCAAGGCAACGAGAGCATGCAACTGGAGGCATGGCACCCTACATGCATGCAGTTGGCGGAGTGCATGCAGCTGGTGTAGGTCGTGCACACGCAACGCAAAGGGAGATCAAGGCGAGGAGGTGCACGAGGCACTGTAGTGTTCCAGGCCAAAGTGGGATACGTGGGAGAGGCGTTAGTGGGACGTGAGAACGCAAAGACCGAAGGTGCCATGATCTCAGCCGAGATGTGCTGGAGAAAGGTGAAAGGCTTAGATAACGACCAAGCCAAGGCGGCTGTAGGAGCAGGTGCTCCAGCTCATGCAGGCGTGCAAGGAAGGACAGGTTCAGTCCAGGGGCGAGGCGCGGCAAGCGTCGGATTGTGCAAGGTTCAGGAAGGAATGGCGCACGAGAATGTAGGTAGAAGGAAGAAGTGGAAGCAAGAGAGAAGATCGACGTGATTAAGATGGAGAAACAAGATTAAGGAGGTGATTGTTAGAGTTAGTAATCTTGTTTAGCGTATTCGAGTCAGTTTTGGTGGTTGTATACGTGTACGAGTTTGTTCCGTGTACAAGGAGTCGTGGTCGTAGTCGTATACGAGTTCGTGTACGAGTACAAGATAGTTGTTGAGTTCGTGTTGAGTCGGGTAGGGAGGCTGTGCGTGCAGGCTTTAAAAGACACACATTCATGTAACGAGAGGGACAGGACGAGGGAGTGAAAGCGATCGGTGTGATCGAAGCGATCAGTGTGATCAAACGAGAGGAGAGAAAAATAAAGATGAGAAGGAGCGGTTTTGGCTCCAGGAAAACTATCGAGTATCGAGTTCGATGTGATCGCAGACGTGGTCGTAAACGAGTTACGACCACGACGATCGAGCGAAAGTGTCCGCAGGAGCTGAAGGCGTGATGGTAAACGAGTTACAACTATGGTCGCGGAGCAGAAGATGTGGTCGTAAACGAGTTACGACCACAACGATCAGGTCTACAACGTAGTCGTAAGATCGGTTAATAGAGTCACAGCGTGGCCATAATCGAGTTACGACTACAGTGACCGAGCCTACTACATGGTCGAAGGAGCGCAGCGCAGCGTGAACGTGGTCGTAGCTTTTGTCAGTTGAAGTTATGAGTACGTGGTCAGAGCTAGAAGGCGTGGTCGGAGCAGCTACAATGTGGTCATAGCCAAACTCAGAGTGGTCGTAACGACTGCCAGGGTGGTCGTAAATTGCAACATCTTACGACTCTTGGCTTGTAAAATAACTGGAGTGCCCTCACCTTACCCCTACTCTTCCTTCATGTGGCGGTTGCCTAAAGTACATTTTGGTCCAAAGTGTTCTTCACTGTTTGGGCTTTTCTTTTTCTACTTCGGTAGATAAGTTGATAAAAGTGGACGTTGGCTAACTTAGCGAGAGGCGCCGACTGGCCCCGGACGGTCTGGGAACCTTTGTGAGCGCTACTTTTATTCGGCAAAACTCTACTTTATTTCCTTTATTCTCCCTTGGATTATTTAATTTCACACTTTTCTTTCCTTTGCATTTTAGTGGTATTACAACTCTTTTGTTTCTTGTATTTTTCAAAGCACCTTGTGGAAACAGAGAAAGAGAAAGAGAAAAAGAGAAATAATGATTTATTAAATGTTCATCGCCGGGAGCAGCTAAATGGAGCAACAACAAGCTCACCTTCACCTACAGCAGTATCGGTTCCAGATTCCATGCCGACTCTAAATATTGGGTATTATGCTTCCACTGTATGTACTATATTTGGCTCCTTCATGTACCACTAAAATAAAGTAGAACTGTGAGCATTATCCTTGAGCAAAATTTTGGCTATGTTATCCTTCCTGTTCCATAATGATCTCATGCATGTGTAGCAGTAGATTAATCAGTTGTACATTTACCTCGAGGGCTTAGCATATTGACTGTACCCTAGCTGTCTCAAAAACTTAGTTGGTGACTTGGTTCAATCGAGTGTTGTTAGTCAAACTTAAGCTAGATGTTACGCGTTCCTGAAAATGGCTTTCTCTACGAATTACAGGAGCTAGCTTGTTTCAACTTGCTAGCCAAACTTGTCATGATGCTGCGGTTGGACAATGCACTTACATTAGCTATGATCTAGTATCGTTACTCTTCCATGAAAGCCGCTGTCTATTTTAGTCACGCTGCCATTCCTCTTCACAACTGCAGGTCATACCAATCTAGAGGAGCAGGAGGAGAGGCAGAACTGCCACCACGGATGCTCCGCAGTGTCAACAATAACACATGAAGGCTTCTGATGCCCTCATGTCACTCCAGTGGATGGCGATCCCTGCGCGGGCACACTTCCACCAAGGCAGGCAGCCACCACTGTGCAATCCATCTCCAGCGATCCATGCCGGCGTAGGCACTAAGGGCACATAGGATATATGCTGATGTGTACATACATATAGCTAGCTGACTCAGACCATTGGAGATGCCCTAATTAGATCATTTGTCTTTGTTGTCAAATATTTACAGGGTCAATGAAGGCCCTGTTTGTTTCCACTTAAGATTATTATAATCTAGCTTATAGGTGGGGATTATATAAGCTAGCTTATAATAAGCTAGTGGGAAATAAGCTGTCAGGTGTTTGGCAGCCTGGATTATCAGAGTTATGGATTGTTGTATTCGAATGTTTAAAGACTACAATGCCCTGGGAGAGAGAGGCACGGGAGTTGGGGGTTGGATGAATGGCAAAGGTGTGTAATATTCCTAAAGTTTTATGGTCATTATGATAAAAGGTGGATCTATAAACTGAAATAAGCTCCTTTTTTGAGCTTATTAGATTACAATAATCTAGGCTATTAGATTATAATAAGTTACCTTATAATCTGAGCTGTTTGTTTCCACTAATGATTTATAAACTAGATTATAATAATCTTAAGTGGAAACAAACAGGCCGAAGTCACTTTCTGCACTTCAAGATATCGTGTGTTGTTTTTGCGTTCACGGTTCCCTTTTTTTTCTCCGATCGATGAGCCCGGCCTCGTGGTTGGAGTTATGCCTCGCTCTTGGAGTTATGTGTATCAGTGTATGTTTCCTCTGTGCTGTGTATGCTTTAGCGGAGATGCGGTATGTTTCAGCTGTTGTAACTGTTTTTGTGTTCATCAGCTGTAAGAAAACAAAAGGGCGCCACCTTTTTAAAAAGGTTAAAAGAGCATGGTACAGGGGTATAGCCATTGGGAGAGCTTAGTGAGGCTTAAGCTTTACCTTCTCCTGTGGCAATTTTATATATAGTAAAAAATAGAGGGGGAGAGAGAGATTAATAAACCTAAAGAGAAGTTAGCTCTCCTTGATGAGAAGATTAATAATAAGTATGAAATTAAAGAAGACGAGGAGGAGAAGTGAAAATCATAAAATTAAAAAAGAGCTAATCAAAGAAAGAAAGAAGGAAAGTGAAATAATATATGTAAATAATAAAATTAAAGAAGAAGAGGAGTAGTGAAAATCATAAAAATTAGAGGAGATAATTAATCAAAGAAAAAAAGAAGAAAGAAAGTGAAATATATATGAATCTTCTGGAATCCGGGGATGACAGTGGAGAGCTCGATGAACCTCTGGTTGATCTTCTCTCTCCGTCGCCGCCAAGCCCCCGCCGTGAAAATGATAATAACATTGGATAGAGTGTGGAAAAAGATGTCGCCTTTTGTTCTATTATCTCGTGATTCAAATTAACTTAATTTTGGTATGTTTCATATGATCTAAAATTTCATTGTCATTCCTAATTTTCTATTATATCACTAATTTTAATATGTTTTATACATAGGTGACTTATCGCTACCCTGCACTTATGGCCAGGGGCGTAGCCACCGGGGGAGCTTAGTGAGACTTAAGCCTCACCCCCCCAGTGGCAATTTTATACATAGTAAAAATAAAGGGAGAAAGAGAGAGATTAACAAACTCAAAGAGAATCTAGCTCTCCTTGATGGGAAGGTTAACAACAAGCATGAAATTAAACAAGACGAGGAGGAGGAGGAGAAGTGAAAATCATAAAATTAAAGAAGATCTAATCAATCAAAGAAAGAAAGAAAGTGAAATAATATATGTAAATCATAAAACTAAAGAAGAAGTAGAAGAGGAGGAGGAGCTGTGAAAATCATAAAATTAAAGAAGAGATAATCAATCAAAGAAAAAAAGAAGAAAGAAAGTGAAATATATATGAATCTTCTTAAGTCCGGAGATGATGGTGGAGAGGTCGATAAACCTCTGGTTGATCTTCTCCCTCCGCCGTCGCTCCGCATGATGTGGTCCTGCACGTGCCCCAAAGGCACCTCCGCCGCCGAGCCCCCGCTGTGAAAATGATAAGAACATGGATAGAGTATGAAAAAAGATGCCGACTTTTGTTTCTATTGTCTCGTGATTCAAATTAACTTAATTCTGGTCTGTTTCATATGATCTAAATTTTCATTGTCATTCATAATTTTCTATTATATCACTAATTTTAATATGTTTTATACATATGTGACTTATTGCTACCCCGCACTTATGTCGCTTTCTATTATCGAGGTACCTACTTTCTATTTCTCTATTTTTCATTATTTTTCTCCATCCAATTTATAATTTCAATATGAATTTGAAATTTTATAAGAATAAAAGATTAATTTTGTGTCAACTTAGTTTAGACCTATAAATAGTTCAGCCTACCTTCAATTTTATTTCTAGCTTTGCCACTGCTTACAGCAGGAATGTAGTGTTCTCACGGCCAAATACCGATTCCAATACCAACTCCCCACCACCACCCGCCTTCCTCATCTACGACGGCTGCCCTCCTTCGAGCTCCTCGTTGACCCTCCCACCACTCTTTGTCCCGCAGCCTGGCCGCGCCTCCGCTCCCTGCTACCGAGCTATCACCTCTCTCCTCCGAACAAAGTCCGGTCATAGTGAACCCTAAAACTCTACTATCTCACTGCCATTCAGGACGAAGACGATGACCCTGCTAACCACGAATCTCCACGTTGATTCAAAGGTCAAAAAAATCAACTTGAGATTTTGTGAACTTATTTTTAGTTGACTGAGAATTAGCAATCCAAAAAATATTTGGGTCTATCTATACAACTTTTAATTGTTTTCTTCTCCAAAATTAGTCACTTTTCTAACCATCGGATTAAAAATTAAAGGCCCAGATCTTCCCACCCATCATATATAAAAACCCATCCCCACCCCTGTCGATCCACCGCCGCCAGCCCCCAACACAGCCGTTGTCACCCTCTTTGCGCCGGTGCTGCCTACCTCTCCTGCACCACCCCGCCACCCCCTCACCTTTTCTCACCGGAGCAGCTTCGCGCGTCTCCCCCACCACCCCCGCCCCCTCCTCCACTACTCGTGGCTGAAGGCGCCCTCGCCACCCCTACCCCTCCCCGCCATGCCGCCTCGGCCCAACCTAATAGCTAGTACCTTTCATCGCCGTGGCCCTTTGGCACCGCCCACCACCCTCCTACCCCGCTCGTCACTCCCTCTGCCACCCATTGCCGGGCCACCGCCTCCCTAGCCTCCCTATATGCCTGGGGGAAACGGTGAACCCTAGGTGTGGGGCTGGGATTCCCCCTCGGGCTCGCTGGTGAGGAGAAATAAGAGGTCACCAGAGAGAAGGAAGAAGGGGTCATCGGAGAAGAAGGTGGAGGTGGCGGCGCACAAATCTTCACGCACATCCAAAGATGAGAAATTCGACTGATTTCCCCTAAAAAATCATGCGGATATTGTATAGCATTTCTGAAAACATTTACTTCCGAGTCATCTCAGTCTGGGAAAGAGAACATTTTTCTAGATTTGTACTATCTTCACGAGTCTCTAAACGTCACTATAAATATTTAGAGGCCAATGCAGGCATTCACCACCTATATATATGGCTGCATGCGGCTTTTCCCCTTAGAGCATCTCCAACAGTATGAGCTAGTTACTAGCTCTAAGACAACTTCTCCAATAGTACTAACTTTTAGCACATAGCTCATAACATAAATAACCTCACATGACACTCTCACATAATCTTGGAATGTGTGTATGAGACTAGCTCTTGATCAAGAGATAGTTTTTCTCTCTCTTCTATTAAAATATGAAATAATATGCTTAGAGCTAGCTCATAAGTCACTATTGGAGAGAAATACAAGTCGTCTCTATTAAATAACATACTATAACTACATATCCACTTTTCCATGGTAAAGAAAAGGTATATGGAGAAAATATTATAATAGCTACATATTTGATCTTCACAATATATTTATATTGTAGGACACTACTTTCCAGGAATAAGAACTTAAATTGTGAGCGATATTTTCCAAGAATGAAGACTTATATTCAGTTCACATTCCATGGGTGCCAACATGTCAGATAATCGTATGAATCTCGTAACTAACGGCATGTACAATAGTTTTTCTCTTAAGTTTGTCTCTAAGTCTTTAACCTCACCTAAATACAGTATTGAAACAACAGTAAATTATTTCTTTAATTATTTTATATTATTTTTACCATAACTTCTTGTCTCACACACTCTCAATATTTACGTTGGTTTACGGGCTCAAATCGTCTCTTACATAAAAAAAAACAGCATATTATCACTCCTCACATCATCTCTTCTTCGGATTTTACTCATTTAATATAATTAGATATCATAAACAGTACAAACAAGTTTGTTCATTCATCAACCATCACATTGGATATTGGAGCGGAACCTTACCGATGTAATTAATGGAGTCTCCTACTGCCAAATACCGAGTCCAACGGCCTAGCCAGCTCCAACGCTTCCTCTCCCGAGGAAGCAACAAATGCACAGGCGCATATACAGCAATGGCCGCGCGCGTACTGGATATATATACCCATCACTGCTCATCAGTCATCTCACTTCCATTTGCTAACTCATCTCTCTGCCAAGCAGAACGCTCAGGGGCAGCTAGCGATCGAGACGGTGGAGCGATGGTCTCGATGGGCTTCGTCTTGGGGGCAACCGCGGCCACGGTGGTCGCCGCCGGCGCGTTCTTGTTTTGGCCGGCTGCGGTGGCTGCGGTCATGATGAAGGCTCCAGGCGGCGCGGGCCTCCTGATATCCCGCGCGGCCTTCTTGGCCAACCCCCAGCGCTACTACTTCCTCCTCCGCACCGCCGGTGCCGCGGTGGCGGCTGCTGCTTTCGCTGCCTGAGGTGGTGACCTGCGTAAGCTGTACCACCGTGGCGTTCGTACTGGTATCTACCCCTTGTGTCATTGTGTGCTTGCTGCGCGCGAACGTGGTACAGTTATATTATAAATGTTGCTAGGTATTTCGCTCTGCTTAGTGTTTGGTATGCATGTTCAGTGTGCTGCTGCACCCGAACGTGCTACCTAATCGGTAATGTATTGTCGCCTAACGATGAATCGATCAAGTTGGCATACGTCTACTCTAGTTTTAACAAGCTCCGTATGGACAAATGCTCAGATCGTATTTTTTTTAGGTAATACTATTTTATTGATAAGTTCCACATCTAGTTTATTTGGTGTGTCCGCCACCAGCGTGTTTCACAAGTTTATGGGTTTGTTTTTTAACTTAACTTTTATGACTGTGCTTTATACTTTTTGGTCCATTTGTAAGAGAATACAACACGAATTTGGTTAATATAAATAAAGTTACTACAACGTATATTACAGTTAACTTATAAACTCTATCGTGAAAAGATACTCTATTTAAAAGATAGCTATTGTATAGAAAAATCAAAAAAATAGTTTTTTAAAACTGAAAATAAGTTGCCCTACGCCTGTTGAAGCGTTTTGTTGGCATTCTGTGCGTCACGAATTTGATCGTGGCAAATTATCGCCAGCGATGATGCGCTACCAAACTCACGTCCACAGTACTCGATCCTAGACACATATGATCTCTGGAGGGAGGGCGCCGAGACATAGGTGGTGATCAACTCGGCTTAAAAGCTCATAGCTTATGGCTGAAAACACTGTAGCTGGCTGAAAAAAGCACTGTACCTGACAGAGGCTTATTTCGCATGATTAAATTTAAAAAAATTTAAAAATATAAAAAATATGTTAGCCCATTACGTATAATACAAACAAATACGGGAAAAAAGAATCGGCAAAAAAGCTCAACAAAAAACCAAAAGTTCAGAAAAAGACGAAATTTATGAATAGTGAAAAATAAGCCAGAAGCCAGAAGCCATAAGCCGAGTTGATCACAGCCATATACTCCCTTTCTCGAGCACGAGTCATGCGGGCGTTGGTGCTCTCTCCTAGTTCCGCTCCCCTCAGCTCCTCGAAGTCACGGTTTCACGGTTAGGGATGGTAACGGAACTATTTTCCGGGGAAAATGCCCTCCTATTCTCACCCCATATTTATTTATTTATTAGATGCTATTTTTCTTCTGTTTCTATGCCGGCGCAAGGGGCTATTAAGAACCTAAATTTCAATGACATTAAAGATATTTTCATATATTTATCGTACGGAAAGTAAATTTATTAATATATGAGATATTAAAATAATACTAGATAAGTTGTATATTATATATTATATTAAAACCAAAATATATAGTCTTGAGATAAAATACATATATTTTAGATATATATACACACACATATGAGTATATATCAGAGATCAGAGATGTGAAAGACATTCTTATCTTTATCCTCATACTAGTTACGTACTCGTGCGTTGCACCAAAACTCATTAAATGTATAGCAAATTGTGCTATAGAATAGAGTTGCTCTGATTGGTTGAAAAGTAAAGAATGATAAGAAGTTAAGAGAATAGAACGATTAGAGAAGAATGTATATACAACCATCAACTAATACTTTTATAATAATAATAACAACAATAACATAGTAGGACAAAACCTTCTTGGTGCACATCCGAAGAATTCTCCCACGGATTACGAGTGCCGGACCCATTGCCATCTCTACCCACGATGTCCGCGACCGAGCTGGCCGCCGTCTCAGCTGCCGAGAATGACCTCCCTGCGAATCACGCCGGTTTCTTCGATTGGGACGCAACGCAAGTGGGCTGGGTTGTGCTGACCTATCATATTTACCATGAATAGCCTTAGCAAAGTAGTATCCTGTATATGAACATATTTCATGGTGGCTAGATCGAGCCTTTTACCAAAGTCTCAGCATTCAGTCTAATTATCCTTTATGAAAATATTTAATTAAGCTAGTGTGCCGGACCGGGGCTGAGGCCTAGTATTTTACATTGACAAATAAAACAAAATATATTGTATTGGCCTAGAGCAGGGGCGTAGGGTGTTCTAGGCCAATACAATATATTTTGTTTGCTCAGCTCTACTTAACTAGTGAATGCAGCCTACCTATCGAGTACGGAGTGCCTGTATTCACTAGTCTCTACCAACCTCCGGGGCTCTTCTTTCGAGGTTAAAGCTATTTTTAATTTTTCTAAAATAGCTAATAGCTAGCTCTTAAATAAAATATCTTTTTAAGATAAGATCTATAAATTAATCGTAGTATATATTGTAATGATTTTATTTATATCAGACAAAAATACACATAAATTTCTGTTACTCTGTACTTTCTCACGAATAGTTATAACCGTAGCCTAAAGGTTAAGCAGAAGCAAAGAAGAATAGACCACCACGGGAGCCATCGGATTACCAATTGAAGTGCCCTGAGGCCAATAGATTCGCGTGGGAGGAATATGACAGCATCATCTGGTTCGCCGACAAATTCTATTGTATCCCCGTTGCACAATCCAGTTTGTATAACGAGCAAATGGGGTGGTGATGCGTGGCAAAAATACTGTAGCAGAATTGTAACCCGTACAAAAAAAATAATATTTCTAATTTTGCTACAGTACCGGATCATACAGAATTTTTTTTAGAATATCTGCTACAATAACTTTGCCGCGTGTCACCACCCCATTTACTCGTTATACAAAACAGATTGTGCAACGGAGATATAATAGAATTTTTTCCACTTAGGTTAGCGACGGACGCCCGCCTAACAGTGCCATCACTCTGCCCCCCCCCCCCCCCCCCCCCCCAGCAAATGAATTAGCGTTGCGCAACAATTATTTATTCAATGAAGACTTTATCCGAAACAGCGAGAGTACAAGTCAAGGTGTCGCGCGCGCTTGCTAATCTTTTTTTTTTTGTTCATGTTTCCATTTGATTCTACTGGCGTTCTCTTCTCGTTTTAAGGTAGTGCTCGACTTGAGCCATTCATAGGAAATGCTGAACGGATAGCAGCCGCATTGGAACCCAGGCAGCCAGCCAGCAGCACAGCGACAGAGGGAGCCTCTTCACGTTCCCGGGCCGCGCATGTAATTACTTAGCAAGATATATGCATGCATGCGTAATATGCTCTGATTAAAGCAACTACTTCTACTAAATATATTTCGTGTTCGTATGATTTCTCCTTTTATGCGGTTGTGTTTATGGATCTTGTGTAGTTGTATTGCATGATCTTACCGAGAGCTTTTGTCCTTTTTTTTGAAAAAAAAAGGAGAAGCATAAATACTAATTTTAATTTCTTGTTTTGACGAGGATTATCTAGTCGGAACCGACTAACCTATATGGGAGGACACGTATCTGTGTACAGGGCAAAACCCTCATCCATGCATGGACACGAGTCGTCTATACGTTTCAGTAACAGTCAAATAGAGTGTTGACGGTTTCCACCGCACCACCGCAGTAGCTCGGGGCCACCACCTGTCTGTGACGCGCGTCAGTCCTCGTCTGACCTCGTAAGCCACGGAGGCCGGTTCGACCTATAAATAGATCATTCCCTCTTCAGTCTTCACGCATCTCCGGTATAATCCCGAAAATACTAACATCAAGAAAGCCCTGATCGGCAGCACAGCGCGCGAGGAGAGCAACAGGATGATTTCCGTGGGCTCGATATCAGCGACCGTTAGAGCAAGTCCAATAATACAGCCAAGTGTTTGGCTATAAGTCAAATTATAAGAGCCAAGTTATACAATAATTTGTCTTCTATTTGTCTAAAAAAGGTTTTTTATTATTATGTGGTACCATGTCTCATATTCTTTTTCCTATTCCTCCTCACATACATTTATTATCTGAACCCACCACTGCATAGGCTCCCGTGCCCAGCTTGTTGCTTGCATGAGAGCCAAGCTCTTATCTCTCTCCTCTCTTCTCTCCTCCACATCAGCAAAAATACTGACTGATTTGGCTATAAGATCATTATTGGACTTGCTCTTAGTGTGGCCGCGGGCGCCGCCTGCGTCTACATCTTCTGGCCGGCCGCGGCGCCCCGGCGCCGCCGGCCTGCTCATCTCGCGAGCGGCCTTCCTCGCGAATCCGCAACTGTACTTCGAGCTGCTCCGCACAGCCGGGGTCAAAGCGGCGGTGGCCGCATTTGCCGCGGCTTAAGTACGCGACGTGCGCGAAGCTTTGCCGCGCTGCGCGGCTCTATATGTAGTACTAATATAAGTTCAGAGTCTGAACTAGTGGTAGCTAGTTTCTGTCGTCAAGTCGTTTTGCGTCCCTAGGTACCATCTATCTGGCTTATATATGTACCGCACTGTAAAATTGTCACCGAAGAATGTAGTGTGTTTAACGAGCTGCTGCTACTTTTGTGTACTCTGCTTTGGCGCTACTGGCGTGAGCTCGAACCCATTTCTCCTCTTTCCTGCGTGAGTTACTTAAAACAGATTCGACATGTCCGTAAATGAAAATCCTCCTTGGTGGCGCGATTCAGATCCATTTCCTTGTCCGTTGGGCTGTAAAGAAAACGCACGAGAAGAAAGGATCACGGGAGCATGACAGACTTTATATATGCAGTGTTGTATGGTACACAGTGTAACCGACAATAGGAAGCGTATCGGTACAGATAGAAAGAATCAGATAACAGAGTAGTAGTATACTTAACCGATCCTATCTTCTAAACAAACAGAATGAAATCTAATTAGTTGAGATACAATTCCTCCCTTCTATCCATTCTTCATACTTCTAACAGCATCCCACAATCTCAGCCTTGTGCAACAAGGTTGAGATTGTCCTGAATCATCATGAATGGCCGAACTGCAAGAGGCTTCGTAAAAATGTTTGCCATTTGATCTTGAGATGAAATAAACTTGATTTTCAACAGCTTTTGTGCTATTCTCTCACACACAAGGTGAAAATCAACCTCAATGTGTTTTGTTCGGGGCTGGAAAACCGGATTAGCCGCCAAATATGTAGCTCCCAAGTTATCACACCAAAGATAAGGAGGATTATTATCTTGAGGTATTCCCAGTTCTCGCAGTAAGGATTGAACCCATATTATTTCTGCCGTGGCATTAGCAAGCGATTTATACTCAGACTATATATACTTGACCGAGACACTATGGCTTGTTTTCGTGCACTCCAGGCTATTAGATTGGATCCAAAGAATATAGCATGACTTCCCGTTGACATTCTATCATCAGTACATCCAGCCCAATCGGCGTCTGAAAAGGCACTGATAAGCGTTGAGGAAGATTTGTGTATGTGTACCCCGACGGAACATGTTCCATTGAGATAACGTAGTATTCTCTTGACTGCAGTCCAGTGTAGATTGGTTGGAGATTGCAAGAATTGGCTAACCTTGTCTATTGAGAAGGAAATGTCATGTCTTGTAATAGTGAGGTATTGTAACCCTCCGACTATACTGCGATTATGCGATATGTTGATGCATCCTCTAAACTCAGCCGGTCACCATTGATCTTTGACAATTTCTCTACAGTTGACATTGGCGTATCTGTTGGTTTACAATTCACCATGTTTGCACGCTTCAGGAGATCATTACTATATTTCTGCTGTGACAGGAACAAGCCACCATGAAACTTTTTGAAGTATGAGTGGAAGAGCTGGCAACAATAATATCATCAACATATGCCAAAACATAAAATCACAATATCTGTGTTCTTGTAAATGAAAAGAGAAGTGTCTACTTTAGAGATAGGAAAAACCTTGCTCGTGAAGTTTCTGATGCAATCTTGAGTACCAAGCTCGTGGGGCTAGTTTAAGTCCGTAAAGTGCTTTCAAATTCAAACTCGTATTTGTATTCACGAATATTCAAATTCATATTTGTTTTAAAAATATATGGATTCGTATTTATATTTGGGACTATTCAATCGTACGTATCCAATCCGTTTCCATCCCTAGGTAGAATGGGGGAATGCGAAGTGAATGCTCGCTTGGAAAGGATGCCTACTTGGGCCGGTTGGGTTTCACAGCTTCATCACGCGAAGGGCAACATCATTTAGCTCGATAATGAAAATCACAAAATGGGCAATTCCGCCTGGAATGCCCAAAATTGGCCAGAATGGCCGGAATTGAGGCTGGTACAAGATTGAGGCTCTTGTTTGTTGCTGTAGGTGCCGGTACGGCACATTCCGGCTAGTACCGGAATGGAATTTACAACTTTGTTATGGGTAACAAATAAGCTATATAATATTATATTAGATGAAAGGGATGAAATAGTACTAATTCAAAATAAATTTGCTAAAGATTAGAAGAATACAATAAAATTAAGTAAATTTGTTCACTGTCATCATATATATCTACGACTTCCTAATACCATCGCAAACGAGGTCGACCAGAAAATACCATCGTAAACATGGAAAACTATGAAAATGTCATTGCTGTTATGTTTTCTGTCTAAAACAATCGTTAAAGCCTTTCTTTGAGAGATAAATACCAATATTACCTCTGTGTTCTTCTTTCTCCCATAAGCTAAGCTTGGATCAAGGGAAAACTAAAGCTCTAAGAACTAAATAACCAGAAAAATGCAAAAGACTTCATAATGATTAAATCAAAAGACTTTGTAATGAATAGGATGAGGACATTAGTACTGTATATTTGTTTAAGTTGTATCTTTAATTTGTTTCCGAAGTATACTTCTGTCCTTGTGCAGACTTAATATATATCTGTTTCGTGATTAGGCAGACTTATTCGACTGCTTGTTTCTGCATGCATGGAGGTCGTTGCCGTGGCAGCCTCAGCTTCGCAGGGAGACTCGGCGGGCTCGATGTTCTTCCTGGAGAAGAATTTGCACTCGGGCTCCAAAATGTCTCTGCACTTCACCCGCGCCACTGCCGGCGCCGCATACGGCTCGCCCGCCCACGGCGACTCCATCCCTTTCGCCTCCGCCAAGCGCCCGGAGATAATCTCCCGCCTCTCGTCCCTACCGGAGCTTACGATGCTGCACGGTGAACCGGCAAGTTGTTGTTACTGCGAGACTGAGTAGCTCGCTAGGATTGGCTCATCTGGGCTTGAGTTTTTGTTTCTGATTTATTTTTCACTATTTCTAAATTTTGTTTTTTCTGACTTTTTAGCTTTTTTTTGCTTGTTCTTTTTTCCCGTATTCGTTTACGTTGTCTGTCATGGGTTAACATGTTTTTTCTATTTTTAAACTTTTTTAGATTTGTTATATCAAATAAGTCATCATCAGTTACAATATAATTTCAACCAACTACAATGTAATTTCTGTCATAAACTAGTTTATTTTAGTCCAATGGAACGACAGCTTACTTCGTTCAATCGCATTCACATACTCAGCTGCTTGCCCTACTGAACGTTCTGTTCCACCGTATGGATCTCTCTCGTCTCGGTGTGTCAGGCAGCACAGGCTCTCGATGGATTGGGACAGTATTTTTACGGAGTGACTAATAATGAGTACGAAAAACTAGTGTTTAGCTGCCTGCCTGTAATAGCTTAGCTATGCATAGCGTCGACCACGGTTTTACACAGGCGGTTGCTTAGGCTGGCTGCGATATGACAGCCCTTATTGACGTACAGATGGCCTATTCAATAATGCAAGTAAACATTACCGAGTTAAACTACACGTGAATGAATGATGGCATCAGATAAACATTGGCTAAAGTACCAAGGTTCTAGATGACGAAGCCACCGATAGAATACCCACTAATTTACCATCGAAATCTAACGGTCATTTGGCGCCGACAACAGAAATTTCACGAGAGTAAAACGGTCATTTGTACTTCTAATGACAGTCTAGTCACGAAACCCTCATGGCAATGGTATTTTCAAAAATTTTGGCCTTGACTATAGTATTTAGCCACATGTACGCTCACGATGTGATTCTTCAAGATACAATTTTTTACGATGACTCTAAGCAAATTTACTCAATAAATTTTGTAAGCATGAGTAGGGGTGTTAATGGGTTAAATGAGTTGGGTTCTTGATTGAGTTGACTTTGGTTGGGCGAAAATAGGTTGAAAGAATGAATGGATTAGGTCAGGTTAGGTTGTCTCAAAAAAAAGGGTTGAATGGGGCTGGAATGAGTTCTAAAATTTAGATTGAAATTGGATTGAAAACTGGTTCAACCTATGGTGTTGCAATATGGCTCATCTCATCCGTGGGTTGGCTCTACCCATATAGTTCATCTGGTATCTATGCCTAATAATTTGCACAAAGTAGCGTCTCTATATTTGAAATCATCTGTAATAAATTTCATCAAATTTTTATGATGTGAACGCAAGTTATAAATTTTAAATACCGAATTTTTTCAAAAGTTTTCTATAAAAGTTTGTTGGTCCCACTTATGTGTCAGGGCCTAACAATTTTTGCGAAGTAACGTCTCTATACCTTAAATCATCTACAGTAAATTTCAGAAATTTTGTAAAACATTTATAGTGTGAACGTGAATTAAAAATTCTAAATACCGAACCTTTTCAAAAAATTCTATAAAAGCATGTCGGTTCCACCTATATGACTAAGTCTAATAATTTACACAAAGTAGTGTCTCTATACCTGAAATCAACTATGATAAATTTCAAGCAATTTCATGAGATTTTTATGGTGTGAATGTGAGTTATAAATTTTAAATACCGAACCTTTTCAAAAGTTTCTTATAAAAGTTTATTGGTTCCACCTATATGTCTGGACCTAACAATTTGCATAAAGTAGCGTCTCTAAATCCTAAATCATTTATAGTAATTTTCAAGCAATTTTGTGAAACTTTTATAGTGCGAACGCGAGTTAGAAATTCTAAATGTCGAACCTTTTCAAAAAAAATTCTATAAAAACCTGTTGATTCCACATGTGTTCTGATGCCTAATAATTTGCATAAAGTAGTGTCTCTACACCGAAAATTATATATAATAAATTTAAAGAAATTTTATGAAACTTTTATGAATTATAAATTTTAAATACCGAATTTTTTCAAAAGTTTCCTGTAAAAATCTGTTGGTCCTACTTTTGTATTTGGGTCTCAAAGATTGCACAAAGTAGTGTCTCTACACCCCAAATTATCTATAAGTAAATTTCAAGCAATTTCGTAAAATTTTTATGGGGTGAACATGAGTTAGAAATTCTAAATATTGAACTTTTTTAAAAGCTTCCTATAAAAGCACTTACACTTGCATATAGTATATTAGTAAAGAGTAAGTTGGTGACGGGTTTGAAATCAGTTGAAAATGGGTTTCAACTTATTTTAACCATTTGGATTAGGTTAGATTGGGTGGAAATACCATATAGATTGGGTTGGATTATGAAAGATGTTCTTTAGGTTAGGTAGGTAGGATAGGGTTTTAAGCTTTTTAAGTGAGATGGAATATATTTAGGTTAAATTTTAACCTATTACCAACCCTAGGCACGAGGGAGCCAGGCCCTGCCGGCCACCGTCTCCCACCGCCCCTTGTCTGCCGTAGTGCCGTCTTGTGCACGCGTCTGGTGCTGACCACCCATGTGATACGCCATACATGATCCAGCCGCTTATCATCGTACGCGTACCTTTTAGGAGAGGTGCAGACGCTGACCTCGGAGGCGATGGGATGATGTGACTCCACTGCTGTCTGCTGCCACGAGTCTAGGAGAAACCAGAGATGGATGTCTCCAGCTGTTGCCGCCCAGCTACGCCCCGTGCAACGACTGCAAAGCCTGAAGCCATTTGGACACGGCTGGCTTTGGCTGCTTGGCTTTGGTGGCGTTGACCGCCAGACTCCGTTAGTACTAGCTAGCTAGTGTTGTGTGTGCTGGGGTTGTCAAGCCAAGCAATTTCTTTAGAAGGTCAAGCGAGCAAAAAAAAAGAAAATATATTGTTAGTATTGCTTTCTTACGGGAAGGTGGAAATTGAACTCATTTACCGAACAGCTGATCTTAATTTGCGATTTTGGTTGATATAAATGTTGCGCTTTTAACATGTACTACAATTAACTTGTACACTCTATCTTAAAAAAAATACTCCATTTGAAAGTTAGATACTATATCAAGTTGAACCTAGTAACAATCAACGTAATTCAAAATAAAGCCTAACTAGTTATCCATTGCAAAGCTTCGGCATGCACCAACGTGCATATGTAGGGTCTATTTCGAATGCAGGGTTTTCACGAGAATTCTTCAAAAAACGTTTGCAGGAAGGAATCATTTCAAATCCTGCATAATCCCTTCAGGCACCCAATGTTCCAAGTGGGGCCTTAATGGTTGGTCCCCACCGCTGACACATATCCTCTCGTAACAAATCGAAAATTTTATCATAATTTTACAGTGTATGGTATACTTTTTTTTCCATGCCTACCTTTTTTCCCATTTGCATCAGCTCATTCCTTTTTTTTCCCCTTTTACATGGGCAAGAATGGCTCAACTTTGATTGCCGAGAGAACGGGTGTCCTTCCAACCAGATTCTCACATAAGAGAGGGACAGTGACCTGAACCTAATTAGAGACGTCAAGCCAACCCTACTATACTACTACTACTACTACTGCCATGCAATGCAGGGGTTCTCCTTTTTCTAGGCAAAATTGAGGTGGTCCTCCCAGCACAGAATCACACACAGTCCCAGATGCTGCCAAGGCAAGCAAGCATGTACCTGTCATCCAATTAGCCAGGGAGATCTTTTCCTGGCCAATGGAGCCCGGCTCACTGAGTCACTGTCCCCAAAATGCCAGTGGAAACTTCCACCCAGTGCTCCGTTGAGCAGTCCATCCTTATCCTCCCTGCCTTTTCTGCCTTGGCCTTTCCTGCTGCCTGTGAGCGAAAGCTAAGTGTAACTAGCTGCTTGCTGATCCATGCCATGCCATCGGGGATAACAGAAACATTTGGTTTCGGAACAGCTTGAGCATATGCATGTGCTTAATCTGCATAAACTTTTTGTTAGCGTTGCATAAAAAAAGAGGTGAGGTGGTGAGAATGGTCACAGATTAGCAAAGGAATAAATCCATATACCATCTTAAATTTTACTTGAAAGTTCGTCTAGCACTCTAAACTATAAAATTAGATATTTGACACCTAAACTTTGTAATCCAGTTCAAATAACACCTTGACCCGGTTTCGCATTGTGGTATTACCCGCATGGCATGATAAATGAGAGGTTTTACCAGGTAGGATAATACGGTGGTCAAGTTAGATCAATGACATATGAGGCCCACAAGGGTGTATCCCCACCGAGCTCCCAACTTTGCTTCTATAGTCACCGCCCCCTGTAGTTTCCTCCCTCTCTATTTCGATTAGGGAGAGAAGGTCCTATGGCCCTCACTTGTCATTCGTCTAAACTTGACCAGCGTATCATCCTACGAGATAAAACCACCCATTAATCGTGACGCGGGTAATATCGCCATCCGAAATTGAGTTAGGGTATTATTTGAACCAGATTATAAAGTTTGGAAGTTAAATATATGGCTTCATAATTCAAGGTGTTAGATGAATTTTTGAGCAAAGTTCGGATGTTATATAGATTTTTTTCTTTTATTTATGTTGTTGTTATGTGGGGCTAGTTCACGTTTCAAGATTTGAGATAATTGAGGGAAGAATACAAGGGGAATCATATATAGTCCTATGTTCCGAGTCTGTTCCATCAACAGAATACAGCCTTTTCTGATTTTCTCCAGTTTGGTGCATTGTTTTAGTTCTACGCTTTTTTTTTCTTCTGGTTTTTAATTATTTTTGTCTGCATTTGCTTTGCTTCTTGTTGAAAGTATTTGCTGCCCGGAGGAAAATTACCATCTTAGTATATATGGTTATCTCTTTATAAAACATTGCAACCTCAGAAGAATAATAAAAACAAAAAAAAACCACGTAACACTCCCTGATGAGAAACTGACATGTGCATACGCTCCTCAGCACGTACGTATCGAAGCGGCTTCTCAAATAAGAGTAAAATTTGCAACAAGCTGTAGCCCAACTGGTAGAGGCACCCGGATGCTCTGGCAAGAAGAGATCAGGGTTCAAATCTACACCTGACCTGACGAAGTTCACTGTCACTCAACAAAACCACAAACCACTCTCTGACTAAGTATATTAGCAGTAGAAGATACTAGAACTTAGAAGAGTCGGTATTACATTTCATATACATAATTTTTCTTCAAAGGATTATCCATGCCGACACCTGAGATCACACGGCCGACACCCTAAACTCCAAATTCTCCACAGCAAGAGCACCAATCAAGTAGTACTATACATGCACAGCAAAGTTGGTCACCACAGAACGTTGGGGATAGATACCTACCTCATCAATACCTTGTCAAATTGCACCATTATGTACAAGCCACCCAAATCTCGGTTTAGAAGCACAGATCATGGTGTCATCAAAGAGGTTAAAGGCAACTAGTAGTAGTAGTATTAACCATATCGTTAACTCACTGCAGGACATTAAAGCACAAAAAAAAGATTAATTAACCTGGCGCCACCTCCAATTACCAACACCACCAACCAAGAAGCGAAGCCTCGTCTTCATGCAGCAGGAACAGTCGTCATATCCTGTCTTGCCTGCCGAACCCCGACGACGACGAGGACCCGGCGCCGGCGCCGCCGTGGCCGTACCCACCTCCTTTCCCTCCCATCACTATCTGGTGGTGTGGCGGCTGTGGGTACCCTGCCGCGGACGAGCTAGGGGGCGACCCGTACATCGGCTGTCCCATCATCATGATCATGCCGCCGCCGCCTCCTCCTGCCCTGGCGCCACCGTACATGCCGTAGCCTCCGCAACCGTCGCCGCCGTCATTGTTCCTGGACGGCTCCTGGTGCTGCGAGCCGGAGCCGGAGGAGGCTGCGCCGACGGCCACGGCAGCGCCCGCCTTCTCACCCTCGAGCTCGCGGAACTTGTGGAGGTAGAGCTTGAGCGGCTCGATGTAGTCCTCGAAGCCGAGGGTGGTGATGGCCCAGAGGAGGTCGTCGCCGTTGATGGTCTTGCGCTTCTCGCGCTGGCACTTGTCGGAGGCCTCGCCGGTGATGAAGGAGATGAACTCAGACACGCACTCCTGCACCGTCTCCTTGGCGTCCTTGGAGATCTTGGCGTTGGCGGGCAGCGCCTTCTTCATGATCCGGCTCACGTTCGCGATCGGCAGGAACCTGTCCTGCTCCCTCGGCGACGAGAACTCCGCGTTGCCCGGCCCGCCGGACTCGTTGTCGGAGTCCATCCCCGCCGACCGAACCAAGAAACAGAGCAAGCGACCTCTCCTCCCTCCCTTCTCCGGTCAAAACAACTCCGAGGCTGATCAAACGATCCTAATCCAAACTAGACTCACTGCCTCCCAAATCAAGAACATCAAAGAACAGTAGTAGAAACGCATCAAACGCAGAGAGACGAGAGGATTTGTAGGGTCGGGAGAAGTAGACGACGACGACGACGACGGCCAGGGGAGTGAGGTGGGAGGGAGAGGAGGGGTTTGAGAGGGGGAGGGGAGAATAGCAGCGTCCGCCGGCCGAATCGTGGGGATAAGAACGCATCAAGGGGGCGACGTGGCGCCAGGTGGACCATTTGTTTGTCGATTAGTATGGGCCAGCCGGCGCCCGCGAAGCCGTCTGTCGGTGCCACGCTGGCGCCATCCGGACCGTCCAGGTGGGCCAGGGGAGGCGCGATCCAGTGCCGCGATCCGCGCGGTTGTCCATACCTCCATGGGTAGGCCGGCCACGTAGGGTGTGGACGTGGAGCAGGTGAGTCTGATGTGGCCTTAGTCCTTGGATTGCTCGGAGCTAGCAGAGCACTGTGGCCTGTGGGTAGGAAAGGAGTGTCGCGAACCTCCGACACTTTCTAACTCGGTATAAGAGGCTCACTGTCACTTCTCTACTATTCTGGTCCTTTTCAGTCACATCTCAATCAAAATGAACGAGGACAAGATGTACAGTATATTTCATCGGTATATTAGGCTGTGCTCGGCTGAAAAGCTGTGACTTATAACTAAAATTACAATTTAGCTGTCTAAAATTACACTGTAGCTGAAGATAACTTATTTGATGTAATTAAATTTAAAAATAATAATAGAAAAAATGTTAGCTCATCATGGACAACGCAAACGAATACGGGAAAACAGAACCGGCAAAAAAGCTCAAAAAAACCAAAAGTTTAGAAAAAGATAAAATTTATGAATAGTGAAAATAAGCCAGAAACTCAAGCCGAAATAAGCGGAGTCTTAGTCTGACTCGCGTTACTAATACACAGAAAACTTAAGTAATATTTAGTAGATAGATATTATATCTGATGGAACAAATATAATGTAATTTTTTTTAATAAAATACTAATTAAATAATATACCTCTTTAATTAGTATATACGTCGAGCTAGAATCGTGATATGAAAGGAGTAATTAAATGGTATAATATTCAATTTGTTAGCAGTAAATATCTGGTGATGAATTTACTGATACAAAGGTATCATGTTTTTTTTCAGGAACAGTTACATTTGTTCCACGGTGAAAAAAGTGCTAAACCTTTCGTGTTACCAAATCTCTCTATGCTTATATTTGTATGTATGATCCAACTGGAGTGCTGAGTTTGTGTATAGTCCACTTTGTCTCTGAGATGGTCATATTAATGGATACACCATACCTTCGCATTCATAACAATATCCATTAGCTCTAGTTTATTTTACGCGAGATGTAACAAAAAGAAATTTTATATATACATAGTGCAGTCGTACACTAGGGCTCACTATCTCTAAATATTGGCGAATTCGACCTGTCCCCATCCAAAACCACTAGGCAAGCGTAGATCCAAAAGAAAAACCTTAGGCCTTTGGCCACCAACACCAACCACTCTGAAAAGAAGCGATTTCGAGGGTGATGCAAAAGCTAGCGGACCATGTTGCTAGCAAGCACCACCAGGTCAAGCCTACGTAATTATTGACAAGTGGCATTGAGTCAAGTGCCCTTCCCCTCTTTTCATTTCGTCTGACGAGTGCTGAAACAGGCACCGCACTGTCGGAGCAGCGGGAGAGGCGACATGGTGCGCCGGGTTTGCTCGTCGTGGGGTTCAAGAGTGGCTATGCCATGTTCTTGAGGTGTGCTGGGCTCCGATGTGTTGGTGGCGGTCTTTTGTGTGTGTGTGGGTAGTGCGTGGGGTGCTGTGGAGGTGCTGGCGAAAGCCTTGCCGGTGATCTTACCAGTCTCGACAACGATGACGCCTTCGGGCGCCATGGTCCTTCCTAGAGGTGTTGTCTTGGCACTCAAAAGCCCTCATGTTTACTGATCTCCAGGTGAAAACCTTGCCTCGGTGAGGCAGGCGGCGTCGGCGACCCTCGTCGCCTCCTTGGAGACGTCGCCTCGGAGGTCTATCTTCACGCAAAGCAGACTGAAGTTTGGATGGCTCAGTCGGATGAAGATAGGGATTTGGTTGAAAGCAAGGACGAAGAAAAGTGCGGAAGCTCAGTCTATCTAGCTATTTTTCATAGTCCTTAAGCTGTTCTTCTTGTTGTTTCATGCTCCTCAGTTTTGAGGATTTGAGCCTAAGAGCTCGTGTAACTTTTGGCTGCATATATCCCTCGTGGATATAGAGGCCGGATTTTATATCCTTTATCTAAAAAAATCTTTATATTGCTTTTATATATATATATATAGACACACACACATGTATAATGGTATATAATATATTAGACAAACATGTTAGTATTCAATAATTTAGAAATATATCGATTAGAAAGAAAGTCATTAATTTGACATACCGGATCGATCATGATAGAAAGTCTCAACCATAAAGTCTAGACACCATGGTGCCTTTGATATTTATACTATATATATGTGTGTGTATGTGTATACATATATACACATATATATGCATATATATATATATATATATATATATATATATATGTGTGTGTGTGTGTGTGTATACGGCTGCGCTATTCTGCGCCTGCTTGCATTGTGCCCGCCGGAAAGTTATTGTTTATGCATGAGTGAAGTTACTATCAAACACATATAGAGTTATTGTCAGTTGTGTAGGGTTACTACTGGCAGTAATTCTACATGTGTTTGGTAGTAACTCCACTTACACAACAATAATTTTTCGGTGTGCATTTTACACCTGCGCGCAGAATAGTAAATACGCACACTACGGAACGCTATACCATCGGAATAGGTATAGCTCATGCTCCTTCGGTTGCTCTTCTTTCTTCTCCTCCTCCCTCATCTCCACTGCCTCCATCCTCTGTCGCCGTCATCGTGTCAGTCACTGCTCCATGCGCCTCCTTCTCTGCCTGAGCCCCCGCCCCTGCCTCCCCCTGCGGTAGGCGATGAGCTCGCTGCCTCGTCACACCGTTAGCTTCCCAACTCCTGCCAGCAACCCCGTCTAGTCTAACATTTTCTCAACCCTCACCTCACCGACCCCATCGTCCACCACCGGGCCATCGCCGTCCTGGCCTCCTTCTACAATCGGGGGCACATGGTGAACCCATCAGCGGTGATGGCGCCACGCCATCGGCTATCCCGCGAGAGCGAGAGAGTGAGTAAGAGAGAGAGAGAGGAAGAAGCTAGAGGTGATATGCCGTTCTCTAGTTTTTGTCTTAACAAAAATCCCTTTTGTAGAGACATTTTTGGTAACGAGTGTTCCATTGGATCTATACATGGGATTTCGAGCTATGAGATTTGTCGGCTTATCAAACTTAGCTGTATGATCGTTTAGACGGTGACAATTGGTTATCGTCGGGGACCAGATCCTCTCGAATAATTTTTTTCTTCCGCGTAGAACATGGATGGGTTGCCGGAAATTTGTGGTTTAGCGTGTATCACGAAGCAAAGAGTGACATTATAGTGATGTCGATGGCCATGATCTCCTAGCTAGGGAGAAAAAGGTTTGGCCGCCTATGTGAGTTTTAGTTAGAGCAAGTTTTATAATACAGCCTTCAGCTAGTTGTATGGATACTTAAACCACTTATCAGCCTACTCATATAGTAGTTACAGCCAGCTGAAGGCTGTATGATCTACCCCTTCCTCTCACAAAGTTTCTTGGTTCTTGTGCTTCAGCTGGCTGTAAGCTTAGGGCATCTCCAATGGTTATAGCTAGCAACTAACTATAAGACTTCCACATCATCTATATAGTACACACTAAAGTTAGCATTCTAAAGAACTATCTATAAGGATAGCTATTTGATGCTTACATGCACACACAGAATTTATGGAGGCTGCCTCGTTTGGCGCTATAGACTATCTCTAGAGCTGTAGAGAGCTGCGTTCTCTTTCTTCATTTAATATCTTCCACGTAGGACAGTTGATGACATGGACTCTCTTGTAGATAGCTGCTATAGACTCATTGGAGATGCTCCCACCTCTCTTCTCTCTCCTCCTTTCTTTCCTCCACCTCAGCATACAGCCAGCTTACAGCCTCTTATAATACTTGCCTACCCATCTCCAACAGTATGAGCTAGTTACTAGCTCTAAGATAACTTCTCCAATAGTACTAACTTTAGCACATAGCTCATAACATAAATAGCCTCACATGACACTCTCACATAATCTTGGAATGTGTGTATGAGACTAGCTCTTGATCAAGAGATAGCTTTTCTCTCTCTTCTATTAAAATATGAAATAATATGCTTAGAGCTAGCTCATAAGTCACTGTTGGAGATGCTCTTACTATGACAGGAGCTGATTGTGATATGAAACGGCTATTCGTTATTTGTCGCCAACTTTAAATGAAAACGTTAAGTTCAAGGTATCTAAGCCGCGTGTTTAGTTTTTTTTCAATAACAACGTGGTTGTACCGTACGCACCATCACATACGCACGTCCTCTTTCGCTGCTGTAAAGGTGTGCATCGAGTGTTAACGGTCCGCTGCAAACAGGTTCGCTTCTGACTTCTGAAATATGTCATCTTATTAATTTTCTCTTTTTAGGTTTTTTAGATTCTTTAGTTTTTTTGTTTTATTCTTTTGTATTATCTGTGATGACCTTTTACTCTGTAAATTTAATTAGTTAGAAAAGTTAACAACTGTTACAGTATATTTTTAGTCATTATAATATTTTTTCAATTGTAAACTTTTCAATCAATTTTTTTCGAGAGTGATTATTGCATAGGCGACTGTTTTTTCTCTTCATCTTCATTCACTTTTTTATATTGTAACTTTATATGACTGAGAGTACAGCTTTAGGTAGGGATAATTAGTACATTGCAACTTTAGGTGACTGAGAGTACAACTTCAGATAATTAAGAGATAAAAAATTCTAATCTAGTAAAACTATTTTTATTTTAATTTCTATCAGCTAATACTATCTATTAAATCTATCAACTATAGCCAAAGATCTAAATTGCAGTCCTAGCCATATCTAGTCAATGGAAAAGCACTAGGCACGAAACAAGAATATGTTCTCTGTTGCTACGAATCTACTAGGCAGTAGCTGCGTGTCCAAAGTGACGTGTCGGTGCAGGGCACACGTTGCATGCATCAGGAATCTACTCTATGTTTGCCCTGGTGTCTTGTGGACTACAAACAGAATTTAACTTAGTGGGTTTTAAGCTAGAGTTTCGATGGCTCGAAATAGGTGAGATCTGAATCTAATTCTCCGTAGAGGAGCTTTATGCTGTTCCAATAGTAAACATGGTGTACAATATTTGATCTGTTAAGTTGTCGGTTGCCAACCAGATTTCATGAACTATGCTCACATAAAGACTAAATTGCATAAATCTTAAAACAATATTGTTAGTATTGAAGTTACAGAGTGTTACAAATCAGTCCTTTATCCTTGCGAGTGTGTATCTTTGATATCACTGTGTGTAAATGCCTCGTCTTGCACGAGGCTAAGGTGCCACTTGGTTAGACTAAAATAAATTGGTTTATGATTGAAATTACACTGTAGTTGGCTGAAATTATACTGTAACTGATAGTGCCTTATTTAGTGTAACTAAAGTTTTTAAAAAATAAAAACAGAAAAAACAGGTTAACCCATCACAAACAATATAAATGAATATGGGAAAAAAGAACCGACAAAAAGCTCAAAAAATCCGAAAAATCAGAAAATACTAAATTTAGAAATAGTAAAAAAATAAGCCAAAAGTCAAAAGCTCAAACCGAAATAAGTGGCCTAAGTTGTATGGAACTTCTATCTATCGATGGAATGATGTGCACTATAGATGGAAAGATGTGCAGTCTCTCTGCGTATTCTCGGAAAAAGAATAATCAGTCCGTTGTGCTTTAATAGTCCCTCTAATTCATAAAAAAATATCGTTTTAGATACAAGTAATACTTTTAAAACTTCAGCTATCAATCGTACTGATTGATTGGGCAGTGATCGTACTGATTGATTGGGCAGTGAGTTCATATGTGTTTTGATGTACGGGTAGTGTGGATTTGAGATATGGCGACCGACGTACGGGTGACGGGGGCGTCCGGTACTCCGGTGTGAGGTCGTGCATGCGTGGGCGGCGCCGGCGGATTAATGCAGTTGAGATCGACGAAGCCGGCCGGCCGGGTTGCCCGGTCCAACCGGCAATGGCAGCCATGCAACTAGTTTTCGTTAGTCTTGCATTTGGGACCGTGATTTAAAAGTGACGTGTGTTTAGTTGTTGTTTGATTGTGAGGAAGATTAAAAAAGTAAGCAATACTTATATTGAAAAGTCATTCCGTTCAAAATGACTCTTGTATCAACTCCTAAAAACAGCTTATGAAAATTTACCTTAAAAAATCACTCCGTTTAACTTTTGACTTATAAAAGCTAAAAGGCAGAAGTTATTTAGAACATGAATATCTTGTTGAGTCGACTTGTCTATCTATGGACAATGATTCTTTTTTGGCTGAGTGGCTGCGATGACAATAACTTCAATCTTATGATTCCGTTCTTTTTAGCTTTTGGTTTTGGTTTCGGTTTTTTTAGTAATCACTATTTAGGGCCTGTTTGGATCCACCCAGATTTTAAGAATCTGGCTTTTGGAAACTGGGTGGGATCCAAACAGACCAGTTTTTGAGGCAGTTTTTAAAATCTACCTACCCAGATTCTTAAAAACTAAGAAGCTGTTGATACCCAGCTTTTGCCATTTTTTGCACAAATACCCATTTACCCTCATTAAAGACCACACGCATGGCTGTTTAATGTGCTGTTTAAGAGCAATAAATGTAAGGGTATAATAGTCTATTAGCACCAATCATAAATGAAATCAGCTTTTAAAAACTAGGGGATCCAAACACCCCATCAGTTTTTGCTTAGAAACCAGTTTTTAAAAACTAGAAGTAATAGCTGGTTTTTAAGAATCTGAAACTGATCCAAACAGGGCCTTATTAGACTAATAAACTATAGCTAAAAGTTATAAACCATAATATAAAAGAATACATTTTAATTCTCTCAAATAAGAATTCAACCTTGACAACTCAACGGGTAGTTGTTGGACAAGTTGCCTCCGCTTGTTTCGGACGTCTCAATTTCACAGAAAATAATATAATTTCTACATGTTTTTCGTGGATTTCTCCGTTCCAAATATAGCCGCTTCCAATGAAGGGCTGGTGCACTCCGCTTGCCAAGATTTTAAATCCCTGGAATCAATTGCATTAGCAGGGCTGTTTCTGTCATCTTGGAGGCCCTAGGGCATGATAAAAATGAGACCCTTGTTCTAATATAAATATGTAACAATATATTTTATATCATTTGTAAAAGGTAAAGTTCAATACAACAACCATTAGACATCACATCACAAAATACAAAGAACTTATTGGCAACATTATGCTTAGTACATTATAAAATACAAAGTACTCATTGTCAGTAAAATATATGTATATATACTAACATACATGGGCTAGGAGCCCCAAGTTTTCGTGGGCCCTAAGCGGTCGCCCTTGCTGCCTAGGCACAGGGCCGGCCCTAGTATCTTTATAATTTTTGAAGTTCTATGTAAATTCTTAAAAGCTCTTGACTGTTACGCAAAAACCTAGAGGTCAAATGACCCCACTTCTACGTGGCGACGCCACCTAGTGAACTAGCTTTGCGAATCATCTCTGCTATGAGATTTTTAGAGCGTACGTTTAGCACTAGCCTTTCTTGTTCAACATTTTGATAGGTACACCTGTAACATACAGAACTAACTTTTTAGAGGATAATCGGTTCCACAGCGACGACCACGTCCCAAAAGTTTTAATTTTTTTTCCAATATCGAACCGTCAATCTCACCGCATCCTCCTCCTCTTGTCAAAACTTGTACCACATGCCTGTCGTGTCATCTTATGTCACATTCACTACCGATCGATCGATGGATGGATGGGAGTGTCCTAGCTGGGATGCCTACGTGATATGATGGAGCCCAACGGGCACTGAACCGACCAAATAGCGATGCACACGCGGCCGGTTGCCATCATCATGATCTTAATAGTGACATGGTCGCATGGACACCGTCGTCTGATCCGCTTGCTGTGTGCGAACATTGCTCCCCGTTGGAGAGGTGTCGCTCATCATCGCATGCTTTGGTGTATTGGCGTATTGGAGGGGACACGGAAAGGATGGAAAAGAAATCATCGTGGATGGTGCATGGGTTCGGTTCGGTCATAGAATAGTCTATTTTCTTTTCGGCCAAGAGCTAATGGTTTATGGTTAAGACTGGCTCTGATCAATTCGGCTTAAGTTTCTGGCTTCCGGCTTATTTTTTACTATTCATAAATTTCGTCTTTTTCTGAATTTTTGTGCTTTTTTGCCGGTTCTTTTTTCCCGTATTTGTTTGTATTATACGTAATAGGCTAACATATTTTTATATTTTTAATTTTTTTAAAATTTAATTATGCTAAATAAGCCTCTGTCAGCTACAGTGTTTTTTTTTCAGCCAGCTACAATGTTTCTTTCAGCCATAAGCCACCAAAAAAAAGCACAACTGATCACCACCTAAATTTTAATTTAGTATAAGTGCTTGTGTGGCTAAACCGAATACCGATAAGTCGTTTTAAAAAGATTATCCTGATAAGCCGTTTCGAAATGACGATAAAGAATTCCTATCATTTATTTATTCGGGGGAAACCGTAAGTCATAAACTAAAAAGAGGGTAGGTTTTTTTTGGGGGGCTGATAGCTTATGGCTTAAATATTTAAATTTTGGCTCTTCGCGAGAGGTAGTCCGCACAGGAAAATAGTTGCATGTGATTTTGACCGATACAACTGAACTCAGTATACTTTTTACTATAATCTCTGTATTGATCCTATTTTAAAAAATGCACAGTTTAAAATCTAGTTATTTATACAGTATAAATATAAGTCAACTAAAAGTCGAAAAGTACTCCACCAGAATTGGCCCTATGCCATTGCTAGTGCTTAAAATGGCGCCCTGTCGGCTACCTAGATGTAAAGATGATGGTGGTTGCCTTGCGATAGATGTTTCTGCACTTGCACGCCACCAGGCCTGGTTGGGAGGACCGTTTGTTCATTCGAGGAACTTAGCAGGCTTAGCTCGCTGCTATGATCCTGCAGACATCATTCCTAGTCAGCTGTCAGGTCATCAAGTGGAGTTTCTTTTATCAAAAGGCAGAATACACGAGAGATTTTGTTTCTTTTTGAAAAGCAAGAGAATTTCCTTTTTTTATTGATGGAAGTGTAAAAGGCCTTCTAGACCTAAAAGAATGTTGCCTTGTGTTGTGCTTTGTGATCCGAAGGAAGAACCAAAGTAGCACTCGCGACGTTGAAATTACCCCTGCCAGGAGGATTAGGCTAGAAACCAATCTGATCCAAGGCCGAAGCCCAAAAATTCGATGTGCATCAGGTTTAACCCCAGCTGGTTTGGGCTAGATACGGCCCAAGCCTCATGCCCAACATAGGTCATCCAACCCAAAGCCCAGAACCAGACTCTCCTATTTCCAGCGCACACGTCGTCTTTGCGCTTACACGTCTCTATCGCACAACAGATACTCCGCATCAGCTCGGCAACAGGCTTTATTCTTTTGAGCTATAGTTTATGACTTTTAACTCTAGTACGAGTGCTTATACGAATAAATTGAAGGCTGATAAATCACTTTTAAATGTCTATCCTGATAAACCGCTTTGAAACGGCGATGAAGAAATCGTCTTGTTTGTTCGAGTGAAGTTATAAATCATAAATTATAAGTCATAAGCTGAAAAGAACATCCCAACATCTTATCCCTAGCTCGATAAGCGCCTCACCTCACCACGGGGCGCCCCGAAGGCGTGCGCGCGAGAGAGATAGTGTCGTTGAATCCTCCGCCACCAGGGAAGCCCCCGCTATCGTGGTGGGCGCGCCTGCTAGTGGGCGCCGTCTCCACCCAACACTTTGTGTACCTCCGCCACGACAACACTGTCAACCGCTTCCTCTTCTCCCTCTTCGACTGCACCATCTCGCCCAACATTGCCAACATGTCGTCCTCAGACCACCTCTGCGTTCGCCTGTTCATTCCAATGACTGTTGATAGTAGTATGTAGCTACTGGTGGTCGTGTACTTCCACGGCGGCGACTTCATCTTCCACTTTTAGTGTATGTCCTAGAGGTGATTATGGAGATGATTCTATCACTTTTATATTTATGATCTTTTGAATAACATGTTATTTTATCTCTTAAATAAAAATCTTTCGTATTGATTAATAAGTATGTGACTTATCGTGTAACTCTTTATTCGTGTTTTGATGTTATTATAAATTATCTTGACTTTATATCATTATGTAGAATAATTATGATTTATAAATCAGCATATGTATTAATTGATAATCATGTTTTATGGATCATGGATATGGTGATATCAAATTAATACGGTAGACACATGTTAGAGAATATGGTGTTGGATTGACCTATCATGAGACATTTCGAGAATTGTTATATTCTTAAGTGTCATTAGTTGGTCTTATATATAGTGCATGTAGAATCCTTAGACCTGATATCATCATTTTTTTCCTATATTGTAATAGTTTATTTAGGGGTTGCCAAATACTACTCCATAACTGGGTGGTTACAAAGGTAACTTTCGAGTTTACTATGAAACATACGAAGGAATATAAACGATTAAAATGGAATTTGCCCCTCTTATATAATGGAAGAGATATCTCTAGACTTCTTAATGTGGTTGGATTAAGAAAGTGCATAACCATGCTAAATATGATTAAGGAGTCAATCACAAACTAAGTAATCCACTATAGATTCGAGTGAATGATTGAGCTATCAGAGGATAGCATGCTTCTCGCCTTGAGTTTGATCAAGTATCGTGAGGCAAAGGAATTGGTGCATAAGCACTATATAGGTCTGTCCAATATGGTTTTTATGTATATTTGAGAGTCGTTATGTCCTGGCAGAGACCACTACCAACTTATGGACCGGGAAGAAATTTTTGGCCCATGATCGAATATACATGAACATATAGGGTCACACACATAACTGGTTAGAACGATAAGAGTGTGGATGATAGACTCTGATGAGATACGATCTCTACTCGTATTGGATTTGATCGAAGGCTCTCTGAGTGGGATATGATCTCTATTCGTATTTGATAAAGATCCAATTAGAGACTTTTTGAGTTTGATATGATATCTAATCACATCGGATAAGAATTGGATTGGAGGCTATATATTAAGATAGATGTCGGGCTGAGAGGGTATCCCGAGGCACACCTATTGGAACTCTAGCCGCCACCTCTTAAAACCCGTACCGTGCATGCTAGTGCTAACACACCGACACGCAGTATTCCATCCCTAGATGTGTGGACACTCAGTAGAGTGTTGCTGCTCTGCTGCACTACACGTTTGGTGGTAATAATCTATAATCTCTTACTCACATAACTTTCTGTTTTACACGGTAAAAAATTTTAATCTGTGTTATTATGACTTGCCCGTATCCCAACACCACTCCACGGCGTCGGCACAGTAGGATGCCCTGTGTCGTCGTCTCACCTCGGCCGTCCTGGTGTTCTTCGCCTCTGTCAACTGCTGCCGCGCACCCAAGCATCACTTACTGGCCCCCTACGAGTCTACGACGACGGTGAGGCGGCACTCCGCTGGGCCCTCGCTGGCGCCAACCAGTGTTGCACGTTCCCGCCGACCATGATGTGCGTCGGCGGGTGGGACGTGCACCAGGACAGGCAGCGGGAGTACCCGGACACGCTCCCCGCCGCCGGTGCCGAGAAGGTCCGCGTCGCGGAGTTCCCGGACGCCATCCACGCGCTCTACATGCTCGAGGACCTCGCCGACAGCAAGCGGCTAATGGCCGACGTCGCCGAGTTCGTGAACCGGCGCGCCCAACACCTCAGAAACGCGGGCTCGGCGCACGAGTAGTGCTACTCTCGTAAACTTGCACGTAGCGCGTGCTTCGATTTTCTTCTCTTGCGTTTTAGGGTTTTCTCGAGTCCTCTGCTGCAGCTGTGATTTCCATCTTGTTTGGTTGATTGTAATACTGTGTAGGCTTGAAGCTGCCGAGTTCGTATTTCATCGTGCTGTGCTGCCGGTGATCGATTCTGCGCGTGAGACGACATGAGTTCAGGGGCCATGTGACGACGTGAAGAGAAAAGCTTGGTTCCCCAGTGATCTGCAGTACATTGAGCAGGAGATGACTGATTGCTTTGCAGAGCACCATGTGAAGCATGTGAACGAGTTTGGCTTTTATTTTGAAGATTAGGCAGTGGATGGGAGGCGGAGACAATGCAGTGAATTGCATTTATCGTAGGGAACAGGTTTGTGTTTGGCGTATGTATCCTGTTACTGAACAGGCACGAAACGATAGACCATGCGGATGAAACCATACGGATGGAGTACTCGGTTTGGGAGGAATCGATCGGATGGTCCAACTACGTAGCGAAGTCAGGCCCACGATCTGCATGTGCTGAGCCACTCCTCTCTGCCGGATATCTGAAGAATCGCACTCTCCACGTCACCGGACAAAACTGTTAGAAAACTTGAGTCTAGATTTGAGGTCTTGGTTTATAGTGGGTATCTTACCCTATAGTCAGTGGCGGACGCAGGAATTTTGGAAACATCTAAAATCAATATTTCTGATGCTGAAATTCAACAAAAAATTCAACATTGAACATTTCATCTAAAAATTCAACATTGAGACATCACCATTCACCAATCAGGCAATCACCAGTCTAAACTGCTATTTTCTCAACCGATTCAGTCATCAAATCATCAATCATCATCATGCTTATTGCTCAACAATTCAACATTTCAATTTTCAACAACTCAACTCAACAGTGAACAATCAATATCAATACTGCTACTGCAATACATCATGCTCAAGCACTCACTGGCCGACTGGACTGGGCAACTGGCGGAGGCGGCGAGGCGCGGTCGCGCGGAGAGGAGGCCGGTCGGCTGGAGCCTGGAGCGGCGGAGCGGAGACGCCGGACGGCCGGAGAGCCGTCGAGGTGCCGGCGGAGCGGAGGGCGGACGGCCAGATCTGGAATCCGGCGCCCGGCGGAGCGGAGACGCCGGAGAGCCGGGGGATGACGCGGTGCGGCGTCGGCGTGTCGCGGTCGGGCCCGCCGTCGAGGTGCCGGCGGGCGGCGGAGCGGAGGGCCGGACGGCCAGATCTGGAATCCGGCACCCGGCGGAGCGGAGAGCCGGAGCGGAGGGGGGGAGCGGCGGAGACTGGAGGGGCGGAGCGGGCGAGCGGGGGCCCGGAGGGCGGAGCCGATTAGGGTTCGGGAAATGGGGTCGGGACCGGGCTTTCGGGGTTCGGGGGCCGGGGGAAATGCCGAAGGGGGCCGGGGGTCGGGGGAGCAGGAGCAGGCCGCAGGCCGCAGGCGCGCCGCGCGCGGATTCGCTCGGGCTGGGCTGGCTTTCCCCGGACGCGCGCGCGGAACTGATTCCTCGGGCGGTCGCCGGTCAGGCTGGGCAGCAAATAGGAGAGCAAATAGCTAAACATGTCCATATATATATACACATGTAATATACACTACATATACAAAAAATTTGTCATAAATTTTGGGTGTTCAGCTGAACACCCTTGACCCACTGTAGACCCGCCCATGCCTATAGTTCATATATAGAGGATTCTATTGGTTATCATCTTGTACTTGTGAAGAAAAGACAATAAAAAAGTAAGAGTTCTCCCCTATCTCTGTGTGTTCAATCATGTATTTTTTGTATTACTCTGTGATTGATCCATCTATTTTGCATAGGAGTCGATCAGACTGGACTTGCTAGCAACGATTTCTTAACACGTTATTAGTACGGATCGCTCTGGTGGATCATAAAATAATCATTCACAGATTAATTTACCTATCAAGATCGCTTTTTAATTCTATAAGTTTTGCTTTCTAGATTATTTTCTACGGTGCAAATCCGCTCTAATCTACTTCGAGCAAACTTAAAGTCGCCGGCACAATACTGATCGGTAGATTACATGAAAGAGTAGATGTTGCTTGCGCTGTAGATTGAAGAGGAAAAAAAGAACGAAGACGGCCCTGCATGGCTGCTTCGCGCCGTTGGCCCTATATGACCACACCGTTGAAGCACCGTGCCGCTGGCCCTGTATGGCCGCGCCGCACAGAGCCACGTTGTCCGCACACGTCCACGCCATCGCCTGCCTCCTGCATGAGACACGGGCCGCCACCGCTAGCCCCGCAAGCGCCGCCGTCGGCCACGAAACTCCACCACCGCACAGACTCAGACAAGGTGCGCCACCGCACCGGCCGTACCGCGCGCCAACACCGGCCGAGCTTTGCACCCCGCTCCCGCATGCTCACGCCGCGGCACTGGCCTGTCGCCACTGCTCGGCCACCGCTCGCCTCTCGCCGGAGCCGCCATCGCCGCTCCCGAGCGTCGCTCAAGCCATCGTGCCCGCATGCGTCGTCGCTTCTGAGCGCAACCCGCATACGCCGCCGCCTCCCGAGCGCGGCCCGCACGTGCTGCCTCCTGAGTGTCGCCCTGTACGCGCTACCACCGCCGCCGGCCACTCGGCCGCTGCCAAGTCGCGCCTCGCATGGGTTGCCAGCCCTGGCACGCTCACTGTCGTTCAACCTCGGGCCACCGCTGCCTCGCGCTCCCGCACAAGCATCGGTCGCACGTGCTGATGCCTGATCCGCCGGCCGCTAGCGTCGCCTCTCCCACACGAGCCCCGGCCGAATGCGCCGCCGTCATCGTGTGTGACAGGGGTAGGGAAACCCCCTTCCTCCTTTTAGTCAGCTGGCCGTGGACCATGGGCCGAGTTGGGCCAAAGGAAAAAAAAGGAAAAGGGGGGCGGCCGAGAAAAAGAAAAAAGGGGAAAAAAAAGAGGAGGGGCCGCATGGACAAATTTGCAAAAGGACTCTCGAAAAATCAGAAAATTACATGCAAATAATTTTCTCTGAATTGAAAATTAGCACATAAGCCCTCAGAAGTTGCATAATTCAATGAAAATTTATGTTCCAGCATAAAAGGGCATCGAAAATTCAAATATTTAGTTGTTTTTCACATTTGAACCATGATTAGTACTGTTATTATTACTTTCTATTCTTTCTGTATTTATTTACTGTTTTGATTGATAGTAATTATTTAAATTGCCAATTGCCTTTAATCACTGAAATCAACAATAAAATTATATAAAATGTACGAAAAATTCTGGAACATTATAAGAATCTTTTATACCATTGTCTAATTAATTTTGTGCATATTTACCTGCAGCAAATTTATATATTCCTTTCATGCACATGTGAATGACAGGCATCACGAACCGGGAGTTCGGGGAGCTGGCCCAGCATGGTCAAAAATACTTGACATGTGCTTCTGATATTGAGATCGTATTTGGAGCCAAGAAGCTCTGCGCAACCATACGGATTGGTGCACCGTAGGGTGCCAAACCAACACCTGAAGAAAATGATCAGGCACTTCACTTTCTCAGACACCACCTCTGTCTCACTGTCAAGAATGAATACATGACAGAGAAGAGTGCGCTAGCATTGTGGACTACACTTAAGAAGTAGTTTGAGAAGCTAAAGTATACCATTCTCCCTCAGGCAGAGCACGAGTGGATCCGACTGAGATTTGCTGATTTCAAAACAGTCGGGGAGTACAACTCTACTTTGCACAAAATTTGTACCAATTTTTAACTTTGTGGCAGGCAGATCACAGATGAGCATAAGATTGAAAAAACTCTCTCCACCTTCTACCACAATGCAGTGCAGTCTGCGCGCAACTATCGTCAAAATGGCTATAAGGAGTATGCCGAGTTGATTGATATTATACAGGTTGCAGAAGTTCAGGATGAAGTTCTCCGTAAAAACTTTGTCGCACAACCACCTGGGAGCTCCGTTGGTCGTGAGGCCAACGCTGGTAGCTATAAGATGTGAAAGCCTATAATGAAGAAAAGGAAACGAAAGGGCAAAACTGCAACCTAGAAAGGTAAGTCAAATGCTCCACAGGAGAATAAGGTCAACAATCCGAAGCGGGACGACAAGCCCTATGGTCAGCAAGACCAAACCTGCTACAAGTGTAGCAAGTGGAGGCGCTGGTCGCGGATCTATAAAAAGCCGCAAAACGTCGTCGATGCATTCCAGGCTAAGAAGAAGAAAGGTGGTAAAGGGCATCATGAAACCCACTTTGGTTTCGTTGAGGGGGAGAGTTCTTAGCATCTGCATGCATCAATGAAGGTTGACTCCACTCTTGCAGCAGCACACCCTCTTAACATTGTAGCCGCCGCCATGATTTCTTAATAAGAGCATCTCATCCCTAAGAAGATAGCAGTAGAAGTCTCTGGCTTTTTAGCAGATTCAGTCTAATGCACAGAATGCATTTAGTCTTTGGTTGTCATTTATTTAATGTGTTGAAGGAATAAGCTAGATTTTGCATTGTCGGTACTCAAATAATTTATTTTCTCATGATGGTTGGATGATATTGAATAATAATAGTATGATATGTTCTGATATTTGAAGTATTTTATTTATGTGATTGATTGTCTTCTACTACATATTAATAAAGTACTTTATATTAGAACGCATGTGGTGCCCTTCATATATAGAGGGTTTTATTGGCTATCACTTTGTACTTGTGAAGAAAAAGCAGGAGTTCTTCCCTATCTCTGTATGTTCAATCTTGTATTTCTTGTATTACTCTGTGATTGATTTATCTATTATATATAGGAGAAATGATGAGACTAGACTGGTCAGCGAAGATTCGACAAAAACGACGAGTTCATACGCGGCGACGCCGAACCACGCGCCACGCCTTGTCCAATGTCCACCGCCAGCTCCGTCGTCGTATCATCGCCCGGTCCACGACGACGACGCCGCTTTTCGAGTCAGGCTGGCATCACCCCAGTGCCAGAACGCGCGCACATGTCACGTACCCACGTAATGCAGTACGAACATTGTTGTGTCCGTCCGCGGCTGTAGGTTTGTGGCTGCATCAACCCGTCGATAAGTTGTTTCTCTTTTGACTCTTCGTCATAGCTTCAGGGCTTCTTCGCCAGGCATTCTGATGGGCAGCAACATGAGATAGTACATCTCGCTGAACCTACAGTTGTGGACATGGAGATTAACTCAGTCTACCTACCTAATTGAACTGTTGAACTAGTTAAATTATTGCCAAACCATATGTCCTGGATTGCTGTTGGGCGATCCTTTCTTCTGATCATGCAGTGTGGTCCAGGCTTATTAGGATATTATTAGGATATAGGACATGCAAAATTTCTCTTTAATTGTTTGTCATAGGGAATCAGTTTCTGGCCAACAGTCGCTTGCAGCATCAAACGCCCGAAAAGAGGGCAACATTTATTCGCAGCAGAAAAGCCTCTTTTAGCTCCCGAGAACAGCTGCTGGGGGCCCAAAAGCATGGCAACATTTCTTCTTTCCCGTACGAGAGTCCAGCTGTAGGACCGGATAGACAATAAAAAAGATACATGATGCTTTAAAAAAATTTCTTAAGTATTCACTTATCCATAGGGCTGGACGAAAAACTCGAAGCTCGTTAGCTCGCTCGGCTCGTGGCTGGCTCGGCTCGGCTCGTTAGGATAACGAGCCGAGCCGAGCCAAGATTTTAGCTCGTTAGCTATAACGAGCCAACTCGAGCCAGCTCGCGAGCCGCTCACGAGCCAAACGAGCCATGCTTCCAGGAATTTAGATATGCATATGCTGCTTCCATGGACCTAATTTGTACTCTATTGCATGTGTTAATGTGTAAATTTGTACTCTATTGTACCCAAACGAGCCATGCATGTGTTAATTTGTACTCTATTGTACCCAAACGAGCCAAACGAGCCTAACGAGCCAAACGAGCCAAACTTCCATGGATGAATATATGATGGAGATATTTTTTGGCCCTGGCTCACGAGCCAAACGAGCTAACTCGAGCTTTTTGTCGAGCCGAGCCGAGCTGGCTTTTTAGCTCATTAGTTATAACGAGCCAGCTCGTTATCCTACCGAGCCAGACCGAGCCGAGCCGAGCCGAGCCGAGCCAGCTCGATATCCAGCCCTACTTATCCATTACTCCAATAGTTATAAAGTTATGAAGATTAGAATAGAAATCCTACTTGAAAAATTAGAGACTCACAAAGCAGAACACAATCAGTAGAGAAAACAACATGGTCGAAAACTTGCATGTGGTCGAAAATCGATTACCGGGCGGAGATTCAACATGGTCGGAAATTGACTCTAGTGGTCGATGATCAGAGAGCGGTCAAAAACCAATGTGGCCGTAAGCTAATAGGTGGTCTAAAACCGACGTGGTTGATGACCTAAGAGATATTGCAAGCCGAGTGTTTGAAGGAAGTCAAAATCTGACCAGAGTGATCGATGACCATTGAGTAGTTGAAAACCAGAGTTGTTGAAATCTTACGTGATCGAAACAAGTCAAAATACGACCAGAAAGGTCGACGACCAGTGAGTGGTCGAAACTCGTCGAAACACTGCCAGTAAGGTTGATGACCAGTGAGCGGTCGAAATAGATGTGGTCGAAAATTGTGAGTGGTTGAAAGCTTTTGAGTGGCCGAAAACATTTGAGTGGTCGAAAATTCAGAGAGACAGAAGAGCACTCCGAATTTCAGCATAGTTCCACAACGAAAAATTGATTGAACTTTTGATCCGTAAATCCAACTGATATGAAACTTTACAAGGATCTTCTCTAGGTATTGTGAGCCCATTCTAACAAACGATCATAAAAATCATGGCCAAAGTTGAAACCTTTTTTCAGTTTTTTGGAAGGTTCCACCAAAACTGAGTTAAAATCAAAATCGATAAATACAACTTACTCGTGAGTGTATGATGACCAAGATGGGTCTAAATGTATTCCCACATGTCACAGCAAGTTAGAACACCAAAGAAATCAACTCAAATACTCTCGGATCAAGAAATCACACTTTAATGCCGAATTAAGAGCAAATCAATCAAATCAAGATGGTTTTATGGAAAGATGTAAATATTGATATATTGCTTACTTGAGAAGGTTGATTTTACAGCCACTTTATTTTAGAGGACAAAGAGCACACTAAGTTCTTGCTCCACTCTCAAACCCTAACCCTAAACAAGAGGGCACACATGAGAGAGAGGGGTTGGATGGTTAACTCTACATGTCTCCATCCCAATCCCTTTTATAAGTGAGCAACCAATCACCTACACCTCTTAATAAATCCTATCCACTATTACAATGGAGAACCCATTAACCCCACACACACACAGGTTTTACTCACACAAATTCACTTATGCACGTTTTTCAAAGTATATAAGTGTGCATCCGCTAAATCCTTAGTCTTGATCCATCTTGATCAAATCAGTTCTACCGTGACCTAAATCGCTCTCCAACGCATCGCCCATGCGTCGCGGTTTTGATCCAACGTGGTTTTTGGTATTTTGGTTAAACTACCAAAATACCTTCTGTTGATCCGGTCTTCACCAATATTTACAAGCAATCTCCATGCTTGCCAAGTATAGGTGCACCACTAGCTTGCAACGTGCCGTCAAGTCTCTTCCATCCCGGTTCCATCGAACCATGGCTCACTTGGCCCATGCAAGCCATGTGGCGCCATCCCACCATTCAAACTCGCCTTGAATACTTCTCGCCTTTCTCGTGTCATGCTTATGCTCACCGTCTTACCCGACATCCTCGATCGTTCTAAGCCTCAGCTCCTCTCTGAGCCTAACCCCGATCCTCGTCGTTGACCACGGTTGATTCCAAGCGACCCTGCACATCCAAAGAAAAAGAAATCGTTTTTAAGCACAAGTTCTTCACAACTTGATCTACATTAGCTAAGACATGCATCTTACAACATTAATCCAATGGCCCAAATCATCCTACCTCAATCCATGACCCAAATCCCGAAATTCGTAAATTCTACCCAAAACCAAACCAGTCAAAGAGCGATCTTTGCAAACTTAGTTGATCACTCTACAAATATTACAATGATTTATCACAATACTAACCTGGATATTCTCCTATGGTTTTTCACCTGCTTTACGCTTCCAAAAGAGAGAGGAGAAGGCATGTGCAGTAGTTTCCATGAAGCCTCATTCTGATTAAGCTACTAGTTTTTTTGCCAAAGGGTTTTGATTTCGTTTCTGCTTTCTGCCTGCGCCAGGCTGTGAATTGATTAATCTAATGCATGAATGAATAATGGGCATGAGTTCTTGTTCCCGGGAGGCAGCATTCACATTTCCTCTCCACTTCAGACTGCTGGATTGGTTGGTTGTTTGATTAGACATACCTGATCCACCAGACAAACAAATCTGACCAACCAAAACACATTGCGCAAACACGCATGCTCGTTAAAGTATTTACTCTAGTAATAGGTAAAACTCTTCGTACACAAGCAAAGAGAGCGTCCATACTTCCAGTTCCATGTTCCAGCCCATCCCATACCGTACCAGATGTCAGGCCACCACTCATTATTCAGAGCATAATGCAAGATTTCTTCACTACTTGGTGAGAATTAACGGGCTAATTTATATACTAGTCATCGTGGATGTTTTTGAAATTTTTTTGTGTACTACTTGGGCTATCCACAAATTCTGTCTGCAAATATAAGTCGTGTCTGCAAACATAAGTGGCTTCCGTATCTCAAAAATTTTAAATTTTGGTCATCAATATATATTAAAATATATAGATTGACTATATAAAAAATAATACCACTGAATTTATCTTGCAAAATTCTTTCATAATATATTTTTTATTATTTTTGCTAGTATATTATGATAATAAATCATAACTAAAGTATTGTATTATAGACCGTAAAAAGTCAAAAACAACATACATTTATAGACGGAGAGAGTACTAGTTTTCTGCTCATAACATCATAAGCCAACGCTCAAATCTAATGAGCATGGCATGTTCATGTTGGAGATCAACTTTCAGAGTAATCAACTTGTTCCATCTAAATATATATACTACTACTATACTATATTCTCGTTATCATTTATCACAAACACGAAGAAAAGATAAACTAAATAAACAAAAAGGCATAGGCAAACACAACTCAACTGTTCACATGCACAACTCAACACCTAAATAAGCAAAAAGGCATAGGCATAAACAAGACGGAGGCGACACGAAATAGAGGGTTTCTAACACAGGCCATGCTTGAGTGACTGACCACACACACATACACACTGATCGCTTTCTCTGTCCGTCCATGGCATCGCCATCACATGACGCTGCACCCGGCGTTGGGGTCCTCGCAGCACGGCTGCTGCTGCTGGTAGTACGGGTGCCGGCTGCCGTAGTACCACCCCTGGTGGTCGTACACCGGCACGCCGTAGTACCCCCCGGCCTGTGCTGGCTTGCCGCACGAACCGCACCGGAACCCGCCGCCGCCGCCGCCGCCGTAATACGACTGCTGATCGTACGCCGGGTTGTAGCTGTAGCAGGGCATCGACCCGGCCGGCGCCGGCCAGATGGACGGCATGGCCACGCCGTGCGGCATCATCGGCGGCGCTATCGGTTCACCGCGCGGCGGCTCCAGGCCCTGCTTGGCCACCATCATCTTTTGAAGGAGCGGGCCGAGGTCGGCCTTGCCAATGTCGGCCGGCATGGCCTTGCCGGGCTTCGCGGCCGCGGCCGCGGCCGGCGCGTCGTCGAACTCGAACTTGACCTTCTTCTCCGGCTTCGCTTCCTTGGCTTTCTCCTTGTCCGGCTTCTTGGCGGCCTTGTCTGCCTTGGCCTCCTTCTCCGGCTTGCCGTCGTCTTTCTTCTCCGGCTTCCCGCCGTCTTTCTTCTCCGGCTTGCCGGCCTCCTTCTCGGCCGGTTTCGCGGCCTTCGGCATATCGCCGCCCTTGCCTTTGGACTCCTCCTTGCCCTTGATCTGCATCTCCTTGATGATCCGGCCGGCCTCGCAGCAGAGCTTCCTGCAGACCTTCTCGGCGTCGAACGGCCCGGAAACCGTCACGGCGTTGCTCTTCTCGTCGAAGGAGATGGTCTTAATGTTCGCCTTGTCTGTACAGGCCAATCAAACAACCAGTCATGCATGGTCGACGTCAACTCAAGGTACCGGAGTACAAGTTCTCACTCTACAGTACAGTGCAAGTATTGCACAGTAACTCACGAGCTTGTCACAGCAACACCCGCTGACACGTGGGCCCGAGCGGTAATTGCGAGAGGGGTGGACCCACATGTCAGTGAGGGTTACCGGGTTCCGTGACACAACAACTGGTCTTGCATAGGTGACTGGTGATGACAGTGATGGTAGCTACTACAACACTGTACTGTACCTTGGATCTTGCAAAGAACCTTCCTGATCTTCTTGTAGCATCGCTCGCATTCAAGGTCAATTTTGAGGACAACCGTGGAGATCTGCGATGAGATCGGAGGGATTAAAATGATGGTAAATGCTGCACCATTAAAAGTAGATCCAGGACTTAGTACCAGTACGATAGGTTTAATACCCCGATTCACTCGGCAATTCTTAGTAAGGAGTAAACTGTACCTAACAGTATGAGCTAGGTCCTCTAGGAAAGAATGAATTTTAGCCGATTCTTCAACCAGTGCGTTTGGAAAAGATTTAAAATATTCTGCTTAGTGTTGATTACTATGGTATGGCTTAAGTTCTTTCCTAACAATGAATATTGGAGAGGGGATGTATTTCTCCATGGAGATTTTTTTTAAAAAAAAAGGTTTCTGACAAAATCGGTGGACGAACTTGAACTAGGAGGATTTAGGAATGTGAAAGAAACATTTCTGAAAAATTCGGTTAGTCCTTATGTTTGGGGGGATTACATAGAAATGTGAAAAGGATATTAGAAGCGTGCTCCTTTTGTAGCTTTGTTCAAAAGATGATGTGAAAACTCGGACGAAGAAAAGAACGTGTGCCTTGATCTTCGCATGAAAGTGGTTGGGGGAAGAGGGAAGGAGTTCTGGTCAGAGATATTTGCTTGCCATGCACTTCACGTGTCATTCCTCTGGTTTGGGTATCTGGCCATCAGTTAGTTTAGACAAAAACGTCGTGCATCAGGCTATCATCTCTAACAAACCAGTAAGCTTCTCTATCAAACATGAAAATGTTTTAGTTCCAATTTTTTTTAGGCTTCAACTCTATTCTGACCATAAACCCAAATGAAGAGGAGCTAATACTGAAAGAAAGAAGCAAGGAGCTGATACTGAAAAAGAAAACATAGATCAACACCACCGAAGAGAACCTGCACAATTACTCTCCAACAAGACAAGATATATCTTCTACCATACAGAACTTGAGATCAGCGCACGAAAGATCAAGAACACGCATGCGGCAAATCGAGAAGGAAACAAGAAGCAACAGGCAACATGACTGGACAGAGTTCTTACCTTGTCTGCCATATGAATGGAGCTTGAGGCTTCGTCACCTTTGCAGTCTGGACTCTGGAGTCTGGACTTCTGGAGAGGTGGCCGAGAGAGAGACACAAAGGATGAGAAGGGGGTGGTGGTGGCTGCGGCGTTACAGACCTGATGATCTCTCGCACACAGGCACCCGCATCCAATTAATCTAAGCACCAACCCCGGTCCACCGACGGGTGGGCCCTCCTCGGTCCTCGTGGACCTTTTGACCCTTATGAGCTGTGTAGCATGTGGCATGTACAAGTAGTACCATTCACTTCTAGATTCAAGAAATTGAGGTCGGGTTCGTATTGGTTATTAAAAACCGTACTTTTATGGTAAATAATTTTTTATAATATTTAGTTTTTAAATAGAGTATTTTTTAATGCGGTGTCTACTAATTGATTGTAGTATAAACTATAGTAACTTTATTTATATCGGTTAAAATCACACGTAAATTTCTTTCTCCGTACGACTCTCTATAAGCTGTTACTATTTATAAACTAAAGCAAAAAATCATCAGTAAAAACTAATATGAACATGCCTTAAAAGAACCCTAACTCTTAATTAACTCTAATATTGCAATTAAATTTAATTAGAAATAATAGAAAGGTAATTAAGTAATTATAACATAGGGAATTACAAAAACTTCAAATTTGGCCTTTTACAAAGCAAACAAAAATTATTACAACACTCGAGTAATTACAAAAATATAATATACCTCAAGAAATAAATAAGTTGCATTATAAGTATTGCATTAAAATGGAAAGTAATTAAATTACATTTGCATCTTTCCTGGTATTGTATCTTCCTCACATCGCTTGAGATTAGTAGCCCTCTAAATACCAACCAAAACCAGCCTTTTCTTTTGCGATCAAAAAGCAAAGAATAAAAATAATCCAAGGAAGAATAAAAAGAAATAAAAGGTTTTGCCGTCAGAACCCGTTCGATTTTAGAATGCTGAATCGATTAGTGCTCATCGAGATACTTAGACTATTCGGGGTCGATCAACACCTCTCACTTAAATGGACCTCATCATTCCAGAGAAAACATAGCCCAACATCCACTTTTTTTACCGACTTACCTTCTGCCGTAGAAAAACCAAAGGATAGTGCCAAGCTTACCCTATGGACCAAAGGTCCCAAGGGTTTATCAAAGAACACAGTTGGCTGAGAGAGCCAAGGGGATAAGGGAGGGGCAGCCAAGACTTTGCATAAGCCAAGAGAGAGAAGCCAATCGAATGTCTTCTCCCTCATAAGCAAACACTAGCATCTGCGCACACAACTCACTCCCATTTCACTTCTCCACCGAGAGCACTTCCAAAGCCAAGCCAAGGAGAGAGTCAACTCCATTGCATTGCTCCCCTATCCATAGAGCAAGTCGAGCACTCAACCACCCACAAAGCTAGCTACCAAGAGGAAGTAAGGAAGAGATAAGCGGAGGAGAGGAGTTAAGAAAGTAGAGGAAGACAAAGGAGAGGAGTGAAGACCAACTTGGGCCGACCACGACAACAAGAAGACAGCAAGACGACATCATTGGCAATGACAAGAGGAAGCCATCCACATCACCACACACATGAGAACCACAACACGGCCCCCATGAGCGTCATCCACATCCATGCCATTTTCAGCTCGACAACAAGTAGGACCCTACTCCCCGACCCTTTCTCTTTTGCCATCCATCACAACAGCACGACACGCACAAACACCTCACCACACACTACAAGCACAGCCAGCCAAGAAAGGTGGCCGAGGAGAAGGGACCACCCTACCTCGGCTAGCATGGCCAGAACGCATCGACGGTGAGCCTGTAGAAACTACCATGTGCTCTTGGAGGAAGAGTATGCTCCCCGACCCATGCCCTCCCTACCAAGTCCTGTCGTAACGGCAACCATAGGCATTCCTGAGACCGTGCGTAATTAGGAAGTAAAGCAAGACAAAAATAGAAACTAAATAAAATACTTGTAGTAAAAGGGAGAAAGAGTAGATCGTCTCGAGTAGGAAGAAGAGATAGTGGACTGGCGGAACGATAGCAAGCCGTGGGGGACTGAAGACATGGTGCTCGGCCATGGCCAAGCCAAACCCCTAAGCACCCCAGTTGGTGGCAATGAGGTAGGAACCGAGGAAGCCATGGGAGTTGAGGAGGCCGTAGGAGCCAAAGAAGCACCACGGGGACTCACCAAAGTCTAAACGAGGCTAACGCGCTCGCCGCGCGAAAACCCCAAACTAAACCCTAGCCCCAACCAAGGGAGATGATTAGGCGTAGGGAAGGGGAGGGGAGGCACAAGCAGATCTGGCGAGGGAGAGTCACCGGAGGCGAGCTGGAAGGCGATGGCACCCGAGCACCCCCAAGAGAGGCAGCGGCGCTAGATCAGAATAGGGGTTAAATCCAGGAGCAGGAGAGAGGCTTAAGGAGAGGAACAACATGAGTAGATCTAGCAAGGGGGAGCCACCAAAGGCGAACTAGAGGGCGGCAGCATGCCCGAGCACCCCCAAGGGAGGTGGCAGCAATTAGTTCGAGGGAGAGAAGGGAGGTGAGGCGTGTGTGTGCAGCCGAGTGGTGTCGTGTGCGTTGTGAGGTGTGTGTGTGGCTGAGTGGTGTTCTATGTCATTGTGTTGTGTGCATGTGTGCGTATGTGGATCGGGCATGGGGTGTTGTGTAGGTGTGAGTTGATGTTTGGTGTTCAGGGTGTTAGGATCCGGTGTGGGGAGTCATGTTTGGTGTCTTGAGATGTTTGGTGCATAGGTTAGGGTATAATAGTTACGGCAGGTGATGTTAGTACACAGGAGTAGGGCACCAAGAGTAGGGTTTACAAAAGAGCTAGTAAAAACACACGCTTATTAAGAGGACCCTTTTGAGTAGGGCTAGCAAATCGGGGAAAATAACATCAGGGAAGGCACAAAATTCACCAAGTGACCGATAAATTTTAGATTAAAATAAATCCGCTAAAATCTACCCAAAGGGGAGGAACTGACTATATGGAATTAAGGATCACCCAAAATATTAAGTATTTTAAATCGTAAGCCTGCGTTGACAAAGGCAATGGATCCGATCTCTCGAGATTTTTCTGCGTTGACAAAGGCAATCTTATTTCTTAACCATGCACATAGTTATATTAAATGATAAAAACTATTCTTGTAACATATATTATTTATGTGCACCAAAATTTTATTACAAAAATCAAATCAAATGAAAAGATGAAAGCAAGAGGTATGAGAAAAGAGCAGTCTAACTGAGAGGAGTAGTTGGGCTGTAAGCGTAACTAATAGGATGGTGAAGGGGGCCCTTGTCAAAAAAGAAAGGGAAGGTAGGACTCTTTACGTATGGCTACAACATAAGGATCAACAAACTCTCACTCAAAAAGGGGGTCGTACTCAAGTGTCAGCCATATCCCCGTTGTTGACAATGGGTAAGTAGTATAATTTAGTTTAGGAATCATGGACCGGTAGAGAGCCTAAAAGTAGGGGATCCAAGGATCATATATTAAAGTAGGTAGAGTGTTGGATGAAGGGATAACCGGCCCAACCAACATCTATTTGAGGTCGGTGGGTGCCGAGTGAGGGTGTGAAACCACCCCGAGTCACTAACGGAGAATATTTGGGTGGATATTTAATAATGTAACATAGAAAAACGCCCCATACTCAATTTGGCACCGCATCAACGGAAATGTGGTATGCCTAGTTTTAAGAGAGTTCAGAGTAGTTATGGATACAGTGACACAAGCCTACGCAGTGTAAAATAAAATCATGAATTCATGTCTGTCTTCTGGATTGGAGGCTACAGAGGCAACTAAGTGCCTTTCTTCTCACCGAGTGAATAGTAGCCATTTCATTAATAAAAATCTGCAGCTTAATTTGATAAAGTAGTTTCCAGAAAAGAAATGAATTAGAACCTATGATAAAGAGAAAAGGAAGAGTCATACATTGTATTCTTGCTATTAATGCTTGCGGAGTACACTAGTATTCACCCTTGCTATTACTTTTATTTGTTAGACCCCAGTCCAACCCGGAAACACCCTAATTGGGACATAGGATATGATGGCACTGATGAGGCCACGTGGGACAAAGGCGATTACACCAAAAACCAGGGCAAGGATGACACCCTATATAGCGGTTGGGACGAGTAGACGCCCGGTGGAGCCAAGTCATCGAAAGATAGGGTACAAATATTCGTATCTCATTTGTATTTAAATAAAGGACCATAGTCTTGTGTGGCTAACTACTGTATGAGAGCATAGTTTATACTTATTGTTTTGCTGCACAACTCTGATAAGGTTTATTATTTGTTAGAGTGGTATTTTACTGAGCAAATGAATAATAATTTGTTGTCTAAGTGTTATTACCCCTGGAGTAATGACATGGGGTGCCATAGAAATAAAATGAGAACATAGTATACTGTCTGTTCAAATGATGAACACATTTCTCCAGAGTCAACAAGGAAAGAGAGAAATGAAACATACAGTTCATAGAGCTGAAAAGGTTTCTTAAAAGTAAAAGCTAAATAAATTTAAGCTCTTAAAAAAAAGGAAATTTTATGCTACTTGGCAGCATGACTTAGGGCATCTCCGATGGTTATAGCTAGTAACTAATTATAAGACTTCCATATCATTTATATAGTACACACTAAAGCTAGCATTCTAAAGAACTATCTATAAGGATAGCTATTTGATGCTTACATGCACACACAGAATTTATAGATGCTGCCTCGTTTGGCGTTATAGACTAGTGCTTAAGGAAGAGCTGGCTCGATTTTTTTTGCATACTCTCTTTCCTCCACATAGGATATATGCTGATGTGTACATGTATATAGCTAACTGATTCAGACCATTGAAGATGCCCTTCTTAGAGCATCTCCAACAGTGACTTATGAGCTAGCTCTAAGCATATTATTTCATATTTTAATAGAAGAGAGAGAAAAGCTATCTCTTGATCAAGAGCTAGTCTCATACACACATTCCAAGATTATGTGAGAGTGTCATGTGAGGCTATTTATGTTATGAGCTATGTGCTAAAGTTAGTACTATTGGAGAAGTTATCTTAGAGCTAGTAACTAGCTCATACTGTTGGAGATGCCCTTAAGCAGGTGAAGTAATGTGCAGCAGCGATGAGTGCTAGTCACTGTTGTTTTGTCTTGGAAAGGAGCGCCATCTTTCCTTTGTTTCTGTGCAAATGCAAGTTGCTACGTGCAGCCGGGGCAGGCAGCCCAGCCAAGGTAGGCTCCGAAATTGACACCTCAGTTTGGCGGCGTCTCCACCGTGACCGAGTTGGACATTTGATGGGCTTTTCGCTGTGGACGGTAGCGGGCGGCACATAGGAAACGAAGACGCAGCAGCTGCGACGCGCTCCTGCAGGCACGGCGGCACCCGGGAGCGTGCCGCTCTGAGTGATCTGTCGAAATGGCGACAAAATGTCAATGATTGGAGCTGACTTAAAAGCAACATTTTCAGAAGAAGAAATTTCAGGGACGTCACATGTTTCCCAGACGTTGTATCTGCTCTGAAACAACCTAAAAGTTCAAAACTAATTGAATTTATCTGAATCTTATTTGAATTTAGGAGTTTTTATCAAATCCAAAAAAATCCTCAGGACTAAACCGCTTTCCACTTTTGGAAATACACTTTCCAAGCTTAGAGACACACTCAAACCACTACGACACCACCTTTATTCCCGTTGCTGTGCGCCGCGACGCTGTTTGCATCATCATGCACCGTTTCGCTCGACCGTCACCAGTGTCTGCGCCAGAGCTGCACCAGCACCACACCACCTCGTCCCGCCACCTCGCACCAGCGTTGCCAGTCCACACTATCAACTGCTCGACATGCACCGCAACGACCTTGCTCACCCGTGCCACCTCATGTGCCACGCTAGTCCGCCCATGCGCTCGCCAGCTCTACCGCTGTAGCGCGAAATCCGCATAGCCGTCCGCACTGCCTTGGACATGCGCCGAGCACGCTTAGCGCCATCCCTGGCGCCACTGTCTTTGCTACTTACTTAGTCAGCCCTGTGACTTTCTCACCCTCTTTCCATACCACCCTACACCCACAATCACCTTTCTTTTCTCAACTCCGACCGTGCTGTGCCACCAAGGCTAACACGGTGACACCCAAATTCCCACTGGTGAGCACAACCTTGATTTCTCGCCAGTCTCTATTCTTGTCTAATTACTCACATCCATAGCTTTGCACCACCGTCATGAAGCATAGCTTTGCACCACCGTCATGAAGCAAACACCTATCTTCTTGCTTAGCTTCGCCGCCTCTAGCTCTCCTCAGGCCATCCTGGGCCAAGTCGACACCATCGCCGCACTCCTATCACTCCCTAGATGCTTAGGCCATCGCCAATTTGGCTGCATCACCGTTGTAGTGCAATTGCGCTATTCCTTGGTTCCAGTCAAGCTCTATCGTCGTCAGCTAGCTCCAAGCCGTCGTCACATGTGTGTGTACCTAGAATGGGTTGCTCACAACTTATTGTTGCTTGCCACACCATCGTTGGCCAGCATCTGCCGCCGTTGAATTTGACGCCACCGCCACTTCCCAAGTCTTAGCCGCCATAGGAGCGAGTTCCAGCTCACTTTGAAGTGAGCTGGGCCACGTGCTCCGTGAGCCATCAAGGCAGGCTGAAAAAGCTAGCTCGAGCCAGCTCTTAGCCTAATCAGTCAAACTGGGTCAGCCCAATACTATACAACCCAACACTATTTATAGTCCAGCCTAAAACCGTTCAATTTTGTGGCGCGGATTTCGCACTGGCCAGTGGATACCCGATCATTATTGAATGGTCCAAACCTATCGAGTAGAGACTAGAAAGGAAAGAATAGTAAAACAGCCCGTTACTTCAGTTCAGTCGCACGCTATCATTTTGCATGTTTATTGCATGATGTTATGAATTTGAGGTATATTGTGGGTAAAATCGGGCAATTCTATAGAGTATAAAATAAAATATTCAGATACGATGTGCTTTCGATTAATGGAAATGTACTTTATTGGTGATTCCAACAACAAGATATAAGTAAGTTTCGAATGATAATGCATATGTTGAATCCCAATTTCTCTTAATAAAATAGAGTTTTGTATTTCAAATCTAAAAACCTTTACAAACAAACATGGAATTATACCTATAATAATAGAACATCCATACCTTGTTCGATCGAATTCCTAGCAAGTAGTTAAGTAATTATCCTTATATGACCTGTTGAGTATGATTGTACTCATACTTGCTTAATCATCAGCAGAAAGAGTTTGAGAGGATACCGAGAAACTTTTTGAGAGAGACTTTGTTGACTCTGTAGAAGGTGATGACTAGTGATTTTAAGTCTTGACTACGCTTAAGTGTGCCTGTGATTTAGAAAGATTTATTTGTCTTATATCATAAATTTTAGGTTTGGATGTTCTTAATAATATAAAGCTCAGCTGCTAAGTTATACTCTTTTGTAATTAATGTTTGGTTTTTAGATTAACGTTTGAGTAGATATGATGTACAATCTTCTTTACTCCACAACTGCAATTCTTCATCAGTTGCGGGAAATTTCGACTCGAAAATAGGATCGTCACATGCTCGAGCTCTAGTGCTCTACACACCAACAGAACAGAACAGAACATACGGGTACATGTTGCAGATTCATGTTTCTTGTTCCGTGGCTCTGAAGAAAGCTTTGCTTGTTACTACGTTAAGTTTTTCTCAATTTTTGGCACATGTCTGAAACAGGATGAATGGGAGCTTGATCGGGATGGGCCACCAACCAGAATAAATAATACTAGTACTGAATAAACAATAATACGGTACTAGCGCCTTTTGATTATAGGCATAGAGGAACAAGGAAAAGGCCTTTTCTCCGAAGCGCTACACAACTCATCTGCCACTCGTCGCATTGAGCTCGGCAAAAAAAAAAAAAAAAAAAAAATGGAACCTTCCTATGTCCTGCTAGCTTTAAGAAAGGTGGACATAACCAAGGTTATCAGTATCGTAACACGTATCGTAATATCGTTTGATTCTATAATTCTATCGGATATAGATGATACGGATCATAATATAGATAGGAATTCGATAGTATCGTAGTGGGATCACGGTTTTACTCGTAGAATCTTTAAGATCAGGTAGAATTACAGTGGAATCATGATTCTGACAATAAACTAGATTAGTATACAAAATTTGATATTACATATTGCTAGTTTAAGTTGCACTAATTTAATTTGTTTTGTTTTATTGTTTACATGTTATTCTAAAGTAAAAAAAGTATTATCTTTGATACATTGCATTTTTATATTATTAGTTTATTAAAAATAATTAAATAAGTTTTAAAAATCAACCTTAATTCAATATAGCATGAATAAGTGTACTTAAATTATAAAATTAAATTCAAAAAATCTACTATAGAATTACATATTTAGACATACAATTTAATTTTTTTATACAAAATATGTTATTTTTAAAATTTTAATAGAATCATGATTCTAAGATTCTATAATGTTAGATGAAAAATAATCTACCTGAGATCGTGATCCTCACAGCCCTTTGTCAGAACCGGCAGCCTGATTCCTAAATGAACAGTGAAGACGAAACTTCCCTTCCAGATGAACACTGAGTTCATTAACCACTAACACTTTACCTGATTCACTAAATGGAACAAGTACATATACATGTAGAGCGGGTAGCTGTACTACGAGATGGTCGACTCAAAGCAACCAACTTTTAATAAAGTTGTGCTTTTGTACATGCAGTGGACAATCTCAATCTCAACGCGTCAACAAAGAAGCATCAAGATCCCGGAAAATAGTAGTACAAGAAACTTTACGAGCAAGGGACAGCCTACAAGGTCGAGGGTTTCAGATAAACTAATGAACTAGACCTCACCAAGGACGCCCTCAAATCGACCCCGTGTTGATTTCCCGGTGATGGAGCTCAAATGTTCAACGCTAGCTTAACCAATCATGCATCGGACATTGGTGGTCCATAGCAGCATCGAGTACCGGGAAGAACGGAAGAGCTTGAAGAGTGCGGACTATAGGTGGCAATGGGTACCTGAAACCCGATATTCAGTGGGTTTTTACTCTATTAGGGTATAGATCTGAGTCAATTTTCTAATCCATGGGTCTCTTAATGGGTAAAAAGCCCAACCCATCGGGTCTGCCGGGTTCGGATACGTTCCTATAGTACCCAAACCCGTAAACCAATGGGTAATATAAACCCGATCCATAGGAGTTATAAACTCAGGCTCCCAGCCTCCCAGGCAAACCAAACCAGCCCATAGCCCATTAGCCATTTAGCCCCAAGCCCCCAAATCCAATGCGGCAATGCCCCATTACCCATACGGCTAACCTTAGCTAGCACTCGGTCACGGTCACTACTCACTCCTCCCCAGTCCCCACCCCGATTCAACAGCCGTCGCAGCAGCGGCGCATCTGGCGCTCCGGCTCGGTCTCCGGCAGTCTCCCGCTCCTGCTCCCACCACTCTCGCCGCACGCTCGTCCTCCCGCACGCCCTTGCCGTCGCCTCGCCTTCCAGTTCAGCCCGTCGCCCCCACGGCGATAGCCCGCCACCCCCACGCCGCAGCTAATGCGCATCGCAGCAGTAGGCCCTTGGCCATGGCGCTGCCCTCCGGCTCCAACGAAGATGGCCGGTGAACTTCTTCCTCCTCTCCATTAACCATTGTTGCAGCTCGCATTACTAACCCTACGGGCGACCCGTGGGTACCCGTTAACCCAGTGGGCATGGGTCTGGGCAAAAATCTGCACCCGTCACGGGTATAGGTTTTTTAGCGGGCATGTCCAACTTTCATAGGCACAGGTTTGGGATAGCAAAACCCAGCAGGTTTGTGCCCATTGCCATCTCCAGTGCGGACAAATGCATGCGATGGCATGTTGGCATGGCGCAAGCATGGAGCTGTGAGGGGTATGGCCCAAGCGTTGAAACCAGCCGAAGTGATCCGGAGTAGCCAAGACCTAAGCCCACTTCCAAGGTGCGCCCTGCCCACTCGAGCGCGCATAGCATCCCATATTTCCTCTCACAGGGGACAGGGCACCGTGACGCCTAAAGCCTCATCCAGGGATGTTGGGCTCCAACTCACAGCTCGGCCCAACCTTCCAATGGTTGCCGTGCCACCGTACTGTGTCGGTGCCAATAGCCATTCTTTCTTTACTGTGGCTAATAACTTTTATCTGTATTTTTTATACAGTAGTTGACGGTAGAGATACTTATATAGATGGCACACATAGTTTTATACTTGAGAAGCCGTTTGAAAACCCCACTTTAAAAAACCGCCCCGCTTGTTTCGCTTTCTAGAGAAACCAACAGCCAAAGGACCAAAAGTTTGTCTACGTTTTTTGAGATGGCAGTGGCTGGTGGGGATATCGGTATAAACGACGCATACTGTTTTAGGCTCAGGAAGCCATTTAAAATATCCACTTTATAAAACTGTCCTGTTTAGTTTAACTTTTAAAAAAAAGCCAAAAGGCAAAAGATAAAAGAGCAATTTTAACAGCCATGTGCCAGTCCAATTCGTGCCACCGTGTCACAAGAGAGACATATCGTTGTCCATGCGATCCACTGCGAGTCTGCAGTAGCAGCACACAACTGCAACTCGCAGGCGCATGCACAATGCTGCCACGAACGATGAAAAATCTTACGGCCATTATCAGACATTTCTGGTGAATGGGGTTCAAATGGGCGACAGTAAAAAACCTCTTCTCTCGGGGCCTACGATAAAATTTGTATTCCTAAATGTCTTGGGGGTTTAGGCATAAGAGATCTCTACACTCTTCACCAAGCTCTCATTACTGGTTTGGCGTGGAGATTAGTGGCTGAGCCAGATTCTCTTTGGGCCCAGATCCTAAAAGCTAAATACTTTCCCCCAAACAACTTACTGTAGAGTTAGTACCACTGGCTCAATAACTAGGACTTGGGACTCTGTTCTGGAGGTCAGAAAGCACATAATTAACTCTCTTTGCAGCTTTACGACGGAAAATTTCCATTTGGATTGAACCAACATTCAAATGCCAGCAAGAGTTTCTCAACTATTGCTGGAATCTCCAAAGAGATGGAACCAGAACTTAGTAAATCAGCTGTTTAGTCAACAAGCAACTCAAATCACCTCGTAGGTCCCTATAGCTCAAGTGAATCATCCATACTTAATCTGTTGGACAATTAATAACTCAGGTATGTGGACGGCTTAGAGTGCTTATAGAATGATTCACCAGGAAAAAAATTGACCAAACTGTGCAACATTGGAACCTAAAAAATTGACCAAACTATGCAACATTCGAACCTTTCTTTTGAAGCTTCATCTATAATTCATTTAGTTTGGAAAAATAAGAAAATTTTACCTATAATTCAGACTTTCATGTGGAGGCTCTTAACTAAATCTCTTGCTACTACCACTAAGTTAACAGAAAAATTAAAGAAATTTCTCCCAATTATGCTAGATTTGGTCTCCTTGAAACTGAAGAGCATCTCTTTTTTTCCATTGTGCTTATGTCAAAGCTATCTAGTTTCAATCCCACCTGGGTCTGAAAAAAGATACAGAAAATCTTCAAAACAAGTTCACTGTTGAAATTCTGCATTTCATTATAACTTACTTACACTCGAAAACAGAAATTGACTTCATTTGTAACCTCTTGTGGCACATTTGGAAGTCCAGAGATGATTTTCTTTTTAAAAAAGAAAGAAACCTTTATTAATTCTATTATTTTTCAAACTAAAGCAGCTCAGGCTACTCAAGATGAGTTTTACGATGAGCAAGACTTCATATGGGCTTACCTCTCATAAGCCTACATCAGTAATTTCTTCTCAATCTTTGGCATAAGTAGAAAATAATACGAGTTTTGTAATCTGCACAACCTTACTCACATAATCCTAGTTACCATAATTTAAAGACTATGCAATCTAAAACTCCGATTTCAACCCCGAATGCCATGTTATCCTATACAGGCAGCGGCCGTCTCAGATGCATAACTTCCAAACCGTTCTACCAAATCAGTGTTCTAGCACTCTATGGAAAGCTAACAAAATTATCTACAACATTCTAATTAACACCAAAAATTAATTCGATAACCTACTAGAGCTAAATCGCATCACAACATGACTGCTACAACTAGCAGAGAACTACATAACAACAGACTTTGGAAGCTCATACAAAATTCATATCTCAACTAAATTGAGTGATTAAGCACTCTATCAAAAGCTTATAGAATTGCCTACAAAATTCTGTTGCTCCCCAGACCTAATTCAGTGGAATACATGGCCTAATCCATCAAATATTGTGACATCACTCAGTTGCGACGATTTGTAGGACAGCAGCATTCAAAAGACCATAACAGGCAAATTACCCAATGGATTTTTGTGTTCTATAGCTTGGTGGAAAGCTTATGAAATTGTCTCAAACTTCCTAGTAAAACCCTTCTTGGATTCGGCATTTAGAGCCCTCGAAAAATCGATAGATCTAGACTGTGCAAATCAAGAAAACTCTAGAAACTCTACCTTCTTGCTCTCCTTCCTCTTCTCTCTTCCTTCTTCTCCTTCCTCTTCCCCTCGAGCGTCCCCGTCTCTTTCCCTCCTTCTTGACCGAGCTCCTTCCTTCCTCCCTCTCTTTGAGCTTCCTTCCTCCCCTTTCCTCTTGGCCGACGGGAGGAAGGGCGGTGCACAGGGTGGAGGGTTGGCGACGGCGTGGAGGTGGGGCAGTGGTCGGAGTAGGGGTGATGACCAGCGGCAGGGGGAGAAAAGCGCGGCGGTGGCGGCTGCTAGGGTTGTTACCCCTCCCCTCCTGTTCCCCTTAAATGGGGGCAAGGTCAGGTTGTTTCCTTTTTCTCCTATGTAACCTTGGTGTTTGTTTCCCTTTTTGTTGATGAAATATCGAAGATGGCAACAGAGGAGGGTGAATGGTTCCTTAAAATTTTCCCCAAATATTCACAAATCTTTCACTTCAATAGCTACAGAGCTATGAAGATTAGAATGGAATACAACCATAAAAACTGGTGATTAGAAATACTGAAAACCCAAGAAAAATAAGCGAAAACGGAACTACTGTAGTTAAATTTGTGGTACTACCACTTGCTATAGTAACTGCAGTACTACCACTACAGTAACTGCGGTACTTTCGCTGCTACAGTAAAATCAGGATGAACAGTGATTTCAGCACGGTTTCAAAATCCAAAATTGAGAGAACTTTTGATCCGTAGATCCAATGACATGAAAATTTACAAGGATCTACTCTAGGATGTCAAAAACCTATTCTAACAGACGATTATAAAAATTATGGTCAAAGTTCATACCTTTTTCAATTTTGCTGGAAGGTTGCACCAAAATTGAGCCAAAATCCCAAACGGTGAATTCAACTTGCTCGTGGGTCGATGATGACCAAGATGGCTTTAGATGTATTATCATATATCACAGCAAAGTCAAGTGTGAGTGCTGCTGCAATGTCAAGTGTGAGTGCTGTTGCAAGAGTGGAGTCAACCTCTATTGGTACAGGCAGCTACTCGGAATTCTCCCCCTCAACAAAAACAAAGTGGGTTTCATGCTGCCCTTTGCCACTCTTCTTCTTTTTGGCGTAGAAGGCATCGATGACGTGTTATGGCTCTTTACAAATCCACGACCAGTACCCCCACTTGTCACACTTGTAGTAGGTATGGTTTTGCTGATCATAGAGCTTATCGTCCTGCTTTAGTTTACTGGGCTTATTCTCCTGTGGAGCATTTGACTTACTTTCCTGGACTGCGGTTTTGCCCTTCCTTCCCCTTTTCTTCATTATAGGCTTTTGCACATTATAGCTCCCAGCGTTGGCCTCATGGCCAGTGGAGCTCTTAGATGGTTGTGTGATAAAGTTATTGCGGAGAACTTTATCTTGAGCCTTTGCAACTTGCATAATTCAATCAATTCAGTATACTCCTTATAGCTATCTTGACGATAGTTTCGCGCAGACTGCACTACATTGGGGTGAAATGTGGAGAGGTCTTCTCAATCTTCTGCTCATCTATGACCTGCCTGCCACAGAGCTGAAGATTGGTACAAATTCTATGTAGAGCAAAATTGTACTCTCCAACCGTCTTGAAGTTCACAAATATCAGTTGGATCCATTCTTACTCTGCCTGAGGAAAAATAGTGTACTTTAGCTTCTCAAACCGCATCTTGAGTGCAGTCTACAACGCTAGCGTGCTCTTCTCTGCCATGTACTCATTCTTAAGTGGTAAAGTGGTGGTGCCTAAGGAAGTGAAGTACTTGATCATTAACATCAGGTGTCGATTTAGCATCTTCCGATGCACCAATCCCAATAGCAGTATGGAGCTTTTTGGCTCCAAGTACAATCTCGATGCCAGAAGACCAAGTCAAGTAATATGTTGAACTGGCAATAACATTTTTCGATCATGTTATGTTGTTTTATTGGAAGAAGTTTCATAAAATTTTTTTTGAGGACAACTGTGATAGGAACAATTGGACGAAAGGAAGGAAAGTGATATTGAACACGTAAGAATCATTTAATGCGAAAAGATGAGATAATAGGCTTAGCTGAATAGAAATAAACTTCATAATACAGTTGGGAGTAACATGCCGCGTACATTTTTATTAACATATAGTATGTTAATGTAGCATGTAAAAAAATTTCATTAAATTTCTTCCAATAAAACAACATAACATGATCGAAAAATGTTATTGCCAGTTCAACATATTTTTCACGGTCAGCAATGTACGAAAATCACAAATACACTAATCGTTACTTCACACAAATTTCGTTCGTACTCTACCAACCAAAATTCTTAATTTTCATAATTGCAAAAAAAATTACACAAGCAGTAAACTGCACTCGACATCAATTTTTTTTTCAAATACCATTAACAACGTACCAAAATATTTAAAAAAAAACAATCTACAAAAATAATTCCTAAATGTAGCATCTGCAATACATAACGATTTTTCAAAATATATTCCATATATTTTTGCATCTCCTATTATATATTATAAATTTACGGCACGCTCTAAAAAAATATATTACATGTATATATGCATAATATTTATGTAACTATCTAATCAAAATAAAAATTAAAACTTATAACTAATTTTGCGTAAAATCGCTGAAAACCCTAACCGTGGAACAATGCACAACGAGTGGGGTAGGGCCCGCACCACTCGAGTGGTACTCTCCCACACCGCACCATTATGGAGTGGTGCTCTCCCACACCGCACCATTAGATGGTGCGCTCCCCCAACGCACGATTCGCATGTGGTGCGACAGGTGTCGCGATCCAATTAATCGTGCGGTCGGTGGGGAGTTAAAAATGGAATTGTATTTCGATGGAGGTCGGTGGGGAGTTAAAAATGGAATTGTATTTCGATGGAGGTTATATCTGAAATTCTTGTGGTGTACGGTATCAAAAGCGTCCAAAATTCCCACTAATGTACCAAGGGCTAGGGTAGTAGGGTATCCAACAACTTCATCCCCCTCCCCTCGCCCTCCCCTCCTCGCCTTCCCACCTGTCCGCCTCCCTCCCACCACCTGCTCTCCCCCTCTCGGAGAGGGAGGCGTGCGCGCAGGCGCCCAGAGAGAAATCTTCAGTCTGCTCCTTCCGTTCGCCCGTCCTGCTGCTGGTTTCCAAGAACGCCGCCGCCGCCGCCGCCTGTTCTCGGAGTAATTTTTGAAAAATTTTCTGGTTTTTCTTTGGCGCAAATCAGCCCAAGGACCCGCTTGGTGCTGCCTTTGGCTCCATGGAGGGCTTCTGGCTCAGCCTGAACCCCTTCCGGTTCAAGCCGATTTGGCCGGCAAGGACTGCCCCCAAATCCCTCTGAAGCCCTAGAAATCCTCCTCTTGTCCGGAGATTGCAAGAAATCCCCGGCTGCCGTTCCCCCACGCCTTGTTTTCTTTGTTAATGTGAAGCTTCCCGTGCAATTCTTGTCTTCTTCGGGGTTTCAGGTTTCTGTGAGAGACCCCGCTTCCCCTCCTTCCCCCGAGAACCCTAAAGTCATCTTCTTTTTCCAAGAAAACCCTGAAAGGACATGAGGTTGTCGCGAAACGCCCCTTCTTTTGTGTAGTGCTCCGGGCTGGGCGCCTTTGTTGGCGGTGCTGCAAGGATGACGAGGGAGGACGGCCCGGAGTTTGTGAGGTGGAGGGAGGAGTTCGTGTCGCAGGAGAGGGGCAGCCGCGTCGTGCATTACTACCTGGAGGACGCAGAGGGCGCCTCGCACCTCGCCGTCGTGGGCACGGAGCGGAGCCTGCGCCACATGCTCTACGTCGTGTCAGAGGACTTCCGGGGGGTGCAGGGATGCGGTGGTGTCGACGGTGGGCCAGGGCTGTTTGCGCGCAAGTGGCGGTCGCGCCGTGAGGTGGTGGACTGGCTCGCGTCCTTCCTTCCAGCGAAGACCCTCGCCCCAAGTAATTGTCTCCTCATCTGTTTTTATCACTCATTACATGAATTCTGACACTAAGTATACCATCCGCTATTCTTTCTTTAATTCAACATATTATGTTGTGTAGTGTTTTGGGGACCTAATGATGATTTGGAGTGAGTTCATCTTAGGCACTTAGCCATGAATGTCACTTAGCTGCAATCCTTTGAATTTCTAGAAAATTATGTCTAGATAGCTTACCACATCCGTCCTTAGTATAGAAGCATGTTTTGTGACAGGCACAATCAGACAACTTCGAGCCTTCAAGGGCCTGTCAGACTAAAAATGCAAATTGAAAGACCTAAATGGAACAGTGAGACAAGCTTTAGGACCTTCAGTCCAACTTTGTCTCAAATTAAAATACGGTTACCAAGGTTATTAAGGCGGTAAGGCGAGATAAGGCGACCCACCCCCCTCACACCTTTTAAGCGGTAAGGCGTGAGGCGAGGCGACGCCTTACACATATCATAAGGCGAAGAAAACGGAGTTCTGGAGGACTAAATCAGAAGAAATCTGAAGAGGCAAAGGACCTATAAGGATCTAATTGTAATTTCGTAAACCTCTTGGGACTCAATTGTACAAATACCAAAACACACCCCACCCTTTAACCCTAGCCTAATCCCCATACCCCCTCACTCCCAGCCGCCACCTCCTCCCTCCTCCCTCATTCGAAGCCATCGCCGCCTCCCTCCCTCACTACCTCACTCCCAGCCGCCGCCTCCCTCCTCCCTCACTCCCAGCCACCGCCCTCCCTCACTCCCAGCCGCCACCTCCCTCATTCCCAGCTGCCGCCACCCTCCTCCCTCACTCCCAGCCGCCGCCTCCCTCCCTCCTCCTTCATTCCCAGCCACCGCCACCCTCACTCCTCCCTCCTCCCTCACTCCCAGCCGCTGCCTCCCTCACTCCTCCTCCTTGTAATGTTGCGGGCGGCCAGATCCGGCAAGGTGGAGGGTGAACGGCGGCGTCGGCGGTTCAACGGCGCCCTGGAGGCGAAAGCAGCTCGACGGCGCCCTGGAGGCCAAGGCGGCGCGAGGACGTGAGGTAAACCTAGCCCACCTCTTCCGCCGCCTTCTTCCTGCCCAGCTGCCCGCTCTCTCTCTAGTTTAACCGCCGCCTTAGGCATGCACGCAAGGCGGGGCGACGCCTTGCCACCCCTCTACCGCCTTACCGCTTAGGCGACACACCTTAATAACCATGATGGTTACATGCATATACGCTAACTGGTAATATTCTAGTGCATAAATTTGGATGTCCACGCCTTATCGATGTGTTAGCTTATGTATTTTGTCTGTCAAGTGACTGTTGTAACACGTGATATGTGGCAACATGGTTTTTTTATGCACTTTACAAATACTGTTTTCCACCATCATTTTACAAGTGGGAGTGGGGAGAAGTAGAAAATTCAAAATTGTGAAAGTAGAAGAAGGCTGAGACACTTTTTTGTGGCTAACAGGTGTTTGTACCATAACTGTCCTCTTTATTTATACATAAATACTACCAGCCACCGGGAACAACATTTAAACAACACTAAGAGTCAAATGCACCAAACTCATCTAATTTAAATCTCCTTTCAAGGAACATAGAACAAAAGCGTAGACCATTGGGGTTAGTTCCAGTCCAGTCACTAAAAATATTTCTTCATACTAGTTATGACTCAGTTATATTCCATCAAATATCTTGATTCATTTATTGCAAAAGATACAAAACAACCAATGCTTGTTATCAACCATTATCTCACTTGCTAGTTTTAGAAGTGAAGATGGGTTGGGTAAAATCAATTATGTGTCCTTCGCCATCCTTATATGGAAATGCCATCTGAGCATCCAACTGATTTGGATATGTTTCGAATTTAGTTAAGTAAACAAATGTGTGCTCTTATAGTTGACTTAGGAGAAAATATATTTAAATCTTCGTTGTATAATGATGTGATGTTTTTGCCTGTCTTCTTTTGTATTACAAATGATGGGCATAAAACCTTGGTATGTGTCACTTCACACTTGTAATCACTTCTGTTTCAGGAAAACTGAAATTTAGATGATTAGGGGCTGTAACTACTAAAGCAAAAACTCAGTTAGCACAAAAAATGAAAATTTTTGGTTAGATAAAAGGTGTATTAGTGCCATAATTTCAAAGTAAAAGTTGCATGCCCCTAGTTCGACTAAACTTAAGCAAAAGTTGGCCTAGGCCTGAGAAAAGCCCCTTTTTTCTGAGTTGGGTATTGGGCTGGTCCTGCCTGGCCTAGCGATAAAATGTTACATTGGACTAGGCTGGCAAGTCAAACAGGTGAAAGCCGAGTCACGCCAAGTTCAAGCTGTAATCAACTCTATTCTTCTAGGAATCTTGGATGCATGACTGGCTTTTTACACGTAGGCCTTGCTTCGACAAATGTTTTTCTTGAGAGCAGTAGTTGTTACTGGGTGCCCTCAGTTTTGGCAAAACAAGCGAAACAAGCTCACCATTTGAAAAGTACGCCAAGATGTAATTGAAGATAATCTCTTCTTTGCATTTAATTTCCATTTGGTAGACTGCAATCCCCTTGGAACAACAGTGGACCTTTATGGGCTGCTTAGCTTCTTCATATTGATGGCTTTTGAGAGAAGCTGCTGCAGAGGCACTTCAGCTTTTCACTACAAAAAAGGCTTAAGTTTGCTTCAAGTTCAAGATGAAGCTTTTTTAAACAAGGCCAATTCCATGTTCAAGTAATAACTTTTGAGTGATAAATATTATTTGCAATTATTCTTTTCTTGGTTGCTTTCTTACTGCATAATGTTGACTACCTGTCAGGTCATTCCCATTCAGCATATAACTTGTATGATCAACATCTGTATTATTTTGTTTTAATTGGTGCTATTTTTAAATTAATAATTAATAATAGCTCATTGTTCATTTCAGAATTTTCAAAATTTGGATCTCGTATGGGTAATGACATTGGATTAGATGGATATGGTGAAACTGGTAACTTTACGTGTCACATTCTGGTATGGAATCACCTATGAATTTGCATATTTTCTCTTCATCTTTTGTGAGCATATTTATAAATTTTTCAATTATGTTGTTAGGGGAAAGCCTGCAGCTCAGATATTATGTGGTCTGGTTCGTTCTGGACTTGTGGCAAGCAGCTTCGCCACTATCAAGCTTTTTGTCGTAATGGAACCACAATTTCTGTAAGTTTTATCATGACAATGTGTGCATACCTTGTCACTTATAATCGTTTTTTGGAATGTTATATGGCATCTCTTTTTGCAGACCCACTCGTTTGTGCTTGTCATGTCGGAGGAGGAAAATCGCTATCTTGCATACTTGGAAGATATGTATGAAGATACAAAGGGACAGAAGAAGGTTAAAGTGCGATGGTTTCATCAAAACCAGGAATTTGCTTGTGCTATACCTCCTCCTCCTCCTCATCCTTGTGAAGTTTTTATCACTCCTTATTCTCAAGTAATCAGTGTGGAGTGTGTCGATGAGATTGCAACTGTTTTAACTCCTGATCATTATGAAAAATGTGCCGATGCATTGCCAAATTCTTCTTTGGTGGGGATCCGTTTCTGCTTTCGCCAGTACAGTAAAAATAAGTTTAAGCATTTTGACTTGAGAACATTGCGTGGATATTTTAGTCAAGCTCCTGTTTTGTCCATAAAAGTTTCACCTGATCAAGAAAAGGATGGTTCTGATATCATAAAGGTAGTCGAACATTGGGCACCTGGGAAGACTAAGTTTTTGAATCAGTTTGAGAGGCTTTATTCAAAATGTTTGGGTACCAAAATCTGTCGAGGCCCACAAGCAGACTCCATACCATCTTATCAGAAGCTAAGTAATAAGCAATCTCCCGGAAAACATCTCTCAGTCAAGATTATAGGGCCCCAGAATCAGCCAATGCCGTCATACAATGTTGGTGACAGAATAGAGGCCTTGTCTCAGGACAGTGGCATTGTAGGCTGCTGGTTCAGTTGTACAGTTCTGAAGTCATGTACTAATCATAACAAACTGAAGGTTCAATATGATGATCTCCAAAATGCTGACGATTGTGGGAGATTGGAGGTATGACTACTGATCTTAGTATGAAATTTAAGCTACATTATGCATTTGAGAAGGGGAAAATACATAATAATATTTGGCATTTTGTTACTCCTTTTATTTTGCCTAATATCATTATGTATTCTATTGTGCCTGCATAAAACATTATTTGATAGCAAGGATGAGGTTATTTCTTGCCGTGTCAATCAAACTTATTGTATGCTTCTGTGTAGGAGTGGGTACCTGCCTCTACATTGGCTCTTCCTGATAAACTGGGATTGAGATGTCCAGACCGGCTCAGAATTAGACCACGACCTCAACAAAATAGTCTGGTTGATGGTACTGCTCTTTTACCTGGAACTGCTGTTGATTCCTGGCAATTTAGCGGCTGGTGGGAAGGAGTTGTAGTCAGCGCAGACAACATTTCAGCTGATAGCCTGCAAATATACTTTCCAGGTGTTTTTTTACTGAGATGATGTTTTCCCTTTCTGTCCTCCGTCCTTATGAAAAAACAAAAGTTCTCTTGATAAAATGAACTATGATGCGCAAGATAAGAGAGTAAAATCTAGAATCTAGATGGTTCATGTACCAGGTGCTGTTTTCTGCTATGGCTAAAACCCCAAGTTGTGAATCTTCTAGAATATTTTGAGATGTTATTTGTTGTGAATCTAAGACTGTTGAATTATGAACCTTCTAGAAAAGTAGAATCCCTCTCTTTGTTATGTTATCATCATGCCTTGTTTGGTTGCATATCAGGATTGAGTGGTATTCTCTTGATACTCTGTCTGTTCTGCATTGGATAGCTATAAAAAAAATTTGAGGCACGTCGTAGAATTTAACTGTATAAGACTTTTGCTTTAGATAAGGTGTAAATAAATATGTAAAAATATTGACTTCCTAGAAATCATATGTTGATACATCATCATCTATCTTATATTCTTATGTCATAGGGTTGCTTGAAAATATGTGGAAGCAATCCATTGCATGGAGAAAGAGGATTATCTCGGTACCCGATGTTAATAGAAACTAGCAACTATATGTACCTCATCTTCTACCAATTACCCTCCCTTGTATTTCTGCTTCAAGTTACTATTGTAAGTCAGTAACAAAAGGAAGTTGCTGACACTAATATTATTGTTCCAGGTGAAAACTTTTTTCGGGTATGCCAGCAAAAGAATTTAAGAATCTCAAAAGATTGGGTCAAGAACCACTGGGTAGATATTGACACGAAGCCAGACGTGCTGTCGAGAATACCGTCAGTTGGTGTCCGAACAAGGCAACCTGATAACGTGACATCTGCTGGGGAACTAAACTCTGGCAGTGCTGCAATGTCTGACCAAGAGCTTGCAGCTGCACAAGCAAACTCCAGTGAGGATAAACAAACAGGAGCAAACTCCAGTGAGGATAAACAAACAGGAGCTAACTCCAGTGGAGAGAAACAAACAGGAGCTGATAAGCAAAGTGAGGTTAGTTTGACTGATAAGGCCTCTACTTTTGAAGAGGATGAGAAGCAAACAATTCTAGGAAAGCGTCCTAGGGACGACGATACTGAAAAGGACTGCAATGAGGAAGTAGGCGTAGATGTTGGCAAGTCATGAAGTTTGGGATGCTCAACCTGATTAGACTTATGTACATAGCTATAGATATGTTAACGAGACCCCAGTGGAGGGGTTTTACTAGGTTGCTGATATCAGAGTATTGTCGTCTCATTTCATACATGTACTTTTTTTTTTCTGGTTTCTGTATTTCGTTTCTAGTTGTCTTATTTGTGTCACCGGATACACGGATTGCAAACTAAATATTACCCTTCCCAATCACATTGTATAGCCAGTATGAGATGCTACTATAGAACGACATCGTTAAAGTAAAGAATAAATAATAAAAGCAATAGAAACTATAAGAAAATTAAAACTTTAAAGATACTTTATTAGAGAGCCAACGAAAGCTGGAAGTAATGTTTGAAATATGGGACCGGTTCACTTCTAACTAAATGAATAATAAATAAAATGACATAAATAGTGGCAAGCCACAGTGTTGAAAACTCGAGTGCTTTCACCCATGTATGTTGCTACCACTTCACCAGTCTTTTACCTGAGAATGGAAAGAGCAAGCGTGGGATTTGAAAATCTCAGTAAGTATTCAACAACATCGTAACACGGTGAGTAAAGGACAAGTAACAGAAACAAGTAATTAACACAGGTTAATTGCAATGGAACTAGGTTACCAGAAATATTGATGAAAGTTAGGGATAGAGGTAACCGGAACAACGACATTAAGGATAATCGTTATTTAGTAAGTTATGACAATGACACCGGCAATTGCTGCCATATACCTAGTTATACGAGAATAGTCAGGCACAACTCTGTCTTCGACTATATAACTGCGGACAGAGTGTAATATCCTGAGTAATGAGAGTGTACGGCCCTCTGTACGTTACCAGGTGAGTGAAAATCTCCCTTATATGTGGATAACCCCAGACCAGATAACCGTTATATTGTTAATAGGTTATATGATGTGAAATTAATGGAACTAAGAGAAGAATGAGATAAGGTTATGATAGGAAGGAGGATTTGATAAAGTTGAAAATGGAGAAGCGTAATTTCTGATATAAGGATGATGTGGAATGGTAATATGGTGATAATGAGATAAGACTTATTCTAACGAGGTATTATAACATAGCACACAAGGGTTGGCAACCATCCAAGTTTTATTATGTGATGAGTGATTATTAGTCCAATTAACAGGTATTAAATACATCAATCATAACTCACATACGAAATCATATGAGTAATGAATCATGATATCAAGAAGAATAAACATAGCAACGTTAATGTTAAAAGATTGTTAGTGGTTTAAATCTAGATTTGGAACATGTTCATATGCTATCCCTATTAATGATTTAAACATGAATTCCATAACACTAATTAAAAACATGAATTTTAAAATATTATTAACTCGGTATTCTAATAAATCTAAAAGCATGTGAAACAAGATAACTTAGAACATCATAGTATAAATACAGTATTAGAAGTCTATAACCAGACAAGTATTAGTAATATGATAATAACTAGTCAAGCAACAGTAATATGATAACAATCAGACAAACATTGGTGATGTGTTAGTAACCAGATAAGGTTTAGAAATATGATAACCAGGCAAGCAACAGTTATATGATATTAGCTAGGTAACTTTAGTGATTTGATAATAGCTAAGTGATTCCAGTGATACGATAATAGCTAGGTAAATTTAGTGATTTAATAATAGCCAGGTGATTCCAGTGATACGATAATAGTCAGGTAAATTTAGTGATTTGATAATAGTCGGGTGATTCCAGTGATACGATAATAGCCAGGTAAATTTAGTGATATGATATTAGCTAGGTAAATTTAGTGATATGGTAATTGTACTCAATGGCAAGGTGACAAGTAATTTGAAAACACGTGGTATGTGAAACGGAAAGGTCACGTTTGCGAGATACTTGCCTTAAGTATGTTTGGTGGACTCACGGCACGAAGGATCAGAGGTACGCAACCGTCCGAATGTTCCCCCAAGGCCATGTGCGAACCTAAAAAGTGGAACAGAGATGTATCAGATACGATCTAGTTGGAATTGACAAGAGACGGCATGAGATTCGCTTGATCAAGAGAAACAAGTCTATCAGCCCCTTTCGCTGTGCAAATCGTTGTTGGCTGAGCAACCACGTTCCGCAGCACAACCCAACAAAATCACCATGGGAACATGTGATTCGGTCAGGCATCCAACCGGCCGACCACGTGACCGTGAAAAAGAAATAGTCATCACCGCTTATGAATGATGGAGGCCGGAATGTTATATTCCTTTATCTAAAAAAATCACCGCTTCGGCCACCATCGTCGCCACCACCGCCTGTGTTGTGCTATCGCCTGCCACAACCACCTGCGCCGTGCGTCGGCCAGCTGCCACGCCGAGCTGCCATTGCCAGCCGCCTCTATTAGTCGCCCGTGCCCCGGGCTGCTGTCGCCGCCTGCCATGGCGCGCCGCGCCATGCACCGGCCGGCTACCACGCCGAGCTACCACTGCTGTCACTTTCGCTGGGCTCCCGCGCCCTTGGCCGTCGCCTCAGGCTACACCGCTCCTGGGCCTACCGTGCCTCCTCCGGCCGTGTCGTTGCCTGACACCGCCTAGCACGACGCGCCGCCCCTCAACCACACACCGCTGCCGACGGTGCCGCAGCTGTCGCCGCCGGTCTCACACCAACGCCTCCTAGAGAGAGAGAGAAACCTGAGGGGGGAAAATAGGGAGATGGCGGCTTGGTGAGGGAAAAGGGTTTGCCCCTTTTAAAGAACCCTTAAACCTAGATTAGGGTTAATTATGGTTTGCTTAGTGGCCCCTTCTTAAAGAAAATTAGGGTGTTACACTGATTGATCTTTGCTTCTGTTCTGGTGTTCCCCACCAACTATAGTGCATAAGCTGTTCATCTGTTTGAGAATAACATTATTGTTCTAGTTTGCTTGTGCTAGAAGAGTGTGTCTGCATTTAAACTCTGCAATGATTTTTGCAGTTCACTGATATGATTCACTCCGATTGCTATCGTGAGCAATCCTATGAACTGCAGTTGCGCATGTTGATCTGAAGATGTTGCACAATGAGTGGATTCCTCTCTCCCAAATTATGTATCATCTATTTATGGCATCCTGGATCTGAAGTCAAAAATTGTACTGGGTGCCAATGCCATCCCATGATCTCATCATTTTCCGTTACGTTAGGCCTGATGTCCCTGGCATGAGCGTGTCACAATGATGCATTGCCTATTTGCCTTGTTCCTTCATCCATGCAGACTCTCGGCTGCTATGATTGACAGGGCTAACAAATCTCATCTTACTACATGTGGACGAGTTTGTTACATGGTACATCGTACATGTCAAAGTTGTCAACTAGGTACATTATCTGCTACAGTGAAGAGAACGCGATCTGAAGAATCGCAAGGATCTACAGTCTAAGCCACTGCTCGCCGTCGATGAAGTTCCGGCCGAGGAACGGCCGCGCCTCCTCGTAGGTGAGCACCCGCGACCACGGTACCCTCTGTCCCGAGCTCGCACCAGGCCCTTTGCAGCTGTATTCCCCGAACAAGACGGTCCTATAAAAAACAAATCAATGCAACCGAATGTTAGTGTTTTACGGAAGCAAAGATTCAAGAATCCTTTGTAAGGTTCGGACAACCGGCGGTAACAAGCAAGCCACATGCTATGAATTTTCCTTCTCAAGATTGCTTGGTGAACCTGCCAGGCAACCATCTACCAACTTTCCTTACAATTTGATAACCAGGCATTCAGGTTTAGTAATTTGTAATTGCAATTCCATCGGTGAACAGATTCCATAAGAAATTCACGTACTTCGTTCTTGATTGATCGCCCCAGTCGCTCCACCCCTGAGGGACGACGATGCCGCTGAGGTCGCAGTAGGAGTAGACCACTCTGGCGTACTTCCCCCAGGCTCTCCCCAGGTAGAGCATGCCGGAGCCGGTGAGCCTGCAGTCGACGAAGGAGAAGCCCGAGTCCTCCGCCGGCGAGCTCCGCTGCGACGCCGCGATCGCGCCGTAGCTCGTCGCCACGGCGTGCAGCGTGCATCCCTGCGGCATTGTTCAGATAAAAAAAAACCGTGTCATGTCATGTAACGTTGCGTTCATTGTCACTTCGACTTGGATTTTTTCTTGGCAGTGACAGTCAGGGTGGAAGGAGAGGGGGCTGGCAGGGGAGGATCCCCTCATGTTTTGATAAATTTGTACTTTAGCCTAGTATATTTAAAGAATTTTGTTGTTGTCAATGTTATTTAATTTTTTCATCAAATATAATTACATTGTACAGTTTATTTGACCTTCTTATCTCTAAATCCTAGCTCCGCCCCCGACACAGTTGTGCCGATGCGACAAAGAGAATGTGACCACTAAGGGCCTGTTTGGAACAGAGGAATTTCACAGGAATTTTGCAGGAAACAGTTCAATTTCCGCAGGAATCGGGAAAAATTCCCGCATTCCAAACAGGGCCTAAAGCTGATAAGGATTTGAGCACAGATTTGTGTAAGAGCATTGGGCCATTGTGCACGAGCTAAGTGCCTAGCTACATGATCCCACTGAGCTATTGCTAATGCTAGCCTAGGCTTAGTGCTAACCTGTGTGCCTCACTAGAGTGCCAAATTATTAGGGTGTCAAACACGTTAGACGCGTAAGAGTGAGAAGCCAAAGGTCAAAGCAGTTCTTGCTGTAAGAATTGAAATGCCAGGGTTGGTGAATGCCTGAATTGTGGATTTGTGAAAGCAACCCAACAGCTCTGATCAAACGAATGAAAGACATGAAGATGGTAAGGCGATAATATCAACATAAAACCACTAGGCTAGTAGGCAAAAAAAATAGGAACATGTTTATGGGGGGCAGTGTGTCCAAAGAATTGGTCATGCTGACTTTCTCAAAATAAAATAAAATTTTATTTCGTATGTCTCATGGAAGTGTAACGATCGAGTCCCTACCTAAAATTACCACAAAATCTTAAAAATATACACTGACAGTTTTGAGTGTTGTTTTCCTCACCTGGTACAAGGACCTTGCATTCCCAAAAATGAAATCGATGGATCCCTGGATGTCGCAGTTGTACAAGTAGTGCCTCCCAATGTTATCAAACAGCGTGTCCTGCGTCCCCAGTATCCTGCACCTGTACAGCACGGTCTTGTCGCCGGACAGCCGCAGCGCCACCGCCTGCTGGCCCACCGCTCCAGGCGGCGCCGCCGGCGCAGAGTTCTGCAGATCACAGTGTGTATATCACTTCGGTGCAAGAACTGGATGGATTGTGTTGGGTTTCGACCACTTGAAACTTCGCTCTCTCAAGAATTGTTACGACCATTTTAAGATGTGGCTATGACGACTCAATACTACGATCATTGATTTCTAATGGATACGACCATGTTATGTTGGTTGCGACCATGCTGATGGTTACAACAACTCCTTGCTGCTGTGCACGTACTTGTAACCGAGTAATGACCACTCTGGCTTATGATTGCGTCTTCTTGATCTGCTCGTACTCATAGCCTTATTACGACTAGCACGTTCTCGTAACGACCACGTCTTCCAGGTCGTACTCACTTGTAGACTTCGAATGCTTAGCAAGTACTCAGTACTCAATACTTCGAGTACAAGTACTTCCGATGCATTGCTCTTCTGCTCCTCTTGTCTTCGAGTTTGTCTTCGAGTATGGTAGCGACAATACACGAACACAATAGATTTTTTCAGGAGCCAAAGCACTCCGCTTTTCTCTTCTTTTATCTCCCTCAACTTCTCGATCATAACTGATCACTTTTGTTCGCTTCTCCTTCTTCTTGTTATGATTACAGAACTGAATTTCATCTTATAAAGGTTAATTGCACGACTCATAAATGGGCTCATCAACCTGACTAGACTTCTACTATGAAACTGACTCGTACTCGTATACGACTATCTACAAATCCTACCAAAACTCAGTATTTTCTATCGAAAACAAGATTAATTCTAATAGATTAAGCGTTTCGCTGAGAGCTATACGGTGCGCACCTCGAACGTGATGTGGCTTGCGCAGAAGTAGTCGGCCTCCACGGCGACCGAGGCGGAGTAGAACGTGCCGACCTGGTGCCCCGACGAGTCGACGTCCGACGCCCTCGCGCGCCACGTGATCACCGCTTGGCCGGTCCCCATGCCGATGAGCGAGACGAACGGCTTCGTGATCGGCACCGTCACCTTCTCCCTGCATATCCATCCGCCATTGCACATGCACCTATAGCTTGTTATTACACCTCTATTACCAATTGCAATTCATTTTTGCTCTACAAAATAGGATGCTATATAGCTACGTACAAGCAATATATACACAAATGTAGTATACTTACTGCTTGTTAAGCCTACAGATTCCAGCTTCACAAGCTAACATGCCATTACGACAAGTTGCTTCCGATTTTTAAACATTGAGATACACTGGAAAATTTTCTACTAGTATACAGCACAAATTAAGATATTCTTCTTCTTCTTTGAGACGAACACAAATCGAGAGCTGGTTGTTCAAAACATGCAAAACAAAACAACTTTGATGAGCTCTGCAAGCAATAAGATATATATATAGTTGCACATGCACCACACAGAATCACACACACACACACACAAAAATGAGATCGAAATGATGCAGCTGGTTAGGAAGACAGCGAAAAGCCAATAGGAAGAAGAACACATTGTAACTCAATGGCCATTAACTCTTTAAGGCAGTTACAAGAGAGGCAGTAGTAGTGGAGGCGATCGATCACCTGTACACGCCTGGCCTGACGAGGATCTTGACTCTCCGCTTGTTGCCGTCGGGCACCATGTCGACGGCGCCCTGCACGGTCCGGGAGTGCCCCGTCCCGTCCGGCGACACGACGATCGTTCGCTGCGCGCCGGCGCCGGCGCCTGCCTTGCCGCCGCCTCCTCCCGTGCCGTCCGACGTGCTTCGCGGGGCGGCCACGGCCGGCATGCTGAGGTCCTCCCACGTGATGAACCCGTGGCCGGCCACGTCCCCCACCGTGACGAAGACGGCCGCGAGGAGGAGCGACAGCACGGTGCAGAGGTAGTAGTGCTTGCCCATGGCCATGGCCGCCGCGTCCATGGCCATGGCCTCCTCCTAGCCTTGGGTCAGGTAAGTTGTCACGTAGAGAAACTAGTTAACTACGCGGTTTGGGAGACAGGAGAGCTTAGACTTAGCGGGGAATATGTAGAGTGCGGGAATTACACGTCACACGGCATGAGAGAGCGATGACGACGACGATGGAATGCAAGAAGACGTTGGAGGCGTGAAAAAGTGATGATGCCATTACCAAGTAATCGAGACCTAAATGCCACTATGCATTAACGGGGCTCAATGGAGTTGCTCACCGGCGAGCTCGGGCAGTAGCTCTGCCCCTGGTTGGTAGTGCATTTTCTTAAATCAAGGGCAGGAGTTTTGCCATTCATTTCAAAGAGAAGAAAAATATATCGGTCCTAAAAAGGATACACTAAAGACACCGCCAACAATCCTACGATAGGGAAATAACATCGAGAAGGATTTACAAACCTGATACTCCTACCAAAATACAAATTGCACTTGCAAGACAAGTACCTTATGGAGCAACAACAAACACACCTCCCCTTACAACCAAACGAAGCGTAGGGCTAGCAATCCAACGGGCAAAGCACAAAACTGAAGAACCATGATGCTTACAGGGCTTGAGATGCAGCCAACAACACCAAGGTATTCACCATAGCAGCAGTCACACCACGGCTCATTGGGGTGAACCAACCATTGACTACACCAACACCAACACCGGACGGCTACCACCAGCATGACAAGCCACAATGAAAGTACATGAAACCACAGCTAGCACAAAGCAACCATAGGACGACCGTCAAGACAACTTTGGGAAGATGAGAAGTCGCCCCTCCACTCACACCATGATGAAGGGGATCACACACCAACAGGGGCGGACCCAGGGCCCGGCGACCCTGGGCCCCTGCCCGGGCTCATCTCCTATGGACCCGGAAGCGAGGCGTCGCTCGGCGGCGACGGCGGCGCTCCCAATCCCCAGAACCAGCTACGCCCGGAGACCGAATCACCAGCCATGGCTACAGGTTCGCGACGTTCTCAATTCCCCAATTTACTCACTGCCCTCCTGCCTTTATCCCTGGTGCCGTTCCTTCTTTCTGCCTTCATCCTCACTCCTCAGATCCCTTTTGCCTCTGGCAGGGGAAGCGCTGCAGCGGCCGACGACCTATCCGCAAGCTGTGCCGGAGCACCGCCTGCACCGGCCACCAGCTGTCGTAGCTCCACGCCACTGCTGTCACCCGTCGACAAGCAGCTAGAGGCAGCATCCCTCAGCGGCGTCACAGCACTAGTCTTCTCAGTTCGTAGCAAATGGCAGACAGACAGAGGAAACTTAGCCAAACAGGTAAATTAAATTTGGGCATTATTTGATAGTTGATGATTTGATAGATCCATGTGATCTTGTGAACATGTGCTACGATATGATTCTAGTTAAAACTAATGTGGTTGTCATATTTTGCTTGTATTATGATCTATGTTTCTGAGCGCTTGTTATTTAGACTTTGTTCTTCGCCCAGGCTCATCAAATTCTCTGGGTCCGCCACTGCACACCAAGCAGTGGCGGCTTGCCTCAATCAGTAACTAGACCAAACTAAACACATGGGGTCTCCAACATGGTCAGCTTACTCTAGGACACGATCATGCAACAAGCGCCTGCTCCTTAGGCCTCCTAAATGGTCGGTCTGCTCCTCAGGACAACGGCACACAACGAGCACCCCCTAATCAGTAGATAGACCGGTCCTTCCCTTGATGCACCCCGTCGTATGTTGTGTCGTTGTCACCAATCGCCACCCACCAAGCCATCCTGACACTGAGCGAGCCTACCTTGATCGCCACGGTGACACTCGCGTGCACCTCATGACCACAATGAGCTACACTACCAATGGCTAACCCGACCCGACGGTGAGGAGGCGACCTAGCCAAACTGGAGGAGGGATATCACCCTACCGTGCCACCAACACACGGCATGGCCTCTTACGTGACAAATGCACACATTCGACTTCATAAAAGAGGAGGCCCCACCGCCATCGCTGTCGTGACATCAGCTACGATGGTGAAAAGGAGGGAGTGACAACAACAGACGATGCCCTTGAAATGTCATCACCGTTATCCTTGTGCAGCCTACCATCAGCACTGAGGCCAAAGCACGACCCTGAAACTAGAACTCCTCGAAGCAATGGCTTCAGATCCTTGCAGATCTACCTTGCCAACTACCTCAACACAGACGACTATCACAACCCAGAGAAGCTCAGCAGTGAGTTGCATCGGTGACCAAGCACAGGAGCACAACATCTCTAGGGTGGATTCCACAGGTGCTGGCAGCATGCAGCCTTTGCTCTCCTAGAACGACGCCGTGAAGCTTGCCACCATCAGTGCACCTAGGACCCGATGGTGAGGTGCCCAGATCTACGAACTCCAAGTGAGAGAAGGCAACGGATAAGGAGAGGGAGATGAAGGGAGAAGCGGCAGCGGCGATCCTAGACAATGGTCGCAGCACAACAGATTTGAGGCACGGACGGTGGATCTAAGAGAGAGGAGGGAGAGGGAGAGAGGGAAAGGAAAATAGCTGTGGAAGGCCCAGCCATCACCATCGGTCGATCCGTGACCACCGTGGCGATGGCAAGTGGGATGAGGTGGTTGGGGGAAGTTTGCTTAGCGCCTGTGTCATATCACCTCCTATGTCGCCCTGTAGAACAACACAGGAGGGCACTTATGCTAGTTTGACTAATATGAAGAGATCGAATGAGTTTATGCTTCACTAATTGAATGATAAATGACTGTAAGCGAAGGAGATAGATGGTTGAAATAAAAAAGACCCAAAATTTCAAACATGTATCTAGAATCACTAGAAAACTACAAACAAAAATAGTAAAAATTAGCTTGTTAGGAGCCCATCCAAGATCATTGTAGACCCAACGAATTAGTAGTTCCCAATCTTAGGTGGGGTGAAAAAGGAGAAGAAGAGGATTGAGTTAAAAGAAAAGGCTATTTTGGAGTTTTATTAACAATTTGCTTGCATAGTCATCTCTGAATATTTGCCGTCTCCGAATATTTTCGATTTCATTCTTCTACTAGTATAGTGTCCGTGCTAACGCTACGGTAAAATACAAAACAAGATAAAATTTATAAAAAATAAAACGAACAATCAGATTCATTAAGATTCACGTCTCATATATTGTATAACCAAATATTTTTGTCACATAATAAATGTCACATAACGACTGATCCTTTGAGGAGGCAACAACATCATTGGACTCACCCACCGACGACTTTCTTCATCCCCACATTGTTTAAACTTGAGGCTACAAAGAAAACAAACATTTTTGTCACATAAACAAATATGAAACACAGTAAGCTTTTTCTTCTTTTGTTTTTACATGTAATATCTATATTATGTATGACTTACTGTTGGGCCCCAGGGTATGCAGTGGCCCACCCGACATACCCTGTGGGTCCGCCCCTGCCTCTACGCGCTGGGCGGCGAGATGCAGATCATGGACAAATCTGGGTGGACTTAGATTAGGCATGACTGTAGGGGTGGTTGAGGGGGGTGGATTTAGTAAAGAAAATTTTGGTGTATTATAGAGGGGTACTTAGAGTCGTTATGACCGTTTCCGAGTGCTTACGTCGCCGTACGACCACTCAAACTCGGCACCGATCGCTTTGAGTCGTTGTCGTAACTTCACTGTATCAGTTTACGACCGCTCCGCTATATCGCTGCACTGTCTTCCTTCAGCCGCTCTCGAGTTACTGTGATCGCAACTCTTTACGACCACGCAGTGATGCTGGCGATCACTGTTCACCGTGGTCGAAACCTTCACAACGTGATCGTAGCCTCCTTCGACCACGTTTAATCTTCTTCTTTGCAGTCGTACGTCTTCAGACCACCTTCGACTTTGCGTGTTCGTGGTCGTAGATGCTCCCAATCACACCTGCTTTCGATTTTGCCGTGGTCGACTACCTTTCAACCACGCCTGCTAGCTTTACGACCACGATCTTCATCCTTACGACCATCATGCAAAGTTACTGTAGCTTTGCCGTGGTCGTAAGTCCTTACGACCACGTTTACGACCGCTCAGATCTTCCCGCTGAAGTCACTGCTCCTTACGATCAATTACACCATGGTCGTAGCCTTCAACGTGATTGCAACCCCTCTTACAACGTGGTCGTAGACTCCGTACAACCACGTACAAACTTTGTTGCAGTCGTAAGCCTTCAGATTACCTTCGATTTCTCTGGGAAGTGATCGTACCTCTTCTCGACCTCACTGTTCACCGTGGTCGAAACCTTCACAACATGGTCGTAGCCTCATTCGACCACGTTTAATCTTCTTCTTTGCAGTCGTACGTCTTCAGACCACCTTCGACTTTGCGTGTTAGTGGTCGTAGATGCTCCCAATCACACCTGCTTTCGATTTTGCCGTGGTCGACCGCCTTTCGACCACGCCTGCTAGCTTTACGACCACGATCTTCGACTTCCAACATGATCGTAAATGACCTGAATGACCTCCGACCATGCCCAAAATGGTCGTATACGCCACAAAGTGGTCGTAAACAGTCTGGTGGTCTTCGACTTCCAACAAGTGGTCTTAAAAAAAGAATTATATGAATTACTTGGCCAGCCAAAGAACTCTTTGGCATTAGAAATCTGAAAGCTACGCTGGTAATTTTTATCAAAAGTTCAAAACTGTGTATCTAAGTTAGACACAAATGTAGCTGGTTAACAATAAGGTGCTGCACTTTCCCCCCACCAAACCATTCACGTTGATAAGATCAATCGCTGGCAAAATTCCTCTACAAGAGCATAAGAAAAGTCATCCATGAAAAAGTTCATGGAAGAACCACCACACAGTGCCACATGAATAGTTCAGTAATCTTCTGAATCACAGCCTTTTTATACGCACTGATCATGGGAACATGAAATCCCATATTATGCTGGCGATCACTGTTCACATAAAAATGACATCTGATATGGTCAAAGTGCTCACACACTTTAATCCAAAGTGTGGTAGGATTGCTCGGGGTTCACTTAAATGCAATTCATTTCAAACATTAAAGGAAAGTGACATCTATATAGCGCAGAAAAACATGATTCATCAACTCTGCATTTCTACAAAATAGTAAGAAACAATGCTTTATCATGGAACTGAAAATGGATGAATTAATGAAAAGGCATTATGGCCACATTGGCACCCTAGAGATTCAAAAAATGTTCTGCTACGAATTTAAACAGCATAAAAATCAGCTGGATCTACCTTTTTTGTGTCAGCTCTAAAAATTTTGTTTGAACAAATAGATGCCATCCGTATCTCTCAAATTGCATCTTCTCCTTGCAATCAGCAGCAGCAGCATGCTTATCCTCTTTGCTGAAGTCAAAATCACTCCAATACTCAGAATCCTCAATGCTTACAGGATCAGAATTCCAGAAGCCTCTCCCAGAACTTGTGAATTCCAGTGGATTCGATTAAGGAAGCAAAACACTGTCACATGCTTCTGTCAGTGCCCCTCATGTCAACCTTGAGCAGCTATCTAGACAAGAGGACAGCAGGGTGTAGATCAACAGTCAAACCATTGTCAAATTTTCCTCTACTAATGTTCAAGAGTCCAAAATGAATAGTACAAAATGGCAGCCATGAAAGATTCAAAATCAACTGCATAAGGAAAAACACATCATTTTTTGGGGGACAATGGACATGGAGAAATTCATTATAGTCTTTGGTGCATACCAAAAATTGCTAGAGATGGACTACATGTGTATCACTACTATTGCTAAGTATGTTTTGTACCAGTAGCCTTTAAGAAATCAGAACATCTTATTTATCTTGGTATCAGAATCTCATGCTTTGTTAGCAGCAAATCTTGTTTTTACATTGAGCATTTGAGCTCACTCACTAACCTTTCTACAAATGACGCCTTTGTTCTCCTTGTTGAACCCAATCCAGTTATTCTGGGCGTCCACCTTGTTGGCAATCTTTTATAGATCAGCGCGCGATTTATCCTAAATTGCACAAATCTACACATCAACATTCGCCAGGACCAAATCCCTCCACTGCAATCAAATACTTAACTCCTACAAAAACTTCATCCTAGATTGACAATTGATATACATGCCATTATGTTGTCACAAAAGGAAAAAAACTATCCTCTTCACACACTTGTACAAGCAACATAGTCAGGAAGATTTCATAATTAAAAAAGGGGAGGATGCCAAGCAAAATCATAATACTTACTGACATAAACAAATTGAATTCTCCTTGCAGGGTGGTTTAGGACTGGTTCAAGACGTAAGGTTGTGACAGAAGAACCTGTACAAATCAAACATCAGCAGTGGCAGTATCAAACGTTCAGTATGAGAACATCAGAGGGACATTTACAATCAAGCCTGTCCATTTTTGAATGCAGTGAAAGTTCACCCTGTTCAGGGATCACTCTTACTGGAGTTCAACTCAAACCTGTGCAAATACCCCACTACCACCTAAACGACCCATTCTGCTGGCATGCTTTTGGAGAACTCTACAACCATCCCTCCCATAGCTTGCTTGCAGATTGGAAAACCTGCTGGGAACAACTTACAGTCATACCACGACATATGTTGAAACGCAGAAAGTACCTTCATCCATTGATTGGTGCTTATCCATGAGTAGTCGCTGTGATACTTCCCACCCCTTTGCACCATTGCTTGGTGGTGTGCATATATACAGTTATTTTTTTATGTCTTGTTCTTACATCATGTGTCACCTTTCCATTAAAGCAAGCATAGATATTATCATATGAAATGGTCACGCAGCAAGAATATGCATTTGAGTTGAAAAAATATCGAACATACAAAAAAAAATTAAGAACATTGATGAATTGTCAAAAGAACAAATCATCAAAAAAGGGATAGCCATTATATGCAGCCAGAACAGATTGCTCTGGACTCCGGATTACTTATGGCTCTCATTATTTGATCTTTGTTCACACACACACACACACACACACACACACACACACACAAAGGTAGTAACATTTGTAGAAAATTGGCATTCACAGTTATATTGCACAAGATACTTGAATTACAAAATGTACAGCAAATTCAAATACATACAGGGAGCCTATCTAGCACTCCCAAGTGTACCTTTAACAGTATTAGATTCAATTAAAACTGAGACAAATGCCGTGTTCTATCATATGGTGTTTTTGACCCCACGTGTACATGGGCGCGGGGTGGGGTTCTAGGTTCGGGGAGAAGGTGCTCCCTTATATCAGTTAATAACAAGTTATAAGCGCATTCAACTTCTTACCTAGTCCATTTCTTCTAGAAATATATTGACTATTTCACAGAGAACCCAAGTGTGCCTAATAGTCAAAAGTTTGTACATAGCCCTATGCCCAAACAGCATTACAATATTACTAAAAGCACCCATAGCTGTGTCATGACTCGATTTGCAGAAATTTGCTGATGTAGTTGTGACTGATATGAGACAATCCGCTCATGTGAATTAATGAATCTATCAAAATTTCTCATTACACTCTAATAAGATCAACATGACTTCCAGAGGGAAAGCCTCGCATTTGCATCTATGGGATGAATAATGCAAACATTAAAACGGCACGAACAACAAAAAGATAAGGAACCCGCAGTATCACCTCTTTCTCACTGGGGAAGACGTTCTTCAAGACGTCCTTGACCTCCTGCACTGACCCCGCCGCCGCGCCCCTGGGCAGTTGATCCTGTACTTCCCCATCAACTCCGCGCCCTACGACACCCACACAAACCACCCAGCCAAAAACTCTAACTCGTTAGCCTGACATCCAAATCGATGCAAAAAAAATCCACAAAAATCGAACCAAAATAGGGGTGAAACCGCCGGATCTGGACGGCGCAAGCACCTGGTACTCGTGGATGTTGAGGCGGCGCAGCTGCTGGTGCTGCCATTTGCCGGCGACGGAGAGGGCGCGGGACGCCAGCTTCCCGAGCGATCCGCGAACCATGGCTGCGGCGGCTTGCGCTCCTCCGATCCGAAAACCCTACAAGCGTGGAGGAAGAAGGCATGCGTACTCGTGGATGTTGCAGCGCGCTGGAGGCTAATGCGGCGGAAGCCCGCGGTCTCGGAGCCGGAGAAGTGGAGGGAAGAGGAGGTGGCGGCGGCGCGAGGTGGGGAGGAGTAGGCGAGGGCAGAGCGGCGGATGAGGGAGGGGAGGAGACGAGGGCGGAGGAGGGAGGGGAGGAGGCGGCGCGGAGAACGGGGGGAGGAGCGGAGGCGCGGGTGGAGGAGGGAGGGGAGGAGGCGGCGTAGAGAACGGGGGAGGAGCGGAGATCGTGGGGAGATGGGGTAGAAGGTGGGTAGATCGTGGGGAGCGGAGATCGTGGGGAACGAGGGATGAGTGATGAGGTTTGGTCCCAGCAATCTGATCCGTTGGATCTGAGTGAGTAAGACAAAGACAAGGTTAGATGAGATCTTGTCCCTTCATTTCAAACGTTGGTTGGGTTTTGGGTGTAAATTTTTGGGTGTACTTAGGATAGTTAATGACTGTGTTGTACAATTTTCCGTGTGGCTTTAGGATTGTATTTTAGGTGCATTATATGTGGTAGAGATAGAGATGATAACTGATTTTCCATTGATGATTGTTGGCAGTGCTTGGTACGCATAGCACTAGGATTTTTTAGATGCATAGCACTAGGATGGTGTTGTTGCATAGAGTCAAAAAAAAAATTTGTGACCACGGAATTTGTAAGGGTGATAGTTATTACAGATTAATTGTTTTGATTAATTAGTAGGGCATGGCATAATGGTTGGTGTTTTGTTTATCTCTAGAGGTGAAATGGAAAGGTTGGTCATGACTGTGCACGAGGGAGAGGAACATTTGTTTGGGGAATTACTGTAATGGTGTTTGGAGAAGGAAGGCTGAAGCCTGAATGGTGTAGTTAGTAAGTAGTTAGTGCAGAACGGTTGAGTCAGGAATGCACGTTCCCTCTTCTCCTGTTTACCTAGTTCTTGTGATGGCCAATTGTTAACTACCTTTTTATCTATGATGAAAGAAAATTACATTAATTGGATTCCGAATAGAGTCGGTAAAATGTTCTAAAACAAAACGCTGCTTCAGACGAGCGAGATAGGGACGAGATCTCGAGTCAAAATGTTAATTTTATTTTATTTTTCCCCTTCCTAATGGATTAGGCCAAGAAGCATTATGTACGAACCTAACACCGTTGAAATTTGTCAGATTGTCAATGCGCTAGGGCTCTTTTCGTCTTTTTTAAATTTTTGGCTTTTTTAAACTTTTTTACCCGTTCTTTTTTCCCGTATTTGTTTACGTTGTCCGTGATGAGCTAGCATATTTTTCTATTTTTAAATTTTTTAACAAATTTAATTATGTCAAATAAGTCACCTTCAGCTGCAGTGCAATTTCAACTGCTACAGTGCAATTTCAACCATAATCCACAGTTTTTTAGTCCAACCGAGCGGAGCCTAAGGCAGTGCAAGTAAGCCCGTTCGGGGGCAAAGCTCTGCAAACAAACGGGATGCTACATGGAATCTGTACGTGAGCAGCTCCAAAATTCAGAGAATTCGTACATGCTCGTAACTCCAAAATTCAGAGAATTCGTATATGCCCGTAAAGATTTCGTGAAATTTCGTTTATAAACAAGCACCGGTGAGTCCAGTTTTGCACGGATGTTCTTTGTTACATCCTAAGGCCGAAGTCAGGCTGTATGGTCAGACACCTTTTTGTACAAGTGGTGGCAGTTAAATCTGGAACTCAACACAAGTTATGTTCTGGTCGTGCCCAAAAGATGGACTGAATGGTCAGAGTTGGTACAAAGGAGGACTGAATTGAATATAAGCACTAGCACTTTGCAGTTATGTTTCTTGCTACCCCTAGAGATTTCTGGCTGTGATTCATTAGTCATTGCATCCTGTTTTGTGGAAATATCCAGAAGCTTCTAGAACTCTAGTCACCACGTGGGGAAGCATATTTGCGCGTGTACAAATGATTCGTATTTTAATTTAGCAAGTAAACCGGCATACGAATGGTTCCAATGTACAAATTTCTTGCGAAGTGACAATCCTTCTCAATATGCTCAGGAGATTTTCAGAATTGGAGCTGTTTCATTTGGGTTCCTAAATATTCCAAAACACTTAACAAGAGAGATGGGGGAAACAGTGCTTTATCAAGCTTTCGCTTAACTTCGCATACTACAGTAAACCGCAGCTTTTGCATTGGCTGACAAACCAAGTGAATAAAGAGCAGAGCTTCAAAAATAGAATTGCTGATATCATCATACTTAGCAAGTAATCTTCAAGTGAAGTGGGACGTCAAAATTTACATAAACCTGTTACTTATTCACCTTCAACCTACTATTCCCACTTCTCCAAATGTTTGCAATATTCCGTAACTGCAAAAAAAATGATTGGGAACGACTAAGTTCAACATATATCCTCCTGTTTAGGCATTTGTAGCATCCAAAGACAGTTCAACCAGATTAGTATATTATAGAACTTTGTGACGAGTGATTGAGTGATGTACTGAAGCAACCAAGGTTGCATAAAAATGGTATTCTAGCAAGTGAGGCACTGCAGCAAGTAAGGTTTCATGAAAACTGAAATGGAACACCACTACACCAGTAAAACATGATATTCTAGCTAAAGGCATAATGATGACCACATGTTTTTTCCTTCACTCCTTATGCTCTAGTATTGATTACATAAACAAACCAGAATTTCACATTAATTGCATCTATGAAAAGATAATACAAAAATGGACACGATCTTCAATCACAACATTCAATTGCCAGAATTGCTGAAAACTAAAATATACCTTGCATGGCAATTTATTTATTGAAATTATCATATGGCATCTAGCTTAACATCCCATGTATGCATAATTACTGGCACAACATTTGTTATAGGAGCTTTCTATAGTTGATCCAATATTGCATCAATTGTCAGAGATAACAAGTTGCAGATTGCAATCAAGAATTTTACCAACAGGGACAGAAATGGGATCCTTATTCAGATGAGATCATGAGAGATGACTAACAGCCCGATTGTGTGGCGTCAACACAATAATCAATCTCAATTCTTCTTACTTGAAGCAATGAAACTCAGAAAAGCTAGACAAAGATGCAAAAGCCAGTAACTGTGACTTACTTTTCTTCCTCAACTTACAAACATGTATCGTATGATAACTGATAGCCACTTCAGAGCTGATAATCACACTTACGACAAACAGAATGATCACAGAGAAAAGCAAACATAAAGGTTCGATCGCATATCTTAAACATAGGGAAACAATATTCCCATGCAGCAGCCAAATTAGTGAAAGGATCAATTCGTTCATACCTAATTCTTATTGCCCGACTGCTCAAGCTCAGGCCTGTGGATGGACATGCGAGCAATCTCAGATACAGCCACATCCTGTGTATCATCACCAGCAAGCTCCTCATACACAGCCTCAAATGCTTCTTGCCAGAACCGTGGAAGCTGTACCCAATCACCGGTGCGTGTGTACACATCCCACATTCGGCGCACTAGTTTCTCCCTTTCCTCCATCTCCTACTCAATTCATAATTAGCCCAACTTCAGTATTTCATTCACAACCCAAAAATGTATCTACTTTCATTTGTGTATCTACTTTCATTTGTTCTTTTTTTTAAAAAAAAAAGGTGCAGGAGCGCTGCCCTAGTTAATTAAGAAGAGGGGAGAAGAGAGCATACAAGGGCCTGGAAGACACCAGGCAGGTCAAAGGTTAGCTATGCTAAGATGTTACAGAGAAAAACATTAGCTCCGCGAGCCTGTTGGCTCCTGCAAGAACTCAGGTTCTGGCTTCCTCTTTTATGCATGCAATCGAGGACGTCAGTATGGTTCCCATTGAGTGAAAAATCTAGGCATTTCTTTCCTTCCAAATTTCCCATGTAACAAACATGACAAGCGTGGCCGTCGCTTTCTGTGGAGCTCTAGGCGAAAGGGTGATGACTCCCACCATTGACGGATGGATGATGGGGTCTCACAGGTTTCCGGGTTGAGGGAGTCGCTGTGGGTCCGTTGCACAATGGCTGCCCAAATTCTTGTGGAGTAACGGCATTCAACCAAAAGGTGGCTCAATGCCTCTATCGCATGTGTGCAAAGTGGGCAAAAATGTTGGTTCGGCCACCCGCGCCAAGAAAGTCAGTCTACCGTCCAAGTGTTACTCGCTGGAGTCTTGCTGTTGGTGATAGCAAGATCCTTACTCTCATCGAGAGGATGACACTTGGGGATGGGGCAATTTTCTTGTTTATTTCTCACACAATGCCATGCCAACCTGAGGGGTTGGGGATACAAATTTATAGGCTGCTAACCAGCCAAGCATATGCTAAGATGCTAGTCCTAGATGCTAGTCAAAAGCTGTCCTAAAGCTAGTCTAAGATGCTAGTCAAAAGCTGTCCTAAAGCTAGTATAAGATGCTAGTCTAAAGCTGTCCTAAAGCTCAAGATGCTAGTCTAAAGCTGCTGTACAAGAACCATGTGCCCACCCCACAAAAACCACAGTACAGGGACTTATTCATCATTCTCCCCCTAAATCTTGTGCGTCGTCTTGTGGGAAAGTTGAACCATCCCGATCCTAGAGCAGAGCTCGAGGAATATGACCCTCCCAAGAGGCTTGGTGAGCAGGTCGCAAGCTGATCCGTGGTGTTGATGTAGCTCGCCTTGATGCTGCCTTCATCCAAACAGCCTCGGATGAAGTGGTACTTCACCCGGATGTGCTTGCTCCGTTCGTGGAAAACGGGGTTCTTTGCCAGAGCTAGAGCGGACTTGCTGTCCACCCTGAGCGCAACCGCTTCAGTGTCTCTGCCGAGGAGATCACCAAGCAGTCGAGCGAGCCAGAGCGCCTGAGTCGAAGCGGTGGAAGCCGCTATGTACTCGGCCTCACAGCTGGACAGGGCCACCACCTGCTGCTTGACTGACTGCCAGCTAACGAGGCACTTGCCGAGGAAGAAGAGAATCCCGCTTGTGCTCTTGCTGGTGTCGATGTCGCCTGCGTGGTCGCTGTCGCTGTACCCGATGAAGTGCGCCGCGCCGGGACACCTCGGGTAGTGCAAGCCGTAGTCGGAGGTGCCCGCAACGTAGCGGAGGATCCTCTTCACGGCCTGCTGATGCTCCGTCGTCGGTCGCTGCATGAACCGACTGACGTAGCCAACGGCGAACGCCAAATCTGGACGCGTGTGGACGAGGTAGCGAAGGCTGCCCACAATGCGCCGGTACTGCGTCGCGTCCACCTCCTCCGTCGTGCTCTCACGACTCAGCTTCAGCCTCTCCTCCATAGGAGTGTGGGCTGGGTTGCAGTCGGTGAGCCCGCCCAGCTCGACGGTGCGCTTGGCGTAGGCGGTCTGACGAATGGAGATACCGGAGCTGTCCTGGTGGACCTCGATCCCCAGGTAGAAGGAGAGGAGCCCCAAGTCGCTCATCTGGAAGGCGGTCTTCATCTCCGCCTTGAACGCCTCGACCTCGGCCTCCTTGGAGCCGGTGATCAGCAGGTCGTCGACGTAGACGCCCACCAGCAGGGCGTTGCCGCCTTTGCCCCGCCGGTAGACCGCAGCCTCGTGTGCGCTCTGCTGGAACCCCATTTGCTTGAGGGTGGAGTCCAGCTTAGCGTTCCAGGCTCGTGGTGCCTGCCGCAAGCCGTAGAGGGCCTTGCGCAGGCGGAGAACCTTGCCCTCCTTGCCGGGGATGACGAATCCCGGCGGCTGACGGACGTAGGCCTCCTTCTTCAAGTCGCCGTTGAGGAAGGCGGACTTGACGTCCATGTGATGGACGCGCCAATCCTCCTGGGCTGCAAGTGCGAGGAGAAGACGAACGGACTCCATGCGCGCGACGGGTGCGAAGGCGTCATCGAAGTCGACCCCCAACTGCTGCACGAAGTCTCGTGCCACCAAGCGAGCCTTGTGCTTGACGATGGCGCCGGCTTCATCCCGCTTCAGCTTGAACACCCACTTAAGGGTGATCGCGCGGTGACCGGCAGGAAGATCCGCCAGTTCCCACGTCCGGTTCCGCACGACGGCGTCCATCTCCTGCTTCATCGCGACACGCCACGCCGCGTCTCCCTCCGCCTCAGCGAAGGAGCGGGGCTCGCCGTCGTCGCACGCCAAGTGCAGCTCCGCCTCGAAGTCGTGCTGCGCCAGTCCAGGGACGGGCAGCTCGCCGAGGATGTTGTCCATGGTACGATAGCGCAGAGGCTCGTCGTCGTGGTAGGCGTCGACGCGGTCCTCGTCGTGAGACAGCGGAGTAGCGAACTCCACCATGCGCTGCTCGTCGTGGACCGAAGCTGTTGGGGCCGATCCCGGTGGTGTGGCCGCCGGTGCAGGAGAGTGGTGAGCCGGTGCGGGAGAGCGTGGAGTGGCCGGTGGTGAAGAGTGGGGCGTAGCCGGTGCCGAAGGTGGTGGAGCACTCGCCGGAGCTGGTGGCGAGCAAGGTGTCGAGGTGGACGAGCTCGGTGAAGACGAGCTGCTAGCTCCCCCGGCTCTCTCGAAGTGGACGTAGTCGACAACAAAGTCCCTGAGAGTCGAAGTCGAACCGTCGTTCACCGCCTTGTCCCACGTCCAGCCTCGCCCTTCGTCGAACACAACGTCACGCGAGATGCGGACGCGCTGTGTGACAGGGTCGAGGATGCGGTAGGCCTTCGAGCCCTCCGCGTAGCCGATGAACACTCCCGGAGTGCTCCTGTCGTCGAGCTTACCGATGTGGCCAAGCTCCTTGGCGAACGCGAGGGAGCCGAAGACCCGCAAGTGGGAGACCGCCGGCTTGCGCCCATGCCAAGCCTCGTACGGCGTCCTGCCGTCGAGTGCCTTGGTAGGCGAGCGGTTGAGGATGTAGACGGCCGTCACCACCGCCTCTCCCCAGAAGACAGCCGGCATCCCCCTCTGCTTGAGGAGGGCCCGAGCCATCCCCACAACCGTCTGGTTGCGCCGCTCGACGACGCCGTTCTGCTGCGAGCTGTACGACGCGGAGTAGTGGCGCTGAATGCCCTCATCAGCGCAGTACGACGCGAATTCAGCCGCCGTGAATTCGCCGCCGTTGTCTGTGCGCAGCACGCGCAGCTTGCGGCCGCACTCCGCCTCCGCAGCAGCTTGCGTGCGCCTGATGGCGTCCGCAGCCTCTCCCTTGCTGCCGAGGACCATCACCCACATGTAGCGGGAGAGGTCGTCGACGAGCAGCAGGAAGTAGCGTCGTCCTCCCGGTGTGGCCGGTGTCACCGGGCCACACAAGTCCCCGTGCACGAGCTCGAGCCTCTCCTTGGCTCGGAAACTCGCCCGCTGGGGAAAGGGGAGTCGCCTCTGCTTCGTCAACACGCAGACGTCGCAGAACTGCTCCACATGGTCAAGGCACGGCAGGCCTCGCACCATTTCCGTGGCACTGAGCCGCTTCAGCGCCTCGAAGTGAAGGTGCCCAAAGCGCTCGTGCCACTGCCACGCCTCGTCGTCCCGACGAGCAGCGAGACAGAGGGGTTGTGCCACCTGCACGTGAAGAATGTAGAGTCGATTTGCGCCTCTGGTTACCTTGGCAAGAAGGCGGCGGCGAAGATCCCAAATCCGCAGCACCCCGTGCTCGATCTCGACACGCGAGCCGTTCTCATCCAGCTGTCCCAAGCTGATGATGGAGTTCCGCAGATCGGGGATGTAGTAGACGCCGGTGAGCAGCCTGTGCTCACCAGACACGGTGGTGAAGATGACGGAGCCGACGCCCTTGATTTCCACGCCGGAGGCGTCCCCAAACTTGACGGAGCCTCGGACGCTAGTCAAACTCGGCGAAGAACTCCCGTCGACCGGTCATGTGATGGGTGGCGCCGGTGTCGAGGCACCACCCGTCAGTCTTGTCGTTGCCGGAGCCGTAGCCGAGGAGGGCATGTGCTTTTGGCTCGTCAAGGTGGAGGAGAGCCACTGGTGCCGCTGGAGGTAGTTCGATGCTCGCATGAGCAAGGAGCAGAGCCGGCTGCTCCTCCTCCTCCGCCTGCGCGACGTGGGCCTGGCCGCGTCGTGGCTGTCGACAATCCCTGGCCCAATGACCAAGCTTGCCGCAGTTGTGGCAAGAGTCGTCTCGTGCCGGCTTTTGCTTGCCAGCGGCGCCGCCCTGGGCGCCTCCACGGTCATCACCCTCGGCACGTCCTCGCGCCCCTGCCTGGGCGTCTTTGCGTGGCTTGCCGTGCTTGCCGCGCTTGCGGCCGCCTGTCGTGGAAGAAGGCTCCCCCTTCTTCCTGTCACCTTGGCCGGCAGCCCACTGCTCCCGAGTGAGGAGGAGCTTCCCGCCAATGGTGACGGGTCCCGAGAGGCGCTGTGGCTCATCGCTGTCAACGACCTTGAGGCGACCCAACGCCTCCTCGATCGTCATCGTGGAGAGGTCCAGCAGAGACTCGATCGAGCGAGCCATCTGCTTATACTTCTCGGGGACGCAGCGGAAAAGCTTCTCCACAGCTCTCTCTTCGCCGTAGGTGTCGTCACCGAACTGCACCAACTTCTGCAACAGAGTGTTGAGACGGAGAGCAAAGTCATCAACGTCCTCACCTGGCTTGAAGGCCAGGTTCTCCCACTCCGTGCGTAGTGCCTGCAATGTAGACTTGCGGGCGCGGTCGCTGCCGATGCGTGCTGCAGCGATGGCGTCCCAAGCCTCTTTGGCAGTCCGCTTGTTGGTAAGCGAGAACTGCATCTCGGGCGGGACTGCAGCGATGAGAGCATCCAGCGCCCGTCGATCCTGGTCGTAGTCGACGTCGCCGTACCGGACTGCATCCCACATATGCCGCACCTGGAGCTTTACCCTCATCACCGCAGCCCACTCGACATAGTTGGTCTTGGTGAGGGTAGGCCACCCGCCGCCGGGGCCGACGTCCCTGACGACAGCCTGGTACTCGTGGTGACCACGGTACCGAACCGGGGAGAGAGAGCCGCGTCGCCTGTGAAGGCCGCGCTCTCCGTCGACCCGTACGCCACCGCCGTGCGCGCCTCCTCCAGGAGCGTCACCGGCGCGTCCGCGCCTGTCTGGGCTGCCGCCACGCTCATGGGCGTGCGCGGCTGCCCACTGCGCCGCTCGCCCTCGCGCTGCCTCCCTCTCCAGCGGCTCAAGATCCGCGTCGGCGCTGTCATCAGCAGAGATGGAGCTGCTGTTGCTGCCGCGCAGAACCTTGACCTCCGCTGCTGCCGCACGCGCTGCATCTGCCGCCGCCGCCGCTTCCACCTCCGCTCTGGCTGCTGCCAGCTCCGCCGCTGCCAGCCTTGACGCCCTTTCCGCCGCCGCAGCGGTCTCTGCCGCCGCTCGCTCGCGCTGCTCTGCCGCGGCGAGCTCGGCCGTCTGCTGACGCCGCGTGCTCGAGGCGACCGAGCGCTGAGACTACCCTGCGGACATGGCGCGCTACTAGGGGGCTGTTGCGTGGAGAGAGGGCTGCTTCTGACGAGCTGCTGCCCGTCTCCGGAGAGGAGTGAGCGGGGACAGCCGGAGCTGCTGCTGCTACCGGCTGGGGCTGCTGCGAGGCCGGAGAAGGAGATGAGCAGGAGATGCTCAGGCTACAGGATAGTATAGCTCTGATACCACTTGTTACTCGTTGGAGTCTTGCTGTTGGTGATAGCAAGATCCTTACTCTCATCGAGAGGATGACACTTGGGGATGGGGCAATTTTCTTGTTTATTTCTCACACAATGCCATGCCAACCTGAGGGGTTGGGGATACAAATTTATAGGCTGCTAACCAGCCAAGCATATGCTAAGATGCTAGTCCTAGATGCTAGTCAAAAGTTGTCCTAAAGCTAGTCTAAGATGCTAGTCAAAAACTGTCCTAAAGCTAGTATAAGATGCTAGTCTAAAGCTGTCCTAAAGCTCAAGATGCTAGTCTAAAGCTGCTGTACAAGAACCATGTGTCCACCCCACAAAGACCACAGTACAGGGACTTATTCATCACCAAGTTCTATTTTGTATAGCTAGCCAGGCAAAGATTTTGCATTTTTGCAATGCCCATGTCTTCCAGATGAGGGCATTCATGGTGGTGTGTGTTGCGCCTAGGAACTGCGCTTTGTACACTGAGGTAGTGCTGTAAACTCCATTCGGAGTTAGGTTCCAAGATATGGAGTCGTTATGGTTAGCCTGCAGGGGCGTCCTAGAGATAAACCCCCAAATAGCTACAAGCTCGTGTATGTGTTGTGCCGTTAGGCCAGCCGACAGATCTAGCTCTTGTAGCCATTTGTTATCCGTCAAAGGGTGAGGTTGTTCCTTCTGGAGGCATTGAAGATGGCTTTCTGCTGCGGTATCAACTATCAAGATGAAACACTACTCAAATAATTACCACAGTTCTTTTTTTAGATGAACAGGACATCTCGAAGGATACCAAAGTTCATCAAATGTTATCAACACCCAAATCAATAACAAAGGCAGATGGTTCTTCATCCATGTGACATAACAACTAAAACATTATTCGATAAAAAGAGATAATGGTTTCAGCACAACGTATAGCGCTTTCTTAGCACAAAACTAATCCTTTTAGAAATCGAGAAGAGGCAAATATATGGCTAGATGAACTCCCTACGTACTCAGAAATTACTTTGGTGTGCATTGCTTGATTTGCATTAAAGGTAACAGTTAAAAACGTATGTTTGTTCAAACAATTAACCTTTCATCCCCACACTGAAATCTAGAACCAACCAACCAATGCATCTCCCTTTTTCACTATGTCAGATTGTTCTTAGCACACATTTTTATTACAAATTGTAAGTTAGGAACAGACCAAGAACCGAGTAGCTGCAAGATCTGAGAGAGAGGAGGGCTAGGGGAGCCGTACGAGGGGGTCGAGGTCGTCGAGGAGGGGATCGCTTGCATCCCTGAAGGAGGCTGCGAGGTCGCCGGAGGACCAGCGCAGGGAGACAGAAGCGGCGAACATGGACCAGAGCGCGAGGAGCGCGATGGCGGCGAGGGCCCACGCCTTGTACCGGCCCTTCCCGAGCAGCGCCGCCTCCGCACCCCCGCCGGCGGAGACAGGGATGGAGATCTTGGTCGCCGGCTGCGGCGGGGAGGAGGAGTGGAAGCCGTGGTGGTGGTGGTCGGCTAGGGCCTTCATGCCTCCGGTCTGGCCGATGTCGAGGGTGGCGGTAGAGTGATGCGTGTCGTTTGGCTCGGTTTCGGTTACATTAAATTTCACAAAAGGTAACATAAAATCCTAAGTTTTGCAAAAAAAAAAAATCAAGAAACCGTACGTTCTTAGACTAAAGATTTAAAAAAATCTCAGATTTGATCTATCACATTTTATACCTTCCATCTGATAGAATATAATAGGCGAGACCCACTAATCAGTCGGACTAATAATTATGGCCCACTAGTTAGCCCCATATATCGAATCCGAATCCACCATTTCTCGTCTCTCTCTTCTTTACTCTTTAAGCGTAACAATTAGCTATATTGCATACGAGCCCAAAAAAGAGGATAGGGTGGGGCTGACAGATAGAGCTTACTTGTATGTTTGATATTCATATGGATTACTTATATGTGTGATATTTATATGGATCCCAGTTGTTATATATTGTTGGATAGAATGGAATAGAGTAAAGCTCGGGTTTCTTGAGATCTCTAACCTAAAAAGCTATGGTTTATTGAAATTTTTGCAAAATATAAGATTTTGTATTAGCTTTCCTTCAAAACCTAGAATTTTGTGAAATTTACTCTTTCGGTTAGGAAGTGAGTAATTGACTGGTGAGGCTAGCAGAGTGGGCCGGGGTGTCGATGTGCTACTGATGAATAGCTCGAGTTGAAGAGGAGATCAACCAACCATCATAAATACTGATATCAAGAACCTCCTGTCTTTCAGTGTTAGACCTTAGGGCCTGTTTGGTTCATGACCAGAAGTTGCCTAGCCACAAGTTAGGCGTGTCACAGTTTTTAGGTAGCTGTTTGGTTCACTGACGTAACTGTGGCATGCCACACTTTCTTAGCACCCGGCCCCACACGTCATAGACTCAGTTTCTTGCCAAACTTTGCCACAAGTGTGGCTTCGATTTTGTTAGCCACACTTTCTGTGGCAGCCACATATTGCCTAAGTTTAGGCATGGCAAGGTTAGGCACAAACCAAACAGGCTCTTAGTCTTTCAGATAGTGTTAACCTCATTCGTATTGACTTTGCTTCTGACTTCTATCAGGGTAAGCTAGAAACTAAATATAAACACCTAGCTTCTCGAAATGATTTATCCACTTCTCTCACTCCCGTCTCACTTCGGAGATAAGTCAGAGGGTCACGAGAGCATCACATTCTACTCCTCTCACTCCCGTCTTGCGCACATTTCTCTTCCTCACTTTCCCCACCACTCGCGTTTTCCTTCTAAAAAATCACTTCTTTCAGTCACTACTATCATTTCCAACCAAAAGTCATCAACCGTAGGCAAAAGCTGCAAGCAATACCAACACCCCTTAATCTACAGACCAATAATCCTGAGATCAAGAACCAACAGAATATCTTTCATGCTGTGGAGCCACGTTCAGAACACGGATATAACGCAAATTGTATGGTTCTCAATTCGCAAATCAGAAGCTAATGTAAAGATCGATCAATCACGACATTACACAGAGCATAGCACAGTTTGGTTACATCTGCAATTCTGGAGGACGGCGACATACTTGAGTCTTGATTCAGGATGGCAACATACTTTCACTCTTATTGATCCAACGACTTTTTGGCCGCCCGATGCTTTAAACAAGACATGACATGCAAATATGCGAGTTCATTTCCCAGCAAAGCATCGGCTGGTCCAAATTCCATGGCCAAAGGCATAAAAGTGTCAGTTACAATTCAACATCACAAGTTTCTCGTTCTATATGTTGGAGTAGGAGTGAGAAATTTAATTCACCAGAAGGCATACACTAGGTTTCTCCAAAGGATTGCGCAGCAGAGGCAGCAAACATTCTGTCAATTCAAGCATTTAGGACTTCAGAAATGTAGTCAAATCTTGTAATAAAATAAAATAAAAGCAAGATTACCTTCTGGTCTTTGTTGTTCATGCATAATGAGAAAGTATTCAGGCACGGTTTTCACTTTTGGCCTTTGGGATTTTCTCCTATACGCATGCTGCCTTCTGATTTCTGGAGAAAAGCTCAGCCTCGTCTGCTGTTATTCATGATTCATCTGCTTCACTGAAGATAGAAGAAAAAATGTGCACATTTGCCAGCCTCACCATCCAACTCTTCCGTGTTACCGTGTATACAATGCAATAACGCATGCAAAGCAAATAATTCAGTGTTGCCAACCGAACGATGGCGCTATCAGCAAATCACTGTATAGCAGATAGTTAAGTTGCTGCTTAAGTCAAGCAACACCGTTCAAAATAATACCTCAGGTACACCATTAGGCTGATGAATCATTATTTTAACGCTCGGCATTGCATATTGCATTCCCTTCTCGTCCCAAACCAGACAAGTGCTGGTTGACTACCAACAAACAGCATAACGACTAGTGTCTCTGACTCAGGATTTTTCTGAATATGTCAAGAAATGAAATTCATTTTAGAACAGTGCATTCGATTGACAAAAGTTACTGTATGCCTAGATTTCTATCATTAACGGCATCTTTTGGTGGGAGAATGAGGAAGATGCCACAAAAGGAAAATGCTAAACCTGAGATAGGCAAAGTTTAAAAGGAAATTCATTGTAAGCAACTAGATAATGTACTTGAAACAAACAAATGCGATGTATTTGAAAATTTTACTATGACATAATGCTGTTGCTTTAAGAAACATATATCAATAGTCAAAGTTTGGCCCACTTGCACAATAAAAAAGTAAGAGCATGTATTCAGTGTCATGGGGCACTTAGGCAAGATGTTGGAGAATTCTGCGAAGACAAATAAAATGCTGAACATGTGATATAACCAATCACAAAATTCAGCACTTTATTTAGCTTCTGCATTGGCCATCACTATCACCGACCAAGCACAATCCAGGATCCAAACTACACTCTTATAAGTTAAAGCAGCGGGACATAAGCAAAACAGAACCCCATAGTGCAACAATCCAACGAAATGGTTCATAAAATCTGGGTTTTGGATCCTGCTGGATTGGTGAACTTTGTTCATAGTTTACTAACAGCTAGATAAAAATGGTATGCCATGAAGTAATGTCATGAATTTCCGACAAGACAAAAATAGATACTAACTATACTATCACTTCATCAACAGTAGGGATTGCGAGAAGCTTCTGTATTGCACAGTGTGCCCATTGAGTTAATAAATTAGCCAATGAAGATCATACAGTTCCCATATAGTATACACGGTAGATCGAAGGGTTGCCATCTAGAATCACAGCAACCAGCACTACGAATTGTTCCAAGCAATTATACCTATGAAGAAGATATCCACATCATTATGGAAGAAATTCATGAACTAGTAGTGCAATAGTTAGTTACAAAATAACACTTGAACTCCCACAATGCAGCCTTCGAAAGAACAATCGATAGAAATCTTGGAAGTATCTAATGCTTGTTTCTGATCAACTATATGCGTTTCACAAAATAGAATCCAAAAGATATGGAGAGAAAACAGTAAAGCATTGACTAAAAACTTAGCTTCTTAAGCCTCTAAATAATTCCTCCATCAAATCAAGATGTTTTACACTTTTACCCAAAAAAAGCTTCAATATTACCACCCAGAACCAACCATTCCTTGTCAGTATTTTTTGTTTGATATGATTAAGGGCATCTTTGCTAGGTTGAACCAGGCGGTGCAGTTTGCCAGGTGCCCCGTTTGATTGTTTCCTTTCACCATGTCACACCAATACTTTTTTTCGCATACTGAGCTGTTTCCCATCTCAAAATCTGGCATCAGCATATGATTTTTTTCAATTAAATTGCACCAGAAGAAGTTGAATGATCAATGAAATCAAGCCTGCAGATTGCATGAAGGATATATTTTATTTGTTTTTTTTATTCCCCCCCCCCCCCCCCCCCCCCCATGGTTGGCATTGGGCACATCTGGTTATCCAATTTGTGTTGGTTCAGTATGCTTCTTTTTATTTTAATTGGATGCAACTCCATGTGTGCATATAATGAGCAATATTGCAATAAATGCTGTGAGAGCAAACCAACACTTAATCGGTTAATTTCACTACTCAATAGACACACCAGCTAGTGAGAGCTCTAGCCAACTGGTACAGGTGGCACACACCATCTATGATCTGGTTATTGAACACATATTACAAAATGGTAGGCCTGGTTCCTATAATCATCCCGTTTTTGGATACATCAAGTTCAAGGCAAGTGTGCGAGAGGTGCGAAAGGTAAGCAGGCCCCATATAGTGCCCATTTAATCCTATATTGGGAGTATGAAAAGCTCCAGAAACCCATAAACATTGGCACTTTCCTTACTATTTTGTAGGATTTGACTTTGAAATGTGATCTGTTAACCCTATAAGATCTTTAAAAATAGATATATTCTCTGGGCTTTGGCGAGGTGCCTGGGTCAGTCCATCTCATTCCCAATGGCATGCCTTTGTACAGCCATCCCCAAATACCAATTCCACGTTGTTCAGTTTCCACAGCCCACTTTTCTTATCCCAAATAACAAATTTTCCTCATCTACTCTGCTCTAATTCCTCGCTTACAGTCCGCAGATAGCTGAAATATTTCGGCAGGGAAAGGAAACATCAGGAACCGAAGCTATAAACAAGCAGCGATCCAATCGATCAGAGCAGACGAAATTTAACAGCGAGACGAGGAGGGCAGAATGCGTCAGAGTAAAGCTGTTGTGGCGAGTGGAAGCTCACTTGTTCTTGTTGGGGGCAGAGGAGGGCGGCGGCCGGCGGGAGTGGCGATGGCCATGCGGCCCTCGGAGGCGGAGGCGGCACGCGTGGAAAGGTCGTGAGGGACTGCCGAGCTGGGAGGTCGAGTTGGATGCGCGTGCGGCATGTGCCTGCGAAGTTGGCCTCGTGCATCGGGCCAGTTCAATTCGGCTGCCGCCGATCGGCCACGTTCCTTTTTGTCTTCTGGAGTTTAAATTCGTGTGCATTATTTATATAGGTGTTTTTTAGTTCGTTATTACTTTTAAAACATAAATAAAAATTATTAGATATAGTTCAAAAGAACATAATCAAAGAAATAAAAACGGTTATATCTTCACGGATAATACAAAGAAAAGAAAAAAGTAGAAGAAAAGGTTGTGTTAAAAACCAGCATGTTAACTACTTCTAATTGCTAGGGTTGGACTGCTCGGCCGTTTTGAGAGCCATTTGATTGAATACAAAACCTTTACTTCCGAGCATCTCGAATTATCTCTGCCTTGTTCTAAGCAAAAGCAAGTGAGCATCAATTCCAATTGAGCAATTTTAGGGGTATTTGTATTGGTTTTTGCTAATAGATTTTGGATGTGGTTTATAGCTTTTTGCTAAAATAAATAGTAGTGGCTTTAGAATGAGGGGGTAAGCAATGGAAAAGGCGAGGAAAAGATACGTGCACGTGACAGGAATGAGACGAGTGGGGTGTGTGATACACCCATGACCCCTTGCCTTATCCCTGAAGTGAGACGGTAGTAAGAGGAGTGAAAAAGTCATTTTGAGAAACCAGGTATTCGTATTGACTTTTGGCTTTTTTTAAACAAAAGTCAAAAGCAGAACCCAATACGAACATGACCTACACATTGTAAAAGTTGCATGCATGGTTTGAAAAGGCATTTGAGGTATCATGTTACAACTTACTAGTAAGATGTCCATATGTTGAAATGGAGTACTAAAAGAGAGTGATACATATCAGTAAACGTGATCTAAAATTATACGTGAACATCAACTTTATCTTATACATATAGCGAAACATATATGTACAAGTATATCCACATTTAGTAGTGGACGTTGTTTCCTATGCAATATTAGTACAAAATAGTAAGGTGTCTGTGCATTGCAACGAAAACTCAAAACTATGTATCAAATATTTATTCGTCTTCTATGTGTTGCAACTTGGCTCGTCTCATTATTGGAAAAACACATCCAATTAGTACCTTAAATTTACCTTCCTGTAAAAAAGTTGATATAGTTTACCTCCATCTTCACCTTGCATTATGCAGTATTCAATATTCCACTCTCACAAAATTGTAGTAACTTCTCCATATTATTAAAAATTTAAGCACATGATTAAATGCACATATATAAATTGAATGACAATGCATCACCCTTTTTATAAACCATGATATCATTAAGTTTTTTTAGGAATGTGTCATTAAGATTTTACTGAAGCTAAGTAACCTAAGTTCAAATAATATTATATTAAACAAACAGGTGTAGAGGTGGCTAAATGGGTTGTGCCTGCTAGGTTGGCCCAAAGCATGTCACTGTTGACTTGGCCCAGGCACGGCACGACCCACCATTGAATCGTGCCATGCCAGCCTGGCATGATGCGCTGGGTCGTGCTTGGGTCGGCACCCTAGCGCGTCATGCTGGCCCGGTATGGCATGAATAGAGCTAGGCTAAGTACAACACAACATGGGCATAGTCTGTTAGGCACAAAAGTAGCATGTTAGGCATGCCTCGTTTAGCACTGTTTCAGCTAGTTGGGCTAAAATGGGCTAGATGGGCCATCTCGGCCTATTGGCCCAAATGGGCTTGGACCGATATGGCACGGCCCGTGTGCTTGGTGGGCCATGCCTGGGCATAAGGTTGAGCCTAGAGGAAGGCACGACATGGTCTCTTTAGGCTAATGGGCTTAATGGATCGTGCTTATATTGGTCCATGCGGCACTACCTATTTGACCACCTCTGTGTGGGTGCAAAAGGTAAAGAGAGGGTGTAATAAGGTTGCTTATGAACTTGCTCAGTTAGCTAGGAGAAAATATTCATTATGCTATTTGGAGATATTTTGCTCCTGAGTGTCAGGTAGCTCATCTCGAACGATTGTATTAAGGAATAATTGACGATTTATCACTGTACAAGATGTGCATTTAAGGATCCTAGTATTACCATTTCTGTCATCATTTTGGAAGTGATCTTTGAAGAAAAATGGCACGTGTTATAGTTACACGATATCATGTTTTAGTTGTTTAGATTTGTACGACGGAGGACACCGTACAAGAGCCAAGAGCCAGCTCGAGTTCAATCTTCAATGCAACTAAGGAAATGACAGTGCGTAGATGGTCTGGAAGATAAATTTTGTGGCCATTATGTTCATTTGCACACAAGAGATTTAGTCCTAGCTCAATTTAGTTTGAGCTTCTGGCTTCTAACTTATTTTTTATTATTATTAAATTTCGTCATTTTCTGGTTTTTGGCTTTTTTAGCTTTTTTGCAGGTTCTTTTTTTTTCCGTATTCATGATGGGCTAACCTATTTTTCTATTTTTAAATTTTTTAAAATTTAGTTATGCCAAATAGATCACCATCAGCCGCAGTATAATTTCAGCCAAGTATAGTACAATTTCAGCCATAAGCTAGTTTACTTCAGTCCAACCGAACGACACCTTATCCCCGTCAACCTACTTATTATCTTGCACTCCTACTTTAACTTTTATTGAGGTTTTCATTATAGCATTCACCCTAACTCGGCTGCCATACTTCTTCACCCCTCCTTAAAAACTTCTTTCCCTATGTCTATTTCTCGCACAAAATTCGTGATGAATCCATTCAACAACGTGCATGATAGAGAGGGTCGTTATGCTGCTTTTAGCCCATTTTTTTAGATTATGGTTGATGATTTTTATCTACACTTTTAGAGATGACGGTGGATGGTGAAGATGCTGACACAGAGTCACAGATGATGTACATATGTGTGTGTGAAAATAATCCCATACTTCTGAGAGTACGTACTCCCACTTTTCATATATTGCTTAAATGAACAAGTTATATCTCTTTATCCTTTTAAGTATACTGTAATAATGATTATAAGATACTCCAAAGTAAGTTCTATGAAAAGCTTCATTAAAATTTATTTTTATAGCATAATTTATGTATATACTCATTTTACATATAGAAAAATGGTATATAGAAAAAAAATAAAAGATTCCGATAAAAAATTTTAAACTAAATCGTATTGGAATATTTTTTAATTTGTATTTAAGTATACTGAAAGTAATATATAAATATACCATTTTTGTTTAAGTGGTTTATGAGGAGTGAGAGTATGTACTTGAATTCAACGATTTTGAACGAATTTAGATCATATGATTTGCTGATTTTTTTATATAAAATCAACATATACCTATAATTAAACTATCGTTAGAAAAGGCAACTGTAGTTCAACTTTTAGCTAAAACTAATCTGAACTAATTAAACTCAATATCTAAAAAATTCTAAATTTTTTTGCACGTGATACATAGAGAGAAATACGAAATACATATGTTAGGTCATGATGCCTTAACAATGTAGTGTTTTAATTAATTATACTATAAATATTAACTAATAATATCTCGTTCTTAAAAGAAAAAAATGTAAAGAAGAACAAGAAAGAAAAGAAAAAACAGAGCAGAGAAAAAGATGCTTTTGGCATCATCCAGGCCAGCATGCCTCTCCGCTCCGCTCCCCCGCACCTCTCAAAAGAAACACACGTCCCTGGGATCCCGCCACGTCAGCGATCCGCGCCCCCCGATCGAGCGCTCCCATTGGCCAGCCGTGCAACGCCCGCTCCCCACCGTCCCTGCACCGAGTCCACGGTACGCCCCGTGAACCGCCCCCTTCTTCCTCCAATGGCGAGGTAAACACCCTCCACGTATATATCACTCTGTATTTCAAATCCCCTCTGCAACGAAACACCCTAGGAAGAAAGATTAATTTAAGAGGGGGGAAGGATGGACGAGGCGTGGGAGAGGGCGGTGGAGGCGGCGCTGCAGGCAGCCGGCGAGGGGAACTCGTCGCCGGCGAGGAGCCTGACCCTGGACGGCGCCGTGAAGTGCATGCACGGGCGGCTGCCGGCGGCGGAGATACTGGAGCGGCACCAGAGGCTGGAGCACCTCTCGATCGCCGGTGTCGGGGTCGCGTCGCTCACGGGGTTCCCCCGGCTGCGGAACCTGACGCGGTTGACGCTGTCCGACAACCGCATCGCCGGCGGGCTCGAGCACCTCGTCGACGCCGGGCTCGGCAAGCTGCGCGACCTCGACCTCAGCAACAACCGCATCCAGTACGTTGACGACCTCGCCCCGCTCGCGCACCTCCGCCTCGTCTCGCTCGACCTCTACGAGTGCCCCGTCACCCGGGTCAAGGACTACAGATCCAGGGTGTTCGGCATGATCCGGACGCTCAAGTACCTCGACAAGATGGACGCCGACGAGAACGAGCGGCCGGAGTCGGACGACGACGACGACGACGGGGACGGCGAGGGCGACGGCGATGATGACGACGACGACGAAGACGACGAGGACGAGGACCCCGGCAGCGGAGAGGTGGCGAACGGGGCCGTCTCCCACTCGCGCGGCGGCGTGGCGGCGCACCCGGTGGAGGTGAACGGGGTGATCGATGTGGACGAGGATGAGAGCGATGCCGATGAGGTCCTCCCAAACGGGGGAGCCGAGCGCCACCACGGAGCGAACGGGTTCCGGGTCGCGGCGGTCGGGGGAGCCCCGGACGAGGAGGATGAGGATGTGGAGGATGACGACGACGATGAAGACGAGGAGGATGATTTGGGGGAGGAGATCGATGAGGAGGGTGATGATGAAGATGCTGTTGAGGTGCATGATGTACCGAGTAGTGATGAGGAGGAAGATGGCATCGAGGAGGATGACGACGACGACGATGAAGAGGAGGAGGTTGAAGATGATGGCGAGGAGGCTGAGCCAGAGAGCAGCGGGAGGGTTGCAGTGGCGATGGGGGACGTTGGGGGAGAAGAGATTGATGGCCATGAGCAAGGAGAAGGGGAAGATGAGGACGGGAACGGCGAGATTGGAGAGGAGGACGAGGAGAGATTGGAGGATGATAGGGTTTATGAGGACGGGAATGATGATGATGATGCGGACGATGAGGTAGAACGCATTAATTTCCGCAAGCGATTCAAGTACTTTGATATTTATTGCAATTTCTGCATGTTGAATTGGTGACCTGGTGATTGTACTAGTCATTTCATTTAGCAAGATTGCTACTGACTAGTTTACTCTGTTGCAGGTTACTTGAATCGTGATTAGTTTTTTTTATCAGGAGATTTACTAGTACGTGCATTAGTTATGTGGGTGTTTGTTTAGTCTCCAGTTTATGTGCGCAACACATTATTTCTGGGCATGCCAAAGTAGAGAACATATGTTAGGTCCCCCATCCGTAATCACCTATTTTGTGGGGGCAGGCTTCGCACTTTGGTATACCACGAATAATTGCTTAACCAAATCGTGCTGCATATGGGGGCTCAGTGACTTGTGTTCCGTGCCTATCAGTGAACCTGTATGTACGATGTTTTCTTGCGAGTTGTGTATCAGTACTTTGTTTGCTGTCACCGCAGCTACATCCACAATCTTCAGGGCTGTGAAAACTCCTGCCCAAAAAATGATAATGTGAGGATTTAGTTTCAGATATGATTAAGTAGATATTGTAAGATGGAAATCCTATGGTGTTTAATTTCTTCATCTCAACAAAGAGGTTTTAGTTTCTCATCTTTTAGCTTATATTTTGGAAGGCTCAAGTGGTGCCTGTCTAGCTTGCACTATTGAAGTATTATAATTGGGGAATCGCAGAAACTGTTAATGCATCAAATATACCTGGAGTTTGCTATGTTTTTGGGACCCCATTTGATATCTACTTATACGTTACCTGCTTAGCTCGTAAACTGTTACAGTTTCTAGTTTTATCTTCTGTAGATATTTCTATTTTAGCAGTACTAGACGTTTTGCATACATACAATCTTCCTTTCTGGCTCAGATTGATGTAATAGCTTATTCATATTTTCATTATATGGCCCTCAATAAGGAAAACTCTACAAATTTGTGTTCTTCTATCCTTTCCCCATGAAAATGAGTTAGTGCAGATATCTTGTCTAGGCAGTAGAAGATACACTGTTAGTTTAGTATGAAGTTGTGCGTTCTTTTTTTTCATTGCGTTGTTCTTAAACTCCTGTTGGAATTGGATTCAAAATGAGACGTTTGTTCCTTCACAGTGCAAACTAGTTACTTAATTTATCACTCAAGTTGTTTTATATAGTCTGTTATGCTTACATCTTCAAAGAGATGTCTCAGCATATTTATTAACTGTTGTTTCATCCGTTTATTCTGGTTATGGTGTTCATTTATTTATTGGTGACTTAATTTTTTATGCTTGAAGATTAATGATGTTTACCACGGCTACCATTTTTTGAAAGCATTGTTTAACTGTACTCTTTTTGTGTTTTTTGTTTATTCTATCGTTCTGTTAATTTCTGTGTGTCATGTATGCTGTTTTTTCCATGCTATCTTTCCTGGTTGGAATTTGTTGTTTGCGTGTCTGTTAAATCCCAAATTGGCCCTGGTCCTTTGTATAGAGTAATTTATTTGATTGTTTGGGCATTTACTTTGGAAAAATTGTAGATTTGCCCCACAGTTGAGTGGCTTTGTAGATTTGCCCCACTGATGTCTCAATGACATGTGGGTCCAGGACCCACATGTCATCGAGACAACTGGGGCAAATCTACAAAGTGCACATTTTTAAGTGGGGCAAATCTACAAATCCCCCATTTACTTTAGGGACCTGTTTGTGATACACATGAGTTTGTATTTCTGGTATTTTTGTATTATGTACCAGTGCTTATTTTTCCTGCTGGTATTGCAATTATGAAAATAGAAACACAATTCTAATTAAGAATTTCTTGCAATTTTTCATTTCCTCAGGATGAAGACACAGAATATCTTGTTCAACCAATTGCTCAGCCTCAAGCCATGGCCATTGGAAGCGACTTCGATGCAGCTGACGCATATGATGTGGATGAAGACAGAGAGGAGGTCGATGATGACGATGAGGGCGTAACAGACCAGCCTTCGTCGTCGCAGGGCACCAAGCGGAAGAGAAGCGATGACCCATCAGGCAGTGGTGGTGACGACGAGGACGACGGCGAGGAGGACCTGAGGCCGTTCAAGCACCATTGACCAAGCAGCCAATGTACATGGATCCCCTTCACCCCGTCTTCTCAGCTGGAAAGAAGCAAGCAGGAGTAGCAGCAGCAGCAAACAGAAATGGTGGGTTCCCCCCTGTTTTTCTTAGCCGTTTTTCGTGTAAAGACTTTGATGAATTGAGAGAGCTTCTTCATCCATCCTCTTCAAACAGCAGATTTTAGGAGGGAAAAATGGAGAGAGCTGTGTAGCAACAACTAGCAGTTAGACAGTAGCCAACCAGTTGAGTTCAGTTCAGTCGGCCCTCTTTTACTTTGATCCACAAGCACCGGGGTTTCCCTCTTGAATTTCGAATGGTAGTTACAGAGACCAGGGTTTCCCTCCACCCTTTGAATTTTCTGCTACACTGGCAATCTAGGCTATATAGAGATGTGCAATGCTCAGAACTGTAGTTTCCCTCCAAAGGAAAAGCCCGGGAAATGGCCCCCTTTCAAATGGCCCCTAGTAGCCGTTGCATCCATTTGAAATTTTATACTTTGCCCTGGTTGAATTGTATGCAGTGCCGCTCGCTCCTGGTTACAGAACCCCCCCCCCCCCTCTTCCACCTCTGGGTGTGTGGCTCTACGCGGGCGCTGCGTGCTTTGAGATAGGTGAAATGGCTGTGGTCGCAGCGATGGGTCCAGCCTCCTGTGTGGCAATTGTTGGTCGCGGAGGCAAAGAGGCGCAGCAGCAGCGGCGCCTTGTGGTTGTGTCCATGGTTCACGGTGGTTGCGCCGTGTGTCTTCATGGCGCGTCTGGAGGCCGGGGCTCCGTCCCACTGGCCAGCGGGGCCCACGCGCAGGGCTGTTCTGGGCCTCGCGGTGGACAACGTTGGCTTCGCGAGTAGAAGAGGGTTTGGTTTTGGGGGGGGGCGGTTGGTGTGGAATGGCGCGATTGGCTGGGGGGGTGAGGAGCATGCGCGTTAGCTTCTCTAAGCTATCTATCGCCCAGTGAACGGTCCAGATCATTCTAATTTTTTTAGTTTTGATTTTTTTACGTCTAATTTTTAGTTTTTTATTTTCATCTTTTTCTAGTTTTTTCTTTTTTTATATTTCTTTATATTATCTATGTTAAAATAACATATTTTTTATTTATAAAAAATATGTTATTTTAATACAGATAATATAAAGAAATATAAAAAAAGAAAAAATTAGAAAAAGATGAAAACAAAAAACTAGAGGTAGAAAATCAAAACTAAAAAAAACTATAATGATCTGGACCGTTCACTGGACGATGGATGGCTTAGAGAAGTAAGTCAGAGAATACGCGCCGCGCTTTTGGCAAGCTGCGACGAGGTGGACGGGGCCGCACGCGACGCAAGTGGTAACGTGACCGGCGGTGGTGGGGACCCCGAGGGAGGGAAGGAGATTGGGACAGAGAGCAGCAGGGGCAAGACCGTAAACAAACGCCAGCTCAATGAAGCAGCAGAGGAGCATCGGGCTGCTCACCGACAACGCGCTCGGCGCCCCCTGACCCACGTCGAATTGAATAAATCAGCTCCCCCCCCTAGTCTGGCACGTCTCCGGGCCATGTCGCCGCCACGGTGAGTGGAGTATTTTGGACATGTCGCCGCCACGGTGCCGGGGCCGATGATTATGGAGAGCAATCGCCAATCTCTCTCTCTCTATCTTTTTGGTGCAAAAGCCTCGTGGCTAAGCTACGGCGGCGACCAACTGTTACGCAAGTGGATCGATCGAACCTGAAAGTACCGGATGGATCGAGCTTGAAAAGTACTGGGAAATTAAAAGGAAAACTTGGAATTTACTGCGAGCATCTAACTGAGTTTTTTTTGGTCGGGCCGGTTGTTCTTTGGTCCGCGCTCTGCGCAGCGGAGTGTCACGTGGACCGGGTCCATACCACGTACGGCGACTGGGTTGCGTGGCCCGCGCGCGGTGTGGCTAAGCTCGTCTGACCATGTGGTCCGTGCCTTCAGATCGGTGACGGTGAGGGAGCCCAAGCTGTGCCCTGTTTAATTTGAGTGGTTTATAACTGAAAATTACTATAGTGGAATAAAAAATATTGTAGCTAACAAAGATTTATTTAGCATAATTAAATTTAAAAATTTTAAAAATAGAAAAAACATGTTAGCCCATCACGTATAATGCAAACAAATATAAGAAAAAAGAATCGACAAAAATAACTAAAAAACACTTAAAATACAGAAAAAGACAAAATTTATAAAATAGTATAAAATAAGTCAGAAGTTCAAACCGAAACGAGTGAGGCCAATGGCGGTGGGTAGGGCACTGCAGGATCGGATGGCGTGAGCGAAAGCGGTTGCGTGGGCTTCGTTCGCTCGCCTGGAAACCGGCTGTGTGGGCCCTCGTTATGGGCCACGCGCCTATGTGGACCGGGCCTATAGACCGGTTGTAGGCTTACACTGTCACGGTCTGTTTTTTCAAGTAAAAAAATAATAAGAAAATAAAAAAATTTAGAAAACATTGTTATATCTTTTGAAATAACGTAAAGGAATAAAAAAACCAAAAACTAAAATTAAAAAATTAACACATTTTAAATGGCTCGAAGCCATTTAGAGAAGAGGAGCAGGAAAACGGCCCGTGGTGGTATGGCTACGTGACGCCTCTACCGCCTTCATCGGCGGGCTTGCCCCTTAGCCTCTCGCCCGCAACCGCCTCGCTACTTCCTATAGGCCATTAGGATTTTGGAATAGTGCTAAGCTCCGAACACAGAAATATTTACAAGAAATAGTATACTACTGTTCTCAATGAATTCAATAAGAGAAACAGACTGGCCCTGATCAACTCGGCTTCGGCTTCTGGCTTATTTTTCACTATTCATAAGTTTCGTCTTTTTCTGAACTTTTGATTTTTTGTTGAGCTTTTTTGCCGGTTCTTTTTTTCCCGTATTTGTTTGTATTATACGTAATGGGCTAACATATTTTTTTATTTTAAAATTTTTTAAATTTAATTATGCTAAATAAGCCTCTGTCAGCTACAGTGCTTTTTTCAGCCAGCTACAGTGTTTTCAGCCATAAGCCTCGAGCTTTTCAGCCAAACCGATCACCACCAGAATTGGTTATCATAATAGGCGTAGGTGGTTGTAACTTCCAAGGTAATGTAACCAATATCTTTTACTGTGGAGGAAAACCGATATTAACATACCGCTTCAGCTTTTATCTTTTTCTGGTTTTTAAGCTTATTTACATTAAAAGTTACTTAGAGTATATCAGCTTTTAATTTTGGTTTTATAGTCCTTTTGGTTTTTTTCCTTTTTTCCTTTATTCTTTTGCATTATCTGTGATAAGATATAATGATTTTTCCTTTTTTTAATTTTTTTAAAAAAGCTAACAATCGTTACAGTGTAATTTCAGCTAAAAACTATAGTCCAAAAGTTTAAGCCAAAAGCTAGTTGAAGCAGCCCCAAAAAATTACATATTAAAAAATGCAGCCCAAATGTTTAAGCCAAAAGCTAGTTGAAGCAGCCCTAGAAGATTACATATTAGGAAATGACATTAATGTGCAAGTTACAGGAGGCTCTATTGTCTCGGATAGGATCTTCACGCTGGATGTTATTTCCCAATTTATACATCGCTATGGTGTACCGACTACCAAGCTAATTACATAGATCATGCGATTTTGATCGTACGACCTGAGTGATTTTCCAGGCCACACCAGCAGACCCGTCAGATGATGAATGAGATCCGTCCGGATTCTCTGACGTAAGTCAGGTTACGTTGGGTCACTGACGTGTGAGTCTTATGAGCTGTGGGCCTACACGTCAGTGATCTAACGTCGCCTGACGTTACGTCAGAGGATCTGCGCCCGAATGAGATGGCTGGCTGGCTCAGAGGCAGCCGTGCTGCACCGGTGCTAGCCCTTCGCCCTGGCGCCGCGCGAAGATAGACCGGCGCCAAACCAATGCCATCCAACTGAACTAGTGGACACGAGCCACCTGTGGCCGAAGAACCAAACCTCAATTGCCAAACTCCGATTAGCCGGCTCCCTCCTCGATTCCTCTTCCTTGCAACGCTTTTGATCTCACGTACGGATCAGCTCGCCTGAATTCGCATGCTGTCCGGCCTCCACGGGCCGTGAATCGTGACCGGCCTTTTGGCGGCAAGGATCGCTGGCTACTGCTTGCGCTGTTGCTCCCATGGCGCCTCAGCCTCTGCACTCGCTGACGCTGAGCCCTCCTCTCACGGGCCATGCGGTGTGCAAGTGCTCCACCGTCCCGCTCTTCGGGAAGCGGCTGCCGCTCGTCGTCGCCTTCCCTCGCGCCGTCGCCTCCTGCTCCGCCGTGCAGGAGTCATCCACCGCCACCACCGGTACCCCTCCCATTCGATCATTAGCTTTGATTAAGTGGTCTAACGTTTGCTGCGGTGATTAGGGAGGCCACGGTAGTTGGTGCTAAAATTTTCGGTTATTTTGATGCAGTTAGTGAGAAGAAGGAAGCAGATGGTGACAATAAGGAAGCCACGGCGGAGGCAAAGCCGGCAGCCAAGCTGGCGGCGAAGCCGAAGAAGGCCCCGTCGAAGCCGCTGCCGGAGATGATGCAGGACGAGGTTATCCCTCCGCTGAAGGCTGCTCTGGAGGCGGAGGACGTGTCCCAAGTTGAGCTCTCCTTCCAAGACAACACGGTGAATACTACTGACTACACTGCTGAGAATTACAGAGTAACAATCGTTTCAAAAACACAAACATGCAAGTCATATCTCCATGGATAATGCAAAAAGAAAAAAAATAGAAAAATCATGTTAGAAAGCTAATGTGTTTCAAACGGTTTCTGGCTTCTGTTAGGAATGGGCCATAAAGTCATTATGATTCACTGATTAAAAGTTACAGATCTGGTGCTGTGGTAGTGGGCAGTTCTAGTTGCATGCAGTAGGCATGTCGTTGCATATCACAGTAGTGATGTGATTCTTACAGTAGTTATCTCCCACAAAATGACAGTAACATAAGCAGTTTAGCAGAACAGTAAGTCAATAACTCAATGAATGTGACACAAGGTAAGTAATGATCAATGTTTCCAGCAATGTGTATTTACATGCAGTAGGCTTGTTATCGCCTATTTACTTCGAGTATCTGATTCGGCCGAATCCTGAGTACTTGCACTGCCAATGATCTAGGATCCCCTTAAGAATGACACAGCATATCGAAATGAGAATGCAATGCCAACATTTCTGTTGGGGGTATGGCCCTCACCTTGGCCTAATCAAATCACTGTGCCAAAAGCCTATTAAACATGTAATCGTGTGGCAAGCCTAAAAGGGCTATGACAAGAAAAAAAATTTGCTCTCACTATTACTGACCTTAATAATGACCTTTATGTAAACAACCTTTTTATGGCTATAAATACGTTCCTTAGAGCGCCATGGAGATGCATAATCTATTTTTTGTGAGAAAAGGCCATGTTGTAGTACAGACATAGCATACATTTTCTATACCTCTGTGAATTGTAGGCTCCGAGTAGCCTCCTTCTGTGGCCTGTCTACAACCCTCATTATCTACTATTTGGCCTGTAACCATAACAATTTTCTTTTGGATGTGAGTTTTGCACAAAAGTTTAAGATGATAACAAATGACAATGACCAACACTTCTACTCTGCTATTTCATCAAGAGTGTTAAGAAACTGACATAGCTGAGACCTGAGATCAAACAGCTACACGAATTATGAATGAGTTAAGCTGTGTTTAGCGAGAGAATAATTTGATTTCTACAATACACTCTTTCGTGCAGAAAGAAAGGATGGGAACATAGTGATTTTCTTCTATCCTATTGTTTTGGAGGGCATGTTCAATGGTTTTCAACGAATTTGATCTTTGAAAGTACAACATCTCAATGGATCGGGTTGTAGTAGATATAAAAAGGGTAAAGTTGTTCCATGAACATCGAGGGAACAGTTTCATGCGTTTGAGCGTTATTGCACCAAAGCATGTCAAAACCATGTTCAACCGCATGAATACTCTCTCTAAGACGAAAATGCTTTTCAACGCTCTTAGCGCCGGCAGTAAGAAATAGAGAACTGTGTCAGTCTTACTGCACCAGAGCCTGCACATAAGGATTCCAATCAATAATTCAATGTTTAATTAAGACTTTATTTAGACACCGGAGAACTAAATACTTGACATGCTAAGCATAGTAAATTGTGAAACAAGAAAACAGAAGGAGCAATTGTGAACTCGAGAGGAAGTAACAGACAGTGCTGAGCCATAGTAGCAACTAGGCTTTAAGAACGACCAGATATAATTTAAACTCATGTGTACTAAAATAACAGCGTAGTAAAAATGTGTACACTATATTTGCAGTTATATACCAAAAATAGACCTATAAGTTCTTTGAAGTATGTGTATGTCAGGCAGAAGATGAAGTTGCCAAATTTTAGCACTTCAGTCTTCATCAGTAACAAAGTTTCTATGCAACTATCTTGGCTTAATGTCACTCACCCACCCCTTCCAAAAAAGTGGCTGTGCAGTTTATGAATTTCTGGAGCATTACCATGGAGAAGCGTAAACTGATCAATAGTGCCTTTCAGTTATTTACAGCCAATAGCTGAGTAGTAATCAATTTAGAATATGCTTTAATATCATTTGATACTTTGTGTCAAACAGTTTACTTCAATGTTATGGACAATGTTTTTTATAATTCTGTGGTCCACTATGTGGTATGTAGGCCTGAGCATTCCTCTTGCGCTAACGGGAAAAATCGCAAAGCAGGAACTTTTAGTAGTTTTAGCACCTAAATCACTCCCCAACCATCAGCGCCACACACAATGCTAACATAGTTTGGGGGTCTGACATGCAGACATTTGAGATAGCACCAATGAAATATTTGGCAGCTTTTTAATCCTTAGTGTTAATGAATTGCAGCTGGAGGGCTCCTTCATAAAGGATGAAATCACCTATTACTTCTGGGCCTTCTTTCCAAAAGGAGATCTCACAGGTACAAACTACCTGATACACATTTCTCATTCTATCCTGTGTGCTTTCATTGCTGACAGTACTTTTGATAGGACAATCCTTCCAATGCAATTGCATAAACAATATATCATGCCTCCTGTTTTCCTTACAAACTTTTGGATTCCTCGTTGAAAATTACCATTCTAGAGCACTTCATGATCCGAAGATATACATACCTAGGTATAAAACACCAGTTCAATTCCCAGCTACCTTGCCGTAAGCAAGAACACAGTTTGCAGTACTTCATTACTAGCATACTGAATTGATGGGAATGCTTTACACTGATCTCATCTCAATGAATGACGCAGGACCGAAGGGCTTTTCACTGTCGTCATACGGCACAGAAGTCAGCACCATCGAGCCCTTCCTGATCGATGAGAAGAGGATTACTCCCAAGCTTGTGGTGTTCTGGGTTCACAAGAGGCTGGCTGGCCAAGGGATCCTTCCAGTCTGGAAGGAAGAGGAGGGGGAAGGGGAGGGTGCAGAGTAGCCACCACTCAAAACACACACGTGCATATACACACAGGGTGTTGATACGGACACCTGTTGCTGTGCATATACAATGTTCATGTATGTCTAATTGTGCATCTGTAAAGTTCATCTGCTAATATTACAGATAATTTTAATGCTCCTATTTGGGCTGCTGAATCTAGCATCGTTTTCTTTTGATGTCATGTACTTATGGCTTCTTTTGAACAAATAAACATGGCGATTTTTTCGTCACCGTTTTGAAACGGTTTATCTGGACAGTCTTTTCAAAACGGTTTATCGACATTTGATTCGTTCACATAAACGATTATACTAGAGCTAAAAGTATTAATCACAGCTATAAACTATCAGTTATAACCGAAAAGATCAGGACCAAAGTATATCATGATTCATGAGCTGCAAATTTCTATCTTGGTGTTGAAGTGAAGCCTATATGGGCCTCGCTGAGCCGGGTCGCCCTGGATTCTATTGAAATGTTTCTCACGATCAGCTACAATGGAAAACCATATTTTCCACGGCAAGGAAACAGCCAATAGAGCTACGCCATGTGTCGTCTGAAAGCTACGGTGGCTGAAAATTATTATCCTAAAGTCCTACCTGTCGCACTCGATCTCCTTCAGCCCTTAGCCATTTTCTGAAACAGCCACATCGCATAATCTCGCCACGAGAAGACAAAAACAAAATAAAAATGCTAGATATTTTATTGATCATTATTCAAAAGCAATTTCCGTCCAAAATTTTTTTCAAGAAAATAAAAATGAAGCGGAAATCATCGTATGCAAGTGAAGCAACCTAAGCACAACCTTGAAAAAAACCCGTAAGTTCCGCGATATCCAATTAAGTAGGTTTCCCAGCACTAATTTACCGCACTGAATCTAAATATACTTTTTATATACACCAGTGTTCAGAATTTTGTTATACAGTGCATGCTTGTATTTGCTCGAAACCAAAGGCGCGATAACAAATAAAAATAACCCAGTGACAAGGCTGTGATCGTTTTGGCTTTAGCTTTTAGTTTTCGACTTATTTTTCACTATTCATTAATTTCATTTTTTCTGAGCCTTTGACTTTTTGTTGAGCTTTATTGCCGGTTCTTTTTCCCTGTATTTGTTTGTATTATACGTAATGAGTTAACATATTTTTTATATTTTTAATTTTTTAAAATTTAATTATGCAAAATAAGCCTCTGTCAACTACAATATTTTTTCAGTCAGCTACAGTGCTTTTCAGCTATAAGCCACAAAAAAACCCCAAATGATCACCACCGAATCTTATATCTACGTAGCTCATTTGATGTTTTACGAGAGATTATATTCACAATTGCACAGCTTACATTTTGCGTTAAGATATACGAAAAATTCTACCACAAAAATCCTTGAACAAAACAAGATAACCAAGATATTTTCTTCTTCTTCTACACCAACGTTGACACAATCTCCTGCTACTCTAAAACCGAAAAAAAAACTGCACTTTAGCCGTTATCGCCGCCAATCGCCATGCTCGCCTACCTCCTCCACACCCCCGCCGCCGCCGTGCCCAGCCCCCTCTCCCTCCGCGCGCCGGCGGCGGCGAAGACCCCCTTCCTGCCTTCCCCCATCCGTCCTCCCTCGCGGAGGCGCGCCGCCGCGTTCGCCCCCGCCGGCGCAGTGGGCCCCATCGCGGCGTCGCTGCTCGAGGGCCCCGTGCTGGTCTGGGCCGGCCGGCTCTGCCTCTACTACGCGCTACTCCACGCCGGGCTCGCTGGCTCCCCACGCAACCCCTTCCTCTCGCACGGTAATCGCATTAACAGTTCGGCACGGCGGGTTCGATTCGTGATGTTTGATTCGGGAAGGAGGGTTTTGATGTCTGCGTGGTGTGCAGAGATTGGCGGCGAGGACGGCTCTGGGGACAGCGACCTAGGGTTCTCCAAGTGGGCGGAGAAGCTCCGTGGCGGCGCCTCAGGTTTTGCGTAGTTCCATTCCATTTTTATTTATCTCTGCACTTAAACCAAACCAAATATTGATAACACCAATGAAAGAGTAAAGTCCATTACCGGTCCTTAAACTTTTTATGCTGTGTTATCCCGGTCCATAAACTTTCAAAGTGTGCCATCCCGGTCCATAAACTTTCAAAGTGTGCCATTACCGGAGCGTTTCGGGTCCAGCTGTAATGACACACTTTGAAAGTCTATGGACCAGGATGACACAGCATAAAAAGTTTAAGGACCGGTAATGGCACACTTTGAAAGTTTATGGACCGAGATGACACACTTTGAAAGTCTATGGACCGGAATGACACAGCATAAAAAGTTTAAGGACCGGTAATGGACTTTACTCCCAATGAAAATTGGCTCTTGTTTGGTTTGCTACCAAAATTTGGTAACGCTTATGAAATCCAATATCACACGGGGCAATCCGAACATAAGGAAATCACTCACCAAAATTTTGGTAACACCAAAATTTGGCTTAGCCATGATCCAAACGACGTTTTTTTTTGCCAATATTTAGCTTTGCCCAGGTTTTGGCTATGCCAAACTTTTGGCTTGGCTCATTTGGACCACCAACCAAACAGTGTTCTCTTTAGAATCTGTTGGATAGTGAGCTTTCTGCTAGCTTGGAATGGGCAAAGTATACGGTGATGATCAGCTTTCCATCTTTGGATGGGGTTTGTCAGAGACGCATTGTAAGGGTATTAGGGTACGAGAAAGGGTCCCGTCGTAGATTGGAGGGCGGTTAACATTGAGATATAGGAAAAGGTAACAAGTTGCAGATACAGGAAAAGGTAACAAGTTGCACATTGTCATGGGGGTCATGTGACTCATGTGTTGGGTACTTGGGTTGATACTTTTAGGAAAAACTGAACATGTTTGTGTTGGGTGCTTGGGTTGATACTTTTAGGGAAAACCGAACATGTTTGTGTTGGGTACTTGGGTTGATACTTTTAGGGAAAACCGAACACGTTTGAGTGAAATTGTTCGCTATTGTTCATGAGAATCAGAATGTTTGGCGTGTTTATGGATTGGGGGTAGAATTTCTCTGAGGCTTAAACGGAAGTTGCATGGGAGGTTACTGTAGACATAACACTGAGAGGAGCCGTCTTCTCAAATTGGGGAATATTTTACATGGATTTGTAAAATCTGACACTTTGATTGGCTTTCTTTGTTAGTTGTCATAAATTCTGCATTTTCTAAGTATCTGTATCATGATGTGGAGGAAGACTGATAGGTATTGTTTTTCTCAATCAGCAAGTAGTCCTTTTAACCTTTTGTAAATGTCAGTGATTATATTGTTGTAAAAGTACTTCTCTGAAATTGAAGTTAATTCTGATTCCAAGCTCCTGTAGACTTAATACTGTGCTGATATTTCCTGAAATGGAACACCTTTGTCTTTATTAAAAGATTGAAGAATACATTTTCTGTGTCAAATCACACCAAACCAGGATCAGAATGTTTCTCTTTTAATATAAATATAATAGAGACTAGTGTCAACGTACTTAACTTTTCAGGCTGCATTTGTGGTGCTTTTAGTCTTAGATTTCTATAGATTTTTTTATCTAGGAGAAAAAAGAGGCAGAACATAACCCAAGTGGTATGACTAAATCAGTTCACATGGCAAGTATTATGATTTTGAATTTTAATAAACGTTGGAAAATTTTGGATCCAAATTTGTACATATATCTCGTTGATGTTGTTGTGGCTACAGTTCTACACACCAAACAACGGATATAGGGGCTTCAGGGGCCCGAGAAGGGTGCGCGGAGCCTAAAACTCAAGAGAGAAAAGTGGTATATAATGTAGCTAGAGCTTAATCTTAGCTCAAGTCTATTACATATATCCTAAATGTTCTCTCCCCCTCTCCCACGATGCCCTAGAGATCATTTATAGCCATGTGAAAGGTTGTTTACATGAATACCCCCATTGGGGTCTTTACTAGTAAAGGCAAACATGTCATTTCCTTGCGTAGCCTTAGAGCAACTCCAGCAGTAGCCCTCAAAACAGGGCCCTTACTTTTTATTTGAGGGCTCTCCCTACTTTTGAGGGCTCTGTTTTTTGGGCTACACTCCAGCAGGAGCCCTCAAAACAGGACCCTCAAATCCATTCTTAGAGGGGATGACACATAGGACCCACCCTCATCCTCATCCTACTTTTGAGGGCCGAGGGGCAAAAAACTCACTCCAGCAGGGCCCCTACTTGAGCCCTCAAAAGTAGGGGCTCCCTCCAGACCCCCCAGGAATGAGGGCTCGAGAGGGAGATTTGAGGGCCCCCTATTTTGAGGGCTCAAGTAGGGGCCCTACTGGAGTGAGTTTTTTGCCCCTCGGCCCTCAAAAGTAGGATGAAGGCTCAAATAGGGGCCCTGCTGGAGTTGCTCTTAGTGGGCTTGCCTTCCAGTTACACGTATAATGGGCATTTGCCCTGGTGGGCCGATAGGGCTAAGGTGGGGTCTACTCTCATAATAGTAGCCTCTTATGGTCCAGGGCTTCGCAATCGCTAGGCCAACACCATGTCGTTCGCGCTTTGGCCTCCTTCGTCCCTTCGGCCCACTATTGCAATCCTTGAGGTGTTGTACGCCTGCGCTCTGTAGGTTGTCGTATGTGTATTCTTTCGGGGCGCCTCTAGGGAGTACAGTTGGATCCTGTGCAGTCCCACTTCTTTTGACGCGCTCGACCTCCAGTTGAGCTCTGCGTTTCTGTCGGACCCTTCTCCGACCCAGAGTGTCACTTTTGTTGTCGAGCCTTGGCTGAGGCATGCCCTCTACGATCGGCGGGCCTCCCGTCATGTATGCCTTCGGTTCAGGCGCGCTCTGTTGTCTCACGTGCTCCACCAATTCCGTTTCCTTCTGCATGTCCCACCCCTGGGCCACCGTAGCCGCCTCATGTGACAGGCGTGATCATGCGCCGCTGGTGCCGTACATGTGGCGTCAATCCAGCCGTGGGGATGTGGGTGGTTGCGCTGGTTATGGAGGCACGCGTGCCTCCTCAAAAGGTGTGCCTATCCCATCGATATTAAGGCGTACGACGCTTTGCGTTTCTTTGTTTCTTGCTACCATTTCCTTTCGCTACTCTTTATTCCCTTTCTTGCTCGTCGTCGAGCCTTAGATTGCGCCCTTTGTTTTTGGCTGGTGCTTAGCCGTTCAGCAACCCTGCACGTGCTCGTTGCCGTTGTTCGCAGCATGACCTGAGGAAACGATCACGCTGGCCGCAGGGGCGCGGCTGCGGCAGCGTCTAGCCGTGGTGGTGGCACTCGTGACGATGCTTCCGGTGATGAAGGGGGTGAAGGCCATTGCCGGCGCGAAGGCTATAGCGCTCAAGGCCAACGCCAGGGCAATGGAGGTGAGGCACAATTTTCTGCGGTAGATGCCCGACCTCGAGTTGGAGAAGGCCTTCATGGCAATGAAGGTTGTGAAGGGCCACTACCTTCGCGACCAGGCAGTTGTTTTAGTGAGGGAGTCCATGGACATGTTGGAGGGGACTCTCGGTGAGCTGGTCGTTTCGGTGCCTGGGAGGTCGCACGGCCCGGAGAGGACACGATTTATGGAAATATTGTAGATGGAACATATTGAGTTCATTACTTTGTGTGATTTAATGGACAAGGATCCTGCTGATATCTACTTTTTATGGTTACATACACAAGGAGGTGAATGAATCTAGTGTTTTTTTCTTGTTAATCAGGTGAGAAAGAAGCTCAAGATAAGAGAAAGCTAGTTAGTAAATGGAGACCAACAACAAAAGGCACACTCAAAAGAACTTACCGAGTTCGTTCAAAGGAAGAAGGCCGACGCATTCTTAAAGAAATTGCTTCGGTTCTGTCTGAAGATGACCACTTTGTCGATGCTTCCAGTCACAAGGTGATTTCATTTCTTGAGCCAGGGCAAATACATTTCTCTGGGCCTATTGTCGCATAGTTTCCCAATATATTGCTTCACATATGAAAAACCGAGATATTAGGCATGTTTCTTGTGCTTGTTCCAAAATCGTTGCCCTCTAAACTGAATGTTTTAACTTCTGATCAGGGTTGTCAAATAAGGAGGGAAAGTGCGCACGGAGAGAGTGTATGCTGCTACAATGTAAGAGCTTTGTTTGACGAGCTTCCTACTCCTCACCTAGTACTGGAGATTACAGCTTTTCCGGGTGGACCTCTTACCGACAATGACTACCGCAAGGCCGAGAGGCTCGAAATGGTGCTGAGGATGAGTGCTTCCATTTAAATCTGAAGACCCATTTTCCACTTCACCCCATAACCTTTTTGCCCAAGTTGTAAATTGTCTACCAATGGGCCTGTAAATTGATGCAGTGTGGCTAAGAACTCCCTGTAAAACGTTCTGCTCAGCTTTTCGAGAAATTTGAGCTCAAGAACTCGGTTCTGTACTTACGCGTGTTACCTTCCTTATTGAGGGCGTCACACTTAATTTGCAAGGGATTAATTCTTGGATTTTATCTTCTGCATGAAACACAACCGTTTCTGTTCAGTTCTAACTTCTCTATACTGCTGCTTGCAAGGATATAAGATTTAGTGTTTAAACTAGTAATCTTTTGGTATCAGATGCTAAATTTTGCCAACGAACGTTGTAGTGCGAGATAAGAAAGGCTCCCAATATATTCAACCTCGACTTCCTAATTCCCAGGCCCAGCTACCCCCTAAATTAGAATAGAACAACTCCCACAAAATGTAAGTCGCTGATCTCTCTTTTGTTTTCCTTTAGTTGGGGGTCAGAAATGTCTTGATCATATACTAATCGATATCATTTCCAAGTTCCTGCTAGAAGCTCATGTTCTACAGGACCAACGTGATGTGTGGTACGTTGTCACATCAAATCCAAAAGCTGATAGAAACCAGCAGGCAGCCAGGTACTACTATGAGATGATGCAGACTTGCAATGCCAGCCCAGCAGGCACAAAGCATTTGACACTAGTCACTGGACCATAACAGCATATTCCGACGGTTTCACCTCGAGAGATTTCGGTGTCCACAAACAGAAGCCAAATCAGTGCTTTTAATTACAGGAAACTTAAGAAGGATCGCACATGTTTGGTTCATCTGAGACTGAAACTACATTTCCATCATGTATCCATAAGCCAAGGATAAATTGCCACTGGCAGTGCACCAAATGATGCTTTACCTCATGATGGAAACACGCCGGTGCACGCCGTTCGCAGCCAGCTTCGCGTCTCCTCCTCCATTTTGTGCGCTGAAGTTCATCGTGGGACTGAAACCAGCTGAGGGAAAGCGGATGCGCTCCTGGTAAGGCAGCGCTTTGCTGCTGGTTGAAGCATTTGCAACATCCAAGGGAGCGGATGCTGAAGGTGCACGAGTGGGGCCACTCTGAAGGCTTGTGTTCTTGCCAAGGACCTTTGTGCAGCTTGCGCCACCTGATGCCTGCTGCTGCTGCTTCTGCCTCTGCTCCTCAAGCTGCTGTGTGTTGAGGAACCGCCCTCCTGATCCACGAGCTCGCTTCATGGCATGACGATGCCGAGATTCATGAAGGTATGGCTGGGATGAAAGGGGCATTGTTATAACAGGTATTTGCCAGGTAAAACGCATAATATCTAAGTAGCTGGGTAAGTGCCTTTAGAAATTAAAATGCAGAAGAAATGAATCTTGCAATTTTCAGATTAAAAAGGAGGATATTTGCATAAAGATGCAGAGAACATACTATATACTTTAGCTAGTAATAGCAAAAGAAACAGTAATTGTGCACCCACGTTACTCTTTTAAGGAAATGGTTTACAGCACAAGTTTCAACTGATATTTTGCCCAAGAAAGTTAAGTAAACAGAAATTTTGTACTTAATGCCCCTGGCAAAGTGTTGATCAATGAATAGCACTAGAATGTACTCCAGAGTCCAGATAGCCCTCTGAATATGACCAAAGCCGGCCTAACGAATTTGTAGCCAATATCTATGTATGGGTGCAGCAGTAAGCAAGTACCAAAGGAGAAAGGACTAACAGAAGCATCTCTTTTACGAAAACAGTACCAGGAACAAATGAAGAATTCCTCAGTATTACCTTCCGAGCTTTCACCAGCTTATTTTGGGCCTCCAATTTGGCGCGTATCTGCCTCCTCCTAAGAATTGCATGATATTGCTTTGCATTAACAAGTATTGGCTCTTCTGCTGCAGGCTCAACAGGCAATAGCACCCGAGAGTTTGCTGTACCATTTAGCTGACCATGAACCTGGGTAAATAATACACAAACGAAAAATTGTTGATGCAGGGCCAAAAGTTTGTTTTTTTAGAAAAGGGTTTGCTGGTATGCATGAAACTATGTGCCATAAAGAATGACAGCTACTATGTGCAAGCAGACAGAATTGTAGCAGGATGGAAATATGGTTTCACATAATCATATTCTTTGACGTATTTTACCAGATTAGCTCAAAAATGGTCTCCACTTTTAGTTCTGAACCAGTCAGTAAAGCTGAAGCCTTTAATCTAAAAAATGAAAGAATTGTTTGCACATTCGTCTCTTTCATTTGAAAGCACTCTTTTGACATTTTGTGTTGCTTGCTTCTGAACAATAATCAAATTCAAACAATAAGGAGGCATAAGAATATCCTTCACAACGTGGCTTCATAAATCATTAGTCATAACTGCCAACCTACTAGAATGAATGAGATCTCTAAACTTAACAAACCGCAAATGAATCAAAGAGAAAATTACTGTGTGATCTTATCACCTTGAATTGTGAAAGATTTTACAGAATGTGGTGTGAAAACTAAACGACTAGAGTCAACTTACAATGGCGTGTGAAGCATATCCTGTCAAGACCCCACCATAATAAGCATCAGCGGTATAAGGAATACAGGCCTAGAACACAATGTAGCTGGTCAACTGAAAGCAGCACATAAGATTTAAGAAGAGCAACAATTCTCATGATGACATGAACTTACAAATGATTGGCTGTAGTCGAGCTTTGGAGGCAAAAAAGCAGCTTCTAGGTTCCCCAAGGATAATACTGACTTTGTCGTGTCCTGATTGTGCTTCCCATGACCATCATCATTGTCTGAAGAAAAAAGCAACCTAACTGTTAGTATGAAGGTCTAATCGCATTAATTCATCTCACTATAAATAAGGCTTGGGCACTGGGAACATTCCAAGCCTGGGAACAATATTAAAGAGACGAGTCACTAACAAAGTGAAAGACCCATCAAAACTTATTGATATTTCAGAAATCACAAAAGATGAGTTTTTTTTTAGACAGCACGAAAAATGAGTTAAGGCATTGCTGAGAATAATAGTAACAGGAGTGAGTGAAAATTAAAATACAGGCATTACATACAAGATACAACACAGATGGCAAAATTTTGAGTTTTCACACATATGAACTATCACTTGATTCTACTCGAGTCCCAATGAGGATCATTCGTGGAAGCACTAACAGTGAGCTCACATAGCTATAATCTGGAAAAGGTTGTCTAACACCACAGTAGCTCCTTGTCACAACTTACAACTACCATCAGCTACCGGCACTACAACATAGCTGAGCTTGTAAAGAATCATTAAAGGTATATCAATACTGAGAATACATTCGACTTGGAATTATTATCACATCCCTGGTGAAATAATGGCAAACATAGAACCAGCATCCCAAATGTGTTAAAAAAACAGAGTTGAAGAAAAGAATATGTTACAAACATAAAAATTGAAGCTACAGCCTACAAGGAAATTGGATTACTTGTGTGACGATGTGGTTAAAGATAATGCATTACCAGATTGTGTTGAGGTGTGTTGCTCATTTAGAGTGCTGTCACTCATTGCAGATGCTTCTTGGTGAGATTGACCTGACTTGCTTGATGAGGTGTCTTGATCATAGATTTTATAACATAATTGTTTCATCTGATAACCATTCCCTGACAGGAAATCCTACACATGTAGAAGCCAGCTGATAAGTTCGTTATTTGTGGGGTAGCCAGCAACACTCAGGGTTCCACCGTAAATAGCAGCTACTTACATAGTTGGACATAGGATGGACTGGGTGATCCTCCATTTCTCGCAAAAATGTTAGCCTTATAAGATGGTATCACTTAGCTCCTAGCAACATTTTGCTTCAGGTACTTCTAAGAAACCAGATGAATTGGCACCTCAAAACAACCTTCACGACAAATTGCCAACATTAAATCAGACGAATTGACAATGACATAGTAACAAACAAGAGTGGAACCCCCTATTACTTTGATCTATAATCATTAAAAAAAATAAATTGATTATGCATAGTCACTTGCAGTGCGCTAGACAATAGATATTCCAGCACACTAGAAAAAGTCAGACATACATATGAACACATGTGGGATAAATAATTGGAAATATCAGAATCACACAAGTAAATAAAAGACCTAGAAACAGAACCATTCCAAAGAAGAAACAGCATCCTGCCACAAGTAGACAGGCATACAATTCTGAAACTACCTTAATCAAGGATTCAAGGGAACAAGCAGAAATGTCCACTTGTCCAGCATAACCACAAATGGAACATATCTAGCCTAAGAGGCATCATCCCAGAGCTAATTTAGAGACACAATGCCCTCAACTGGAGGATTAAAGTTTATGCATAATGCGTCCTGTCAATAAGGACTTCCCTCCATTTTCAATGAAATTAACCAAGAACTGACTGCAGTTGATGCACTATTTCATACAGCAATAATTCCTCTCGCGATCAAGCAAGACATGTTATTTCCCATTCGGGGTTCCTTTGAGCTTCCTTCATACTTGCACATGATCCTGAGAAATCCAACATCGAAGTTATGTCTGCTTTCTCTCCTCAGGACAACCCAGCCCTAGTTCTATACTTCTATATCAGTCTCGGATTTACATTTATTGCATGCAGAGCACGAAGAGAAATCCTAGATAATTAGTGGAATACGCTTAGTCCAAATTTCCAATCCCAGAAGTCTAAGAAGAACTTTCTGGAATTTCATATAAACTTGATCTAATCAAACCCAGCAATCACAGTATTGATGACAAAGTTGAATCACGGTGCTAAAACAAAGATACCACAGCAAGCATTTAGCTCGCATCAACAAGTTCACACATTGACAAGCTTAATCGGACACTATACATATGTACTAACACCTATTTTTCCCTATTATCAAGGATACTATCATGACACAACTAAGTCAATCAGAATCACCAGAAACCGTCATAATTCACACGAAATTTTAGCTTCAAGCCACCAAATCCTGCAAAAGGGAAGTCAGATTTTCATCCACTCCACGGTCTAAAACACCATTCCCACGCATCCCCTAATACAGTGGCTGGCCACAGGGGAGCTTTGACTTCCTAGAAAGCACACAACTTGTGATGTCGAATCAGGCTAAAGTTCATCCCAAGAAAGCCTATGGCTATGGACAAGAACCAAAATTATGCAGCACCAACCAAGAATCACATTTAAAAAAAACTCCAAATTTCCGAGAAGCGGACCAAGGAAACAAATGGAAAAAAAATTCATGAGGGTTCTAAACCAGCCGCGGAGCAGGAATATGGCATGTCGTAATCAAGAACCAAGAAGCCACTCCAGTAACGAGAAACTGAAGAGACAGCTACCTGTCAGTCAGAATGGTGCATGCAAGGGCGCAGGACGACAGTACCTCTCCCTGATCTTCCCTTCAGGTTCCTCTTCCTATTTCCTCTCAGTGAATCCTTCCGAGACAGAGAAAAATCGTCGGCGAAGAGGAAGAAATACGAAGCATGAAGAAGGGAGAGGACTGTCTGCTCTTGCTGCCAAACATGCGACCGATTATTGTATAGCTTCGTTTCTGTTTTTTTCCCGGAGTTTCTTATTGTTCCGGTAAAATATAGAAAAACCTTCTCTACACTACTCACACATCACGTACCCCGAATATTGATACGTGCACCAACAATCAGATGATCGTAGGTTCATACTTCGTATGTGCATGTTTTCAAGAGTTCACGGCGTACATTCTTTCTTAGTGCTACGTCCTAAAATTTTCTTCCCGTATCCTCTCATATCTTTGAGATAGAGGTAGCGTATAGAGTAATAACTAAAAAGCGATATCGTTCAAGTTAGTCGTGTATAATTTGGTTGTTGTTAGTAAATTGATTTATGGAATTTTCTACTTTTAGAAAAGTAGTTTGTATTGTATCACACCATCATTGTGTCTTTTAGTCAAATAACTTTAACTCAACTGAATGTAGTATTTTTTAAAAAAAATATATATATTTGGATGAATGAAGATTTCTTATTTAATTAGAAGTTATCAATTTAGTGTGCAGAATTACGTCAAACTACTAACAAGGTAATTTACAAACGATATAAGATTCTACTCTATAAGTAAACTTAAGAACTAGAGAAAATGTCTATCATCCCTAAAAATTTTTGGCATTTGTCTCTTCCATGTACCATGTGGTGTGGACCGCTCATTTCAGTTTTAGCTTCTAATTTCTATCTTTTAATTCACTATTCCTTTATTTTGCCTTTTTTAGGGCTTTTTATCTTATCTTTTTCCCGTATTCCTTCGCATTGTCCGTGATGGGCTAATATATTTTTTATTTTTAAATTTAATTACGTTAAATAAGTCACCATCAGGTACAGTAAAAATAAGCTAGGTACAGTAAAAATAAGCCAGTTACAGTTAAACAAACCATAAATCATCGTGAAACTGAGCACCACCAGAATATACGTTCTGTCTTTAAAGGTGAGAGGAGACGTTGGAATATAAATATTTGGTTGTCGTCATGTAGATGATTAAATGGTCATCAGTTTTGGTTTATTATCAGAGCTACCAAAAACATTAATGTGCTAGGGCGCCACATGTAATGGTGGTGAGGATGACTCATTCCCAATTCATTTTGTTGGTTGCCATGTAAAGCCCAGTGCATCTACAAGCTAGACTGCAGTGCTCGTTTCTTCTGTCATGCAGCTAATTATGGATCTATTTTTTCTCCAGCTTATGACTTTTAGCTATAACTTTTAGACTATTCATAAGAGAGAATACAGAGTAACAGAAACTCTCATGTGGTTTTGGTCAATATAAATGAAGTCGCTACAGTGTGTACTATAATCAACTCCTGTCTTAAAAAGACACTCGGTTTAAAAGTTAGTTAATGTAGAAAAACTGAAAATATCTTTTAAAAAATGAAAAAGAAAAGGCCTATACCGTCGCAACCGATGAGCTTTGGATTGTGGACTTGGCTAGCACTTTCTTTTTTAAGCTTAGAAACATGTAAAATTCTAACAGAAAAAGTCAGGATTGTACGAGTGTCTAGCAGAAGACGAAAAAAATGTGAAAAACCGTTTGTTAAGAATAGATGGTTTCACATGAAGTACACATGTGCGACATCTATAATCTTACTACTCGTGTATAGAACATTCAGATAAAACTAACTCTTATGTCGTTAATGGAGCAAAAATAATCTCTACAATAGACCTCTCATGTTGAACTGTAACAACTAGAATGTATTGCATGTGCAATACCAAATGGTATAATATCTATGGAAATAATTAACTCATTCTTGTACTTAAAATCCTTCGCCTCGAACTTATACTTGGAGCATAACCTGTGGTTGTGGCCCAACAATGGAGAGCTACTGGCTTGTGCCTTAGACTTACTCTCGGTTTGAAGGGAGAAATGAAAATCAAGGTGAGAACTGAGAGCTTCTATTGGCTTTGCTTATGAGGGGAGGAAATGCCAGTGCTCTCTTTCCTTGGCCTGCTGTGACTTACTCTTACTTGAGGAAGGATATGAGAAGAGAGACGGGAGACGACCTCTCAGTTGACTGGCTTACCCCTTTCTGTATGGGGGCCTTGGCATTGTGAAATGTCATGGCTACCCCTCCCTTGCCCTCATTCTCTTCTCATGTGGCTGTGGGCTCTAAGGACCTTTTGGTCCAAGAGGTGGGCTCTGCACTGTTCGGTACCGACTGGCCTCGGACGGTCTGGAAATCTCAGTGAGCGCTACTTCCATTTGACATTGTAAAGTCGAACGGGTTTTGACGGCAAAAACATTTTATTTTCTTTTATTCTCCCTTAGATTGTTTCATTTCTCCCATTTCTTCTCTTTTGCCCTTTGACAGTTCTACAGAATTATTGTTCTGGTTCAATACCTTTTTTTTTCTGCTGTGGTTGCATAACCAATTTGCTGAACTACCAACGCCTAGCCTAGCCAACGCTTCTATGACAGCAACAAGGAGCACGAAAGGGAGCAGTATCTTTTCCCCCTTTTCCGATGTGCAGAAGAGGCCAAAAGCTTGTCTCCTTGACCTTTCTGAGTATCCTATGTTTATAGAAATGATGGGTCACTGGTTTGGTTGAACTATACATTGATCCACGACACCATCCAATGTATGATGTATCCATCATACTACCCCTATCAGATACTTGAAATGAAGAAAATATCTGAAGAAAATATCCATCGTGATTTAAGTTTATGGGCATGTTCTTTTTAGCTGCGGCTTGTGGCTTTTAGGCTGTTTATACCAGAGATTACAGAGTAACAAAAACTCACGTGCGATTTTTGCCGATATAAATGAAGTCAGTAAATTATGTACTACAATTAACTAGTAGATCCTATTTTGAAAAAAATAATCTGTTTAAAAGCTAGTTACTGTAGAAAAGCCGAAAAGCAGCTTTTAGAAGCTGAAAAGAACAGTTCCACTATATAGCCCATGGTCATTGTCATTGAGTCGGAGCTTATTTTCACAGCCACCTTTCCATCAACTATTAATTAGAAAGTAGTGTTTTCATACTTTCTACTTTAATAAAAATGGTACTAATATCAAAACACAAAAAAGATAAGTAACCACTATCTACTATTTAGCCATACTTTAAAAGTTATATAAATCATTTTAAAGAAAACATGTAAGTCTTCAGAACAATTAAACAAACAGAGTCATATTTGCACCCAAAACGGGTAGAGCGTGTGCCAACGCAAAGGGAGCTTAGGGAGGTCTTCAGTTTGATTTCACTGTGGGTCTTGCGTTAGCGCGTGTTGTCCGAGCGGGTTACTGTTTCTCTTGTCAAATGCAGTATATAATAATTCCTGATATTGGCTCAAAAAGGCCAACAATGCAATTTGGTTTACCGAAGCAACAATGCAAATTAAGTCTTAAAAAACAGTAATGCAAGATAAAAAAAATTAATCATGTGAAGTTGGTCTGTGTAAAATGTGAGTGTACTAAGAGACTCCAAGAGTCAGGCTTTTGTTTTTAAGGGGTACTAGTTGCATATCCGTATGTTGTAACAGAATTTATTAGATGTATAGAGAATCATGCCATAGAAGGGACTGCTCTGATCGATTAGAAAATGAAGAGTGATAAGAAGTCGAAGAAATAGAGCGGTTGGAGGAGAATGGACATACAACCACCAACTCATTCTTTTATAATAGTAATGATAAGTCAGACGGGCACATATTTTATATGCAACATACTTATGTTATACTTACACATACGTATATGTATTTTTTTATATACGTTAGAAAATTAATCAGAATCTCAAAAGGTCATTGGAATCTGGGTACACTCTCAGTGTACTTGAAGAGTCGACTTGGTTGCTCTCAGCAGTGGACTAGCCTAGGGTTTATTCTTTTTAGCTGCGGTTTGTGACTTTTGGCTGCGGTTTATGACTTTTAGACTATTTGTGTGAGAGATTATAGAGTAACAGAAACTCATATGCGGTTTTTGGCAATATAAATAAAGTCAGTAAAATATGTACTATAATTAACTAATAGATCTTATCTTAAAAGATACTCTGTTTAAAAGCTAATTATTATAGAAAAATTGAAAAGCAGCTTTTAGAAGTTGAAAAGAACCGGGCTAGGACAGGCACGCGAACTCTGGCTCGAACACAGACCCATTTCCCATCGGACTAAACCCAAACCCGACCCCGACCCCGGCGACGAGAGTCAAGAGACTTGCCTCTCGACCCTCGCCGCCGCCGCGCTCGCTACCCCCTGCCCGACGAAGCGCCAACCTCCGGCGAGCGACGGCGGCGGAGATGATGGGGTGGCTGAAGGCGCTGGCGTACGGCGCGGGGGGCATGGCGGTGGTGGGCCTCGCGGCGCTGGTGGCGCTGCAGGAGCGCCTCGTCTATGTGCCCGTGCTCCCGGGGCTCGCGCGCGCGTACCCCATCAACCCCGCGCGCCTCCGCCTGATCTACGAGGACGTCTGGCTCCGCGCCGCCGACGGCGTGCGCCTCCACTCCTGGTTCATCCGCCACTCGCCCACCTGCCGAGGCAAGCTCCCCCGTCTCCAATCCCCAATGCCTCCTCCTCTGGTTTGCCGGTTCCCCTTCCCCTACATGTCCAGTGCTTTCCAGGTTTGTTAGGTAGTGTTTGGTGTCTTGGGGCCTCAGCTGGTGGATCTCTTCGAGGCTGGGTTGGAAGGCTTCATTTTGATCCGAATTGTGTGGCTTCATCTCTTAGCTTACTTGGCCGGGACTTGGATTGGCGAATCTTGGTAGGATCTGGGGTGTTCGCGCATGGGAAGGCTCAATATATGTGAATTTTGTAGTTAGACGATTTGTAGATAGCAGTTTCTTCCGCTGCCCTCGTGGATTTGTTCTTAATCATTTTCTAGGGTTTGCTAGTTTTGATGCACAGTTCTCTGTAGCCCGGTGTATGAACTGATCGGCTGATCTCATATTGTGGTTGAGTGGGAATTGGGTTACCATATTGCTGCTTCGTGGCGATTTTGTAGTAGGTACTCGCTGGTGTGTGTGGTGCAATGGTGTGGTGCTTAGTATTAATATTTCTCTAATGTGCTGTTGGTTTTATGCCCTATGGACTGCGCAAGTTTCATAAACGTGCACTATGCGATAGGGTTAAACTTCCATATTCGTAGTTTTCGTGCTTGGATTTTTGTGGTGATGTGTTGTTTTCTTGTGTCTCTATGGTTATGAGCCAATCACATTGCACCATAAGGTTTCTTGGCTATTGGTTTAGGCTTCCGCCGTATAGTGTCATGTACTTACTACTAAGTTTTGAAAACTGTGTAGTTCTATAAAGTATACTCATCAAGCTTTCCAACAATATCGGCATGCATGACTACCTAAAGAATTCATGTGAACATAGAGTTAGTTGAAAGAAGCCAGAGGCAAGGAAATATATTGGTGGTGATTTGTGGACGAGAAAAATGGCAATTGCCGTGTGTACGTCCAAAATACATTGACAGGTCAACACCCATGCTCTTGTTCCCACAAAAAGTAGCCACCACTGAACCTAGCTTCTCCTGATCACCTGAGATGTTGACTCATTGGCTCCACACCCACAGCCGGACCAGCTGGCCAGCTAGCTGCAAAATTAAACTTTACATGCATGCATGGATATATAATGATTCAAGTGAGATCAATTGATGTAATATGTATGTACGTAGTTGTAAAAGCTAGCTACTAGTTGCCTGAATGCCCTCTAGCTAGTGGTATCTACTACCACATGTCCACCATGAACCAGCTTATCTTGTCTATGCAACAAGTGAATCATGCAGTTCATGTTCTTGTCTATTTTTTGGTTGACCACATCATTTGCTGGTGTTTTGAGATATTATGTTAGGTTAGGAAGATAAGTTTACGATCTTGATATTATTTTATAACTAGGTATTCGTGATGCTTAATTATGTAAGAATGAAAGGTTTTAGAATAGGATTTGACAAATGAATTTGCCTGTTCTGTGCTTCTATCCTCCCCCATTTCTAGCATCACTATGATAACACGAACTTGATACTGTGTGTATGCTTAGGCATTACTCTGCTCAATCTTCAGTTTTTCACAACTTCACAGCCTTTTGGTTCCCACTTTGTTGCTTGTTTCATAGAGTGTTTTTCTGATGCAGGTCCAACCATTCTGTTCTTCCAAGAAAATGCTGGAAGTATCCCGAATTTCTTCTTATGAACATAGAAATTATACTTCATTTGATGGCTCATATTTTACTGGAGTTATATTCTGTTAAAAACCTTTACTCTTTATAGATATTGCACATCGTTTGGAATTTGTTCGACTAATGATGCAGCGGCTACAGTGCAATGTCTTTATGCTTTCTTATAGAGGGTATGGTTCTCCACAGTATCAACCAGTTTTATTATCTTTGTTCATCCTTCTTGCCTGATGCTCTCAATATCGCGTTGGTTCTAACATACTCAGTTTCTTCCATTTATTAATTCATCTAAACTTGAATTGTATTTGTAGGTATGGTGAGAGTGATGGTTATCCTTCTCAGAAAGGCATCACAAATGATGCACAGGTTTGCTGATTCCTTCATTTGTTTTTTTTCTTACTTTTGTGGTTCTGTCCACTCTGTTTTCTTAAAGCTCTCTTGTTTAATAGGCTGCACTTGATCATCTAGTTCAGAGGAAGGATATTGACACATCTAGGATAGTTGTCTTTGGGAGATCTTTAGGAGGTGCTGTTGGAGCAGTGCTTGCAAAAAACAATCCTGACAAGGTACTACTTATACAACAATCTGTTTACTCATATTGCTGCAGAATAGTGAGAAATAGGTTCCTTTGTTCTCTTTGCTGTTGGATTGGTGACGTTAGTATCGTCCACTGCACTTCTTTGTAATGCCTAAGTAACTTGTGGATCAATACACATATGTTCATAAATTAGACTTAATGTTCCTTGCAGTCATGATGTAAAGGACCTTTTCAAAGATTATTCTACTATAGATCTTGTTGCTGATTAATGGAGTCAGAACAGACTCAAGTGGAATGTAAACCTGCTCTGCCACATTCTAGAACTGCCGAATGGCTTAATTATGCCATCCTGTACCTCGTCTTGCCAACTGATCTGACAAGTATAATATCGGGCATGGGTGTTTAGTATTAGTGTATTGCTGCATAATATGGAAACATGAAATGGCACTTAATTATGGTTATCACTCCACTTGTAAATTTTTAATGCATGTGTTATTCCAGTCTGCTTGAAATAACTACCCTTTTGAGAACTTTGAATAACATTTTTTTTGAAAAGTGACAATTAGAATGTCTTCTCCATACACAGATTCACAAAAGAAATACAATTTTTTTGTATGAAATCATGACGTATTTTAAACTAAACCACAAGACAATATTTGGATGTGAATATTAGGAATTGAAGAGAAAAGACGAGCTGATGTATGTGAGGGAGACTGACCTCAGCAGCCAGTCAGCCACTGCATGTGACCCCAACATAGATAGATTATGGCCTCCTTACTATCGGGAAGTTCCCTCGGGCGATGAATTGCTTCCAACTTCTTTTTGTAGCCACTAGCCAACTAGCCATACTATATAGTGTGTAAAAAATGGCCCTTTTGTTGTGCTCTGGTGGCTTACAGCAATGTACAGTCCTGATTACTATTCTGAAATTCAAATGATGGCACATTTCCATGGTTAACAGCAGCATGTTGTAAGGCAGTGCGGAGACAGAAGTCTCACGTGGAAAAAGCAGATCTCCTAGATCTTTCTTTCCCCTCTCACATGGAAAAAACAGATCTCCTAGATCTTTCTTTCCCCTTCCATCTAGACTGGCTAGAACTTGGCAAAACAGCTCCTATATCTCTTTCACTCATTAAAGGAAATTATTTCCAGCCCAAAATTTTACAGGTGCGATCAATCTAGGACACCTTACTACACGCTTAGAGTTTACGATTGTGAACTAAAGTCATATGATTAGGTCATTGAGATTTAAGCTATAATATAGTAACATCTACAGAAGTGCATTAAATTATGGGTTTTGCAATTGAGTAACAATCATGATGTGTCTTGCTCTATGTTGCAGGTGTCTGCTCTAATACTGGAAAATACTTTTACATCTATATTGGATATGGCTGGTATCATGCTGCCCTTCTTAAGTTGGTTCATAGGTGGCAGTTCTTCTAAAGGTCCAAAAGTTTTAAACTGTCTTGTTCGCTCTCCATGGAGTACACTTGATATTGTTGCAGAGGTGAGTTCTGGGGTAGTTTAAATCAACTTCCTGATATATTGTTTTCATGCATTGATTACCACTTTCCATTCTTTTAATTTTTTATTTCGGTAAACCAGAGTGTAGATTCCAAATTTTGAGAGTATTGGATATCAATTTCTTATGTGATTCAAACAGATTGTTTTTGCTCCTTTGGCCTGCATTTTTGAAATTTATGCTAAGTTCCAGCCTAGATTCTTTGGTACAATGATTTCAGCTACTCTCTGTCTCATCTTCAGAAACAATCATAAGCTATTAAATCTATAACATAAGGCCTCAAATATTTGTATATGCTGTTCTCCACTTTTTGGTTCTTTAATTGAGATCTGACGGTGTGTTTATTGGTTGCCTGAGTTTAAATTGGCCTGTCTCATGCTTGCTTGACTATTTTTTTCGCAGGTCAAACAGCCCATTCTCTTCCTTTCTGGATTGCAAGATGAACTGGTTCCCCCTTCACACATGAGGTTGCTATATGACAAAGCTCTTGAACATAACAGGACTTGTAGATTTGTTGATTTTCCCAGTGGCATGCATATGGATACCTGGATTTCTGGAGGGGACCGTTACTGGAGGACAATCCAATTGTTTCTGGACCAATATGCACCAGAAGTACAGAGTTGTGATGCCAGCTGCAAAAGTGAAATGGTCGATGATGGTAATTGCCTATCTTATCTATCATAATTTTGTCAGGGTATATTGTTTTCTCTGTGCTTTGGAGTTGGGGATCAGTTTATTTTTAAAGTTCTGTATTGTGCTTACTGCATTGGACTTTTCAGATACTGACAACAACAACAATAAAGCTTTTTGTCCCAAATAAGTTAGAGTAGGCTGGGAATGAAATTTTCTCAAGATCAAAGAGTTGAGAGCCTTGAAATAAAAACCTACAATGTTGAAACTCTTAAGTCGTATATCCTGCTATCTGAGCCGAAAGTCTAAAACATTGCCTCTAACTATCTTATGGTTTCGGTACGTGGATCGCTAACTTCCATGCGCTCCTATTCAAAGCTAATTCTTTAGATACATTCCAATCCCTCAGGTCACTTTTAGCTGCTTCCTCCCACGTTAGTCTTGGTCGACCTCTGCCTCTTCTTACGTTCAGTACGCTTTAAAATTTCACTACGTACCGGTGTCTCAGAAGGCCTTCGTTGGAGATGTCCAAACCATCTCAAGCGATGTTGGACAAGCTTCTCTTCAATTGGTACTACCCCTACCCTATCACGTATATCATCATTGCAGATGCAATCCCACCTTGTGTGACCATAGATCCACCGCAGCATCCTCATCTCTGCTACACTCATTTTCTGTATATGTTGTTTTTTAGTTGCGCAACATTTTGCTCCATATAGCATTGCGGGTCTGATCGCCGTCCTATAGAACTTACCCTTTTAATTTTTGAGAAACTTTTTTGTCACACAAGACACTAGTTGCCTGGTATCATTTCACCCATCTTGCTCTTATCCTATAGCTCACGTCTTCATCAATCTTACAGTTTCACTGTAGCATCGATCTCAAATAATGAAACGTGTCCTTCTTAGGCACTACTTGTCCAATCTAACATCTCCATCATCTGCCCTAGTATCACTGAAATTACACCTCATATATTCAGTTTTAGTTGTACTAAGTCTAAAGCCCTTCAATTCTAAGGTCTTCCTCCACAATTCGAGCTTCCTATCAACACCTATCTTACTCTCATCAACCAGCACCACATCATTAGCGAAAAACATACACCAAGAGATATCTCCTTGTATGTAGCTCTGTCTTAATAGGAAAGTTATTAGTAACACTACCACATGTTCTAACATTAGACATAACATTTTCGTACATATCCTTAATTAGGGTAATATATTTTGTTGGGATTTTTTTTGGAGCACCCACCACATGACCTTTTTTAGCACTTTATCATGGGTTTTCTTCAAGTCAATAAACATGTGAAGGTCTTTCTTTTGCTCCTTATACTTTTCCATCAACTGGCGTAGTAAGAAAATCACCTTTGTGGTCGACCTCCCAGGTATAAAACCAAATTGGTTTGTCATCACGCCAGTCACTTTTCTTAAACAACGCTCAATCACTCGTTCCCAAAGTTTCATTGTGAGGTTCATGAGCTTAATTCCTCTATCATTAGTATAACATTGAATGTCTCCTTTATTTTTGAAAATTGGTACTAATGTACTTTTCCGTCACTCGTTTGGCAACTTGTTCAACTTAAAAATGCTATTGAACAAATTAATTAGTCAAACAATTGCCACTTCTCCTAGGCATTTTCACACCTCAATAGGGATGTTATCAGGCCCAACGCCTTACCCACTTTCATCCTTTTTAAGGTCTCTATTACTTCCGATTCCTGGATTCTTCGAACAAACCGCCTATCGGTGTCGTCAAAAGCATTATCTAGTTCAATTATACTACCATCATTATCGTGGTTGAACAACTTGTTAAAGTAATCTCTCCATCTATCATTGATCTCGTCTTTTACCAAAAATTTATTAGTGTCATTTTTTATGCATTTAACTTGGTTGAAATCTCTTGTCTTTCTTTCTTGAAGTTTAGCCATCTTGTAGACATTCTTATCTCCCTTCTTTGTACTTAGTTTCTGATTAATTTTTTCATATACCTTGTCTCGTGCCTCACTGCTTTTTTTGCATTCTTTTTTGCTGCTTTGTATTTCTGTAAGTTGTCATCGCTCTTATCATGATGCATGTGTTTGTAGCATATCTTCTTCTCGATAGCCTTTTGCACTTCCTCATTTCACCACCATGTGTCTTTTGGTTCTCCTCTTATCCCTTGGGTCACTCCAAGCATCTCTGTAGCCACCTTCCTAATGCGAGTTGTCATCTCTGTCCACATAATATTCGCTTCACTGTTCGCTTCTCCTACTTCCCACGTCCCTTCCGTGACCATCCTCTCTTTAAACGTTTGTGTGGTAACTCCTTTGAGTTTCCACCACTTCGTCCTCGTGATTCTGGCGGCCTTAGCTTGTCGAACCCATAACCTTAAACGAAAGTCAGAGATTACCAACTTATGCTGCTGGACAACACACTCTAGGTGCAACCTTACAGTCTATGCAGACTCGTTTGCCCTCCCTCCTAATAAGAACAAAATCGATTTGGCTAGAGTGCTGACTGCTGCTAAAAGTAACTAAATGAGAATATTTCTTTCTAAAGGAGGTGTTAGCTATCATAAGATCATAGGCTAGGGCAAAGTTTAAGACATCTTCTCTCTCTTGATTCCTATCACCATAACCAAAACCCCCGTGCACCTTTTGAAACCCTTCCCTAGTTGTACCGATATGACTATTGAAATCGTCTCCTAAGAAAATCTTCTCATTGATAGGCACACTTTTAACCATGTCATCTAGGTCTTTTCAAAATTGCCTCTTAGCGGTCTCATCCAACCCTACTTTTCAGATACTGATAGATATAGTATTTTTCTTTATAAATTGAGTGCATGTTTTTCATACCACTCAGAGGTTATATGCAATGTTTGCTTGACATTTTTCCGTACTTTATACCTTGTATGGGTTGGTGAACTTCCAATCCAAATTAGCACTCATTGTTTGGATGAATCTTTCCAGGATAACTTCAGTAATGATTGCTGATCGCTATGCGTGTAGGGATATGTTTTGCTGTCTTATTCGAGTATTTGAGTACATTGTGCAATTTTACTAATGTTATTGTTAGTATCGAATACTGGCAGTCATTTGTCTCATTTCCTTTAAATTTTGGTACCACGTACTATTTATGCTGCTGACTGCAAATGCTTGAATTGTTTTAGCTTGTTTCTGACAAATTCAATCTCTCTCTAGATGAAGCAGCGGAATAACTGGAACATCTAAGCAGCTCTCTTTTTCCAAGCTCCTGTTTTTCTGATGTTGATGCAATTTTAATCACAGATGAATTGAAGCTCATTAATTCCCGTGATTGTTCTGTTCCATTCCACCTGAAGAAGCCAAAGCTGTGAATATCTTTTGAGGTGGTTCTCCATCCTGCGCTGCTGCTACATTTGTCTCTGGAACAACATATATATTTCTGAGTCGATTTGCCCTTGGACTGATGATTTCCTGTTATATTCAATGTATGAATTGGCTTTAAGTACGTACAATTTACTGGAACTAGTAGTAGCATATGTCAGAAAATCTGGCCTTGGTGTATGACAGTTCAATACATGGGTTGTAAGCTCGTTGGCTCAACCATTTAGTTTTGTGATTTTGATTGTTGCTACTTGCTACCAATTTCGTTTCTTGTTTCTTTCTGTGTTTTTTTGGCCTGTTATACCAAAATGACTAGCCATAGCAAGAAAGAGAGTTGCAAAGTGTGTGTGTGTGTGTGTGTGAGAGAGAGAGAGAGAGAGAGAGAGAGAGAGAGAGAGAGAGAGAGAGGCAGTTTTCCTTAAGATACGATGCTAGACAAACTCCAGTTTTCTTAGAAAGGCGATCTCTTTATTTATGGAACTACTGGGTAGCCCTGCTTTGTGTGTTCAATGGCCACATACGGTACAAGTGCCATTTGTGGGACTGAATTTGCTTTGTTTGTATTGTGTCAATGGGAACTGAATCTTTCTCCTAACCCTTGTTACGGCTGTCACACATCACAAGATTCTCTGGCTGCTGGCAAGTTCGGTGAGATTGTTTATTTCCCTTTACGTAATGGGCATCCATGCAATGAGAGTGCTCTAATTTTCTTTGAGAGGGACAATTGCTGTAGCTTGTAATCAATTCCTATTGGAAATGCATGAATTGGATGAACTTTCAATGCCACGGACACGTGGCCTCTTTTGGTATTTTTCGAACGAGAATTATACACCTACACACTCTTTTAACCTTGCAGATTTCCAACTACGCAATACTGCCTTTAGTCCAAAATAGATGTTTTTTTACCCTATACGTATAGAACAAGAAATAAGATAGCTTTAATTTTTTTAAACACGTGCTAGCCTATGTTGTATAGCTGTATACCAATATCTCTAAGCATTTATGCGAGGGGTATTTGTACTTTTCGAGCAGGTGTTTGCAAACGCAAACCGAAATTAGATGCAGAAATACTTACCGTGGCGAATATCAAAAGCACACGAGAAGAATTGCTGACTCAAGAAAAAATGATTGTAGTACTAGTATATACTTCCTACGTTCCGCAATATAACTCCGAAGTATATACTTAAGAAGGATGTTATTTAATTAATATTTAATAAAATTAGATCATAGTTACTCCTTTTAGATAGACACAATACTACTTTTCTAATGGATGGAATATTGTCAGGTACAGATCTTGGAAATGTTTGTTCAGCTCAACTTAAAAACCTTTTGAGATAGACATGATGCTGCATCAGTGATTCAGTATTATATTTCAATATGGAGTTTTATAATTAAATCAACAACTGATCATGGATGCATCATGTCCTGAGCTGATATTTGATGATTAAGCCAGGAAAAAAGATACGGTGGATCAGATGCCCAGGGATATGCTGCTGCTAATAATGTACCCAGTGGGACATCAGGGACATTAAGAGCTTGTGCAGGATGAACATGATAAACAAACTCATTAGTCATTATCTTATCCTATTGTTATTGACGGCAACAAAGAAAGGAAGCACTTCCAAATTGAACAATCTGACCTTCGCTTTAACTTCAGCTAAAAATGGTTGCTGCTCAGTGCTCACTCACTGCTACAAATGAGCATCTGTGGCATCAACATAAACAGTAACCTGAAATAAACAACAGACACTTACCAAATCTTCAGTGAAGTGACAGGCTTACACAACTGATCCGAATGCTCAACTAGACCAAATGGAAAATTTCACCAACAAAGCACACATATCCAACACAACTTTCTCAATCTTTAGAAGAAAAGATATGCATACATCATTTACTTGACAGCTCAACTGCTCCTCATCCCAATCGAATGGTATTGTGTAAGACTAATTTGCATACCACAGGAGAACAACACTCTAATTCCCGTGGTGCACTCGGCCACAACCAGTTCCATTTGATACATACTGAAAGATGCATCTATTCCTGCTTGATACTAAAAATGCATCGAACAATGATAAAAAAACGATTACATCGAACGGAGAGAGCTATCTAGTGGTGACACCGAATCACGGATGTAGACAATTTGGGGGCGGCGGCGTTGCCTGAAGTTCGCGGTGAGGAGATATTGGCCGTTGGTGAGGCCGAGGGAGGCGAGGACACCTGGGCGGGCGGCAAGCTCATCGGCAGGGGTGGCGAGGAGTTCCAGCACGTACAGACGCCCGAGCGACGGCGGCGGAGTGGTAGGAGCAGGCTGGGGACGGTGGTGGAAGCGGTGGCGGTCTGGTGACCTCCAAGCGGCGACGGCAGGCGTGCGAGCAGCGCTGGTGCGGCGACCTAGGAGCGGGGTATTTTGTATTTTCTTTTTTTTGGCTAAAATTCACTGATACTTCTCCGATACCATATCGGCGTGTATCAATACGTATCGTCATATCAGATACGTATCGATACATGAACAGCAGTGGAGTATCGATGCTTCTTAGACTGAAACAATAGCCTCAGTATGCTCGAAAGATCTTTAATTTGAGCTTGTATAAATGCCTTGGAGGGAGGGAAGGAGAAACTCGCTGACAAGTGGTTTTCACTTCTTCTTGGTGAGGAATCATTTAACTAAGGCTAATGGAGAATTGGAAGGGTTTCTGTAGATCATTGGTAAAATGCTGGGGATAAATTTTGCCAAAAAAAAAAAGCTTGCACACAGTGTGAAATACACAGGAAAATTCGACAGGGTGGTGATACAGGGGATCTATATCACAAAAACAGGGAAGCCGACCGATTGTCTCAAATATTTTGGCTTTACCTTTTAAACCATTTTCAATCCTTTTCTTCCTAAGTCATAGCACCTGTTTACGTACCATCTTGATCAAATAATTTTTCATGCGGTAAATAGTAGCAAATGGTTTAAGCTTTGATACTCATCTCATATCTTTTAGGTCTTGCAAGTGATTGAAGCCTTAGTTAAATTATTTTTTTATACAACCCATTTTTTTTAATATCCATATGATCTGTCGCATCTATTGTTAGGAACATGATGGCCGGGTTCTTTTGGGCTTAAATTTAGTTTATGCCTGTACTGATTACAATAACTAGTTTTTAAACGATGCGTTTTTTCAAAGTGGGGTCAATAGAAAAATTATAGTAAAAAGTGTACTAAATTCAGCTGTACCGGTCAAAATCGTATACGACTATTTCCTCTGCGTACTATCCCTTGCAAATAGCCAGAATTTAAATATTTAACCCATAAGCCATCAGCTCAAAAGAACCCACCTGATGACCTTGAATCTGAGGTTTATTTGAATATGTTTGAAACTTACCTATGGGGGTTCACTTATTTAAAAAGCATTTTATGCATATTTTAGTTTAGCTGAGTTAATTTACAAGTTCTGAGCATCTTCATTTCTGTTTTTCAAATGCATATTTACTGATCATGTGATCAATGTGATAACCTTTTGAGATTCTTCTGAGCCCTCATAAGGGCATTTCCAATGAAAGACATTGTTTTGTTATGTCTATGACCTCCATATCACTTAGAAACAATTTTATATATAACTCCTCCACTGCATAGTATCTACCAATAGGTCCAATCAATAAATTTACACCTTTTTTCACCTCTCTCTCCCCCCTCTCCTTCCTCACTCATGCCACAGATTTAATAGGGTAGATATAACCCTTATCTCCAATGCATGTTTTAGCTATATCTCTCTTATTGAGTTGTGTGCTCAAGCAATGTTCATGCAAGACACCGTTTTCCCTTTTCTCTTTTTTAACTCTTTGCCTCATCATTTTTAATCCTATGTGGATAGTTAATTATTAGCTATAGACATTCTATAATATGGAGCATTGAGAGTGCCCTAAGTGGACCAATATATTTGTACAGCCAGACATGACCATGTGTTTCTCTTTGCAGAAAAGGAAAACGTGTGCCTTTATGGGTTTCCCAATGAGCATTGGGAAGTAAATTTGCCTGCAGAAGAGGTGCCACCCGAGCTCCCAGAGCCAGCATCGGGGATTAACTTTGCACGAGATGGAATACAGGAAAAAGATTGGCTGTCCATGGTTGCAGCGCATGGCTACTTTCTGTTGCATTTTACTTTGGTGCTCGTTTTGGATTTGATAAAAATGACATGTTACTTTCTATTCCATCTTTCTGGAATCTATACTGTTGTTTTTACCCAGTTTTGGTACTCTCTCTACCATTTGTGTAGTTCTCATCCAAAGATGTGCATATGAGGATTTGTCATTCGATGTCTCACTGACATATAGTCCCCTCAGATACACATATTTACAGTGGTAAATCCTTAATTAGTCATAGCATTTGTTGAGTTGTATGTATCAACCGGTTCACCCAAAATCTTAATCTGATAAAAAAATATATGGATAATACATTTATACTTCGACACCCTTCTCCCGTGTAATCTCCTTAGGCATAAAACATAGAATAGAAGTGGACTGTAATTATTATTTTTTAGTTGTGTCAACCGAGTCTTGAACTTAAAATCTTTTGGTTCCGATACTATATCAAATTGCATACACCAACCAATTTATCTAAAAGCTTAAGTTGATGAAAAAATACGAGCAATTCACTTATAATTCAACAGCATTAGAAAACAAAGCTTACCAGATAGCTACTAGTTAAGCATGGTGTATAAAAATAAAACCTGGATAGTCGGTATCGTTTGGCTCACTAAACTAAAAGATAGGTGTAGTACATTGCAGACAACAAAAAAAAATACACAAACTTGAACGGAATATTCCATAAAGCAATAGAAGATTTGGCTTGGAAACATGTAACCTGGAATGGTAGTAATTTGAATTGCTTCCTGTCATTTTGCAACACTATGCCATGTTTTTGCAAGACCTAGGGCTATCAAAAGGAGCCAGCTGATTTGCTTGGTCCTTGTATTGACGTTGAAGTTTTAAAAATGTTTTCTAGTTGGTAACCTTTTGATTGTATTTGTAATGTCAGGTTCTTGGAGAGTTGTTTGGTTTGAAGGAAATGCTGCACATGATTCTTTGGTTGTTAATGGCATATCTCTGTGAGAAGTGCTGATTCTGTGATTTTTTTCCTAGTTTTGACCACTGTTTGACCTTACATGTGTTAGTTACACTCGCCTGTTGCTATCGCGCAGGAAGCGCCTGTTTGGTATGATTACTGATCTTCTCACAATTTTTGAAGTTGTTAGTGGAAGAGTAAAACCACGGCACCGAGCAATAATCACCACAGCAATAGCAAATCCAAGTCCAACAATCAAACGGTAATTCTTCTCTAGATGTTCACTTTCAGGGGAAAAAAATCTCTAGATGTACCTATACCACGGTTTTGTCTTCTCTTTGCATAACTAATCTCAACACCCATTAAATATTTACTGATAAAATGCAGCAGTTAGCTGTTGTTTAATCATGTGTAAACCTCTTAAGCTTCACATTTGGTGTAACTAGTTTTACTAACATTTATCCGATATACTGCACTCCGCTTAATACTTCACCTACGGTTGTCTCACCTGCACCCTCCGCTCTGAAAGCAGGAAGCGTCTGAACATCGGGCGAAGCAGCCCAAGCCCCAGATGGAGGTGGAGGACCGCGCGGTCGAAGGCCCGGACGATGAGGACGGCGGCGGTGGGGAAGGAGAGCACGGAGAGACGCTGTGCGGCGAGAACTACGACGCGGACGAGTTCTGGATCTGCTGCGACATCTGCGAGAAGTGGTTCCACGGGAAGTGCGTCAAGATCACGCCGGCCAAGGCGGAGCACATCAAGCAGTACAAGCATGTTCTTTTCGGCTGCGGCTTATGACTTTTGGTTGAAATTTTTGAATTTTGACTGTTTACGGTACAGATTACGGAGAGACAGATGCTAACTTGCGATTTTGGCTGGTATAGATATTGAGCTTTTAACGTGTAGATCGTTTAACTTGTAGATCCCGTCTTAAAAAAAATACTCCGTTTGAAAGTTAGGTATAGTAGCAAAAGCCAAAAGCCGTCTGGCTTCTCTCCTGCCGAACAGGCCCTATATTGAAGTCAATCCAAATGTTGAGTTGTCACTTGATCTGATCATGATACTCTCTTTGTTCATGATATTCTCTTTGCCTCCCAGGAACATGTAAGATATACTTACAACCTTAGCACAAATATTTGTACGAATGAAACAGGTATTGATAAATTATTTTTTAAAAAATTGTTTCGATAAATCGTTTTAAAAAACGACAAAGAATCTGTCCATCTATTTTTTCAAATAGCACATCAAACAGTCTCGTCCTAGAGCTCGTCAAGGTGGCGAGCAGACGTCTCGCGCGTAGCAGGAGATTGAGCAGTCTGCGTAGCGGCAGTTGTTGCAATTGATGGCTGCCTCTTGTAAGGATGTTGTTAACTTGTTAAGCGCTTAGGGGCTAGGCTGCCTGTACAATGCTATCCCTAACTTGATTTGGTTTGAAGTAGATCCTGTTGTTTAGCTGGGTTAAATGAGGAATTTGGCCTTCGTAGTATTTTAATATTTGGTGTGATTTTGATCCGCTCATCTCGTTGTGTTACAGTTTGTTATGCAGAGATCACCAAAGCATGCTGCTTATTGACCATCGTTAGATAAACCTCAGCTGCTTAGAACAAGGATCTTCTATAGAGAATTGACACAGTATGTCTTTAACAACTTTTACTTCTGGTTCCGACGAACGAATAATCATTAGGTCCTCTTTCTGGACAAAGAGAGAAAGAGAGGGGTCAACTGTCTTTTTAGTAAACATTTGAAAGAGATATTATGTTTAGCCTTCTTTACTATCTATCATCCTTCTATTTTTTTCAGTTACTCATTGAAACAATTATATATTGAAGTCAGTACAAATGTTGAGTCTGATAGTGGTACTCTCTTTGTTCATGTTATTCTCTTGCCTTTTGGAAACATGTAAGATTTGCAATAGAGTTTCGGTGGTTGCGCATGATGACTTTTAGTGTGAGCATTTATACTAACAAACTGAATACCAATAAACTATTTAAAAAAGGTTATCTCGATAAACTATTTTGAAAAAGCAACAAAGAATCTATCCTATTTATTTGTTCAAAGACGCTATAAACTGAAAAGAAATGAACTGAAATTTAGCTAGGGCGGTCCTTAAAGTTTGTGGCCATAGAGCCTCATCGCTGCTTCTGCTTGACCAGAGTGATGCTGTTCGTTATTCAATTATGATATACAACGGTACACTGTAGTCTTTACATAAGAAAATGTAGGTATGCAGGAAAAGAGGTATATAGAGCTTTTATCAACGAAAGAGACAAGAATATAATTTCCAATGAATGTATATATTCTCATCTTTACATTCATTGTTGAAAGAGTATTCTGTTAATCACCCACCAGCCTCCAAATGACAGCTCCGATTAAGCCGGTACTCTCCAGAACGATGCCGTCGAAGCGTCGTAGCAATTGGATAAAAATGCAGCTTTGATGTCCTCGGATCTTACCCTGTCATACACTTACACTACTAGCACGGTAGGCATGTCCGACTTTGTTTCTTCTGTGTTTAATGCATTAAGGCGAAGTACCTTCCGAAAGTCTTGGTAGGATTGTTAAGAGTTAACACAGAATGCTCCACAAACCAAATTTGCAATCAGCACGTGACGTTTCACACAATGGCTGTAGCGTGTTCGTATTTGCACAGAGCAAAGCATGCTGCCGATACAGAATCCTGCGGCTTAAAGCGACATCAACTGGATGCACAACACCCTCAAAAAGGACGATGATTAAATGCACGAAACAGCAATCAACTGCCCAAACGGACTTGAGTACCAACTATCAACTAAACAGGAATATATACACTTCGGTGAACAAGAAAAAAAGGCAAAAAAAAAAAACTTGGCTAATAAAATAGGAGATATCATATGAGAAAAATGATTGTTGAGAAAACCATAAATCACTTGGCAAAACTCAACTGCCCATTCTTCTCAAATTGGTCTAGCAGGAAATTGGTTCAGGCAGTAACACAAGATGGGTAGTGCAAATGCCATTAACACCAGTCCTGCAAAGTATAATAGGAATCACTCGTATGCATGCAGGAATGACAGTCGAAAAAGTATAATACAACCTAGCCCAACACTAAGTCACTAACCCAACATTCCATTTTCCTTACTCCCTCCCAACACGGCTACACATCAGCAGCAAACACCTCCATACATGGAAAAACTTTACACTAAATAAAACAAATAAATATGCTTCGTCTTACATGGGGGGAAAATGATTGTTGGAGAAAGCAGATTATCAAGCCTAACCCAACTGCCCACTTTCCTACGATTGATATAGCAGGAAGCACTTTCGGCAAGAAATGCATAGCAAAAAGCATCAAGCCGTTACACACTATCCTGCAGGTCAATGAAAGGCAGAAAAACAAAGAGCAAATTTCTGTGCAAGTGTGCAACCAGGGATAGTAATCCCTCCGGGGCCGGTAACTGGAAAACCCAGAGAAAAACCGGGCAAAATTCGAATAGCAAAATTTGGATTTGGATTGTTTTGAAACCGGTAACAGGAAAAACCGGACGGTTACCGCCAAAAAACCAGAGAAAAACCGCTAAAAACCGATTATGGGTAATCAACAATAGAAAATTCCTAATACATTTATAGCAAAAAACAAGTGAAGCATGGGAGGTCATAATACATTAGGTTAGTGTTAAAAAATGTAAACATCATTGGGGAATCCAACTTTAACGTTCAAAAATTCAAATTTGAATTTAAACAAACCCAGCCGGTAAATTGTTTCCCGGTACCCACCAGTAAATCCAGTTACCAGCAGGGTTTCTATCCCTGTGTGCAACACAGATAAAAAAAATGCATACATTGGCCATTGTGCTACCAGCAAATTGTAATGTTGTGATATAAGCATGCATCTATGTAAAAGCTATAGACAGCAGTACACAGAATAAGAAAACACCAATATTATTTTCAGATCATGGGAAGGCATTGATGGCGTAAAAATACACAAACATGTTTCAGATTACATGAGAGGAAAATGATTGTTGGAGAAAGCAGATAAGCTTAACCCAACTGCCCACTTTCCTCGGATTTGTATAGCAGGAAACATTTTTGGCATAGACGCATAAGAGAGGCGTAAAGCCGATACATACTATCCTGCAGGATAATATAAGACAAGAAAAAAAAAATGAACTCTATATGTGCTAATGTGCAACAGAGAAAAAACAACCTGCGTGGCCAGCATGCTACCTATGAATTATGGATCATAATATGATACGCCATTGGTGTCAAGAATATTTCAAGAACTAGACAGAACAAAATAACAAACATTTCCTAATGTCATCTTAAGATGAGATGAGATGCCTAATCTAAAAGATATGGCAAGAGAATGACCATACATCACACAAAGCACCAAGCAAGAAATCATTACCAATACCATATTTAGGGGAAAAAAGATGAAAGCTTATATTGGTTGCTGATGTTTGCAACCTTAAAAAGTAATGTTTATAATAAACATTACATAGCTGAAAAGCCCGGAGCACTAGCATCAGTTCACCTAAACATGGTCACTTCAAGCAACTGGGATCTCTGCGGCAAGAGGCCTTAAGAGCTCATCCTCATCCTTGGGGGCATGGATAGTCACAAGATCAGGTAAAGGAGTAGTTGGCCCCTGCTTGCCCTTTGGATCCCAGTCAAGCATAATCTTAACCTTGATACCCAGCACACCCTGAAGGCAAGTATGAAATTGAACATCAGACGAAAAAAACATTTATCTACAGCACAAAATTCAATGTGAAGTGACTAGCATCGAACCTGTCTCAGAAGGACATGCCTTACAGATGAGTCAATATACAAGTTAACAGGATGACCAGAAGAAATCATGTATCCATCCTTGAACTTCATGGATTTAGCACGCTGTGCCCTAAGCTTCCCACTCACAATAACCTGGAAACCAAGAATGTCTTCTTAGTACATGAATTACATTAAGATCAAATAAAAACTATATTAGTTTGCACGACCCCATACCTCACAGCCCTTAGCACCGCTCTCCATGACAAACCTAAGTACACCATAGCATGCCCTGGCAAATGAAGAACTGATTTAGTGTTGAAAAGAAACAAGAGAATTCAGTTAAACTAGTATTCCATTAGCAAATCCAAACAAAAAAAAACTTGTAAAATTCAATACAGGTAATGTTGCCAACCAGTTTAACACATTAGAAGCCCATTATTAAAGCTTCCCAGCAGAGGAAGCCTGGTTGGCACGGGCAATTTAGTCATCTTCCGACACAAAGTTGGCATAAAGTGACCTATTTGCTTTATAGATGACATAACAACACAACAGCACCAGAAACATTACTTCTACAAATCTCATTAGAGTATATATGTTCATATTCCTCCAAAGCAACTAGCAATGGAACAGTGCCAAATTCATCCACTGCTTATGAAATGCAATGGAGGGTGGTAGTTAATTTCGTCATCATCGAACACAGGCCTGGCACGGGCAAGGAAGCCAGGCCCGCTGTGAAGATGACATGCTAATACGCTATGCACTATGAACGTCAGTTTCAGTGTGTGCGGGTTGGGAGGACAACCTTCGGACGGCGAGGCCACCGAGGAGCTTGTAGCGAAGGGACTCGGCCTGGGCGACGGCGCAGAGGCCGCGGTTGTTGACCTTCTCAGCGTAGAGCTCGACGCCGTTCTCCGGAAAGTTGAAGCGCTTCTGCACCACCGACGTCAGCTCCCGTATTCTCCGGCCCTTCTCGCCTGAATCCCAACGAAACCTTAGATTCGGCAAGGAGACCGATAAAAAATGTACGGAAAATTTGCCGCTATGATCAGAATGGGTGCGCAGAAATGCACGTACCGAGGACGTTCTGGGTGCGGGTGGCGCGGATTATGATCTCGGTGCGCATGGGGGTGACGCGGACCTCGACGCCGGAGTAGCCGTCCTCCGCGAGCTCGCGGGTCAGCATCTCATTGAGCTCCGCGAAGAAAACGCCATCCGCCACGAACTGCGAGCGAGCGAGCAACAGCGCATCAAATCTACAGGTCACGCAAATCGACCCGGGGAGCTACCAGGGAGAGGGCTCTGACCCTTCACCTTCCGCTTCTTGCTGATCTGCGCGCGAGTCGCCATTGGAGAACGGAGGGGGGAAAGGGAGATGGGGCGGCGGCGGCGGCGGATAAAACCCTAGATTTGGATTGGAATTGTGGGGGGAGCGAGTGCGATTATATAGACGACGGGAGCCTGATCGGACGGTAGAGGTTTGTTAGAAGCTTTTTTTAATCTCAGCCCCTCAGCTTCTTCTAATTTTGTTTAGAGGTGTGCCTTACTTTTTTTCTTGGTGGGTTTTATTGGGTGATTTTTTAATTCTGTTTATTTACAAGAGAGTACGAAGAGAGACAGTTATATGTAATTTTAGTCGATATAACTGAAATCAGTACAGTGTCAACTACAATCAATTTATAAATTCTATCTTTAAAAAATTATTGTTTAAAAGGTAATTACCATAACAAAATACAAAAACCACAAACGACAAACCCAAATAAACTCAGCCGTGCCTCACTTTCTACGCGGAACGCATTGCACAAAGCCTGAGCAAGGGCCGTCCGTCCACGTTATAAAGCTTCGTTCGGAATGGACGAATTTCATATAATTGTAAAGAAATTGTACTAACTTCTGTAAGTATTATGTGAATTTTCAGTGTTCTAAACAAGGGCTAAGAAGTCGACGTAGTGCATTTTTCAAGACATTGTAATATTTATCACCATTAGAGTTTTTACGATGTGGTGTCGTAATTTATTTTGCATGGGTAGCATAGCATATTAGCAGCCAATCAATGCGACAAATGTAAGGATAGGATAAAAAAAACATTGATGTAACATTATCATAACTTTCTTTGCTTTGCCAAGGGAATTTGATCTTTGATGGATATAAATGCCCCTCATGCACTTCGCTGAGAGACTTCGGAGCATAAGAATGTTCCCGCAAGCAGGGGATTAAACTAGTTTCCACGAGTGATACATATGATCACAAAGGGTAAAGCACCTCCACATGTATATGTCCGCTCATGCATAAATCCTAACCATCATAAGATCTCCACATTATAATTATTGGAAAGATGAGACGGTGGTTGAATTTTAGAAGTTTGCATCAATCTTGAGACATATTCGATGATTATGTCCATATACATGTGAAAATACCATTCTCCATTACGAACACATGAAAAGAGAACACGATCAGTGTTTAGACGAGTTGCGAAAGAAATATAGAAGTATAGAACTAGAGAATTGTATTCCATACGACTAGAAGTAAAAGTCATAAGGACCTCGTGCTCATTTTCCTTAAGTGAGCTATATATATTAGGAATTCATAGGAACACAATGGTTTGTTCCAAATAAGCGCAACCTGTTTGATTCTAAATTAATGCCCAATCCAAGTGTATCTCTATGGTAGTAGAGATCCCAAAAAACTAGTACTTTGTGCAAATAAAATATTACGAAGGAACATGATTTTGTTTTCCGGCAACCAACCGATAGAGTTGATCTCAGTATCGTTGAGAACTACATGTCCAATTTTTATTTTCTTCCTTTTTGAAAATAACTGCGGGCATAATATCAACCTCCCAAATTATGTGCTTTCATGACAATTCATACAAGATAAGAACAAAAATATCCCACAATTGGTGGCCTCAATCCACAGCAGAATAGCATGGAATCCCAGCAATATAACACTTGACCAGTGCATATATTGAAAGGAAGGTTAAACTATACAAAGGTGCTCACGCTCGCACATTAAAAAGGTCAGGATACACCATGCCCGATGGCATATACATCAGTTTTGACTTGACACTACCAGTACTAGCTCAAGTACTCAACCAGAACAAGGTAATCTGAAAGTTCACTGAGCCTTGGCAACCGGTTCAAGGGCTTCAATCATCACAACACTGTTTCCCCTGATTACCTGCAGAAGTAGTTACACTATCAGTACTGGATTATATAATTGGAAGTGACGAGAAATGGGTTGATATAAGTACTTTTATTCAAATGATAATTTGGCAGGGAGCATTTTGATTGAGGAGGTTTGGTGTCTTAATCATAACAGAACAAAACAAAGCAAATTACTCACCACCATCCCTATATCGTTCTTGTCGTTTCCATTAACCTCCACTGTGTTGTCCAGGACCAAATTCATGAACTGATCAAATCCTCGAAGCGTGCCAATGACAATGCGGTTCGCATTCAGCTTGACTGGCAAAATTGAAAAGAGAGCCAGTGAGTGAATAGTCCATTGAAGCGCAGAGAGAGAGAGAGAGAGAGAGAGAGAGAGAGAGAGAGAGCATCTATAGTTCAGCATCACTTAAGAGCATTATTACGGACAAAACAGATAAGCAGCGACAGGATAAAATTGGATCAAAGTGAACTAGTATTTCCATGTATAAAAACGAGGAAATGAAAAAATAAGACTACTGCTTGTTTTAATAAAAATAAAAAATATGGATAGACCCAATTTAAGCATCACCAATGTATTTAAGTAGCTTAATCTAAACACCATGTCCATATGAGTTACTAATGCCATCAATAGCTTTGTCTAAACACCATGTCCATTCGAGGCACCTATACTCACTACAGTGCAACACAAAGTGTTCAATTAGCAGCAACAGGTTTAACAAACAAAATGAAAGCGGGGATGAGTACAAATATGGACCTCGAAGTTTGATGCGGGTGCAAATTAGACAAGTGAAATTTCAAGGGGACAAACCCCCTCGAACTTTGCTTCAAGTAAAATGAGTGTGTTGTTTTTGTATGGATGTAAACTGAACCAGAGAAAAGATATCACTCATAAAGTAAACAACATTACTAGCTTGCATGTTGTAAATTTTCACAAAAAACAATTAACATAGAATCCCATTTAGCCTTTGAAAGTCCCATTTGGCCTTTGACTAGGTGGATAGAGCTGTTTTCTTCTCTCAAAGGATTGAAGGGTGCATACATTAAATATTTTTGCACCTAGCCCCAGTATTGGAGGACAGCTATCCCAAAATAGAGCCACCCTATCAGAGTAACTATGACAAAAAAAAAGCTTCACTTCGAAACGAATCCATAGCTTTTCAAATAAGTTCATCATTTAGGGCAGCCCATCAATATTGATTAAGGATAACCGACAAATACATGACGAGAATACAAAGCCTACTAAACAGAGCAACATAACACTTGATTTTTTTATTACGCCCACCCGCTTGCACCCACACACCAAAAACACGACAACAAACTCCAAATAATACACAACACTGGAAATGACACAATGAGGACAAATATCTGAATGTGTAACTTGAAGTAAAAGATTATACCTAAGAAATAGAGCAGAACAGTAAATGCCCTACAGAGTAACTATGACAAAGAAGATACATTCGGACAATAAATCCATAGCTTTGCTAAGATATCATCATTGAGGACATTTAAATCACCAATATCATAAATTGCAAAGCTGATCAACAGAACATATCCCTCACAAAATACTAGCATATACATATTCACAGGTAACTTAACAGTATTCAGACATCAGAATTAGACCTTCAAATTTTGGGAATTGGCTTAAACTTAACTAACAGAAAGGGCCGTTCTTTAGCCAAAACATTTCGGAGATCGTTGCTAACACTAGTACAGCTAAGTTGCACCAACACTACAACGTGCGAAAAGTACAACATTATACAGACCATTGCAAATCAATACAACATTCTATATTTCTCCAAAAGAACATACCAAATCCCATATGTCAGGTACTACTTGATAGCCATATGCGACGCCAACCAATATAATATAAGATTCTTGCAACCCAGGCTGGGTTACCCAGCAAATCAGCTAATCTTCATTCTTCATAACATGAAACCAATATTAGGTAATACCAGCTCATATAGTCTCAGAATCTTCCAAAAAAAAAAACTCGCGCGCAGTACATAACTAACATGAGAGCTAAACTCTGGGATCGGAGTAAGTCCACTTACTTTGGAGCTTCTTGTCCATGTACCTGCAATTCACCAGAAAGAAAAACTTGGACTAAAATCCCAACAAAATAGACAAAGGCAAGCACAATAAATCGAACTCGAGAGGAAAAGAGAAGCGATATTACTTCTTCAGATCCGGCGGCTGCCCTGATCGGCTCATGGCGACTCCCTAACTTAGATATAGAAGCTTCTCCGCTCAACTGCAACCAAGATTTCAGAGGAAGTAGCCGCCGCCGCCGCCGCCGCCGCCGCCAGAACCCTGAACCCTAGATAACGCCGGGGACGGGTCGCCTCTCTGGGGCAACTGCTACGTCCACACGGTACGCAGCGTCCAGAGGCTACACAGCCACTGACATGTGGGCTCTATGTCTCGTTCGACCACAAGGACAAGGATGAGGTATAAATAGAGAAATATTACCAAGCATAGGGGCATCTCTGCAAAACTACCACCGGTGCCGGCCCACCCCCAAGCCCACGAGGCCGCGGCAGCGCACGAACTCCTCTGAGCTCTGGACTAGAGATGGCAACGGGTACCCGAAACCCGAGTACCCGATGGGTTTTACCCAATAAGGAGGCGGGTATGGAAAGATATCTTCACCCGCGGGTATGCTAATAGGCAAAAATCTCTACCCATCGGGTATGCGGGTGCGGGTGCGGGTGTATACTACCCGTACCCGCATACCCGCGGGTAAAATATACCCGGCCGGGTGTATATTAGATATAGCAACAGGTACATATACCTGTGGCCCGTATATATATATTCGAAACGAAGCCGATGGAAATACCCGCACTCGTATATACCTGTGCCCCGTATATACCCTTATCAATTCGGGTATGGGTTACCCGTCGGGTATAAATACCCGCGCGGGTGCGGGTATGGGTAAGTTTCTATACCCGTGTGCGGGTATGGGTATTGTAGCGGGTGCGGGTGCGGGTATCGGGTACGGGTATGGTTTGGCTATACCCGACGGGTATTTACCCGTTGCCATCTCTACTCTGGACTCTTATCGCGTGGCGAGGACTCCACAAGACGCGGCGGAGAGATGCGAGTCGGCGCCCCAGCCGGCGATGCGGGCCCCAGCTCTCGCGGCGGAGCCGCCGCGCGTCCGCGGCGGTTCCCGGGGGCGGCGCAGCCCGAGATCATGAGGGCGGCGGAGAAGGACGACAGCTACGCCGCCCACGTCACCGAGGCCTGCCGCGACGCCTTCCGCCACCTCTTCGGTCCGCGAAACCCCCTGCTTTTGCTCCCCTCCCAACTCGTCGTATGCTTAGATTTGTTTTTGTGCTCTTTGGGTGGTGAACTGAGGTGGTTTAGCTTTTGGTGATGATGCAGGTACCAGGGTCGCCGTTGCTTACCAGAACGAGGTGAGAGCTAAATTGGCTAGGTTGGCGTATGGTTCAGATTGGGGAAATTGATAATTATCGAACTATGCTCGAAATTTAACCTGTTTTGTGTGTTGGTTGCTATATGGGGCATTGATCGGCCCTTGCTCTTTTCAGCTTTTAAAAGCTGCTTTTCGATTTTTCTACAGTGACTACCTTTTAAATGAAGTAATTTTTCAAGATAGGGCCTACTAGTTAATTGTAGTATATACTTTACTGACTTCATTTATATTGGCAAAACCACACGTGAGTTTCTGTTACTCGTTACTCTGTAATCTCTCGTACAAACAGCCCAAAAGCCACAAGCCACAGTCAAAAGCCACAAGCTACAACCAAAAAGAACAGGCCCGATATTGTCTTTTGCTGATGGCTTTTAGCTGAAAACGAATGGTAGTAGCTGAAAAAAGTGGCTTTTAGAAGGAAGGCGCGAGTGGTGGAAAAAGTGAGAGAGGGATTCGCGCCCGTGACGGAAGCGAGAAGAGTGGGGTGCATGATGATCCCTTGCCTTATCGCCAGAGCGAGACGGTAGTGAGAGGAGTGGAGAAACCGTTTCGAGAAGTCGGGTGTTCGTATTAGCTTTTGGCTTTTCTAAGAAGTCGGAAGTAGAAGCCAATAACATGGTTATTAAGTCGGTAAGTCGAGTTGAGTCGCCAAGAGACCAACTTGCCGAAGTGAACTAGTCATCGACTACTTGTTGACTTGCATTCAGAACAAAACTACATATATTTGCTACAAGTTGTTCCATTAAAAAAATAGACGAAGCATGAAAAATGCATTTTGTCATTTCATCACAACAAAAGAAAGAGTCAAAGACAGTTAATACATACCTCCTTGGCAGTTGGCATTAAGCAGAGAATGCAACAGAATGCATAAGGATCCACGTTCCATTCCATAAGACATTCTCAGGTCAGCTACATTGGCCAGCAGAACAAAAGCGAAGTCATAAGGAATTCACCCATCTACCAAAACTGGTAGTAATGTTATATAGCATTGAAAGGATCTTTTCAAACTGGAATGAAAACTATGAATTCACTTACAGGTTGTTGGTGTTGATTCTGTTGGAGATCTTGAATTTCTCAATTAATTTGAACTTATTCACCTATGTTTCAGAAAATTGTAGAAGCAGTCTCAGAAAGATCTACAATAACTTTTGCCTAATTTGCTATGATAACTAATTATTATCATTTCATGTACTAGCTCATAACTTACATGTGCATCAGGAACTTGTGCAATCTCCAGAAGCTGGAAAAAAGAATAGGAAACATTGTTGTCATTAAAGCAGTTACTAGATGTTGAGGGAAGGCTAGAAAAAGCCCTATAGTCCTAAACTGCTTGCTTTCATATGCAATTCTCGACGATTATTGATCAAACCAGTTTGCAAACTGCAACAGCATTGGAAGGCTAGGAAAATGGTGCTTTGGTAGTAGAAGAAAGAAGTGAAGTGAAGTTTACCTGAACTCTTCCTTCATATGAGATTAGTGTGCCACCTTTCACATCAGCCAGTGTTTTCAGGGTAACCTGAAAAAAGGTTGTAGAACTTTACTAGCCAACCACATATAATCTTACTTCATCAGATATTAGACAATTACATACCTCCATGCAATATTCATTCTGCTTGTGGATCAAATGATTCAATATCTCTATTCAATAGCATCAGTCCAGCACCATGCATTTCAGGGTAAGCTGACCAGTGACCAGTTACCACAAACTTCCACAGTTCCACTCGCCTACACAAAATAAAAATACAGCACAGCAATGGCAAGAATGTAGCATACTAGCATGCACCAGCAGGTCCAGCACTCCATCAGTCCAGCACCATGCATCTCTGATCTGTATACCATATCACCATCTAAAATCCAAATACAGAGCAATGCTATTGCAGCATTGCTAACTGCTGACTGGACTGGACAATCTTCCCGGGACATTCGAAGAACAGAGCATGAGAGCAATGCATACTATATACTAGTATACTGCTTCTACTCATCTACATTCTATAGGGTGGTGATCGGTTCGGCTGAAAAGCTCATGACTTATGGCTGAAAACACTGTAGCTGGCTGAAAAAGCACTGTAGCTGACAGAGGCTTATTTAGCATAATTAAATTTAAAAAAATTTAAAAATAAAAAATGTTAGCCCATTACATATAATACAAACAAATACGGGAAAAAAAGAACCGGCAAAAAAGCTCAACAAAAAGCCAAAAGTTCAGAAAAAGACGAAACTTATGAATAGTGAAAAATAAGCCAGAAGCCAGAAGCCGAAGCCGAGTTGATCACTTCGTAGATCTACTACTAATCTACTCCTGCAACTCTGCAAGTCTACAAGACTAGTACTACAACAGTACAACACTTCTACAAGTCCTTGCGGCTTGCGCTATGGCCATTAGCCCATGAGAGCAGACAGCAGAGAGTAGCAGACAGAGCAGAGCAGTGACCACAACACAATTGCACAATACTACAAGACACTAAGAGATCAAGGGATGAAGCCATGATGGGAAGCGTACTTGGTGAGGTGAACCCAGCTGGGCCGCTGGGGTCGACGGCGAGGAGAGGAGAAGCGGGAAGGGATTCTGCTAGGGGCGATGGCGAGGAGCGGAGGAGTGGGAAGGGATTCGGTTGGAGGCGACGGCGAGGAGGTGGGATTCGGCTGAGGGCGACAACAATGAGTGGGAACTATGGGATTCAGTTAGGGTGGGGTGACGGCGAGCAATGAGATTCGGATGGGGTGGAGGCGACAGCGAAGAGGTCGATCTGGCCTTGTTCAACGGCGGGAGGTGGGATTCGGTTGGGGGGACGGTGGATTCGCCAGTCGCTGCGGTGCGTCGTTCTCGATGTCTCGTGGAAGCTATGCGGTGCTTTTGTGTTTCCGTGCAGACCTCGTGCGGTGAAGTCGTCTCAAAACCAGCCCAAACCGGCTCAGCCAGCGCGATTTCTCCCGTGCGTGGCACATGTCGGCCGACTACTTCCTACCAGTCGAAGACTAGTCGCTCTAAGTCGGCTCAGTCAGTAGCAAGTTGCCCGACAACCTCAGCTAGTCGAGTCGCTGCATCCAGTCGTGCGCCACTAGCCGGACTGTCGACTTAATAACAATGACCAATACGAACAGGGCCATAGTCTTGTGAATGGTTTGGGAGCATTTGGATGGGGTGGATGTTTGAAATCGTATGGAATGTATAGTGTTTCGGTACCAGTAGTTGAAATTGTTCAACTGTTGGATATAGGCCTATAAATTTAATATGATTAGCTGTGGTAATGGATGTTTTCAGAGGTGGAGATTTTGGCTTAGTTGTTACAATTGCGAATTTTGTTGAACACCTAGTTAGCTCACGTGCTTTTGAGGCTTGCAATTTGGCTAACCATTACTGTACTGGGGTACTTAAACAGTAAATGTCAAGAGAGTTCGAAAGCTTTTTTTTTAAAAAAAAGGTGTTCTAACTGATATACCTAGTCTGCATTAACTTGCAAATAGCTAAGATGCTCAAGGTAGTATGAACTGAAAGCTTATGCATTATATCTTATATTCCAGGCTTGATGCTGCATTTTGGTTTTTTGATTGGATAATGTGAAGATGGCATTTGTACTGTATTGCATCTCAGTAGAGTAGGATGATTGTTGTGCTGGATAAAACAGTCCAGCACTTATCCTGTTTCTGTGAGCTGCAGCAATTATTCGGTAGAGCTGCAGCATAGAGAAGGAGTTTGAATATTATTTTCTCTACACTTGTTTCTGTGCCAATATTCTTATTTATTGGTTATTACGTTTCCCTATGTAAGCTGTAGAATTTGGCAGAAACTTACATTGATTTTGAACTTTCACAGATAAAACTGCTGGGTCAGTCCCTTTATTACTTGCTAACAACTGGTTCAGGCCAGCAAACACTAGGAGAAGAATATTGTGATATATCTCAGGTCATACTGCCTTTTCTTCTTTAGCATTATTTATGTTCTTTCTTTCAGCAAGGGCAAACATTATCTACTCCTCATTGTCTGCTTGCAGCTATTTCATATGATACTTGGTAGTATATTGTTGGCTCAATGCTCATCTGTTGACTGATAGTTTTGAATCGTAGCATGCATCAGCAAATTTGTTTCCATCACTGTAGATTTCCAGTACATATTCATTGTGCATGTGCTGTTATTTCAGTTCTGCATGTGAATCATAAAAATCTTTGATGATGTAAACATCACTTTTTTAAATAAAGGTGTTACTTTGCATCTGAAGTTAAACATAACACTTCTTTAGTTTATTATGGGCCAATTGGTTAGCACTTTGCAATCAAATAATTGAAAGATTCTGTTAAGTAAAAGACAAGGGAACACCAAATGTGATGGCTACATTGACTAGTGAGATGATCAAATGTGTTGTTTCATACTTGTAGAAATTGAGATGCAGAAAATAGTCAGTAGCATTATGGTCTCCAAGGAATAATATTAATCTGTTATGCTGATGTTGTAATTGAACTGTTCAGGTTGCAACCTCGCATGGACTTCCACCTACACCTGCTAGGCGGATCCTGTTCATTTTGTACCAAACTACTGTGCCCTATCTTGCTGAACGAATCAGGTTTGATCGTAATAGTTTCAATCATGATCCTTTAACCATGATTCTCTCGCTGGAAGAAGCTGATTGCATATTTTCTCTTCATCCTGATTTTAACAGTTCTAGAATTGTTGCCCGTGGTATTGCCCTCAATGACTCTCAGCTTGATGATCATCCTGAAAGTGATGATTCTCGTAGAGACATTGCACAATCCTCCACATATAGGGATAACCCTTCAAGAAACTTGAGTTTTTCTGTTCTCTCAAGGTTGAGAGGCAGAGTTCATGCCTTGTGGCTATGGGTTCTTCAGAAATGGCCTTCGGTATGGAATTGTTCTAGTTGCTATGTGCCAGCTGTATTTTATGAGTGGGAAATCTTTCTAAATTCACTCATTGAGAAATGTTGTTGAATAAGGTTGTATTAACACTGACAAGATGCTTTTCATGTCTAACACCTCTATGCTGTCTATTACATGTTCCTAGATGCTGCCGTTTGCTCAAGATTTTATACAGTTGGCTATCCGGACAAACTTGATGTTCTTCTATTTTGAAGGTATCTCGTGTTCAGTAGAATATGTTTTTTTTCATTTGAGGATCGATGGATTGTGATGGATTAGGGTAACAAGTAACAACTGAAGAGTCATCTTTTGAGCCCTGCTCAGTGATCACCTTAAAGTCATGGAACCTGAACTTATTGTGAGGCTAGTAGGCAAATGAAAATGCCTAGTCCGGTTTGTCATAAGCTATCTAGCATAACATCTCCAAAGATTTGTGCAATGCACTGTGAAGTTATGCTGCATATCAGAACACTGTCATACACTCATACCTGCCTAGACACTGTTGCTGTGCAATTCTATCATTCAATTTATCTACGGTAGGATTCAATACCTTGGTAATATTGTACCTAGAGCCTTAACCAATGGGGTAACACTGGCTCAATGAGAATTAGTCATATCTTCTTTCTTGTCACCTCAGTTGGACCTGCACTAACTGTTTGATATTTGATTACACTTTATGTTTCCTTTGCTGTAGGGTTATATTATCATTTACCAAAGCGAGCAGCTGGTATTCATTATGTTTTCATTGGGAAGCCAATGAATCAGAGGCCCAGGTACTTTTTTCTTTGCTCGTCTACTTTGTCTAATACTACATGAACTCGAATAGAAACCAATCATACAGCCATTGGTGCCATGAAGTTACATGCCACAAATGAATTTGAGAATGTAGATGATAAGTGTTTTCATGATCTGTAGTGTTTTGGACTATCTTCACATAGATTGTTTTCCTTCAGAGCTTAAAAATCTCCAGATGTTCAAGTTCAATTCACTACATTTTGCAGGTATCAAATATTGGGTATTTTTCTGTCGATTCAGTTGTGTATTCTTGGTGCTGAAAGACTCCGAAGAAGTAATTTATCATCAGTAGCTAGTTCCATTAACCAAATTTCATCCGGAAGCTATCCTTCATCTACAGGTGCACTCTCTTTTGTTGAATTTATCAAACCAATAGCTGTTTTTTTGTTGTTTTATGTTGAAGCTTTTGAGTTTACTTGCTTGCAGTGATAAATATATTTAAACTATGATTTCCATTCTTATCTCTGTTGAATGGTGAAACAGGTCGTGGTATCCCGGTTCTAAATGAAGATGGAAATCTCATCACTGACATCCGCCATGGTAAAGCTGCAGATTTAGCTTCTGGTTCAGAGGTATTTTGTCCTCAGATAAACGTCCTTGAGTTTGAATGACTATTTTGTGTAGCACAGGACCTTAGAAAACCAACTTAGGCTCCATTAACCAAACTAAATGTTTACCTTTATGTTGGAACTTGGAAGCTTGATGCCAACAGTTTTATACTACCAAGCTGTTCTTCAAATACACCTTGCATTGCAATTGTTTCACAAAAGCAAGCAATGGAATGCACAAATGTTACAATTTAAGATTATGTGTTGATTATACATGTAGTTCATAGTATCTTATCGTCAGTTTATGCAATGCTTATATTTTGTGTATTTGTCTGTCTGATGTTTAGGCATCCAATGGCAAGAGCAAATGCACTCTCTGTCTCAGTACTCGGCAGAATCCTACTGCCACAACCTGTGGCCATGTCTTCTGCTGGTAAAAACTTCTTTTTTTCGATTGTTATGTCTTCACGGATGCAAACTGTTATACCCCCCCCCCCCCCCCCCCCAACACACACACCCTCTCTTGAATGATATGATAACTCATGCATAATGTGCAGGAATTGCATAATGGAGTGGTGCAATGAGAAGCCTGAATGCCCCCTATGCAGAACTCCTATTACTCATTCCAGTTTGATTTGTATATATCATTCGGATTTCTAGCAAATCATTGCTCTCAGTAGCAAGGGATCATATTATTCCCCAGTGGTTTCATCGAAATGATATATTTATACCATAGTTTGGTGAGCACTCTACACGCTGCTGAAATGCTTCAGTATACCAAAAGAGGAAGATGAGGTTGAAGACCAATGTTGATATGCTGCAGAGCTCAAATACACCAAGGACCAATGTATTATTCTACTGTGCTGAATAGAGCTCAAATAGCACCAAGGTTCGAACTGAAAACGAACTTTTTTGTTGGTAGTGCGAACAGACGCCCTTATTTTTGTAGGGTAGAACAGCGACTGACTCGAATCAAAGAGCAATTGAACAATCTGGTACTTATTTTTTAGAGTAGAAATCTGGTACTTTGATCTTGTTTTCTGCACACATGTACTTGCTGATCTCTTTGTATCCCATGTAGTCCTGCTCCAGCTGCATTGGACGTATGCTTATGTTGGAAATCACGTCGGTTTGCTTTGGTCATTCAAGATCAGTAAATTTGATAAGTCATATTAGCTGCTTTATTTTTCTTTCTTTTTATTCTGGAGCGTAGGATTGGACACCTGGTTGTTGGGGCCATTTTACCTGTAACAATAATGCAATTTCCGGTCAAAGCGGCGTGCCTTCGTGGTCTAGCTTGTATCAAGGTGTTCTCATTTCGACTTAAACTTTTAGCTCTTAAGTTATTTTTTTTTATTTCTAAATTTTATCTTTTTTTAGTTTTTTGATTTTTTGAGTTTTTGGTTGGTCCTTTTTTCTGTATTCGGTTGCATTATCCACGATGAACTAACATATTTTTCATTTTTAAATTTTCTAGATTTAATTACGTCAAATAAGTTATTATCAGTTATAGTATAATTTTAGTTAATTACAATATAATTATATATATAAATTAACTTATTTTAGTTTAGTCTAACCGAACAGTACCTATATTTATTCTCTCTCTGATCACATCAATCTCTCATATGGTGGGAGCTTTCTGGGTTGCGCGAAATGGAACGAGGATGCGTGTAAGACACATGAATTTTTACGGGATTCTAAAATTCTTGTGCGAGCCTAAATACGTTACGTTATGGCAGGGTAACTTTCATGTGTTCCACCCTGATCTAACGGCTGCTGAAGGAAATTCACGAGACTCTGCACCCTACAAATTTCTTTCGTAGCGCAATGGAGGATGGCACGCGCCATGTGCCGCAGCGGCGCAGCCGCCTCGTGCCAAGAGAATTCACCGTTATAAAAGCCAACTTGGCAGGAGCCTCGCCTGGTCGCTCTCTCATTTCATTTTTAACCTTCCCTTGTCGCACCAACCAAACCATGGTCTGCCTCAAAGCCGCCCTCCCCTCCTCTCGTCTCCTCCACCTACCCCTCTCCACACCGCTCCGCCGCCTCAAACCCTCCGCCGTCCGCGTCGCTGCCATGTCCTCCTCCGCGGCCGCCCCCGCCGTCGCCGCCCCAATCGAGCACATCGTGCTCCTCAAGCTCCGCCCTGAGGCGGCCGCCTCGGGCGCCGCCGCGGCCATGGTATCCTCGCTGCAGGCGCTCTCCACCCTCGTCCCGGGCGTGTCCTACATCCACGTGGGCCCCGTGCTCCGCCTCCGCTCCCCCGCCGCGGAGGCGCTCGGCCCCACCCACCTCCTCCACTCCCGCTACGCCACCAAACCCGACCTCGCCGCCTACGCCACGCACCCCGCTCACGTCGCCGCTGTTCAGGGGCACGTGCTCCCCAACGCGCTCGACAGCACCGCCGTCGATTGGGTCAACGCCGCGCAGGCGCCGTCCCCCATCGCTCCCGGCGCCGCCGTGCGGCTCACGCTCGCCAAGGTCAAGGAGGGGGTGGAGGTGAGCCAGCTCGTGGAGAAGGTGGCTGCGGCGACTGCGTCGGCTGGCGAGGCGAAGGGTGCAAAGGTGAGCTTTGGGGAGAACTTCTCGCCGGCGAGGGCCAAGGGGTACCAATTCGGGATGGTGGCGGTGTTCGACAGCGTGGAGGAGCTGGACGCGGTGGAGGGGGACGGGAAGGTGGAGGAGGCCAAGGCCGCGGTCAGGCCGCTGCTCGACGAGGTGCTCGTGCTAGACTTCGTCCTGGGGCCTGCTGGGGAGGCCCCCGCGCCGGCGAGCCTCTGAGAGGTTTGGCTTCGGTTTCCAGTTGTCTTGCTCCTTTGGTAATAATGCACACCTGGTGGTTGTTGTGCTGTTAGACTTGAGACATGATTGTGGAATGAATAAGGATTGTGTCAGAACTAATATTTAAAATGTCCACTCTAGCTTGGAGGCATCTGAATTGCTCGCAATGGATAGTCTTGCTTGGACGCCTTTGAATTGCTTGCAATGTTTCTGAATTTCTCCTATGCTTCCGATGGCTTCCGCCAAGGGCGAAGGAATTGTTTTGACTGCAATATCACTTCTATATCATGCATAGCCTCGTTTATAGAGTTTTATATTTGTTGAACAAAGTGGTATTGTTGAGCATGCAGTAATGAGTGAAGCTCTTTAGGGCTTGCTCCAGGTGGACATTCGAACTTGTCTGATCTTCCCGATGGTCAAAATGTGATCTAGAATCCCCCCAAAAAAGTGTGACCTAGTAAGAAGCGGCTGCCTTCTAAGTTAAATCAAAGCTGTTGCTTTTGTGATCAAGAGTATTACAGGTTTAGGTGGTCTGAGTTACTAGTTGATCGGTTTGGTGACTTGGGTCATGTGGTCCTAAGATTGTGTGAAAACTTTAGATGCTTAAACTTGAATATCTAAGCATCGTATCCCTTAAATAATTATTGTTGCATTATGAATAACAGAGATCTCAAAACTGTAAAGCACAGTAAAGATTATTAACTGCCAGTCTCCAATCCACTTATTACAACAAGCAAATGGAACAACACCTTTTAGAAATCCATAAAAATGCAAACGAGTTGAGATAAACAACAAAAACTACAATGCTTAAAATGGTCCATAGGTGGATATAATTTATGTAATGATGCTAGACAATGCCAATGTTCCCGAACTTCGTAAGAGTCATTCTTCTGAATTGTCCCGAAACAAGTCCCGAAACAAATCTACAATCCTGTATTCACAGATTTGAAAAATTAGCAACATATTATAGCCTTAACAGAAGAAAAGTGCCAATCATAATGAAAATGCTAGAAAAATGTCTTAAGCATGATGAAATCACAATAAAGTAAATCTGTGTTCTAACTTGTTGGCACAATTGCTGCTGTTCAATTTATTATGTATTCGTTTTTCCCAACATGTTAAGTAATGCTACTACTATCAATCATATCTTATCTGAAGATTCGTTTGTGTTCTTATGCAACTAAGAGGTCATATACAGATGTACTTACTCCTGTGGTAGTACTTGTCGTGCGGCCTCCTTTGCAAATCCCGTTGCAAATCCCATTGCAAATCCCTTTGCAAATTCTATAGCCGCGACACTGCTGCTTGTACCGGGCGGCGGGAGGCGGGCGGGCGGCGGGAGGCGGGCGGCGGGAGGCGGGAGGTGGGCGGCGGGAGGCGGGCGGGGGGAGGCACGAGAACCTCCGGGAAAGAGGCGCAGTGCTCGTCGATGTTGAAGTTGCAGGGACTGCAATGATAACGAATGCCAACGCTAGAGGAGCTACACATATTGCAGATAAATGGACTTTGATCCTGGATGATCTCCAACCAATGATTGGGATGTGAAATGTGTCTTATAAAATGATGATGTTCGATTGCCATGTCAGGTTCACTTGCCATGCTCGATTGATGATGTTGACCTGTTCCAATGATGTAAATATGGTTGAGAATAGGTGTTGTCCCTGTAGTAGGAAAAAAGAGAGATAGAGAGGATGTCCTACAAATATGATGTAGGCCATGTTTGAGATAGCTTCAGGCCTTTCAGCTTAACTACCTCCAAAACTAACCCTTAAAATTATGATGATGTTATACCTTTGATGAATGTCAGGTTTCAGTTCTATTACTTTCCATAATACTGACACGGTTTTGCAGTTCACCGATTTGGATTCTGGACTCCTGGTAGAATCGGACGATTTTGGAATTTCGTTGCCGTTGTTAATGGACTAGTATTACCGTCGTTGCGGACGATTTCACCGTCCAACTTTTGGCAATGGAATTACCCTGGGAACCAGTGAAAACACACCAACACAGTGGAGCATACCAACCTTGAAACCCAAGCAAACCGAAGGATAGCAAGTGGCTGTAAAAATTAGCTGGGTGACATGGGACTCACAATGGAACTGATCACACTAGTATTTTTGCAGGGACAAGGATCAACACAATTACCGGCCGAATAACCGTAAATTAAGTCACAGTGAGAAGGGTACAAGACTCGAAAGGCTTACGGAAGTGACGCCGCGCCGGGGCTTTCCCGAGTATGAAGTATCGCCTCGCTACTCGGTCGGAGGCGCAAAGCAAAACGCATGCTATCGACGGCAAGCCAGACGGGGCCTTTTATAGCCGCGTGCGGCATGTCTTTGTTTAAAGCTATTTTCAGTGGAGAGTTTCATAGCGTTATTTTCAAGACTGCCACATCATGTAAAATGAAATGAAATATAGATGAAACATCCATCCTCAATGCATAGTTTTATTCTATTGTTTCATAGACATTTAATTTCATGACTTATATAGAATTGGTAATCGTGCCAAGAGAGTTTCATCTAAATGAAACTCACTACTTCTCTCTCTTTTCAAAAATGTTGCCATATCATCAAAAATGCCTATGTAGTACTCTCCCCATCCTGTAATACAATATCAACTCCACCGTTTTTTTTGGCAGAATCTTGTGGCCTGCTGGTGCCAGAAAAGGAAACTGCCACCAAATTTTCTTAATGTGCTGCTAGAACAGATGAACGCGCGTGTTAATGTACGCATCAATAGGATGATGGATTATTACTGGGTTGATTGTATACTTAAATTTATTTTTTTAGCAACTCTAAAACACATGTCATCGAAATATAGAGAATTGTATTTCATTCGTAGAATTCTGATGTCTACTTGAAAATTACATCCGATTAATCTATTTCATTAAAATCTAGACAGTAAATAAGTTGCATAGATATTTTTATTTTTCCCTTCAATTAATCTGCTGATAAAATTATTTATTAACAGTACACATTACTTGTATGGTTTTCCTACGCATGTGTTTCTAGGGCCACGCCCGATGGGGTATGGTGCAGAGGAGGCCTCATCTTCAGCTCGAGCACGACAGCTCCGCGTGAGCTTCGCGTGAGGACTTGCCAGTCACTAGGTCAGCTCCGCGTGAGCTTCGCGTGAACTGTTTCTCGGTTTGTTCTTTCCATTTTTTTTGTTGTTGGCTTCGTTTTTTTACAATTACTACTGAAAAATTGTCCCTTTCTCAATGAGTGAGTTGTCATAGTCAAAACTACAAGTGGAACGAAAGCAGGTTACATTCAGGCTCGATTATTAACAAGCTCAAACTTGACTTGACTTGTAAACAATGTACTTACTCTGTCTCTGTATCGAAGTAAATTATTATTCTAATTATATTGACAAAAATATAAGAAATACAATAATATCGAAGTATTTTTTTATGACAAATCTACTAATACTGTTTTTACGTGACAAATCTAAATACTATTTTATATATATTAGTAATTAAAGCTTGAAAATATTGACTAACCGCATTCTAGAACGACAGTAAAAAAACGGAGGAAGTAACAGTATTAGTCCTCACCAATCAACTATCACGATTCGAAACAACCCTGTAGGAGGCTAGGCGGTATACCGTAAAAGACCTCAGAAACTTGTACTCGATCATAATACACTAGCTCGTAGTTGCATTGGCTTGTAAGCATTAACTCCACCCGGCCCCCTTGAACCAGGCATGCCTCTATAGTGCTATTTATATTCACAAGCAGAAGCTAGCGCAAACACAAAGCATAAACACCATCTATCACACGAAAAACTAGCAAAACTAGCGATTGTTCATCATGGAATCCGTTTACCGGATGGAGCATGTGTCACACTTCGCCCATCCACATCACCCGCTTGTGAAGACCCAATGCCCACGCAGCGGCCATGTCTGCCACATCTGCGAGGCCCAAATTGCCAGCCTCGGCTACCGCTGCAACACCTACGGCAACTTCTACATCCACGAGGCGTGCGCCACGTGCTTCAAGGAGACCATCTCCTTCTTCGCGCATCCGTGGCACGCCCTAACCCTCACCCGTACCACCGACGATAGGGTGTGCGATCTCTGATAAAATTACATATTAACAGTACACAGTACTTGTATGGTTTTCTTACGCATGTGTTTCTAGGGCCATGCCCGGTGGGGTACGGTGCAGAGGAGGCCTCGTCTTCAGCCCAAGCACTCTTGCAGGTCACTAGGTCAGAATCTTTTTTTTTCTTTCGATGACTAGGTCAGCAAACAAAAAAAAAGACAGCATCTAACTAGGGTTCAAAATATCTAAATCCCTTACCGTGTTGATGGGATTGATGATGGCCCGCACTAAGATCCTCTCGGAGGAGTTCGGGTGGGACAAGGAGCTGGCGAAGAAGATCTGGTGCTTAGTGTGAGGACCCATATTTTCTAATTTGTGCTAAATGATAAATCATGACTAAATGTAATTAATTAAGCAACTAATTAAAGTAATTGTACAAGAGCCTTTTCTTTAAATGCAGAGTAGACCGAATTAATATAAACACTCAAAAAGAGAAGTCCAATTAAAAATGTACAAGCCATCTCAATTTACAAACTTTAGTTACGAATACATCTCAGCACGATTTCAACTAACACATATCAAGTAAAATTGTCACGGTCCATTTTTCAATAAATAATTATATCAGTCAAGCAATTAATAAAATTGTTATGCGAATCAAATAAAATATTAATAATCCATATTACATCATTTAACAATTCAAATTGCATCAATTATAATTCTCAGTCTCAATCAAAATAATCGTCTTCAAAATATAAATAACTGCATTATAATTATATCAAAATTACTAAGCTGGAGCAACCGGCATTATTAAATTTCGAAGAAAACCAGTAACATGAGACCCAAAAAGACCGAACAAACGAAAAAATCGAAAGCCAAAGTGCTATTAGAACCCTTGTTAGGTTATAAAAATGCGTATTCGCTCGTCGAGATACCAGGTCGTCCGAGGTCAATCGGTACCTCTCATAACCGTAGGATTTTATCATTCGGCATTAACAACAAACCTAAATCCATTCCAAATCACTGCAAGCCAACCCAACAAAAATAGGATTTAACGAATTACCAAAGCACATCCCCTATTGCGGTAAATATATCCTAGCCCACAACACAACCCTCGGTAAGACATTATGTGTGTTCACTTCAAGAAATCTCGGTAAGATGCAGTCCTGTTCTATGCATATATCACTTACCATGGCAGCTTTTAGTATTTGTGATGTGGTCGAGATTAAGTTGGTGACTGGAATTAAATCCTTTTTGTTAGAGAAGTATGTTATCCGGTGAAACCGAGGTCTCCAACGGTGGCTCAACATGTTTCTGCAAAAAATATCTTTGGCGTCTCATGCATGTTGTACTCTCTTTTATTTATCGTACACTCTTTTATTTATCTTTTAGTTGACCAATTTTTTAAGGATACTAGTTAGATAATTTATATAGATATCAATGAGCTTGCTTTTATGTAACTCTTTAATACGAGTAAGAGAAAATTGAACTTTGTTATATGGCTTGATATCATTATGTTGATGATATATATCTTTTTTTTTGGAAATCTATTGTAACGCAAGGACATCCTACCTGTTTGGCTGTTTATACTCTGTAAGATCCGAATGACCACTTAGTCAACTGTGCACGCGTCGTGGAGCCCATCCGAGAGGTATTTGCTATTTCATTCGTAGAATTCTGATGTCTAATTGAAAATTACATCCGATTAATCTATTTCATTAAAATCTAGACAGTAAATAAGTTGCATAGATATTTTTATTTTTCCCTTCAATTAATCTGCTGATAAAATTATATATTAACAGTACACATTACTTGCTGATAAAACTATTTTATATATATTAGTAATTAAAGCTTGAAAATATTGACTAACCGCATTCTAGAACGACAGTAAAAAAACGGAGGAAGTAACAGTATTAGTCCTCACCAATCAACTATCACGATTCGAAACAACCCTGTAGGAGGCTAGGCGGTATACCGTAAAAGACCTCAGAAACTAAGTTCACTGAAGCGATGCCACTAATCTCCACGAGTATTCTCGACGTCTTCGAACTTAAGCCTTTGCAGTGAGGGAAAGGAAATAGGGAAAACCAAATTTCCTTTTTGCAGACGGAAATAGCACAAGGAAAGGGTTAAGAAGTGATTTGGCAGCGAAGCTCACGCTTCTCTTTATTAATTTGAAAACAGAGTCATATAATCAAGATTGAATTTTTTTTTTGAAAGGGCTTTAAAATACTGGAACTTTTAAAATACCCTTTTTGTTGAAAAGGTATCCTAGCATCCACTAAGGTCACAATATTGACAGACTAATTCACTCCCACAATATTTCCATTTGTAGGCTTAGAATCCATAGCCTTGTTAAACTTGCTCATACTTGTTTGAATCTAAAACTGACTTCTTTCTTTACTTAGCCTCAGCATGATTGTTTGTCTAATACTCCAACCACTGAGTGTTGTCATTTATTCGATTCACAAGCCATATCATCTCCAGGGCTTTTCCAATTCTGCTCATTCCTGATTAATTCGGGTATCCTCCTTCATTGCTTAGTCACTGCACAGCTGGTGTCCAGTAATCCAACCAGGGAGTGTTAACAGTTATCTGATGCACAAATTATATAACCTTCAAGGTATCATCTATAATTTCATTCGTCAAATCAGGATTACCTATTCCCCAATTGGATCTCCCTTTTCTTATATAATATTATAAGTCCAGTCTTGGGTTCATTAGTCATCAATCCCATTCAGCCATTTATCCGAGCATTGCTCCAATTGCTTTACCTTTAGATCCACTCGTACCTGTTTGTATCAGGATTCCAATATTAGCACTTTTTAGATACACCAGCACCATTCAACATCTTTTTCATACTAAAGCCACCGGTATCACTCGTATTAGGGTTTCAATATTCCCATATTTTAAAATCCACCAGTACCCCTCACACATTTTTTTGTTTAAATCCACCGGTGTTACTTGTATTATGGTTCTGATATCTCAATCCACCAATAACTTTGTATTATAATCCAACTTTTTTCCACCATTGATATATACTCATAATCTACTTATCAAGTGATCAGTCTTACTATCCGCAATTTCCTTTCAAGCGACTTTTTTTTTTGTCATAAACATCCACCGGTAAATAAGACTATTACGCAATTCTATAAATCAAGGGTTATTATTAGGTCTCCTAATTTCCTCAGACTTTTCAATAATCCAACCAGGAGCCTGCTATATTCCATTATCCCACCAGTGTAAATATTCACCGGGCATCATATCGCTTATTAAAGCTGCAATCCAACGGTTGTAATTACACTCCCCGCTGTTCTAAAATTCCATTGATCCAATTATTTTAGCCAATCCAATCTTTTTGAGTTGGTCCACTTATTTAGTCAATTCAATCATTGATATCGCCCCATTTATTTAACCAATCCGATTATTTTAGCCAATCCAGTCCTTCTACATTGGGTCGACTTATTTAGCCAATCTAATCATTTAAATTGGTCAACCCATTTTAACTAATCCAATCATGTAAACTGATATGTCCATTCAGTCAATCCAATCATTAAGTTGGTTCACCCATTTTAACCAATCCAAACATGTTAATTGATCTATCCATTTAGTCAGTTCAACAATCCAGATTGGTTCACCCGTGTAGCCAAGTCAATCACCCAAATTGATTCGCTAGCTTTTTATCTTGAAATTCACACCATAGATTCTTTCTGTCGATTGACATGAATTCGTCAAGATTTTACACATATATCCGAGAAATCCAAGCGAATACTTAGATTAAACTAGCAGGGAGTCAAATTTTGGAAAATTTTCCTTGGAAGCTTAGGCTTGCTGAAATGAGCCTGGAAATAAGCTTGTCAAATAATTATGATAATTTAATCCTTCCAAGGGTAAACAACTTTTGCAAATAACTCTCAATATAAGTTTCATGATTTTGGCCCAAGGTAGGTTTTTTTTAAAGGGAACTCAGGCTCGCGTCAATTTGAATTCAGGATGAGAGAGCCTTGGAGCTGAAAATGGCCAGGGCAGCAAGTAGATGAGAAGGAATCATTTGAGAGGGATGAGAGTTGCAATACTACTTATATTTTGCAATTAGGCTTTAAAGAAATAGTCCTAGGAATAGAACTAATGGCCATGCTAACTAAGGTTACGACCTACAGTCGATATGCTCTGATACCAGATCTGTCGGACCCCGGGTTAGCAAAACCCAGATCCTCTGTGATTTCACCGCACTATTCCCTGGATCAGTAGATAGTGCTCACAGATACATTACTGTATATCAAAAGCATATCATGCGGAAGCTTAAATAATACAGTAATACTTACCCATGGGCCGGTTAGGCCGAAATCAATAAAATGCAGCAGCGGAAACTCCACACAGGTGGGACCCTCAGGACTTGCCCACAGGCAGCCAACTGGGGTTCGCGACCTAGTCCATGGCCTCTTCGTCTTCCAGCTCTGTCGACCCCTTTTTAGCGTCGCAGGGCTTGGCATTCCTGTTCTTTCTGACTGAATGGTAGCAATTAAGCAAGAATGAGTACGATGATACTCAGCAAGCCACCACACAGGATGCAGTAATAATAGATGCAAAGCTGTCAAGGGAGGCCTGAGGCTATTTTATTTGCTAAAAGCAGTGTTTTGGGAATTACAATAAGTAGGAAAACTCCTGAGACTTAGCAATTTTAACTGAAACAGATTTTATGAAATTGATTGCGAGAATGCGATAATAATAGAAGTGCAGGTTACATCCACCGTTTACAGTGCACGGTTACCCCCACCTATGCTAGTTTTCACCACTGGAGTACTTCCCTCCAGGAAAAATTCAAAACTCAGAGTACGTTCCTCTGACTAGTTTTACCCCATCCACAAATGTTTTTGGAAATAGCACTAACTCGAGTAAGTTCCTATGTCCGCCCTTGACCGTGGGCACGGCTATTCGAATAGTTTACACTCTGCAGAGGTTGTACATTTTACCCACAAGAGATAAATCATCCTAATAGCCAGCATGCTTCCTTAGGCATGAGGCCCAGATAATTTATCACAAAGCCTTTACCTTACTCCAGTCTAGCTAGACATCACCCGCTGAGGTTTCACCGCTGAAGGGTTAAATCCACCACAGTCAGAAGCCCCCTCTTGCGCCGTATGAGTACAGTAAATCCCTGTGCCTCATTGTGAGTAAACCAGTATGCCCTGGTACCCACTTTCCACTGGTGATATCTAACTAAACCTTTGCAAGTTAATTAGCTAGGTCGTACCCATATAGACTTGTGGTTGTACTGTTTTACATAAGGAGGTCGTCACCAGATTCAGTCCTTAATTTGTCCAGGCGGTTCTTACCACAAACCACGGGTTCTCGTGCGACATCGGCACCATCCACTCTCACCAACCGCCCAGACAGGTAGAGCAGATTTTGAGGGTTTTGAGAAGCATAAAACAGTCGTAACAAAATACTCAGCCACGTACATCCCATGGCTGTCCCAAAATAAATTCTTTTGTTGTAAAGATTGATGATCAGGGCGACTAGCGCCCTGGACTTGACCGGACTAGCATAGCTCTTTAATGTAACATGTAACTAGTAAAGATTATCATTAAAATCTAAGGTGACAAGGATTAAGTGATTCAAGTGTCAAGGAATGGCATATTAAATTTAATACAACAGCAAATGGGCATGTAGCTACCTTAAGCTTTGACATACATTTGCATATCAAATTAGGCATGCAAGTTGATAATTTAAAAGAACATAAATTTGCATAAAATGTGGGATCAATATGATCAAAGTGATGACTTGCCTTGCGTGTTTTACCACGGCCTTGTTTTCTTTAACTCAAGGCCTGCTCAGTCAGTGACTTTAAATTACCGATCCTCGCTTTTACCCAGTCTTACTGTTTGCATCCGTCGCCTCGTCGAGTCTTCAAATTCTAATACGCAGCAAAGAAAAGAAAGACCAATAAAACCAAACACTATAAATGCCCAAATAAATTTAGATTATAAATTTATTATGATGTTGAGAATAAGGAGACGATTTGGATTAATGCACCTCAAACACGGCCGTAGCGGGATTTGAGTGAGAGATTGAGCTGTCCGATTAGCTCTACCGTGAGGGAAAATTTTAGGATAATGAGGATCGAAATCAAAAAGTATCTTCAGGCTTTTATCCTCTTTGGGAAAGGTAGTGGCCAAACCTAGCCAATTTGGGGAATGGTGAGGCTAGACTGTAACGATTCCTATTTATCAAGGAAGTTCCATGAGTTAGGCAGGACTTAGGGACAGATAAAAGAGAGTATCGATGGTAGTATAGAGAAACATGATTTTATGATTTTAGGATATGGATACGTAAGATGAGTATAATTGTATATGTGGTGTAACTTTGATATTTCTTGTGGCAAAACTTAACTGGGACAGCAGCGGCCAACTCAATGAATTATTGATTCTAACACTTAATTACGATATGAAATTTAATTGCCTAACCAGTTATTATTATGCACAAGATTGATTATCTTATTAACTATCCAATCTTATTATTAGCGGTCTGCAACTTATTGAATGAGCGCTTCATGGTTGATATTTTATGTGGCAATGTCTTGCCAAATTGCTTAACTTAGTTTGCTTAAATATATTTAGATGGATAGATGAAAGATAGTATCTAACCACTCGAGATAGGATTAAGGTTATTATTCGAGTTTCTAGAGTAAAGTTTGAAAGCATTGGACTATTCTTTAAAAAGCTTCAAACGTGCATCTTTAATTATTCAGGATTAGACTTCTTGGTATTCTTGGTTTATAAAGGGGAAGCTTTTAATTGGTTGCATATTTTAGAGATTAACCTCAATACCTATTAGATTCATGCCAATTTCTTATCATCTAAAAATAGGCCAAGTATAATCTTGCCTTAGTTGTACATGGGGATTGATATTTAACCTTAATTGGCATAATGTTAAGTTTTAGTTCAATTGCATCAACCTCTCCCATTATAAATTTATAAGTAATTCCTTATTTTTATTCTCATACATAATGTGTCTGCACATGCCACTATTAAAACTTAAATTTTTAATTTCATTTCATATCCCTTCTAGTGTAATCTCACCATTAAATTGTTGTTCCCAATTCTAATCACAACCCATATTTTACAAAATTTGCTCCTTTGATCATCTATATGATTTTAGTTTACAAATTAGCCATACACCACAGAGTATTGAGATATGCAGGTGAAAACTTCTGGAGATGCTCAACCGGCTGGGCCCACCTGTCATACCAGGGAGGGAGACAGGAAGGATGCCTTCGGCTGGGAGCCAGGGCAGAGCAGAGGCCGAACAGGGGAGGGAGGCGCCGGGATGGGTGGCGGTGTCGCCGGCGGGGAGAGGCCGGGGAGAAGGCGGCGACCGGAAAAACAGAACGCCCCGGCGACGAGGAGGCTCCCGGTGCAGTAGCTCCGGCCGGGAAGGTGCCATGCACGCGGGCGGCGGCCTTAGGCAGCCGACGGTGAGGAGGAAATGGGTGCCGGCGGCCGGACGAGAGGGGGAAAGGATGGAGATGCGCGTAAGCATGAGGGAGGCAAGGGGAGCTCACCGGAATGCTTGAAGCGGTCGGAGGGAGGCCAGGTCGGGCCGGCGACATGCGCGGGCGGCGGTGCAACCGGGTCGCCGTGGCGGGGACGCTGGGGCGGCGGTGGGCGGCGGCCGACCACTGGGGTGTCTTCGGGCAGCGCAGGTGGTGTTCTCGCCGTGAGGAATCGGCCGGGGATCGACCACGGTGGGTGCGGCGGCGGGATTTGCGACGGCCGGCCGGAGGCGGAGAGGACGTGCGCGCGGCGTGCTCGGGCGATGGTTCCGCGATTAACCGAGTGGGGAGGCGGAGGACGATCGGGGACGTTATGTGACGCGGTCGCTTCGGAGAATACTCGCCGGAGATGGCCGGGACGGGGAGGGGCGGCGGTGGCACAAACCCACCGCAGCTTGGATGGGCGCAAGGGAGAGGGGCAACTGAGGCTTGGCCAGCATCTTATAGGCAGCGAGCACGGGTGGCAACTGGGCGAGGTGAACCTGGGGCGAGGCCAAGCGAACCTGGGGGCGGCGCTAGCTGGACCGTGGCGGAAAGAAGGGAGGAGGCGACGCGCGGCCGAGCTAGGGAAGACAGGGGCGGTGCTAGGCCAGTGGTAGGGGAGTGAAGGCGCGTACGGAGGCGAAGCCGGGGTGGAGCTGGCGCGGGCCGGGCCGGGGCGAAGCTGCGCGGGGAGGCAGGCCGGCTCGGTGCGACGGGAAACCAGGGAGGAGGAGGGAGGAAGAAGAACCAGGGAGGAGGAGGACGGGGGCCAGAAGAAAAAGAGACCGGGCAGACCGGGGAAAGAAGAGGAGTGGGCCGGCCCAAGAGGAGATTTAGGGGATTTTATGACTTCCTGAATTTTGTGATTTTAGGTTTGGGTTTTCATGAGTATATTTTAAATTTGGAGGCTTGGCTCAATTTCTGCGGTTGACATTTTAAATTTTTGGGGTTCAAGTTTTGATAAATACTTCTAAATTTTTTTTTGGATTGAATTTCCGGATACAAAAATTGGATGGAAGGGCTTTATAATGATTGACGATTTCTATTGTTGGCCTTGAATGACCAAGATTAAATTTTAATTTTTGAGATTAATGCTTCCAAGGGGATTTGGATTCTCTCGGTATGATTTTCAAATTTTGGTTCCCGATCCCAAGGTTTCAAGTTTTATTAACCGGGCTTTCGGCAAGAAAACAACTCGAGCGATTCAAATACACGAAAAACTTTTGGGAAACTCGGGAGAAACAATTAAAATGTTTTAGGATTTTCGAAATTACAATAGTTCCCTTTTTGGGATGTTACAGATCCTACCCCCTTTAAACTGAATCTCGTCCCCGAGATTCGAGTGGAGTAGAAAGAAGTAGGTGGGAACAAACTGGCTAGCAGAAAGGTCCTAGGGTACTGCTTGATACTACGCACACTGCTCTTGGTGCTGTCGGAAAAGAGGGAAGCTGCACAAAAGTGGGTTAGCACCTAGAAAAATGTCACACAGAGAGAACCTTACTCTTCTGGATAATTTGCAGTTGGCTTCCCTTCATTGCTCGACATCTTTGGGGACTTGCGGTTTCTTCAACGCTGGTTGTTGACTTTTCCTTTACCTTGGACGGGTGGCAGTGGCCCTTCATCGTGGTGTCCCAACACTCCTTGTTTATTCTGGCTACCCCCCTTAAATTGGCGGGTGACCGGTACCAATTGCGCTGTCAGCTTTGGTTATTGTGAGTCTGATGGCAGTGTGGAGACTCAGCTTTTGTATCTCAGCAGCCTTCTGGTAGATGGTGTTCCTTGTAGTAAGGGCAGTACGGAGCCGGGCAATTGTAACTGTAGTGCCCTGGTTGTCCACAGGCAAAGCATGTAACCTGCCGTAGCGGAGGGCATGATTGGGTGTCATATCCTGTATTGCCACATCCAGCGCATGTAGTTGCTGACAAATCTTCTGAACCGAGTAGCCGAACCTTGACACGAGCAGCTGGTTTCTTGATGACACTTGGAGCTATCATGCTTTCCTTTTTTTTAAAAAAAAACTGAGGTTGATGGAGATGTCATTCTTTTCTTGATTGTTCGATGTCTGTTGTGGGCAGTCTCTCATATGGTGCCCTGGGTGTCCATGTTTAAAGCAGTTGGCCCTTTATCTTGCTTCCTCTGGGGGCAATGGTTAGCATAGTGCCCCATATTTCGGCAACAGAAGCAAGTAATGTCTTTTCGATGTTTTCTTGGTGCCATGCCGTTGTTATTTCCATTGTGAGGGTTGCTTCTCAGCAATCTCTGCGGAGAGCGAATACTTGGTTGAGTGTTAGGGACCAAAGCGAATAGGAGCTACTGGTTTCTTCTTCTTGCTTCTAGCCTTGTTCTTGGCCATTGCTTGATTGGTGATGACTGTATCAGCGAGTTTGCCGTGAAATGGAATACTTGTGTCTTGACCCTTTTGTGGGTTAAGGTCTTTTAGTTGTTGTCCTTTTCAAAAATGTTGCCTCTTTAACTTCAGAGCCTTAAGTACCTTAGTTTGGCTATCTGCTACCTCTTGCCTGCAGGCCTGACGAGGTTTACAGCAATAAGGTGAGGGGGAATTAGCATGAGTTGCGCAAAGGACTACGGGGATGAGATATTCTAACCCATTCTAAGGAGTGCACACCCAGAAACTAGGGCAGTACACAAGCCACACAGAAAAACCAAGCTTTTGAAAGCACGCTTTTCCTGTGACTACAAAATACAACGCCCGAGGGCAAGAAGGTAGTGCACAGGGCCAATAAAATCTTTTTAACCAAGCAACGTCTATGCGCAGAGACCCATGCAAAAAGACACAGGGTTCTTAAAACTAAGTTCACTGAAGCGATGCCACTAATCTCCACGAGTATTCTCGACGTCTTCGAACTTAAGCCTTTGCAGTGAGGGAAAGGAAATAGGGAAAACCAAATTTCCTTTTTGCAGACGGAAATAGCACAAGGAAAGGGTTAAGAAGTGATTTGGCAGCGAAGCTCACGCTTCTCTTTATTAATTTGAAAACAGAGTCATATAATCAAGATTGAATTTTTTTTTGAAAGGGCTTTAAAATACTGGAACTTTTAAAATACCCTTTTTGTTGAAAAGGTATCCTAGCATCCACTAAGGTCACAATATTGACAGACTAATTCACTCCCACAATATTTCCATTTGTAGGCTTAGAATCCATAGCCTTGTTAAACTTGCTCATACTTGTTTGAATCTAAAACTGACTTCTTTCTTTACTTAGCCTCAGCATGATTGTTTGTCTAATACTCCAACCACTGAGTGTTGTCATTTATTCGATTCACAAGCCATATCATCTCCAGGGCTTTTCCAATTCTGCTCATTCCTGATTAATTCGGGTATCCTCCTTCATTGCTTAGTCACTGCACAGCTGGTGTCCAGTAATCCAACCAGGGAGTGTTAACAGTTATCTGATGCACAAATTATATAACCTTCAAGGTATCATCTATAATTTCATTCGTCAAATCAGGATTACCTATTCCCCAATTGGATCTCCCTTTTCTTATATAATATTATAAGTCCAGTCTTGGGTTCATTAGTCATCAATCCCATTCAGCCATTTATCCGAGCATTGCTCCAATTGCTTTACCTTTAGATCCACTCGTACCTGTTTGTATCAGGATTCCAATATTAGCACTTTTTAGATACACCAGCACCATTCAACATCTTTTTCATACTAAAGCCACCGGTATCACTCGTATTAGGGTTTCAATATTCCCATATTTTAAAATCCACCAGTACCCCTCACACATTTTTTTGTTTAAATCCACCGGTGTTACTTGTATTATGGTTCTGATATCTCAATCCACCAATAACTTTGTATTATAATCCAACTTTTTTCCACCATTGATATATACTCATAATCTACTTATCAAGTGATCAGTCTTACTATCCGCAATTTCCTTTCAAGCGACTTTTTTTTTGTCATAAACATCCACCGGTAAATAAGACTATTACGCAATTCTATAAATCAAGGGTTATTATTAGGTCTCCTAATTTCCTCAGACTTTTCAATAATCCAACCAGGAGCCTGCTATATTCCATTATCCCACCAGTGTAAATATTCACCGGGCATCATATCGCTTATTAAAGCTGCAATCCAACGGTTGTAATTACACTCCCCGCTGTTCTAAAATTCCATTGATCCAATTATTTTAGCCAATCCAATCTTTTTGAGTTGGTCCACTTATTTAGTCAATTCAATCATTGATATCGCCCCATTTATTTAACCAATCCGATTATTTTAGCCAATCCAGTCCTTCTACATTGGGTCGACTTATTTAGCCAATCTAATCATTTAAATTGGTCAACCCATTTTAACTAATCCAATCATGTAAACTGATATGTCCATTCAGTCAATCCAATCATTAAGTTGGTTCACCCATTTTAACCAATCCAAACATGTTAATTGATCTATCCATTTAGTCAGTTCAACAATCCAGATTGGTTCACCCGTGTAGCCAAGTCAATCACCCAAATTGATTCGCTAGCTTTTTATCTTGAAATTCACACCATAGATTCTTTCTGTCGATTGACATGAATTCGTCAAGATTTTACACATATATCCGAGAAATCCAAGCGAATACTTAGATTAAACTAGCAGGGAGTCAAATTTTGGAAAATTTTCCTTGGAAGCTTAGGCTTGCTGAAATGAGCCTGGAAATAAGCTTGTCAAATAATTATGATAATTTAATCCTTCCAAGGGTAAACAACTTTTGCAAATAACTCTCAATATAAGTTTCATGATTTTGGCCCAAGGTAGGTTTTTTTTAAAGGGAACTCAGGCTCGCGTCAATTTGAATTCAGGATGAGAGAGCCTTGGAGCTGAAAATGGCCAGGGCAGCAAGTAGATGAGAAGGAATCATTTGAGAGGGATGAGAGTTGCAATACTACTTATATTTTGCAATTAGGCTTTAAAGAAATAGTCCTAGGAATAGAACTAATGGCCATGCTAACTAAGGTTACGACCTACAGTCGATATGCTCTGATACCAGATCTGTCGGACCCCGGGTTAGCAAAACCCAGATCCTCTGTGATTTCACCGCACTATTCCCTGGATCAGTAGATAGTGCTCACAGATACATTACTGTATATCAAAAGCATATCATGTGGAAGCTTAAATAATACAGTAATACTTACCCATGGGCCGGTTAGGCCGAAATCAATAAAATGCAGCAGCGGAAACTCCACACAGGTGGGACCCTCAGGACTTGCCCACAGGCAGCCAACTGGGGTTCGCGACCTAGTCCATGGCCTCTTCGTCTTCCAGCTCTGTCGACCCCTTTTTAGCGTCGCAGGGCTTGGCATTCCTGTTCTTTCTGACTGAATGGTAGCAATTAAGCAAGAATGAGTACGATGATACTCAGCAAGCCACCACACAGGATGCAGTAATAATAGATGCAAAGCTGTCAAGGGAGGCCTGAGGCTATTTTATTTGCTAAAAGCAGTGTTTTGGGAATTACAATAAGTAGGAAAACTCCTGAGACTTAGCAATTTTAACTGAAACAGATTTTATGAAATTGATTGCGAGAATGCGATAATAATAGAAGTGCAGGTTACATCCACCGTTTACAGTGCACGGTTACCCCCACCTATGCTAGTTTTCACCACTGGAGTACTTCCCTCCAGGAAAAATTCAAAACTCAGAGTACGTTCCTCTGACTAGTTTTACCCCATCCACAAATGTTTTTGGAAATAGCACTAACTCGAGTAAGTTCCTATGTCCGCCCTTGACCGTGGGCACGGCTATTCGAATAGTTTACACTCTGCAGAGGTTGTACATTTTACCCACAAGAGATAAATCATCCTAATAGCCAGCATGCTTCCTTAGGCATGAGGCCCAGATAATTTATCACAAAGCCTTTACCTTACTCCAGTCTAGCTAGACATCACCCGCTGAGGTTTCACCGCTGAAGGGTTAAATCCACCACAGTCAGAAGCCCCCTCTTGCGCCGTATGAGTACAGTAAATCCCTGTGCCTCATTGTGAGTAAACCAGTATGCCCTGGTACCCACTTTCCACTGGTGATATCTAACTAAACCTTTGCAAGTTAATTAGCTAGGTCGTACCCATATAGACTTGTGGTTGTACTGTTTTACATAAGGAGGTCGTCACCAGATTCAGTCCTTAATTTGTCCAGGCGGTTCTTACCACAAACCACGGGTTCTCGTGCGACATCGGCACCATCCACTCTCACCAACCGCCCAGACAGGTAGAGCAGATTTTGAGGGTTTTGAGAAGCATAAAACAGTCGTAACAAAATACTCAGCCACGTACATCCCATGGCTGTCCCAAAATAAATTCTTTTGTTGTAAAGATTGATGATCAGGGCGACTAGCGCCCTGGACTTGACCGGACTAGCATAGCTCTTTAATGTAACATGTAACTAGTAAAGATTATCATTAAAATCTAAGGTGACAAGGATTAAGTGATTCAAGTGTCAAGGAATGGCATATTAAATTTAATACAACAGCAAATGGGCATGTAGCTACCTTAAGCTTTGACATACATTTGCATATCAAATTAGGCATGCAAGTTGATAATTTAAAAGAACATAAATTTGCATAAAATGTGGGATCAATATGATCAAAGTGATGACTTGCCTTGCGTGTTTTACCACGGCCTTGTTTTCTTTAACTCAAGGCCTGCTCAGTCAGTGACTTTAAATTACCGATCCTCGCTTTTACCCAGTCTTACTGTTTGCATCCGTCGCCTCGTCGAGTCTTCAAATTCTAATACGCAGCAAAGAAAAGAAAGACCAATAAAACCAAACACTATAAATGCCCAAATAAATTTAGATTATAAATTTATTATGATGTTGAGAATAAGGAGACGATTTGGATTAATGCACCTCAAACACGGCCGTAGCGGGATTTGAGTGAGAGATTGAGCTGTCCGATTAGCTCTACCGTGAGGGAAAATTTTAGGATAATGAGGATCGAAATCAAAAAGTATCTTCAGGCTTTTATCCTCTTTGGGAAAGGTAGTGGCCAAACCTAGCCAATTTGGGGAATGGTGAGGCTAGACTGTAACGATTCCTATTTATCAAGGAAGTTCCATGAGTTAGGCAGGACTTAGGGACAGATAAAAGAGAGTATCGATGGTAGTATAGAGAAACATGATTTTATGATTTTAGGATATGGATACGTAAGATGAGTATAATTGTATATGTGGTGTAACTTTGATATTTCTTGTGGCAAAACTTAACTGGGACAGCAGCGGCCAACTCAATGAATTATTGATTCTAACACTTAATTACGATATGAAATTTAATTGCCTAACCAGTTATTATTATGCACAAGATTGATTATCTTATTAACTATCCAATCTTATTATTAGCGGTCTGCAACTTATTGAATGAGCGCTTCATGGTTGATATTTTATGTGGCAATGTCTTGCCAAATTGCTTAACTTAGTTTTTGCTTAAATATATTTAGATGGATAGATGAAAGATAGTATCTAACCACTCGAGATAGGATTAAGGTTATTATTCGAGTTTCTAGAGTAAAGTTTGAAAGCATTGGACTATTCTTTAAAAAGCTTCAAACGTGCATCTTTAATTATTCAGGATTAGACTTCTTGGTATTCTTGGTTTATAAAGGGGAAGCTTTTAATTGGTTGCATATTTTAGAGATTAACCTCAATACCTATTAGATTCATGCCAATTTCTTATCATCTAAAAATAGGCCAAGTATAATCTTGCCTTAGTTGTACATGGGGATTGATATTTAACCTTAATTGGCATAATGTTAAGTTTTAGTTCAATTGCATCAACCTCTCCCATTATAAATTTATAAGTAATTCCTTATTTTTATTCTCATACATAATGTGTCTGCACATGCCACTATTAAAACTTAAATTTTTAATTTCATTTCATATCCCTTCTAGTGTAATCTCACCATTAAATTGTTGTTCCCAATTCTAATCACAACCCATATTTTACAAAATTTGCTCCTTTGATCATCTATATGATTTTAGTTTACAAATTAGCCATACACCACAGAGTATTGAGATATGCAGGTGAAAACTTCTGGAGATGCTCAACCGGCTGGGCCCACCTGTCATACCAGGGAGGGAGACAGGAAGGATGCCTTCGGCTGGGAGCCAGGGCAGAGCAGAGGCCGAACAGGGGAGGGAGGCGCCGGGATGGGTGGCGGTGTCGCCGGCGGGGAGAGGCCGGGGAGAAGGCGGCGACCGGAAAAACAGAACGCCCCGGCGACGAGGAGGCTCCCGGTGCAGTAGCTCCGGCCGGGAAGGTGCCATGCACGCGGGCGGCGGCCTTAGGCAGCCGACGGTGAGGAGGAAATGGGTGCCGGCGGCCGGACGAGAGGGGGAAAGGATGGAGATGCGCGTAAGCATGAGGGAGGCAAGGGGAGCTCACCGGAATGCTTGAAGCGGTCGGAGGGAGGCCAGGTCGGGCCGGCGACATGCGCGGGCGGCGGTGCAACCGGGTCGCCGTGGCGGGGACGCTGGGGCGGCGGTGGGCGGCGGCCGACCACTGGGGTGTCTTCGGGCAGCGCAGGTGGTGTTCTCGCCGTGAGGAATCGGCCGGGGATCGACCACGGTGGGTGCGGCGGCGGGATTTGCGACGGCCGGCCGGAGGCGGAGAGGACGTGCGCGCGGCGTGCTCGGGCGATGGTTCCGCGATTAACCGAGTGGGGAGGCGGAGGACGATCGGGGACGTTATGTGACGCGGTCGCTTCGGAGAATACTCGCCGGAGATGGCCGGGACGGGGAGGGGCGGCGGTGGCACAAACCCACCGCAGCTTGGATGGGCGCAAGGGAGAGGGGCAACTGAGGCTTGGCCAGCATCTTATAGGCAGCGAGCACGGGTGGCAACTGGGCGAGGTGAACCTGGGGCGAGGCCAAGCGAACCTGGGGGCGGCGCTAGCTGGACCGTGGCGGAAAGAAGGGAGGAGGCGACGCGCGGCCGAGCTAGGGAAGACAGGGGCGGTGCTAGGCCAGTGGTAGGGGAGTGAAGGCGCGTACGGAGGCGAAGCCGGGGTGGAGCTGGCGCGGGCCGGGCCGGGGCGAAGCTGCGCGGGGAGGCAGGCCGGCTCGGTGCGACGGGAAACCAGGGAGGAGGAGGGAGGAAGAAGAACCAGGGAGGAGGAGGACGGGGGCCAGAAGAAAAAGAGACCGGGCAGACCGGGGAAAGAAGAGGAGTGGGCCGGCCCAAGAGGAGATTTAGGGGATTTTATGACTTCCTGAATTTTGTGATTTTAGGTTTGGGTTTTCATGAGTATATTTTAAATTTGGAGGCTTGGCTCAATTTCTGCGGTTGACATTTTAAATTTTTGGGGTTCAAGTTTTGATAAATACTTCTAAATTTTTTTTTGGATTGAATTTCCGGATACAAAAATTGGATGGAAGGGCTTTATAATGATTGACGATTTCTATTGTTGGCCTTGAATGACCAAGATTAAATTTTAATTTTTGAGATTAATGCTTCCAAGGGGATTTGGATTCTCTCGGTATGATTTTCAAATTTTGGTTCCCGATCCCAAGGTTTCAAGTTTTATTAACCGGGCTTTCGGCAAGAAAACAACTCGAGCGATTCAAATACACGAAAAACTTTTGGGAAACTCGGGAGAAACAATTAAAATGTTTTAGGATTTTCGAAATTACAATAGTTCCCTTTTTGGGATGTTACAGATCCTACCCCCTTTAAACTGAATCTCGTCCCCGAGATTCGAGTGGAGTAGAAAGAAGTAGGTGGGAACAAACTGGCTAGCAGAAAGGTCCTAGGGTACTGCTTGATACTACGCACACTGCTCTTGGTGCTGTCGGAAAAGAGGGAAGCTGCACAAAAGTGGGTTAGCACCTAGAAAAATGTCACACAGAGAGAACCTTACTCTTCTGGATAATTTGCAGTTGGCTTCCCTTCATTGCTCGACATCTTTGGGGACTTGCGGTTTCTTCAACGCTGGTTGTTGACTTTTCCTTTACCTTGGACGGGTGGCAGTGGCCCTTCATCGTGGTGTCCCAACACTCCTTGTTTATTCTGGCTACCCCCCTTAAATTGGCGGGTGACCGGTACCAATTGCGCTGTCAGCTTTGGTTATTGTGAGTCTGATGGCAGTGTGGAGACTCAGCTTTTGTATCTCAGCAGCCTTCTGGTAGATGGTGTTCCTTGTAGTAAGGGCAGTACGGAGCCGGGCAATTGTAACTGTAGTGCCCTGGTTGTCCACAGGCAAAGCATGTAACCTGCCGTAGCGGAGGGCATGATTGGGTGTCATATCCTGTATTGCCACATCCAGCGCATGTAGTTGCTGACAAATCTTCTGAACTGAGTAGCCGAACCTTGACACGAGCAGCTGGTTTCTTGATGACACTTGGAGCTATCATGCTTTCCTTTTTTTTAAAAAAAAAACTGAGGTTGATGGAGATGTCATTCTTTTCTTGATTGTTCGATGTCTGTTGTGGGCAGTCTCTCATATGGTGCCCTGGGTGTCCATGTTTAAAGCAGTTGGCCCTTTATCTTGCTTCCTCTGGGGGCAATGGTTAGCATAGTGCCCCATATTTCGGCAACAGAAGCAAGTAATGTCTTTTCGATGTTTTCTTGGTGCCATGCCGTTGTTATTTCCATTGTGAGGGTTGCTTCTCAGCAATCTCTGCGGAGAGCGAATACTTGGTTGAGTGTTAGGGACCAAAGCGAATAGGAGCTACTGGTTTCTTCTTCTTGCTTCTAGCCTTGTTCTTGGCCATTGCTTGATTGGTGATGACTGTATCAGCGAGTTTGCCGTGAAATGGAATACTTGTGTCTTGACCCTTTTGTGGGTTAAGGTCTTTTAGTTGTTGTCCTTTTCAAAAATGTTGCCTCTTTAACTTCAGAGCCTTAAGTACCTTAGTTTGGCTATCTGCTACCTCTTGCCTGCAGGCCTGACGAGGTTTACAGCAATAAGGTGAGGGGGAATTAGCATGAGTTGCGCAAAGGACTACGGGGATGAGATATTCTAACCCATTCTAAGGAGTGCACACCCAGAAACTAGGGCAGTACACAAGCCACACAGAAAAACCAAGCTTTTGAAAGCACGCTTTTCCTGTGACTACAAAATACAACGCCCGAGGGCAAGAAGGTAGTGCACAGGGCCAATAAAATCTTTTTAACCAAGCAACGTCTATGCGCAGAGACCCATGCAAAAAGACACAGGGTTCTTAAAACTAAGTTCACTGAAGCGATGCCACTAATCTCCACGAGTATTCTCGACGTCTTCGAACTTAAGCCTTTGCAGTGAGGGAAAGGAAATAGGGAAAACCAAATTTCCTTTTTGTAGACGGAAATAGCACAAGGAAAGGGTTAAGAAGTGATTTGGCAGCGAAGCTCACGCTTCTCTTTATTAATTTGAAAACAGAGTCATATAATCAAGATTGAATTTTTTTTTGAAAGGGCTTTAAAATACTGGAACTTTTAAAATACCCTTTTTGTTGAAAAGGTATCCTAGCATCCACTAAGGTCACAATATTGACAGACTAATTCACTCCCACAATATTTCCATTTGTAGGCTTAGAATCCATAGCCTTGTTAAACTTGCTCATACTTGTTTGAATCTAAAACTGACTTCTTTCTTTACTTAGCCTCAGCATGATTGTTTGTCTAATACTCCAACCACTGAGTGTTGTCATTTATTCGATTCACAAGCCATATCATCTCCAGGGCTTTTCCAATTCTGCTCATTCCTGATTAATTCGGGTATCCTCCTTCATTGCTTAGTCACTGCACAGCTGGTGTCCAGTAATCCAACCAGGGAGTGTTAACAGTTATCTGATGCACAAATTATATAACCTTCAAGGTATCATCTATAATTTCATTCGTCAAATCAGGATTACCTATTCCCCAATTGGATCTCCCTTTTCTTATATAATATTATAAGTCCAGTCTTGGGTTCATTAGTCATCAATCCCATTCAGCCATTTATCCGAGCATTGCTCCAATTGCTTTACCTTTAGATCCACTCGTACCTGTTTGTATCAGGATTCCAATATTAGCACTTTTTAGATACACCAGCACCATTCAACATCTTTTTCATACTAAAGCCACCGGTATCACTCGTATTAGGGTTTCAATATTCCCATATTTTAAAATCCACCAGTACCCCTCACACATTTTTTTGTTTAAATCCACCGGTGTTACTTGTATTATGGTTCTGATATCTCAATCCACCAATAACTTTGTATTATAATCCAACTTTTTTCCACCATTGATATATACTCATAATCTACTTATCAAGTGATCAGTCTTACTATCCGCAATTTCCTTTCAAGCGACTTTTTTTTTGTCATAAACATCCACCGGTAAATAAGACTATTACGCAATTCTATAAATCAAGGGTTATTATTAGGTCTCCTAATTTCCTCAGACTTTTCAATAATCCAACCAGGAGCCTGCTATATTCCATTATCCCACCAGTGTAAATATTCACCGGGCATCATATCGCTTATTAAAGCTGCAATCCAACGGTTGTAATTACACTCCCCGCTGTTCTAAAATTCCATTGATCCAATTATTTTAGCCAATCCAATCTTTTTGAGTTGGTCCACTTATTTAGTCAATTCAATCATTGATATCGCCCCATTTATTTAACCAATCCGATTATTTTAGCCAATCCAGTCCTTCTACATTGGGTCGACTTATTTAGCCAATCTAATCATTTAAATTGGTCAACCCATTTTAACTAATCCAATCATGTAAACTGATATGTCCATTCAGTCAATCCAATCATTAAGTTGGTTCACCCATTTTAACCAATCCAAACATGTTAATTGATCTATCCATTTAGTCAGTTCAACAATCCAGATTGGTTCACCCGTGTAGCCAAGTCAATCACCCAAATTGATTCGCTAGCTTTTTATCTTGAAATTCACACCATAGATTCTTTCTGTCGATTGACATGAATTCGTCAAGATTTTACACATATATCCGAGAAATCCAAGCGAATACTTAGATTAAACTAGCAGGGAGTCAAATTTTGGAAAATTTTCCTTGGAAGCTTAGGCTTGCTGAAATGAGCCTGGAAATAAGCTTGTCAAATAATTATGATAATTTAATCCTTCCAAGGGTAAACAACTTTTGCAAATAACTCTCAATATAAGTTTCATGATTTTGGCCCAAGGTAGGTTTTTTTTAAAGGGAACTCAGGCTCGCGTCAATTTGAATTCAGGATGAGAGAGCCTTGGAGCTGAAAATGGCCAGGGCAGCAAGTAGATGAGAAGGAATCATTTGAGAGGGATGAGAGTTGCAATACTACTTATATTTTGCAATTAGGCTTTAAAGAAATAGTCCTAGGAATAGAACTAATGGCCATGCTAACTAAGGTTACGACCTACAGTCGATATGCTCTGATACCAGATCTGTCGGACCCCGGGTTAGCAAAACCCAGATCCTCTGTGATTTCACCGCACTATTCCCTGGATCAGTAGATAGTGCTCACAGATACATTACTGTATATCAAAAGCATATCATGTGGAAGCTTAAATAATACAGTAATACTTACCCATGGGCCGGTTAGGCCGAAATCAATAAAATGCAGCAGCGGAAACTCCACACAGGTGGGACCCTCAGGACTTGCCCACAGGCAGCCAACTGGGGTTCGCGACCTAGTCCATGGCCTCTTCGTCTTCCAGCTCTGTCGACCCCTTTTTAGCGTCGCAGGGCTTGGCATTCCTGTTCTTTCTGACTGAATGGTAGCAATTAAGCAAGAATGAGTACGATGATACTCAGCAAGCCACCACACAGGATGCAGTAATAATAGATGCAAAGCTGTCAAGGGAGGCCTGAGGCTATTTTATTTGCTAAAAGCAGTGTTTTGGGAATTACAATAAGTAGGAAAACTCCTGAGACTTAGCAATTTTAACTGAAACAGATTTTATGAAATTGATTGCGAGAATGCGATAATAATAGAAGTGCAGGTTACATCCACCGTTTACAGTGCACGGTTACCCCCACCTATGCTAGTTTTCACCACTGGAGTACTTCCCTCCAGGAAAAATTCAAAACTCAGAGTACGTTCCTCTGACTAGTTTTACCCCATCCACAAATGTTTTTGGAAATAGCACTAACTCGAGTAAGTTCCTATGTCCGCCCTTGACCGTGGGCACGGCTATTCGAATAGTTTACACTCTGCAGAGGTTGTACATTTTACCCACAAGAGATAAATCATCCTAATAGCCAGCATGCTTCCTTAGGCATGAGGCCCAGATAATTTATCACAAAGCCTTTACCTTACTCCAGTCTAGCTAGACATCACCCGCTGAGGTTTCACCGCTGAAGGGTTAAATCCACCACAGTCAGAAGCCCCCTCTTGCGCCGTATGAGTACAGTAAATCCCTGTGCCTCATTGTGAGTAAACCAGTATGCCCTGGTACCCACTTTCCACTGGTGATATCTAACTAAACCTTTGCAAGTTAATTAGCTAGGTCGTACCCATATAGACTTGTGGTTGTACTGTTTTACATAAGGAGGTCGTCACCAGATTCAGTCCTTAATTTGTCCAGGCGGTTCTTACCACAAACCACGGGTTCTCGTGCGACATCGGCACCATCCACTCTCACCAACCGCCCAGACAGGTAGAGCAGATTTTGAGGGTTTTGAGAAGCATAAAACAGTCGTAACAAAATACTCAGCCACGTACATCCCATGGCTGTCCCAAAATAAATTCTTTTGTTGTAAAGATTGATGATCAGGGCGACTAGCGCCCTGGACTTGACCGGACTAGCATAGCTCTTTAATGTAACATGTAACTAGTAAAGATTATCATTAAAATCTAAGGTGACAAGGATTAAGTGATTCAAGTGTCAAGGAATGGCATATTAAATTTAATACAACAGCAAATGGGCATGTAGCTACCTTAAGCTTTGACATACATTTGCATATCAAATTAGGCATGCAAGTTGATAATTTAAAAGAACATAAATTTGCATAAAATGTGGGATCAATATGATCAAAGTGATGACTTGCCTTGCGTGTTTTACCACGGCCTTGTTTTCTTTAACTCAAGGCCTGCTCAGTCAGTGACTTTAAATTACCGATCCTCGCTTTTACCCAGTCTTACTGTTTGCATCCGTCGCCTCGTCGAGTCTTCAAATTCTAATACGCAGCAAAGAAAAGAAAGACCAATAAAACCAAACACTATAAATGCCCAAATAAATTTAGATTATAAATTTATTATGATGTTGAGAATAAGGAGACGATTTGGATTAATGCACCTCAAACACGGCCGTAGCGGGATTTGAGTGAGAGATTGAGCTGTCCGATTAGCTCTACCGTGAGGGAAAATTTTAGGATAATGAGGATCGAAATCAAAAAGTATCTTCAGGCTTTTATCCTCTTTGGGAAAGGTAGTGGCCAAACCTAGCCAATTTGGGGAATGGTGAGGCTAGACTGTAACGATTCCTATTTATCAAGGAAGTTCCATGAGTTAGGCAGGACTTAGGGACAGATAAAAGAGAGTATCGATGGTAGTATAGAGAAACATGATTTTATGATTTTAGGATATGGATACGTAAGATGAGTATAATTGTATATGTGGTGTAACTTTGATATTTCTTGTGGCAAAACTTAATTGGGACAGCAGCGGCCAACTCAATGAATTATTGATTCTAACACTTAATTACGATATGAAATTTAATTGCCTAACCAGTTATTATTATGCACAAGATTGATTATCTTATTAACTATCCAATCTTATTATTAGCGGTCTGCAACTTATTGAATGAGCGCTTCATGGTTGATATTTTATGTGGCAATGTCTTGCCAAATTGCTTAACTTAGTTTGCTTAAATATATTTAGATGGATAGATGAAAGATAGTATCTAACCACTCGAGATAGGATTAAGGTTATTATTCGAGTTTCTAGAGTAAAGTTTGAAAGCATTGGACTATTCTTTAAAAAGCTTCAAACGTGCATCTTTAATTATTCAGGATTAGACTTCTTGGTATTCTTGGTTTATAAAGGGGAAGCTTTTAATTGGTTGCATATTTTAGAGATTAACCTCAATACCTATTAGATTCATGCCAATTTCTTATCATCTAAAAATAGGCCAAGTATAATCTTGCCTTAGTTTTACATGGGGATTGATATTTAACCTTAATTGGCATAATGTTAAGTTTTAGTTCAATTGCATCAACCTCTCCCATTATAAATTTATAAGTAATTCCTTATTTTTATTCTCATACATAATGTGTCTGCACATGCCACTATTAAAACTTAAATTTTTAATTTCATTTCATATCCCTTCTACTGTAATCTCACCATTAAATTGTTGTTCCCAATTCTAATCACAACCCATATTTTACAAAATTTGCTCCTTTGATCATCTATATGATTTTAGTTTACAAATTAGCCATACACCACAGAGTATTGAGATATGCAGGTGAAAACTTCTGGAGATGCTCAACCGGCTGGGCCCACCTGTCATACCAGGGAGGGAGACAGGAAGGATGCCTTCGGCTGGGAGCCAGGGCAGAGCAGAGGCCGAACAGGGGAGGGAGGCGCCGGGATGGGTGGCGGTGTCGCCGGCGGGGAGAGGCCGGGGAGAAGGCGGCGACCGGAAAAACAGAACGCCCCGGCGACGAGGAGGCTCCCGGTGCAGTAGCTCCGGCCGGGAAGGTGCCATGCACGCGGGCGGCGGCCTTAGGCAGCCGACGGTGAGGAGGAAATGGGTGCCGGCGGCCGGACGAGAGGGGGAAAGGATGGAGATGCGCGTAAGCATGAGGGAGGCAAGGGGAGCTCACCGGAATGCTTGAAGCGGTCGGAGGGAGGCCAGGTCGGGCCGGCGACATGCGCGGGCGGCGGTGCAACCGGGTCGCCGTGGCGGGGACGCTGGGGCGGCGGTGGGCGGCGGCCGACCACTGGGGTGTCTTCGGGCAGCGCAGGTGGTGCTCTCGCCGTGAGGAATCGGCCGGGGATCGACCACGGTGGGTGCGGCGGCGGGATTTGCGACGGCCGGCCGGAGGCGGAGAGGACGTGCGCGCGGCGTGCTCGGGCGATGGTTCCGCGATTAACCGAGTGGGGAGGCGGAGGACGACCGGGGACGTTATGTGACGCGGTCGCTTCGGAGAATACTCGCCGGAGATGGCCGGGACGGGGAGGGGCGGCGGTGGCACAAACCCACCGCAGCTTGGATGGGCGCAAGGGAGAGGGGCAACTGAGGCTTGGCCAGCATCTTATAGGCAGCGAGCACGGGTGGCAACTGGGCGAGGTGAACCTGGGGCGAGGCCAAGCGAACCTGGGGGCGGCGCTAGCTGGACCGTGGCGGAAAGAAGGGAGGAGGCGACGCGCGGCCGAGCTAGGGAAGACAGGGGCGGTGCTAGGCCAGTGGTAGGGGAGTGAAGGCGCGTACGGAGGCGAAGCCGGGGTGGAGCTGGCGCGGGCCGGGCCGGGGCGAAGCTGCGCGGGGAGGCAGGCCGGCTCGGTGCGACGGGAAACCAGGGAGGAGGGAGGAAGAAGAACCAGGGAGGAGGAGGACGGGGGCCAGAAGAAAAAGAGACCGGGCAGACCGGGGAAAGAAGAGGAGTGGGCCGGCCCAAGAGGAGATTTAGGGGATTTTATGACTACCTGAATTTTGTGATTTTAGGTTTGGGTTTTCATGAGTATATTTTAAATTTGGAGGCTTGGCTCAATTTCTGCGGTTGACATTTTAAATTTTTGGGGTTCAAGTTTTGATAAATACTTCTATATTTTTTTTTGGATTGAATTTCCGGATACAAAAATTGGATGGAAGGGCTTTATAATGATTGACGATTTCTATTGTTGGCCTTGAATGACCAAGATTAAATTTTAATTTTTGAGATTAATGCTTCCAAGGGGATTTGGATTCTCTCGGTATGATTTTCAAATTTTGGTTCCCGATCCCAAGGTTTCAAGTTTTATTAACCGGGCTTTCGGCAAGAAAACAACTCGAGCGATTCAAATACACGAAAAACTTTTGGGAAACTCGGGAGAAACAATTAAAATGTTTTAAGATTTTCGAAATTACAATAGTTCCCTTTTTGGGATGTTACAACTAGTTAGATAATTTATATAGATATCAATGAGTTTGCTTTTATGTAACTCTTTAATACGAGTAAGAGAAAATTGAAGTTTGTTATATGGCTTGATATCATTATGTTGATGATATATATCCTTTTTTTTTTGGAAATCTATTGTAACGCAAGGACATCCTACCTGTTTGGCTGTTTATACTCTGTAAGATCCGAATGACCACTTAGTCAACTGTGCACGCGTCGTGGAGCCCATCCGAGAGGTATTTGCTATTTCATTCGTAGAATTCTGATGTCTAATTGAAAATTACATCCGATTAATCTATTTCATTAAAATCTAGACAGTAAATAAGTTGCAAAGATATTTTTATTTTTCCCTTCAATTAATCTGCTGATAAAATTATATATTAACAGTACACATTACTTGTATGGTTTTCCTACGCATGTGTTTCTAGAGCCACGCCCGATGGGGTACGGTGCAGAGGAGGCCTCATCTTCAGCTCGAGCACGACAGCTCCGCGTGAGCTTCGCGTGAGGACTTGCCAGCCACTAGGTCAGCTCCGCGTGAGCTTCGCGTGAACTGTTTCTCGGTTTGTTCTTTCCATTTTTTTTTGTTGTTGGCTTCGTTCTTTTTACAATTACTACAGAAAAATTGTCCCTTTCTCAATGAATGAGTTGTCATAGTCAAAACTACAAGTGGAACGAAAGCAGGTTACATTCAGGCTCGATTATTAACAAGCTCAAACTTGACTTGACTTGTAAACAATGTACTTACTCTGTCTCTGTATCGAAGTAAATTATTATTCTAATTATATTGACAAAAATATAAGAAATACAATAATATCGATGTATTTTTTTATGACAAATCTACTAATACTGTTTTTACGTGACAAATCTAAATACTATTTTATATATATTAGTAATTAAAGCTTGAAAATATTGACTAACCGCATTCTAGAACGACAGTAAAAAAACGGAGGAAGTAACAGTATTAGTCCTCACCAATCAACTATCACGATTCGAAACAACCCTGTAGGAGGCTAGGCGGTATACCGTAAAAGACCTCAGAAACTTGTACTCGATCATAATACACTAGCTCGTAGTTGCATTGGCTTGTAAGCATTAACTCCACCCGGCCCCCTTGAACCAGGCATGCCTCTATAGTGCTATTTATATTCACAAGCAGAAGCTAGCGCAAACACAAAGCATAAACACCATCTATCACACGAAAAACTAGCAAAACTAGCGATTGTTCATCATGGAATCCGTTTACCGGATGGAGCATGTGTCACACTTCGCCCATCCACATCACCCGCTTGTGAAGACCCAATGCCCACGCAGCGGCCATGTCTGCCACATCTGCGAGGCCCAAATTGCCAGCCTCGGCTACCGCTGCAACACCTACGGCAACTTCTACATCCACGAGGCGTGCGCCACGTGCTTCAAGGAGACCATCTCCTTCTTCGCGCATCCGTGGCACGCCCTAACCCTCACCCGTACCACCGACGATAGGGTGTGCGATCTCTGATAAAATTACATATTAACAGTACACAGTACTTGTATGGTTTTCTTACGCATGTGTTTCTAGGGCCATGCCCGGTGGGGTACGGTGCAGAGGAGGCCTCGTCTTCAGCCCAAGCACTCTTGCAGGTCACTAGGTCAGAATCTTTTTTTTCTTTCGATGACTAGGTCAGCAAACAAAAAAAAGACAGCATCTAACTAGAGTTCAAAATATCTAAACCCCTTACCGTGTTGATGGGATTGATGATGGCCCGCACTAAGATCCTCTCGGAGGAGTTCGGGTGGGACAAGGAGCTGGCGAAGAAGATCTGGTGCTTAGTGTGAGGACCCATATTTTCTAATTTGTGCTAAATGATAAATCATGACTAAATGTAATTAATTAAGCAACTAATTAAAGTAATTGTACAAGAGCCTTTTCTTTAAATGCAGAGTAGACCGAATTAATATAAACACTCAAAAAGAGAAGTCCAATTAAAAATGTACAAGCCATCTCAATTTACAAACTTTAGTTACGAATACATCTCAGCACGATTTCAACTAACACATATCAAGTAAAATTGTCACGGTCCATTTTTCAATAAATAATAATATCAGTCAAGCAATTAATAAAATTGTTATGCGAATCAAATAAAATATTAATAATCCATATTACATCATTTAACAATTCAAATTGCATCAATTATAATTCTCAGTCTCAATCAAAATAATCGTCTTCAAAATATAAATAACTGCATTATAATTATATCAAAATTACTAAGCTGGAGCAACCGGCATTATTAAATTTCGAAGAAAACCAGTAACAGGAGACCCAAAAAGACCGAACAAACGAAAAAATCGAAAGCCAAAGTGCTATTAGAACCCTTGTTAGGTTATAAAAATGCGTATTCGCTCGTCGAGATACCAGGTCGTCCGAGGTCAATCGGTACCTCTCATAACCGTAGGATTTTATCATTCGGCATTAACAACAAACCTAAATCCATTCCAAATCACTGCAAGCCAACCCAACAAAAATAGGATTTAACGAATTACCAAAGCACATCCCCTATTGCGGTAAATATATCCTAGCCCACAACACAACCCTCGGTAAGACATTATGTGTGTTCACTTCAAGAAATCTCGGTAAGATGCAGTCCTGTTCTATGCATATATCACTTACCATGGCAGCTTTTAGTATTTGTGATGTGGTCGAGATTAAGTTGGTGACTGGAATTAAATCCTTTTTGTTAGAGAAGTATGTTATCCGGAGAAACCGAGGTCTCCAACGGTGGCTCAACATGTTTCTGCAAAAAATATCTTTGGCGTCTCATGCATGTTGTACTCTCTTTTATTTATCGTACACTCTTTTATTTATCTTTTAGTTGACCAATTTTTTAAGGATACTAGTTAGATAATTTATATAGATATCAATGAGCTTGCTTTTATGTAACTCTTTAATACGAGTAAGAGAAAATTGAAGTTTGTTATATGGCTTGATATCATTATGTTGATGATATATATCCTTTTTTTTTGGAAATCTATTGTAACGCAAGGACATCCTACCTGTTTGGCTGTTTATACTCTGTAAGATCCGAATGACCACTTAGTCAACTGTGCACGCGTCGTGGAGCCCATCCGAGAGGTATTTGCTATTTCATTCGTAGAATTCTGATGTCTAATTGAAAATTACATCCGATTAATCTATTTCATTAAAATCTAGACAGTAAATAAGTTGCAAAGATATTTTTATTTTTCCCTTCAATTAATCTGCTGATAAAATTATATATTAACAGTACACATTACTTGTATGGTTTTCCTACGCATGTGTTTCTAGAGCCACGCCCGATGGGGTACGGTGCAGAGGAGGCCTCATCTTCAGCTCGAGCACGACAGCTCCGCGTGAGCTTCGCGTGAGGACTTGCCAGCCACTAGGTCAGCTCCGCGTGAGCTTCGCGTGAACTGTTTCTCGGTTTGTTCTTTCCATTTTTTTTTTGTTGTTGGCTTCGTTCTTTTTACAATTACTACAGAAAAATTGTCCCTTTCTCAATGAATGAGTTGTCATAGTCAAAACTACAAGTGGAACGAAAGCAGGTTACATTCAGGCTCGATTATTAACAAGCTCAAACTTGACTTGACTTGTAAACAATGTACTTACTCTGTCTCTGTATCGAAGTAAATTATTATTCTAATTATATTGACAAAAATATAAGAAATACAATAATATCGATGTATTTTTTTATGACAAATCTACTAATACTGTTTTTACGTGACAAATCTAAATACTATTTTATATATATTAGTAATTAAAGCTTGAAAATATTGACTAACCGCATTCTAGAACGACAGTAAAAAAACGGAGGAAGTAACAGTATTAGTCCTCACCAATCAACTATCACGATTCGAAACAACCCTGTAGGAGGCTAGGCGGTATACCGTAAAAGACCTCAGAAACTTGTACTCGATCATAATACACTAGCTCGTAGTTGCATTGGCTTGTAAGCATTAACTCCACCCGGCCCCCTTGAACCAGGCATGCCTCTATAGTGCTATTTATATTCACAAGCAGAAGCTAGCGCAAACACAAAGCATAAACACCATCTATCACACGAAAAACTAGCAAAACTAGCGATTGTTCATCATGGAATCCGTTTACCGGATGGAGCATGTGTCACACTTCGCCCATCCACATCACCCGCTTGTGAAGACCCAATGCCCACGCAGCGGCCATGTCTGCCACATCTGCGAGGCCCAAATTGCCAGCCTCGGCTACCGCTGCAACACCTACGGCAACTTCTACATCCACGAGGCGTGCGCCACGTGCTTCAAGGAGACCATCTCCTTCTTCGCGCATCCGTGGCACGCCCTAACCCTCACCCGTACCACCGACGATAGGGTGTGCGATCTCTGATAAAATTACATATTAACAGTACACAGTACTTGTATGGTTTTCTTACGCATGTGTTTCTAGGGCCATGCCCGGTGGGGTACGGTGCAGAGGAGGCCTCGTCTTCAGCCCAAGCACTCTTGCAGGTCACTAGGTCAGAATCTTTTTTTTCTTTCGATGACTAGGTCAGCAAACAAAAAAAAAAGACAGCATCTAACTAGAGTTCAAAATATCTAAACCCCTTACCGTGTTGATGGGATTGATGATGGCCCGCACTAAGATCCTCTCGGAGGAGTTCGGGTGGGACAAGGAGCTGGCGAAGAAGATCTGGTGCTTAGTGTGAGGACCCATATTTTCTAATTTGTGCTAAATGATAAATCATGACTAAATGTAATTAATTAAGCAACTAATTAAAGTAATTGTACAAGAGCCTTTTCTTTAAATGCAGAGTAGACCGAATTAATATAAACACTCAAAAAGAGAAGTCCAATTAAAAATGTACAAGCCATCTCAATTTACAAACTTTAGTTACGAATACATCTCAGCACGATTTCAACTAACACATATCAAGTAAAATTGTCACGGTCCATTTTTCAATAAATAATTATATCAGTCAAGCAATTAATAAAATTGTTATGCGAATCAAATAAAATATTAATAATCCATATTACATCATTTAACAATTCAAATTGCATCAATTATAATTCTCAGTCTCAATCAAAATAATCGTCTTCAAAATATAAATAACTGCATTATAATTATATCAAAATTACTAAGCTGGAGCAACCGGCATTATTAAATTTCGAAGAAAACCAGTAACAGGAGACCCAAAAAGACCGAACAAACGAAAAAATTGAAAGCCAAAGTGCTATTAGAACCCTTGTTAGGTTATAAAAAAGCGTATTCGCTCGTCGAGATACCAGGTCGTCCGAGGTCAATCGGTACCTCTCATAACCGTAGGATTTTATCATTCGGCATTAACAACAAACCTAAATCCATTCCAAATCACTGCAAGCCAACCCAACAAAAATAGGATTTAACGAATTACCAAAGCACATCCCCTATTGCGGTAAATATATCCTAGCCCACAACACAACCCTCGGTAAGACATTATGTGTGTTCACTTCAAGAAATCTCGGTAAGATGCAGTCCTGTTCTATGCATATATCACTTACCATGGCAGCTTTTAGTATTTGTGATGTGGTCGAGATTAAGTTGGTGACTGGAATTAAATCCTTTTTGTTAGAGAAGTATGTTATCCGGTGAAACCGAGGTCTCCAACGGTGGCTCAACATGTTTCTGCAAAAAATATCTTTGGCGTCTCATGCATGTTGTACTCTCTTTTATTTATCGTACACTCTTTTATTTATCTTTTAGTTGACCAATTTTTTAAGGATACTAGTTAGATAATTTATATAGATATCAATGAGCTTGCTTTTATGTAACTCTTTAATACGAGTAAGAGAAAATTGAAGTTTGTTATATGGCTTGATATCATTATGTTGATGATATATATCTTTTTTTTTTGGAAATCTATTGTAACGCAAGGACATCCTACCTGTTTGGCTGTTTATACTCTGTAAGATCCGAATGACCACTTAGTCAACTGTGCACGCGTCGTGGAGCCCATCTGAGAGGTATTTGCTATTTCATTCGTAGAATTCTGATGTCTAATTGAAAATTACATCCGATTAATCTATTTCATTAAAATCTAGACAGTAAATAAGTTGCATAGATATTTTTATTTTTCCCTTCAATTAATCTGCTGATAAAATTATATATTAACAGTACACATTACTTGTATGGTTTTCCTACGCATGTGTTTCTAGAGCCACGCCCGATGGGGTACGGTGCAGAGGAGGCCTCATCTTCAGCTCGAGCACGATAGCTCCGCGTGAGCTTCGCATGAGGACTTGCCAATCACTAGGTCAGCTCCGCGTGAGCTTCGCGTGAACTGTTTCTCGGTTTGTTCTTTCCATTTTTTTTTTGTTGTTGGCTTCGACCTTTTTACAATTACTACAGAAAAATTGTCCCTTTCTCAATGAATGAGTTGTCATAGTCAAAACTACAAGTGGAACGAAAGCAGGTTACATTCAGGCTCGATTATTAACAAGCTCAAACTTGACTTGACTTGTAAACAATGTACTTACTCTGTCTCTGTATCGAAGTAAATTATTATTCTAATTATATTGACAAAAATATAAGAAATACAATAATATCGAAGTATTTTTTATGACAAATCTACTAATACTGTTTTTACGTGACAAATCTAAATACTATTTTATATATATTAGTAATTAAAGCTTGAAAATATTGACTAACCGCATTCTAGAACGACAGTAAAAAAACGGAGGAAGTAACAGTATTAGTCCTCACCAATCAACTATCACGATTCGAAACAACCCTGTAGGAGGCTAGGCGGTATACCGTAAAAGACCTCAGAAACTTGTACTCGATCATAATACACTAGCTCGTAGTTGCATTGGCTTGTAAGCATTAACTCCACCCGGCCCCCTTGAACCAGGCATGCCTCTATAGTGCTATTTATATTCACAAGCAGAAGCTAGCGCAAACACAAAGCATAAACACCATCTATCACACGAAAAACTAGCAAAACTAGCGATTGTCCATCATGGAATCCGTTTACCGGATGGAGCATGTGTCACACTTCGCCCATCCACATCACCCGCTTGTGAAGACCCAATACCCACGCAGCGGCCACATCTGCGAGGCCGAAATTGCCAACCTCGGCTCGCACGGGATTCTCTGACTTTAGCGTGACTTTGCTTCGTAAAGTCCGTCCATTAAAAAATAGGTTATTTTAACACAGATAATATAAAGAAATATAAGAAAAAAATCTAGAAAAAGATAAAAATAAAAAAAGCTAAAAACTAGAAGTAAAAAATAGGTGATTTTTACTGTAGCTTATGGCTACAACTGATGTATTTTAGTTCTAACATGAGCGTTTATACGAACATATCGAATATCGATAAGATGATAAATTGTTTTGAAAAAGTTATTTCGATACATCGTTTGGAAAAAGTGACGACCGTCTCGTTTGTTTATTTAAGGTAAATCATGAATCATGATCTATAAAGAAGGGAGCCTACAGTCAGTAGGGGACGATGCCTGCAGCGCATGGGTGACGCACGCTGTGTTAGTGTGCCGACGAGGTTTTGCAGTTCACCGATTTGGATTCTGGACTCCTGGTAGAATCGGACGATTTTGGAATTTCGTTGGCGTTGTTAATGGACTAGTATTACCGTCGTTGCGGAGGATTTCACCGTCCAACTTTTGGCAATGGACTTACCCTGGGAACCAGTGAAAACACACCAACACAGTGGAGCATACCAACCTTGAAACCCAAGCAAACCGAAGGATAGCAAGTGGCTGTAAATGTTGCCATATCATCAAAAATGCCTATGTAGTACTCTCCCCATCCTGTAATACCATATCAACTCCACCGTTTTTTTGGCAGAATCTTGTGGCCTGCTGGTGCCAGAAAAGGAAACTGCCACCAAATTTTCTTAATGTGCTGCTAGAACAGATGAACGCGCGTGTTAATGTACGCATCAATAGGATGATAGATTATTACTGGGTTGATTGTATACTAAAATTTATTTTTTTTAGCAACTCTAAAACACATGTCATCGAAACATAGAGAATTGTATTTCATTCGTAGAATTCTGATGTCTAATTGAAAATTACATCCGATTAATCTATTTCATTAAAATCTAGACAGTAAATAAGTTGCATAGATATTTTTATTTTTCCCTTCAATTAATCTGCTGATAAAATTATATATTAACAGTACACATTACTTGTATGGTTTTCCTACGCATGTGTTTCTAGGGCCACGCTCGATGGGGTACGGTGCAGAGGAGGCCTCATCTTCAGCTCGAGCACGGCAGCTCCGCGTGAGCTTCGCGTGAGGACTTGCCAGTCACTAGGTCAGCTCCGCGTGAGCTTCGCGTGAACTGTTTCTCGGTTTGTTCTTTCCCTTTTTTTGTTGTTGGCTTCGTTTTTTTACAATTACTACTGAAAAATTGTCCCTTTCTCAACGAATGAGTTGTCATAGTCAAAACTACAAGTGGAACGAAAGCAGGTTACATTCAGGCTCGATTATTAACAAGCTCAAACTTGACTTGCCTTGTAAACAATGTACTTACTCTGTCTCTGTATCGAAGTAAATTATTATTCTAATTATATTGATAAAAATATAAGAAATACAATAATATCGAAGTATTTTTATGACAAATCTACTAATACTGTTTTTACGTGACAAATCTAAATACTATTTTATATATATTAGTAATTAAAGCTTGAAAATATTGACTAACCGCATTCTAGAACGACAGTAAAAAAACGGAGGAAGTAACAGTATTAGTCCTCACCAATCAACTATCACGATTCGAAACAACCCTGTAGGAGGCTAGGCGGTATACCGTAAAAGACCTCAGAAACTTGTACTCGATCATAATACACTAGATCGTAGTTGCATTGGCTTGTAAGCATTAACTCCACCCGGCCCCCTTGAACCAGGCATGCCTCTATAGTGCTATTTATATTCACAAGCAGAAGCTAGCGCAAACACAAAGCATAAACACCATCTATCACACGAAAAACTAGCAAAACTAGCGATTGTTCATCTCCGTTTACCGGATGGAGCATCTGACACACTTCGCCCATCCACAACACCCGCTTGTGAAGACCCAATACCCACGCAGCGGCCATGTCTGCCACATCTGCGAGGCCGAAATTGCCGGCCTCGGCTCGCACAGGATTCTCTGACTTTAGCGTGACTTTGCTTCGTAAAGTCCGTCCATTAAAAAATAGATTATTTTAACACAAATAATATAAAGAAATATAAGAAAAAAGAAAAAATCTAGAAAAAGATAAAAATAAAAAAGCTAAAAACTAAAAGTAAAAAAAATCAAAAAAACGCTAGATTAATCTAGGCCGTTGATCGCCGGATGGACGGACTTTATGAAGCAAAGTCACGCTGTGACTTTACTTCGTAAAGTCAGAGAAGCTGCGCCGGCCTCAGCTACCGCTGCAACACCTGCAGCAACTTCGACATCCACGAGGCGTGCGCCACGTACTTCAAGGAGACCATCTCCTTCTTCGCGCACCCGTGGCACGCCCTAACCCTCACCCGTACCACCGATGATAGAGTGTGCGATCTCTGTACGGAGCGGTGCCCCGAGGGCACCTTCATGTACCGCTGCGCGCATTGCGCCTTCGACGTGCACCCGCTGTGCACTTTGCTGCCGCGGACGATCAGCAGCCCGTTGCACCCGGCGCACGACCTCATCATGGTGCCCGCGAGGGGGCACTGCGAGGCCTGCCGTCGCGACTGCTCCGTGTGGCACTACCGCTGCGGTTTTTGTCTGTATAAGCTCCACATCGGGTGCGTCGCCCCCCGACAGTGATGGCCACAGTAGCACTATGTAATGCCCCCGTTTCTCAGGGGCGCCTAAGGACACGGCATCCCACAACTATTCATGATGAACAGTTATGAAATGTCGCGCAAGAGTGAACCATCATATGCTTACAACAAAAGTCCAGCATATATTTCACATATGGATTAACATCCAGTTTTCAACAGCGGGGCGTGCAAGCCCAAAGTATAATTACATCACAAAAGCTCCAAGATCCACTTGAGCGCGGCGAAGACCTAAAGCCACGGTCCTTGTCGAAGAAGAGCTCCTCAGGGGCGTCCTCGACGGGGGGACTTTCACCTCCGTCTTGATCCTCTAAAGAGGGGATTTAGCAAGCCGTGAGCCAACAACTAGCTCAGCAAGTCGCAAAGGAAACCCTAACTTACCACTTGCACGGATCAACAAAGGAAAGGAGTATACTTGGTTTATTAACTTTGAGTGGATGCAGTTTTATTTGTAAACATTTTGATAAAACAGACCCAAAACTACTCCTCAAGATCTCAAGGGTTTTCATGAAAGGTTAATTAACCAACTAATCAAGTTAAAGCATGTCCAAAACTACTTAAGCTTCGCGACTGGAATCACCCAAGTGACACAGCTCCAATAACCGGGAGCACGGCGTATTCGAATACCATTTATTTGACTCTGCAGAGTTTGCTCAGCTTTACCCACACGATCCCTTAACTCCCGCGACAGAGTTAAGAAAGTCAGGTCGTTTCACTACTCAACTCTTTATATAGGCTCTACCCGGTAGAATCCACTCGGGTCTGGCACATGAAAACAAATGTCCGCTTCGAGTGAACTCTACCGTTGTTAGGCACAGACAGCATGGCCTGCCTAACCTTGTTACCCAAACTCCTGCCTCTCAACACCTGTAGAGTTTCAATCGAGTTGAGCAGCTACTAAACTAGTGTTGACAAGTCAACTTTTATGGTTGAGCGATCACTATGTCATTTGCTCGGCGTAAGGGTCTGGTCCTTATATTTTTTCCCCAGGGGTCCGCAACCCCTGCCAGATCCGCGACCTGCAACCTAGGGTAAGAGGTGGGCGAGGACTGTCTCACGGTTCCTTCCCCAACCCTTACCCTATCCTGCGCACGCCGACAATCTCCACCCTAGGGCACGGTGTCCCATACCACCCTGCCCTAGAGTCGGGTTTTCCAAAGTCTATTGGCCCGCAGCCACAACCTTATTAGTGTAAAGACTTGCATGATAATAATAACCTGCGATTATCTAGATTAACAGATAATTATTTCTAGGGTTAACAAAGGCATGGCTACAAGTTTAACATGGCATTTGTCGGTGGTAGGTTTAACTACATATCATGTCATTCTAAACATTTTATTTTACTTTGAACTAACATTTCAGAACTAGATTAATGTAAATAGCATAATAACATAATTAAACAACATGGGTTGCAACATGATCAAGGATTTGCGACTTGCCGTGAATCTGGATGATCTCAGCTAGCTCGAACGTAGAAGCTCCTGGATCCTGCGACTGCACTTGAGCTTCCGGGATCTCCGAAACTAGCACAAACACAGAAAATAATATAAATCTGGCTTGAGCCTAATCAAGCTAGGAAAAATAATCTATTAAAAAAGGAGTAAAATGCATAAATCTCCAAATGGGAATTTTTGGAATTCTTCTGGGATGAATTTGGGGAAGTGGAGGTCAAAAAAATGGGTTCAGGACATCAAATGGAGCAAAGTGGTGAAATTTGGGATTTTTTGGGATTTTCTAGGATTTATTTGAGCTTTTCTGGATTTTAGAAATTGGGAAATTGCTGAAAAATCGGTGTGAACAGTGAAAGGCCAGCCCGATTACTGTGCGGCCCAGCACTATGCGGATTCGGGCGGCCGAGCGGCTGGCGCGGCCCAACTGCGCGCGCGCCCACCCGATTGGGATGGCAAACACGTGGCCCGCGCGGACGAGGAGATGCGGGGCGGACCGAGGGGCCGGATGAAGCAGGCGGAGATCGGACGGCGAAGAGATGTTTCCATCCGACGGCCAGCTTTAGATGGCAACGGGGGGAAAAGGCGGTGGGGATAAGGCCACGTTCCCGGGAGGAGGTCTTCTTCAACCTTCGGTCGCTACAGTGCCCCGAGACAAAGCAATGGCGACGGCGGCCAATTGGGCACGAGGAAAGGTCGCCGGCGGCAACCAATGGTACGGGTGGGTGGAGCTCGGCTTGGGGGTTCCATTTTGGGGGCTTTGGAAGGGGAGGGGATCAATGGGGAAAGCTGGAGGGAGAAGAGTGTGCTTCAGCTTTTTGGCGGCGAGGGAGGTCATCGGCGGTGAGAGGGCCCAATCGGCGGCGGCTACACGGTCAGTGGGGTTGGGAGCTCACATTAGAGGCGGTGGTTTTAACGGAGGAGCTTCGGAGTGATCTGGCCACGGAGAGGGTTTTTCCGCCAGCGGGGTGCTTCGGTGCCGGGACTCCTCGGGGTTCCTCCTGGCTAGACAAGTACACCACGGCGATTAGGGAGTAGTGAGGAAGCTTCAAGCGAATGCAATCGAGAAATGGGGAGAGGAGGAGGGAGATCGGCTCACCAAGGTCGCCGGCGCAGGGGAGAAGAATGGCGGCGCGAGAGGGCAGCAGAGCCGAATCGGTCGCTCGAGGGTGCTCTCTGGAGTGCCAGGAGTGAAAGGGAGTGGTGGGGGAGCTGAGGAAACAAGAGGAAGCAAAGGAGCAGGGGAATAGGGTTTTATACTCGGGCGGAGGGGGGAAGATCCGTGGGGGAGAAGGCACAAGCGCGGCGCTGGAGTCAACAAGAGCAGGTAGGGCGATGCCTTGGCGCGGAAGGAAAGTAGTGATGGGCTCTGCACAGGAGTAAAGGCGAGGCGACGGGAGAGGGGAGCAGTTGAGCCGCGGCATGGGCGAGGTGCGTCCGCGCGTGGGAGCGGGAGATGCGGTGACTGGCAGGTAGGGTCGGGGAGAGCAGCTGTGATACGTGGAGCGGAAGGGGGCGGTGTCTCCTTCGGACCGAGGAACTGCGGGGTGGCGCGGCGGTCCAAAACCGCGGGCGCGGTGCGGCGCAGAGGCGGTGCGGGAGCGGGCGCGGGCGCTAGCGCGTGCGCGAGGGAGGAAACGGGAAGGAAGCGGGGCGCCAGCGGGGAAGGGAAAAGGAGCGGGCACCGGGGAAAGGAAGAAGGCGGAAAAACGGAGGGCGCCAGCGGGGAGAGGTGGCGCTCGGCCAGAAGAGGAAAGCGGGCCCGGGGAGACTTTCCAAAAAGGGAAAGTCCTGAAAAATACTCAAAAATCCAGCAAAAATCATAAAAAATTTTGGGGTTGAAAATTTGGGGCTTTTCACACTACTGGTACGAGGGGTTGGGGCACTGCTCAGGCGACCAGCGGCGCCAGCCGCATCGCCAGGTTTCTTCTCATGACCGCCTTCCGTGTCGCGGTGGAGGTAGCACCCGACGACGTGGCGGTATAATTTTTGCTTTTTAGCCCAAAATTTGAAAGTTTTTTTACATATGGACCCCTGGAGAAAAGATTTGCAAAAATGGACCCTTACCACGGCGCCAAATCATATAGCGCCCAGGGTACATGTCACGGCGCCATATGCTTTAGCGCCGTGTATTGACACGTCGGAGCCACGGTGGCACAGCACGGCGCCATGGTCTGTGGCGCCGTTTCATGTACCCTAGGCGCTAACTGTGATGGCGCCGTGCTTCGTGACTTAAGCCCGAGCGCGGCCCCCGGCCCCCCAGCTCCCCCTCTCTCTGCTATGTTCAAACAGTAAACCGCCGCCGCCTCCCCTCTATTCCCCCTCCAAATCCTCTCAAATCCACCGATTTTTCTCACGGTTTTGCTTCCAAATCGAACAAGTAAGGTGAACTCTCTCCCCTCCCTTGATTTTTTGCAATAGATATGGATTATTTGAGCTACATTTCGTGGGGGAATATTTGAAACCCTAGATGAAATTAGTTCAATTTGGATCGGTTTTAGGTTAGATTTGCAATAGAAATGCGTAATGTAAGAGTAGTATTGTGTATACAATCGTTTTTAGGATTTGATTTTTGTGAGATTGATGAATATTTAGAAATTTGAGTAAGATTGATGTCGGAGAATAGATGCATTTATCGTTCATTGGTGAGACTTATATCATTTTGTTGCCCTCATTATCAATAAGCTACCAGTGAAAACTATTCATAAAGGTATTTGCAAAATACGTAAAAAAACTATGGAGGGTAAATCATATACAAGCTGACATGTATTTAACCAAGGGTAAATCTCTAATACTTTCATTTTGATTCAAATTTCATAATTCAATTTGATTCTTATTTTTATTTGTAAATATGTTTTATAAATTTCTTATTTGAATATTTCTTAAACATTGAATTCTAAAATTTATCACAGGATGGCGAGATACCGGCTGCTAGACGAGTTCTACGAGAGGGAGCACCGCGGCAGGCTCACGGAGGACGGCCAGGTATGTGTGTGGTCGAATTGTACATGTGTTCAACTTGATGGTCACGCAGCTAACTTTTATAGCAATTTTCAGGACATACCCATACTTCGTCCTCGAACCCATGATGCGGTCCAGTTGATGAGATACGACAACCGCTATACCCCACTGCTGCGTCGTGCTGGGCTTCACACGGTCGCTAACCTAATACGGCGGGGCATGCCGGTTTTCAATCACCCCGCTTTGACCGCACTTGTCGACAGGTGCATTTTCTCTATCGGGTCTATTTGTTTTCGCTTCTATATTTTTACATACGTAACTAATTCTTTTCTCCTTGTACTATTAACAGGTGGAGGCCAGAGACACACACGTTCCACCTACCCTGTGGGGAGATGACCGTCACGCTGCAGGACGTGGCGATGATACTTGGACTTCCCATCAGGGGACAGCCGGTGGTCGGCCCGGCGGTGTCTGAGGGCTGGAGGGCACGTGTGGAGGCCTTCCTGGGCACGCCATTGCCTCCTGTACCAGATAATCCCAGGCGAGGCCGCGTCTCGGGGGTCCACCTTAGATGGTTGCGGGCTACCTTTGGTGAATGCCCTGATGCCGCGGACGACGCCACGGTGACCTTCCACTGCCGCGCTTGGGTCCTGCACATGTTCGGGGCAGTGCTGTTCCCGGACGCCACGGGGGATGCTGCTTCGTGGATGTACATCCACTGCCTCCAGGACTGGGGAGACGCTGGACAGTTCAGCTGGGGCTCGGCGGTCCTCGCGTTCCTCTACCGCCAGCTCTGCGAGGCCTGTAGACGCAAGGCGCCCACGTCGACGCTTGGTGGCTGCGTCTTCCTCCTGCAGGTGTGGTAATGCATTTATTTTTCCTACAGTTCTTTGTTTTCGTACATGGCTAATCGTATGTTTGCCCCTATGTTCGCTTGCTAGGTGTGGATGTGGACACGCATTCCAGTGGGGCGCCCTCGAGTGTTGCAGGCGCAGCCTTGGCATCCACAGGGTGTGGATGACCTCGGCCCCACTGTTGCGTACCTGTGGGATGCAGTGTCAGTCCCGTTCGCGACTACTCAGCGGGCGTACGTGGATTTCAGCAACGAGCTTGACACCTTGTCTCCCACGATGGTAAGAAATTGGTACTGCATTTATTTTTTCTACAGTTCTTGGTTTTTGTACATGGCTAATCGTGTGTTCGCTTACTAGGTGTCCTGGGAGCCTTACTCCGAGGCACAGGTTCTAGCGCTACCGCTCAGTACCATGTGCCGCAGGGACTCCCATATTTGGAGGATGAGGTGTTCGCTGATCTGCTTCTACGCCGTGGAGATTCACCTCCCCCACAGAGTTGCGCGTCAGTTCGGCCTCGTGCAGTTCTTCCCCCCAGAGGGGATGTCGACTTCTGTTGAGTTGCACAAGTAAGTAACAATTTGTGTTTCATTTAAAATTCTTTTTGTTCGTACTAACAACTATTGTTGACATCTGCTATATGTACAGGTTCGACAGGGTCCGCCAACGAAAGGTGACGGACTTCGCTCATTACCACCGAGACTACGTCCAGTGGTGGAGGAGGATGGAGGACAACTGCGAGCCGGACAGTACCCCTCACAGCAACGCCAGCTTCCGGGATTACTTGTCCTGGTACCACGGCGCCACCCGCTACAGGCTGAGGCAGCAGTGGACCGATGTCGACTACGCGGACCTCGCTTCGTCCGAGGACGAGGACACCGCGTACGACAAGCGTGCGAGGGAGGGCACAGTGGTCGAGGCCGCTCCGATTCTTGATCGAGTGGTACGGAATGCATGCTATTTACACTTACTTTGGTTCAATACGTTTATCTCGTACTTACTTATGTTCAAACCTCGGTGCATGATATTCTTTAGGGGACTTCTCTCCAAACCTCGGTGCGGGACATCGACGAGGCTCTCAGCCACCCAGTTGGTGACCTGGACAGCGAGAACCGCAGCCTGAGGGACCTCCTGCAGAGACTTCGACGTCGCCTCAGTCGGGCGGCAGGTCGGTGTGGTTGCCGCGCACGCACGGACGTCGCACCACCGGCGGCCTCCCAGCGCTCGGGTGCCGCTGCAGCCTCGTCGTCACACGTCGGCACGCGCCAGTCCACGAGGAGCTCGTCACGCACTCCGATTTTTAGTCAGGGCGATGACGACGACGACGACGACGACGAGGCGGAGCAGGGTGACGACGTCGAGGAGGAGCAGGGTGACGACGTCGACGAGGAGCACGAGGACGAGGAGGCATCTACCCACGACGAGATTGGGATGTCGTAGATGCCTGACGCACCGTCTACTCAGGCTTCGCAGCGGCCTCGTCGTTCGGCTCGTCCCCCGAGCACGTATACTCCAGGGAGTGATGCTCTAGCCAAGGGCAAGGGGAAGGCCAAGAGGCAGTGATGTTTTGAGACTTTTTCTATAGACATGTCATATTTTCAGACTTATGTGATATTTTGAGACTTTTGTATATTTATGTGGTATTTTGAGACTTATTGATAACGATGTTGTTATTTAGGTTTTCAGATGTTTCATGTGTGAATGTATGTGTGTATGTCTGTGTATGTGCATATGTTTTACAGAAAAGTTTGCTGTTTTGCTGTGTTTTTTGTCAGGTGTAGCTTACACGGCGCCATAACATGTGGCGCCGAGATGTGTATATACGGCGCCCAACTGTTTGGCGCCAAAAGAGGCGCCAAACAGTCGAGCGCCTTATATACACATCTCGGCGCCACATGGTATGACGCCGTGTAAGCTACGTGCGGCGCTCGTATGTTTGGCGCCGAAATAGGTGGACTTAGCAAGGCACGGCGACCACGCTTGAGTGGCTAAGGCAGTACACGGCGCCACTACCTTCAGCGCCGTACGTGCATAGCACGGCGCCGTGTGACATGGCGCCGTTTTGTGCCACCGTGGCTCCGACGTGTCAATACATGGCGCTAAATCATATGGCGCCGTGACATGTACCCTGGGCGCTATATGATTTGGCGCCGTGGTAAGGGTCCATTTTTGCAAATCTTTTTTCCAGGGGTCCATATGTAAAAAACTTTCAAATTTTGGGCTAAAAAGCAAAAATTTTACAACGGTCAGCTGTACTCGATGTGCTGCATGCTGCAGGTCTGGACTGGGGTGATGATAACTAGCTACTAGCTAAACAGGCAACCTACGTGTCTTTATTTATCTTGATTCCTTCCCCGTCTTCAAGCCTCTGTATCCAAGTATGCAAGTAGTTTTCTTCTATTGTTTGCTCTATTCGAGCCTTAGTTTATTTTGTTTGGTTGAGTCTTGGTACTATATAAGTAAAGGTATTGTACTCTAATACGTATGACTTAGCAAGTAAGAAAAATTAGCAAAAGGTGCTAGTCGTGTCGCACCATAAATGTTGTTCTTTGTGTTCGTGAGTTCTTTTGTTCGTGTTGAATTTTTCCTGACGTTCTTATCAATATGGGTATATGTTTATACTGGTTGAAAGCTAACAATTGGTACTAGAACCATGACGAAAGAACTCCCCGAGGAAATTAATGATGAGCACATCGACCGAAAGGACGAGATGAAGGCCCACGTCAAGATCCTCTCAAAGAAGTTCGGGTGGGACAAGGAGCTAGCGAAGAAGATCTGGTTCTTCGTGTGAGGATCCGAATTTTCTAATTCATGATAAATAACAAATCATGAGTAAATATAATTAATTAAGCAACTAATTAAAGCAATTGTACAATAGCCTTTTTCTTTAAATGTGTACAATAGTCTTTTCTGTAAATGTAGCGTAAACCGAATTAATATAAACACTCTAAGGGATAACTTCAATTAAAAAATCGCAAGCCATCTCAATCTACAAATTTTAGTTATGAATACATCTCAGCACGCTACATATGCACTTTGCTGCCGCAGACGATCAGCAGCCCGATGCACCCGGCGCACGACCTCATCATGGTGCCCGCGAGGGGGGCACTGCGAGGCCTGCCGTCGCGACCGCTCCGTGTGGCACTACCACTATGCTTCCGATGGCTTCCGCCAAGGGCGAAGGAATTGTTTTGACTGCAATATCACTTGGGGCCTGTTTGGTTGCCTGCATGAGCTTAGCTTGTATCGGCGCATGCAGTGAGATGGTGTTTGGTTGCTGCGGAGAGGAGAGAACCTGCACGAGCGGATGCAAAAAAACAACTGGAGCCAGGCTGAGGAGGAACGTGGCTGAGGAGTTTCCCTCCTCAGCCTGACCACGCGCATACAGCCTGCATCAACTCATGCAGACAACCAAACAGACCCTTGTATATCATGCATAGCCTCGTTTATAGAGTTTTATATTTGTTGAACAAAGTGGTATTGTTGAGCATGCAGTAATGAGTGAAGCTCTTTAGGGCTTGCTCCAGGCGGACATTCGAACTTGTCTGATCTTCCTGATTGTCAAAATGTGATCTAGAATCCCCCCAAAAAAGTGTGACCTAGAAAGAAGTGGCTGCCTTCTAAGTTAAATAGAAGCTGTTGCTTTTGTGATCCAGAGTATTACAGGTTTAGGCGGTCTGAGTTACTAGTTTGATCGGTTTGGTGACTTGGGTCATGTGGTCCTAAGATTGTGTGAAAACTTTAGATGCTTAAACTTGAATATCTAAGCATCGTATCCCTTAAATAATTATTGTTGCATTATGAATAACAGAGATCTCAAAACTGTAAAGCACAGTAAAGATTATTAACTGCCAGTCTCCAATCCACTTATTACAACAAGCAAATGGAACAACACCTTTTAGAAATCCATAAAAATGCAAACGAGTTGAGATAAACAACAAAAACTACAATGCTTAAAATGGTCCATAGGTGGATATAATTTATGAAATGATGCTAGACAATGCCAATGTTCCCGAACTTCATAAGAGTCATTCGTCGTCTGAATCGTCCGGAATCAAATCTTCAATCCTGCATTCACAGATTTGAAAAATTAGCAACATATTATAGCCTTAACAGAAGAAAAGTGCCAATCATAATGAAAATGCCAGAAAAATGTCTTAAGCATGATGAAATCACAATAAAGTAAATCTGTGTGCTAACTTGTTGGCACAATTGCTGCTGTTCAATTTATTATGTATTCGTTTTTCCCAACATGTTAAGTAATGCTACTACTATCAATCATATCTTATCTGAAGATTCGTTTGTGTTCTTATGCAACTAAGAGGTCATATACAGATTTACTTACTGCGGTCCTAGTCCTTCTCGTGCGGCCTCCTTTGCAAATCCCACTACAAATCCCTTTGCAAATTCTATAAAACTGCTGCTTGTACCGACACTGCTGCTTGTACCGGCCGGCGGGAGGCGGGCGGGCGGGCGGCCGGCCGGCCGGCGGCGAGAGACGGGCGGCGAGCGGGTGGCGGGAGGTGAGCGGGCGCAGGCCGCAGGAGTTCTCTGTCCGTCCCTTCTCATTCTAGCCTCTGCCATTCCTGAAAAGAGTCCTAATTCTGAGGACACATTTATTTGGGGGCGAGAGACGGACGGCGGGCGGGAGGCGGGGGGCGGGGGGGGCGACAGGCCGGTAGCCACCGACGCACTGCGCGCAGGCGCAGGCCGCAGGAGCTGGCGGGCGGGCGGCGGGAGGCGGGGGGGCGACAGGCCGGTAGCCACCGACGCACTGCGCGCAGGCGCAGGCCGCAGGAGCTGGCGGGCGGGCGGCGGGAGGCGGGGGGGCGACAGGCTGGTAGCCACCGACGCACTGCGCGCAGGTGCAGGCCGCAGGAGCTCTCTCTGCCATTCCTGAAAAGAGTCCTAATTCTGAGGACACATTTCTATTTGAAAACCTCAATTCTATTATACATACAATATTTGAAAACCTCAATTCTATTATACATGCAAGTAACAACAGGCTGACAGGAAGCTGGTGGTAGAAAAAAACAGGGCGATGTATCTTCCTCTTTTGAAACAATGTTATGACATAAAACAACGTGATGTTTCGTATCACAACCCCAAAGCATTTTTAGTTATCCACATAATCGTAGTCACTTACGTGGGCATGGCAAGGCCAAGGAGGACGGGCGATGGAATGGGATAGTTCTTTTGACCAAGTCTATCCATGTGTTTGGTTTGAGGGATGGGGTGGGATGGAATGGTCCAAAGCGGGATGAACCTGTGCAAATTTAGAGAATATTCTTCTTAGATGCTGGACCATGTGGTTCCACTTTTTTTGTGAAACCATCTCATCCCATCCCCATCCCATCCCATTCCACTCCATCCCAGCAACCAAACACACCCTAAAGACCAAACATCTTCTCACGAGTCACGACCGCTTAGCTCAACACAGACATGCAACCAAAGAGGCTCATCCTGCATCCCTCAGGTCAACCAGGATGAGGCATGCCGTGTAGGCCAGGCCCATAGAGACTAGTCAACTGGTGAGTTCTTTTTTACTGTAGTTTATGGCTACGACTGATGTATTTTAGTTCTAACATGAGCGTTTATACGAACATATCGAGTATCGATAAGATGATAAATTGTTTTGAAAAAGTTGTTCCGATACATCGCTTGGAAAAGGTGACGACCGTCTCGTTTATTTATTTAAGGTAAATCATGAATCATGATCTATAAAGAAGGGAGCCTACAGTCAGTAGGGGACGATGCCTGCAGCGCATGGGTGACGCACGCTGTGTTAGTGTGCCGACGAGGTTTTGCAGTTCACCGATTTGGATTCTGGACTCCTGGTAGAATCGGACGATTTTGGAATTTCGTTGGCGTTGTTAATGGACTAGTATTACCGTCGTTGCGGAGGATTTCACCGTCCAACTTTTGGCAATGGACTTACCCTGGGAACCAGTGAAAACACACCAACACAGTGGAGCATACCAACCTTGAAACCCAAGCAAACCGAAGGATAGCAAGTGGCTGTAAATGTTGCCATATCATCAAAAATGCCTATGTAGTACTCTCCCCATCCTGTAATACCATATCAACTCCACCGTTTTTTTGGCAGAATCTTGTGGCCTGCTGGTGCCAGAAAAGGAAACTGCCATCAAATTTTCTTAATGTGCTGCTAGAACAGATGAACGCGCGTGTTAATGTACGCATCAATAGGATGATAGATTATTACTGGGTTGATTGTATACTAAAATTTATTTTTTTTAGCAACTCTAAAACACATGTCATCGAAACATAGAGAATTGTATTTCATTCGTAGAATTCTGATGTCTAATTGAAAATTACATCCGATTAATCTATTTCATTAAAATCTAGACAGTAAATAAGTTGCATAGATATTTTTATTTTTCCCTTCAATTAATCTGCTGATAAAATTATATATTAACAGTAAACATTACTTGTATGGTTTTCCTACGCATGTGTTTCTAGGGCCACGCCCGATAGGGTACGGTGCAGAGAAGGCCTCATCTTCAGCTCGAGCACAGCAGCTCCGCGTGAGCTTCGCATGAGGACTTGCCAATCACTAGGTCAGCTCCGCGTGAGCTTCGCGTGAACTGTTTCTCGGTTTGTTCTTTCCTTTTTTTTTGTTGGCTTCGTTTTTTTTACAATTACTACTGAAAAATTGTCCCTTTCTCAATGAATGAGTTGTCATAGTCAAAACTACAAGTGGAACGAAAGCAGGTTACATTCAGGCTCGATTATTAACAAGCTCAAACTTGACTTGACTTGTAAACAATGTACTTACTCTGTCTCTGTATCGAAGTAAATTATTATTCTAATTATATTGACAAAAATATAAGAAATACAATAATATCGAAGTATTTTTATGACAAATCTACTAATACTGTTTTTACGTGACAAATCTAAATACTATTTTATATATATTAGTAATTAAAGCTTGAAAATATTGACTAACCGCATTCTAGAACGACAGTAAAAAAACGGAGGAAGTAACAGTATTAGTCCTCACCAATCAACTATCACGATTCGAAACAACCCTGTAGGAGGCTAGGCGGTATACCGTAAAAGACCTCAGAAACTTGTACTCGATCATAATACACTAGCTCGTAGTTGCATTGGCTTGTAAGCATTAACTCCACCCGGCCCCCTTGAACCAGGCATGCCTCTATAGTGCTATTTATATTCACAAGCAGAAGCTAGCGCAAACACAAAGCATAAACACCATCTATCACACGAAAAACTAGCAAAACTAGCGATTGTTCATCATGGAATCCGTTTACCGGATGGAGCATGTGTCACACTTCGCCCATCCACATCACCCGCTTGTGAAGACCCAATGCCCACGCAGCGGCCATGTCTGCCACATCTGCGAGGCCCAAATTGCCAGCCTCGGCTACCGCTGCAACACCTACGGCAACTTCTACATCCACGAGGCGTGCGCCACGTGCTTCAAGGAGACCATCTCCTTCTTCGCGCATCCGTGGCACGCCCTAACCCTCACCCGTACCACCGACGATAGGGTGTGCGATCTCTGATAAAATTACATATTAACAGTACACAGTACTTGTATGGTTTTCTTACGCATGTGTTTCTAGGGCCATGCCCGGTGGGGTACGGTGCAGAGGAGGCCTCGTCTTCAGCCCAAGCACTCTTGCAGGTCACTAGGTCAGAATCTTTTTTTTCTTTCGATGACTAGGTCAGCAAACAAAAAAAAGACAGCATCTAACTAGAGTTCAAAATATCTAAACCCCTTACCGTGTTGATGGGATTGATGATGGCCCGCACTAAGATCCTCTCGGAGGAGTTCGGGTGGGACAAGGAGCTGGCGAAGAAGATCTGGTGCTTAGTGTGAGGACCCATATTTTCTAATTTGTGCTAAATGATAAATCATGACTAAATGTAATTAATTAAGCAACTAATTAAAGTAATTGTACAAGAGCCTTTTCTTTAAATGCAGAGTAGACCGAATTAATATAAACACTCAAAAAGAGAAGTCCAATTAAAAATGTACAAGCCATCTCAATTTACAAACTTTAGTTACGAATACATCTCAGCACGATTTCAACTAACACATATCAAGTAAAATTGTCACGGTCCATTTTTCAATAAATAATTATATCAGTCAAGTAATTAATAAAATTGTTATGCGAATCAAATAAAATATTAATAATCCATATTACATCATTTAACAATTCAAATTGCATCAATTATAATTCTCAGTCTCAATCAAAATAATCGTCTTCAAAATATAAATAACTGCATTATAATTATATCAAAATTACTAAGCTGGAGCAACCGGCATTATTAAATTTCGAAGAAAACCAGTAACAGGAGACCCAAAAAGACCGAACAAACGAAAAAATCGAAAGCCAAAGTGCTATTAGAACCCTTGTTAGGTTATAAAAATGCGTATTCGCTCGTCGAGATACCAGGTCGTCCGAGGTCAATCGGTACCTCTCATAACCGTAGGATTTTATCATTCGGCATTAACAACAAACCTAAATCCATTCCAAATCACTGCAAGCCAACCCAACAAAAATAGGATTTAACGAATTACCAAAGCACATCCCCTATTGCGGTAAATATATCCTAGCCCACAACACAACCCTCGGTAAGACATTATGTGTGTTCACTTCAAGAAATCTCGGTAAGATGCAGTCCTGTTCTATGCATATATCACTTACCATGGCAGCTTTTAGTATTTGTGATGTGGTCGAGATTAAGTTGGTGACTGGAATTAAATCCTTTTTGTTAGAGAAGTATGTTATCCGGTGAAACCGAGGTCTCCAACGGTGGCTCAACATGTTTCTGCAAAAAATATCTTTGGCGTCTCATGCATGTTGTACTCTCTTTTATTTATCGTACACTCTTTTATTTATCTTTTAGTTGACCAATTTTTTAAGGATACTAGTTAGATAATTTATATAGATATCAATGAGCTTGCTTTTATGTAACTCTTTAATACGAGTAAGAGAAAATTGAACTTTGTTATATGGCTTGATATCATTATGTTGATGATATATATCTTTTTTTTTGGAAATCTATTGTAACGCAAGGACATCCTACCTGTTTGGCTGTTTATACTCTGTAAGATCCGAATGACCACTTAGTCAACTGTGCACGCGTCGTGGAGCCCATCCGAGAGGTATTTGCTATTTCATTCGTAGAATTCTGATGTCTAATTGAAAATTACATCCGATTAATCTATTTCATTAAAATCTAGACAGTAAATAAGTTGCATAGATATTTTTATTTTTCCCTTCAATTAATCTGCTGATAAAATTATATATTAACAGTACACATTACTTGCTGATAAAACTATTTTATATATATTAGTAATTAAAGCTTGAAAATATTGACTAACCGCATTCTAGAACGACAGTAAAAAAACGGAGGAAGTAACAGTATTAGTCCTCACCAATCAACTATCACGATTCGAAACAACCCTGTAGGAGGCTAGGCGGTATACCATAAAAGACCTCAGAAACTTGTACTCGATCATAATACACTAGCTCGTAGTTGCATTGGCTTGTAAGCATTAACTCCACCCGGCCCCCTTGAACCAGGCATGCCTCTATAGTGCTATTTATATTCACAAGCAGAAGCTAGCGCAAACACAAAGCATAAACACCATCTATCACACGAAAAACTAGCAAAACTAGCGATTGTTCATCATGGAATCCGTTTACCGGATGGAGCATGTGTCACACTTCGCCCATCCACATCACCCGCTTGTGAAGACCCAATACCCACGCAGCGGCCATGTCTGCCACATCTGCGAGGCCGAAATTGCCGGCCTCGGCTACCGCTGCTACACCTGCGGCAACTTCGACATCCACATCGGGTGCGTCCACAGTAGCACTACTGGTACGAGGGGTTGGGGCACTGCTCAGGCGACCAGCGGCGCCAGCCGCATCGCCAGGTTTCTTCTCAGGACCGCGCTGGAGGTAGCACCCGACGACGTGGCGTCAGCTGTACTCGATGTGCTGCATGCTGCAGGTCTGGACTGGGGTGATGATAACTAGCTACTAGCTAAACAGGCAACCTACGTGTCTTTATTAATCTTGATTCCTTCTCCGTATTCAAGTCTCTGTATCCAAGTATGGAAGTAGTGTCTTCTATTGTTTGCTGTATTCGAGCCTTAGTTTATTTTGTTTGGTTGAGTATTGGTACTATATAAGTAAAGGTATTGTACTCTAATACGTATGACTTAGCAAGTAAGAAAAATTAGCAAAAGGTGCTAGTCGTGTCGCACCATAAATGTTGTTCTTTGTGTTCGTGAGTTCTTTTGTTCGTGTTGGATTTTTCCTGACGTTCTTATCAATATGGGTATATGCTTATACTGGTTGAAAGCTAACAATTGCTATCAGAACCATGACGAAAGAACTCCCCGAGTAAATTAATGATGAGCACGTCGACCAAAAGGACGAGAAAGGAGCTCGGGTGGGACAAGGAGCTGGCGAAGAAGATCTGGTTCTTCGTGTGAGGATCCGAATTTTCTAATTCATGATAAATAACAAATCATGAGTAAATATAACTAATTAAGCAACTAATTAAAGCAATTGTACAATAGCCTTTTTCTTTAAATGTGTACAATAGTCTTTTTCTGTAAATGTAGCGTAAACCAAATTAATATAAACACTCTAAGGGATAAGTTCAATTAAAAAATTGCAAGCCATCTCAATCTACAAATTTTAGTTATGAATACATCTCAGCACTATTTCAACTAACACATATCAAGTAAATTTTTCACGGTTTTCACGGTCCCCTTTTCAACAAATAATTACATTAGTCAAGCGATAATTAAATTTGTTCTGCAAATCAAACAAAATATTAACAGTCCATATTACATCATTTAACAGTTCAAATTGCATCAATTAAAATTCTCAATCTCAATCAAAATAATCATCTCCAAAATATAAATAATTACATTACGATTACAATTACATCAATATTGCTAAGCTAGAGCAACCAACATTATTAAATTTTAAAGAAAACTAGTAACAAGAGACTGAAAAAGACCAAGCAAAAGAAGAAATCAAAAGTTAGATTGTCGTTAGAACCTTCGTTGGGTTAAAAAAAAATGGGTGTTTTGCTCATCGAAATACCAGACCGTCCAGGGCTAGTTGTCACCTCTCGCAGCCGTTGAGTTTCATCATTCGACATTAACAACAAACCTGAATCCATTCCAAATCCCTTGTTCACTGCAAGCCAACCTAGTAAAAATAAGATTTATCGAATTACCAAAGCCCATTCCCTTGATACAGTAAATATCTCCTAGCCACATCATAGCCCTCGGTAAGACATTATGTGTGTTCACTTCAAGGAATCTTGGTAAGACGCAATCATGTTCTATGCATATATCTCTTACTGTGGCAACATTTACCATTTGTGATGTGGTCGAGGTTAAGTTGATGACTAAAATTGAATCCTTTGTGTTAGAGAAGTAGACGCAAGGAGTTACAAGGTATGTTTTCTAGTGAAACCGATGTCTATATTGAGGAATACTAATGATAGGAACACATGATCATAGTCATATTTATGGCATTTACAACTTGATCACATATCTAAAAACAAAATTAAGAGGCTTATTAATTCTAAAATTCTGCACTTTAAGTGGGAGGATTTTAGTATTTATGAGGCATGTATAATGGGTATGTTGGATCGAGATTGGCGACAGAGGGGGTGAATGTCGCTTTCAAAATTTTATTCCCCACAAGTACCCACGCTCAACTTTTATCACCGATAGCTATAAGAAGCTAGGAAGATAAAGTAGAAGCTTTACTGGAAGTTTAGTGGACAAACATCAGAAGAAACGACACCCAAAAATTCAAGTGAAGCTAGTTGCAGAAGAACACCTCAGAAAACAGTGCTTGGACCCTTAGGCCGGTCTGATCGGTGTGTATGGGCCGGTCAGACCGCCCATACACTACCGGTCTGACAACACCGGTCTGACTGCCCCATATTATCCGGTCTGACCGCAGTTTAAAAACCGGTCTGACCGGTCCAGCCCAGGCAGCACCCCGACAGCCCTCTGAAAAATTCAGACTTTGCTCATTTCAAGGTAATTTGATGGAATTCTCTGATATTTCCCACCCAATAGAGCAAAGACTTGATTCAAATAGTAGCAGGGCCCTAAGAACCAAAAGAGCTCAACTAGAGAGCAAGGAATTTGGATTTAGCTTAAAAACTGAAAATAGAGAGCTAAGAGAGGTAAAAACCAAATTACTCAACAACCACTCATGCTCTGATCCTGAGCTTTTGGAATCACCTTAGCAAAGAACTTTGGACTTCCCAAACCAAATCTCATGGCAAGAAATGAAGGAAATCGAAAAACACACCAAACCGTAGAAACAGGAACAGAGGAAAACAATAACTCAGAGAGCTACCCCAAATCTCAAATTTCCAGCTAACCTTTGATCCTTTACGCATGAAACTTTGAGAATAGCTAATTAATAGCCTCAGGACTTCAGATACCAAGTTTCATGCCATCTCATGAAGAGAAACAAGAAATTCGCAAAACCCTAGAAATGAACCTTAGAGAATGAACATGGCACAAAGAGGCAAAAAACTTGATTCTTCGAAATCAATCATTAAGCTCTTGGAATTGACTGACCAAGGGGTCTAGAAATGCAATTTCATCACTGAGCAACCCATTTTTCTACCCCTCAGCAAGAATCGACACAAGAACGGAAGAACAAGAAATCAAGCAGAGAAGGTATCGAAGGCAAAAACCAACAGAGAGTCCCATCCATCAGTAAAGAGGCATAAACTCAGTCCATTTCCATGAAGGATTGCAAGAGATACAAAGGACTACGTCCCCATACGCATGAACATTGAAACAAGGGATGATTACATAGTATCTCAACTCATCCTCTCCCTCTCCCAGACTCAAGAACACCCAAGAACACACAGGGAGACAGAGAGCTACGGGAGACACATTGTGCACACTCCTACCAACTCTCACCAACTAAAACTCAAAGGCAAAACAACCTCTCCAAAGGCTCTTTTGACTCAAGCAAAACCCTAACTCTCTCCCAAAGCAATAGAATCCATGCAGCCATAAGGGGGCATCCCCTCCTTATATAGCCTTTGGCTAATGGGTCTCCAACCCGTTACGCACGCTCAAATCCGAACGGAACCGCTTCCACCTGTGCAACTTTGTGTTTTTACCGAAACGCCCCTCCTGCACCTTCCGGGAAGCTTCCGCGTCTCTTGTCGTCCAAGCCTCGCAACCACCTCGAGTCTCCGCCGTCTTAGGCACACCTCGACCGTTCTGACCTCGGCACCGCCTGCGCCTAGTCCGGTCACACCGTGCCTCGCCACGACTCCGCCTCGACGTCCTGCAGCCATCACACACAAGAAACACATCACATAGTACCGCTCGGCACATATAATCACAATAGCATTAATGAAACCACATTAAGCAAGAAATAGCCCAAACCTGTCAGATCAACAAATATGCATCCTAATCACCTTGACCAGGTTTGACCAAATCCGACCGAAGCCGATTGCACCACGCAACGACATGGTCCGAACCACATAATCCAAACTCGACTTTCTTAAACCAATATCAATTATTCATCACACACTCGGGTAACCTCCACATGGTCCATCAGGGTAAGATGACCCGAACGCCTTTTTCAAAGGCGGAAAGATCAAATGAGCCTCTTGCCATTATTCATTCTGATATTTGTAGTGAAATGTCTACTCTCACTAGAGGTTAAAAGATTTGTTTTGTCACATTCATTGATGATTATTATAGATTTGAATATATGTATTTTCTTACATAAAAGTCTGAAAGTTTTGATATGTTCAAGACATTTAAAACTGAAATGAAAAATCAATTAAATAGAAAGATCAAAGTTTTGAGAACTGATCATGGAGAAAAATACACTTTAGAAATATTAAATGATTTCTGCTAAAGAGCATGAAATTATTCATCATTATACTATACCTTACACTCTGTAACAAAATGGTGTTACTGAAAGGAGGATTGGAACACTTATGGATATGGTTAGATCTATGATGGCATATTCATATCTTCCTTTCTCTTTTTCGGGGGGAACCTTTACATACTGTTATTTATTTATTAAATCATTCACCATCTAAGGCTGTAACAGTCACTCCTTATAAGTTGTGGACTAGAAGGAAACCATCACTTCGTCACTTAGCAGTTTGGGAGTGTAATGCACAAATTAAAGTGTCAAATCAAATCCGTACAAAATTGCAGTCTAAAAGTACACCAGGAATTTTTATTGATTATTCTTTGCAATCAAAAGGGTATAGGTTTTATGATCCAGAAAAATGTAAACTGGTGGAAAGTAGGGGTGCAATATTTTTGGATGAAAACACACATCACCGTGCTAAGTGGGCACGGGTGAAATTATTGGTAACCCCATCGGAAACATAGTGAATACATCTGGAATTAATTCTCATACTGAAGAAGATTTAACTCCGGAAGGAAATATAAATCAAACTCCTAACATTAACATGCTTAGGAAAAGTGAGAGGAATTTAAGTACACTTCAATGTCTAGATGATTATTATTTGTTCTTGGGGAAGTTCACTCTAAAATTTCAGATTTAGAGAAAGAACCAAAGACTTATAAAGAAGCAATTAATTGCTCACAATCTAAACTATGGGAAGCAATGCGGATAGAATTAAACTTGATGAGGAGGAATAAAGTTTGAAAACTTGTTGATCTACCAAACAACCATAAGCCCATAGGCTGTAAATGGATTTTTAAAAGGAAATTAAATGCAGCTGGTTTAGTGAAAAATATAATGCTAGACTTGTTGCTAAAGGCTTTACACAAAGGGAAGGTATTGACTTTGTGGAAATGTTTTTCTCCTGTCGCTAAGTTCACTTCAATTTATATTATTAGTGCTTTAACGGCTTTTTATGATCTTGAATTCCACTAAATGGATATTAAAACGGCTTTTTTAATGGTCTTTTGGGGGAAGAAGTATATATGAAATAGTCAAAAGGTTTTGGAGAAAAAGGAATGAAAATAAGGTTTACAAGTTGAATAGATCAATTTATGGTTTTAAATAAGATTTACGTCAATGGTATATTCTATTTGATTATACTATCATGTCATATGGGTTTTTAATAACGGAAGGTGATCATTGCATATATACAGAAGTTATAGGTAATTATTTTGTCCTTATATGTTGATATTCTCATTACTTCTAATGATATAAATACATTGATGAAAGTGGAAGCTTGGTTATCTTCTAAATTTGATATCAAAGATATGAGAGAAACTTCCTATGTTTTTGGAGTGGAAATATATAGAGATTGGAATAAAAGGATTTTTGGGTTGTCACAAAAGGCATACATTGGAAGTGTTTTAAAACGATTTTTTATGAAAAACGGTAAACCTGTTAATGCACCTATTGTGAAGGGAAATATGCTCAGTGAGGAATTATGTCAAAATACTCCTGAGGAAAAAGGGATCTATACTCGGTGAGGATTTATGTCTAAATACTCCTGAGGAAGAAGCTAAAATGAATGGGATTTCTTATTCTTCGGCTTTGGAATGTTTTATGTATGCTATGTTGTTCACATGACTTGACCTTAACCATGCCATTGGAATTCTTAGTAAATATCAAAGGAATCTTGAGGAAGAGCATTGAAAACAAATCATATATATAATACGTTATGTCAAAAGAATTATGGATTATTCATTATGTTTTAATGGTCATAATCTTCACCTGCAAGGTTATACTGATTCTGATTGGCAAATGTCTTCTGGTTATCTATTTACTTTGCCAGGAGGTGTTATTTCTTAATGCAGCAGAAAACATGATATAGTTACTTATTCTTCCATGGAAGCTAAATACATTGATGCATCTGAAGCAGCAAAGGAATGTGTATGGCTAAGGGAATATCCTACATCATTGAAGATCGTGGAAAGTGCATTATAACTTATCACTTATTTTAAATTAAAAGTAAACATATTGAAAAAAGATCTACTGACTAAACTAGTTAGTTAGAAATTATTTTCTAAGCATGATTAAGTCATGTGACTTCAGTTTATTGATTAAAATATTTCAGCCAAGTAGGAGATGTTGGGATTTTTATGTGGTTTTCAATATTTATTGTGGTTATTGTCTATTTTACTCAATTTGGAATTATTCATATTATTGATGTAAGTGATAGGGAATATTTTGATGTGAAATTTAACTCGAGAAATTAATACTCGAGGTGCCGAGAACGACTGTGCTGGAATATGGTAGACATATTTATTGAGGTTGAGTCTACTGGAATTTAATATGCATACATTTATTTAACCCGGGTACAACACAGGGCGGAATAGCTAAGTTTGTTTTGTGGGATCAGCTCTTCAGGCTATTGATCCACATGATCAGATTAGAATTGATCTTATAAACAATCTAATCATGGCGCATGATTAACACATGTGTGCTTGGGACTAATATATTTTAGACTTATAAAATTGGTCTGTCTGATCGTGGTTGATGACATGGTTCAGGAGTCTCACGGGATACCGGAAAACATGTAGGTCACTTTGGAATACCCGGAAGTGGAGTCTATAAATAATTCTCTACTCTCTAGCCTCAATATACATTGTAAGCGGCACCACGGATATGACAGAGCAATAGAGTGTAGACCAAAAAGTCTTTATAGAATCAATCTACAGTTTTTTAAAAAAATCTAACACAGGCGACCGTCGGCGGAGATTGCGCCGCATTGCCAAGTTTGTTACCAAGACAACCGCCGCTTCCGTGATCAATATTGTGATCAGCGGCTTGGCATTGTGGGGGTAAATTTCAGAGAACTTCCCGGCTCCTACGGCTTCCAGCAGCGATCTTTCATGTACCCGCAAAAACATTCTGAATGAATAAGGCCTTGTCGTAGGGGTGGCTCCCACCTAAACCCAGCAGGCCTGGTAGGAGATTATAAGACCCAGAATAGGCCATGTGTAATGACATAACTGCCCCCAGAGGGGATAACCAGATGTAAGGGTATAACTGTAAAAGCACTCCTCATGTGTATATATATATATATATGTGAGTAAGCCATGGGGAGGACCCAGGCCATTACACTTATCTTCATCACTCTCCACTACCATCTCTCTGTTTGGTCTGTAGCCACAACAGGCCTCTTTCCTCAGGAAAAGGAAAACAAGTTGAAAAGAGAGCTCGGCTCGGCTCGGCTCGGCTTGATCGAAAGCTTGAGCTGGCTCTGCTTTGTCCTCGATCTCCTCTACATGCACCCTTTCTCTGTTGCTTAAATCGATCTCTCCCGCGGCCCCCGAGATTGCCAACACTGAAGACCAGACGTGACGCCGGTGGCACTGCCCGGCCTTTCTCCTCCGTTTCCATGCATGCTCCCCAGCGGCCCAGCCTCCATCATCTCTCTCTCCACCCCCCAAATCGTGACTTTCCGACATGGGTTCCGTAGATCAGCGAGCAAATCGATGCAGTGCCAGTGTGGGCCTTATGGGTCTCGTTCTCGTGGCACGGTGTTGCGCAAGCGTTTGTATAAACCAAATCAAATATTGATAAATTGATAAGTTATTTAAAATATATTATTCTGATAAATCGTTTTAAAAAGCGATGAAGAAACTGTCTTATTTGTTTATTTAAAGAAAGTCATAATCTAAAAAGAATTAAGCCTATTCTCCACTTATACACGAGATATGGAAGGAGTTTAACAACTGTCCCGGTCCATCAACGCTGAAAGCCCAACTGAGCCCCTGGGCGGCCCACTCCGCAGAGATTCTGTCGCTTCGGCGGCCCACGCCAGCCGAACTTGCCAGTACCGGGCTACCACCGTGCTCTTCCCCCCGCCGTCGCGCTCTCCCTCCCCCTTCCGGCTGCTCGGAAGCCCGACTCGCCGAGCCAACGCGCGAAACCCTTTCCAGGACGTGCCTCCCGGCGGCAGCGCGTGCCCCACCCATGGCGTTCCGAGGCCGCGGAAGGGGCCGCGGGAGGGGAGGGTTCGGCTACGAGCATGCCAAGCACGCGCCCCACGAGGACTTCCCGGTCAGTCTCCTGCGACTCTCCACCCACTCCAATCGCCATGCCCGTGGTGTGAAATTGATTTTTTTTTCCTTTGGAAACTATTGGGCTCACGATTCGTTGGGCTTGGGCGCCCGTGCAGGAGATCACTCTGCCGGAGATGACGTGCGCCAAGGCGACCAACGAGGAGAAGGCTCTGATACAGTCCACCCTGAAATTCGACGAGTTCTGGAGGCATTCTTGCTACCACCTAGAGGAGGATGCCCCCAAGAGAAGTACTACTATGACTCAACTTGTTGTGATAATTTTTTTTTAACCTTTCTGATTTTTTGCAATGACAGTGCTTGTGTTCTGATCGAGAAAATTGTATTTTTGCCATCTGAAACAGTGCGCTTCGCAACTTTACACTTCCAATCGTTGGTTTAGTAAAAATGACATCCAAAACATTTGCTTCTTGTTTTCTTTGTCATTTTCTCTATTTCTCTCCTTTTCCTTTTTCTCTCCTATAATCAGCCACGCAAAAGGACAAATCTACCCCTGGGCAATTTCACGTATAGAAATAACTCATAGAAATAACTCGGCATCTTGAAGCATCCTTCAACTTGGCATCCTATTTTTTGCATTAGTAGTCTTTTCTACTTTACTTTGTTAATAACTTTTTGATTAATTATTTTCTGATTTTATATCTTATCAGAGAATGAAGATAAAGAGATTGAAAGATTTTCTAATAGGAAACGTAAGACACAAGCCAAACGTGAAGCTCTTGCATCATACCTCAAACTAACTCCTGCAAATTTCCCTGTGGAACTTGTGCAAGGTATTCTTGAATATATTGGTGTACATAAAAAATTTATTATGTGCTATTTGGTTACAGCACAATAGGCCCTTGATATTCTGTTCCTCTCAGGTTCTAGACGAGGGCAACTTAGCAACAAGAAACTTCGGTGGGATAGAGAATCAGGTTTGCTGGATTTGCAATACCAAAGGATTTTCTTTTTCTTTTGCTGCTTCTTTGAATGAAACTTTAGTGAACTTCTTTGCAGCATCCTATTATCATTTCTGCTAGCACCAGCAAAACTTCAGTGAATACTCGTGATTTGTAGACATTATTCAGCATATATTGACCTCCTACATGGATCTCACTTTCTTGTCTGACAGATGAGCAGGCATTTGAAGTATTTGAGAAGCTTGAAGAGAAGCACAAGGCAATAGCATCTTCTCTATCCTCCGGTTTTCAAATTCTTTTTTACCCTTCTATCCAGAATCCATTTGGAGATCATCTTCGCATTGTAGTCATATTATTACTTATTTAAAGTCTGAGGCTCTGTTTCACATCATCAAGCTAGTGAGCTACTGTGCTTTTGCCAACATGTTAATATGACAAGCATGCAGCTTCGTTTTTCTGCTAATTTGTTTGTTCAATCTTCTTTTTACCAATGTTAATATAGTTTTGGTAATTGCAGGATGGAGACAAGAAGGCAGACAAGGAAGGTGATGATGAGGATGAACAGGAAGAGGAACAAGTAGAAGAGGACGAAAATACAGATGATGATTATAATCAGGTAAGTTCCTTGGAATTTACTAGTTGGGGTTTTCTATGAGGTAGAACAAAAGGTTTAGATGGTTTGTAGTTTCAGCAAAATTGTATGATGCATTTTCATTCCGATGAATCGACATTAAGTGGATAAAACAGCTATATGCATCATTTTTTTTGGCCTCATAATTATCTTCTATGTAGCACTTTGATACCTTGACTTTCACCCTGTAGAATATTGAGTTTGATGACGATGATGATGACTGGAATCAAGAGGAAGAAGCGCGTAAGTTTTCATATGAACTTCTATTCATTTAACTGCTATTTTTCCCCAAATACTGTTCATTTGTAAAGCTTTCTGAAGAAAGAATTCTTTTGTGTGACAGATGAAGACTACTACGATTAAGGATCACTGACCTTCGAAAGGTTAACCCCTTAGCCGATGTTTAGTTTTCTTCATATTCTTCATTTGCAACACATTAGCAACTTGTTGCGAGTAGTACCTAGTTAGGTAATTAGAGATAAATATTTTCCCTGGTCTTTCTTGTCAAGATGTCATATGCTTTATCAGAAACTCGACGATATCTTAATTCTTACATATACTGTTGCTAATGTTTCTGCTGCACTGTGCAAGCGGTGATTAATGTGCAATGAAACATGCTTAGCTTGTGAGCGTTTTGGTAACCTCCAAAAATATAATTTGGTCCACATTTTTTACTTCAAATACAAAGGAAAAGAAATTTATGTAACTTAATATTCATGAATGCACTCATTTTGGATTTCACATACAAACAAGGGAAATGAATTTATGGTCATACTGAATATACATACTGCGCACAGGCACACAACATACCAATCATATAAAATGAAGTGAAAAAAAAAATTGTGAACACACACATGCTCCTTGCGATATACCATTTCTTTTTGGAAGGCTCGAAGTACTTTCTCCGTTTCATATATAACAGAAGACAATGCCTGTGCGTACCACGTCACATTCCTGCACAATTCGTGGAACTTATGATAGCATTGGATGTTTTCTAGCATCTAGAGACTCGTATTTAGAACTATTGATCTATATACATCGGAGATACACTCCAAGTAGCATGTGCTTTGGGCTGAGATTTGTTCGCGTGTTGTAGAAGCATATGTTGTAAGCAAGTGCTACAGGTGCAGTTGTCAAATTTTGGCCACCACTGGTAGCACAGCGAGGATTTTTTCACTGTAGTGTCTTTTTTTTTTCACGAACACGCAGGAGAACTGCGTATCATTATATTAAGAAGAAAAAAAAGGGGAAAGAAACCCAAACAACACCACACACTCACGCCTAAAAAAAACTAATCGCCTGGAAACAGATTACAATGACCCCTGACCTAGTGGTGTCTTATTTTGCTGGTGGTTTTTTAGTATAATTAAATTTAAAAATAGAAAAAAACATGTTAGTCCGTCACGGACAATACAAGGAAATATAAGGAAAAAAGGCAAAAAAGCCTCTAAAAGCCAGAAAAGGATGAAATTAAGAAATAATGAACTAGAAACCGAAAGTCAGAAGCTGAAGCCGAAATAAGTGGTGCTTTACAAAAAAACTGGGTCAACATGCCAAAGCCGACGTTCCCCATGGCCAACGCCGTAGCCATGTCCATATGAGCAGCGATGTTGGCGCGAAGGAGGTCGCCCTGGACGCCATGCGCGACGTCATGCCCGGCACCCAGGACAGTCTGCTGGTCAAGGTTCACGGCGGCGTCATGGCTAGATCCAGCATTCTCCCCGCCACCGCAAACGCAGCCCCGGCAGCTCCCCAGACGTGGAGGTTCGCGTTGCACGGTGCGCACCGGTAGAGCGGCCGTCGGCCACGATCAGCGAGGCCGTGCGCCGCGCGCAGCGCGGGTGCACGTCGAACCCGCACGGCAGGCAGCGGTAGAGGAAGCAGCCGCGGGCGCAGGGGCCGGCGCAGACGGGCGCAGCCGTGGGCCACGTCGCGGCGTGTCTGGACGAGCGTGATCGGGTGCGGGTGGTGCCAGGGGGAGGAGAGCGTCTGCGGGTGGCCGGCGCACGAGTCGTGGATGGCGAAATCGCGGCCGGCGCGGCAGCCGTTGCCGAGGCCGGACAGCTCGGCCAAGCACATGAGCACACGAACGGCCCGGTGTAGCGCCGCTTCACCACTCGTGCCCTGGATGGGAGATTCATTTAGGACATATTTTTCCTCAACATCGATGGGAGCACTTCTTCCAGTACAGACAGCGGTGGATCAACATTATGCCCTTTTGCGGGAATGATATAAGGAATTTTATAGGGAAAAACATCCACTCTCGATACATGTTGGACATCTTACAAAATTTATGTGACAATCACACGTTCCAAATGGGGCCAGAAGGGTTTTGTACGGTGACCTCAACGATTTCCTACTGGTGATCATTTGGACTTTTTTTATAGCTTATGGCTGAAAAACACTCTAGTTGGCTGAAAAAACACGGTAGCTGACAGAGACTTATTTAGCATAATTAAATTTAAAAAAATTTAAAAATATAAAAAAAATATGTTAGCCCGACACGTATAATACAAACACATACGGAAAAAGAATCGGCAAAAAAGTTTAACAAAAAGCCAAAAATTCAGAAAAAGATGAAATTTATAAATAGTGAAAAATAAGTCGGAAGCCAGAAGCTGAAGCCTAAATGATCACACCCAGCTCTTATTCGGTTGTAAGTGGCCCAACGTAAGAAATGGACGTGTGCTTATGACGACACTAAATTAACAGAGGCTCTCTGGGCTCTCAACTTCATGAAGTAATGACATAAATAAATCGAATGGAACTAACACATATGAGCAATTCCATGTCTCCATGCATGTCTTACGTGTCAAAGAGGCCTCTTCTCACGACTAGTGTTTCACTTCTAAAGATCTTGCTTGCAGTGAAACTGGCGTGTTGTGTTCTCAAAGTTAATGATGCAACAGCGACAGGTGAGTGAAGCTAACTATGCCACTGCTGCTATCTCGCAACATACAGAGCCCACCACACACGATGGCACGGCACGATCCAACAAAAATATCTAGGCCTCACTCGATTGGACTGAAAAGATATGACTTATGACTGAAAGTGCACTATAACGGCTGAAATTTTACTGTAGCTGAAGGTGGCTTATTTGGTGTAATTAAATTAAAAAAATTTAAAAATAGAAGAAAAATATGATAGCTCATCACGGACAACGCAAACGAATACGAAAAAAAGAACCGGGAAAAAACTATAAAATCAAAAGTTCAGAAAAAGATGAAATTTATAAATAGTAAATAATAACTCAGAAATCAAAAGCTAAAGTTGAAATGAGCCAAACCCTAGTTTTCCCAGGGTGTCAAGGAGGAGCCGGGCTGCCATTGGCCGCACCGGCCGGCGCCAACAGAAAAGCGTAGTGGTGCGGCCAAACCGCTCCCCCTTTGTCCGTTGTCCCCTGCACTGTGCAGCGATCATGATTTTAAGATAATAATTGACAGAATCTCCACTCCTTGCCGTCCTTTGCTTCCTTGCTTCATCACTGCCTTTCGCTTCATCTGCTCCAACCTGCAATAGTACATCTCTCTCTAACATCTGGGTTGTCAGTCGAGGGGCTGCTGAATTGGACAAAGGGGATCAAGGTAACACCGGTTTCTTTCCAGTTATTGCGCTCAGTTCCATCTATGGCTTCTTTCCTCATTTCCTTGCAGTTGTTTCGTTGTGTCTCCGAATGGGAACACGGTTTGTTTCTTTCAGTTTTTGTGTCGAATCAAATCATTTGCTTCCTTGATAAGGTTTAATTCCCGTTGACAGTACGAAATCTACCATTTCTTGACCGATTTTACCGTACAAGGTTGTCCATCTACCTGTTCTCAGTCATTCAACTTAAGTTCACCTCTGCTTCGGCTAGAAACTAGTTTGATATGTTCAAGACTGATGATCTAAAACTTGATTTCAATGACTAAAAGTTTCTGCAAGCTAGCCTGCAGTCTAGTCCGGTGAAGCTTTCAGTTGTCCTGACTCCTGAAAAGGCCAAATCTTTCGTTTTCCTGTAGCTATATTGGTGCTGTCAATTTGTGATGGTTCATGGTGCAGTCTTATTTTTGCACGACGATTCGAAGTTGCTGAATACTTTACAATTGAACTGTTACAACTTTGATCCCAGGAGAAAACACACATATCATAAATAAACTAAAAGAACACGGAAGAATTTTTTGAATTTCTTTTATTATCTTATTTGCTCCCCCCTCTTTCTTTGCTTTTTCTTACAAAACTGGGTACAAGTCTTCCCAATATATAGGGATAAAACTCTCCTACTCCAATTCTGATTCGGACTTCAAATTGGTCTCAACTTCAACTTGAGTTATACTCGGAAACGAACTCTAAGTCAAGATTATTTCTAATATAAACGTTTATAGCAGCCACAGGGCTAATCAGGGAGAAGGAAAAGCTCAGGTGATGGCCCTCAGGACTCTGCAACTCTCATCTAACCTGACGAGGCCAAACCGCTACTACCTTTCATCTTCATCTGCATATTGTTGCAAAGTTCCAGCAAGACTCGCGGCGAAAGTCGCTGCCAAGAAGCTCCGAAAGCGCGCATCATCACCCCTGAAATGTAAAGCCGTCGTTCTTCAGCCTCGCCAAGACGACGACGACGACGGGCCAGCGGAACTCCCTCTGGTTCCATTCCGCTCAGTGGTCTTCCCCGGCGCGACGATCCAGCTGCAGATGTTCGAGTTCAGGAACCGGATGATGATGCACACCCTGCTCCAGGAAGGCCTCAGGTTCGGGGTCGTCTATTTGGCCAAGAGCGGCGGGATGGCCGACGCTGGGTGCGTCGTGCGCGTGGTCGAGCACCAGTGGCTCGTCGACGACCGGTTCTTCCTGACCTGCGTAGCCGGCGACCGCTTCCGCGTCGTCGACGTCGTCAGGACGAAGCCCTACGCGGTCGCAAAGATCGAGGCGCTGAACGATCGGGACAACGCAGAGCAGCAGCATGATGAGTTAGAGCGGCTTGCTGACGAAGTGGAGGATCAAATGAAGAGTGTAGCCAGGCTGTCGAGCAGACTGAACCTGAGATCGGTGGGGCTAGGAGGAGATGGAGCCGAGCATACGCGAGGATCGCGTTCTCCGTCTTCGTTCTCGTTCGCCGTTGCGAGGCTGCTCAGCGATGATCCGGCGGAGCAGCAGGCGCTGCTCCGGTCGAAGGATGCCGCGCAGCGCCTGGAGAGGGAGAGGAGGTGCTTGGAGCGTAGGTGCAAGTACCTGGCCGCCGTGGCTGCAATAACGGACGCCCTTGAGCACCTATCCTGCAATGGAAAATAGTGGTTCTACATTGGAGCTCTTCTAGAATCTGGATCGATATAATTAAGCAGGCAAGAATCGTAACCCATGAATAAGCCTGTCTTTTTTGCTCCTGCTGTATAAAGTGTGTGTAATATTTGCGTCCTATGCTACACTGTAGCTTTGGTCCCTTTTTTGTACAGTCAGAATCTATCTATTATTCTATTGTATTGTTAAAGTGATAGAAAACAAAATCATCACGTCCGCTCTTAAAGATTAAAAACTCTCATGTTAATTGGTAGAAAAAAAATTATATCGTCGGTTGTAGTGAGCCTAGCTAGATTATGACGGTCTAAATCAAAAGAAAGTCAATATTAAGTATAATCCAAAAAATAACTGAAATTTAGAATAAAATAGCAATTTGATTTTCCTATGAATTCCTAAGTAAAATACCTAAATAAATAAAATTTAAAATATTTTTTTAAAATATCAATGGATTTGCAAAAAAATGAAATTCACAATAAAAATAAAATAAACTAGCAATTTAATTTCAATATGAATTACAAAGTAAAATAACTAAATAACTTTAAATCAGAAACAAAATTTTTAAAAATAGCAATTAGATTTGTATACAATCCCAACAAAAAATAATTAAATTTCAAAATAAAAAATAAAATAAAAGTTGCAATTTGATTTCAATACAAATTCAAATTAAAATCCATAAATAACTAAAATTTAGAATAAATTAAAGAAAATTAGCATTTGGTTTGTATACAAACTCCAATAAATAACAACCGGAATTTTAAATAAAAATAAAAGTTATAACAAGGATAGCACGAATTGCGCCTGGGGAGACCATAAAAGAGTGCCATGCTTTAATCTGTCTCACAATAAGACATTAACCCACGAGGAAGTGAAGAGTCGAGGTGGCGTTAGCGGAGATGAGGACAATATTGTGCTACTCACCTTAGTTGTTCGACAAGAACAATGTTATGCTACTTGCCGGTAATGAAGTCTTTGCAGAGAGGAGATGAAGCTTTGCATTAAAAATAAGCTATGAATGATACTAGACCATCAGGTAGCTAGGAAAATGCCATTGCTGGCGAGGGCACGCTGTCACCAGTGATGCACAAGAAGATTCTCCATATCGTTAGACAACGATTCAAACAGACATGCTAGCATCTATGAAGATGGGAAGTCGGCGTGATTAATGAGGAAGCTATAGTATTGAGTTGGCCAACATCGAAGAAAAGGAGCGACTTACACAGGGGAAGAGAACTTTGAGCATGTATAATATCTTGCATGTGTATGTACATGCATGCATCCGTACAAATAGAAGTATGGACATACAAAAAAGCAGAAAAACAAAAGAGCTCGAAGTAGAGATGATGTGGCCATAGTGAATAGGCCCAGGGCCACCGAGAGAGTGATGGATGTCCCTAGTATAGATCAGCGACGGTTACACATGTAGGTGTGTAGCAATAATTGGAGTAAAGTAGAAGATAACTATGTGATAGAGTATTGCATTGCAAAGAGTAGCAACTAAGAGGGATCGATCAAGAATTGGCCTTGCTATTAAAGGTTGAAGCAGAAAAGTTGTGGCGGTGAAAAGAGATGGAAGACACATGATTCATGGGGCAGCCGGTGTGTAAGGGAAATTAGTTCAAGGAAGATCGTCCATGGTGCATCGATGTATGTGTGAGGAAGGTACTTTAATATCATGTAACTAATAAGATTATTTGTTACACACATAAGCATCGTATTGCTTAAGATTAGAATAGAGGTATATGTCATGTATGCATATCTCTACTCCTTAAAAAAGCGAGTTGGTGGCCGTTGGTGCATTCTCTCTCAACCCTCTACAGCCATTGGATCTGACCAGGAAGCATCTAGATCATCATTTTCTATTCACGTAGTAGCCCCACATCGCACATAGTAGTTCCCATGACCCTCCTCTCCCTCTCTCTCCCTCAAGCTGTCGCTCTCCTCCATTCCCTTAACAGTTAGCCTCAAACTCTTTGCTCGCCTCGCCGTCCTTGATTCCCTAACCAAACACTGAGCCACTGTCGTGGGCTTCCACTGCCTTTGCTCCTCCTCACCCTCGCCGTCTCCTCTGTCGATGCATCCTCCCCATGCATAGGCTGTCGTGCTCCTGCCGTCGTTGGAGCCGGGCAAGAAGACGTTATTCCTGAACCTCGATGAGACGTTCATCCACTCTCAGACCTCACAACTTCACTGTGCCCCCCCCCCCCCCCGCGTCATCGGCGGCCAAGCTATCACCTTCTATGTCTCCAAGTGCCCGGGCGTCAAGGCCTTCCTCCCCCACCACCTCCGCATCACGGCCGAGGCTTTCGAGGTCATCGTCTTCACCGCGGGTCTCAAGGAATATGCCTCGTAGTAGATAAGGGACATCCGGCGAGGAGGGAATCGCCTTGGGGCAATCAACGGAAGCGACAACGTGGACGGATCAATGTGGGCACAAAAAATCTAGCGATCCGTGAGGGAGCTTCAATTGGGCACGAAAGCGCAAGATCCAACCCCTAAAACCGTGTTAGCTAAATTAGCAATCAACAACAGGAAAAAAATATGTGCCCTCAAAAATCATTAAATCAACAACAAATTCCTCAAAAGGAGCAGGGCTTTAGGCCCACCTCGCGGCGCGGCGGCTCGGAGGAGAACATAGCATTGGCCTGGATGGCGAGGCGGAGGTCGTCGGCTTCGAGCGACTCCCTGCCGGCGCGGTCTGCGTATACCTTCGCCTCGCCGAGCACCGAGCACGTCGCAGGCGTAGCGGTAGGCGAGAATCGGGAACTGGTGCACCACCCCCGCGTCGTAATCCCCCTCCCCGAGCCCCACCGAACGCAGGATCTCTCGCACCACTCCCGCGGCTCGTCGCCGGCGGCCACCGCAGGAGGAGGGGACGTCCGTACGACTCGGGGTTCCATGAGGGCAGACTAGCATTGCGGTAGTGACTCTTCGCGGGAGAGGTAATTCGGGATTCGGGTTTGAGTATAAATATACGGTATGGTGAAGTAAAGAAAAAATTGTTTTTATCTTCAGACATGAACGACGCTTTGGCCGAGTGGTTAAGGCGTGTGCCTGCTAAGTACATGGGGTTTCCCCGCGAGAGTTCGAATCTCTCAGGCGTCGAATTATTTTTCTTTTGCATCCTCTTTTCTTTTTGCTGTTTAAGTAGGCATCTCGGTTTTCGTGGATTCGGCCGTCCCCTCTCCTTTGGTTTGGGTGCCACATTTCCCCCCTTACGGCTTTTGTTGCTTACGCGACCGGTGTTTTTGGTGAGTCCTATCATTTTTTTTCTTTGTGTGTTGTATTGTAGAGGTGACCTCCACCTAAGCTCAGTCGGCCTGTTAGAAGGTTATAAAGTTCAAAATAGGACATGTATAATGAAATAAGTGCTCTTGAGAGGAACACTAGGGTATAAAAGATATAATTGTAAAACGCTCTCCATGTAAATATATATAAGGCCATCTAGGCCATGGGAAAAGACCCCAAGTATTGCTCATCTAACTCTCCACTACCATATCTCTGTTTGGTCCGTAACCACAACATGTTGCATGTCTGATTTTTGAGTTATGATTTTTGAGTTGTGATTAGGCTTTGCCGGAATCTATTAGGCAGCGGGCGCGAGCAAGCCCAAAGTATATATTACATCACAAAAGCTCCAAGAAAAGCTCGAGCGCGGCGGAGACCTAGAACCAAGGATCCTCGTCGAATAAAGGCTCCTCAGGGGCTTCCTCAACGGGGAGATCTTCACCAGCGTCTTGATCTTCTGAAGGATTTAGCAAGTCGTGAGCTAACCAGCTCAGCAAGTCACAAAGGAAACCCTACCTTAGCTACTTGCACGGATCAACAAAGGGAGTATACTTGGTTTATTAACTTTGAGTGGATGCAATTTTATTTGTAAACATTTTTTGAAAATCACAAGAAGACAACTACTCTATAAGATTAAGGGGGTTTTCATAAAAAGATAATTAACCAACTAGTTCAGTTAAAGCATTTGCAAAAACTACTTAAGCTTCGCTTCTGGAATCACCCAAGTGACACAGCTCCATTAACCGGGAGCACGGCGTATTCGAATAAAATTTTATTGACTCTGCAGAGTTGCTCAGCTTTACCCACACGCACCCTTAACCCTCATGACTGAGTTAAGGAACCGGGTCTTTTCGCTACTCAACCCTTGGTATACACTCCACCCGATAGGTGTGGAATCCGCACATCCTCGGGTATCCGCTGGCCACCACGGAACGCCGGACCCGAGTTGTGGGGACCTATCGTTGTCTTAGTCCGGATTCGCGATCCGCACCGACTCCCAATGCAGGGTTTCACTTAAGTTGAGCAGGTACTAAACCAGGGTTGACAAGTCAACACCTGTGGTTGAGCGGTCACTATGTCATTTGCTCAGCATAAGTGTCTAGTCTTTACATTTTCACGAGGTTCGCAACCTCCACCCTAGGGCAAGCGGTGGGCGAAGATCGTCTCGCGGTATCCCACAACACCCTTACCCCAAACTGTGCACGCCGGCACTACCACCCTAGGGTACGGTGTCCCATACCACCTTACCCTAACTCTGAGTTTTCCAACCTACCGGCCCATGGCCACAACCTTATTAGTGTAAAGATTTTGTGTGATATTAAATAACCTACAATTATTTAGATGTCAAGTAATTATTTCTTGGGTTAACAAAGGCGGGGTTACAATTTATCGGGGCATTTACTGGTGGTAGGTTTTATCTATGTAGCATGTCATTCTAAACATTTTATTTTACTTAAACTAGCATTTCACAACACGATTAGAGTTCCTCGGAGTTTCTCCTGGCCAGAAAAGTGTGCCAACACGATTAGAGTTTGATGAGGGTGCTACGGGTGAAAGGAATCGGAGAATGAGGGGGAGGATAAGAAGATGAGCTCACGGGGGTCGCCGGCGTAGGGGAGGGCAGTGATGGCGAGGGAAGTGATGGGGCTTCGATTGGCTGCTTCTGGGGGGTCTTGGGAGTGGCAGGGAGTGATCTAGAGCAGTGGGGAGGCTTGAGGCGCACGGGAGGGCAAGGGGAGCAGAGGGGTGGCTTTAAGCCTCGGCGAAGGGGAAGGAATCCGAGGGAGAGGAGGATGGGCATGGCGCCAGGGGTCAACAGGAGGACGGGGGAGCTGATAGGCGTCACCTCGGAGTAAAGGATCGACGTCCGGCCCTGCGCGCGCGAGTAATGGCGAAAGAACAGGAGAGGGAGCAGGTGAGCGGCGGACATGGGCGAGGCGCGCTCTCTCACGCGGAGGAGGAGACAAGCGGCGACTGGTAGGTGGGACCAAGGGAGGGAGGCGGCGACGCGTGGCGAGGGGAGGCGTCGACGGTTTCGGACCGGCCGACGTTGGGGTGACGCAGGCGGGGCAAAACCAGGGGCGCGGGCACAGCGCGAGCGCGTGCGTGAGGGAGAAGGCGGGGAGGGAGGGGGCGCCAGTGGGGAGAGGGAGGCAGAGAAAAGAGAAAGGCGCCAAGGGGACAGAGAAAGCGGAAATGCCGAGAAAGGAAGGCGGCTTCCGGTGAAACTTTTCAAAAAGGGAAAGTGCTCAAAAATCACTCAAAAAAATTCAAGGAAAAGCACAAAAAATTTTGGGTTTGAATTTTTGGGACTTTTCAGTTACCGTCCACAATCGTTTGTTTTTTTTCCTGTAAAGTGTTCTCAAAGGAGAGCATACGACGATCCATTCTCCTATCGAGAGCATTTCCTGAGCTATTACTCTGGATTCGACAAATGTACACCACATGTCACACATATTTGTTACAAAGAAACGCCTTTGAATGATTCTCTTTTTCATATCTATTTTGTCAGTATAGGGGAACCTAAACTTCAGATGATTCAGATGGGGTGTCATGTACATATATTTACATGATTTGCTATTCTACGGTTGTCAAGACTGCGAAACCGCGAGACGGTGATCAAACATTTGTTGGAACTCCCGCGTGTAACCTCCAGATTTGCATCGAGTTGAAGGGATCAGTTCGAGCATGTCACCCATTTTCAACTCCTGATTCAAGTTGTACACAACATGGCAGTTCAGCCTCACGCTCAATTGCATGTCATAGCTAGAAGCCCTCTTCAATAGGTCCAGTATTGTCGAATTTTGGGGGAGTTCTTGCACTGACATCTGAAAACACCATAAGAAATTTAGTTTTCCTGCTAACGTGTTGGAACTTTGTAGTTAATCAGAAAGCACAAGCGCGAAAAATAAGAAAGTTACTTAACCTTTTCATTGTCTAGTAGTATTACTAGGATTGGTCCACTGTGGTCACATCGTTTCGAATAGGAGAAAAGACAGTCATCAGAGTGAGAAGGGAAGGTGCATAGTGCCCTTGGTGAAGCACCAAGTGCAAGAGATGAAGGGTGATCTATGTGCAAAGTCTCACACTGCCATGTAACAACCCATCTAACCCATTCAACCATTTCAGGAACAGATGAAGAGCAATTTCGAACGCCTTCCTTGTATCTCCAATGTGCAGCAATTCCAAACTCTGCCTGCAAATGCATGTCCCTAGTACGAATTTGGATCTCTAATGGGAGTTTTTCTTCGCTGAGCACAACCGTGTGCAGGGACTGATACCTACGAGTTAATAAAAAATAAGTTACCATGGTAACTAACATTTCTGCATAGTAGCATATTTTTGCATGGTCATACCCATTGGATTTGGGGCTGTTGACATAATCTTTGAACTTCCCAGGAATTCTAGGCCACAAGTGATGGACAATCTCTAATGTGGTGAAACAATCAGCTTTATTCTCGAGTACCACACGCACCCCATGTATGTCATAGATTTCATCCATGGCCAGTTTCTTCCTATAATGAAGTGAAATCACATCAGCATATTTTAATGATATATGTGTCAGGCTAGCAAGTGCTCTTCAAGGGTTATGTGAAGTTAGTGCAGGACTTAGTTGAAAATGGAGAATAATTTGTATAACTTTATTAACAACACAACTAAAAGAAAGTACAATTATTTGATTCTTTCTAGGAATGCCTGCAAACAGAAAGAGCATGATACACAAGATTACCTTGTCATCTTACTGTAGATGCTGTACATGCTCTTGTGCCTCCCCGATATGGCATGATAGGATAATCCTCTCACCTGAAGGGCTTGTTCCAATCGCCTTATTGCAGCTGCAATCATATCTCTGTTGTAGAACTTGAGAAGGTTGGATGACAGTTTCTCATATTGCTCTGGGTAAATATACTTGAAGCACAGATTTTCAAGCTGTTCCTTCCAATTCAAGATCCCCAACTGATTCGCCAAGGGAGCAAATATCTCCAGTGTTTCCTTTGCGAAGCACTGCTGTTTGATCTTGGGCAACGAATCCAACGTCTTCATGTTGTGTAGTCTGTCAGCAAGTTTGATGAGCACCGCCCTCGCATCTTCCATTGCAAGGAAGACTGTACGTAATCTGTCGGCTTCATCAATTCTGCTGGCTGTATCGTTTCTACGAGCCAGTTTGCTCAAATGACTAATATTTGAAACCTATAGAAAAGCCAACAGAACTAAAATTTAGTCAATTCACAATGTCCTCAACAGCGGCCAAGTATCCTCAACATATAGCAGGTGTAAACATTTAGATGACCAGTAAGGCAGTAACACATAGCAAAACAAACAACGGATTCTCCCAAGTACCAAATAAATAAGGGCAACATCATCAACTGAACAGCCCATTCAAAAAGAAAAGAAAAGAAAAAAAGAACAGACAATAAAGTCACCAAAAAAGCACCATACGATTCAGATCCCTGATCAATTCGGTTTCGGCTTCTGGCTTATTTTTCACTATTCATAAACTTCGTCTTTTTCTGAACTTTTGGCTTTTTGTTGAGCTTTTTTGCCGGTTCTTTTTTTCCCGTATTTGTTTGTATTATACGTAATGGGCTAACATATTTTTTATATTTTTAAATTTTTTTAAATTTAATTATGCTAAATAAGCCTCTGTCAGCTACAGTGTTTTCAGCCATAAGCCATGAGCTTTTAAGCTGAACCGATCACCACTGATAACCAACCAGGAACAGATTGTACAATACTGAAGTATAAGTCAATCCTAGGAGGTGCCTACTGCCTAATATAATATAGAGGCGATGTTAACACCTACCTTAGGTGGGCATAAGAAAAATTTGTTCTAGATGCCTTATGAACAAAGTAACAATCAGCAAGTTCTGTCAGTCACAATCACAAATCTTTCTTTTCCTTCTTTTTTCTTTTCTGCGAGGGCAATCAGAAATATAGCAGCATCCACTTCCCGATCACGAAAATGACAAGGCCAAGAAATATCAAAATAAAAGAAGAGGGGTCCATGCAAAGACCTCTTCATAGAACTACGGCCGTTTGTGATCTGATCTTGCACTCAAGCACAGTATACAGGGCAACTTATGCAAATATGCTCATATACAGCGCAACTTATCCAAATATGCTCATATACAGGGTAACTTATCCAAATATGCTGATATGAATAATCTACCATGGAAGACACTCTGATTTGCTATGTTACTGAATGATGGTGCGGCAACAACATCAGATGGAACTATGGAAGCCACTTTGGTATATTCCAGCAAATACTACATTCAGTAAGTTTTACCAGAGGAAATAGTTCTAAGAAAAAGAGTTATCAGTAAGCGTGATCATCACATCCAAACGACAGTTATTAGTAGCTAAAGAGATCCGAATCATTACCCCCTTCACAAGGCCGGCAACGCCAGGGCCGAATTGCTCGGAGATGGAAGCATAGTCCAGGGCTGCGTCGTCGACGGTGTCGTGCAGCAGCCCGGCAGCGACAACGACAGGGCCGGCTCCGAGGTCCGCGAGCAGAGCCGCCGTCTCCACGCAGTGCTGCAGGTAAGGGTCACCGCTCACGCGCATCTGGGGAAACCACCAAACGCCCATCCAAGAAACGCAGTTCGGTCACTTCAACGTCTCACAAGCCACACCAAATGCAAACATGCGCGTACTGTGAGTGAGTGAGGGATACGGTCGAACACCTGGCCGCGGTAAGCCGCCTCGGCCGCGGAGAAGGCCTTCCTCACGAGCTCGTCGCGGAAGATTACGTGCCGTGACTGCGCGCCGGCGAGCAGGACGGCCGCGGCCGCGGAAGGGAGGCCGTCTCTGTCTTCCTCGCCCACCATAGCGGCGCGGGCCCGCCTCGCGGACGGGGGGCTCCGGCACGGCGGTCGGGGCTCCGCGGGGTCGGCGGCGCGGGCAAACGACAGGGACAGTGGGCTCCGGCACCGCGTCTCCCGCAGCTCGCCGGCGGCCGGGGCGCGGGCCAGGAGCTCCAGCGCGGGCGGGGGCTGCGGCGGCGAGAGGCAGTGGTGCGGGCGGCATTTGACCGAGCAGGTGACCGCCGCCGGCATGGCTCGCTCCTGGCCCGATGATTCCCTGGCAAGTTGGAACCTTGGGGGCCGAATGGAGGAAGAGGCGGAGGGGATGTCGAGAAAGAGGCGTGGAAGGAAAATAGTCGGGGAGGTTGGTTGGTCTCCTCGGTTTCGCGCGTGGTGGGGCGGTTATGAATAGTAGCCTAGTTGAGGACGTTGGGCAGGTTTTTTTCCGGGGACAGTCTATTGCACAGGCGACTGAAATTTTTTTAACTTTCAGTCATCTAAAGTTGTACTTTGAATCACCTAAAGTTGTACATATTTTTTTGGAGGGGGCTGCAATTTTAGTTGATTGAGAGTGTAATTTCAGGTTACCTGAAGTTGCACTCGGAATCACATAAAGTTGCAGTTGTTTTTTTAGGGGGGCTGCAATTTTAGTTCATTGAGAGTGCAATTTCAGGTGACTGAAACATAAAAAAAAATTAGTCGCCTGTGCAATAGCAAAACTGTTTTTTCCGTGGTTTAAGGCTGAAAATTTGAAAAAAAAATGTTCTTGAGAAATAGCATGTATAATAAAGTAATCATATGCAGTTTTTAGATAGTATAGTTGAACCCGATATAATTTGTACTATAATATATCTATAGGTTATGCTTTAAAAAACACACTGTTTAAAAACTAGTTACTGTAGTAAATATAAACCAAAGACTAAGCTAAGTTAAAACGAACCCACTCGTTAAGTGGTCATTCGATGTGTTCTTTTTTTATTGAGGTTAATAGTTTATAATTTTTAATCTTAGCAGGAATGTTTGTATAAATGAATCAAATATTGATAAATCGCTTCGAAAAAACTCTCCTGATAAGTTACTTCGAGAAACCGATTTATTTGTTTATTTGAGAGAAACCATAAAAATATAATGACGTTGTTTACATTTTAGACCCTGCATTATTATCATTTAGATTGTAAGGTGCGAACCTGCAGATATATGTAAGCTAAGAAAGTGACGGATGGTTGGAAGTAGTTATTAAATTTGTGTTTTTACCGTGAATCGTTCAAACGGCCTTTTAACAACAAAACCTAGAGTAGCCGTCGGCCCAAATATATGTCACATCCGCTATTCTTTCCAAATCTGCAGACGCTCGCATTATTTCCTCAGAGAGAGAGATAGAGGGGAACCTATTATAGTGCTATTTGAGTGAGTCTCCGGGGAAAAAGAACTATTGGAGTGGAATTCTTGTCAACGTTTTGAAATTCGTGATTGTGGCATATGTGAGCAGGGGCGAAGCCAGACGACAGGAGCATTGGGGTCACCTCTATTGCACGTGGTGTCTCTCCACTGATGAACAGTAATAAACAATAATTTTTTATATAATTTGTTAAATTTTATTGAAATCACTGCACTCCAATACTCTTACGCTGGCTTCGCGCCTGGATGTGAGGGTGTCAGGTGTCTTGTGCACAAGTGCGCCGAGAGGATGAAGCAACACGAACGGATTGGGACGACGGAGTATTCACGAGTAGTGTAGGGGGGAACCAACCAGCTTCGTCCGCAAGCGGCGGAGCGCGTGGTTAAACGTGGCTGTCTCTCTATGGCAAGTGGGGCCGTGCAGGACGGGACCCGCGTGTCACATACCGAGAGGAGGCCGTTTCGCAGCGCGGCGCGCCCTGGTTGGTTCCTTGTGCGTGCGGACGAGGGATTGCTTGCCGGTTTGGCAAAAGCTTGCTTACCGTTTCGGGTCAGGGTCAGATCGTTGCGCCATGTTTCTTTCATGACGAATTGAGAGAGAGACCGGTAGATGATTAGCGGCTGAAATCTATCCATGTATTATTGGCTTTATTCGTACTCAAAAAAATTATCAGCTTCATTCTTTTTGGTTATAATTTTTCTCGCACAAATAAACAAAATTATTTCTCTGTAGTTTTTTCGAAATGATTTATCAAGACAGTATTTTTAAAACGTCTTACTGACATTCAACGCTCACTCTATAGGTAAAATCCATCCATCAACCGCAGTAAAAAACACTAGTTCTAATGGCAAAAAATATTGGCAACCACAGCTAAAAAAATAGGATTAATTGTCTACTCCTTTTAGGAGAGGATCCACCCGGAGGGTCAGGTAGGGCTTGTGCCCCCCTACTGCCGTCCCTCCCCCCACGTTGACCCCTGATGACGGGTGGCGCAGGACAGGGACAGCGCAAGCGCGCGTTTGACGCGATCTTCTTCAAGAACGCGTAAAAGACGGCAACATCATGCTGGAGTTGGACCAGGGGCTGTGGGGTGACGCCGCAACGCAGGGCGTCGTGCAGAGCTACGCCGGCAACATCCACGGCCTATTCAGGCTCAGGTTCAGCTACAAAGTTCTAAGATAATCCGCTATAGCTGCAATAGCGTTTTTATCTCTCATTAGCAATGCGACAGGCTATCGCAGACCTGTAACTCAGCATTCGACAAACTGGTGAAGAAACCTCATTAATTACCCTAAATTTTGATCTGAGTTCGTGACTGCCTCCTACGTCGGCCAACCGTATGCAGATTGGCAGGTGCCATGACCGCGAATGATGGTCGAACCATGCAGGTTGATGGACACCGAGCGCCACTGTTGGCAGCGACGCCATCAGTGACCCAACCACGGCCGGCCGGGCGAGCGGGCAGCGAAACTTGTACCGACCATGCGATCGGCGCTTCGGGGGAAAGCGCAAGAGACCACGCACGATCATCCACTGGCTCCCACGATCGGTGGTGGCTACGGCCGTGCCGAGCACCGAAACATCCGCGGTTGCAACTTCGCCGCAGTTCACAGCACTAGCTCGTCAAGTTGCTGCGGCGCCAAGCACTGCCAACACCGTAACCGTGTGGGAGCCTTCGTTCCGTCCGGCAAATACCAAAGGCGCTCTCCGTTGGGCGAGCACCCCTTCACCGATCAGGCTTCCACCGTGGGCGTCGGCGTTGAAGCCGATTAGACTAATACAGATTGGTCATACTAGAGAAGCTATTAGCCACACAAAAGTGGTCTGCAAAGTCTGGAAGCGGCGATTCAGGCCGTGGCCGTAGAGAATTACCACTTTACGAGTATACTGCTAACTTGTTATGAATCTTTAACAAGTCATTACCATTTCTTTTCCAATTGTAATCACTGGCGTAGCTTCTACATTACAAAAAAATCGACAAAAAGAACAAAAACTAGATAAGAGTTAAGACAGCCGACTCAGATGCACCATGCTATAGATAAATAAGTACAATCCAGAAATGAAGTTATAAAGTTCTAGACCTGCAGAGTAGCGTACCCCATGAGCCGCAGCAAAAAGAACACACCCGTTATAGATCAACCAGAGAGAACAAGCATTTCCTAAAGGTCCTACCAAGTGACCCCGTTTATCCAATGAAAGTGCCGTTTCCTGCGAAATGCCCGCATTCCAAACAGGCCAAGCCTAGGATCATCTAATGTAGTAATGCGAGCAATAAATCAGCTGAATGTGAAATATATCATACGGTTTGACACGCATACAATTCCAGGTTTGGCAGTGCGTTTGGCGCAGCAAAATGTGATGCTACAGCCAACAAATTGGCATCATATATTTGAGAATAATCGGACCAAAACACAAGAATATATGGATTCAAACACAAAATAAATATAAAGAAGCAAGCATTATGGAACGCAATACAAGGGTGGATTGATCACCATCCTGATTCAGTGCACTACAAGTTGCAGTGAGCAACAGCAAGCGTCCATATGCTTTGTTCCATTTCTGAAAATTAGCTCCCACATTTCTTGGAACATGAAGTACATATTAGATACATATTTCGTTGTTCGTCAAAATATTGTAAAAATGACTTATCAAACAAAGCTTAGCAGGTAGAATACACACCACGTGTGACAACGTTGGCAACGACACATTTCACGGCAAAATCCTCAACTCTAGTTCCTCACCACAACAACCTGACACTTGACAGCAATATCAAGTCATGATCATTAGGGTATCCATAGTGTATATAACACAAGTGGCCTTAAGGTGGGTCCCATCTAAACCTTAAAGGCCGACTCCATAGTATATATAACCCAAGGGGCCTTAAACGGTCCCACTCGGCAGATAAAAAAAATTGTATTTTAATGCTTGTGGCCAGGTCTTTAGCTTGAGGACCAGCCTTAAGATTTTTTTACTTATAGCCTACTTAAGGTCACCCCTGTAATGTATAAGGTTGACCTTAAGGTGGCTTAAGACCCTCCATGAGCAGTTGATTTCACCAAAACAAAACAGAAAAGGCACACATATTTTCAGAACGCATAACCATCTTGGCAAAATGGGCAAATCTGCCTCCAGATTTTGAACATTGTTACAACTCCCTTGCTAGTGCAGAGTTACAGCTTAGCAAGCAAATAGGTCCGTGGATCACACAATGGCTACATCACAATCGAACTGCTATACCACAAACTCTGATGTGGTACTACATTAACCAAACAATTAAAACAGGGAAACAAAAAGTGAATTTCAAGCAATCCCACATCTGGGTAGATGTTGAGCAATTGCTCATTCCTGATCTACAAGACTATAACACGTTTAGCAAGGCTAGGAGTTTTCAGACTTTATAAATAGATCTCCTCTTCCCATCCCCCAGTAAGTACAATTCAAATAACCCCAGTTCCATCAAATTGCACATGTTTTAACATTATATCAAGCATACAACATTCACATAATATCTAACAGAACTAGAATCTTGGTAAATGTCGAGCAAATCTTTATTCCTGATTTTCCTGGTTTACAAGATTACAAGATGTTTGCTAAGGGTTTTAGCAAACTCAAAATAGACATCCCCTTTCCATTCTCCAGTGAGTACAATTCACAGAATCATGGTTTATCAAACATAAATACTAGCCATCCATTGCAAATGTTTTAGCATTAATTCAAGCATACCACATTCACACAATTCACATTATTTCTAACAAAATTAGAATCTAGTATAATGCAAGCACGGTTGCGACATGTAATCTATCACAGAAAACAGAACATGCATCACAGAACATGATCAAACGAATCTTAACTGGCAGCAAAAGATAGCATTGATATATCTGAAATATCTGATATAAACTGGCATCACTTAGTGCAAAAATCCTCATAATGCACTGTCTTACCACGCAGGAACCACAATAAGAAACAACTAATCAGTCTTCTTAACACAAATAGCTGAGACAAGAAACAACTACTACAGATTTATAGATCTCAAAACCAAGAGGCGGACAAGGCAGGGTGGGTCAGGACCGAACCCTAGGCAGCGAGTACGACGGCGCCGCCGGCGGCCTTGATCTTCTTCTCGGCGACCTTGGAGATGAGCTTGGCCTTGACGACGATGGGCTTCTCTGGCAGCACCCCCTTCCCAAGCACCTTGAAGTAACCGAACTGCGTGACGTCGACCAGCGGAGCCTTGTCAGCGCCGGCCTCCGCCACCTTCTCGGCGGGCACCATCGACCAGAGCCTCTCCACGTTCACCCCGGGGCAATGGAACTTGTTGCGGAGCCTGTGGAAGTAGCGCATGCCGACCTTGCCGAAGTAGCCCGGGTGGTACTTGTCAAAGAGGATGCGGTGGTGATGCATGCCTCCGGCGTTACCGCGACCTCCCGGGTGCTTGCGGTGCTTGCCGATGCGGCCGTGCCCGGCGGACACGTGACCGCGTTTCTTGCGGTTCTTCTTGAAGCGCGTCGTCATGGCCGCCGCCGCCGCCGCCTTGGGAGGATTTGGGAAGGGGAGGGGTGGAGGCGGACTGGTGTGTGTGGGGAAACCCTAGAGAGGGGAATGGTGAGATCTTATAAGGAAGGCGCGGGGCTCAGTGGCCGTTGGATGGGAGACCGGGTAGCGGGATCCGTTGGATGTGAGTTCCTAGGGTTTTTGCTTTGGTGCGGCCGAGTGGGATGGGCCATTGGGCTGGGCCTCATTTGATGCAGGCTGATTTCTCCTTTGGCGAGATGGGTTGGGAACGTGCGATGTTGGGCTGGGTTTGGAGTCTCGTACGGAATTTCGCCCAAGATGCGAAGAGATGAGATGTTGGTGCTAGCGTCGAGTCATGAGACTTGCGACCGTAGTTAATAATTTTGGCTAAAAATAAATAATAATTATTAAAAATGTTATTTTTAAAAGGAGAACTAAATGGTGGGAAAAATAGAAGAGGGATGCGTGCATGAGACGGGGGTAAAAGGAGTATAGGTTTATGATGTGTCTATGACTCCCTATCTTATCCCTAGAGCGAGAGAAGTGAGAAAGCCGCTTTAGAAAGTTAGATATTTATAGTGACTAGTTGAGACCCGTGCGTTGCAACGGAGTCATAAAAATGATGAGACGGAACTTACTGCCTGGTCAACTTCACACATCAAACATTGGAGAGCAAACTACAGAGAGAGAAGGGTGGTCAGAATGCGCGAGGAGATGGGGAAAGTTGAGGGAGTGGGCGGTTGTATCCTGAGAGCGAAGGAAAGAGACGAATCCAGATCAAATTGGATGGCTGTAGAGAGGGAAGAGGAGAATGCACCGACGACCACTAACTCCTCTTTATATAATAGTAGAGATTTCTTTATAGTGATTTCTGTTTTTTTTCAAACAAAAGTCAAAACTAGAAGTTAATATAAATGGCCCCTTCCTTGCATTGATAATGCCATTGCCATTTTTCCCTAAATAAATTATTTACAGGTGGTTGTGATCATTTTAGCTTCAGTTTTTAGCTTCCGGCTTATTTTTCACTATTCATAAATTTCGTCTTTTTCTGAACTTCTGCCTTTTTGTTGAACTTTTTTGCCGGTTCTTTTTCCCATATTTGTTTGTATTATACGTAATGGGCTAACATATTTTTTATATTTTTTATTTTTTTTTAAATTTAATTATGCTAAATAAGCATCTGTCAGCTACAGTATTTTTTCAGCCAGCTACAGTGCTCTTCAGCCATAAGCCACAAAAAAACCCAAATAATCACCACCTAAGTCTTGCTACCGTGGCCAAGTTCCTTGTTCATCACGTGTTAGTGAGAATGCAGGGGAATACATCCCCAAGAGCTTATGCTGAGAAAATACAGAGTTTCATTTATTCGTTGAGATTTCTACCAAAGTGATTATTTGTTCTGATATCTGGGCTTGAACTTTGTAAGGCAATTTCAATGAACTAAATAGCCGGGATAGGAGCTGGAGTGTGTGTGATACGGGGTCGCCCGATCTTCTCGACGTAGGATTGGATACTCACGTGCAGCCTCTCGAATCGTAGCGATCCTCCGTTGCCAATGCAAGAACGAACGCTCTTTAATTCGCAAGATCACACGCGCCGGACTTCACGACCACCAAGCGAAAGCCCTATCGCGCTCCCAATTCCCAGCGGAAAGGTTGAACGATCTTAATTTGCAAAAACTTGCAAATTTTCTATTGGATTTTTGATGGCTATCAAAAGATCAGAAACGTGTACAAAACTTCCAACTCCATATCTAGTTTCCTGGTTCCTCTCGTCACGTAGTATATTTCATGGTTTTTCTAGTCGGTCCCCGTTCTGATGGATCACATGAGTATTTATACGGCGGCGGTAGTCACGCACGCATATATGGGCCTAAGGCCAAATTTCTATCTGGTTCGGACTCACGCAATAAACAAGATTTGATGGCCTAAAAGAATTGGGGTTGGCCAGACTTGATGTAAAGTCTTGGGCTTCCGCATGGGCTCCTTCTTTCTGTGTGTGCAGCCCACACGCAATCCATCTTCACATGCCAAATGCGCCAAATTTGTGACACCATATTTAATGCGTGTACACTCGTAGCACTCCTATAATCATAAGTAAATACATCAGGTAGTATCAATGTTCTCACTGGAAAACATGGTAAACTAAGGAGCAATTTCACCTTGTAATTTTTTATTGCTGCGCAATAATTCTTTTCACTCAAATAATATTTAATTGAAAAGCGCTACGCATGTCTGTATCCGCATCAGTGTGTGTGGGCGTGTTTTTCCTGACAGAAATTGTCACATCGCTGTCGTATACCAATTTTTGCAAAGCTACTGTGGTTTTCACCCCATTTAGGGCGTTGTACAGATTCTTTAATATCATTGCGTTATAAGCTCTATGACCATCTTTTCGTCAATCTGATGATCCATGACAACTAGATTTGAACTTTCAATATCTTTTCCTTTGCAAGCTTACAAATTCTCTACCTGGTATAAATTTCTTCCCTGTTTAGCCCATCCTATTCGACTTTGGTGGAGTTTGGAAAGAACCACACAGTCGGTGCAAAGGATTTGGCTTCCTTCCCTGTCTTTCCTTCCGTTAGACGGGAAGATGTTGGCATTGGATTCGATTGCCTAGTGGAATTACGTCATTTTTTAGGCGGCGTATACACATGGCCGAGAAGATCGACAAGAGTTTGGCGTGATCGGGTCCTTTGTTCTTTCTTGTTCTTTCATCTTAGGAATGGCCAGGAACACACCAGCGTGATAGAGCCGGCTGTACATGCAATCGTGGGATTTGAAGGCATTGTTCTACTTGGAAAAATCCATACATCATGCAGCTTCTTCTATACACGAGGGACCCATGTCTGTAGGTATACAGGATGTTTCCAAGATGTTTATGCTTTTCCTGCTGATGTGTTTGTGGTGGCTTCTGTCATGTCAAACTCATCTCATTGTTTTTTATCAGCCTGTCAAGTCAACTCGTATTTCTGTGGCACACAGCGCAGCTGGAAAGGGGTCCTCAAGGACAATGCCAAGCAAACATGGGACCATTACAAACTCTAATGAACGAGGGGCCGCTCCATCCGGCTGGAACTTCTGACCTGTGGCTGTTGAATGAAATCGTATTACAGTAGTTATTAGTATTTTCTGAGTCTTTTAATTAAAGAAAAAAAATATTATTATATCTCTACGGATAATACAAAAGAAAAAAAATAAAAGCAAAATGCCAAAATTAGAAGTTGATATATTCTAAGTGGCTTCAGCCTTCTCATTGCTAGAAATCGAAGCCACTTGGAAAAACAACAGACAAACAAAGCACACAAATTAGAGTTGAATATCCTCCAGCATACAAATTACACAGTAGACAAAAGCAGCACTCACCAAGATGAACTAGCCCCAAAATCATCACCTTTTGAATCCAGTTGGGTTTTGCCTTTTCATTTTAGGCCCCATTTGGAATGTAGCAGGAAGCAGTCTTGTCTCGTAAGAATTAGGAAAAAAATTACATCGTGTTCAAACGGGCTTGAACCACACTTGGATTTTCGTATTTACAATGTCATGTAATCCCTTGGCCCATTACCAGGCTACACGTAAATAATCAAGTGTTCTCACTGTTAAGGGTATTAGTATTATTTTCTATTATCCTAGTGTTTAGGATTGTGTGTGTTTCATGTACTATATATATTGGCCCGTATAGGCTGTGTAATAGACATCAAATCTTTATTCTTACATGTTATCAGAGTAAGGTTAGGGGTCCGTCGTCGCTGCCGACCGACTCACACCCGCCTGCTGCTGCTGCCCTCGGGAGGAGTGATCTTAATTCCTGAGGCGGCCATCGACTTGGATTCGGCCGCCTCGCCTCCCGGCCGCCCGTGCCGTGCTGCCTCCTCCCGGTGCTCCTGGGCCTGTGTTCGCTTTCACCTCTGCGCCACGCTGTCGGCGGGCTTCCTCTTGGCCACTGCCAAGCCCGGATCCGACCGTGTGTAGGCCGAATCCGGCTATCTCCACCGTCGCCCTCGACATGTCAGACCGCCGCCGCTCGGGTCCGGCCACCCCCACCCTGGATCCAGTCGCCCCGTAGTCTCTGGCCTCCCTGTTGGTAGATCCAGTTGACCCGCCCCGCCAAACCGAATTTGGCTGCTCCCCTCGCCTCGGGTTCCTTCGTCGGTTGTTCGCCTCGGGTTCCTTCGTCGGTTGTTCGCCTCCTGGCTTTCCCTCGCTTCAGCCGCCGCACCGACGCTGCCTTTTCCCGGTTGCCGTGCGCGCACTGCCACCTCCCAGACAGCGCTGTCACACTAGGCCTCCATCGGCTTCTCCCTCTTCTCTAGCCTCCTCCCCTAACCGGTGGGAGATTCAGTTGGAGGGAGCAAGGAAGTAGAGAGAGGAAAAATAGGGGAAAAGGAGGAAAAAGCTAGGAGGAGGGGTGGTTAGGCCGTTCGGCCGATTGGAGAAAAATGAGAGAGAGGGAGAACAAAAGTGGTGGTTATTGCTGTGTTTGTGGCCTATGAGCTTTTAGAGGGTAATTTCTGGGAGGTGTGATACTGCTACCAAATCAGCTGCTAGCCTTTTTCTTTTGAGTCTTCCGTTGCATCCATTCAAATCTGTAGCATCTCTTTCAGTTTGTTCAGGCCATGTGAGTCGACAAATTCTTTGTCAAACAGTCGATTGCTTTGCTAGCCACGGTCCATCCTCTTTGATGAGCGCGGTCCTCTCCTTCCTTTCGCATAGCAGCAGCCATCGCTTTTCTTTTTGAGCTACTGCAAATCATAGAAGTCCTTTTAATGTTGCCACTTCTCTTTGAGCCACTGTCCTAAGTTTCTAGGGCCTTCGCGCTTCTCTTCTGTGCTGTTGCCGTCTCATATTTCGATCTGCACTGCTATACTTCTATCTATCTCTCTTCGGCTTGATTTGACAACTCTCTTTATTTGTGTCATTTTCCATATCCCCTTCATCATATTGCCGGGGTCAATTTTGCTCCCGCTTGCCTTTGCTTTCTTAGCCCCTGCATTTTGTGCTTTATGGGCTGCTGCATGACTCCGATGGGAGATATTTTGGTACTCGGCACAATTTTTCAAGAGCTACATGCTACGACGACATTATCACGACATGGACTTTGGTTTTTTCCTATTTTAGTGTCAACCCTTTTAAATGCGATGCTATTGCATATGTCTTACGTTTGAGGGGTGCTAAGAGTATTGGTGTCATTTTCTATCGTTCTAGGGTTTAAGATTATGTGTGTCTTATGTACTCTATATGTTGGCCCATATAGGCTGCGCAATAGAGAATTGTAATAGCCACTTAGCCAGCTAATCGCTGTGAATAAATTGGAGCTTGGAGCTAACTGTCTCTTCTCTGATGTGTACAGTGGAGTTAGTATCGCTCTTGAACCCTCTCGCACCTACCATGAGGTTGTTGATCTGTAATACTGTGTAAGAACATACTGATGAAATGTCTTGAAAAGATACGACAAAGCAATGACATAAAAAGTTTCTACTAGTAAGCAATAATGACTATATGCTAAAGAATGTTGCTAATGGAGTTAGGTTTATTGAATGCCTATTGAAAGATAAAGCCTCTGCTTTTGACACAAAAGAGAATCAATTATGGTTACATACCTAGGATAAAATAGTTAGTTTAGGACTAGTCTAAGAGAGATTTTGCACACAAGACATTTTCTTCTCCAGTTGAAATGTCAAGTAATCTGTTTATTGAAGAATTCAGTACTCCCTTTTCCAAAGAAATGGTCAGTATTCAGTTCAGTGTATACGATGGTTGACAAAATCAAGCTAAAGATAGTCTCTGATTATAAAAAAGTAATCAAGCTAGCTATTGCAGAACATTGCTTACTTGCAGCCGACAAATTCAGATAAATTTACCAATTAATGCCTGCACCAATCAACAACAGGCATCCGTAACATGTAACACAGATTTAAGATTCTTGTGTATACCAACATAGCTACAAATGTACATGGATATTGAAGAATCATCACCACACATATTCTACTCTCATGTCTCGTATTACAGAATTCTGATCAAGAATATGCGCTCACGTCGGGGAGCATGAATCAACCAAACCATTGAAACCAATACGTAGCATTTTGAACTATATATGTCAAGAACCCTATCTAGAAATTAAACATATTTTCCCCCTTCTTAATTCTCTGCTTAAACCAGGAACCATGCGTGCATCTTGAAAAGCCCCAAAATTTTAACCGAAAAATTTCCTTAATTTTTGCTGTATTTTTTAGTGAATTTTGAAAACTTTCCTTTTTGGGAAAGTTTCCCCCGCCGCCGCTTTCCCTTTTCGGCCTGGCGCCTCCTCCCTCTCGTTGGCGCCTTCTCCCTTTCCACCTCCTCTCCTCCCCGGCGCCTCCTGCTCTCCTCCCGCGTTGGCGCCGCCCCGATCCCGCTTTTTCCCCTCGCCCAGCGCCTTCCCCGCTCCCCTTCGTCCGCTGGCGCCCCGGCTCCTCCCCGCCTTCGCCTCGTGCACGCGCGGAGCGCTGCGCGCTGCGCCCGAACCGCGCCGCCCTCGGATTCGCCTCGCCCGCGCGCCGTCCCGACCGTCGCGATCCAAAACCGTGGGCGCCCTGCGCCACGCGTCGCCCCGCGCCTGCCCTGGGTCCCGCCTGTCAGCCCGCCTCCTCCCTCTCCCGCGCGCGGACGCGCCTCCGCCCATGCCGCGACTCACCTGCCCCTGTGCCGTCCCGTCGCCATTACTCCTATGCAGAGCCGGCGTCACCCCGGTCGCCGCTCCATCCCGCGGAGGAGACGGCCGACCTGCTCCTGTTGACCCCGGAGCCCGCCCGTTGGCTTCTCCTCCACGCCTCGCTCCCCTCCGCTCGGGGTATAAAATCCCCCCTCCGGCTCCTCGCTCCTCCTTTGCTTCCCGAGCCGCTCCACCACCTCCACTCGCCTCCCCAGCCTCCAGAGAGTCCCCCTGAGCCACCGATTGAAGCCCCGCCGCTCGGAGCTTCGCCATTGCCGCCTTGTGAGCCGGCGGCACCCCGAAGCCAATCTCCCTCTCCTCTCCCTCATTCCTCGATTGCATTCGTCGAGAGCACCACCTCCCCTCACTGACCCCTTTGGTGCTTGCCGTTGGACAGGTGTTTGCCCGAGGAGCGCCGCCGTCGAAGCTCCTCCCCGGCCGTCGCACCTCTCCCGTGGCCAGCCCGCTCCGAAGCTCCCCAGCCTCCGCCGTCGCCACCAATGTGAGCACCCGGTCCCCGTGAACGTGTAGCCGTGGCCGTTTGAGCTAACTCGCCGCTGGTGATCTCCCTCGCCTCCAAGCACCCGAACCACCCCCTTCTACCTCCCGTCCCCTCCGTTGGTTCCCGCTCCTTCCAACCGCCCAAAACGGGTTCCCCTCTCGAAGCCGCACCCGCCGGTGCCCTCGGTGGTCGCCGACGAGCTTCCTAGCGCCCAGACTGCCGTCGCCACCGTGACCTCGCCGCGAGGTTACTGTAGCGGCTGGAGGAGGAAGACGACTCCTCCCCGCGACGTGGCCTTCCCTCCGCCGACCGATCCCATCGCCACCTTCTAACGTCGACCGTCGGATCTTCCGAACCGTTTCGCCCGCCTTCCCCTCTTCATCGCCGTCCGATCCACCCCGCAGCTCATCCCGCCCGTCCGCTCCGCCCCGCATCCCCGCCGCTCGCGCCGTCCACGCGGCGGCCATCCGACCCGCTCGGGCGCGCGCGCTGCTGGGCCGCCTCCCTCGGCCCGCCTAGTTCCCGCGCGCGCAATCGGGCCGCGCTGGCCTTCGGCCGCGCGGGCTGCTCTCCGGGCCAGGCCGCACTGTAGCTCGGGCCGGCCCTTTTACTGTTCACACCGATTTTCCTGAGTTTATCAATTTCTAAAATCCCAGAGAATCCAAATAAATCCTAGAAAATCACAGAAAGTCCCAAAAATTCCCAAATTTCACCACCTTGCTCCAAATAATATTCCAGACCCATTGGTGACCTCCATTTCCACAGATCCATCCCAAATAAATTTCTAAAATTCCTCATTTGGAGATTTATGCAATTTACTCCTTTTTAAATAGTTTATTTTCCCTCGCTTGATTAGTCTCAAGCTGGATTTAATTTGTTTTATATGTTTGCGCTAGTGTCGGAGTCTCCGGAAGTTCAGTTGCTGCCTCAGGAGCCAGGAGGTTCTTCGTTCGAGCTAGCGGAAATCATTCGGATTGACGGCAAGTCCCAAATCCTTTGATCATATTGCAACCCATGATGTTTATTTATGTTAATATGCTATTTGCATTATGCTAATTGTGAAATGTTAGTTTGAAATAAAATAAAATGTTTAGAATGACTTGTTATGTAGTTAATCCTACCACTGTCAAATGCCCTGTTAAATTTGTAGCCATGCCCTTGCAACCCTAGAAATAATTATCTGTTAATCTAGATAACTGTAGGTTATTATCATCATGCAAGTCTTACACTAATAAGGTTGTGGCTGTGGGCCAATAGAATTTAGAAAACCCGACTCTAAGGTAGGGTGGTATGGGACACCGTATCTTAGAGCGGAGAGTGTCGGCGTGCACAAGGTAGGGTAAGGAGTGGGGAACCGCGAGACGGTCTTCGCCCATCTTTACCCTAGGGTTTGGAGTAGGGTAAGGATGAGTGGGAAATCGCGAGACGGTCTACGCCCACCGCTTACCTTAGGTTGGGTCGCGAGCCTGGCGAGGTTGCGGATCATGAGAAAATATAAGGACTGAAACCCTTATGCTGAGCAAATGTCATAGAACCCGCTCAAACCACAGGAGTTGACTTGTCAACACTTGTCTAGTAACTGCTCAGCTCGATTGAAACTCTACAGGAGGTTTAGCAGTGAGGTTAGGCAAGCCGCGTTGTGGGTGCCTAACAACGGTAGAGTTCACTCGAAGCGGACACCGTTTTTCTCTTGTGTGTGTTTGTGTGAGAGCCAGACCCGAGTGAATTCTACCGGGTAGAGCCTATATAAAGAGTTGAGCAGTGAAACAACCTGGCTTTCTTAACTCTTTAGCGGGAGTTAAGGGATCGTGTGGGTAAAGCTGAGCAAACTCTGCAGAGTCAAATAAATGGTATTCGAATACGCCGTGCTCCCGGTTATTGGAGCTGTGTCACTTGGGTGATTCCAGCAGCAAAGCTTAAGTAGTTTTGTAAATGCTTTAACTTGTTTAGGTTGGTTAATGAACTCTTGTTGAAAACCCCTGAGTTCTTGAGAAGTAGTTTTGGGCCGTCTTATCAAAATGATTGCAAATAAAACTGCATCCACTCAAAATTAATAAACCAAGTATATGCCCCTCCTTTGATGTTCCGTGCATGTAATAAGTTAGGGTCCCTTTGGGACTTGCTGAGCCGGTTGATTGGCTCACGGCTTGCTTAAATCTAATCTTTAGAGGATCAAGACGAAGGTGATGGACTCCCCGTCGAGGACGTCCCCGAGGGTCTCTTCTTCGACGAGGATCCTTGGCTCTAGGTCTTGGCCGCGCTCAAGCGAATTCTGGAAGTCTTTTGTATTGTAATTATACTTTGGGCTTGCACGCCCCGCTATCAAAACCTGGATGTTAATCCTTATGTCAAATATATGCTGGACTTTTGTTGTAAGCATGCAATGGTATACTCTTGCGCGACACTCCATAACTGTTCATGCGTGAATAGTTATGGAATGCCGTGTCCGTACGCGCCCCTGGAAACGGGGGCGTTACACATCTAGAACACATTTGCTACAGTGATCACTGATATGATTGATCAGTGAGATGCTATTGTAGTCAAAATCATATCTTAAGGCTGTGGTTGTACCTGCCAAAATTGTTTATCTTCAAACACGGAAGACTAACCGGGAAGCAAGAAGCTAAGTGCACAGAAAGGAGCACATAAATAGACGCATATAACGTAGCTATTTAGCAGTTGGTAGGGGGTCTCGTGACACTTGAGTTCTTCATGGAAAGAGATGGCAAACCTACCCCGTATCTCACGAAGTTAACCTGCCACTTACCCACAAATGGCCGCGCTTTTCCGGAGAGTTTCTAGAACGTGTCAATTGGTGAAAGCTTCAGGTTTATTATCACACGAGGAGACAGATTCTTGTCGACTTAATTTCTCCATCTAATTGCTCGATCTCTCGATCGATAGTGTATATGATACGGGTACGTCGACGTCACTGATCCAATGGAACGTGACATTTTGTACTCGATCTGTCCAATAAACAGAATGCAATGTATGCACAGGTCATTTGATTAGTAAACACTGCTTTCAGCTGCATGCTAGATAAGTAAAAGGACACCGATTTCACAGCTTATGTATGCTAATCGATGTACGTTTTATTGATCACGTGATGTAGCTTGGTTATTTTCTTAATGTCGTAACTAACACAGATCGATTTGCATTGCAGAAGTCAACAGGATGGAAGGATTGTTTCTCTACAGGGACACATGGCAATTATGTTACATTATACTGATATTAGAAGAGTGATAGTAGAAATTAAATCAGACCATTATTTTGTATAGGTATAATATACTTTTTTTATAAATATAATTTTTTGTAAAAAATATTATAGATTTTTTCTTCAAATCTATTATTGATCTTTTCTGTTACCCCCCTCCTTGCCTCTCACTAATTCCGTTGTGTCATCACCATTGTCTCTCGAACGTGCATTGCCATGGCGCTTATAGAAATTGCTTTTACGCCATGTGTTTTCTTTACAATTATATCCTTTCGAGATTCTAATTTTAGTCCATTGGATAAAAAAGAATGGATGACTCATATTTATTTTTGATACAGTAAAAGAGCCCGTAATCTGTGCAATTTGCTTTCTGGTAGAGCACGGATATGCATTTTTCTAGGGGCGTTTCGCGGAAACGAGTTGCTTGAAAATCTATTATAGTCACTTCGGATTATAAAAAAGGGGCTTCAGCTTTTAGTTTCCGGCTTATTTTTCACTATTCATAAATTTCGTCTTTTTTTTGAATTTTTGGCTTTTTGTTGAGCTTTTTTGCCGGTTCTTTTTTGCCGTATTTGTTTGTATTATATGTAATGGGCTAACATATTTTTTTTATATTTTTTTAATTTTAATTATGCTAAATAAGCATCTGTCAGCTACAGTGTTTTTTCAGCCAGCTACAGTGCTTTTCAGCCATAAACCACAAAAATAAGCCCAAATGATCGCCACCTTAGTTTCTACTCGTCGCATTTGAGTGCAGCAAAGAGAATGCACAAAATTAACATTACCTGCTTGCACGGGCGCCTCATCTCATAACTAGCAATATCCTGACGAAATCTTGATTGGACATGAAGAAACTAAACTTACAATACCGTGTGCTACAAGACACGGTAGGCTGTTCCTGTCCGTCCATAGCCATTCCTATTCGACTTGACCATTCCTGCACCACATCTCACAAGAAGCCAATCCATACCCGTGAAGCCTCTCTCTCTCTCTCTCTCTCTCTCTCTCTCTCTCTCAGAGCAATACTCTCTCTAGAAGAAAACGAAGGCAGGTAGGTTCTCATCTCGATGGCACAACTAGATGTCTGGATTCTGATAGGCAGCGACGCAGACCTGTACATTGTTTGGTGCATGCCGACGCACATCATGCTTGATTTCTCGGCTGTTTTGAGGAGGCAAGCTCCAAATCAACGAGAATATTTGGATGCATGGGCCATTTGGCATGCACGATCAGAGATGCCTGGCACCGAAAGAGAACAGAGGCATAGGCGATGTCAAAACTCCATGTTCTTTTTCGTTTAGTCAAAACACGTACTGGCCGCTGCTACTACATGCATGGAACAAAGCTCTTTTCCTGCCTGAAACGCGTTGGCTGGCGCGTGTGAATGCCCCGTGTGCATCAGCCAAAACACGTATGCCTGGACCTATATAAAGACCCATTTGTGTGCAAGATAGATCGAAATATGTTGTACTATTACATACCGGCAGTAATTGGTTACCATCTTAATTAGGCAACTGTATAGATCAAAATATGTCGTGCTGTAGTTTGATGGTGCTCTACATCAAGCTGTCTTAACCGCTAAGATGTCAATACCCAAAATTGGACATCTTCTTTTCAGTTTTTAAAAGTTATTTTTGATTTTTTTTCTATAGTAACTAGTCTCAAATAGAGTGCCTTTTCTAAGCGGGGTCTATAAATTAATTGTAGTATACACTATATTGACTTCATTTATATTAGCAAAAGCCGCACATGAGTTTCTGTTGTTCTGTACTCTCTCACGAATAACTCAAAAGCTATAAACTGAAGTAAAAAAAGGCATAATCAAAACAAAACATTAACACATAATACCTACTACCCTTACATGTAACAAGTCAGAACTCAAGAGAGAGTAGGTCGGGAAGCATGTACATTGCGCCTTCATCGATCCGTTTTAAAAGTTTCAACCACAAAAGAGGACGTACATATAAAGACATTTCTTTTGGTTTTTTTTTACTTTTAACTTCTTCAAAAGTTAAAATAAACAGAATAATTTTTTAAAGTGGATTATCTGAATGTCTTTCTGAGTCTAAAACTATGTGCGTCACCTGCTTCAATCTCTTAACCATTCGTTGTCGTATCAAAAAACACTAACAAAAACAATCAGCTGTAGTCAAAGACTATCTGCCGCAGCTCAAAAGAATGTGACCAAAATCATCAATTCCACAACGGAGATTTGCACAATGACAAAAGCAAATTGTATGATTAACCATTTCCTTCCAAGGGTCAAGAAAACGTCATGCCATCCCAACCAGACTCGGGTGCGTTCTTAATTTTTGGCTGCGGCTTGTGACTTATAGGTATGATTGATGGCTTTAGTCATAGCATGAGTATTTGTGCGAATAAATCGAATGCCTATAATCTATTTTAAAAAGATTATTATGATAAACTGTTTTAAAACAGCAGCAAAGAAATTATTCTGTTTATTTATTCGAGAAAAGATATAAGTCATAAGTTAAAAAAAAAATGCTGAGACGGCAACGGTGACGTCTATATATGCACCCAACTACGTTCGACTTCGCCACAACCCCACGCCTCTTCTCAGCTCCTCTCTCGCGACTCACACACACTGACCGTGAAGACGTCTAAAACCACGGCGCTTTCGCGAGCTTTTTCCTCGCGAAGACGTGCGCGCGCGCGATCGCCATATATTCTACTACACACCGGCCGTTGCATGCTAGCCGCGTGTCGCCGGCGATGAGGTCCAGCAATAAGGCTGCTTCTACGAAGGCGTCGTCGTTGTGGAGGTCGCTGCTCGGAGACTGCCTTGGAGTGGGCGGCGTGGGCGGGGCGGGGGAGAGCCGGAAGAATAAGGTCCGGCCGCGCCGCGGCGGCGGGGTGGGGCAGCAGCTGCGGCGGCTGTCGTTCATGGACCTGAGCGGCTCGGCGGACCAGGACCTGTCGGTGTCGCTGGTGGGGTCCAACCTGCACGTGTTCACGGTCGCCGAGCTGCGCGGGGCGACGCGGGGGTTCGTCTCCGGCAACTTCCTCGGTGAGGGCGGGTTCGGGCCCGTGTACAAGGGCTTCGTCGACGACGGCGTCAAGCCGGGGCTCAAGGCGCAGGCCATCGCCGTCAAGCTCTGGGACCCCGAGGGCGCGCAAGGCCACAAGGAATGGCTGGTACGTGCGCACTCCACGTGTCTAATTCATCAATCAATTTGTGTGCAACAGTAACAAGCTAACAACTAGTCTTATGTGAGATGCTAGCTATGTAGCTTTCTTGGAAGAGTCTCTAAATCTAATGCTTGGGGAAATAATATTTGTCACTAGCTTTCTTATAGTAAAAGAGTGACCTTGTGGTTAACCAAAGCTATCTAGCTAGTTGCCTTACAAGAATCACTCAATCCAATCCTTATGGTTCCTTGGGGAAAAAAAAATCCAATCCTTATGGGAACAGATTTGTAACATCTGGTGCAACATTGAGTAACCCTATAGACAACTGAAAATTAAAAGCTTGGAGAGATTTATCAATCATTTTTTAAAAGCACAATCCAATCTTGCTGGGAAGCAATCTATTTATTTAATATATTCTTATTAGTGCAGCCAAGCAAAGTAATGTCATGTCTCCTGTATCAACAAGCAACGCTTATAGGCAACTTAGTCCCTGTTTATTCCGCCTTTGGCTTCTGGCAAGTTGGAATGATCGTGTTGGTTTTTTATTTTTTAGCTTTTTTTGTCTTTTTTTTCACTTTTTCGTCTTTTCTTCTCTCTTTTTCTTTGCATGGTCTTTGTTGATATAATGGTGTTTTTCTTCTCATTTTGTTTATTTCTCTTAATTGAATATTTAGAAAAAACTAGCAGCCGCTACAGTCAATTTCAACAAAAAGCCAATAGCCAGAAGTCAAAAAAAAAAAAAGCTAGATTGAATGAGACCTTCAACTAGCAAGTTTTGCTCAAAAACATATGTAAACTCAATTAGAAAAACTACAAAATGGTATACCATAGGGATTGTTTTCAATGGAATAGCCCAACACCGTGAAAACAAGATAGCCCTCTCTCCAAACCAACACTTCATCGCCGGATTCATCGCCAATGGAGGCAAATCTAATCGACGGTGGCCCTAATCGACACCCTGAGCTCCCTTTGATTCAAATCCTCTAGTTTCTCTTGTCTAATTTGGCCCCTCATGCGCTCCGCGCAGTGGTGGGTAGACAATGATTGGACAGGCGTAGTGGTGAGTAGACGTGTCAAGCAATGACGGGCATGGGAAATCCGCAGCACAGGTGAGCCATCACGAATGGTTGAGGCGGGGGAGCGCACGAGCGTGGTGATGCAGCCCATGGGCATGAGGGGAGTCGTCGCACGATGGGCAACTGCGAACAAGCGCGATGGGGGTGGCTCGTGGGCATATGAGCTCTACGGCCACGAAGAAATGGAGGTCCGATGCCAAGCACAGCCGTGTATGTCAAGCATGTGAAATTTGTTCAGTTTTTTTAAAAAACTTGTTTGAATTTTGAATATTTTGTGAAACTTGGTTGAAATTTATTTTGGAACTTGCTTTTGAATCTTTGGAGCTTGCCCAAAACTTCATTTTTCAAATTCACATTTTGAAATCTTGTTGAAACATCAAGTCTTAGATCTAAAACTTGGTGAAACATCAAATTTTAGGTTTGAAACTTATTGAAACTTAAGTTTCATATTTGAAATTGCTTGGAACTTTGTGAAACTTACTGAAACCTACCGAAATCTGGATCTTGAAACTCGTTAGAACCTGCCAAAACTTCCATAAAACCCGCTTGAAACTTCAAATTTAAAACCTAAAACATTCGTAAAACTTTTTTTTGTGCAAGTGAAATCCTGTGAAACTCTATAAAACTGCTATACTACTGCAAATGTATTCCGACGGCATGTTATGATCTAGAAACTCCCAAATCCAATTAGAGAGGAAACTAATTAAACATGTGACCTCTTATGCAGCAACAAGTCAATCGACCGCCTCAGTCGCCGTGTTAATTAGTTGATTAATTACCCATACATGATTGTTTCTGAAGTAACTACCACCAATAATCTAGCTAGCTTCATCGCGAAATAAAAATCTAGGTAGCTAATCAGGCCTATAATATTCTAGCATCAAGATCAGGACGTGTGGGGCCAACAACTAGGGAGGGGGAGGTTGGTGAGCGATGTGACGGTTCCGGCGGCGGCCGGATAAGTTCGGTGACCTAATGATGCTGCCAAATGCACAGTGCCCCTGACATGACATGAATTCGACGCTGATTTCGACGTGATTTTGGTGCAGGCGGAGGTGATCTTCCTCGGGCAGCTGCGGCACCCCAACCTCGTGAAGCTGGTCGGCTACTGCTGCGAGGAGGAGCACAGGCTCCTCGTCTACGAGTACATGGCCCATGGCAGCTTGGAGAACCACCTCTTCAAACGTACGCACTCTTGATCTTGATCTCAATGATTCACTAATATATTGTGCTAATATTGCATCTAGTACTTGTTGTTTTGTTTCAATCATATGAACCATCTTTTCAATCGGTAGAGTGAAGCATGGAGTAGGAATTTTAAGCTTAAGTACTCGTAGAGTTGTATCTAATGGTTAGTGAATGCTTGACATGACTACTCGTTCGATCAGGCGCCTACTGAAAGGAAAATGCTCGTTGACCAGTCTCAGACAAACACATTGACTTGGCATGGTCATGGCGAAAAATAGGTTGCAGCCTAATGATTCAGATAAAAAAAACTTTGGGGAACTACTCGAAATCAAAAGATCATGTCAAATTGGCAACAACTAAAAATTTTTAATGTACTTTTGTTGCATTGGTGAGCAAGTTTTCCTTCAGCCACCTTCCAAGCTTTTGAGTTCTGACCAACCTAAATTTGACTGACCTCTGTCCATATGGCATTATTGTACTAGCTGCATAAGCGCGGCGCACGCCGCACTAGCTACCGTGTGGACGAAAGTAAAAGAGACGATAATGCGCAGGGAGTTTCATAAAAAAATTGAGGACACATGCGTAATTTCGGAAAAATCAAAGGGTTTTTTGTAAAAAATCGAGGACTTGTACGTAAGTAAATAAGGACCTATACGTAATTTTGGAAACTCGCGGGGCGCTACCCAACATTTTTTTAAACAACAAAACTTGCAGGACCTTTTCGCGAGGAAAAAAGACCTTTACGTAATTTTCAGAAAATACAGGAAAATTGCCTCCCCGGCCGTACCAAAAATCCCCCGCCACGCGCCGGCCGGAGCGCGCGGGCGGGGTGACGTGGGCGAGCGCCCGCTCGCGGTTCCCCCCGGCGTAATATCGGTAAGATTTGCCAAATATCAATGAAACTTTCGTTCATGCTTGCACAAGCAGGTAGAGTAGCAGTCAGAAGCGAAGTCATATACAGTTGCTGGATCAATGCCAATCGATATATATATATATATATATATATATATATATATATATATATATATATATATATATATATATATATATATATATATATATATATATATATATATATATATGAAGCCTCTTTTCTACTCCCGGGTGTAATTACACTCTATGTCATATCTCACAACATAGGTAGTATCTCGCGTAACGGAGAGTATGTACGTGTAGTATATGAGTATTTAAGACCATATAGGTGGTATGAACAATTTTTCAGAGGTGGTATGCATATTTTTTGACATACTCCTTTTTATGTACGTATATAAAGGTATTTATAAAATACGCTAAAAACTATGGACTTCCTTATAATTTTTTCGTGTGATTCACATTGGAGTATCTTATAATTAGTATATGAATATACCTAAAGTGATAAAGGAGTATTTCAAGTTTGTTTAGGTGGTATATTAGAGGTGAGTGTAATTACACCCGGGAGTAAAAGATATTTTTCATATATATATATATATATGGGCCTGTTTGGTAGAGCTCCAGATTCTCATTTTTCAGCTTCTGCTTTGGATTCTCTGAGAATCCACTTCTCTGAGAATCTGGAGTTGCCACTGAAAAGCGTTTGGCTAGTAGGTTAGCTCCAGATTCATAAAAGGGGGGATTTGATGAAAATAGACCATGTTACCCCTAGTTTTCACACAATTATCTTTTTGCTTGTTTTTTGTTTATTTCGGATACATGATTAAAAGAAAATGAATATGATTAAAATAGATAAATAATGATACTTTTTATGATATGATAAATACACGAAAATACCTTTTAATTTCTAAACACTCGCAGTTTCCAGAATATATGCAAACCATCACCAATTCCAGAACAGTAGATTGCTTGGATTTTTGTTAACATGGCCATCCTTGCTAAGATTGATTTACCTTTTAACTCTGATGTTCATTGTTAACATTGGATGACATAACTCAAGTGAATGGAAACAAAGGAATTACCGTGACATTGAAATTACCACAACTTAAAACATTGAATTCATGCCCCCTCCACTTTTATCCGGGCTTGGGACCGGCATCGGCAGTGTTAGGCATCCCCCACCCCCCACACATACCCCAAAAATAAAGAACATAGGCACTATAGATACTACTGCAAGCTAATTGGTAGCATTTTCCAACCGATTAGAACCCGGGAACATACGGCACTAAAATTAATTAGTATCGCAAAAGTAGCCGCAAGTAATGATCACATCAGTATTAGTAAAACTTAATTCAGAACAAGACCAAGAAACAAGTGCACTACAGGGCAATAGATGGTATACCATAAATAGACCAACAATCATTTTCTTCTCAACAGAAAGCAGCAAACCATTGAGAGCAGCCAGCTTCGTAAGAGAAATGAGCATGGGAGAATTGGTTCCCAAATTTGATAGGTGAATCATGTGCAAAAACCTCTTCACTGCCATTCAAATTTATGCCAAGAACCTCTGTCTGTATGTATGGATGCCATGTATGGATGTATGCCAAAATCATTTTTCACTGCCATTCAAATTTATGCCAAGAACCTCTGTCTGTATGTATGGATGCCATGTATGGATGCAAAATACAAAACATTCCATTACTTCACTGCCATCAACTTGGTTCTTCCTCTGATTTGCCACTGTGCCGCAGTGTATTCTAAAATTTGCCACTGAGCCACTCTGATATACAAAACAACATTTCATAAAATTGTTGTGTGATAATCATGAAATTGTCGGTGATAATGAGCAGTGTATTCTACTCATCTGGAACAGCTCAAAAGATATACCATGAACAGCCAGTTGAATACCATGAACAACAAGTGAATACCATGAACAGCAAGTGAATAACATAAACGCATACAACAGCTAAGCACAATTACAGTAGCAAGTGAATACCATGAACAATTACAAGCCCAAATCTAGGGTTAGGAGAGGGGGGAGATTAGGGTTAGGTGTTCACCTTGCTGAGGGGAGGGGGGAGGCGGCGGTCTTGAGGGGAGTGGGGAGGCGGCGGCGGCGGCGGCGGCGGTCCTGAGGTGCGGAAGGAGGCGGCGGTCCTGAGCTGGCGACCGGAGGAGGTGGCGTCGGACGAGATCTGGAGGGAGTCGGCCGTGTGGAGTGGAGGAGGCGGTCGGCGCGAGAGGGAGGAGGCGGGAGGGAGGCGGCGGCCGGCGCGAGAGGGAGGAGGCGGTACCGGTGCTGGGGACGAGATTTGGAGGGAGGCGGCCGTGTGGAGTGGAGGAGGCGGAGATCTGGAGAGGGGCGGGGGGAGGGCGGCGGCGGAGATCTGGAGAGGGGCGGGGGGAGGGCGGCGCCGGGAGAGGGGCGGAGGGAGAGGGGAAGGAGGTGGCGGCGGTGGTGCTGAGGGGCGGGGGGAGGGCGGCGCCGGGAGACGGGAAGGGGAGAGGGGAAGGAGGCGGGCGGCGGCGGAGATCTGGAGAGGGGCGGGGGGAGGGCGGCGCCGGGAGACGGGAAGGGGAGGGGAGGAGCGGGAGGGCGGCGGCGGGGCGAGAGAAGGGAGGGAGGCGGCGGCGGGGCGAGAGAAGGAGCGGGAGGGCGACGGCGGGGCGAGAGAGGAGCGAGAGATGGGGGGAGCGGGAGTCGCGTGCGGGAATGGAGAAGGGGACCGGTGGGAGGAGTGGGGGTATTACCCCAATGGCAATTGCGGGTAATTTTTGCGACTTTTGACGAATCTAGAGCTGTGAAGTGGCCTGAACCCTGCCCCATCACTGTAGTACTATTTTTGAAGTGGATTCACCCTGCTCAGCTCCAGATTTTTGCGAATCTCCGTCCGTTTGGCACGGCTTCAGCTCCACCAAAGATGAATCCGGGAGCTGGAGCCCTGCCAAACACGCCCTATATATATTCTTTTCTACTTCTGGGTGTAATTACACCCTATGTTGTATGTGTATGTATAAACACTAACCAGTGCGCAGGTGTAAATAAGCGCGCCCCCTAACTGATCCAACCATCCAACCATCCCACCCCATACTCAGTTAGTAGTGTTTGTTAATTATGGTAAATTTACTATCAAATGTACATCAAGTTATCATCTGTAATGCATGAAGTTGCTTACAATTATTATTATAAAATTGGTAGTAATTTCGCTTATACACGATAGTAACTTTATATGACGTAATTTTCGCAGCGTCAAAACATATTTAACATGTATCTTGTTTTGTTAAGTTTGTAATTTCGAATACAATGGTGAAATCACAAATTGAACTTTTGGTGAAAGAGTTATTGTATTTTTTTAGCTTGTAAGCAAGATAAAAAATCACAAGTCAAGTGCATCCATTCTATTCTCTCTCTTGTTGCATGCATGTATACAAGTCAAGTTACTACCCGCTGTGATAAAAGTTATGACCTGTTATGAGGAAAGTTACCACTAGCTGTGTACTGTAAGCGTCCGGCAGTAATTGCACTCGTTACCGATGGTAACTTAATTCAGAAACGTCAGTAACTTTCCGGCATTGTGAATATTTAGCAATAACTGCATTCAGAACCAATGATAACCTCATTCAAAAACGTCAGTAACTTTCTGGTACTGTGAAGATTTGGCAATAATTTCATTCAGAACCGATGATAACTTCATTGAAAAACGTCAGTAACTTTTTGACGCATTGATTATCATCAATTCATACGTGTGTACCATACGTGTAGACGCTGGATAGCTAGTGTGCTACATCTTCCCTGCCTCATTGATTGATCTGTTCTTGGTCATGGGGAAATCTCCTACCGACTTGACTGGATCGATCTCCACACAACAATAATATTTCCTGAAAATTCAGAAGAAGAAAAGAAAGAAAATCCACAAAAGCGACAGCACGAATGGTCGGCCACTACTGTTGCTTTTTTCCTTTCTGAAACTCTGCTGCCACCATACTCATAAACTTTTCCTGTTCGATGTGTACAGAACATATACAACTGAATGTTGTAGCTTCAGGCTGCGCTCACACCGATTCGACTGAATTTTCTGTGACATTTTCAGAGATTCCTGCCGTGCTGCCGTGGTCAACCCGATTAAACATTGCAGTAGGCGCGGCGAAAGGATTGGCGTTCCTCCACGACGCAGAGAAGCCGGTGATCTACCGTGACTTCAAGGCGTCCAACATCCTACTAGACTCGGTGAGTGTTTTCAGGCAGGCAGGCAGTTTGCCGGCTCATCTGAACTGCTTAGTACTTTGATGTTCTTGTTCTGCATCACGTATCGACGAGAATTTAGCAGTAAATATCGTAATCAAGCACCTTTTCAACAGAGTGAGAATAGACGACTAAAAGAATAGTGGAACTCGGTACAAATAGCATTTTAGGTGCTCAGCTTCTTACTCCCTCTAGTTCACAAAAATATGTTTTTTTGGACATGACATAGTTCCAAAAATCAACTTTGACGACTAATTTCTATTGCAAAATATTTATAAAATCTAACAAATTATAATATTATAAAAATATTTTTGGAGAGGGATCTACATGTATATTTTCAGGTATCCACTCTAAATATTTTGAAAGATATCCGTGGCTAAAGTTTCAAAAATTTAACTGCATGTATCCCAGAACAACATATTTTTCTAAAACTGGAGGGAGTAGTTCTTACAATAAAATGCAGCACTGTTTGCTGTTTTTTCAGTTACTTCTGTAACATTTCCATTTTACCCAATAGCTAATGTATAATATCATCCTTCTCCAAGTAATAACGAACAAAATAAAGAAATGAGTCGTGCTGTGGGCTGTAATTAGTAGTTTGGGCCGGAGTCCAAAAGAATTGCTAGGCTTTAATAAGTGAGCAACGAGAATGCTAACGATTTTGAGCCGTCTCCACTCTCTAGGACTACAAGGCCAAGCTCTCAGACTTCGGGCTCGCCAAGGACGGCCCGGAGGGCGACGACACCCACGTCTCCACGCGCGTCATGGGCACGCACGGCTACGCCGCGCCGGAGTACATCATGACCGGCCACCTCACGGCGAAGAGCGACGTGTACAGCTTCGGGGTGGTGTTGCTAGAGATCCTGACCGGGCGGAAGTCGGTGGACAAGACGAGGCCCAGCAGGGAGCAGAACCTGGTGGAGTACGCGCGGCCAGGGCTCAAGGACCCGCTGAGGCTGGCCCGGATCATCGACCCGGCGCTGGAGGGCCAGTACTCGGCGGCGGCGGCGCAGAAGGCGGCCCTGGTCGCGTACCGGTGCCTGAGCAGAAGCCCCAAGAACCGGCCGGACATGTCGACCGTCGTGGAGGCGCTCGAGCCGCTGCTCGGCGTCACCGACGACGTGCCCGTCGGGCCGGTGGTGCTCTTCGTGGCGCCGGAGCTGGAGGAGAAGAGGAAGGAGCGGCCGAGGACGACTAAGGACGGACGCTACCGGCGCAGGGTCAGGTCGCCGAAGATGAGCCCCCGGAAGCGAGGGGCTGGCCAGAAAGAGGAGTTCTGGGTGTGGCATTTGCCGGCCGAGCACAAGGCGCAGTGACACACGTGTGAGTGATACGTGCGTGTCTGCGTGCGTATGTATATATATATGAGATGGTGAGGTGCATGCATCCCTGTAATTCTTTCCTGGTGGTTTCTTTAGGGTTTTTCTCTTTAATTTTCTTTTTCTTTTCGGTCTGTTTTTACAGTGAGATGCAGAGTGTGGCCCATTATTGGAGCAATTTATACAACGGAAATTTCCTCTCTTTTTTCGCATAGGTGCAATTGATTATCATATTCATCCTTAAGTCTCGGGAACTGATAGGTTACGGCCTTATGGGATCAAATACCGGAGAATCCACATGCTTGTCTTCAGACGAAGCTACAGTTTGCAAGTGTACAAAGCCATGTATAGGCCATGTGCATGTCGACAATAGGGTATAAACCTTGAGGATTGGTCGGCATCCTTCATTCAGCTTTGGCTCTACTACATTGTCAGCCAACAAGATGGCCCAAATCTTGGTACAAATCTTGTGCTTGGCATTCTTCATTCTGTTTTGGCTTTGCTGTATTATTTACTAACAAAATGGTAGTGCAAGTGAAATCTTGTGCTTGGCATCCACTAGGATTTCCCAGCCTTCTTGTAGCTATCCGGTGTCCGGTGACGTGCGTGGTGCAGCTCTTGACTCGGCATCTGATAGGCCTCGATGTTTCGCTGTCTCCATCACTGAGATCTAACAGCAAGTCGCCTCCCACTCACACATCGCTCTCTTGCCCGCGCATGCAGCCGACGATCCGGACGCCATTGCCCCGGCTCATCCTGCACCCATGCACGCCACGCCCTGCATCGCATAGCATACGACGCCTAATTCCTTCTATAAATAAAGCCGTGTCCTTGATAACTAATGTGCGAAGCATTCTGAGATCGATGCAAATGGATGGTAGCACTAGATCATCTTCTTCTTGCTTCCATGTGAGCCCTTCCTGTGGAAGCCCCCAACGGCGGCTGCCTTGGTTTCAGGGGGCTAAGGTGGTTGCGGCTGATCAGTATCTTGCCGTTCCAGCTTCTGCGACGACCGGGAAGCGGCGGTCGGCAAAGGCCGGCGTTGCGCGCGGCCTGAAGGTGATCGTGAGCGGGCTGGTCCAGAAGGCCGGGAAGAGGTTCGAGCGCTCGATCCCGGCGGCCAAGCTCGGCCATGTCGCCTACATCAGATGAGGCGCGCGTCGCGGTGCATCGATCCCTGCAAATGTCGCCCTTGCGTGCTTTGTGGTGATTGTCCTCTTGTTCTGGTGACTTGTAAATACTAAGGATAATCGGGTGTATACGATGCTCTCGGTTAACTGGTAGGACAAGCTAGGAAGCAAGTACTTTGCATCTCACACTCCAAAATTTTCTGTTCTTGCATTACATGGTGGGTTTGCCTGACGTGCTTCTAACTTTCTATACCTTCCTTCAATCAGCAGTGTATTTGGCCACGTTGCTTTAAGGTGACTTATGTTTATATTATTTACGGTAACTAAATTTTAAATATACGTTTTTCAAAGCAGAGTTAATAGAAAAATTGTATTAAAAAGTATACTGAGTTCAGCTGTATCGATCAAAATTACGTGCGACTATTTTCCTCTGTGCACTGTCTTTCACGAACAACTAGAATTTAAATATTTAAGCTATAAACCATAAGCTATCAGTCTAGAACTCACCTAAAATCTTCGAAGGTTGTTCATTGGTGAACTTTTCATCTAGTTACAACTACTGGCTGATACGCTGTTAGCTAGATCTACTAATATTTTATTTAAAATAGTACAATTTGATGCAACAAATCTTGATATTAAGATGAACTGAAGACCTTTATCAGTTTGATCTGAGGCCAGATTTGTGAAGCTTAGATGCTCCTGCAGGGGATGCCTATCAGTAACATCGTATCTGGGTTGCGTGTTGAGATTTTTCAAACCAAACTTGCCGGTCCGATACACTTTTGTTGATGTACATCTCTTTGTATTATTGCTTGTGCAGTAGAAACAGCAAAATGATTAAACATACAAGCTGTTACTTTCTCTGTTTCTTTCAGTCATCAGCAATCTACATCATAATTTTGGCTATCACCAATAGGTCTCGATTCCATTGCGTTATTGACTAGTACGTCTCCTTGCTTGCATCGTACTCAAAACAATGACGAATTGCAGAACAGAGATAGGGAAGAAAAGCGGTGCGCATCAGTTGCGTATGTGCGCTGCCTATGCGGCGTGATATCAACCTGTAGACTAATGAGACCCTGAAATGATTTCATCCGACACAGTTAAACGCCGGAGCAAACAAACGCTCCTGCACATGCAGATTTCTGAAGCAGAAAATTAAGGTGAGTACTACTACTAGTGAAGTGCCTGTCATATATATTTCAGCCTTTGATGATGATGCAATGGTTCTGTCCTGCTGGCTTCTGCTACAGAGTACACGCTCGCATACAATGATCAATCATTTCCTAGTTCTCACATCACGATGGTCACATGCAGTGTGCTGCACATTCTGACATACTAGTACATGTTCAGATGTTCTCACCTCGGCTGCCTTTCTAAACTCGAACTGTTTACATAAATAATATCGTAGATACTTTTTCTCTAAATTTGGTTTTTGAACATCTGTTTTTACAAATCTAGTATTTTATGTAGATCTATTGAGCTTAGCAGGTACCTGCCGAGCTAGAGAGCTCGGCAGGATTGTAACGCACAAGTCCAATTGGCATACTATAAGCACATACTTGAAATGCACAAGTATTTCTCCTGTACTTCTCCACTTGAGATGATGTTACACACGGACTTACGTGACACGTCATGGCTTTAGGACCCCTTCTGTAGCTTCGGTCTTGCTGCTGACCGCAACAATTGTCGAGCATCTGCACATCAAAGAATGAGCAAATGATCCGAAAACAAATGGCATGCACTTAACTCTCATTAGCAAATCACATGCATGAACATGTCCATAACTCACACTTGCATAGGCCCCCCTATGACTAACACTACCAATACTAACTCAACTCAGCACCAGGGGTTAATCTAACTGCGGCACCCATGCCGATCAGACTGTCTAACACCCACCGATCCAACCGTCATTACAAGACCGATTAGATTGCTCTCCTCTGGTCATACCATAATTCCAATGCCGGTACTACCGCACTAGGTCACAACACAAAACCTTTAAAAGACCTTCACTGAAAAATAGCTGCCGCCAGCTACAGGCCCGTACTACTGCACACCGGTTAAGCCACCACCACGATCGATCAGACCACTAGCTATAGACTGCAAAATCCAGAGATCAAATAACACAAAGTCAAAATCAAACAATGGAAACAAAGCAAAAGTAAGGTCAAATAATCATCACAAACAAGGGATGACCTCTACATGGTCTCACAATCTCCCTCTTGATGAGTAATTTGATAAACACCTCAAAAGGTAATAATTTAAGTTTAAATTTAGACAATTAAAGCAAATAAGTTGCAAAGACCACATTGGAAAGATGTGGAATGTTGCTACGACCAAAATAACCAAGTTTTTTTTAAAAGCTCTAATTCACACCTAAAGCTCCTCAAATAATACAATATTGATCATGTTCTAAATGAAAGAACCATTGTTCATGTTGACCAATTTCATAGCAAGACAAGACACCAAAAGATCAAAAAGAATAAATGTAATGTAAGATCTCAATTATGACTCAAAAATGTATTTGTTTTACTTAAAAACTCATTTTGCTCTATTTCAACCTCACAAAGCTCATTTTCACATTTTTCGAGCATTCTCCTCCGTAAAAGGTCATTCTCAATATTTCCCTCCTTTTAGACCAATACCAAATTTTGCTTTTCTCATTCTCCTTCTTTTGGCAAAATAGTTATCAAGGGTCAAGGTGCTATTCAAGCTCACAAATACTCATTCTCCCATAAATGATGCATGAAACCAAAGAGCATGTATGCATGAATAAAAATGCATAACCTAAAAGAACTTTAAAAATTATCTAAAGTATGGTTTAAAGTATAAAGATATTACTTAAAGACATAGAATGTATACAAAGTTATCTAGATCATGATAAGGTATATATATATATATATCTAATTTAAGCAAGATAGCACAATTTAGACCATTCAAATTAATTTTAAGTTAAGCAAAGCTTCAAAAATGACAAGTTCATCCAAAAATATCCAAATATGAACTAAGCCATATCAAGAAGGCTAAAAGGAACCAAGAAGCTCAAATTCAATCAATTAAAGTGTTAGAAGTTCAATTTTAGCCAATCATGCTCAAGTACTAAATAAAAGCCAAAACTGAAGATTTTAAAGATCATTTAGGTATTATCTTAGCAAAGCAACTCTTGAACTTGGAGCCATCTATAATTGTCTCCTAGGCTTCAAATATTGATCATAATTTTATAGTCTATTTTAGTAAAGCAAGTCCTAGATTAGGAGCCATCTACAACTACCTCATGAGTTTCAATCAATTGAATTAATTTCAGTTTCATTCATCTCAAACCATTATCGGATATCTCAAACATTACACTTAAAAGAATGATCTTAGTCATATAAAACCCTCGCCGAATTCATACAAAGTGCATAGCGAGCAGTCTTATGAAGAAGAATTGATGAGATTCTACTTGTAGAAATTCATGATTTAGCACCCATCTCTTGGGTCAAGCTGTGAAAACAGTTTATCCACAATCATAGTTGGCAAGTCCACCTTGTCACTAATGGATGTGACTTTTATTTCCCAAACACTCATGTTAAGAGTACTCAGAGCATGAGACGCATTGTCAGCATCTGAGTATTTGACTCCCATAGACCTCAGATCACTCAAGATCTTATGGAATCTACCAAAGAAAGAAATGACAGATTCTCTAGGTTCCATCTCCAACCTCTGGTAGTTTTTCTTGAACTTGGTCTCACAGACTTTCTTGATTTCCAATGTTCCCTTATGGTAATTTGAGAGAGTCATCTAGATCTCGTGTGCGGATGCAAGATAAACCACTCTATTGAACTCAATTTTCTCTAGGCCTTAGATCAAGAAGTTATGTGCCTTAGCATTTTTCTCAATCTCAGCTGTTAGTGCAGCATCGAGGACTATGTCCTCGACAAGCATACTAAAGGGGCCTCTCACTTTGCTCCATATGGCCATGTCTTGAGCCTAGATGTACATCACCATCATTGTCTTTCAATAGGGATAGTCGACCCCATCAAAGGCAGGAGACTTGTTGTGATACCAATTCGATGCCATCCCTCAAAGGACTAGTTAAGATCAATGAAAAAGAGTTAAACAAACTTTGATACCACTTATAGGATCGATATGACGATTTAGAAGGGGGTGAATAACTTCTTCAAAATCTTCCCTTAAGGACTATCAACAACACACAGTGGAGACACAAACTCACACGCTTACCAAAACTAAGAGCCAAAGAACGCAACTCACGGTAGAGTTCTTGCCCCAACATATCTGGTCGCTGCCTTGGGTGCGGTTTGACTGCTAGGACCCGGTTGGATCGCTTGCTTCATCGGTTGGACCGCTCGATAGTTGGACTACATGAGCATCAGTCTGATTGCCCACTAGTCAAACCGCTCAGATCCTTGCGATCTGATCGCTCGCCAAGGGAAAGTGCATAATAGCATTGCACACAATCAATAAAGGAGTCAACTCTCAAACCACTAATCTAAACCTAGTGAAACTTGGCACAAGCCCTCCCTAAGGTGTCAGAAATCTATTCCAATTATGGATCATGAAGATGAATGTCACAGTTCTAACTTTTATCCAAAACAAAGAGAGTTGCACCAAAACCAGGCAAAAGAGGAAAACCTTGATCTAGTCTTAATAATCTAGATGACCTTAGATAGGTTCTTACATGTTATAACAAACTAGATCACAATAAGAACTCAAGTCAAAATACCCACAAGAGGAAAACCCAAAATCACCTCTTGAGGAGAACTGGGCAAACTAAAAAAAACTCTCCCTAGAAGGCACCTAGATGGATGGGATCTGATCTAAAAGATATCTCTACCTCTTACACGCCTTGGCACCAGGAAAGTTCAAGAAGAGATAAATCCAAATAAGAAGCAAATCAAAAGCTCAAGGAATAATCCATGACATAACTCACTTGCACTAACTTTGAATATTCATTTCACTTGAAGAGAAATATTTTACACACACTGCCTCATGGATGGCAGAGCTCTAAAGCTAGAGCACACAGACAAAAGGATCTGTACAGAAGAAATTCTAATCTCTCTTACAAACCCTAGAAGTGATATCTCTCTTTTCACACACAAGGGCTTATATAGTGGAGGCTTTCACCTCTCATCAAACCCTAAAACTAGCAAATCTTAGTGGATCACACCACTTACAAATGAAAAACCCGGTAACCCATATATAAATGGATTTTACATTTACACACACTTGCATGCTTTTTAAAGTGCGACTTTCATAGCTTCAATAGTCTGATAAGATGCTCCATCCTCAAAGAAGTGATCTAAACCACTTAGGCCAATGTCGTGGTCTTGCATACCACCAATCCACCCAGTATCGAACAATTTCCTTAATTACCACCCACTGGTCTTCATGAAAATACGATGCCCAATGCCTCGTTGCTAAGATCGTATGCCTACTCTGAGGCTGTCATGACATGAAACGCCCGAGTCCTATGGCACACCACATTACACTATAGTCTGTGGTGCCCAATTACTTGCTGCCAAGATTGTATATTTGCTCCGAGAACTGTCACCACTTGAAACACATAAATCCAATTGGCACACCATGTGTACACACTTGTCTCCTCACGATCTTTGCCTTTCTCCTATACTTGTCCGCTTGAGATTATGCTTCACCCAGACTTACACGACATGCAATAGCCTCCGGACCCCTTCCATAGCCTTAGTCTTGCCGTTGACCACAACAATCATTAAGCACCTGCACCTCAAAGAACAAGCAATCGATCCAAACACAAATGGCATGCACTGACTCTTATTAGCAAATCACATGTGTGGACATACCCATGACACTTGCATTGACTACCTATGACTAACACTACTAAAACCAACTCAATTCAATACCAAGGCCTAGTTTAACCATGACACCTATGCCGGTTAGACCGCTCAACACCCACCGATAAGACTGTTATTATAAGGCTAGTCAGACTGCTCATCTCTGGTCAGAGCGTAGTTCCAATGCTAGTACTACTTTACTAGGTCACAACGCAAAGCCTCCAAAAGATATTCTCTGAAAAATAGTTAACGTCAACTATGGACCGATACTACTATACACTGATCAAATTACCACAATAGCCGGTCAAACTGTTAACTACAGCCTACAAAATCCAGAGCTCAAATAACATAAAATCAAACTAAATAACGACAACCACGTGGTCACGCAATTTGATTCCTTCAGTAAAGTGCACAAGAATGAGACAGATGCAAGGACCTAGGCTCAATTATTGATCACGCTTTCTTACTCATTCCCTTGGCCCAAGCAGAGGAAGGCATCTATTCAGAGGAATGCATCTAAGCAAAGGAAGGCATCTCAATTCACGAGTTTGTCTTGTCTTGTCCCAAGTCAAATAGGAGTATTTACTTTGCTTGTGTTGTGCCAAACTGATACTTCAGAAGTTTAGAGCAAATTTTCTATGGCTGCAATTGTTATCACTGAAAACTAGTTTGGTTGGTACAGAGATATATCTAGAAGAGGCCTTGTTAGGGCCTTCAATAATTGGTGTGGCTCACAACTGAGCTCGTTCAGTTGGATTGGATCAGCTCAGCTCAAACCGCGATTGCTACACCGGTTACACAGTCAGCTAAGAAACAACAGGGCCATGGTATGCTTCTCTGGTCAGTCATGTCACACAATTGTGCTCGTGCTCCGTCTGCACCCTCTCGTTTGTAGTTCATTACATGTGCCTTTTAGACAGTTAGTGTCACCACAATCAGCACTAATAATAAAGATGAGTACCATTTTTCACATTTGCCTTAATGTCGACCATCTGATTTCCAGGTGAATGAATAGCTCAAGCGATGAACTTTTGTTCTCTGAAGAGAAGGAATATAGTGATGAACCTTGTAGGTGGCTCGAGCTTCAGTTCAGAATCTAATAGCAAGAACAATAACAATCGGCGGCCGGCATGCCTCGGCTGCCTGCCTATCTCTAACAATCTAAGCACAAATGATGAACAGGGCACTGTGCAACTTAAATCTACCCAGCCCAATGGTTGTTGGTGAAGACTCGTGTTGTAGGAGTGGCCTAACCTCCGTAACTAGGTCTTGCAACTGGCTCAATATATAATAGGCGCAATAGCATAGAGTAATATACTAATATACCTTCATCTTTTGTAATTATCAAGAGGTAGGATATGAATTTCTTATCATACCCCATTCATGTATATAAACCCTAAGAAGGGTATGAGAGAGGGAGATCTACTCATTTCATACACGAGCACTCCCTCTTCTGTCATTAGCTCTCTCTAGCTAGTTCTCTCATATGTTGTTTGGTCAGTAACCACAACAGTTGGTGCCATCCATGGGGAACACGTAAGAACCTACGCAAGAGAAGGTGCTAGAAACCGACGTCAACCAGGCGAAAGAAAGGTACGATGGCAGTGATCGTCGAGTTTAACACGCGGCGGCCGGTGGTGCCCTAAGGCAATGATCACGACGCCCACGCCGATACGACCATCGACCATGTCGCGCGAACAGCACGATTGTCGACCATGACGCCCGTGCCGGTATGACCATCGACCGCGACGCCCACGCCGTCATCTCGACACTAGGGAGTCAGCCTCCGAACAACACTTGCGAATGTCGGGCCTCTCTGGCAGGGATTCTGCATGGAGCGCGCGCTCCAAAGCCTTCGCCTCGCCGTCGGTTGCGTCGACACCCACGACCACGCCGCGGTCGTGACTTCGGTGACATCTCCGACCGCGCCATGGTCAAGTCTCCGCCCATTTGCTGTGTTGCGGAGCAGGTTGAACAGTGTTCAGTAGGGTTGAATGAATAGTGTTGGGTTAGACTAGGTGTTATTGGGCTGTACAATACTGTGCTTGGACCAAATTGGCCAAAAGCTTGCTTGGGCTAGCTTTGCCAATGCACCTTGGTAACCTAAGGAGCTCGTATCCTAGCTCGCTCTCATGGTTGTTGAGATAGGGGAAAGCAGCAACGACAGCTATGGCGGACGGCGGCGAGCGGTGGTACGGCGAGTAGCTATAAGATGCGAGCAACCCATTTTGGGTATAAGCATGGGTGGCGGCGGCTTGGAGATGGCTGACAACAGTGGAGCTTGGCCGAAACGGGGCAACAACATGACAGAGTTGTAGTGGTGCTTCGGTCAAATTGGTGGTGGTTTGAGCATCAATGGGGTGAGGGAGCTCGGTGGTGGCGATGACTTGGCTTGGTGTGGTTTGTGGAAGGCTGGTGACGGTGACCGTGGGTGGCGGGGCAATTGCGCATGCCAATGGCGAGCTAGGGGGCAAGGTTAAGTGGGAAGCTAGGGTTAGCTTTGTGGTGGTGAGGAGATGCTAAGGACGTGAGCAATTGGACTAGAGATGAGGCAGAGGCAACCGGAGGAGATTTGGGTGTCGGTGGTTGCAAAATGGTGTGGCCAGAGCGGAGGAAGGAAGGGTGATATTGGGTGTGGGGCGGTGCAAAAAGAGGTGGAGATAGTTGAGGGGCTTGGCGAAAAAGGTGTTGAGAGGCGATGGCACCAGTAGCGACGCTAGACGAGCTCGACGCTTGGGCAGTAACGTGGACGGTCACATGGGTTCAACATCGGGACAACGACACGATGATAGCGTAGGAGTCGTCATTCCTCCCTAGAGCGGGCGTGAGAGGTGGCGGCGAATAACAACGGCCGTGCGACATGTCGAGCAGTTGACAGCGATGCAAATCGATGGTAAGGATGGCGTGGCGCTGGCGCGGGTAGCACTTAATGTCGGTGTGAGGTGGCAGACGAGGTGGCATGGCGCTGGCCAATTTGGCGCGGGAGAATGCGACGGTGGGTTGAGGCGGCGCGAGCGCATGCGAACGACGGTGTGACGTGAGGCAAGCGGCAATAGGGGAGGAGGCAGGCTTGGTGAAAGATGTCACCATAGAGGAGAGGCGTATTTCCAGAAATGAAAAGTAGCTTGAGTTTAGTTTCTTTCCAGATTTAGCAAAAACTTCCAAATTCAAATGAAATTAGTTTAAATTCAATTTTTTTGGAAAAATTTGGGTTGTCACAGTTCTCAATTCAGTTACTTACACCCTTGAAGTCACCTAAACAAGCCACAAACTCGGTAAAAGGACAAGAAGTAATCGCCACGACGGATTGTTCCACACTTCACGGTTGAAACGGATTCTGCGTCCACATCACTTAGGGCCATGCTGATGTGGATCCCTCGAAGCGCGCGGTCATTACCCACTACAGGGAATAACTAACCTTCGTCCGCATCTATATCCAATCTTTTACTACGGAGACAGTGATGCGAAGGTGAAAAGATTCCTTGGTTACTCATTACCGCAGATTTATCCGCGGCTTGGAGATCAATACCAAGCACGGAGCACGACTTGACTGGAGATACTCCTAGATCCTGCGGTGAAAACGCTGAGGTGTCGATGAATTCGCACTTGCGTAAAGAAGATATTTGGACGCACTGGATGATGCTTTTAAGGCCTAATCCTGTAATTAAGCTCGAGCCTTCGACGCTCTTTTTTTAATGATCAAAAAGATGTTTAAAAAATGAATTTAAGAAATTGTTTGAAGTAACAATTCAATTTATTTAGACTTTCCGAGAAGCTAATCGCTAAAAGAAAGGGTCCAATTCGACGCGTCGACTTGTTACTGTACTACATTGGGGCGTATTAGGCTCTGACAGGTGTGTCTGTGTTGACCGATTAGCCGCTTAACTAAAAGGTTGGACGTGAAAGGATCGACCGAGATGGCACTGGGTAGATACAGCGCCGATTGCGAGGTTGGAGCCTGCGACATGGCAGCCTCAAGGATGTACGGCCAGAGATTGAGATATCGATCACCCCCAGTCCCATCACAGAGCGTGTCCGCGTGCATCACGCGGTGCAAAAAACTGCGAAGTAATTCGCCTTGTTCTTGTGCCGGATTGACGCAGAGCAGCGCAGCTACGAATCCAATGCGATTTCATATGATTCGCTCGTGGTCTAAGAACTGGATCCCAGAAAATGCAAATACATGTAGCCTGTCTAAATCGAGAAATCCATTCCCAGGGCTCTATTTGGCATCATCAGAAATCGTTTCGTCGCTAATCACAGGGGGAAGGAGGCTTGCTCCGAGTTTTCAGTGAGATCAGACTCATACAAGCAGCAGTAGCGGATTGTGTGATACACGCACGACATACGTTGCACAGGTGGTTTTCTGATACATCATACTCCCAAGAAGTGAACTTATGAAGAACAGCAGAAACATATATGAACTGCTCGGTCGGATAGCACTGCACACGTACGCCTGAGAAAACATGGAATTACCTCCATTTTCCCATATAGTTTTTCGCCTTAGTTTATTCACATGTCTTATTGCTCTTGCATCCTAACTAGAACGCAAGAAACGATAAGGAATCTAAAAAAGGATAGAAATTTACAAGGCGGTAGAAAAGGCAAAACAAAACTAGACAAGAGTCTACCATTTCTTGATTTCCTCGGATTCTTTTTGCTTTTTATTGCTCGACGAGCGCCGCGAAGCAGCTCTCGGTCCGCGCGAGCGGCCCGCCAGCGCCGGCCCCGGCGGCGACGGCCGCGACGGAGACGATTGCGGTGGCGGCGTCGCGCCTCGGGCTGCTCGGCGTGGAGCGAACCTTCCTCGGCGGCGGTGGCGAGCCTAACCTGCGGCGCAGGAGGAGCCGCAGGGCGGCGATGAGGTCGTCGGCGCTCTCCGCCGGGGACGGCGGGGCCAATGCCCGGCGGCCGGCGCCGCAGACGCAGGCGTGGCGGTCGAGCGCCTCCGCCGGCGAGATGGGCGGGGACGCGCGGCCGAGCTCCTCGCCGACGGCGTCCCCGCAGAGGCCGCAGATCCACCTCCCCCCGTACCGCGCGCGCACGCCGGCGATGTACGGCGCCGTGCACTCCTCCGTGAAGCCGCAGCACTCGCACGCCACCTCCTCCTCCGCCTCCTCCTCCTCCCCCACCACCCCCGCCTCCATGGCCCAAACCTTCAAGTTTCCTAGCCCACGGAACCTAACTCCGGCGAGACGGCTCCTCCCTCTTCCATTTATGCCTCTCCTCTCTTCCTCGTGTGCGTGGTGTGGGCGCTTGGCTTTTACCAGGGCTAGTGGTGGGGCCCACGCGCGAAGTGATTATATGGGGCCCACGGATGAGTGGTCAGGATGCCACGTAGGACGGGGGCATTGGATGCGGGCAGGGGACCGGTGTGGCCAGCTGTCGCCAAGTGGCGGCTCAGATCGCTTCCTTGCTTGGGGCTGGCGCCAAGGGTGTCTGTACGCTGCTGCTAACTTGCTGCGGCTGTTTCCTACTCTTGCTGCTTGTTTGAGAAAATCACGGTAATTGTTTATCTTGTGGATAAATTATACTCCCAGTGTATGTCCAGAGTACGGCTCTAGTGACTATTTTTAGACTATTAGAGTCTACTTTATCCTTGAACTATGATGTTATTCTATGTTTTAACCTTCAATTACAAAACTGGGTAACCGATATATCTTAACTATCAAAATCAGATAACTTACCCTCCTGAGACTATTCCATCCCGGTTTTTATCTACGTGGCACTGATATGGCAGTGACTTTTGATAAGTTAGCCAATTTTTAGTGGCATAGATACTAGTCATTTAAGTTAGCAAATAAAAATAATACGAGTTCATATGTCATGCTTTATGAGTTTTTCCACACCATTTCCCTCTCTCTCTCTCTCTGTTCCTCTCTTCCCTCTCCTCTCTCTACATAATCATCACAACTCTCCCTCTCCTCAGCCACTAGGGCCGGCCTTGGGCCTAGGCAGCAGGGCGACCGCCTAGGGCCCACGAAAACTTGGGGCCTCTAGCCCATATATGTTAGTATGTATACATACATGATATAGCCTATGTTTTGAATATTGAAAATAATTGATTAATGATTAGTTGGGCTAGCTGCCAAACTCAAGTAATGGTCTATTTGGTCTATGTTGTGCATCCAGCACTGAGCGCTTCCTAAATATCTAAGCATGAACATTTATAGAGAGAACACATCAAGTAAGTCATCCACCAGATCCAATCCACCACGCACACCGCATGCGCCCCTTAACCTCTCCACTCCTCTTTCGGTCTTCTCTTCCCCCAAAACAAGTGCCGCCATTAATAGAGGAGAGTCCGATTTCATTGATTTTCAACCAATTCGCCTTCGATTTTTTTTCATTTTGTAACAGTTCTACTCGAAATCTCCTCATATAGCCGTTGCATATATGGTACATTTTTATGAATTTTGTTCTTTGATTATCTATTAAATACCACTGTAAGTCTCCAACATAATATCTACACTATCTAGAACAAAAATATTTGACTTTCTTGTAACATCAGTTTCTTTTTTATATATAGATGTCCATTAGATCTAAGAGAGACAGATTGGAAAAACTATTTTAGGTCATCAATGTCACATGAAAGGTTGAATGATCTCTCCTAAATTGTTTTGTCCTTTGTAGCATATTATAGTTTTCTAAGACTTATTAATAATATTAACATGCCAGTGAATTATCGACAATGAGTACTTTGCATTTTGTAATGTACTAAGCCTAATGTTGCCAATAAGTACTTTGTATTTTATGATGTACTATCTAATTGTTACTATATTGAACTATACCTTTTATAATTGATATAAAATGTATTGTTACATATGTATATTGGAATGAAGGGTCTCATGTTTATTGTGTCCTAGGACCTCCAAAATGACAGGAATGGCCCTGTCAGCCACCCACCTCCTCATCACCGCCTCCCTCCCCATGCCCTCCACCCTCAAGCCGCCTCGCCCCTCCTGCCACCCAAGCCCCTCCCTGTCGCCTCCCCAGCTCTCCCATAGCTCCAAGCCGAGTCCCCGTCGCCCACTGCCAACCCCTGCGCCAACCAACGCAAGAGTTTAGAACAATAAAGTAGGCTTATTCCTAAATTATACTCCAGTGTATGTCCAAAGTACGGCACTGGTGTGAATATTTCTAGACTAATTAGAGTAGAGTCTACTTATTTAATCATGACATTATACATAGTATAAGTCGCTGTTTATTGTACCTAAGTAATCCATTTGAGTTTAGTTTCCGCTAGCATTGGATGGTTGCAAATCAGACGAATAGTTTGTTCAAAGATTACCTTTTGAGAAGTGTTGAAGCACTTCTCTTGAGTTTATGTCCAGAAGCTGTGCTTTAGGTATCGTTCGGTTAGGCTAAAATAAGTTGGTTTATAGCTGAATTTATACTGTAACTGATGATGGCTTATTTGGCATAACTAAATTTTAAAAAATTTAAAATAGAAAAAACAAGTTACCCTAGCACAGACAATGCAAACGAATACAGGAAAAAAGAACCGGCAAAACAGCTAAAAAAACCAAAAACTAAAAAAAATGAAAGAAATAATAAAAAATAAGCTAAAATCCAGAAACTCAAGCCGAAACAACGATAAAAATACTCCGTCCTAGTTGGCCTACTGTGCTTGAGTTTATGTCCGGAAGCTGTGCTTTAAAAGTACTTTTGTCTTAGTCGGCCTACTGTGCTTGTGCAAGCATTGGACGGATCAAAATTGACGGGCTGCGTATGCAAGCTCTCAAAAATAAAACGGAAAACTGCGAGGGAAGTGGTCCATACACGCATCGTTCTGCTCGGTGAATGGACGTGAACACTTCTCGTGGAACATGGAATGCATTCCTTAAAAGGAAGAATACTTGCTCAAAGGCGTAAAGAAACAAGCGAAGACAGTGAGGTCTCCGTCATCTTGTCTACCACCTACAACTGGCCCAGCGAATCAAACACGCCACCGGTTTCTTGCAAGGAAGGAGTCGGCAGGCTCGCCGCCTCCGTTCACACCGCATTGACCTTGCTATTCATTTCATCCTGATGTCACCCGTGCAACACGCACGCACAAAGCAAAGTCTATTATAAAACATCGCGTGCGCACGAGCAACGCGTAAAGAAAGCGTTCGAAGCAGGTGCGCGCGCGCGAGCAGCGCTCGATCGTGCGTGTGGATGCAGACAGCAGGCTCTCTCGACGTACGGGGTAAATAAACGGACCCGAACAGCATGGACGTCAAGTTTTTTTAAGAACCCGTTCAAGATAGTTTTTGTTGGTATCTTTTATCTATTGTTATTGGTTGAAATAGGTATCATAGTGTCGGTTAGTTTTTAGCTGAGATATTAGATTAAAAAAATAAAGTAAAATAAAAAGAAAAGAAAAAAATTATATCTCTATGGATAATGCGAAGGAAAATAGTCGTATTAAGAAACCAATGCGTTCAAAATGGCTTCTAGCTTTTGAAAGATAGAAGCTAGAAACAAAAAAACCATTTTGGACGGGGCCTAATTTAGTTGGCACTTTGCACGCGACACAGCGCAGAGTCACGATCTGTTTTTTTAGCTGCGGGTGATGATTTATGGCTGCAGCTGATGGCTTTTACTTTTAAAGCGAGCGTTTCTGCGAATGAGCTGAATACCGATAAATCATTTCGAAAAAGATGTCGCGATAAATTGTTTTGAAAAGACGGTGAATAAGCCGTGGCCTGACAAGAACCTTAGGGCTAGCGTGGGGGGCGGCTACCGTCCCGTACGCGCCCGGACGACGTTGTGGCGCGGATGATCATGTTAGGAATCGATGCTTGCGGCCGAGGCATCGGCCGGTGCGGGCCGAGTTGGTCGGCGTGGGGAGGCCGTGCGCCCAACGAGGAGGATATCGAGCGCCGAGCCGTTTCTGGATGTTGGACGGCCCATGACGGACTATACGTAAGCACGGCTGATAATATATTTAATTCGGTTATTTTGTATTCTCTCATAAACAGTCTAAAAGTCATAAGTTACAGCTAAAAGCCATAAGCCGAAACTAAAAAGAATAGACCCCACCAGGTTTTTTTTTGGGCTTTAGGCTTATGACTTTTAACTTATACCACAGTAACTAGTTTTCAAATGGTGTGTCTTTTTAAGATAGGGTCTATAAGTCAATTATAGTATACACTGACCAAATCCATATATATCGGTATAAATCATAAGTGAATATCTCTTTCTATACCTTTTTTTGAAATAGTTAGAATTTAAAATTTTAAGCCAAAAACTATAAAATGTGGTCTAAAATAACTCACCTATTATATCCGGTCGAAAAGGAATGGACGTTTCAGCGTCCTACGTTGTTGTCAAATTGGATGGGTTTTACGAGCTTTTCTCAAATGTGCAAAATGGCCAAGATAAAAAGAAGTGCGCAGATTCGTCTGCCAAGAGAGATAAATGTTGATAGATGTGACCTTTTCTAGAACAACAATGACAGTGTGACATGCAGGTTCGTAGTATCGACGCCTGTCGCTCTACAGTTGAGATGACTTCGAAAACAGAATACGTCAATGCCTCTTAACAGCATGGTAACTTACATTAATAATTTGATGTTTTAACCAAACACCAAGATGGATAAAAAAAATTAGAAATATATCTTTAGCCCTAACTAGTTATACCATTACTTTGCGCATTCTTCGCCACTGGCACCCCCTCCAGAGGTTCCTCTTGGCCTTGTTCCTTCTTATATTCCAGTAGTAGAATCTAAAAAACACTCACAATTTTGAGATACCCATGTATATATATCATGATTCATGATTTACTCAAATTACATGATCATTTCCTATTCTTAATTACTTGACTGCATAAGAAAATGGAGCTATGGAGGCAGATGTTTCATGCTCAACATGGGTCTCTCTATTGCAATGCAATCTACCAGTATCAGAATGTTGGCCACACAAACAATATCCCACAAAAATAAAACAAGAGCTATGTAGAAATGTTGGCCATAGCCCACACAAACAAGAATGGTTATATCTTTGCTGCTCTCATCCAGAAATATGCAGATTGCTGCTCACTATAATTAATGATAGGATGTTGAAATGTAGTAGATGTGGTGCTAAATTAAACTACAAACAAAGCTACATCATAGGATTCCAAAATAGATCAGTAGAATAAATGAAATTGATCATCACTATATTACCCTGACATCCGCAATTGCGGCCATTATTTAGACCTGAAATCTGCAATTGCGTTCGCTATATTGACCTGACATCCACAATTGCGATAGCAAAATTCTCAAGTGCTATTTTCCATTGCTACTTCTCCTTGCTAGCCTGTCGCTACCGCAATTGCGGGTGCAATAAACACTATTTAGTACACTGTCTACTACACTTATCATTCATGAGTTGAGGGTTCTTCTGATGCACCATCTTCTTTTGATGAGACATCTTCGACCTCTCCTCATATGCTCTTCATGATCGCCAGCCTATTCGGCCTCCTAAGCACTTTGGTTTTGCTGTTGCTGCTCTTATCGAACCGACTTCTTATTGTGATGTTGCTGTTCATTAGGAGTGGCAGCTTGCGATGGCAGAGGAGATCTTGTCCCTCTTTCTACACGTGTTGCTCCTATCACGTGCAAGTGGGTCTATAAGGTTAAGACCCACTCTAATGATTCCTTTGAGAGCTACAAGGCTTGTCTCATGGCATGTGGTTTTCAGCAGGAGTATGATCATGATTATGATGAGACTTTTGCTCATGTGGTTCACATGACCATTGTTCACACTCTTCTTGTTGTGGCGTTTGTTCAGGCATGGTCCATCTCTCAGCTTGATGTCAAAAATGCCTTTCTCAATAGTGAACTATTTGAGGAGGTTTATATGCAGCTGCAACCGGGTATTCTGTTCCTAAGAATATGGTTTGTTGCCTTCATCAATCTCTTTACGACCTCAAGCGAGCTCTTCATGCCTAGTTTGATTGTTTCTCTTATGTTATCACTACGGCTAGTTTCTCTACTAGTGGTCATAATCCTACTCTTTTTATTCACACTTCGCCTTGTGGTCAGACGATTCTTCTCTTATATGTTGATATGATCATTACTAGAGATGATTCTCAGTACATCATTTTTGTCAAGCAACGTCTTAGTGAGCAGTTTCTCATCTCTGATCTGGGTCCTCTTCGCTACTTTCTTGGTATTGATATTATTTCTATGTTTAAAGCCTTCTATCCGCCCCAATGAAAGTATATCTAGTATCTTCTTGATCATTCTTTTCTTACTGATCAACGCACAGTTGAGACTCCCATGTAGCTTAATGTTCATCTTCGGTCCACTAATGGTGAGCCTCTTACTGATCGTACTCGTTATCGTCACCTTGTTGTGAGTCTTATTTATCTTGGTGTCACTCGTCCTGACATTTCGTATCTTGTGCATATCTTAAGTCAGTTTATCTCTACTCACACTCAACTTCACTATAGTCATCTTCTTTGTATTCTACGGTATATTTGTGAAACCATCACTCGCTATCTCTTTTTCTCTCGCTACAGCTCTTTACAACTCCAGGCATATTCTGATGACACCTGGGCTAGTGATCACTTTGATCGCCGGCCTCTCTCTATTTATTTTGTTTTTCTTAGTGATTCTCTCATTGTTTGGAAGACTAAGAAGCAGACAACAGTTTCTCATTCGAGTGTTGAGACTGAGTTCTGAACTATGGCTTTATTGATCACGGTTACTTGGCTACGGTGGTTACTTCACGATTTTGGTATTTATGTTTCTGCATCGACTCTTCTTTGTCTGACACTACAGGTGCTATTAGCATTGCTAAAGATCCGGTGAAGCATGAGCTTACCAAACATATTGGTGTTGATGTTTCTTACATGCGGACATATGTATAGAACTAGATTGTTGCTCTTTAGTATGTGCATTCGAAGCTTCAGTTGGCAGACTTGTTCATAAAGACATAGACCAGGGCCAGCACAATTTCTATTTCTTCAAACTTTATATTGTTGATCCACCATAAGTTTGAGAGGGGTATTAGATGTGTATTATTTGCTGTGTATTTTTCCTATTGTATAAATGGTTTCCTGTATATACGTCATACATGTACATGTATATATATTGATCTATTGGCTTCATGATGAATATAAGCATTATTCATAACAGGAACAATGTTGAAGGAGAAGCGCCAAAACATGAGCAGTTCCACTCAACCAGTTAATATTACTGGACATGCGTGTAGACAAGTAAGAGTTAAAGTTTGATTGTTCCGACAAGTTGCTGACTGCTTACTATTTTCTATTTCGTACATTGCCTGTTCTGAAGTACTGTCAACACTTATTGATATTGAGTGCCTTTCGTGTGGTTTCTGTTGCTGCATGTTATTTTGGTGATCATTTTCCATTTCATTTATGGCTTGGAGCAGGTTCTCCTGAATTTCCATATAGGCTATATTCTTATGTGAATTGCAAATCTTATTGCACCATGTTACTTCTTTCTAGGGTTGTTAGGCCACGGAGTAGTGTATCTTTTTCTCTAGTTCCATCTTACACCTTGCATAGTTTGGTTTGAATATAGTCCTTCAGTAACTCTTTTTTTTCTTCTCAATTTTGCAGGTGATGAAATTAAGCATACAAAATAGCACTCCTTCAGAGTACACAAGAATGGTCCTACTTCAAACCAATCTGCAGAATGTAGATGCAGCACAACAGGTAGGCCGTACTAATTTTCTTTTTCCTTTTCAGGGTAGATCGTTCCGACAGATAATTTGCAATGAATATTGATGTTGCTTTTGCCATAAATTAATCTAAGAGGAAACGGATCTTACTAGCTCAGAACTTGAAACTAAGCTTGTCGTACTGGAACAGGTCAAGCGGAAACTAAAGACGACACAAAGGCCCTGAAGAACCATTACGACTCCCTCGTCGTGGCCTAAAACTCGGATTCGGTGACAAAGCCGCTACGAGGGAAAATCGCACCACAGGTTTAAACCGACGGAGACGTTCGACAATGATCCATCGGCCCTGGAAGGGGCGGAGCCACATTTCGAATAGGGTAGATTTTAATTCGAAGTGTAGAAAAATATCTAGTGTACAATTCGGATAAATTCGATCCAGCTTAGAGTAACATTTTTCATGGTTCAAATCATATATCTAGATCATTCTATCACTGAGTCCGAGACGTAATCAAATTCTAACTCCGCCACTAGACCTAGGTTGTACAACATGTCCATGATAAATCATCAAATCTGGACCTTTCCAAACGTTTCGACGCACTGATGCTCTTTTACCACGCACAAGAGATATGCCAAACTAGGTTCGGAGAGCTCGAGGTATACATTATTTTACAGAACTATGAGCCTGTCCCTACAGCCAAGGACGGAAAAATGGAACGATACTGGGACATTTCAGTCTGGCCAGGCAGACTGGAGGTGCATTTGGGCACTGAAACGGCGACAGCTAATTATCAATAGTAGGCACTTGACTGTAAAATAACCCAAGCCTGTTTCCTACTCCCAGCCAATGCTACTACAATGCACATACTAGAACTACGTGCAACAGGGGAACGAAGTTGGGACCAGAAGCGTTGACATGAGCCCTGAAGAACTATAGCGTACGCTGCCTGGGAAAGCTCGGCGGTGTGGCCAATCGGAGGCCATCCGTGTGGGCCTAACAGGATCCGAGAGGACAAGTGTCGCGACCAGGCTCCCTCATGTCGGGCTGACACCTGTTTGTTAATGACCGCCTAACCCTCCCCGCCGGGCCACCATTAGGCGCCGGATTACCGATTAGCACCGCGATTAGATTAGTCGCCACGAGGCCCCCGGTCTCGTAACCCTCGCCCTGCCTAACGCCCTTTTTTTTCCTTCTGGTTTTTTCTTCTCAATAATCAAAATAAAAAGAAGAATTTTTTTAAAGTGGAGTTTTTCAAACATCTTCTCGAGTTTAAAGCTGTATGTGCCGTCTACATCGATTTTTCTACCTTTGGATTGATTTTAGATGCGTGCTAATACAATGGTATATAATATATCATGCATGGTAAATTAATCATAGATGGAAAGTCTTAATTATAGATGGAAAGTCTCAATCACACTAGCACACATCTAAAAGCAATCCAAAGACAGGGAGGTTTGGTGCTCAGACACCATGGTGCTCCTGTTATTTATATATATATACACACACAGAATAGGGCCTAAATATCGCAAAGATCATTTGGCGGGTTAGCGAGCGTAATTAAGTGGACTTGTGCGTGCCCGCGTAGATCGGGTCCCGATAGGGCATGGAGTATGCCGCTTTGGTTCGCGGGCTCTTGGCAAATGGCAATTGCACCGGGCACCTGACGCTGGCAGTAGATAATCAACCGGCTTTACTAATCCTTTGTTGTAGGGCGCAGCTTTTCTTAAGGACGGGTTTGCTATCTGACCATACATCTTGTTCCCTCCTGCTGCTGACTGACCGGGTTATAAAAATCGCTGAAAATCGGTCTTATCAGGCATCCCTGGTCTCGACTATTTCGTTTTAATTTAAGTTTATCTAATTTACTTTGATTTTATTACTAATTTATACTGATTTCGGACAATTTTTATTTGAAATTTTAGGTCCGAAAACTATTGAAATTTTTCGAAAATTGATGCTACCGGTCCTATCGGATCCTTGGGTAAAAAATCAAAAACAAGTTTCGATAATCTTGGACTGGACGGTAACTAAGTGAAGTTTTTTTAAAAAAAATATCTTGTTAAAAAGCATTTTAATTTCTTGGTTGTTCAGCGAAGATCAAATTCATACATAACTGTCAGCCATTGCATAGCCAACAGTGAAACAGGCATCTTGTCTGTTTGTCTAATGATTAGGGTATGATTCTCACCAACTACAGGAACTATTCGTATGGATTTTACACTATGAGTTCTGTGGTTCGAACACGTGACAATGTGTGTTGTGAGATTTAATTTAACTATACTTACCAATTGTACTCACCCTTCTAGAAAAAAAATTAACTAGTCCTAATAAAGCTTAGCCAATATTTTCCCCTTATGTATACATGTAAGCCTGTAACTGGATGTGGCAATTGTGATGCCCCGTATCATTATCCTCATAACATGATACCGGATAACAGATTATTATTCCCTAAGTTCATCACCTAAAGGAATAATAAACATTACTAGAATTATGCAGTAGAACAATAACTAGAGATTGTGCATTAATACAGTAATTAGCCACGTAGGGCTAAGGTCTTTAAAACAAATACTAAGTATAAAAGGGAGATACAGATTATTTATATACCCTATCTCTCAAAAACGAGGCACTAAATGTGTCTATTTGTCCCAACTGCTGAATAAGGCATCCATCTCGCCTTGGTCCTCAGCTGCTCGCCCCACGCAACATCTTCTGAGCTTGTATACCCCACATCCCACTTGAGGTGTTCCCCTCCCAAATTGAGATCTAGCAAAGGAATTTAATAGCAAGGATGAGTACAATATACTCATCAAACATTAATAGCAATAAATGCAGCTATATGATTTATCTCTTTATCATCAAATTTATTTTCTATCTTTTCTTCCTTCATAAAATATGTTTTTAAAGTAAAGTGAATATTTATAAGTTTTAGTATTTTAAATACTACTAGTCACCCCGATGAACAGAAAGACCCCACTGGTCCCCGTAGCCTCCAATCTAGGAGACAAGTATGAATTCAAGATTTTATTTAGCACCGCACAGATTTGTGTCACTTTACCCACAGCTATTATGAGCTTTTTGAAACTGGGTCTTCCGCATTTCCTTAGATGTGGTGCCAAGTTCAGAGTGCAGAATGTTTTTTCTAATTTCGTTGTTATATCTCTACCCAACTAATCATATTCGGTGGCCCAGGACGGTTTATTACCCTCACCCGACTGTAAAGTAGTCATTAGTTGGGGTGGTCTAACCCTAACCCAACACTCTACTGCGCTGATATACACTACGACACAAAGCCTAGTACTAGACGCCACATCACAGATAGTTACCCAAGCCGTCTATATTAAATACAATCACATACGGTTTTAGTTTAAAGCTCGTCTGTGTTGTTGCCAGTGCTAAAAAACCATCTGTGAAAATGAACTATCATAGATAATTCGTGGTTAAAACCATCTATAAAGTATCACATATGGTTATTAACAAGAACTGTTTCTGATATTATGAAGTATCACAGATGGTTTTTAGTTTGAAACGTATGTGATAATTAGTTTATCACAAGCGGTTTTTAATAGGAACCGTCTGTGATAATTCCACTATATTAATTGTGTGCAGACCCGTCGACCCTCTATATTAAGCTCCAGATCTATACGCTGCTGCTTTGAGTTGGAGGCGGGGCTTTGAGGTTATTTGGTGGAAGGAGACTATTTGGCAAGAGTAATTATGGATTCACTAAGTTATTAGCTAATTATGGTTAGTAATTTATTCTTAATTGCATTATAATTTAGATCTAGCTTTTGGTGAGAGGAGAATTGAAAATAGTTTAGATCAAACTAGCTTGATATAGAGGGAAGATTATTTATATCTAGCATGGTTTAGGGTTTAGGGTTTAGTCAATTCATAGTCTATATCTACTTAATTCAATTTAATTAATTATTCTTGCTACATATAGCAACTTTATTTAGATCGTACATATATAGTATAGTAATTGATTAATTGAATATGTTATACTAAATTGTTATATGCGTAACATAGAATTGAAGCTGGATATACGCTAGGAACCATGTGAGTGAAGAATACATTAATGTCATTTTTGCTTTTATAAGAGCTACCGAGGAGGATATGTTGAATAAGGGGGTGGAATATATGTACTGTCCATGCATTGACTGCGAGAATCTAAAGATGTTTAAGAACCGAGCGCAGATTGAAGTGCACTTGATTTAAAAGGGTTTCAAAAAGGGGGTATGAACATTGAACCAGTCATGATGAAGAGCAGATTACACAAGAAGGTAGTAATAATGATATTGCCGATGAAGTCAATCATATGCCGCCGGATGAACATGTCGATTGTGGTTTCGATTCGGATAGGCTGCATGATGACAATCTGGACCAGATGCTTCGTGATGCAAAAAGAAACTATGATGAGAGAGTATGTTAAATTCTGGGGCTTGATGGAGGACTTAGAGAAACCTTTGTTCACGTGCTGCAAGTCAAAGTACACAAGGTTGTCACTATGCTTGAACTGCTAAAATTAAAGACAAACAATGGTTGGTCCAATAAGAGTTTTACGGCACTGTTAGGTCATTTAGCGGACAAGCTTCTGGATGGCAATGAGTTGCCCAAAACCACCTACAAAGCAAGATTCTTTGTCCATTAGGAATGAAAGTAGAAAGAATACATACATGTCTGAATGACTATATCCTCTACCATAAAGAGTATGCAAATATACATGTATGTCCAGTGTGCAACGCATCCCGATACAAGTGTAAGAATCAATCAGATGATGACGAGGGAATAGAGGTGAAAAGAGTACCTCCTGCTAAGGTGGCATAGTATCTTCCTGTAATTCCCCGTTTGAAGCAGTTTTTGCGAACATAAAGGAGGCAAAACTGTTGTGTTGGCTGTCGGAGGAGCGTAGGAAGGATAGAATGCTAATACACCTTGCTAATTCCACCCAGTGGAGAAACATCGATAGAAGGTTTGCAGACTTCAGTGCAGAACCAAGGGATATAAGGTTCAAATTGAGTGCAGATAGAATAAATCTTTTCAGTAACATGAGTAGCTAATATAGCACTTGGTCTGTGACTCTCTACATTTACAACCTTTCTCCTTGGTTGTGTATGAAGTGGAAGTATATTTTGCTGTTGATACTTATCCAAGAGCCAAAGCAATCTGGGAGCAATATTGATATGTACCTAGCACCGTTGGTGGAAGATCTAAAAATATTGTGAGTCGAAGGGGTACAGGTATGGGATGCATACAAACAAGATAATTTCACTTTACGCTCCTTGTTGTTCTGCACCATAAATGATTATTCTATCCTTGCTAACTTGTCGGCCAGAACACAAAAGGGGCCACAGCCTGTACTCACTTCTTAGATGATACCGAGAGTATGTGGCTAAAGCCCTCGTGTAAAACTGTGTACGCGCGTCACCATAAATCCTTCGGAGGGCTCACCCATACCGCAGTATGAAGAAACAATTCAATAAAGAGAACAAGGGCAGTTCAGCTCTAAGGCATTTAAGGAGAAAAGAGATCATGATATAGTTAACGATTTAGACGTTGTGCTCAAAAAGGGACGTAAATCGATGACCCGTGAGAAGAACGTCTGGAAGAAGAGATCGATATTTTAGGACTTACCTTATTGAGAGCACCTAGAAGTTCACCACTGCATTGACATCATGCATGTAGAGAAAAATGTATGTGGCAGTTGATTGGTCTTTTACTGAACACTCGTGACAAAACAAAGGATGGTGTCAACACACGACTTGACTTGGTTGATATGGATATCAGGCTTGAGTTAGCATCGATAAAGACCGATAAAGGACGAACTTATCTTCTTCTTGCTTATTACACTCTATCCAAGGTTGAGAGAACTAAACTGCGTCAGTACTTGCATGGTGTGAAAGTTCCGTCTGGTTACTCCGCCAACATAAAGAAATTTGTTTCAATAGAAGATTTGAAGTTAATTGGCATGAAGTCTCATAATTATCATGTGCTAATGACACAGATGCTCCCTATTGTAATTAGAAGTATTTTTTCGATCAAAGTCGGAGAGACAATCGTGAGGCTGCGTTATTTCTTTAACATAATTTCTCAGAAGGTCATCGATCCCGAATGACTAGATACTCTACAAGATGAGGTGGTGATGACTCTATGTCATCTTGAGATGTATTTTCCTCCATCGTTTTTCAATATCATGGTTTATTTCATTGTTCACATTATGTGAGAGATAAAAATGTGTGATCCCGTGTTCCTATGTAATATGTACCCATTCGAAATGTTCATAGGAATTCTCAAGTCCTATGTACAGAATCGATCTCGGCCAAAGGGCAACATCGTCAAAGGTTATGCAACCAAAGAGGTCATTGATTTTTGTGTTGATTACATGGTTCAAGTCAAACCGATAGGTGTGCCTCGATCTCGCCATGAGGGTAGGCTCAAGGGTATCGGGGCTATCGGAAGAAAAGCAGTCACTCCAGATATGGATGTGTATGCTCAAGCCCATTTTAATGTCTTGCAACACATGATTGAAGTGTCCTTGTATATCGACTAGCACAAGGGTGTGCTTTGACAACAGAATCTGGAGCAGCTAGATGTTTGGATCACGAGACAATACAACAGTTGATTCAATCAATGTTTGAAGGAGCAACTTGATAGGAGCTTGTCAATTGATTTGCTGATATGGTTGGCAAAAGGGCCAACATTTATAGTTATGAGATGGTAAGGATATGACATAAATGGGTACACATTTTATACGTAGGCTTAGGATATAAAGAGTACTAACCAGAACAGCGATGCCTGCATAGATGCGTTCAGTACCGATAGGTTGAGGAACTTCTATTATGCGTTCATAGAGGAGATTTGGGAGCTCAACTACGTGCTTTTCGAGATCCCCTTATTTTGGTATTGTTAGTTCCATCTCCCACAAGTGAAGGTAAATAAGTACAGTGTTACTACCGTGAACCTCAAACGTGTTGGATACAAAGATGAACCATTCGTATTCGCTAACCAAGTTGTTCAAGTTTTCTATGTAACCGACCAAGCAAATAAGAAGTGCAACGTAGTTCTTCATGAAAATAGAAGAATTGTCGGAGTTGAAAATGTATTGGACGAGGAAGAATACAATCAATTGATGAGTTGTCTCCTTTCGGAAACGACATAAGGGTAGAGAAAGAACGTGACGAAAGTAGCTACATACGCGTCGATTATCATGAAGGGCTAATTTTTAAAGGAAATAAGCAAGTGGAATGATGAATGAAATATATATGTGTGTCATATGTTCCGTATTTGCATTTATATATGTATATGAGAATGTGTGATATATATGTAAATTTGCATATATGTAATATAAGAAGGTGTGATATATATATATATATATATATATATATATATATATATGAATTTGTATTTATGTATTTGAGAATGTGTAATATATATGTGAATTTGCATTTATGTATATGAAAATGAGTCATATATATGTGAATTTATATTTAAATATATGAGAATGTATGATATATATATATATATATATGTGTGTGTGTGTGTGTTTGTATTTATGTATATGAGAATGTGTGATATACATGTGCATGTCAGTAGGAAACATCACAGATGGTTTTAAAGTAAAACCGTCTGTGATATGTATATTCACATATGCTTCTATATTAAAACCATCCATAATGTGTTGTTATTACATATGGTTTTAAATAAGAACCATCTGTGATGATAAATATCATAGGCATCTGTGATTATTCCCCTATATATATTGCACACTAGGGTTTGTCCCCACTGTACTGACCACTAACGCTGCCGCCTCGCCCCGAACCAGTCGCCCTCCCCCTCCGTAGCCCATCGCCCTCGTCCTCCTTCCCCGACTCGGCGGCACTCCTCGCCCGAGGCTATCCTCCTCCTCTTCATCCCCCTACTCTAGCGGCCTTTCTCCCCCCAAGGCAGTCTCCCTCCTCCTCATCCCAAGCCCGTCACCTTCCTTCCCCGAGGCAGACACGCTCCTCCTCCTCCCGAGCTCGTCGCTGCCTCCCCCCGACTCCAGTGGCCCTCCTCATAAGTGCTAGCACTGGGGGGACTTTACATAATAGAATGTGGGCTTTGTGAATGCTTGATGAGGATAACTTATCAAATTGACTTCACTGTGACTAATGAGAGAGTATTCTACTAGTATTGATTTATCATTACTTGTTTCTTACTTTGGTTAAGTATAAATCACTACAGTTCTAGACTAAATATTGTTATATTCAGTTATTACTGCTATTACTACCATATCCCATCTCTGGTGTTTGTTTCTGTTGTTGCCATAGAACTATTGTGGATATTGCAATAGTTGTTCTTCATTCTATCATGTGCTTAAAATTGGCAGTTGATTCTATTACTTTACTGAGGTAATTTTAGAGTATAAAAACTAACATAATACTAAGGAGTTAGTCCCTTTGATATATGATCTGTTCACAAGGGTGAGAAGGCCAGGTTTAACTTGAGCAACTCCTCAAACTAAGAGCAAAACTTACTTCTTAATCTGTTTATTATGTTAATTACAAATGCTTATGCTTGTGCTCAGTTTAGCATATTGTCCTTTGGCTTAGTTACATTGTTCATGTTGAGAGATAATAGTTTGATCTCTATGTTATTATTATGTTTTTGGATATATGCTTTGTTGTATATGTGCTTGGTTGTCTGGATTGTTGCAATTAAGGTGGTTTGTTGTATATATGCTTTGTTGACTGATTAGAGAAATTCGCACATAAATACGTGATGTCATCTGCTCATTCTTCGACATTGTCGCCGGATGCGTGTGATGCACCGTCTTCTAGAAAATCTCGAAAAGAAATAGGACTATCGAAAAAGCCCGATGGCTGATTTACTGTCCCAGATGTAGATGCGTTTGGGACCCCTCTCAATCCTCATCGAGTAGTCTTCGCATTCCGGAGAATAGTCAGAATAGTTGCACAAGAACAGATTGAGATCACATTCGTTTCGTGGAAGAAGGTGACCGAAGATCAAAAAAGTCAGCTGCTGATAGAAGTTTTTTGATCGTTTGAGATCCCAGAAGAACACCTGGCCTCCGTGTGATGACTTCAAGAACTTCAAGAGCCTGCTTGTCAAGCAATACGTGAAGAAGGATTTGATGCTCTTCCACAAGTATCTATTCCTAGAATCGCAATGGCAAGAGTTTGTGGCGATGAAGACAACAGATAATTTTAGGAGGTAAAAGTGCGGCGCACAGGGCCCTCTAGGCAAAAAACACAAACCCCCACAGACTCGGCACTGCTGGGTATGCGGGTAAAATCCCGCAATGGAGGCAGGAGGACAAGCAGGTAATCCTGTGGGAGACCTCCCCACCATTTGCTGGGATCTCTGATGAGCGCGCCTGAAATTGGATAAGAGTGAGGTCATCTACCGTATCGTTGGGGGCCATCTCCTTTCAAAACCCTGCGGATGAGGAAGTGTCCCACCACTTGGAAGCGCTGAGTGTACAATCTTCCCAAGATTCATTCGAGGCAGTTATGGAGAGAGATTTACTCTCCGCAGCCCTAAGAAACAAGCAGCACCTGGGTCGCACAAGAGGTCTTGGTCTTTATGTTCCTTAGAAATATGGCTTCCTAGAGGATTCTAAAGTTTACCGAAGTAGGAAGAGAGCCAAAGCCGAGCGCGAGGCACAACTACGAGAGGATATTACGGCAAAAATTAGAGATAAGATACAAAGGTTGGTCAGAGATGAGATGCAAAGGTATAGGAAAAATCAGCAGGAAGCCCCTGCCGCTCCTGTGTTAAGTAGCCCCCCAACTGTCTATGATAGTCATGTACCATAAATGGTTTTTACTAAAAACTGTTTATAATAGTCTGTATCATAGACGGTTTTAAAGCTGTTTGTGATGACCTTTTCTGTAGTAGTGATATGTGCCTAGGCTTGCCATTCCTGGGCTCTATACCTGTTCTGGCTCTGTCTATTTTGGATCCACCACTTTTGGTCTCTATAACATTTTTTGTTTTCTCCACCTAGTAACGCTACTTACCCATATGGAGATGGTAATAACGTTGTAGGGTAGCATTTTCTGCTCATGAAAACAAGAAGATGGTTGACACTAGAAGTATGGCTCCCTACCCAAGTGAGCGTTGTTTAGTCCTTATATTATAACCATATGTAGAGAGTCATAAACCTACCCTTTTCTCTTCCTGACCATGGCACCCTCTACCCTCCTATTACACATTTCTTACCGTCCAACTGCTCCTCTCAGCTGGAACTGCTCTTTTCTTTGATCTCTTTTTCTTCTTAAGTTATCCACATTTCTTTTTTAAAAGAGCATTTTAATGCATCAGGTGATAATAGATACTGTAACGAATTTAGTTTTCTTAAGTAATATAACTACTCAGAATGATCAAGGGTAAGCTTGCCTTAGTATACATAGAATTCCTCGATCTCAACTCTGGCTAGATCAGTTCCCTCTTCCTACCACAGTTCATCCTCTACATTATGGAGCGTAATTTATGGTTAATGAAATCTAATGAATGGGTAGTTATATCATATTAGTTTCAGTTGAGGTCTTATGTTCACTGAGATTCATTTAACTTTGTGATTTCATGCACATTCAGCTAGTTTCTTACCATCCTAGCCTATTATCGCTCTCATCAATCCCAACTCTCTCACTCTGGCTAGTGTACTATTGGCCCACACCTACACACACACTGACCCACACACATAGCCGCCAACACGTGTGCCCCAGTACCAGGCTGTGTCTGCCCATGCACACGCAGCCTACGGCTGCCCTGACTGTAACATCCTGATTTTCAGAGCCTTTTTGAAGTTTTTAAAATAAAATTCACCATTTGAATTTTTCTGGAATTAATTAAAGCTTAATTGGAATTTTATTAAATTGAAAGGGTTTAATATGAATAATCTAAACATAAACATTTGCCAAAGTTATTTTATTTGGGTTCTTTGTGTCTCAAGGAATTTATTGGAATTTTTCTGGATTTTTCTGGAGTTGTTTGCTATTTTCTAGAGCTCAAAAGGATTTATTTGAATTTCTGGAAAATAAAAAGAAACAAAAATCCCTAAACCGGCCCGGTCCAACCCAGCCGCCGGCTCGGCCCAGCCGACCCCGCCCGAGCCGCTTCGGCCCAGCGCGCCCGCGCCTCGGCCGCTCCGTCCGTGACGCCTCGGGACGCGTGCCGCCACGCGTCAGCCATCGGCCGACTCCCGCCTCCCGCGCCGCCTCATCCCCGCCGCCCATCCAGATCTGAGCCAAAGGCCCAGATCACGCCGCGTGGACGCCCTCGAGCCGTCCGATCGACCGCCGCCCGCGCCCCGCAACCCCTCGCCTTCCCGTAGACCCGGTCTACCGTGCGCCGACTCGCTGCCAGCCGGGTCCCACCCGTCAGCCGTGCACCCGTGAGCCAGCCGCCGAGTCAGCAGCCCCGTCAGCTGCCACGCAAGCGCCACGTCAGCCCAGCCGCTTGCGCCAGCAGCCCAGTCAGCCGTACTGTTCCGTGAGCCGAGCCCACCGTAGACCCAGCTCCCCGTGCACCCGGTCTACAGCACAGTGCAATTTCCGATTTTCCCCGATTTTCTTTAGATCCAATTTTCCAAGAGCCCGTTCTCCCTCGTCCTAGCTCCGATTGACCCGATTCTTTTTCCTAAATTCATCTAAAATTGAGCTCTTCCTTTTGGTCCAGGTTTGGAAGTTTTTGGAGTTCATTTGAATTTTATTTGAATTTAGTTTGTCTTTTCGTCTCGTTTTCTCTCTCGTTAGATCACGTGTTCGAGGGAACGGAAGTTGGATTTGAAGACCAAGAGACCTCAGCTGAGCAAGGCCAAGGCAAGTCGTGTCCTTTGATCATGTTGAACCCAGTTTTCAAATCTATTATGTATTATGTTGCCTTAAATTATCATGCATTGCTACTTTTTATAAAACCCTTGTATTGGTAGTTATCGTCCCAATTGGTTATTTCCCTCCTTGATACTTTGGAATACCTTGAAGCCATTGTCACCTTAGGTTGGGAATTTAATTAGTGATGCTATGTTATTTGTCACATTGGGTTGGTACGATTAGAATGCTTAGTCTTGCTTATTTTGCGAAAGGGTTCATCATCACATGTGGTTAGTTAATCTTGACTTAATGATATACTTGAATGTGGTGGTTAACCACGGTTATAAAACTTGTTGCCATGGCATGGGTAGTGTCATTGGTGTTGGTTATACAAAATTGGTTTACACTTGGGCGATTGATCGTGCAGTAAAGGGGGTGCGAGAGGCACATGGGACGTGGATGTTTCGCCTGGGTAAACTTAAGGACTTAACTTTGTGCGCCATTGATCTGAGTCTTACCGTGCAAACCACATGTCCAGTATGGGATGGACCTGGCTAATTAATTTGGGATGTTTCAATTCCGGTTCCGTCATTGTGATGAGTGTGGTTTGGCGTGGCCATGGACCCACATTGGCGCAAGAGGGGGTGAGAGGCGAAACCTTAGCGAGACGGAACTGGGTTGAGATTGAACATTGTAAAGGCCTTGTCGTGATCTCCTCGCCGCACACCTAAGGAAGTGTGTAATAGCTTGGCAATCCGGGATGATCATGTCTTGTGGGTAAAGCTGTACAACCTCTGCAGAGTGTAAAACTATTCGAATAGCCGTGTCCTCGGTCATGGACAACGCTCGGTGATTTCACACGAGGTATAGTAATTTCTAAAAAGTTTTGGACAGTGGATGGTTAATTCACTGTTGGTTTATCCTGTTGGTTGGGAGATCCATAAGTGGTTGGTTTAGCTTATGGATGGGAGATTCATAAGTGGTTACTTCAATTCCTTTGATTATTGTTTATTATTGTTTTACTTCAAATGCGCCTTCAATCTATTTATTATATTTTCAAATGCCGTTTTATGCAAACTAACCTTTCAGCCATCCATTGTTAAGCCTTGCATATTATATTGCATTCATTTGTTACAAACGACTTGCTGAGTACCAATGTACTCACGGCTTTACGCCTATGTTGCTCAGTTGAGGAAGAGGAGTACTACCAGCAGGAGGTTCCAGAAGGAGAGTTCTTCGACGTCTTCGCGGATTAGGCTTCGTTCTCCACTCGATAGCCTGTGGGTGTGTCGATTGGATGCTGCGCTTTCTTTTGGATTTTCGCTGCTAGTTTCTTTAAGCCTTTCAGGCTATTAAATTGTAAGCTTGGCCATAAGGTCGCACTCTGATGATTATTAATAATATTTGAGTCTTTTGTTAGTAAATCGTGATATGTTCGATATTTCATCTTTGTTTATACTGTGTGCACTAGCGTGATCCTGGACTAGTGCAGAATACACAGGAGAGTCCGGATTTGTATATTCGGGTCTCTACACTGACCCACTAGCATACCAGCCCACTTGCTGCCCTAACACACACACACACCCCCCCACTATGGCGCACTCACTTGGCTCCCCTTCTCTCTCACCCTCTTGGTCCACCCCTCTCGTTAGCCCTGCCCTGAATACTATTCACCTATGGTGCCACTCCTTTCGTCATGGTCCCTGCGTTGCCACCTCGCCACTATGGCCCGATGGCACTGGTGGCCGCGGATCTGGGCGTGGCACCGGTGGTTCAAGCACTGTTTTGTTGTGGCATCGCCAACCTCCCTTCGTCAGTTCCCCTACAATACCTGCGCCTCTTCTCCCCCTTCCCCAGTAGGATCCAGTGGTGGTGGATCTAGGCGTAGCTCTGCCGATTGAGGCTTCCCCCTTCTAATCCCTGACTAAAACCCAATCTAATTCATGTTCTTTACTTCTTTATGATTGATTGATTTTTATTTGCTATGCATGGGTGGATGTGGTGGTAATGGTGATGGTGGTCCATGGTTGAGCAAGCCGTGATAGAGCTTGGAGGTCTGCATGAGTTGGGGAGCATGCTGGCCTACCGTGTGCACACTAGCGGCCATCCGTGGGTCTACTGCTGCCATGAGCTGGTGATGCTGCTCGTCGTGGCTCTACCTGGCTGAGGTGCGAGCTAGACCCCCCCTCTTGGGCTATTATTGTACTCGGTTGCTGAGGTCACCGAGATGTGTGGTGCTTGATGGGTGAGATGTGGGGACAAGGAAAGGGACAGGGATGTGGTGACCTACTTGGTTTGGTCAGGTCTAGAATGGGTTGGTGGTGGTGATGACTGTGTTCCTCCCTCATGTGCTCTCCTGGTGGTTGACCTTCTCATCTGGTCTGGGCAGGTTCTTTGCTCCTGAGCCGTCGTGGTCGCGGTTCCCTCCTCTTTGGTGTTCCCCAACTCCTCTTGAGTGCCTTCTCCTCCTCTTCCCTCAAACGCCCCTTTGGTGGTGCCAACTCTCAGCTCTCTTTCTCTCTCTCTTGCTCTTACCGTCGATTGGAGGAGATTTGGGAGAAGGGATGGAATGGAGGGTGAAGGTGAAGTTGGTTCATTTCCCATCTTGCTCTTGTGGCTTGGCTGTGTAGAGAATGGACGCAATCTCCTCTCTCCCTCTCTCGCGACTTGATCTTATCACTGGCTTCCTCTCATTTCTCTGTGCACCGTAGAAAAGGGGTTACCCTTATGAACTGAAGGTCCTTGAGGTGGTTTTGGCACTGTGGTTTGGTTCTCCACTGTTTAAGGTAAGATTGGTGAAATTTGAAGTGGGTGTTGGCTTGGTTTATGTCAGATGACGAAGCTCACTAAAGCGAGAGGTGCTGGTCAAGCCTAGATGATCCTGGTATCTCGATGAGTGCTAAGTTTTGGTATTTTAAACCGAACGGGTTCTGACGACGGCCCTCTTTTCCTCATATTCTTTCTTGGATTGTTGGGTCTCCGGGTTTTTTGGGTCTATCTTAACCAATACAGGTGTTTGGCATCGACTCACTCGCGATACCTACGATTTACTTAGACAATTGGAAATGTAACTACACGTGTATGTATGCAATCAAAATGTAAGACGATGAATGTTGTAATCATGTATTTTAATTTCTACAATTTGCAACTTATGTAAATAATTAGGATTTGTTTTTATCACTTTGTGATTTGCGTGTATTCGAATGTTGTAATATTTTTCTGTGGTTGTATAGTGATGTAATTGAATGTGTTGTAATTATATCATTTGTTTCTTAATTAAGTTAAATATATTGTTTAATTTGATTAAGAGCGAAGATCGTTTCAGCAACGCAATTTGGCCACTGCAAATAGTGAGCGGGGGATCTTAATTTAATGGGAGTGTCTATACAACATTCAACTATTTGTAAGGACAAAAACAGTCAGATTTTGAGCCGTTAGATGGAGATCTAACGTCCTAGATCATTTTTTTGGAGGGGGGTCATTTTTTTGGAGGGGGACTTGTATGGGTGGATCCGTTAGATGGAGATCTAACGCCCCAGATTAATCTGACTGTTTTTTAGGACAAAAACAGTCGAATGTTGTATAGACATCCTCTAATTTAATTAAGAGCGAGGATCTGTTTCCGTAACAGACAGGCAATCTCGCTAACCCTATTTAACTCCCGATGGGTGGGGACCCTTGTTGCATCTAAGCCACTCCCCTCTGCTTTCTTTTACTGTATCTCTCGCGTTCGGAAACCTCTTCCCAATGTGCATCAGAGGGCACCTGCAAGACCCTGAAACTAAGCTTCTGTTGCCTCTCAGCTATTGATATTCTCTGCTTCTCCTACCGAGTGTTTTTGGCCGTCATATTGCTCAAATTCACAGCGTAATTGTCTGAAGAAGCTAGCAATACTTGAAGGTTATGGGGGTAAGCTCACTTACCTAAGTTAATTAAAGCTATACTTCGTGATCTATGATCGATGTCATCATGTCATGACAGTTCTTCCTTGTTACGTTCGTTAATTCTCAGAGTATGCGTGTGTTGTAACAGTTACCTTAATTTTGTTCTGCAGATCATTAACTGGATGCAAAATCGCTTCACTACCAAACAAGAGAAGAAAAGACCCGACGACGCCGTCGTGAGCTCGACTCGCAGTAAGTGATTCATTTCATGGGTGCTTGCTTGCTATTTACCCTAGTTTCCACGATCTCCTGCTTGGAGTCCATCCGTCCGTACGTGCAATTAATTGTATCTTGACACTGAAGAGCTCGCCCTTGCATGCATGCATTATTGCGTTTCACGTACGTAGATGCTCCGATCCGAGAGAGTTGCCGCGGCCAAGACGCTCGCGAGGAGAAGAGCCCCGGCGACTGGCCGCCGCATGGCCTCCTCTCCATCGGGACGCTCGGGAACGAGTCGCCGCCGCCGGTGGCAGAAGGCGGAGCCCCCCGCGCGTCGTCGCAGGACGTGACGGACTTCACCATCGAGGAGGTGAAGAAACTCCAGGACGCGCTGAATAAGCTGCTCCGCCGCGCCAAGTCCAAGTCCAGCGCCTGCGGGTCGACGGTGGCCGCCGACGAGGAGAACCTGCCGCTCGACAGGTTCCTCAACTGCCCCTCCAGCCTCGAGGTCGACCGGAGGGTCCCGCTCAAGCCGCGGCAGGAGGCCGACGGCGAGAACGGAGAGTTCTCGCCGGACACGCAGATCATACTGAGCAAGGCCAGGGATCTCCTCGTCAATAGCAACAACGGCACCATCAAGCAGAAATCCTTCAAGTTCCTCCTCAAGAAGATGTTCGTCTGCCGCGGCGGCTTCGCGCCCGCGCCGAGCTTGAAGGATCCAGTGGAATCAAGAATGGAGAAGGTATTTGATTACGGTTTTGCTATTGAACAGGCGATTGAAAAATTTTTTCTCTCAGTCACCTAAAGTTTCATTCTCAGTCAATTGAAGTTGCAGCCCTCCTCTAAAAAATCACCTGCAACTTCAGGTGATTTGCAGCCCCCCTCCAAAAAAAATCATCTGCAACTTTAGGTGATTGAGAGTGCAACTTTAGCTAGGTGATTGAGAGATAAAAAATTTCAGTCGCCTGTGCAATAGTCACTCCCCCAAAAAAATCATCTACAACTTCAGGTGATTCGCAGCCCCCTCTAAAAAAATTATCTGCAACTTCAGGTGATTGAGAGTGCAACTTCAAGTGACTGAGAGATAAAAAAATTTCAATCGCCTGTGCAATAGTCACTAAAAAAAATTCAGTCGTCTGTGCAATAGTCACTCCCATTTGATTATAATATGATCAGTGGTCACACATATATATCATGTCTTTATGTATAATCGTGCAGATTAAAATTTCGTTCTATTTCGTGTGTGTATGTGTATGCAGTTGTTTAGGACGACGCTACACAAAAGGATGAGCGCTCGCCCGAGCAATGCGGCGTCATCGAGGAAGTTTTATCTGGAGGACAAACCAAGGGGGAAGATGCAAAGGGATCTTCGCCATGATGAAGAGGATGACAATGGAGAAGATATCTTTAAGTGGGATAAAACAGATTCAGATTGTAAGTCTTAACAACTATCTTACCGCTGCCTTACTTTGCACACAAGCACATTCAGATTTCAGACGCATGCATGGAAAAATTGCGAGAGTTCTTTCAGTAGTGATCTGGATTGAGTGGAATTTCTTACTGTTTTTGCAGTCATTGTTCTAGAGATGTGAAACAAGAGACACAAGGTCAAGATCATTATGATTTGCAGAGTGGTAAGCTATAATGGAACCGTACACTTAAGAGCTGACGTGCTCTGTTAGAACCATATGAGGCATGTACTGAATTTTGGATGGCCTAATTATTTGCAGACTACATGTGATGGTGTCCTGACGCGACGGAGAATTCCCATTTCGGTGTGATGCCATAATAATCCTTGTATGTTGGACGTTCAGTTGAACGGCGAATCGATCAGACAGGATATAGAATGCACCAGGTTGTACTACTGAATGAAGATCATACGTCGACTGGCTAGCTTGTTCAAGCACAAGATTTGAGCTATTCATAGGAGAAAACAATTTTCAGCTTTGTTTTACTTTCCTTTCCCTTTTCAGATGTCAGATATATCGATGTTTCATGTATACTCCCCCTATATAGTTCAATTTCATCCTGTGGCATACAAGAAATTAATTTGATCAGTTAGTGGTCCCTCAAGCTTTATTTTAGTGTCTCCATCTCAAGAACATGGCTTGCCCATGGTGCATGAAAAATATATACCATGAATGTACAGAAATAGTACTGCAACTGGGATTCTTGGAATAGCCAAAATTGGTAAGTCAACCTGGAGCTGGGGGTACATCCCAAATCTCCATTGACATTTGGATCAGCGGCAGCTCCCCGGCACATTTGTGTATGTTTGTGCCCAACTTCGGGGAAAAAAGGTGCAGAGGAGTGGGTGCCAAGCAACATTGTACACCTTTGGCAAATGCCGATGTGCCATTGAATATGTGATCACTGAACAAGTACTAGTGTATTACATACATATATGATGCACACAGGTCTGCAGGAAGCTACTGTGCAATGATACAGTACTAGTATACTACACTAGTACTTGTTTGAGATGCTTACCGGGAAGCTCTTCTCTCTTGAGACATTTGGTCTTTGTCAGTTATGGAAGGATCCTCGGGATCCAAGAGAGAGAGATTAATTAAACTAGGATTATCAAGAGCTATATATTTCTATTGTTTAGTTGTATTCATTTTTGTTTCTCTCTCTCGCTGTGCAAGAATGTCTGGACAGGGCACAGACACTCATCATTTATAATTCGTGGATTGGATGGATCGATGCATAAATATATTGGCGCAAGTGTGATGCTCTAGAAGGCTGGAACTAGCGAGAAGCTGCTGCGATGTGGTCCTGAATCCCGTGTCGCTTTTGGCTAGAAGAATACTATAGTAGTTTCTGAATGTACCGAAGCATGCGAATCTAGCGTCTGGTCAACTCTGATCAGGGGCATATCTGCGGTGAATCAGTCATATATTCAGACGAGATCGCAGCTATATCCCTCTGGGAACTAGTTGTTAGAATGTGATCTCAAGGTATTTGGTCCAACGGTCAAATGCCCCCCTCTCCCCTTGACCGCGCCCTGATCGGGGGCGCCCAGCCCAATAGGCTGGTGGGCCCCTGTCGCCAGCGCCATATAAAACAGAGGTGGGGGCCGGGGCGGCACGCACGACGAGGTTCACCGTGCCGCCGCCAGACCCACCGACATAACCCTAGACCCGATCTAAGAGGGGGTGCTCCAGCGACGGGAAGACCCACCGCCAAGGAGATCACCGCCGCTCGGGAGACGCCGGACGCCAGGGAGACGCCGCTCCTCTTCCCCGACCGTCGCTGCCCGTGCGCAGAGCTTCACCGACGAACCGCGATGGCCGGCTCTTCATCCTCTACGTCGGACGGTTAGTACCCCTCTCTCCCTCTCGGTATTGCCTCAAGAACTCGAACCCCAATAGAACCCCGCTAGATCTAACCTAGGAGATCCTAAAGAACTAATCCTAACAATGGTTTCAGAGCAACCTAGAGGTAGATCTAGTCCGGAAAAAGAAAAGAAAGAGGAACCCCCCAACCCTAGAAAATGGCAAAAGAACAGAGAAGGGGATCGGGACAAACCCTAACCCTAGATCTGAAAAGAAACTCACCTGGCCATCGTCGCCGGGCCGCCGTCGTTGTGGCTGGCGTGCGGGAGATCGGCCGAGCCTTGGGCTCGCCGGCGCTCCACGTACGGGCCACCGTCGACGCGCGCTTGAACGGGCGCCGACACGGAGCCGCTCGACGGCGGCGCGCTCCCTCTCAGGGGAGCGCGCATGCCGGCGAGAGGGCCCGCGGCGGCGCCGTCTTCTCCTTCTCCGGCGGCGTGGACGTAGTCGCCGCCGCCACCGCTTCGCTCGCTCGGTCGGGTGAGGAGAGAGAGAGAGGAGATGCAGAATGTTTTAGGGTTTCGGGGGCGTCCGTCGCGCGCCGGTTTTGATCGGGCGAAAGAGGCGCTGAGCCGTCGGATGGCATCGAACGACTGAGATAGCGCCGAGCCGCGCGGGCTTCTTTTGGCCCAGGCGGGAAGGAAATTTCCCGGCCCAGGCCCAGGTTGCGGCCGGGCGCGGGGGGCGCGACGCGCGCGAGTGCGGCCGAGGCGCGGTCGAGCGCGCGTGGGAGCCGGCCGAGCGGGCCGCGCGTGAGGCGCGGGCGAGCGCGCGTGCGCAGCTGGGCAGCCGCGTGCGTGAGGCCGCGGGCGCGCGCGCGTGAGGCGCGGCTGAACCAGGCCGCCGTGGCGTGGGCCGCGGCTGCGCAGGCCAGGCCAAATGGCCGGTTTGAACAGTAAAAAACCGAAAATTGATGTTTAATGTTTTTCAGAAGTATTTTTGATGAATTTGATTGAAATTTGATCCAAATCTCTGTAAATTTTTGCACCAACGTGTATATTTTTTCAGAGATTAAATGTGTATTGTATAATGCTTCTGAATATTGAATTATTTTTAGAATAATTACAGTTTCCGCTGCAAAAGATAATATTGATTGTTTTTTCATTATTAAATTCGAACCAACGGGAGAATTTAATTTTGGAAATATAGAGATAAATTCCAGATAATTATGATATTGTTATTTTCTGACCAACGTTGATAATAACAATATTATAATTTTTTAATTGATGATTTTTATGCATTATTTCTATTTCTGCCCAACGGTGATGTAGATTTAATGTATAGATAAAATTGATTTAAATTGTATGTCGTATTTTTGACCAACGTTGGAAATAAGGCATATAATTTTCCTGTTATGTTCTCATTTTATTTGAAATATTTTTTAGGAGGATACAACTTGATGAGTTGTATCAGAGAGATCCTCACTCTAAAAGGAGATAATTATGGAGAGTGGAAGAAAAAGATAGACTTAGCGTTTATCTTGGCTGAGGTGGACTGGGTTCTCACTACAGCACGTCCCACTGAGCCTATGGCACCAGCGAGGGATCAAAATGAGGATGATACTGCTTGGCAGAAAAGACAGAGGGATCATGCTCCCTTACAGATGTCTTATGACCTTGAGCATAAGAAATGGACCACAGCCAACAAGAAATGTATGGCTGTGATAAAGAACACGATTGAGCCTGCTATTGTGGGCTCAATCGCAGAGTGTGACACTGTCACGGAGTACCTTGAGAGAATAAAGAGTCAGTTTACTGGCTCTTCAAAGACTTATGCTACACAGCTGATTAAACAGCTTGTGACAGAGAGGTACTCTGGTGGTGGCAGTGGCATAAGAGAGCACATACTGAGGATGAGCAACTTGGCATCCAAGCTTAAACCAATGGATTTGGCTCTCAAGGATGAGTTCCTTATTCATTTGGTTTTTGCTTCCTTGCCTAAAGAGTTTGACACATTCGTTGTCAACTACAATATGCAGCCCGAGAAATGAGACTTGGAAAAATGCATAGCTATGTGTGTGCAAGAGGAGCAAAGAATTAAATCCTCACATGGTGGTTCTATCAACTATGTAAAGGATAACAAGAAAAAGAACTTCAACAATACCTCCTTCTCAAAGAATAAGGGAAAAACCTCTGTCCATCAGCCTCAACAGAATAAATTTGCTGTAGACAAAGATCAGTGTCTTCACTGCAAGAAGACGGGACACTACAAGAAGAACTGTCCTGATTACTTAAAGATGATAATGGCAAAGAAAGGTGAGAACATTATTACTTTTATAAATGAATGCCTGCATGTGCAATATTCGAAATCCACTTGGTGGATTGACTCAGTAGCAACTGTTCATGTTGCTAATTCCTTACAGGGATTCCGTTCGACGAGGACTACGCAAAGAAACGAAAGATGCATTAAAGATGCAAATGGAGTCCAAGCTGAAGTTGAAGCCGTTGGTGATCTTTCATTAGAGTTAGCTAATGGCTCCAATCTTTTACTTAGAGATGTCCTTTTTGTTCCCTCTTTACAGAGGAATTTGATTAGTGTTTCAAATTTGGACAAAGATGGTTATGATTGTAATTTTGGAAATGGCAAGTGTGAAATAATGTTTAATAAAGAATGTGTTGATCTTGCCATCTTACAGAATGAGCTTTATTTGTTATCATTATGTGATGATGTGAATGTCGTATGGGATAATGGGAACGTCGCGTGCGAGAAAGTGATTGAATCCTCGTCTACGAATGTAAACAGAAAACGAAAGAGAACTCTAGATGAGTCGTCGAAATTATGGCACTGTCGTTTAGGCCATATTTCGAGGGGGAGAATAGAAAGACTAGTTAAGAATGATATTCTTCCTCCATTAGAGTTCTCAGACTTAGAACAATGCAGAGAATGCATTAAAGGAAAATATGTAAAGAAAATTAAAAAAGACGCTAAAAGAAGCACAGGAGTTCTAAAAATTATTCACACAGATATTTGTGGTCCTTTTTCTGTGAAAAGTGTGGATGGTTATGACTCGTTCATAACATTCACGGATGATTACTCCCGTTATGGATATATTTATCCAATCAAAGAAAGAAATGAAGCCTTGGATAAATTCAAGATATTTAAGGCTGAAGTTAAAAATCAACACGATTTAAAGATTAACATAGTCCGATCTGATCGTGGGGGGAGTACTACGGTCGACATACCCCATATGGACAAGTTCCTGGTCCTTTTGCAAGGTTTTTACAGGAAAATGGAATAGTGGCCCAGTATTCTACACCGGGCGAACCTCAGCAAAATGGAGTAGCTGAAAGACGCAACCACACCCTGATGGATATGGTGCGAAGCATGATGAGCTATTTCACACTGCCATTGAGTTTATGGATGGAGGCGTTGAAAACCGCCATTCATATTCTCAACAGAGTGCCTAGTAAGTCGGTGCCCAAAACACCGTACGAGTTGTGGACAGGAAGAGTTCCCTCACTAAACCACTTACGTGTGTGGGGGAGTCCTGCTGAGGCTAAAGTATTTAACCCAAACCTTGGGAAGCTTGATCCCAAAACAGTAAGTTGCCATTTCATTGGCTACCCTTAAAAGTCAAAAGGTTTTCGTTTCTACTGTCCAGACAGATATACAAAGTTTGTAGAAACGAGACACGCTGTCTTCTTAGAGGATGAAATGATGAGAGGAAGTATGGTAGCTCGTGAGATTGATCTTGAAGAGAAGCGGGTGTATGCGCCCACTCCGATGATTCAAGAGCCATTCTTCACACTACCTGCTGTCGCTGCACCGACGGTGCAAGACACTGTGGTGCCAGCACCTGTTATTGTTCCTCCTGTGGCAACAATGAATGATAATGAGGAACCTGTTCTTCAGGATCCTATAGAACCTATTGCCACAGATGAGGGGGAGCAACAGCAGCCTCAAACAGAAGATGTACCAAATGAGGAGGCCCCGAGGAGGTCTCAAAGAGTAAGAAGATCAGCTATTTCTGATGATTATCAGATTTATCATACAGAGGAATTTCAAATGGAGGATGATCCCACCTCATTTGAAGAAGCCATGAGAAGCGAAAATTCCTCAAAATGGGTTGAGGCCATGGAAGAGGAAATGAGGTCCATGAAGACTAATAAAGTTTGGGACTTGGAAATTATTCCTAAAGGAGCCAAAACAGTAGGCTGTAAATGGGTCTACAAGACAAAGCTTGACTCCCAAGGGAATATAGAAAGATACAAAGTGCGACTTGTGGCAAAAACGCAAAGAGAAGGGATTGATTACAATGAGACCTTTTCTCCAGTCTCATGTAAAGATTCCTTCAGAATCATAATGGCATTAGTAGCACATTATGATTTAGAGTTACATCAGATGGATGTAAAGGCGGCATTTCTTAATGGGGATTTGGAGGAAAATATTTACATGGCACAACCGAAAGGTTTTGTCGTGGAAGGAAATGAAAGAATGGGATGCCGCCTGAAGAAATCAATTTATGGGTTAAAGCAAGCTTCAAGACAGTAGTACTTGAAGTTTGACAGTACAATAAGAAAATTTGGGTTTAAAGAGAATGTAGAGGACAACTGTGTTTATGCAAAGTTTAAAGATGGGAAGTTTATCTTCCTAATCCTGTATGTGGATGATATCCTACTGGCTAGTAGTGATGTCAGTCTGCTACTGGAGACAAAGAAGTTTTTGTCCTCAAACTTTGATATGAAAGATCTTGGTGAAGCTTCGTTCGTTCTAGGGATCGAAATCCACCGGGATAGAAACAAAGGGGTATTGGGACTGTCACAAAAGGCATACATAGAGAAAGTCTTAAAGAAATTTGGTATGCATAAATGTAGTCCTTCACCTGCACCTATAGTCAAGGGCGACAAATATGGGGATTTTCAATGCCCCAGGAACCAGTATGAGATCGATCAAATGAAAGCGGTTCCATATGCTTCAGCTGTCGGAAGCTTACAGTATGCTCAAGTGTGCACACGCCCTGACTTAGCATTTGTTACCGGGTTACTTGGCAGATTCCAGAGCAATCCTGGAATAGAACATTGGAAATTGATAAAGAAAGTCTTGCGTTATTTGCAAGGAACAAAAGGCCTCATGATGACATACAGAAGATCAGATTTACTCCATATAGTGGGGTATACAGATTCTGATTTTGCGGGAGATGATAGAAAGTCTACATCCGGATATGTATTCACTCTCGCTGGAGGAGCTATATCGTGGAAAAGCTCAAAGCAAACCGTCACTACATCGTCCACAATGTATGCCGAGTTTGTAGCATGTTATGAGGCTACGGGGCAGGTGAACTGGCTAAAAAAGTTCATACCCGGTTTAAAAGTGGTTGACAACATCAATAGACCACTTAAGTTGTACTGCGATAATGAACCCGCAGTAACGTATGCCCACAACAATAAGTCAAGTGGTGCTGCCAAACACATTGACATAAAGTACTATGTTGTGAAAGATAAAGTTCGGGATCAAATTATAAGTCTTGAGCACATAAATACCGCAAAGATGTTAGCGGATCCGCTTACTAAAGACTTACCACCCAACGTGTTCAGAGAACATGTAGCCGGCATGGGTTTAAGGGAAAGCCTATGATTCCTAGACTAAAAGATGGTCCAAAAGATTAAAGTAACTATTTCAGAACAGAGAGGTGTATTGTAGCTGTTGAATCTATCGGCGATTGACCGTGACGATGAGACATGTTCTATGCACTAATCTGTGATGGAATGTGTAAAGGCAAAAGTAATTAAAGATAAAGTATAGATTGAGATCAAGGGGGAGAATGTTAGAATGTGATCTCAGGGCATTTGGCCCAACGGCCAAATGCCCCCCTCTCCCCTTGACCGCGCCCTGATCGGGGGCGTCCAACCCAATAGGCTGGTGGGCCCCTGTCGCCAGCGCCATATAAAATAGAGGTGGGGGCCGGGGTGGCACGCACGACGAGGTTCACCGTGCCGCCGCCAGACCCACCGACATAACCCTAGACCCGATCTAAGAGGGGGCGCTCCAGCGACGGGAAGACCCACCGCCAAGGAGATCACCGCCACTCGGGAGACGCCGGATGCCAGGGAGACGCCGCTCCTCTTCCCCGACCGTCGCTGCCCGTGCGCAGAGCTTCACCGACGAACCGCGATGGCCGGCTCTTCATCCTCTACGTCGGACGGTTAGTACCCCCTCTCTCCCTCTCGGTATTGCCTCAAGAACTCGAACCCCAATAGAACCCCGCTAGATCTAACCTAGGAGATCCTAAAGAACTAATCCTAACACTAGTAACAGACAGTCGAGGATTCAGGTGCAGTAAACTTTGCGCTGGGGAGGCAGAACTTGCATATTTACTGCTCAGAATCAAGCTGCCAAGATCAGAGAACATATACTGAGCTCTATTGCTTTGAAGAGGATTGGAATGTGCGGGTTTTTTTCTCTTTTTTTGCCGGTTTGGAGCATATGGCTACAAATATGGCTTGGTAGCTGGAAGTACGCTTGATTTCAGTCTCATAGTTGGATTCTGGCTCGCAATCTGCATTGCCTGAAAAATGCATTTGGGTCCTTTGGGCTCGCGAGAGCCATTGGATCCACATTACACGGTCCGGATCGCGGCGCTAGTACGGCGCATAGACAATTTAGTTTTTACACTGTATTACTAGTAACCAAGTTAGGCTCCCAAATAGATTTTTTACGTATCTAAACTAATAAACCACCAGTTAAAATTATCCTACATCCACCCAACAATTATCTGCTCTACAGTCATAACCTTAACTACGTCCACACCACAATATGCACCCAGAAATACACCATTATAAAAACGTGCGCACCAGATTAACTCTCCTCCATTCTCTCTCCTTACTCAACCATATCCGACGGTCATCCTTCAATGGATCTGCAGTACCCCTCCCGCGTCCCTCAAGCTCGCGGCTCACATGCATGCATGTCGGCGGATCGCCTCCCCCAACTGAATCCGCGCGCTCCTCGGCTCCTCCCCTCTGATTCTCCGCCGCCTCCTCCCCTCCCTCCTCCTCCTCCGCCGCCTCCTGCCTCCCACCACCGAATCACGACCACCACACCCACGCCAACTCCTCCGACCTCGAGATCGACGCTTTCCAGCGCCACGCCGCCGACCTCCTCCTCGACCTCCTCCCCGACCCCTCCTCCTCCGACCGCGCCGCCCCGGAGATCCTCTCCCTCGCCTGGACGTGTAGCCTCCTCGACTCCTTCCTCATCTGCCTCGAGGAGTTCCGCGCCATCCTCTTCGGCGGCGGAGCCACCGCCGCCTCGCCCCCCCCCCCCCCCCCCCCCGCGCTCGATCGCCTGTTAGCCGACTTCCTCGACCGCGCCGTCAAGGCGCTCGACCTCTGCAACGCCCTCCGCGACGGCCTCGACCTCATCCGCCAGTGGCGCAAGCACCTCGCCATCGCCGCCGCCGCGCTCGCCTCCCCTGCCCCCACCGCGCCTCTCGGGGAGGGCCAGATCCGCCGCGCCCGCAAGGCCCTCACCGATCTGACCATCCTCATGCTCGACGACAAGGGCGGCAGCGGCGGCGTCGTGGGCCAGCGCAACCGATCCTTTGGCCGCGGGAACAGGGACGGCCATGGGCACGGCCACGGCCACCACCATCGGAGCAGCAGCGGCGGCAGCTCAGGGTCCGGTTCCAGCTCCCATTTCAGGTCGCTCTCGTGGACATTAGAAGAGTTATAATGTAAAGAACAACCAAGTTAATTTTAGCCTTCACCGTGTTTTTGCTCTTGTGCAGGGGAAAACCAAACTATTGAATGGGCTATGCATATGAGGGTTGCATACTACATTGCTGAAGCAGTAGAATATTGTAGCAACAAGGAATAGTCTTTATATCATGACCTAAGTGCATACAGGGTCCTCTTTGTCTTTGATGAGGTAAATGATCAACCTGTGAAGTTTGTTTTCTATGATTCTATCGTGTTAACCACTTCATCAAATAAGCTTTGAGAGATAATGCTGATTGCATTCAACAGTTGAACATGTCATTTTATACCAATTACCATGTTTGTAAGCAAAATTTCTAATGAACTTTCTGAGTGCAGAATGATGATCCCTCATGCTTTGGTCTCATGAAAAATAGCAGTGATGGGAAAAGTTATAGCACAAATCAAGCATATACACCTCCAGATAGAATATCTGAGAAATGGTATTTCATTTTCCGCTTTCATAGGAGGTGTCTGATGTTTGATGTATGTTTGGTTTCACAGGTGTGAACAAATGGTTCAAGTATCTAATCTCTAATGTATGTTTGATTTTGTGGATATTTGCAGAGGAGGGATTGTTCCTCACATTCAAATCTGATAAATCTCATAATGGATGTCTAATTAGACCAGCAGTACCATATATCTTAGGTTGCAATAACTTTGATACAAATCATACACTAATACAAATAACTGATTGATAACTTTGTGTCAACCTAGCACATGTCCATTGGTATAGTTTCTAACTTTCATTTAAAAATGTAAGAATCATGGAAGCCCATGAAAAATGTAAAATTCATCCAACGAGTTAATGATTGATCCTCGTACCTCTCAGATCCAATGTTGGTGTATTATGTAGGACCTGGGAGAAGAGGCCTGTCGAGTGTGTGTGCCGGGCTGGGGATGTTGTATTTGTGCCTAATGGATGGTGGCATTTGGTTATCAATCTTGAAGAGTCCATTGCCATTACTCAGAATTATGTGAGCTGGTTAGATTTCACATTGCATGCAGTTTTTTCTTGTTTCAGGTTGCTCATATGCATTGCCTTTTTAAAAAAATTAAGCAACCATCTCGAAGTGCAGCTATATAGACATCGATATCCTTTTTAATCTAGAAGAATGTTGGTACTCTGTTGTGTCATTTGTAGTAATGCATTTCTGAAATTGTATCACCATACCATTATAAATTAAATGTACATGGTCAGAAACTCAGAATTAGAATAATTTCAATCTTCAACACAAATTCAATTAAAAGTGTGCATGTATGTCCTATTGGTTGTGAGCATTTCTTGATCCCTCGCTATAAACGTTGTCATGTGGAATTTGTGTTCTCTTGTACTGAAGCTAAGATGAAATTGGAAGGTTATCGATGTTACGTATTTTCTTTTGTTTTGTTTGAAGCAAAGATGGAATTGGGTAAGATGTTGGAACGGCGTATGTGTCATATCTCATGCCTAATGCGGGTATTGTGACATGCTGGTCTAAACAATATGTTCTCTCAGTTACAAGGGAGTATCAACATTGTATCGTCTCAGTCGCAGGGGTAGTTTCTTATATTCCAGTTTTTCTGTTCTTTCTCAGTGATTGCTCTTATCCCAAGTGTCTAGCTAAGCTTTGTATTTTGTTGCTTGCTGTTCTTTCCCTTGGTAGGTGTTTATTCAGTTTTCTGTTGTTCCCTTGTTGTCAGCCATCAGGCTATGCCAGCTGTAACTCCTTGTGGCAAATCCTTTTCTCTGTTCAATGATTTGCAATCCCTGCGGCCACTTCAGAAAGATACCAACTCTTCTCAAAATTCTGAATCATTTTCGTCAAAAACAAAATTCTGAATCATCATACAGGCGCCCTTCCATGCTATTCTCAACTAAATGAGTGCAGTTTCAGGCAGAGGTGGCAGCATGGATCAGTCAGAATACAAAATCTTGCTGCAGTCATAAATCAACAACTGGGCTCTGGTTCGAATCTGCATCGCAAAAGATATTCTGGTCTCTAATACTGAAACATTTACATAGCATTAGAGTGCCCGCAATATTATAATCCTGGGTTGTTTTTGTTCTTGTTAAATGATTGATATAGGTGTGAACATAGACTATTCGTGTTCTGTTAGAGTGCTCGCAATATTAAAAATCCTGGGTTGTTTGTGTTCTTGTTAAATGGTGGATATAGGTGTGAACATAGAGGATTTGTGTTGTGTGATTGTCTTGATGTTTTTCTTCTTAGTTGTCATGTGAAATTTTAGTTTATTCAAAGTGAGTGATTGCATACAAAGCAGGGTGTTCACCTCTCAATTCTTTTTCTTGTTTAACTATGACAATGTCCTGATTCTGACCCAATCTAGGGAGATGTGGATGCTGCTGCATGTTGTTTATCTAGCATAGGCCATTGTGTCGCAGTTTCTTTTCTTCCACCTAAAAGGCATGAATCTTGCTACAGAAAAAGCTCTATCCAAATTTATAGCATTTCCTGTTAACATACACATACCTGACACTACTTTTGGACGCTTATAGTAAGTTTGCTTCTTCTGTTATAGTTATTTTTCTTGTTATCCTCATTGCTTAATTTGTGTTCTCTTGTACTGGAGCTGTTGTGGTTTTTTCTATTTCATTTCTTATTATGTTTTGTTGACCCCCAATCCACATCTGCAGACAAAGAAGTCTCCTTATCAGTACTGTGGTATGTTTCATGTACTGGGCACAGTCTACCGTGAGGAAGGCTTTCTTGCTTTGTACAGAGGGTGTCTTCCATCTGTAATCGGAGTTGTAGGTTCCTCTTAACTAGCAATCATCTATACTCCTGTGCATTGCGCCTTGTTGATGAGTGCTTACCATTTTATGCTTTGTCATCTTGTTGCAGGTTCCATATGTTGGCCTTAACTTTGCTGTGTACAAGTCTCTGAAGGACTGGCTTCTTCAGATAAATCCATTTGGACTTGCAATTTGCAAAGGATAATGAGTTGCATTTTTTAACAAGGCTTGGATGTGGAGCTGTGGCTGGGACCATAGGGCAGACTGTTGCATACCCTCTTGATGTCATCAGGAGAAGAATGCAGATGGTCAGTTGGAATCATGCCACTTCTATTGTTACTGGAGAAGGAAAAGAGGCACTCCAGTACATGGGTATGATCGATGCATTCATGAAAACTGTTCATCATGAAGGATATGGTGCTTTGTACAAGGGCATTGTGCCCAATTCAGTGAAGATAATCATTCTAATGAAAATTTCAAATATGTGTAAGCTCCAAGGATATCTGAATATTGTTCGTTTCTAATTTACTGCCCTTGTTTTTGGCTATTCAGGTAGTGCCTTCTATCGCCATTGCATTTGTCACTTACGAGGTTGTGAAGGATGTTCTAGGAGTAGAGATGAGGATATCAGACTGAAGAACTGGACGTAGTGCTGGCCATTATCAACTTCTATTTTTGTAGGTGCTGTTGAGTTCTGTTTTTGTAGGCAGAGCGAGTAGAAGGATAATAGGACTGAGGCTCCATTCAGCATGTGGCCCTCTCAGCCCATGTTGATACATCTTACTACTTGTTCCAGATCTTAATTGTTGCTGGACTCGTGGGAAAATAATAAGTTGGTTGTAAAGTATGCCATCTTAATTCAGTGGGGATAATGTATTGAGATTGAAACATAAGCAGTATGCCATGTGTTGCTAATAGTTTATTTTCATGATTTTTCCTTCTCCATTGCGTGTCAAATTTGTTGCTGCGTAAGTAATGTAACTAGGGAAGCTCCTGATATCAGTAATGTATGGCCATTCAAAAATTCGTTTGGTTGATTTCGTGTGCATCCTTAAAATGCCGCCGTGGCGTTAGCACGGACACTATACTAATATAGAAAATAAAAGAGTCATGATCCCCAATAATAATGTAACGCAGGTCGCGCGCGCGGGACACAACTCCACGGCTCCGCCTCGCCTCTCGTCGGCAGGTACCCCCGCGCTGCGCGTTGGCATGATATCCTCATCCTCCGTAGGATGTATTTTTTGTCGGCAGGGCTGGGCCGTAGGATCGGATCGTAGGATCAGAGTCTTACGAGATTATTAAAATATATTTATAATTAAATTTTATGTTATAAAATTATATTCATAAGAATTATTTAAGAAAACACGTCTAGGAAAACATGGTAATACTGTTACTAAGCTCAATAGGACCCATATCTACCTATATGTATGAAAGTATTACTTGCAATTTCAGCCTTTTTTTACTTATTTTAAGAATAAACAGTAGCTCTCATTGTTTATATCCAGAAAGATTCGTTTCGCACTCCATTTTGACCCTGTTGTCTTCTCCCTACCCGCTTCTCCCATCTGGTACTTCTGCAGTGTTCACGGGCAATTCAGCGAAGGAATCAATGGAGCTTTTCCCTTTTTCTAATCTTTTTGTTATTTCCTTTTCTTCATCGATCTCGATCCGAGTCCAATCCATGACGACATGGCTGAAGGACTGCCATCGCTGAATGGGCCGACAATTTTGACGAGATCGTGTGATGCTCGACAATACGGCGATGCTGCATGCGCAGAGGGCTACGAGCCTACGGCGGGCCATGAGGAAGTGCACATAGGAGAAATCAAGGGCTCCGAATAGATAGACTGATGCCGCACCAGCATGATTGCGCTACATGAAGGGAACAATATATAAGGCTATAAGGACGGCCATGAAGACTTGGGATCGTAGTTGCAATTGTATCGCGATTCTAGTGATTATACGAGTTGAGTCACGATCCGATAGCGATCGCAATTGTGACATGATTCTACCGATTTTCAAGGTTTAAGAAAGCGCTAGACGGGCGGTGGCCTGGCGCCTAGCGCCTAGGCGAACTAGGCGGTGCCCAGGTGGCCGACTTGGCTACAGTGCAGATAAGCCTATAATAATATAATAAGAATAATATGATAAATTGAGCAAGTACTAGGCATCAAATTGAGCAAGATAGAAGAATAATTACCTAAAGAAGCAAGACATGGGCAATCCTCCAAGAGCTTGATGTAAATATGTATATAATTAAATAATCATGCAAACTTGTATATTTAATTAATGATGAGTTATTTTGCTATTATGTAAGAAAGAATGTATGAATAGTTAATGAATGAATGGAAGTATGAAACATATATATGTATGCCGCTACACATCTCAAAGACTTAACATAGAAAATATCATAATATGATAGTGCTAATTTCACATCAAATATCATAATAAGACATAGAACCACACATAGACTGATAGACATAGACATAGTCATAGAGTTTATGATGAATTCATAAGATGACTCAATCTGTCAATCATGAGTTAATGTTTTCGTCCTCATCCTCATAATTCTTGGTAACAACCACTTCATTTTGGTTGGACTCAAACTCAATGTCGTCCTCCCCCTCATTGACATCATCTTCGAAATCGGATGAGAAATCATCTTCATAGAGGTCTCTCACTCTTACACTCCTACGAGGTTGCATGGCTTCACTAGCCCTAGGTGCTTCATCAATGAGCTTCCGTGTAAGCCCCGTACCAACCTCAACCTCTTGATCATCATTATTACCTTCAATTATCCACCCTTGAACTTATCGGGACAACCGTGATTCACAGACGGCGAGGTTGACTTGGCGGGACAACCACGATTCAAAGGCAACGAGGTCGACTTGGCGACACGAGATGGCCAGAACCCAAGGGCGAGCTCAATTCGACGGCGTGGAAGGCACAACACAGGAGCCCGAAACCTAGCGTGACGAATGGATGGCGTCGGGCGCACAGGCTTCTTATCTACTTGCCTCGGCGTATGCCTCATGCTGCCTCACCACAAAATCGTGGCAGTTGCCCTCCGCTGAACGCGATCCTACAATGTGTCGCGATCCTTGGTTGGCAGTTGGCACAGCTCGGCCGAGCAACTCCCGGGCCGGAGGGCAAATGAGCGTGGCGCCACAGCGCAGCTCGGCGTGGCCAGGGGGGGCCGTTGGCGCGAGGCCTCGCCCAACGACGACACGTTCGCGACCTACAATCGCACCGCCTTCCAACCAAACAGATGGTGAAGGCGGCGCGCCGGAAACCATCGGACGACGGTGCGAAACGCAGTAATATACGGGCCAAGGGCGAAATCGAAACGCAGCGACGAGGAAAACCGCAGCCAACAACAGTAACAAAAATCCAACCGGATTGTCTTCAAATTTACGAAGGAAATGCACTCGGTAGCACTACTACATCTCGACTCGACTAGGGTCCGAAAACCTCACGGGCAATTGCTAGTCAACATCACGACGACATGACAATGAAAAGCTCCGGGTAACTTCTGCTTAGCAATGCATTGTCCACCGACCGCAATCGCCTGCCTCAAGAAAATTTCTGCAATAAAACAGGTTAATCGAGACGTCAGTTCTGAACCAACATTATCCAAAGATGATATTATTTCCGGGACACCCTCGACAGATGCAGGGTAAACTTTCTAATTAAATTAGATATGCAAGAATTTGTTATGTGACCATAAGAACCAGATTGATGTACGGGAATGGAGGATAATTTGATATAAACAACCTCCTGAACCATCATATACATAATACATATAGTAATAATAGTGTTTAATATAAGACGACTTCTTTGAAAGACGGCTAGTTATGTAATAACATCTACTACTTGGGTGATAACAAGTCTACCACAGCTACGATAAGAAATTGAAGGAGCTCCTAAACATGTTGAAGCAACTTACAGATTTTGTTGAAGGCCACAATATCACAGCTCTGGATGTACTCATTCGCTGGTTCAGTGTAGAAGTGATCCTCGATGAGACCGTCGACAGAGACAAGGTCATCAACAATTGTCATCATGATTTGCAACTTCTTGATGCCATAACCAACTGGGACAAGTTTGGCTGCACAGGATGGTATATATTCATGTTAAAAACCGAACTAAACAGACAATGAAGACAGGATGTGTGAAACTAAATTTCACAGTAGAAAAACGTTAGAGAGCATAGTAACATACAGGCACCCCAGAGCAAGCCTTCCATCTTCACATTCCTCACAGCTTCCTCGAGCTTTGTCATGTCAGTTTCATCATCCCATGGTTTCACATCAAGCAAAACAGAGGACTTTCCAGCTGACACAAAGTAAGGACAAGTTAGCAGTAGCACTAGAGTTTTGAATATAGAGAGCAGAAACATAGCTTCCAGCCTTCCGCAATACATTATTAGAATATTAGGAATAACAAGTGTATAATCCTTATAAATACAAGTGTCCATGAAAAGCTATAGATGAGAACATACAACATAACAAATGTAGGATAACATACATTCTTTCTTCTTGCCAGCAGCCTTGACAGCAGCAGCACGCTCTTCAGCTGCCTTCTTCTCCTCTTCAGTCTCCTCACCAAAAAGGTCAACGTCGTCATCGTCGTCGTCAACTGCAGGAGCCTGCAATTAGTTGATATGCTGTTATATTACTGATAAATCACATAAGCATATTTATCAGCGATAACTTCTGGCACAGCAATTCAGTTCAGCCATCACCACCAAATTACAAGTATGTCAGGCAACCTGATAACTTTCAGCAAAAACAGATGTAAGGTAAAGACTGTAACCTTTGCGTCAGCAACATCAGGAGTTGAGGCTTCAGGAACAGCTGATGACTCAACCTTGACACCTTGACCCTCTGCGGTGACTCCACTAAACAAGAATAGACCACATAGCAAATTCACATCACTGAACATGACAAGTGGAAATGAAAAAATGGCTCTGAACTTAAGCTTAAGTGCATACCTCAGCCTTAGGAGTGCATCAATGTGACTGTACCACCTTGTGACGTTGGTATACTTCGATGAGGGAGCAGCTGAAAACGCAGAATACACAGCCATGTCATCCTTGGAGGCTTGGTAGCTAGAGACAGATCATTGCGGGGTAAGTCCGGTGCAACGAATAGGACCATTTAGTAAATAGGGTGGCATGATTCACATACCCGGTGATGTAGCTGCGAGTGAGAAGGTAGTCATCAAGCTTTTTAAGGCCAGCGTCGGAGGTAACGTTGGAGAAAGAAACCGCCATATCCCCTCAAGAAAATGTCACAGGTGATCTGTTTGCACAGAAGAAAATAGTGTCAGAACAACCAGAAAAGCCAAAATCATGATAACTACCGATGCATGGACAATTAACAGCTAAACATGTTACTTAAACTGTAAATTAGAATAAGAGCGACAAAAAATGTTACTTAAACTGTAAATTAGAATAAGAGCGACAAAAAACTAAGTAAAATAACAAATAGCTCTAAATCCTGATCCTAAACCTTTTTCTTTGTTTCTAAAGTCTCAACTCAAAGACCAAATTAAAACTTTCCGCAAGTTAGACTACAGAGCAGAACTACTCAAATGAAACCAACTCATCCTAATGGTAAAGAAAAGAACCGCCGGATCCAACAGTAACCAAGACTAGGCAGCTTTCGCTTATAGCATCCACCACAAATCTAAGCACGTAGCATGAATGGTACCCCCAAGAACTCAAGCCACTGAAATTACCAGATCTAGAACCAACGGAGAAACCACATGGAACTAATGAAGGAAATCCACACGCCCGTATTGATATAGAATTCGACGAAAAACTAACACTTAAGAGAGAAATCCGGTAGGAAAAAAAAAGCTTCAAACCACTAGTTCCACTATCCAAGACTCCAAGAGACAACCGTACCGCCCACAGATTCAGCCAATGATTCTATACTAGCAGTTAGATCGCCCGAGAGTCTAAAGATCGAAGCACAGATTAACACCGCACGGCGCACGGTAAGGAACGAAAGACGCAGTTTTCATCAAATCTAGCGAACTCTACAGGCTAAAGGCCTAATCTTTCGCTCAATTGGACCAAACAAAACGCAAATTCCGCGTCCAATCGATGAGGAACACGAACCCAAGATCAGAGACCGGTGAGGAGCCGAACCTTTCCCGACCGGATCGGGGCGGAGGCAGGAGGAGCAGAGGACTTTTTTTTTTTTTTTTGATAAAGGAGCAGAGGACTTCGGCGCGGGTTTGCAGGAGATGGAGGCGCCGGGGGTGAGCGGAGGAGATACAGACGAGGGGGTACGAGACGAGGGTTCCTGCGGCTGATGAGGGACGTCGGATCCCGATCCAACGCGGCTGCATATACCGACGGATGCGAGAGGCGCGGGCTCCGTCGTCATGTGTCGGGGCGTGGGCCTGTTTCAAACCAAACTTTTGGCATGTTTGTTCACGGTGTGCACTTGGGTTGGGCTTCCTCTGTTGAGGTTCACGGGCTAAAATTCGTGCACTCCCAGGCATCCCTGTCCCGCGGCTGTGATCCGATCCATGTCCTCTCAATCGAACAACTAAAAAACGGTCACGTGATAAAAATAAATAGCTCACATGATTTTTCTTCTCACTCTTGTGATCTTGTTTTGATGTTTTTTAATTACTGCTAATAAGTTTTATTTATATCTTTTAAAATAGTAATTAATTATATTTTTAACTCTTGGGTCAACTCTGTTTTCATATGATTTTTCATGAATTTTTCATAGGCTTTCATTGTCAGGCCTTAGGCTATAACTAAGGTAGCCCGAGGCCTAGTTCCGACACTGCGAATGGCCAATTTTTAGAAAATATGACCATACAGATTATAAAACATTATTTTAAAGAGATTAGAAGGAGTAACTAAGAAGCAAATATGCATTAGAGATGGGGGCATTAACTTTTTATTTGTTCCATGCACAAGGAACTACAATACTACTATCCATTTTACACCAGAGGTAGTAGTTCATTTCGAGGGAGGTGGTATATCTCAGTTTTTTTAATACTTATCTCTGCTTTTGTTTCAACTTTCAACTAGAGTCTTCACAACTTCACAACGGAAGTACGAGGTAAAGAAATTACTATCCGGCAACTCATCACATGCACACTTGAAGAAAAAAAAAAGAGATGGTATAGGCTAACATGTACTCTATGATTTCTTCATGGAGTAACACGCATGCTATTCCCTTTTGAAAAGCAGGTGTATTATGACTCATAAGCATTGTACAGCGAGGTCTCAGTTCCTGCCTGCCTCCATGAATCAAGCAGATAACTAAACATAGCTGGGAACTGAACATTGCCGGTGGCCAACTCTGACTCACCGTCACCGACGAATTTTCTTTTTAAAAAAAATGTTTGTAGTCCTTTCAATCTCTTTCAAACATGTGGTATTGGAGACGCAACTTGGCATCATCCCATGTCGAAGGTTTGGCATTTTTTGGGGAATATCCTGTGTTCATTCTTAGACAAATACGTCGGCTTTCGTCCAATCTGCCTGTCCAGGCCTACCATGTATCCTAAGCCAGGAATATTCCTGTCACCTTCCAACAGGAAGCGAGAAAAATGGATGAGTGGTACTTCTATATCTTCTTTCAAACGAGAGTAATATTAATCTCAAAATATATAAAAAAAGTAAATAATATCTATCAATCATTCATCATACTTTAAAAATTATGTAAATCACTATTAAAAAACATAGAAACACCTCCTAAAATGAAAATGTGTGCCACATATGTTACATTTGAGGGGACATTTGTATTAGCTTTTGCTGATATCTTTTGGTTGTGATTTGTGACTTTTAGCAAAAATAAATAGTAGTGACTGAAAAAATGCCTTTTAGAAGGAAGGGACAAGTGGTGCAAAAAGTGAGGGGGAGATACATGCGCACGACGAGAGCGGGAGGAGTGAGGTAAGTGATGCACCCGTGACCCCCTGACTTATCTCCGGAGCAAGATGATAGCGAGATGAGTGAAAAAACCGCTTCGATAAGCTAAATATTTATATTGACTTTGGCTTTTCTAAGTAAAAGTTACAAGCAAAAACCAATACGAATATGATATGAGTCTGCCCGTAGACTTCTTTGTTAATACTTGTGATGAAATGTAATAATGTATGACTAACTATGGTCATACACATGTAGCGGCACACAGAAAAATATTAACTTGTCCTTGGTCGCTGCTAGGAAGTTCTGTATAATGATAGCAACGTTCCTCCGAAAAGTCTTCAGAGCAGACTAGTGCAATCCTGATGTCATTTTGGACCAACTTAACTGCAACGAAGTATATTCGTTTAGTCGAAAGAATCATCCTGCCCCTAGTCTGCAGGGGGAGGGGGACGAGAGGAGCAGTGGCGGTGGCATGAGGCGAGAAGGAGCTGTGGGATGGTAATAAATTATTCGGACGTCCTCTTCTTAGTTGATAGAGGTGTTATGGTTCAGAGGTGTAGGGGATTGGAGAAGGGACATTGACGTGAGGGCTGGAGGTTGAGGAGGGACCAGAGGAGGGAAGGAGAGCGACGGCGGTATGGTGGCTGTGGTGTGGTGGCCATGGCAAGGGCAGGGCAGAGGAGAGAAAGGACGAGAAGAGAAAGGACAAGAGTGGCGGCGTGGACTTCTTATTCTGAGTCGAACGAGGGTCTTAAGGTTTAGAGGTATCTGAGAAGTATCTCCAAAGTATCATGATTTTTATTTTATTTTATGAAAAAACAGAATATCGAAGATACGGATAGGATACGTATCGGAGTCATATCTATATATAATACGGTATCCAATACCAATACACTGATTTTGGGAAGCATCGGTGCAAAGCAGATTCTGAGTGATGGGTTGACTCATGCATGCTCTGAAGATTCTGAAATAGTATGGCCACTCAAGCAGATCACATCACCGGTGGTTTTGTTCAACACTTCACCGTTGTGATGTCATCGTCCATGTGTTTTCCTTTCTGTCCTTTTGACTTTTTTGACTCATCAGGTGCCACGACTGAATCGATAATTCTTAGTTGCTTGTTAAGCCATAGTTTTTGCATACTCGATCTCTCAATCAGTGGCAAAGCCAGAATTTTTCTAGAGCTCGGACATATCATCCATGCCACACGATGCCTAGCTTTCTGGCTCACACACACAAGCCCACGCGACGCTCGGCTCTCCGTCCATGCAAAGTCCATGGCTCGTCGGCGGTGAGCCCGAGCAGCTGCCTAGGCTCGCCGGGCAGTGGCTCTGCCTCTGCTCCCAATGCGACACTTTCGCCATGATATAGTTCAGAATTTCATGCAAATATACGTCACACTAACTTGCTGAATGTTTAGCAAGTATGTAACTTGTTAATGAAGCTCTTTATTTGTTATATGAAATATTCAGTAAGGATTAACTTGCTGAATGAATTATTATTTATAAAGATTAGTAAGTATGTGACTTATTGGTGAAACTCTTTATTTATTGTATGATATCATTCTAAAAGATTTCTGGTCGGATGTCACTAGTCGGGACACTATTGACTTATGGACCAGTACATGTATTGATTGATAACCACGTTTTACCGTTCATAAATATAGAGATATCAAATCAACAATATGGATACATATTAGAAACATGGTGTTAGATCGACCCACCTTGAGACACAATTGATATTGTTATATTTTGATGTTTCATCAATTGGTCTCAAGCAATGACAATATATAATACTTGTATTTGAGACCAGCATAGTTTTCTATATGTATAATAGTATACTTAGGGGTTGTCAAACGTCACTCCGTAACTGGGTAGTCATAAATATAGCTTTCAGTTATATTATGAAATATGTGGAGGAAAGTGACTGGTCGGATATAAAATTCGCCCCTCCTATATTATAGGGGAGATATCTCTACACTCCTCATTGTGGTCGGATAAAGAAAGTATATGGCTATGCCATGAGTGGTCGAAGAGTTAATCACATAAAGTTATCCATTACTAGATAACAAAAGATTAAAACAGTCCATGGATGACACGTTTCTCACTTAGAATTCAATCAAGTATCGTGAGGCAAAAAGAGAATATGCAAACAGGTCATTAAGTCGACCAGATACAGACTGGTCATATAGGTATATTGATTGTTCATGAGACAGTCAGAAATATCACAAATTGTTCCGCAAACTGGTTGTATGGGAATACAGACTAGTCGTAACTAGATACGAACTGATCTCAAGGAGTTATAAACTAATCGTAAGTGACTAAGACCTGGTTGCAGATTATATTGCATAAGATTAGTGTCTAGATTGACCTTTGTGCATATTTGATGGTCGATATACCATATTAGGGATAGCTATTGACTAGTGATAGGAAAGGTGTTTTTAGGTCATGACCAAGTGTACATAAATCTACAAGGTCACACATTTAACAGATTAGAATAACAAAAGATCCAGTCAAAGGCTTTTCAAATGGAATATAACTTCTGCTCGTATTGGATAAAGATTTGGTAGAAGACTTTTTGAGTGGGGTACAATATCTATTCGTGTTAGATAAGAGCATCTCCAATAGTGACTTAGGGCATCTGTAGAGTATATAACCCAAAGGGCCTTAAGGTGAGTCCCATCTAAACCTTAAGACCAACTCCATAATGTATATAACCCAAGAGGCCTTAAGACGGTCCCACTTGGCAGATAAAGAAAAATTGTATTTTAATGCTTGTGGCCAGGTCTTTAGCTTGAGGACCAGCCTTAAGCTTTTTTTGCTTAGGGTCTGCTTAAGGTCACCCCTGTAATGTATAAGGTTGACCTTAAGGTGGCTTAAGACCTCCTCTTTTCATACACTACAGATGCCCTTATGAGTTAGCTCTAAGCATATTATTTCATATTTTAATAGAAGAGAGAGAAAAGCTATCTCTTGATCAAGAGCTAGTCTCATACACACATTCCAAGATTATGTGAGAGTGTCATGTGAGGCTATTTATGTTATGAGCTATGTGCTAAAAGTTAGTACTATTGGAGAAGTTGTCTTAGAACTAGTAACTAGCTCATACTGTTGGAGATGCTCTAAGTATTTCGTCAGGGGCTTTATATGAAAGAGGAGTATTGTGGCTATGGGTTGAGGTGTGTGAGAGATATCGCGCCACCCACCAAAAACCCTAGTTGCGTCCTTTCGAAGTTCCTAATGTGCACACTGATGCTAGTACACCGGCGCATAACATTCCATCTCTAGACATATGGACTTCAGTAAAGCGCTGCTGCGACTGCGGTGCTAATCGGGACAATTTGAGATGAAGATAATTAGCTCATAGAGATTGACTGCCGCTAGAGGACGAGTGGCTTCTGAGTATCGCTTTTCAAGGACGGTCAACTACTTCCGCTACACCGACGTGTGCTATATTGAACTAGACTGCTTCAACTCATCTTTTCGCTGCACTGTATATCTAGCGATGATGATCCATAATTTTTTACTCGTGTGGTTTTCTAGTTTACATGACAAAATTTTTAATTTGTGCTAGTATAGCCAACTCCATATCCCATCATGTTAAGCCACATCCTCTCCATACTAGATCTCCCAATGCGACACTTTGGCCATGAAATAGTTTAGAATTTAATGCAAATATACACCACATTAACTTGCAGAATGCATGCTAAAGTCGCACAAAAAGAAGGCAAACACAAAAGGCATCAACTCATGAAAATTGCGAAGATTGATGCACAACCAGCTATGTAATTTGCGCACCAAATTCAGTATGAATTTGTATGTTCTCTCGCATCCTGGTATCTTACATTATTTAGTCCTACTAGTTAGGAAGTGGCAAAACAAGAAAAAAGAAATAAATATTACACAGCTGTAGCATTTCCCCGGCAAAACCAAGGAGAGGTCATTGGATGGGGATCGGGGACGGCAGCTGGAAGGACCGGAGCCACTCGGAGTCCGGCAGGCTGAGCGGCGGCAGCGAGTGGCTGCCGTACGTAGAGCTCTCGCTGCGCACGTCCTGCATGGTCAGCAGGGCCGCCACGGTGTTGCGGAAGATGCTCTGCTCCGCGACGGCCAGCGCCTCGCGGTCCCGGCGCGCCGCCGCCTGCCCCTCCGGCGCCGTGGGGAACACCGCCTCCATCATGGCCTCGCACTCCCTGACCATCTGCGACACCGTCTCCGTCATGAAGAAGGGCTGCTCCAGGACGGTCTCGATCACCGGCAGCCGGAGCACCGCGCCAGTGCGCTTGTCGTACTTCTTCAGGATCTTGGCCAGCCCTGCCAAATGCAAACAAGTTCAAAGAATTAATCATTGGCAATCGAACTATTATAGCCATTTTAGTTTCCCTCTAAATGCAGTTGCTACATGTCTGAATTCCATGGATTAATAGATATGGCGTTTCTTGGTTGTTTACCTATGTAGTTGATGCTGCTGTAGTTGAGCAGCAACACCATCTCCCCATGGAAGTTGACGATCTCCCTACGTATCGCGGCGATCTCCGCCTCGTACAGCGCCTCCGGCACCGCCGCCTTCCTCTCCGACGCCCTCTTGATCGCCTCCTGCAGCTCCTGCACCACCAGCAAGAACACACACGTCGTCAGAGAACTCGTCACGGTGAGTTATTGTTGTTGTTACAACACAAGCGAAGCCAATGCGGCTGATTAGTGATTAGCGTGCGTACCCTGTGCCTGATGATGAACTCCTCCTCTTGCTCGATGAAGAAGAAGTTGATCTTGTCGATCTCGGCGTTGAGGAGGTCGACGAACTCGGCCTCCTCGGCCTGAGAGGGCGGGCAGCCGGAGATGGTGTTGACGGTTTGCTTGAGGTCCTTGTAGCGCAGGAACTCCTCCCTCCACTCTTGGAGGCTCTGCTCGATCTGCTTTTTGAGCCACTTGCCAAACTTCATGCTGCCTGAAAACTGATCAACTAACTCCTACCTACTGATTAATCCCCAATTGCTGGCTGCTAATCTCCTCTCCTCTCTCTGGCAACAACAACAGCTTGTGTTTTGGATTGTGAGGGGTGCAACATTGATGAGAGCTCATAATATAAGCGCAAAGAAGTGGGTGGTGAGGTAATCGTTTGGAGGGGAAGAAGGGTGCCGTTCTGGGAATATTTACCAGCATATGCTAAGCGTGCTAAGTAGGGCACGGTGGGGGCTGTGGTGGGCGAGAGCGCGCTAGGAACACCCGGTGGGTTACTTAGGGTTTAATTTGTGTTTCTAAAGGGTTGACGAGATGTGGTTGCCGGGATCTGTATGGTTGCCGACAAATGTGTTTTGTCAAAAACTGACAGTGTGAGGGATGGCTGGCAGTTATACCAACACCCTATTTGAGAAGCTTCTGGCCTTATTCTTCTAGGTTGTGGCTGGTCGGTCTGATGAATAGTGCCGACTGATAAAAACTGAAGACAAAAGTCAGCTGAAAAGAACGAAGCCTCTACTTGAGAAGCTTCTGGTAGTTATATCAACACCCTGTTTGAGAAGCTTCTGGCCCCGTTTTTCTGGGTTACGGTTGATATGTCTGATTAATAGTATTGACTGATAGAAATCGAAACAAAAACCAGCTGAAAAACCAAAAAGAATGGACCTCTGCTTTAGCTTAGCTTAAAGTCGCCTGACCCTACAGCTCCCCTAAATGGGGTCCCTTCCAGTTTATTATAGAAGCAAACTAATGAAGAAGGCTAATCTCCCCAATCAAGATCTAGCCACCTAAATCGCTTCCACTTATAGACAATGTTCAAAAATCTGAGTGTGTTCTTTTCAGGTACGGCTGAAGGCTTATGACTACAGTTGATAGGTTTTGGTTCTAACACGAGTGTTTGTGTAAATGAACTGAATACCGATAAACTGATAAGTTATTTCTAAAAGACTGTCCTGATAAGTTGCTTCAAAACGACAATAGAGAACGCGTTCTGTTTATTTGTTCGAGGGAAGAAATAAATCATAAACTAAAAGGCTTGTAGCCCTGTTACTTTGCCGCGAGTATCCTCTGCCATGTTATTCACATAGCATGTATGTTTGGGAGTACCAAATAGAAAGACTAGGCATTGTTGGAAACGTGTCCTCCACGTGCAGGATGCGTGGCACATCCTCGCACTTGCGTTTATTCTCGAGCTTCAGTTGTCAACTTGAAATACCGCACGTCGGGGTGAAGTGCCTAGTGGATTTAGTGATTTTGGTAGTTTAGAGAGGAGAGAGAACATTGGTCCTTGGAGGACGGATAGATTAAAAGAGTGGGGACTAAAATTCGAAGCATACAGGAGGCATATTCTTGCCCAGGGCCGAGCCAGAAACTTTGGGTCGCAACCAACGACTTTTGCTTCCTAGCAGAACACTGTTTTTATCGTTTGTTTGTAGTAGGGAGTTGCATCTGTAGGCAAAGGGGATGAAAGGATGATTCCATGGGATCTTCTTGGAGTTACACTGTCGTTATGCTTTCACAAGTTCAACAATGTCAATAGTTCCCTTTCCATCCTTTTTACTGAGCAAAAGCTAGGGACGTCGTAAGATTTGGGGGTGTTTCATTGTTGTCAACAACAAAATTAAGTGAATTTCACTTTTTGTGTCAACTATTTGGCACGCCATATTTTCGTGGCATCAAAGACCCACTGATATAAACACCGTTCATTGCCAAAAGATATCTAACTTGTAGTGACCGATTTGGTCGCCTAATGGCTTGGCACACTTTATCTCAACTAAGTGTAGTGACCGATTTGGCCATCTAATGGCTTGGCACACTTTACCTCAACTAAGTGTAGTGACCGATTTGGTCGCCTAATGGCTTGGCACACTTTACCTCAACTAAGTATGATAGTGAACTAAATATACCCTTGGTTTTCATGACAGCTTCGCATAAATCTTAATGTAAGTAGTACTACTGTAGGGGACATCTAAGCGGTGAACTTCAGCATTCTATAATAATTTTGGATTTATAGAGTTAGTTCCCAGAAAGCATAAAAGCACAAATGGAAGGGAGATATTATGCTTTTCTTTTCAATAAGAGCAACATTAATCTCAAAGCACATAAAAAGATAAGTAATATATATCTATCATTCATCATTAAAAATTATATAAATCACTATTAAGAAAAGTATAAAAACACATGCCATGGTGAAGAAGGTTCTGTTCTGTTTTTGGCGAAGGTTGAAGGTTGTTCCAAGCAAAGGAACAAGTGTAGGATATTTTATGGCATCATGCTTTGCTGGAGAAGTATTTAATTACATTCGACATGAATTACAGTTGAATGCTCAAGAATTGGTTTGTTTCTTTCTGATGCTTTTTTCGGGGAGAAATTTCACGTTGAATTAAGAAAACAAAACCAACCAAGAAGATCAAAGAAGAATAGCTCTCTTGACTGTGAGCTCAAAAGACAGAACTGCCCAATTAGTGCCGAGGGAAGAACAGGTATAAAATTGCAAAACTTTATTCTCGAAGCATGTATCAACAAAGCCTCTCGAAAAGAACAGAGCATGTAAACATGGTTGAAGGTTGTTCCAAGCAAAGGAACAAGTGTAGGATATTTTATGGCATCATGCTTTGCTGGATAAGTATTTAATTACATTCGACATGAATTGCAGTTGAATGCTCAAGAATTGGTTTGTTTCTTTCTGATGCTTTTTTCGGGGAGAAATTTCATGTTGAATTAAGAAAACAAAACGAACCAAGAAGATCGTAGAATTGCTCTCTTGACTGTGACCTCAAAAGACAGAACTGCCCAATTAGTGTCCAGGGAAGAACAAGTATAAAATTGCAAAACTTTATTCTCGAAGCATGTATTAACAAAGCCCCTCAAAAAGAACAGAGCATGTAAACATGCAGAACCGTTCTTTTGACATGAATATTTTTCTTTTTGGCTATATTCTCTCCCATATAAAGGATGGCCCTTAAGCCTAATGAGTTCTGAATTCAGGGTTTATTCCAGAGCATATCCATAAAGTCACGCTTTTGGTGTATCATCACAAAGTGATGTTTTCCAGTTCGCCTTTCTATGTCATTGCCCTGGAATGAGATGGGATGAGCGTACGCCCAATTCTTCAGTAGTTTTTACAAAATCTGAAGTATTAAATGGACTATTCATCAACATGGTGAAATTATGCAGTGATGTTAGAGAACAAGACAGAAAAATTATCAAACAATACATATATTTGTTTGCTTGAAGCTGTGATAGAGTATATTCGAACTACTCCTATATAGATAAAAAAAATGCACACAAGAAACAGTATAAAGTATATTTAGTGGCTTAATCCGCTGAGCCTTTGGGATCTCCTCCAGCCCTAAGTTGGAATATTTTGCTGAAAAAGCGTGCTATCTATGTAGAAGTCTGAACAAAAATCTAGATACTAAGACTAGAAGCAGCTAAAGATAGCTGCTACATTTGTTAGTGCAAGCTGTGAATATTATACAGCCCCAGTTAGAGGCTTGCGCCATTCTAAATATTTTGGAGATGCAGCTACACTAAATCCTAATAATCCCTCCTAGGATTGCATTAGCGTGTCCTAGTGAAGTGGTTGTTTCGGCTTATATCTTATTTGCAAGAACAAATGGCCATTTTGTTAATTCTTCATTATACAAGTAGCCCAATGATTGAATAATCAGAATATAGTATCTGTTATGAATAGCGCTTGTATTCAATATGAGGCCAATGGGCCGGTATATATACACAAAGTACAGGTGGTAAATATGCAAAGAACCCCTCATAACAATGGGGAATAACAAACTATACATATATCTCTAACACCCCCCTCAAACTCATGGTGAATCAACAATACTGAGTTTGGAGAGGTAGAAGCTGTGCTGTGCTCGAGTCTGGGTCTTCGTGAAGAAATCCGCTATTTGAAGCTCCGAAGGCACATACTGAAGAGTAATCACCTGATCATGCACACAAGTCCTCATGAAAGAAGCATCAACACCAATGTGCTTGGTGAGCTCATGCTACACAGGATCACGAGCAATACTGATAGCACCTGTACTGTTTGACAAGAGAGGGGTCGGTGTAGTGACAGAAACACCAAAATCCTCAAGTAACCACCGTAGCCAAGTAATCTCTGCTGTCAAGAGAGCCATAGCTCGCAACTCAGCCTCTGCACTCGAACGGGACACTGCAGTCTGTTTCTTCGTCTTCCAGACAATAAGAGAACCACCAAGAAAAACACAGTAAGCAGAGATAGACCGGCGATCAGAGGGATCGCTGGCCCAAGTAGCATCCGAATAGGCCTGAAGCTGTAACGAGCTGGAACGTGGAAAGAAGAGACGGCGAGAGATAGTCCCACGAAGGTATCGCAGAACTCGAAGAAGGTGGCTGTAGTGAACCTGAGTGGGAGCTGAAACAAACTGACTCAGAATATGAACTGGATAAGTGATATCCGGACGAGTAACAGCAAGGTAGACAAGACTCCCGACAAGATGACGATAGCGAGTCGGATCAGAAAGAGGCTCGCCATCAGAGAGTCGGAGGTGAACATTGAGCTCCATGGGAGTCTCAACAGTACGCTGATCAGTGAGAGAGGCGCGATCAAGAAGATCCTGAATATATTTCTCTTGGGACATAAAGAAACCATCTGGAGTGGAAGTAACCTCAATCCCAAGGAAGTAACGAAGAGGACCAAGATCCGACATAAGGAACTGCTCACTAAGACGAGCCTTGACAAAGGCAATGTACTCAGAATCATCTCCCGTAATGATCATATCATCAACATACAGGAGAAGAAGAGTCCGACCACGGGACGAAGTGTGGACAAAGAGCGCAGGATCATGATCACTAGCTGAAAAACTAGCAGCAGTGACCACAGAGGAGAAGCGCTCAAACCAAGCACGAGGGGCTTGCTTAAGGCCATAGAGAGAGCGATGAAGGCGACAGACCATGCCCTCAGGAACGGAATACCCAGGTGGCGGATGCATGTAGACCTCCTCACGCAACTCGCCATTAAGAAATGCATTCTTGACATCAAGCTGAGAAACAGACCAGTGGCGAACAGACGCCACCGAAAGAAGAGTGCGAACAGTGGTCATGTGGGCCACAGGAGCAAAAGTCTCGTCGTAGTCAACACCATGCTCCTGCTGGAAGCCACGAGCAACAAGACGCGCCTTATAGCGCTCAAGAGAGCCATCAGAGCGAGTCTTAATCTTATAGACCCACTTACATGTGATGGGATGAGAATGAGATGGAAAAGGAACAAGATCCCAAGTACCAGTACGCTCGAGGGCAGCAATCTCCTCGGCCATGGCAAGCTGCCACTCAGGGTGAGTAACAGCATCCCGGTAGGAGACAGGCTCACGAGTAGCTGCGCCAGCAAAAGCAAAACGGGCAGGAGGCCGAATCGACTGGCGATCGCGGAGAGCGTAGCGAGGAGAAGATGACCCATCAGGGGAAGATGGAGCATCAGAAGAAGATGGCTCATCTGGAAGATCCTCAATACGAGGTCGACGAGTGTAGAAGATAAGGGGAGAAGGTACTGTAGTGGGAGGAGCCTGCGGAGTCGTAGAAGACGACACAGGCGGCGACAACGGTGGAGAGGCCATAGGGGGAATATGTGGAGACTCAGTGGGACAGGTGGACGAGGGCAAAACAGATATAGGTGTATCTGGAAAGGTCAAGAAAGACAGAGACTCCACAGAGGAAGCCGAAGGAGAGGCAGGACGTGGGTAGAATGGACGAGACTCGTCGAAAGTCACATCCCGAGAAACCCGTATCCGACGACCAACAGGATCCCAGCACCGATAGCCCTTGTGCTCGGCACTGTATCCCAGAAAGACACACTCAACAGACTGAGCGGTCAGTTTGGTGCGTTCTCGAGGGGCGAGGAGAATGTAGCAAACGCAGCCAAACAGATGAAGGGTAGAGTAGTCAGGAAGAAGACCACAGAGACGCTCAACAGGGATCGCTCCCTGAAGAGCAGAAGAGGGCTGGATGTTGACGAGATAGGTGGCAGTGGAAACAGCCTCGGCCCAAAAGTGAGGTGGAATAGAGGCGGCGATCATCAGAGCACGAGCCGTCTCAAGGAGGTGACGATGCTTGCGCTCAGCGACACCATTCTGAGCATGAGCACCAGGACAAGAGAACTGAGCGAGAGTGCCCTGCTCAGCAAGGAAGCTGCGCAGGTAACGAGAGAGGTACTCGCCAGCAGAATCAGCACGAAAGACACGAATAGGAGTGGAGAACTGTGTGTGAATCATAGTGGCAAATTTTTTTATAGATAGACAAAGCCTCACTACGAGAAGACATGAAATATATCCAAGTATGGCGAGAAAAATCATCTATAAAAATGATATAATATCGATGACCCCCTTTCGAAACGAAGGGAGCCGGACCCCAAACATCTGAATGAACAAGATCAAAAGGGCGCTGAGACACAGACTCACTATGAGGATAAGGAAGCTGGATCTGTTTACCTAACTTACAGCCCTGACAATCTAAAGACACGTCTCCTGAGACAGACCCCAGAAGACCACGACGAACTAAGGACGACAGACGGGATCCACACAGATGGCCAAGACGGTGATGCCACTGCTGGAAAGAGCCGGTAGACGAAGTGGCAGAAGCGGAGAGACTGGCGGCGATGGTGGCAGCGGAAGGAAGGTGAAGCCAGTCAAGCTCCCAGAGACGCTGTGAGTCACGGCGCCGAGGGCCAGAACCAACCAGAGCTCCCGTGTGGCAGTCCTGAACACAACAAGAGTCAGAGTCGAGAATGACCCGATAACCAAGGTCAGTAATCTGCCCAGCAGAAAGAAGCTGCAAGGTAAGGCGAGGAACATGAGCAACAGAAGGAACATGAAAAGATGAGTTGCTAAGAGATCCTCGACCAGAGACAGAAAGAGATGTACCATCAGCAGTAAGAACACTGACAGGAGAATCAAGAGGTGTAATAGAAGACAGAGTGGAAGGATCAGGAGTAATGTGAAAAGATACTCCAGAATCAAGAATCCACGGGGAGGTACCTGACTGTGTAGGAGGTGGTCTCTCAGTGCCCGAAGAGCCAGTAGCAGAACCTGCAGAACCTGTCGAGGGAGAACCTGAAGCGGCAAGTAGGCGTCGAAGTCTGGCTATCTCCTGCTCGGTAAGAGAAGCTACTGAAGAAGTCGAGGCAGACGTCGTCGTAGAAGCACTAGTGCCAGTAGAAGAACGGCGTGAAAGATGCCGCTTCTTCTTGTAGCACTGGGACTCAGTGTGGCCATCCTTGTCGCAGTAGGAACAGTGAGGACGGCCACCTCCAGACGGAGGACGGCCACCACCACCTGTGGTAGCCGCTGGAGGAGGCAGTGTAGCAGGCGGACGAGCGGCGAGCACAGAGGGGAGTGGCATCAGACCAGCACCACTCAAACGAGTCTCCTCTGCGCGTATCTCGGTAAGAGCCTCCAGGAGAGTGACACGAGGGTGGCGTGCAAGGAGCTGGGCACGCCTTTGCTCGAACTCAGGACGAAGGCGAGTAAGGAACTCGTAAACCCGCTGAAACTCCAGGTCAGCACGTACATCCAGGCAGCACGGACAGGTACGACAGCCAGCAGTGCGAAGTGAGTCCAACTGACGCCAGACAGCAGAACTCTGAGCGTAAAAAGCGTCAACAGTAGCATCACCCTGCTGCAGAGAGTGCTCCTGGCGGACCACGGACAGGTACAGGGCATCACCAGAGGGCTCGTAGCGCTGACGAAGATGAGTCCACATCTGGAATGCCGAAGGGAGTCCCACAACCTCAGAAGAAAACTGAGGCTGGACACTGGCGATGAAGACAGCAGCAGCCCGAGCGTCGTCATTATACCACTGAGTGTAGACGGTCAGACGATCCTTGTAGGAATCCAGAGCCTCCTGGTAGGCAGAGGCAGCTTTATCATCAGCTTCATCATCAGCAGCAGTCTTATCGGCTGTCGGGAGCAATGCAACAGGCGTAGGCTCCGTCGGAGGAATAGGGCAAGGCGGGCAGGTGACATCGCTAGAGAGGACGCCCCAGAGACGAAGACCACGCATGTGGATGCGCATGTGAGACACGAAGTCGGTGTAATTAACACCATCAAAGACCACCGGGCAGCGAGGGAGGGAAACGGTGCCCATTGGTAGGCGGTGCTGGACGGCGCGGCGACCAAGACAACGAAGTCTAACAGGCGGCGCTGGACGGCGCGGCGGTTAGAACGACGTTTTTTTCTTCGAAACCCTAGAACTTTTTAACGGGCCTCCGGCCCATTAACACACCAACACACGCAGCTGAGGCGGCGCAGAGGGAGCGGCGACGCGACGGCGGCAGCGGCCGGCGGCGGCGCGGAGCAGCCGGCAGCGTCGGGCGGAGGAGCGAGCGGCGCGGAGGGCCGGCGGCGCGGAGGAGCGAGCGGCGCGGAGGGCCGGCGGCGCGGAGGGCCGGCGGCGAGGAGAGGGCCGGCGGCGCGGAGGGCCGGCAGCGCAGAGAGCGGCCGGCGGCGCAACGGAGACGGCAGTGGCGTCGGGGCCTCGGGCGGAGGAGAGCGGCGGCTTGGAGGGAGCGGCTGGCGGCGTCGGCTGGAGGCGCGACGGCGGCGGCGGCGAGCCGGCGAAAATTCCGGCGGTGGATCCAATCTGGTGGAGACAAGCACGGCCCTAGGTACGGTGTACCCTAGGCTCTGATACCATGTTATGAATAGCGCTTGTATTCAATATGAGGCCAATGGGCCGGTATATATACACAAAGTACAGGTGGTAAATATGCAAAGAACCCCTCATAACAATGGGGAATAACAAACTATACATATATTTCTAACAGTATCTAACCACATTTTCATGGTGTTAGTAAAAAATGAGGAAAACCAGATGGGAGAGACATGTCTAATGATATTGATGTGCCACATCCTCTTGCAAAATAAACATATCACATTCATGTACCCGCTGCATTAAATAAAAATAAAAATAATACTGTTTACCCATGGTCAAATATTTACATGTCCCTCGCAAAAAAAAGTCTAAGTCTTGAACTGAAGACGACTGATTTGAGTAGAAATATATTGATGTTTTGGCTCTTCAAATAAATATTAGCCATCAAGAGTGACAAATAAAATGGCCAGACAGCAAAGTAATGTGCTGGTATGCCATGAGTACCCATGAGTATTGAAGTTTGGAAAGGAAGGTTTTCCCCTCGACTAGATTTATAGAATCACATGGAACCAATCAAACACACACTCTTGTTACTAGATTCATGCACACAAATTCGATGGCCTCTCAGCCAAGCATGCAGCTTATCTCGATATTGTGACAGCATTCACTCGTCTCTTGTAAAGTGAATTTTTACATACATGACCATGAAAGTTAACACGGTCAGGTAGCAAAACTCTTAAGATTATTAATTTTATTATTGGACATGAAACATACCTAAAGAGAAAACATGTGATGATAAAGGAAAAGGGGAGCATGAGCACATGGCACATTTAGCAATATTTTAGTACTGCCAAAGAGATAAAAGAATCCAAATCAGTTGTTACAGAGAAATCTGAGCAAAATCTGCTATCCCATGAGCAGTATTCTGAAGATCAAGAGCATCTTTGATATGGTGATCCACAAAAGCCCATGTATCACGTAACCCTGTCTGAAAAAGGCAGATGAAATATCAACATGAGCACATGCAAATCAATTGTCCAAAGGATGATACAACTCAATAATTTTCTTCAGAAGTATAGTTGTATGCTTGTATATGCGAGACCAACCCAGAAGAGATAGAAACATGATATGCAAGCTATTTAGATTGCTGCACAAGGGATTAAACTTGGAATGCATGCACAGGAAGGATGCAAAGATCAAAAAAATAAAGCAACACATTCATGCCATTGTTTTTATCTTTCCAATTTCTTCTTGTCATTTTTGGACTGTACTTTACTGACTTAATAAACTAAGTCCAACCACACTCTAAAGAAGGAAAGGAAGTGAACAAAGCATAGTAAGTAGAAAGAGGGGACGAAGGTGAGTATCAAGTTCAACGTACTCTGATTTTATTACACAAAGATAGGATACTCTGTGAGATGCATGAAGCTCATTCGTCTAACTTATTTTGCGTAAGATACTGTAAGTGCAGAACATTTTCCTGCAGCTAGGTGTAATACCAATTCAAGAGGTTGCTTTTCTGGAGTTGGAATGGAACTTCAAGTGGAATAGAAGACATACCCATAAAACTTGGGTGTAAAAAAGGCCTGAAAATACAATAGAACAGGTGCAAAACTGGTGGACTGTCAGTTATCACATATGCAAAACTGGTGTGCTGTCAGTTATCATATACATCTCTTAGGTTGAGTATATACTTCCAAGCATAGGTCACCTCACATACCAATCCAGATCTGATCCTGGGTCTCCAGCAGTATGCTGCATGCCAGATCTCATCAATGAGGACCACTCTCCGCTTTCAGTTCATTGAAATGCTTGCTGGCTGAGACTATCAAACAAATTTAAGGAATATTTGGATAACCTGAATGCTCAGAGCTTGAGGCCTCTCTGATACATAAGGTGCTTGCATTTTTAGCCTCATTCATACAAGGCTTTGAGGCACAAGTTTTGAGAGCTGCTCACTGAGTACCAAGTTTTTCAACTGCTTCGCCTATCCACCATCAATGTGATTCATGAGTTGTTGAAAGTAGTCATCCATGAACAACTACACAGAAATATGAATAAATTCCTCAACACTGCGCACACTACAGCATCATAGAAACAGATAACTTAGTTAAGAACTCCAGATCCTCTAGTGTTCCCCTTGTCAGATATAATCTAATGTTAACATTAACAAGGCAGTACTGCTTATCTGTATGGATACAAAGGTGTCAAGTAAAGAACCCTTATTCGATGCTGGTGTTGATCAGTGGCCTTTTAAACAAACAAAATTGCATCATTTAAATTATGGACCAACTAATGCATTCCTCTCTTCTATCAGGTGTCTTGACTTCGATTCACCTGTGTTGTTATTTTCATATTAGACGAGTTTTCACATAGAAATATTCTCTTTCCCTTTCAATAACGTATTTCGATTGTTGTTATCTGAGTTCCAGTTGCCAAAGTATGTTCAATGTAGAACAACACCATGAGGTTGTACAAGAACAGTAACCATTAACCATTTCAATTCATATAATGTTTGGTAATGGTTATTCCAAGATTAATCCCACTTTGTTAACTACGGCATTAGAGTGGTCTGGCAGAGGATATGTTGATCGCCAAGCAAACCAGCATTTGAATTCACCTAACAAGGGTCACGAATGACTAATGTTAAACCCCACTTTTGCAGTCGACCTTCTTTCCATTTTCTCTCTCTTCCCATGTTCTCCCCATCAATCCAATAATTAATATCAGGCCATTCTCTCCTCCCTTGAAGGTACTGATAAAACTACAAAACTCGTATTTCTGGTAATGTCACTACTAGCATCAAGCTACGATGTCTCACAATCAGGTTCATAATTTGGTTTGTTGTGTAGGTTGAACTTGTTAGCAAGTCACTACAAGTAATGATCATCCAAGGACAGGAGAATCGGAGAAATAATGAAAGGACCACATTTGCATGCGCATCTACTGTGTCAAGCATCTAGAGTAGAATATTTCCCTAGAATGCTCAAAAGCAATCATGCAACATGCAAGCAACAAGCGTGTGCTGTTAGCACGGGCCTTATTCGCTAATTCCAATCATCTAACACAACAAGCTCACAGTGTGTTCACTGTAAAACATTGATATCTCAACACGAGCGGCCTCCCGGGGAAATGCGCCCACGACGGCCGGCGGCACGCCAACGTCCCTGGATCCGGCCGATCATTTCGGAGTCGCTCCAACCCATCCTCGGATACCAAAACGAGCATCCAACAAAATTCACAGAAATTCGAAGGAAAAAACCTAAATCATACGAGTTGGGAGCAGAATTCGTGTAACAACCCACGTTGTTAATTAACCCTAATTAGCGAATTAGGACGTTAAGTAGGATTAATTACATAAATGATAATCTAAAAATACGAGGAAATTTAAACTTTTCTACGTAGCTGTATAAATTGAAACCAACGAACGATAAACGAATACATTATTACCGTAATTCCGTCAATGAGGACGCAGACCAAATTGTAACGACTAGAGCTAGATAAAATATACTTGCACGACAAATAAAAACTTTCAAGTCAATTAAAATATGTATAACCGTCCGTAGTACAACAGTGTAATTATTACAATTATTGTACAACAAATCAGGTTACATTCATTGAGCTACAACTAAAACTGGCTTAAAGTAAATAAAGATATTACAACTCTCTTTACATTAATAACGACAATACAAATTACTATAAGTTTACAAGTTCCGGTCCTAACCAAATGACCGCCTCACAAACTTAGATAATTGCAACACAATTGCCACATTAGAAACTACATTCGAGTAATACAACAATATTAAGAGAAAGCCGAATTACAATCTAGGCCATTTCATACATGAATCCGATTGTCGTCAAATTGCCGATACACCGCTATTTACATATGAGCAAGCAACTAAATTATGAGACCGAAAAAGACCGAACAAAAGAATTAATCGAATTAAAGTAAAGTAAGCGTTGCCGTCAGAGCCCTAAGGATTAACTTCGGGTGGGGTAATCCGTTCACGGAGATACCTGACCGTCCGGGGGCCAGTCGGCACCTCTCACAACCATAGGCTCATCACACGATATTTTTATTATTATACAACCCTGTTTGGAGTATAGGGATCAGCTAAGGCAAAGCCAAAATACCAGAACCCATTTTCAAGCCCAAACCATAACCAAGAGGCACCTGTCAAAGCCCTCACCACATAGCACAATAGCAACCAAGATAACAACCGGCCAGAGCAAGCATGCCCAGACAGCACTGCCAGCCAAAATATCTCACGGCTAATACATCAACCGGCCAAACCGAGGAAAGAGCACAGAGAGACAGAGAGAGGCAAGGTAAGCCTTCCCCAGCACTTCCCAGTCAGTCCTAACACCACCGAGAGGCCAAACATCGAGTGGAGCCCGAAGGCCAAGGAAGTGAAGGCGGCAAGCCGACGGGAGCAAGGCGACCGTGATGGCAGCAGGAGAACCGCAAGCCAACAACCGTCACCAGCCACCGCAAGTCAGCGACCACAGCCGGCCCAAACCCTAACCCTCTTGTGCTCACCAGTGCAGGTAAATCCCCACAACTCTAGCCATCCATGTAATGCCATTATCCAATCCATTCAACATAGACTAGAAACCATAAGCATTCATCCACAGTAGAGCACATGAACCATTCAGGCATGTCACCAGAAATAGCAGAGGAGAGAAGAGGGTTACCAGTGAGGGCGGCTGCGGGTGTCCGGCCGAGCCACCAGTTCACCGCCACCGGTACTCCCCCGGCGTGCGGCGACGGTTCACCGGCGGTGGTCAGCTACGGTTACCCGCCTCCCAAACCTAACTCAGTTAGCAAAATCATAAGAACAAACCAAATCCATAGATTGGGGTAGGAAATGAGGGGAGAAAGAACTAGATCGGACAAATCTGGCCGTGGTTCACCGGGAAGCGCCGAGCAACAAGGCGGGAACGACCGGGCCAGGGTGCGGCGCCACAAGAAGCGGCGGCGCGCGGAGAAGAGCGGCGGCGTGAGGAGGAGGAAGCGCCGGAGGGGAGGCACAAGCGGGCGGCGGAGCCGCTGGAGGAGCAGAGCGGCAGCGCGAGGAGGCAGGGGCGCGAGCGGGAGGAGCCGCGCGGAGGTAGAGGCGGCGGCGAGAGAGAGAGAGAGAGAGAGAGAGAGCGCGAGAGCCGGCGGAGTGGGCGAGAAAAGAGGAGGCGTCGGTGGGGTAAAAGAGGAGGAAGCTGAGGCGTCGGCAGAGAGCAAGAAAAAGGGGACCGGGCTGAAGAAATGAGGAAGAGAAAAGAAATAGGGAAAGAAGGAAGGAAGGAACAGAGAGAGATAAGGAAAAATAGGAAATGTAGAAAGGGTAAATTTACTAAAATTGGGAATGTTCATAAGCATACAATGTAATAACCTTGCTATAATAGATTTGTTAAAATTAAGGAAATTAGATGCATATGTTTTTAAGAATTTAATAGTGGGCTATTGCCGTAGCATCGCGATAGAATTTCTTTTAAGAATTAAATAGAAACTTAGATGAACCCGTACGCATACTCAATAACATTCGCTTAATTAATTTAACCATACTATATTGCGAAGCCCTAGATTAGTTCGTAGTATAATCTTCTGGCAAAAGGTTGTCAATAGATTAACAATATGGAGCGTATCGAGTGAAATGGTATAATGCCGTTCAAATCAATTGACATCCTAATCAAATAATTACTTAACCATGTTGGTAGTATAAACTCATGAGACATTAATAATAAATATTAAATATTCATGATCATTATAAATGAACCAAAAACGCCAATGAACTAAAACAGGTCCGCATAAAAATTGGAACTGGTGTATTGTTATTTAGACTACTCAACGGCATAATTAATTACTTAGACAATTTGGTTAATAATAGTTAAATTATAGAAATCCACTTTGATTATTTCGAAATATTAAAACCAGCTAATTGTGGTCCGACGATGTTAAGTATACACGCCGATTAAACATGTACTCATAAGGATTAAATTAAAGTACTATAGTTTAAGACCATTTCATTGCAGGTTTAAATATGCAGATAAATTGACTAAGTCATCTAAACAATAGAAATCCACTAATCAGTATTTATAATGATTAGAATAAATAATTTGTCATCTATAGAATAAAAGCGTAGCGTGTACCGATTTAATTAATGCATCGATAATTAAATCGTTCGGGGTCGTAACTAAATACCTAATTAACCCCGATAGTGCCTAATCACATAACTGTCTTAATAAATACTCTTGGTGATGAAAGATAAGTTAAATGATGCCCATAGGCTAGAATTTGTACGCGTGCAAAGTATATTATCATAATATCATTTAGATCTCCGTGGCATAATTAAATGCTTAGTTAATGGTTATTAGTCAATTATAAACTGTAGAAATCCACTAATAAGTATTCAGAATTATTAGAATAAATTCATAGCTGTCAGGAGACTTAAGACTATTGGCAACGACGAAAATAGCTTGTGCTGAGTTAGAATAGTATTCATCAATTTAAAAAGTGCGCGTATCAGTTAAAATTATTCATGGCGATTAAATAGTAATTAAGCTGTAAAAATACGCAAATGATTAAAATAGAAATTATGAATCTCATAAGGACGCCTAAATATATTCTAATTAAGGAATTAAGTAATTGATTAATTAAGAACCATTTTCTGTTGGATTTATAATTTAATTAGTCACGCGTACTAGCCCGAGGAAAATGTATTCGAGTAACCTTAAAAATCTAAAACGAATTAGAGAGGTGAATATATACATACGCGTATATGAGGAATGAAATTGACATAATGGCATGCGCGAGATCGATTAAAATTAAGATTCGCCAATAATTGTACGTATATATTTAATCATATCGCAATAATAGATAGCTAGAAAGCAACAAAAGACGGGGGTTTAACTTTTAAGTAAATAACCCCACTCCATGCCAAGAAAATAACGTCAAATAACGAATATAGAATACAAGTTAGTTAGGACTGCCGTATTTGAATTAAAGTAAACGAATCTCTACCCTAGGAGCACAAACACATCGACATCTCCTATTTCATTACAGTTCCATAAATTAAATTGTAGTCGACGTATTTTAATTGCAGACCACGATCCAAGCTACGGGAGTGACTTCACTTTGGTCTTACTTGAACCCGATTCTATGGTTGAAATCCAGGCAAGCATTCCTTTGAACACCTCTGCGGAGAATATTCGTAAAACAAGTATTTTGTATTAATCTAGTATCACTTGCATGAAAGAAATAAAAAGGGTTTTAAATCAAGCAATGGCTATATGTGAATGAAAAGGGTTAGATGGCAACTGATGGAGCAGTTGGCCACTAAAGTTAAGTAAAAAGGTGGGCAGAGGTTGCCAGGGGAGGCAGTGAGTGGGCAAGGGAGGGACATCTGCATAAGAATAGAATATAAGGGACTACAAACTTCATTTGTATGAACAGACCGTACCAACCGTATCAACCATCGTTCCGTTTTCACGGGCAGTCGGTACTCTAGTGAGGTGTTATATTCTCCACAGGAGTGATTTATTTAGGGAATAGGCCCAAAGGAACCGGTATGAGACCGGAGCGTAAAAACCCACAGGCAGGTTACGCATTGGCGTTATATACGCGAGAAGGGGGCTGGGGAAAGGTTGGATACCCTACCAGCCAACGGTTATGTCGTCTTCAGTGGGTCTGCGTGGCTCCAGGCTGATGATTGTGAATAACCGGGTGAAGATATAATTACTGAACTAGAGAAAATTGTACTGTACTCTGGTCTGGGCGCCGCTTCAAAGGAATTGCGGATTAACCCAAGAGCCAACACGATCAGAGTGATGATGGGTAAAGTGATACAAGCTTGCGCAATGCTATCCAAATCATGAATTCATGCCTGTCTCCGGGAAAGGAGAATTACAGAAACTTATGGGGGTTTTTGCTGTTCATGCGTATGTTCAGTAGTTTTCTAAATTAATAAATCGGACTTCTTTCAAAACCAACAAACCTTATTTTCTATAAGTCATGGAAATGACAGGGATGATGAAAAAGAGTGTTAAGAATGAACACGAGACTGAAGAGAGGAAGTGAGATTCCTACACGTGTAAATGATGGGCATTTTATGCATTTTGTATTATAACGCTTGCTGAGTACGTCTGTACTCACCGTTGCTATTATCTCCCCCTTGCCTTAGGGCATGTCAATTCAGGGGAGGGCAGAGATCAAGAGGAAGCTACCTGGATGAAATGCCATGGACTCGGAATATAGTGGGTACAAGGTGGACACTTCGTGTGGAGTTGTGTGAATAGGAAGTAGTTAGAATATTTTGGCTAAAGATTGTAATATTTAAGCTCTTGAGGCTTTGTAATAACTTTAGCCATGCGTGGCGATATTCTTGTAATATCATATTATGTCTTTAATTATTGTTCTGCTGCAATACTCTGATAGGCTTATTATTCGTTAGAGCGATGTTTTATCGGCTAAAACGAATAATAATCCGTTGACTAGCGTTATTACCCCATGGTAATAATGCGGGTCGTCACAATTCGAGAGTCGGATCCCAACCACGTAGAACATTGAAGCGCGGAGCGCCTTCTCTTGCCCCTCATCGTAGCCCGCGCGCCAATCCCTGCCTCCTCCCGCAGCTTCTCACCGGCTTCGGCGGGCAGCGGGGGAGGCGGTGGCGCTGATGGCTCAGCGGAGAAGCAGCAACGCGCCGCCACCGAATGGCAAGGGATGTAGTATAGGTGGATGCGAGGATACGGCGCGCGGCGGCTCGCCGGCGTCGCCGCTTCCGTCTCTCGCCGGATTCGAGGAGGGCCATGGGCCGCGGAAACGGGTCCACCGCGCAGTTTTATATTCTTTTATATATGCGCCACACCCAGAGAGGCTACCAGCCGGGGTGGTTGGGATTGATCCCAGCCGTAGAATCACAAACCTGCGGTGCGAAATCCAAGAGGCCCAAAACCTCCTTAAACCCCACCCCTCTCCTCTCTCGTCCGCCCTCCGTCGCCACTCGCCGCCGCTCTCCCGCTCGTGCTCGCCACGCCGCCTCCCTGGGATCCCTCCCCCCACCGGCCAGCCCATTCCCTCCCCTCACGTCCTCACACGCAGACGTCGCCACGGCATAGTGCTGCTGTCGGCGCTCTCACTCTCCCTGCCTCGCGCCGCCGCCGCCGCTTCCATCTTCGCTCTCCCGTGAGGTGCGGCGCCCACGACTCTGCTTCTCGCCGTCGTCAGCTCGCCGCCCGGGCCGTGCTGTCGCCTCCGTCCTCATCCCGGGCCTCCCAGACTCCCAGTGCCCCTCCTCGCCGCGCCAACATCGCATCCAACTTGGTGCTCCCCGGGCAGGAGCTGCCTTATTTTGACATCCTCGGTGCTCGCCGTTGAGGCTAACTAAACCCTGTGATTGTATTAGTATTTGCTTATGCACTTATGCCATTGGCCTATTGTTTCTTTTTTTTCGAGAAGATTTCATTAATAGAAGAAGAAAGAATACAACTAATCACCTAACTAAATTGATCAGGTGAGGAAGTACAACAGAGCTTGCTCAGGCCTATTGTTTCTTGCAGCAAAGTTTGATGTAAATTCGGAAGATTGAGATTCTTCTTTCTTGGTTGGTCATCTTCATCAACATATCAGGTCCATGAAGTGTAATTTCCGCATAGTTTCGTCGTGCTTCTGCTGGTGCTGTCAATGCAAGGAGGGGGTTGGCGTCCCTCGTCTATGCACCGGGCAGTGCTGGGGTTCCTGCGTCGAGCCCTTGTTGTAACCAGGAACCACCCCCCCAGTGATGCGCCTTTCCTCTCTGGCTTGCTGCGTGAACAGCTTGGATCATCAAGAGCCCAGTCAAAGCTCCATTTGCAGTGGGTATAGAAGCCATTGTATTCTTCACTTGATCACACTGGCAGTGCGGACTTCGAATTGGGATGCTGCCAGAAAGATTAGCTTCAGAGAGTGTGTGAGGTTATACGAGCTATCCCAGTCAGTCGGGTTGTTTGCATTGCTCATGCAATCATTCTTGCCGTGGAGAATCAGAGAGATCCGGTGTTTGATTCAGAGCATTGTTGATTACTGTGGAAATGCTGGGCCAGAGTTCATGTTGGCACGTATGTTGGTCAGCAATTTGGGTGGGTCGATGACATTGCTACAAGTTTATGATGACGGTCATCCGGGTTTTTGTAGAGTTTTCGATGTTTGAGGATGCTCTCGTCAGTTACATTGAGGCCAAGAAGGTTGGAGTTGAGTTGCGGTTGTGCAACTTCTTGCTGAAGTGTTTAGTCGAGAGGAATCAAATCATGTACGCAAGGAGTTTGTTTGATGATATAAAGAGTTCTGGTCCTTCACCAAATGTCTACTCTTATTCGATTTTGATGAGTATGTATACACATGGAGATAGGTTATGCTCGAGGAAGCTTTTGAGCTTCTTTCTGAAATGGAAACGAAAGGTGTGAGACCGAATGTTGCAACCTATAGTATTTACATCTATGGGCTTTGCCGTGCCAGAGAGGTGACATCTGCATGGGGATTTCTTCAGATGCTTTGTCACAGAGGCTACCCTTGCAACAGTTATTGTTTTAATGCAGTGATTCATGGTTTCTGTCATGAGGGTCAGGCTCACAAAGCCATATATGTGCTTGTTGAAATGGAAAGTAATGGATTCACTCCTACTCTGGCCAGCTCCCTTCAGTTAGATGAAGAGGTAGGGATCAATTTATCACATGGTAGATATTGTAAAAGCAAGATAACTACAGACTGATTTATACTAGGTATAACACCGATGGCGTTTGTAGCTCTCATCAGTTAAATCTAAAGCAATGGTATATCAAAAGAGATATGTTTGACCTCTGACAGTGCTATTCCTTCTCTTGTATTACAGGAAATAAAGGAACAATAGATGTCCAAGGTCAATCATAGTGGACAGTTTCAGAACAAGCAGTCAACATACATTCTTGTCGAGACCATTGATCAGAAAACATTGTGATTTCCAATATACTTTGTGTGATTCTCCATTCCGGTCACTCCACCCCTGTGACTGCACAAATATTGTAGTTTCCAATCTCACCATTGTGATTTGTGCCCGTGCCTCATAGTGCTCCAAACACAGATGAAATAGATCCTGGTAATCACACAATTTCGTAATTCCATGTGACCATTTACTCTGTAGCATTGGAATTAATGTGAATTTCATACTACTTTAGAACAAATGTCCTCTTCTACTTGTCCTTTGCATCCCTTGAAACTTTTCCTGCTTTCTAGGTTTTGTATTTAGAAACCTGTGCAATAGTTCTTTCCGTAAAGGCCCTATAAAATTTGTCACCTTTACTTGTGCTTTTATTTTCAAAATCTTCTTTGTGCCTGTTTTGCTGAAGGTCAATTCGTTAATTTAGTTGGCGTTGTATCTTTGTTACTCCCTAATCGTAGATGTCATTGGTGTCATTACCTGGAGTTTCAAAGCTTATTTCTAGTAAGGTTCCTGTCCAGCCAGCCAATTCACTTAAAAACAATCTTGAGATATGTGATTTAAGGCTTTGTCGTCCATTCGTCTGGTGTGATATTTAGCTTTAAGGCCCTTCTTCCGTTAGCATTGACCTCTCATAGTGTAATGTTCTTGTTTTGCCCAGAGTCTAGAAAGAAATGCCTGCTGTGCTCTGGGAGGTCACTGCAAGGTGTTGATCCACCCATGGTCGCTATTTTTGTTGGGACTTTGCCTAAGAACTACAGAGGTAGCTGCATTTTCTTTTCTGTCTCCATTCTATGGTCCTTAGCTCACAGGAAATATTTACCGTGCAAATATTCGTATGAACATGGCTTAATTTGTACACACTGTATAGTAATTCCCTACTACGATCCACATGCTTATTTTGGATATAAAAATATCCGGTGTAGGTGTTTATATGATAAAATGACAACACTACAGAGGTGCATGACTTCCAGGATAGGTAGCTCCCCCCCCCCATATCTTCTGGAATGCTTATTCTATATGCCCTCGTATTGTCTTAGGTGCTGATTTTCTCCTCCTTTTTCATGTGCAGACTACCTGGAAACTCCTCTCCTATTGAATGGATTGATATTAACACCGATCAGTCCCAGCTTGCGTATCAGCAGAAAAATATTGAAACAGAGGCTGTCCATGAATTAACCTTACTGAATCCTCATGAATTTATTGTGCGTAATCTTCTCTCTCACTTTAGCATACCTTTGGCTGCTACTAATCTTTTACCAGTCTGTTTTGATTCAGTTCTGTTCCATAAAACAGCTTCTTTCATGGCATGCCTTCAGTTCAGGCGCCCTTCTTGTACAAAGGGTGCTAGTGCTTTCCTGTGCTGCTATGTCCATGGCATGCCTTCAGGCCCTTCTCCCCAGAGCTCTGTGAGAATCTTGATGTCTACTGTCTGCAAGACTGCAATGAGCATGGCCACGATTGTGAGGCACAGTAAGCAGGAAGTCAGTGTCACCGAGGGCTGTGCTTAGGAAGTTCCTGTGCTACCTCAGTTGCACGCAGCAATTGACTGGACTTTTTGCAGATTTTAGTTGTCACAAGGGAGACAGAACTACACGGACGTATCAAACTCCATGCTGCTGTCTCCATCAGGAAGAGCAGTTACATTTTTCCTACACGCTAACGTACTCTTCATGAGTTGCAAGTAACTGCATAACTGGTGCTCTGTGCTGTCCATATGTCGCATGACGTGGACGGCGCACTTTTTTTTTTCTCAAAGAAGTCGTTTGAAGAAACTGTTCTATTTTTTTTTTTGTTTCCGGACGAGTTGAAATCAAAAGTTACAAAAAAAACAAAGACAAAAGAACACGTCATAAACCGAAGCTTGCCTCACCTTGTCATCTACGATTCAGCTTTGCTCGTGAGGGCATACGTGATGCGTCCCAACCTCATAGCCGCGCTCCCATGCATCCTCTTGGAAACGCCATTGGTATTTAATACGCCTGATACATCCGGCTGCATCTCCCGTACAACCACGTACAGATCTGCTATTCATTTGGGTTTGGGACAACTGATGCCAGGTTTAACGCGTTTTCCGACTCCGTATAACCAACCATAAGAGCAAGTCCAATAATGGTCTTATAACCAAGCTAGTCAGCATTTTTGCTGATGTGGAGGAGAGGAGAGAGATGAGAGCTTGGCTCTCATGCAAGCAACAAGCTGGGCACGGGAGCCTATGCAGTGGTGGGCTCAGATAATAAATGTATGTGAGGAGGAATAGGAAAGAGAATGTGAGACATGGTACCACATAATAATAAAAAATCTTTTGTAGACAAATAAAAGACAAATTATTGTATAACTTGGCTCTTATAACTTGACTTATAGCCAAACACTTGACTCTATTATTAGACTTGCTCTAACAACATCTGGGCGTTCGCAAGCTGTTTTCCTGTAGTACTTGTCGAGCAGAAATTTATTGTGTGTCCCAGGTCGGTAGTAATTTTTGCCATATATATAACGGCTTTTTAACTTATATTTACAAAAATATCTGTATACAAGTGGTATTGATAAAAATAGCGCTTCTGTCATCTGGTCATCGGACGGTAGCGCTCTAGAGGTGACACATGGCGCTTACTATCTAGTCGCCAAACGATAGGCGCCTGTCGCCCGGCCACTAGACGGCACGTGGCCTACCGTCCACCCACAAAACGGCAGGTGATTAAGCCGGCTAATTAGCAGGCTTAATTACTTATCTAAATTTGTAATTTTATGTCATAATTATTTGAACTTTTAAATATAGCAAACGGGCTCAAAAAATTATGAAATTTTATGCGTAGCCTTTCGACACAACATACTTCATTGTGTAATTTTTTGACAATTTTATCCACTCCGAATGTTGCTGAAAAATTTGTACGATTTCAATATTTTTAGGTATTGTTACATATAGCAAATGAGCTTCAAAAATTATAAAATTTTATGTGAATCCTCCCGACACAGTCGATCTAATTGTGTAATTTTTTGAAAATTTTATGTGCTCCGAATTTACCATGTTAACGCATGATAATTTAATTGTAATTAGCGATATGTGAGGAGATATGTTCCCCCTTGGTGCTGCCCCCCTTGCCCGCAAAAATGTTAATCCGTCCATACTGTCCCCTTTGCCCGCTCTCTCCTCCGGACATGTGTTGGCTCGACCATACCGGCCCCCTCACCCACACAAATGTTAGTATGTCCATGTCGTCCCACCTCGTCTGTTCCCTCATGTGCACATATGTCACTCTTACCATGCTGTCCCCTGTGCGCCCGTGGTGCTGCGTGTCGACAATGCGTTTGTAATTTCCTATGGCAATGCACCGGGTTCTCTTTTCACTCGGCTTCAAATACGGAGCTCTCACAATCGCTCATCGCTTATCTAAACTGCATTTCACTTTTTGTAGAAAGAAGAACATTCTCCGTCATACAACAACATAGTATGGCAGACGCCGAGGGGCTAGTCAGAGTGGGGTTGTCAAAGGAAGACCTTCCCCTGAAAAGGATGGAGGACTTCGGTCCTAACTACCGCTTGATGCCAAACAGGCGGGCTCAACTGGTATGGCCGTAATGCAGACATAGGGAGGACGCGGTCGTGCAGGTCATCGAAGGCTATTTCGATGGTGGGCGACGTTTCTTCTGATGCCCAAACTCTGGGGTACAATTAGCCAATAATTTATTTTCTATTACTTCTAATAGAACCTTCATGTTAACCTTTCTTTCTAGCAGATAGCGAAATGCGATTTCATCCACTGGATCGATCCTCCCCATGAACAATGACCTCTGGCAACAAATGCAGCGCAAGAGGGGCAACGAGGAGGTTGTCAACAAAGGAAGTTTGTATAATCCCACATGATACTGCACGAACCCTAGCTGCATATGTTCGTGCCACTACAATGATGGCCAACCATGTTCGAGGTATTCTCCACTGCAACACTCTATGTGGGTACCACAAGGCACCTTTTGCCAGTCGGCAGACATTATGTGTCACCTCCAGAGCTCTACTGTTCAATGATCAGACGGCATAAACATTACTTTTATTAATACTATGCATATATATAATTATTTTTGTAAATACGAGTTGAAAAGTCGTTTGTGCCAATCTCTAGGACGCATCGCTTTGCTTGTTGGACAGCAAACGTGTAGTCCTTCTGAAACGGTTGTGCAAATTCCGTGAAACATTACTATCCGTCAGTAGTCAGTATTCACTAATCAGTACAGTACCAGTACTCTAGCACCACTAAACGACGAATGGATCTATGTTGCACAACACTGTCAGTGTAGGTTTTTTAAGAGAGCGTACAAACTGGAACAACATTTTCTGCGGAGAAAACTTTTGTAGGAATAATCCCACATGGGATATTCTTATCAGGTCTATTCTTTTTTACTACAGTTGATGATTTATGACTGTGACTAATGGTTTTTATTCTTAGAGAGAGTTCTTATGCGAATAAACTAAATACTGATAAGCCGCTTTGAAAATATTGTACCGATAAACCGTTTCGAAAAGAAGACATAGAAACCATCCTGTTTATTTGTTCTGCGAAGCCGTAAGCCATAAACTAAAAAGAATGGGTCATAAACGTCCAACTACACATCAATTATTTTTTTATATTATTTAACTCTTTTTAATAATATTATAAAATAGACCTCTCTCTTATATATTTCCAAAAATGACGTCTGTCATGCCATTCCACCATTAGTGAGGTGGCAAATGAATATTTGCACTCCATCGTCTGTGAAGTGGAAAGAACTGCCACACGAATTGCCAGCAAGGCATACCATGGCAGCCCTTCGCTCGCCACAAACAGTGACGTGGTGAAAAGAGGTTATTTTAAAAAATAAGTTTAGATTTATCCTGGCAAGAGAAAAGGTTCACTTGCTCTCGCCCACACCACCAAAGATGGCGTGGCTAGCAGGGATTATTTTCACTAATAAGTTTGGGTGGAGACCATTTTAAAAATAGTACTGACTAGGTTCTTTTAGGGCCTGTTCGGCAAGTCAAAAGCCGGTCGGCTTTTGGCTTTTACGTTAAAATTCCAACATCTGTACCAGCCAAAATCACAAATGAGTATCTGTCTCTCCGTAATCTGTACCGTAAACAGTCAAAATTCAAAAATTTCAGCCAAAAGCCACAGCTAAAAAGAACATGCCCTTAGACTTACAACTTATAGTTTTTACTTACTATAGTAACTATTTTTAAATGATATACCTTTTTAATACATGGTCAACAAGTCAATTATAATAGATACTGTATGAAATTCATCTATATCAGCTAAAATCTGTCTATCTCCGTACTCTCTCTTACGAACAAACAGAATTCAAAAACTTAAACCAAAGACCATAAACCACGGTCCAAAAGAACCCACTTGGTATTAATTAAAGAGGCGTTTGATAAAGATGCTGCTCATTTCGATTTAAGTTTCTGACTTATTTTTTACTATTTGTAAATTTCATCTTTTTTATGCTTTTTGACTTTTTCCCGCCAACTGAGTGGACTGAAAAGCATTTTTTTAGCTATAAATCATTTTTTCCCGCCAACTGAGCGGACTGAAAAGCTGCTCGCCGAGGAGATTCTCGAGACCATAATCCGACAATGGTAAGCTTTTTTCTGCGACCGTACGGTGCTTCACTGCCGGTACTATGTGCTGCCTTGGCACTGACTGACTGGTTAAGTGATAATTAACATATGCTGCAACGCTAGTTACGTAGTGGCTCGTTGATCCATAGCGCGCCAATCAATGGCATGGTACGACCTACACAGGCTGCGATGCAAGTGTTGGTCACGCGGCTCGTGTCCGTGGAACATTTCGTAGTGGGCGGCAGGCAGGGCCTCGCACCAGACGTCGTCAAACTTGTCCCTCCATGCCCACTATTTATTAGGCTAAAATATTTCTACGCTTGGTTACTGCTCCCTTCACTCTCAAAACAGTGACGTTTTGAACATCGTATTATGATATTAAAACACGATTTTGGCAAGTAATTTTTATTTATAAAATCTAATAAAAATTTAATATTCTAATATACATAGTATAAAATATGAATGTTTATGTAAATAGCGATAGCAAAAAATTACAAAATTTAATTATATATATATATATATCACAAAATGTCACTCTTTCATGACTGAAGGGAGTCTGTCATGTAGGTTCTAAAATTAAATGGGTCATAGGAGACACCACATGACTGGTGATGTGTTCATTTAGGCTTTTTTGTGGCCTATGGTTTATTTTTCACTGTTTGTTATTGTAATTGATTTATTTTGTATTGTAACTGCTCGTGGCTTTTGATGTAATAAAATTTAAAAATAAAAAACAATTAATCTATCACGGATAATGAAAAAATACGAAAAAATGACCAAAAAACTAAAAATTAGAAAATAAACTAAAAGGTAGAATCCAAAAGTCCAACGAAGAAACCGAAATGAACATGCCCGCACCAAGGTTGCGCATCCACGATTCGATTGGATCTGATAGGGGTTTGGACAGAGACGGCTTGGTCAAATTTTGGACGGGCAGGGATCGAGCTAGCGCCCAGAAAGTCAAAGAATGTTTTGTGTTTTTGTTTGAAAGCACCGTGCATGTGCTTTGGGGTTAGGCGACCAGTTGAGTACCCACTTCGAAAGAAGCAACCGTCCAAACTTCCACACATTCCCGCTCGTTTTGGCTTCAACTTTTAGCTTCTGGCTTATTTTTCACTATTTATAAATTTCGTCTTTTTCTGAATTTTTGATTTTTTTGAGCTTTTTTGCCGGTTCTTTTTTCCCGTATTTGTTTGCATTATACGTGATGGGCTAATATGTTTTTTCTATTTTTAAATTTAATTATGCTAAATAAGTCTCTGTCAACTACAGTGTTTTTACAGCCAACTACAATGCTTTTCAGCCATAAGCCATTCAACAAGTCAAAGTGGCACAATTAATGGGAAACGAAATAGAAGAGCGAAAATACAGTAAAGCATCGTGATATTTTTTCGGGACGTAGAGATCCCTGAGGAATCCTTTTATTTCATATAAAGTTTTCAGAAAATTCGTGTGCTCCGAACGAGGATCTTAAAGTTGAGGTAAGGCTTTTTTTTCTCGTCATATCGAAGAGTTAGCCTTATTTGAGAGACTATATAAAAATGGTTAGAACATGGAACAGAATTTGCATGTGAACGGGACATCTTTAAACAGATTAGGTGAGTGTGAAGAACACTGATCAATAATTAGTGGGGGTTTCTTGTAGACAACAATGACCGAGATTACAGGTCGTTTTCTACAGCCCACTTGTGCATGACTAATGCCAAAAGATGACAATATAAAATTAGTGTTGGCATAATTGGCATGCTTGGTGCACGCACTACGTCTTAAGAAGACAATTCGGTCCAACAAATCCATCTGTTATTTACTCCTTTTAAGAAAGCAAGTCAAGTGTGCTTCCTTTGGCTTAATCAATACAAATGATCAGAAGATGCTGCAATTTGTAAAAAAAAAAATACTGCAAAATTTTATAAAGACTCTGCAATTTGTCAAAAAAATTATATATTTGTTAGCTTTTGGCTTGATTCAATCAATGTACGTGCACGGCGAGTTGTTCTTTTCTGTTAGCGGTGAGGATAAGGGTTATCATTGGGCGCCCATTAGTTTTGTCTAAATCTATACTCACACTATTTAGTAAGGTATGGATAAGAAATAAAATATTATTTAGATTTAGGTAGGGAGAGAATAATACCTACTTACCTATCTTTACCTATATCCATTCAAACATAGAGTTAAGGGTGCACTTAGGGGGTGTTTGAGACTGCTCCACTCCACGTTTTTCAGCTCCGCTCTATGTTTTTTAGCCAAATAGGTTCAGCTCCACGCACTCTGTTCGAGGAAAAAAGGTGGAGTTGTGAGAGCACCTAAAGGGGTACTCCACAAACTCTAGGTTTTTGTGGAGCTGCTCCACGGTAGAATTTGTGGAGCAGAGTTTGTGGAGCAGTCCCAAACACCCCCTTAGACTATCCTCTATCAATAGGCTTGAACTACCTATACTTAGGCCCTGCTCTTTTCAGCTTCTAAAAGCTGTTTTTCGGCTTTTCTACAGTAACTAGCTTTTAAACGGAGTATTTTTTCAAGATAGGGTCTACTAGTTAATTGTAATACATAATTTACTGACTTCATTTATATCGGTAAAAACCGCCCGTAAATTTCTAATACTCTGTAATCTCCCGTACAAACAGCCCAAAAGCCACAAGACGCAGCCAAAAACCACAAGCCGCAGCCAAAAAGAACAGGCCCTTAGTTTTAGCTTTCCTATAAAAACATGTGGGAGCCACCTATGCCCGCTAATTTGCACAGAGTATCTCCATACACACAAAATCATTCCCAACAAATTTCAATTAATTTCGTAAAACTTTGCGGTGTGAATGCGAGGTTGAAATTTCAAATACCGATGTTTTACAAAAGCTTCCTATAAAAGCATGTGAGGCCTACATGTGCATCTAGCCCTGCTAATTTGCATAGAGTATCTCTCCTACATACATAATCATCTCTAATAAATTTCAATTGATTTCCAAAAACTTTTGCGGTGTGAACAAGAGGTTGAAATTTCAAATACCAATCTTCATAAGCCTCTTTGACTTAACCCCTCCCTTTTTTCTCCTTTACCCACTGGGCTAAACCCATTGGATATACTCTTTTTTATTTAAGTATAGATAATATCACTTTAAATGGATATATATAAAATTATATATAGATTTAGATTATCTATACCTTATCCAGTGACATCCGTAAGAGAGAACACATGACACATCAGCATATAAGTAAGGTAGGAAGTTCTTTTCTTCTCTGTTAATTGCAGACCTCCTCATTTGATTACCTCTTACTCCTACTTGAGTACTTCTCATAAATTTTGTTACCTGCAGTTGCATTGCCCCGGCATTGGAAATCCAGAAGTCAGATGTCCAACGTTCTCCAAGCCTACGATCGAAATGGCTCTATGGCTAAGTCCAAAGCTGCCACTCCTTTCGTCAGTCGCCACATGCTAATAATCCTTTTTTAGGATACGATTAATAATTTTTATCTATATTTTACAGAAAGTCATTTTCAAACGGCTTCAAAAAATCATCCTATCTATTTTGGTTTTTAGTTTTAAAAAAAACTAAAACCAAAAATAAAAAGAACATGTTCGATGTCCACCACTGTTCCATTTGTGCTCGTCGACGCTCAACACATTATGGCCCTGATCAATATGGCTTCAGCTTCTGGCTTCAGCTTATTTTTGCACTTCATAAATTTCGTCTTTTTCTGAACTTTTGGCTTTTTTTGAGTTTTTTTACCGGTTCTTTTTTTCCTCGTATTTGTTTACATTATACGTGATGGGCTAATATGTTTTTTCTATTTTTAAATTTTTTTAAATTTAATTATGGTAAATAAGCCTCTGTCAGTTACAGTGCTTTTTTCAGCCAGCTATAGTGTTTTCTGCCAAAAGCCATGAGACTTTCAGCCGAACCGATCACCACCTATATGAGACCCGTGATTAGAAGGCCACTTCAGTCAAACTTCCGGATGCCAGGTAAGGAAGGAGCCGGGAACCAGCTCGTTCCCAGCTCACACCAGTGCGCCATCTTTTTTTGTTTATCATGTTTCTTTCATATTATACAACCATTATCACCAATGTCCCCTAAGTAAATAATCATGAAAACAATATCCATCATGCTGGTGCAGGCAAAGCCACTCATTGCACACCCGTGCTGCAGGATTGAGAGCTTCCTGTCCTGATGCATGATTCGAGTTGGTTTAATTGTCAGTTAAAACGTACTCGTGCTTCGGTTTCTTTTTACTTACAGCTCGTACCATGCATTCCCACAATACCACTGAACGGTCTACCATAAGAAAGCCACAAAAATAAAAGGCCGAATTAAAAGAAGAATAACAAAAGCAAGTGGTAAATGTAAGGAATAAGTCTATTTTGCCTCCAAACTTTTACGATTGTCTAAGTTTCAATCTTAAACTGCAAAACTAGATATTTTATAACCGTCAACTCTTAAAACCGGGTACTTTTCACCCCTATGTTGGTTTCATCGGTGGTTTTCACCACGCTGTCTGTCATGCCATTGATTTTCAACTTTCACCCCTATGTTGGTTTTATCGGTGGTTTTCACCGCGCTGTTAGTCACACCATTGATTTTCAACAGGTATGGCAGTTCGATCATCCATCCCCTATTCCCCTTCTTCCTCCCCTCTCTCTCCCATCTCCACGAGCTCCCATCTTTGGCCACCATCCATCCCACGGCCCCATGGACAAGCTCCAAATCTGTTGCCCAAATGAAGGCTGCAACACGTTGATTTCCTCACCTCTGCCCCTGTACCCTCCATGCCACAGCTATTCGGTCATCACTGCCTCTCTCACCCACCACACTCAACCTCTACGGCTGGACTGGGTAGAGGAGGCAACCCAATGACCAGGGCGCCTAGATCCGCCTCCGTAACTAGGCTGACTCCGTCAAAGTGTCGCCTGCATTGGACCGCGCTGTCAGCTCCATCACCACACCCGGCAACTACCACTCCAGGGTTCCCTAAGACCCTTCGCCCGTGTCACCAAATCCACCTCCCCTCAAGTTTAGCGCTGGAGGAATGAAGGCCGAGCCACCCCTTGATGACGGTGGATGTGACAGCAATCAGCGGCCGCGAACTAGGAGCTTGGGATGGCGTTGCCATGTCGAGGTCGGCGCATTCACAGGAGGGGACATCTACGCAACAGTTAGCCATGGGGCGGCAGACCAGGAGCTCAGGAGGGGAGACGTCAGTGGTAAGGAGGGAGGCAGATGTTGTAGAAGGGGATGTGGCGGTGAGGCAATGGACGATTGGACGTTGGGCTGAAAACTAGGGTGTGGCGGTGGTCACCGGCGCCAGTGAGGGTGATGAGGTGGATGCAGCCAAGTGACGAATGCAACAATGGTTGTTGGAGAGAGAGAGGAAGAGAAGAGACAAAAGAGGGTGACAGGTGGGTCCTTACATTTTTTTATCGATTTGTTGATTAGGCTACCATCTCATTCAAAAGTTAGTTGATATGTCAAAAACCACTGCCACATCTGCGCCTTAAAAACAAGGGATGGAGTTGTTCGAGGTGGTAAGTAAATGGCATTAATAGTTAAGGGGGGCAAGTATCCGGTTTTGTAGTTTATGGTTGATTTTTAGACAAACATGATAATTCAAGTGTAAAGTAGACTTATTCCTAAATATAATTATCTTGTAATATATTTTCAGTACAATCAATATACCTTGTGCCTTTGTTTCTTGAACCCAACCCTTCAAATGAAGCAGATTAGTTTAAGGTAATACGCGCATTCAGAGATAGCATGCACATCCCGAGATAATCAGTGCAGCTCCAGCGACAGAGCTAACAGCAGTAATTTCTGCATCCGCGTGGCGCTAATGGTGGCCATGCATGATTCTTATGTCCTAACCCTATGTAGATTTTCATTCCGTCTTTCTGGAGTTTACTTCAAGTGACACCGAACCAACCTGCCCCCATTATCCCGTTTCTCCTATGGAATACTCTACTGATTAAAATCGTCCACACGAATTACAGTGAGGTATTATACTACGTATCAACCATTACGTATGAATAAGATTTACAGCTACCTTCTTTGACGATCTACCTCCACTCAATCCACAGATTAATTAGCACATCATTAGCTCTACATAATCACTTTTATGACAAAGATGTGTAACGTACACCAGACAGAGATTGGATGAAAACGATGCGAGTGGTAATTTTCACAGGGGCGCAGGAAGTTTCGTGCCGACAGAACACATGGTTTAGGCCTCCGTCACGTTGTACGCAGCTACAAAGCACCTGCTCCAGGTATTTGCTACGTTGACTTGTCGGCTCCGACGTGTGTTGTTCGGCAAATCACGACATGCTAATAGATGGAAAACCACATGCTAATAGACGGGAAACCGGCATCTCATCTACGTGTTCGAAACCACGAGTTCTGCTTCACCCAGACGTTTGGCAGAAAGTTATTAGCAAGATTCATCATATGGATAATAGGTGAGCCAGGATGCCTAAAAATTCGCAGTTACAACGCCTCTGGTTGTGAATCAAACGACAACGGAATCAGTACCATGATACCTGATGTTTTATGTACTTACAGATACCGGTCGCAAAAGGTAGACATCTCCTTCAACTTTAACCCAATCCAAAGCTGATCTAAAATTCTAAGGAAGTGCTCATTCTAACTTAAACCTTAAGCTTTTAGGCTTTCTTTCACCGTTTAAGGGCATGTTCTTTACCTCAAAAACTGGCGGCTTTTGATTTTTAGTACAGTACCTAACTTCCAAACGGAGTATTTTCTCTAAACGGGGTCTACAAGTTAAACGATCTACACATTAAAAGCCTAACATCTGTACCAACTAAAATCGCAAGTGTGTATTTGTCTCTCCGTAATCTGTACCGTAAACAGCCAAAATTCAAAAATTTCAGCCAAAAACCATAAGCCGTAGCCGAAAAGAACAGGCCCTAAGACTTTTTGATACTATAATTACTGTTAGCTTTTTCAGTATAATTAAATTTAAAAAATTTAAAAATAGAGAAGTTATTAAACCACAAACAATGCAAAGGGATACAGAAAAGAAAAGTTAAAAATCTAAAAATCATCAAAAAAAACAGAAAGGGTGAAATAATTAAAAAAGTTAGAAGGTAAAAGTTAAAATGTGACGCAATTTGAGTAGGACCTTAAATCAAAAGTAGCAGCACATGTTTAGCCGCTATGGTTATTGCTCCGATCCATGAAGCCAAGCAGAACCGCCGTCTCCAAGGGAACAGGGTCGGGTCAAAACCCGACTCTGACCCAACAACAGCTCTCCACTGCGCCTCGCCACACGCTCGTGTACCGTCCAATCGATCGATCGCGATTCACAAGGCCGCGAGGCGCACATGGGCAGTGGGCCCCACGCCGGAAAAGCCCCGTCCAATCACAGACGAGGGCTCTGCGGACGCAACGCAACGTCCCAAAACGAAAATGAAACACGATAATAACGAAAACGCTTAGCACCGCAAGTATACCCGATTATTATATTATTGAACATACAATATAGATAATCGTTTCATAGATATATGTGTTGAGGAACCGACGCTGGAGACCAGTCCGAGCGATTCCTCTGCTTAGAACAAGAACGAATCAATCACAGAATCACAGAATAATAGATTAAACACAGAGAGGTAAAGAGAACTCCTGGTCTTTCTTTATTGCTTTAGATTGCATCAGGGTACATAATGAGGGGGTCTAGGTCCCTATTTATAGTCTACGGTGGGGTGCCCAATTAGATCAGGACTCTGGATAGAGTCCAGATTTCCTAACACTCCCCCTTGGGCACTCACCCAACATGCTCATGCCTCGTCAAAACTCCATAAAAACCCAGTGGGAAAAATTTGGAGAAAGAGTACATGATACATGTGATGCTGCGATGCACGAATTGCCTCGTTAAAAACCTTGGTCGAGAAACTTCATGGAAAACTCGTCAAGGGAAAAAGAGTACAATTCACCCAAATTCATTTGGTCTGCATGACTTTATTTTTGGGTACTTAATCTTCATGATTAAGATTTATTAGCGGGCTTGTGAGAATTCTCCCCCTGAATTCTGCACTTCTCTAAGTCTCGTCATTCCAATTCCACGCACGCACCTTTCAAAGCTAGATGCGGGAGTGACTTAGTGTACAGTACTTTAATCTTGTCCATCTCTGCAATTCATGAGCATAGAGGAATTTGGGGTTGATATGCTTACATAGTCCGTCTGCACTTGTGCAACGCAAGCTGCATTATCTTCATGGATAATTGTGGGGGTTGCACAATGTTCATTTCACATGACTGTTGGATGTGGTGAATCATTCAGCGGAACCAAGCGCACTCTCGTGCGGCTTCATATAGCGCTATAATTTCTGAGTGGTTCGTCGAAGTAGCTACAAGGCTTTCCTTAGACGATTTCTAGGAAATTGCAGTTCCACCACATGAAAAATATACATAGCCTGTTTGCGACTTAGCGGTATGCGGGTTAGACAGGTACCCAGCATCGGCATAGTCAATCAAGTTCAGATCTTGATTCTTTATGTAAGACAATCCAATGTCTTTGCTTCCTTGGAAGGTGTCCTTTATGCCTTGCCAATGCCTTTTGGTGGGCTCTGCACTGTACCTTGCTAACAGGTTCACGACAAATGCAATGTCCGGTCTAGTGCAGTTTGCTAAGTACATGAGTGCTCCCACTGCACTCAAGTATGGGAATTCCGGTCCCAGGACTTCCTCCCCCTCTTCCCTAGGTCAGAAAGGATCTTTTTCTTGCTGTAAAGTCCTCCCGATCATTGGTACTTTTGAGGAAAATGTCTTCTCAAAGCCAAACCTTTCAAGCACCTTCTGGGTGTAGGTCGACTGATGTACCAAGACTCCTTCAAGGACATGCTTAAGCTGCAGGCCTAAGGAAAACTTGGTCTTGCCCAAATCTTTCATTTCAAATTCTGACTCCAAGTAGGAGCTTGCTTCTTTTATGTCTTCGGCTGTCCCGATGATATTCAGATCATCTACATACACAGAGATTATACAGAATCCATTCTGGAATCATCGTATAAATACACAAGGACAGTCCTCATTGCTCGTGTAGTCTTTCTTGCAGAGAAAGTTGCTTAAGCGATTATACCACATTCTTCCAGATTGTTTCAGTCCATACAGTGACTTTCTGAGTTTCACACTATACAGATTTCTATTTGCTCTGTCTTGGTTCGGGAGAGATATTCCTTCAGGAACTTTCATATAAATCTCCGAATCCAAGTTACCGTAGAGGTATGCAATCACAACATCCATCAATTTCATTTCTAAGTTCAAGTTCACTGCCATTGAGATCAAGTATCTAAAGGTAATTCCACTCATGACCGGGGAGTAGGTTTCTTCATAATCAACTCCAGGACGTTGAGTGAAACCTTGGGCTACCAGCCTTGCTTTGTATCTCACTACTTCATTTCTTTCATTTCTCTTTCGAACAAATACCCACTTGTGCCCAACGGGGTGTATGTGGGGAGGTGTGCGGCATACGGGCCCAAACACCTCTCTTTTATTCAGAGATAGCAATTCAATTGCTATTGCCTTCTTCCAATCTTCCCAATCTGATCTTTTCTTACATTCAGCGAGCGATGCAGGCTCGGGATCAAGATCGATGATGGTGGCGATTTTCTTTGCGAAGTAGATATCGATATTAGCTGTTGTCCTATTCAGGGACTCTCCCGTGTGCACATAATTTATAGCTATTTCTTCATGAGTTGCTTCTTCTGGAGCGATTGCTTCTGCTAGAGCTTTACCTTGCGCATCGCTTCTTTCAATTGCAGTGGCAAGTCCCTTTAGTTTTTCGGCTCCGATGTGTGCGCACACATCCATGCCGATGGGGATGTTCAGATCCGGTATGCCCTTTTTCTGAAGCTGTCATACTTGTGCCAGGTCTCAACTGGCTCCCCTTCTCATTCTGGGGGACTTCAATGATCGGCTGTGATAAATCTCTCTTATCCTTTTTCACCAAGCGTCCCCGGTTACTAAGGATTCGAGAAACCGGAGTTCTCGTCCTCTTTTTTATTTTTCTGAGGCCTCTGGACGAGATTAGGGATACCTTCTGCTTTATTTGGTATTTCAACCCTCTCCGGTGCAGTGCGTGCAGGCACATGCGACTTAGTCACGCTCTTCAAATCACTAAAGTGATCAGGCAGTTGATTTGCTAATGCTTGCAAATCTATTGTCTTCTAGACTTCTTTTGTCTTCTGGACTTCTATTGTCTTTTGGACTTCTCTATTTGCTTCACTAATGCGCGGGTCATCTGCATGAATTCCCGTGGCTTGCCATGTAATGTCTTCTGGACTTCTCTAGTGCGTGGGTCATCTACATGGATTCCCCAAGCTTGCCACATAATTTCCCGACATTCTTCATCAAGGGGTTGATTTCCTCCCCCTAATGTTGGGAAATCTTCGGTGCTGACCATTGCGCTAGTTGCATAGGTGAATGGATGTTGTAGGCCGAAGGTCTAAGGTTGATGAGATTCGCTGCATGCAGGACTGCGTGTCCCCAACATGTAGCTGCTAGATTTCAGTTATACAAAAGGGGTCGGGCAATAAATTTAATTCTTTTAATTAAAGTCTCTGCCAGACCATTCTGGGTATGGACATGCGGTACCGAATGCTCAACTGCAATTCCCATTGTCATGCAATGATCATCAAATGCCTTTGAAGTAAATTCTCCGGCGTTGTCCATACTGATGGACTTGATGTGATAATCATGGGACACATTTCTGATGCGAATGATCTGCGAGATCAATTTGTGCAAAGACGTGGTTTCTTGTGGACAACAAACCCACATACGATTACTTCGAAGAAGCGTCAATGAGCACCATGAAATACTTAAATGACCCTAAGATGGGCTGAATGGGACCGCAAATGTCTCCCTGGATGCGTTCCAGGAATGCAGGGACTTCATCCTTCACTTTCAGAGTGGAGGGTCTAGTTATTAGTTTCCCGGTGGCACATGCAGGGCACACAAAATCTTCATGATTCGGAAAATTCTTCACATTAATATTATGCCCATGCGAGTTATTTATTATGTTTCTCATCATCCTAAGCCCTGGGTGACCTAATATGTCATGCCAGAGACAGAAGAGTTAAGAGTTTCTAAACACTGTTTTCAGAACAGTGTACGCTGCAGGCGCTTTAATGTTGGTATAATATAGCCCAGTGAAGGAAGTTTTTCTAATATTCTTCTGCCATTCTCTTCGCGCTTCATAATGAGCAGGTATTTCTTACCGTACTCTTCTTCAGTCTCAACGTGGAAACCATTTGCGCGGATATTCTTAAAACTTAGGAGAGTTCTAGTCGATTCTGGGTACAATAAGGCTTCTTCAATAACCAAAGTTGTGCCCATTATGGCTCTTCCTGAACCAATTATACATCCATCGCTTCTGGCGATTGTCGTAAGGCTGCCAGTGCTCTTACAAATCGACTAAAAATACATAATCTCTCTTAAGATGGTATGCATTATGCCGCTGCTAGCTAAGCACACTTCCTTCATAGGGCGCTACACGCGTTCTAATATATGATATTTTATTAATATGCATGAGAAGGCAATCAACACATAGATAAAATACACCAATATCAGAACATATCATGCCATCATAAACTGAATAAATGAATGAATTCATCAAATATCATCCAACCATCACGAGAAAATAACAATTCTTAAGTACCATCCATGCAAATTCTAACATATTCTTCCACACAAAATAAATGACAATTAAAGTCGAAATGCATTCAGTGCACTAGACTTCTACTGCTATTTTCTCGGGGTTGACATTCTCTTCAAGAGAAATCATGGCGTTAACTACTTCTAGGTCGAGAGGGATTACTGCTGTCGTGATGGTTTCAACTTCCATCGGTGCAGGCAGCTACTCAGAATTCTCCCCCTCAGCCGATGCAGAGTGGGCTTCATACTGCCCTTGACCATCCCGCTTTGGCTTGCTGGCCTTATTCTCTCGTGGAGCATCTGATTCGCCTTTCTGGGCTGCGGCCTTACCCTTCCTTCCCCTTCTCTCATTAAGAGCTTTTTCGCACCTTGTAGCTCCCGGTGTTGGCTTCACGGCCAGCGGAGCTCCTAGGTGGCTGAGTGACGTAGTTCTTACGGAGAACTTTATCCTGAGCCTCCGCAACTTGCATCATATCAGTCAATTCGGCGTATTCCTCATAGCCATCTTGACGATAGTTGCGTGCGGATTGTGCTATATTGGGGTGGAAGGTTTTTCTCAATTTTCTGTATTGGGGTACAAATCCTGTGCAAGGCAGAATTGTATTCCCTGACCGTCTTAAAGTCGGCAAAGCCTCAGTCTGATCCACTCTCGCTTTGCTTGAGGAAGAATGGTGTACTTTAGCCTCTCAAACCGCTTCTGGAGTGCGATTCAGAGTGCCAGCGCGCTCTTCTCCATCATACACTCATTCTTGAGAGTGAGGCAGAGGTGGTGCCTGAGAAAATGAAGTGCCTGATCATTCTCCTCAGGTTTTGGTTGAGCGTCATTCAGTCCGCCAATCCCAATAGCAGCACGGAGCTTCCTAGCTCCAAGCACAATCTCGACATCGGATGCCTACGTCAGATAGTTTTGGCCATGCTGGGCAGCTCCTCGAACTTCCAGTTCGTTATGCTAGTCATCTAAATGTGTATAAGTCTACTGCTGGTAGACATGCACGGAATAATTCACTGCAGGTAAATAAATAGTACAAAAGGTTCTCGCAATGTTTCAGAATTTTCTATGCATTTTCTATAATTTTACTGCTAATTTCAGTGATTAAAAGCAATTTTCAGCAATTACAATTAACCAAAACAGTAAATAAATACAGAAAATACAGAAAATAATAATGACATAAATAAATAAACTTCAAATGCTTAAATTGATGCAAAATTCGGATTCCCGAGGCCTTTTTATGCAAGAATATGAAATTTCAGCAAATTCTGCAATTCCGGGGGGTTATTACACAAATTTCCAGTTCAGAGAAAAATTCGCGTAATTTTCTGATTTACAGAGGGGTTTTCTGCAAAATATCCAGCGCCTCCCCTCAGCCGGGCCGATTTTTGGCCCGCTCGTTTATCCCCCGGCCGAAAGGCCCATCCCCCCCGTCTGCCCATTTGCTCCCTCCCGGCTCATCTACCAACTGCCCCCACCTCTTTCTTGTTTTTGGCCCACCGGCCGACTGCGCCCCCCGGCCCAAATACGGCCCATCCGCGCGGTTTACACAGGGCAGGGGTAGGGTTTCCCCTACCCTTGTTCACATGGGGCGCCGCCGGCTCCCAAGCATGCAAGGGCGGGAGGCGGTGGTTTGGCGCGGTGGCGCGGAGGAAGACGACATCGCGGCGGCGGCACCCGAGATGCGGTCTGGGCGGGTGAGGCGGTCGGGCCGAGCCGGCGGTATCAGGGGGGGCGGCCGGGGCGCGCATTCGTGCGCGGACGGCGAGGGTGGCGGCCGGCGCGTGCATTCGGGCGCGGACGGCGAGGGCGGCGGCCGGCGCGCGCATTCGGGCGCGGACGGCGAGGGCGGCGGCCGGCGCGCGCATTCGGGCGCGGACGGCGATTCGCGTGCGCGGGGAGGAGCCGAAGCGGCATTCGGGCCGGTGGCGGCGGCACCATTCGGGGCGCGGCGACACGGGCGGGGAAACCAAGGCCGGCGGCGGCAGCGGCGCCATTCGGGGCGCGGCGGCACGGGCGCCTGGTGGCGCGTGGCAGGCCCGAGTGCGGATCGGCCGGGCGGGAGATGCCGCCGTGCTGGGCAGGAGGCGGCTCAAGGAGGGCGACGCCATGCGGGCAGCGGCACACGGCGAAGCGGCTGCCGGAGCTCGCACATGCGGGTGCGTGGACCGGAGAAGCGCGGAGGTGGGCGCCGGCGGTTCGGCCGAGTGGGGCTGCGTGCGGGCTTCTGGCCGACGGCTGACGCATGCAGATGCAACAGCAAATTTTCTTGTGTGATGCCATGCATAATAGGAAGAACATATGCATAGACTCCATATAACTATCATGCAGGATCAAACAAATTAATGCAAAATTTTCGTTTTCCAATCTAGATGCAATCAACATCTACCCCGTTTCACAATCTACCGATCGACATTGTGCCGGTGATTTCAGATCTGCTCGCGGTAGATTTAGGGCGGATTTGCATCGTTCTACAGTGCAATCAACATCTACCCCGTTTCACAATCTACCGATCGGCATTGTGCCGGCGACTTCAAGTCTGCTCGCGGTAGATTGGGGCGGATTTGCACCGTAGGATTTCAATCTAGAACGCGAAAAGAAAATACAGATTCAAAAAGCGATCTAGAAAATTCAATCTGTGCTTCGATGATTACCTCGTTCACCGGAGCGAAGTCGTGCTGATAACGTGTTGAGGAATCGACGCTGGAGACCAGTCTGAGCGATTCCTCTGCTTAGAACAAGAACGAATCAATCACAGAATCACAGAATAATAGATTGAACACAGAGAGGTAGAGAGAACTCCTGGTCTTTCTTTATTGCTTTAGATTGCATCAGGGTACATAATGAGGGGGGTCTAGGTCCCTATTTATAGTCTACGGTGGGGTGCCCAATTAGATCAGGACTCTGGATAGAGCCCAGGTTTCCTAACAATATGATCTTATTAGCAAAGAAAACAGCAGTCTTGACCACCACCTCTCTCCTTCCTTCTCACTTTCTTCTTTCTCTCTGACATGAAAACTCACCCTATCCGATCTTCTCTATCTCTCTAACTTCTCCTTCCCAAGTGTTTCTCTAATATAACAGATAGCCCGTATCAAATCCACCTCACAAGGATGCCCATAAGAAGGAAATATAAAGGAAGAAAGTGTTTCTCTCTTTTCGTATTTTTATTATGTTTTGTGTCACATTTGTACCTATTCAAATTTATATCGATTTTGCTTGGTAATTATCATCAGCTTGTTTGCATAATTTGTATCTAAATGAATCTGAATTTACTTTAGATAGTATCTTGAATTACTTCTAAATTTATACTAACTTTGGTCTCGGATTTATTCTAATTTTCTTGCTAGGGGTGGGATCAACATGTGGTGGCAGTAGCACGTAGATAAATAGCGGATTTAGTTCAACGTTGGTTTTGATTTGTTCAACTGGTTGGATTTTGGTGATTTTCTGGAGGGGGTGGGTGGATGTGGGGATTATAGTGTGGTGGCAGTAGCACGCAGATTTGCTCCTAAATTTGTATTAATTTGCTCCTCAAATCACCATTTTTTTCTCCCAAATTGCTCTCTAATTTGATAGTGAATTTACACATGTCTGTACGAATTTGCTCCTAAATATGCACCATCTTGCTCCCTAAGTTTACACCAACTTGCTCTCACATTGCTGTTAGATTTGCTTTGGAAATTGTAAAGATTTTACGTCCAACTGTACTATTGAACGCACGGTATGCATAGCTGTTGGATGGATAAGGTCACTCTTTTGTGTAGCAGTAAGACGTTGTTGAACGCATGGTATAGACAACCACGAGGCACGTGGAGTTATGAATTAGTAGCTATATTTGGGTGTGCATGTGGAACACCGAGATGACGCACGGTCGGAACATAGTGGTGTCCTAATAATAATATTGGAACAAGAGAGAGAGGACACGAAAGGGGCTTTGAAAACCCCACCATCTCCACCACATGAACTGCATTGTAATTCATGCAATCATGGCACGGCTCGACTTGGCAACACCCCCATTAATTAAAAATTAAATTTACCTACGAAATCAAAGAATGCTTAGCATATGTAAGTAATGTAGCCATTTTTTGGCACAGAACATCCGCTTTTATAAATCTAGTTTCCTCTCTGAGCTCAACAGTCATGGTAGACGACATCTATCTCCTACCGTGCTACCGTAGCTCGGCAGGAGGGTGCCAACGCAGGAGGATGACCAAGCTCAGCAAGGTTGTGACTCGATAGGTGGCAGACCCCACTAATTTGTCGCACTATTGTAGCTTGGTAGCTCCTGCTGAGGAACCTAGGCTAGGTAGGTCTTGCTACACCACCCTAGCTCGGCAGATCTTGCCATCAGCTCAGTAGAATGGCGCGAGCACGACAATGGCAGGACAGTGGGGTTGAAGTCAGCGAACGTGGGAACAATACATGGTGTGAAAGGTTACCCCGTTTAGCCTTTTTTAATCATACATTATTAAAAATATTGTAATAATAGACCATGTCTAGCCCAACGTAACACTTCTAATAAAGGTGCAAATTACAAGGTACGTAGGGCCTCAAAGGTGTGGAAGTTTGCCGCTAGATATCTCATACACTAACAGGTCATCACGCCATTCAATTGAAATGGTGTTTGCGTTTCTTGCTGCATGGTGCTCACCACCGACAATAATCCGACGTTGCGGTTCGTGATAAGGCAGATGTTCAGCCAATCTTACACTACTGCTTGATTCATATTAGCCAGAAACTACAACCAACTATCAATATTCTCATTTTCCATAATTGCAAAGGCCACTGGAAGTAGCTGGTTGTTTGCGTTGGCGGCCACTGCCAATACCGTACCCTTGTGCTTGCTGGAGAGTAATGTGCCATCCATCATGAGCATTGTAAGGCAGTACTTGAACCCCTCGATTACCTCCCGAAACACCCAGAACACTCAGTCAGGGATGAAACAATTGGCCCATTTGAAGGTGCACTATCTCCACCTTGTTTATATATGTCATGAGATTGGCTTCGACAATCTGATACAAAATTCTTGCCACAAAATCGTAGTCCTCCTCATACGTGTCGTACATTCTATGCATGACCTTTCTTCTCTAACGTCACACTTTACCGTAGCTCACAGGGAAACCAGCCAGGTTCACGGCACCAGCCATTAATAGTTTTGGCAAAACTATGACATCCACAACTATGCGGTGACTGATCATGTTGGCGATGATTGATGATGTCACATTCCTATGTTTGCGCAGCGGCCCTGCAAGCTCACAAGTGTGACCATTCACCACCATCATCTGAAGTCCGTTGCTTTGAATCCCTACACACAAATCTTCTCGAGACAAGAGCCATCCACACACATCACCATACACGTGTCGGGGTTTGACCTTTGCACCAATACGTGCGGCTTATGTTGATGACATATTTGACAATGGCTTGCTGCGCATCACCGTTGTTAGGGAAAGCATTGCCCTTTCACCAGAGTGTCTTCATGGAATGACCATTTATACCCACTTCGGACAACAGAACTAGGGAGACCAACGCAACATCATCCAATCTAGAGGAGACATACATAACATCTTTGCATACAATGCCACCGAATGCACCGCCCTCATTAGCGCCTACAACAGCCTCATCTCCACTGCTAGCTGTATCGACATCCTCCTCATCGTCGAAATGGATTCAATCTAACGGGCCATCTAAATATTTATGACAGTCAATACGCGCTACCCACTATCTCCCTGCACCTTCAGCTGGCTGAAAATTATGACCAAGCCTCATCGACCCTCCATCATCTTGACTAGCACCATGTTCCGCTGCACTACCATCATACACACCAACAACAGGTTCCACTTCACCACCACCATCCCCACTAACATCACATTCCACAACGCCACTACCAACCAACAACGGCTTTTCCACGCCACCACTTCCACAGGCCTCACCCCTTGTCGACGATTCTCCCTCTCCACAAACTGCACATACACCATCGCCCTCCTATATATTGTCGCACTAGGATTACTTGCAATGTCTATGTGTTGCCCCCAAGCGACATTACCAACCACCTTCTTTAGCTCCTAGAAACACTCCCCTAAAGCTCAAACCACTGCAGCTGTCACTGCCTCGATGACAAGGTTCTTCCTATCCGTTTCCCTATCAAATGCATTCCATACGCACGTCCTGAGCTCAGGAAGACACATCTCCTTCAAGCCTGGAGCCTGGATCACGGTCTGTTGATAATTTTGTATGTTCGCTCCGCATGACCCATCTCGTACAACACACTCCCGTAGAACACGAACAAATATTCCACATCTGACATCACGTACCTAGCACAAATGCAGATGAAATCCACTTATTTTTGATAGTGCTAAATACAACTAAACACAAAAAATAAGCATGCATTTGTACATAGTTGAGCTATCAATTATAACCTATGGACATGTGTATATATGCATGTATACAAGTACACACATATATACACATATATACACACGTATACTACAAATAATATTGCACAATTCCGCAATCTTATAATTATTTTTCACTAGGGCAATACAGATATATATATGTATATATACATACTCCCTACATTGTGAAGGCACCAAAAACACTAAAAATAACGGTGCATACTTCTTTAGCTATTTATAAAAAATCATCATTACCGTCATAAATACGTCATTAGCATGACTAATTATAAAATATCATCCACACGAACTAATACATATGTCAACTAAATATGATTTCCAAGCGCATTCCATAGTACCAAACCACCAATACGCTAATGACATATTAAAGCGCATTGTCGCATACGAATGAAACATATCTCTTCTTGAAGGTCTTCACCGGATCTACGCTTTATCAACTACCAAATCTCATAAATTGTAGCAAAACTATCTCAAAAAACTAATTGAAACTCTTTTCTACTCTTTCTTTCTTTCTTCTCCCTCGGCTTTGTCTCGCTTGGCAGGGAAGAAAGTGAATTTGTGGGCTTTGGATGAGAGAGCAGAGAGTGACATCGGCCATTTTATGCACGCGGGAACATGTTGGCGAGCGACAAGGTTGTGTGGGCGCTACGGGCAACGCTCAGCCCGTGTCGAGGAGCGCAAGCTCGGTAGGATGGCCTGCCATACCCATCGTGTCGCTGCCGAGCACACCTGCCATGTCGCGGTTGGCCATGAGCGACTTGTCGAGCTCGTGCACCTTGGCAAGCGCTGCTGAACGTAGTAGCACGCCCCACCGCTGGGGCCCATCGCCTGTCGCGTACGTCACTGCCTTCCCGAGCTCAGCTGTTCTCCTGCCAAGCTACGGTGACATAGTAGGAGACATATGTTGCTTGCTGCGACTATCGAGCTCAGGAAGAGACTAGATTTGCAAACAACGACACCTAAGGACCAAAGTTAAAAAAGTGGCTATAGTGCCATTTATGCAAAGGCTATGGGATGATAAATGAAAAAGAAAGATGATTGAATTGTGGGATTAAATTTAGATCCGTTCAAAACGGCTTTTGCTGATTGCTTTTGACTGTGATTGTTGGGTTTTGGTTAAAATATGCACTGTAGCAGCAATTAGTTTTTGGCTAAGTCATTCAATTAAAGGAAAATAAAGAAAAAATGAGAAAATAAAAAGGCATTATATCTCCATTGCAACCATATTAAGTCCATGTTCTAATCAGCTTTTGCCTTTATCTTTTAGGGCATGTACAATGCAAGATGCTTATATATGAATGTTTAAAGAGAGAATATAGCCACATCATCAAGCACTCATGCAAAAGTTATTTCCTCCAATGCAAGCATCTCTTCCGTGGGTGCTTAGATGCTATATTATCTATTAATAGATATAGTTATACACATAAGCATCTACTAAGCACCGATACTTATTTAAGCATCAATGCTTCAAAATAAGCACCTTATCTATCCTATGTGGCAAGAAAAATCAGTTTTTCATTACTAAACATCTCTCTAAGCACTTAAATTGTACATGCTCTTAGAAGCTAATTTTTGAACGAAGTTTTTTTAAAGTGGTTTCTATAAATTTTTTATAGGAGTAATTTTAAGAGTTTATCTAAATATAGTAATTTTTTAACATAAATATCTCTTACTCTTTTATTCTATCTCGTAATCAACTAAAAGTTTAAAGAGATAGCGAAAAGCTATTAAGAGCAACTCCATCCCATTAGGGCATGTCCAATGCAGGCGCTTAGAGAGATGCTTAGTAATAAAAAAACTGATTTTTCTTGCCACATAGGATAGATAAGGTGCTTATTTTGAAGCATCGATGCTTAAATAAGCACCGGTGCTTAGTAGGTGCTTATGTGTATAACTATATCTATTAATAGATAATATAGCATCTAAGCATCTATAGAAGAGATGTTTGTATTGGAGGAAATAACTTTTGCATGGATGCTTGATGATGTGGCTATATTCTCTCTCTTTAAGCACTCATATATAAGCATCTTGCATTGTATATGCTCTTAGTCATTTCTCCCTCTCTATTTCCTAGGATGAAGAGGCTAGCTATTATTTTCAGCTATCTATTTGAGCTAGCATTCCAATGGCCTAGCTATTTGAGAAGCGAGTGAGGAGGCGCTCGCCAAATCTAGCTAGCGGCCGGGAGAAAATAGCGACTCGATAAAAATGAAGAGGAGGATAAAGAACCGGTTGGAGTCCATTTCTTGAGTCATATTAGGTAAATATACAATGAAGAGTAGGATAAAGAACCGGTTGGAGTTGCTCTAAGACCGGGGCAAAACGGAGCATTAAAATTTAACACGTTGAAAACGGCTACAGGGACTTATTTTCTAACCAGAAACCGCAGCGTCCTTTATAAACGCGCACGGGCCAGGTCGCGCTCAAGCCAACCACTACTGCTCCAAGAACACCACCACGAGTTGGGGCTGATTGATTCGGTTGCTGCGGATTTGGAGGCGGGGAGATTTGAGGTGGTGGTGAGGGGGAGGAGAGGAGAACCGGTCGGAGATGGCGGCGTCCGCGAGGCCCGGGGAGAGGACCAGCAGCTTCGCCATGGCCTGCAGCCTCCTCAGCCGCTTCGTCCGCCAGAACGGCGCCGCCGCGGCAGAGCTCGGCCTCGGGATCAAAGGTGAGCAGGCGGGTGGTTTCGGATTTGGCTGTTGATTAAAGCTGGTCTCTTTTTTTATTATTATTGTTAAAGCTGGTCGAGCTTGGTTTGGTTTCAGGTGAGACCGAGCCGCAGAGGGCGCCGGCGACGATGAGCTTGCTGCCTGGAGCGGAGGGCGAGGAGGCGGAGAAGAAGAAGGAGACCATGGAGCTGTTCCCTCAGAGCGCCGGCTTCGGCGTGCAGGATGCTGCTGCCCCTGATGCTACTGCTACTAGGTATTGGACCACGCCACTTTGCTCTACTTCATTTTAGCCTTGTGCAGCTCTTGCTTCTTAGGTGCCGTGCCTACTAGTCTCGTAATCATACAGACAAGAGACAATTATTGAGTCTAGAAACCTTTATGCCTATTTTTGAGTTATCTGGATCAGGACTAGATGTTGCAAGAAGCTATTGTTTTGGTCTGAAATCTAGTTGAGAGAGATGGTCAAAACTGAATCTTTTTAGTTGCAAGAACTGTTCCTGGGTTGAAATATTTCCTTCTTGACATGAAGCGATCAACCATTCTCAGAGTTATACTACTAGGTTGTTCAGACTTCAGAGAGTAGTTAATGAACGATAAACTGGATCTTTGTTGGTAGAAAACGTTGATCTGAACTGAAGTTGTTTATCCATGAAACAAAAACGAAGTTTCCAAAAGAAAGTTTGTGCTTGCCGATGAAAATAGATTAGGCAACTTCATTTCAGAAAATTGATTAGGCAACTCATGCAAGATTGGAGTGGTGTTCTGCAAGTATTCTCAGAGTTCTTCTGTGCAAATAAATTTCAGGGAGCAAGAGAAGCAGGAGAAGCGTCAGCTGACCATCTTCTATGGTGGAAAGGTGCTCGTGTTCAACGACTTCCCAGCCGACAAGGCAAAGGGCCTGATGCAGCTGGCCAGCAAGGGCAGCCCTGTCGTCCAGAACGCCTCTGCACCCACAACTGCCACTGACAACACCACGGTCCATACGGCCGTGCCGGCCCCAGCGAGTAGCTTGCCTGGTGCCCAGGTTGATGCTCACAAGCCTGCTCGTCCGAATGCTTCTGGTGATTACTCCGCTCTTTCTTGTTGTTCGTATCTATTGGGATATTCAACATATGACTTGCTGAATCTTATCATGCGGATTATTCATCGAACCATTTTTTTGTGTGTAGATCTGCCTATTGCTAGGAAGGCGTCACTTCATCGATTCCTTGAGAAGAGAAAGGATCGGTGAGTTGCTCTTGTTGTCATGATTTGCACAGTATGGTCAGTTTTTTTAACCATTGTACCTTTTGGATCTAACATGTGCCTTTTGTTCTTATAGTCTCAATGGAAAGACACCATATCAAGCTTCTCCTTCAGATGCAACACCAGTCAAGAAAGAGCCTGAGAGCCAGCCATGGCTTGGACTAGGGCCGAATGCCGTGAAGCCCAAACTGAGCTTGAGCGCAGAATGCAGCCAATAAGGCGGCATAGCAACCTTACCAATCCTTTCCAGGAATATCTGAAAAATATGCTTGCCGTTAGAGTACCAAATCATAAATATTCTCTCATATCGTGTTTTACTGTTTGCTTTTAGGTCGTGGTTCTATGTTATTCACTTGTCACATAGTTCTGGATGTAAAGGAAAGCAGCAAATGATGACCAGTGCCGAGAGCCTGAGAGAAGTTTTGGCATGTTAACACATGGTGACTCTGAATTGGCCATGCTAAGGAAAAATTAGTGCAAAGAAACACATGTATCTTCTGAAACTCTGATCATTTGGCTTTGTGTTTGGCTTTAGCCTTGCTGTGTACAAAGCAAGTGATTGTAATGGATTCAGAATTACTTCATATTCCTATCGTTATTCAGTTTACATGGTTAAGTTTTTAGAGATGTATTGATCCTTGTTCTGTTCGTTGCTATGAATCTTTGGTCTCCAATTATGTCTTTGCTGCGGGAACTTGCTGTCAGTTTTGGTGCATACTTCATTGTACTTTATGAGGAAATGAATAATGATTGCTCATAACCTAACATCATAACTACAACTACAAATTACACAAGTAGTGAATAGTGATATTTACTGCTCCATAAACACAAGTATGCTATTTAATTCCCTGTGAAGCTGTTCTCTTCTCTAGTTACCATTATACAATCATCATGCCAATACAGAGCAATACAGGAGGCAGATCTTGGGTAGGTTGGATGGCATTGTCTAGTTGAAGATAGGGTTTGAGAAGGAAGATGCACAAGGCAGGACCTGTCACCCCTGCCCAATTCTTTAATCAAAAGCTTGGAGCACATGTGAGAAATGGAAGGTGATAGGATTCTTGTTGACAGCTAAAGCAAAGCAAAGATGCAGAACAAAACAACAGGAAGTTGTTTGGAAATTGCAAGGGGAGGAAAAAGATGCATGCCAGTCCACTCCAGAGAGAGATGTTTGTTAGGGGCATGGGAGCCCACCTCCGGCCAACTTGGTGCTTGCTTTCTCCTTCAACGTGTTTGTATTATACTACTAACCAAAGACTTCAGAGGTAGTGCACATCCTTGCAACTTGATGTCTGCCAATTTTGAATCTTTTGGCTGTTCATTTGGAGGATTCGTGACTCTTTGATCATTGGTCTCTGCCTTAATTTTGTCAAAACCTTGTGCTGATTAGCTTCCCGGTATTTCTCCTAATAAAACTATTACAGGAATATTCAGCTAACCAAAGCAAACCTCAGTTGTTTCTTTAAAATGGTAACGTTCATTAATTTCTCTGTAGTATTTTGGCAAGAAATAGAAAAATAGTTATTGGCACCAAAGGATTATGAAGACCTGGAACTTAGCTTGTGGATTACTCGTTTCCCCGCGAAACGCGCATAAACAAATCTGTGTGCCGTCTCCTCAGCTGGTCCATGAAATGTCTTGCCCTACTTTCCAGGATAGAAACGTTCTTGGTACCAATGGATCTAGGGTCCAATAATCTAGGTCAATTCAAGCACAAACACATGGGCAAACAAACGCATGAAGGGGACTGCGTCGACATGGACCACTGGCCATTGATCCAATGGTCCCTGGAAACCTACCGAACCAGCACCAAACGATGGATCGACTTTGCTCAGCAACAAAAATTCGTGCGAGATTGTCACTGCTAGTCGTTGAACCTAAGTTTTATCGAGTTCTTTCTTACACGAGATCCTGCCTATTAGCCACTTGTTCATGAATCTTTTTTTTTTCTCGAACACACATGTGAGCTGTGTATCTTTGTATTAAGAAAGGTAAACAAAACAGGGGTTTGAAAAAACCCTTACAGACCCAAACACACATACCCAACAAACATACTCTAGCCTATGGTACAAGAAACAAGATCGACCTCGACCATAGAGGATCTAGACCAAATCCTATGGCGGAACAGTTAGGTATGAAATACCCTTTGCTCCGGCCAGACCCTAAATCCTCAGCTCCTCATTGACAACAGACAGAGAGCCCTAACGTTCGGTGCAGCCCCATCAAAGACGCAGCGACTTGTTCATGAATCATGACAGTGTGATACTAATAGACTGTCGATTTGTATGCAAAACAGCGGTCTGGAAACGTTAGGGAGGCACTGAAAGTCTGAAGCTCCGTAGGAAATGGTCGTGTATCGACCTCTTTGTCAAGACAAGGAAAGAGATTCTGAAGCTATTCTAATCCGAAAACAGGGGCAGCTAGCTATCATGGGCAGCACGCAGGCAGGCCAGGAATCTCTCCATTCCTTGCCCCCCTTTTCAGCAACTTTTGTTATAACTACTCCTTCAGGTTCATTCACCACATGCCGATTGTTTAAATAACAATTTGATTCAGTTAGTGCACTGCATGCTTATGTACACAGTTTCAGTGAATAATCCGCGGGCTTCCTATTATTTTGTAGTAGCCAGGAATAGGATGCATCCCTCTCTCTCTGTGACTTCGTTCGTTTTGTATCTAGGTACAGTGCTACAGCGTTGAAGAGCTCGCAGAGCAAGTGACCAGCCAATTGATGACTTGTTTTGCACCCCCAAAGGAGGGAACTGGCTGGGTTATTTTCAGCTTCAGTCTTTTGACTTTTGGTTTTTACTATAGTAACTAACTTTTAAATGGTACGTCTTTTTAAAAGAGGATCTACAAGTCGATTGTAGTAGACATATACTGATTTCAATTATACCGACTAAAATCACACGTGACTATGTCTCTTCGCACTCTCTCTCATGAATAGACAGAATTCAAGAACCATAAACCAAAAATTATAAAGCACAGACTAAAATAACGCACCTTCGCGATTGTGGGCACGGCGCTGTACAGATGAGAACAAGCGCGGCACATGGCGCGCATCAAAATATGAAATATCCCATCCTCTTTCGTGGGGGCCACGTGGCTACATGAGCGCACTGTTCATATTCTTTGCTGAGCAAGTTAGACCCTGTTTGGAATACGGTTCAATGCTGCAAGCAAGAATCGAAAAAAAAACTCCGCATTCCAAACAATCTCATAGGGCTAATGAAACGTGTAGTGACATGGTTTTTTTTATATAAAAGATGAGTGCTCGAGATGAAAGTAGGTCAAAAATAGGAAAGCCCTTACAAATGCTGTTCATACACCTGTTTTTCTAGTGCAGCGTCTGGTTACCAAATAGGCTGGTATTTCAATGTTTCAGCTAACTATGTAAGGGTATTGATAAACATCATCCGGATATTTTTTTTTAACTATCATCCAGATTTGTAACCGTTGGATTAGAGATCTAACGGCCACGAATTATCCCCACCCCCTCCAAAAAAAATCTCCCCCTCAAAAAAAAATCTCTCCCCTCCAAAAAAAGGGTCGTTAGATCTCAAATCCAATGGTCCGAAATTTAAATAATTGTTAAGAAGAAAATATTCGAGTGATATCTATACATACCCACAATGTAAACCGAACACGGTAACACGTGATGTGCACTGTGCATTGCTGCTGCTGCTGCTGCTTTGCAGGCTGCAGGGGTTGCACACTTGCACGTTCTGCATTTTGGAAGGCGTCGCATCGGCAATCGTTTTGTCCTTAAATGATACAGTGGACAGGATCACAAAACAACGTTATTACGTAGTGTTAACCTCTGCAGAGTTGTTTATGTCTTCCCTGAGACTTAGCTGCTACAAGAGAAGAGGCTGCTGCTGCCGCCGCCTGAATTCACGCCCCTGCCTCCCCTCTGAATAGTCTGCATTCGCTTGTTTTACATGTGTGGCTGAACTGAACGTAGCTGCATGCTTCGATTCTCGCAAGAACGTGCTCCGACCATCAGTATTCAGTGCAGCACTTGCGAAAGTTTTAATGCTAGATCAGGCGGTACAGCAGTACAGCTAGCACTTGCGAAAGTTTCAATGACGGGGAGTAAATAAGCACGGTACCGTTACGGCCGTGAGAAGGTTCAGAGATGAGAAGTCACCGATCAAACATTACTCACAGTGGTACTGACTACTGAGCGTACTGACGAGTGATGATGGCTCTACTACATGGTTTTGTCCTGTGCAGCTTACGACGTAGTAGCTTTATAATTTTTTAAATAAATAAACGAGATGGCTTCTTTGTCGCTATTTAAAAGTGATTTATCGGGACAGACATTTCAAAACGGCTTATCAATATTCGGTTTATTCGTACGAACACTTACAATATAGCAAAAAAACTATCAATCGTGGTCATAAATCATGAGCCGTAACCGAAAATGGATTTAGCATCTGCAACTCTAGTTCGAGGTGTTGAGAACTTGAGCTGGAGTGACCGCGTCCGTCCAACAACGTCGATTGGGCTGTCGTCTGGCGAAGCGGCACGGGCGGCGGGCACGTCTACGTACGTACGTCGTGCCAGCGCGCCTGGTAGCAGAATGGTTCGCCCGCGCCGCCACCACGGTGCCGGCTTCGTTCCGTCATGGGCAAATCCATGGCGGGGGCTTCTGTCTGCATGACTCACCAGGCCAGACGCCCGTGCGCTTGCGATTACCGCACTGACCTGTTCTTTCCGCTTTGATTTATAGCTTTTACTTGTAGCTTATGGCTTTAGTCTATTCGCGAGAGTGTACAGCGAGAGATGCGTGTAATTTTGGCCGATATAAATTAAATCGTTGCAGTGTATACTATGATCAAATTATAAATATTGTCTTAAAAAGATACTTCGTTTAAAAATTTACTGTAGAAAAATTAGTTACCGTAGAAAAACTGTTTTAAGTAGCTAAAAAGAAGGGGCTGCTGGGTTCATCTGACTACCTTAGGCGGTCGTAGAATTTTAGCCCAAACCTGACACTTGGGCCTTTACTGAAACTCAACACTTGGGCCGATGCGTTTCCTGAAACTTTACACGAAGCTGAGCATGCAAGGCGAGACGTTACAGTGGCGCGATCAGGCTGGGCCTTTTGGGCTGGGCTGTGAGGCGTGAGCCTTTTTTTTCACCTTCCTCTTCTCGAAGGCATACGCACAGAGTCTGTCGGCCGTGTTTACCGGTTAACCCATCGACCGAGCTTTTGTTCTACATGATCAAACTTTTTCATCAACAACTACGTGTTCACTAAACCCGAATGTAACAAAAACCAATGAATAGCCGTTGTAACTTCGAAACTAACGTGCAAAATCGGAGACAAGATACGCCAATTTCGTACTATATCCATCAATACTTTAGCGTCTAGCAATGCAAATCCATCTGCCGGCATCACTTTTTTAGAATCAAGTACTACTATCTCTCGACCGGCGAGTAATCTACGACGACTCTCTAAAACTCTTAAAATTACTTAGAGCAGATTTTCCAGTATAAAAGAAGATGACAGTTCAGATATGTGTTTCACTATCAGACCAGTTCACATTTACATTTGCATAGACCAAATCTTGACAGTCTTTCAAAGTACTACTCCACTCGATAACACAGGTCGCCAACCACTGGGACACTTGATTAGCAAAGCTTTCTGCTACTTAAAATAGAGAGTGGGTGGTGGCAGTGGTTCATCTCTCTCCCAACTCCTCTTTACATCTCTTTTAAAAATTTCTAATAAAAATAGAAAAACAATCAAACAAAAATAAATTCTATCGCATTATAATTTCACTAACAAAAAAAACAACAAAGTTCTATCAAGCACGTGATAGAGCCGAGACGGACCTGAGGACCTAGGTGGAGCAGAACAATACCTATTTAACATGCTGAGATAACTATTCATATTGGTTTCTGCTTTCAGAAGCCGAAGTCAATACGGACACTTTAGTTTCTGCAAAGTCATTTCTATCAGCCACTACTATTCATTAGACACTACAATATATACTTTCATATATTGTAACGTACTTTATATTTTATTAATCGTACGACAATCTGAATATTGTAGTGTCTTTTGTTGTACCGTCTTTCTTACATAATACACTACTATTCATCAGTCACTACTATTTATCAACCACTTTTATTCATCAGCTATTACTATTTATTAATCACTTTTATTTATCAGCTATTACTATTTATCAGTCACAATATATTTATCAACTATAGTAAAAAATCATTAGTCTAATATGAACAGGCCTAATATATTTTTTTTTATCCGTGGCAACCAGTGGTATTCAACGGGTAAAAAAAGTAAACAACAACCGCAGCAACAGCAAGCGGGCTAGATTTCTGGCCCACAAATCCAGGGACACACCGACCAGAAAAAACCCCCAACAATATCCCCTTCTCGCTGCCACAACGATCCCGAGCCAACTTTACCCTTTTCCCGGATTCCACTGTCCCTTTCTCGCTCCTCTCCGGCCCTTCGCGATCCTTCCCTCCTCCGACCGCGCCAAGACCCTAGCCTCCGCGACGCCTGGCGCCTCGTCTCCCGCGCGGCGTCCCGGGCTCGGAGGAGGCGGAGGAGCAGGGGCTGGGCTCGCGATGCTTCCGCAGCAGCAGAAGCAGGCCGCGGCGCTGATGCAGCAGGCGGCCGCGCTGCAGTCCATGTACCCGATGCCGCCGCCGCCGCCGCACCACCACCCACTCCTCCCGGCAGCGCCCCCCCAGCAGGTCCGTACCTGACCGCGAAAGCGCGCTCATTTCTCGGTGCTTGGTCTGGTAGACGAGCGATTCTAAAGACCTTTGGCGCTCGGAGGGGGTTCTAGGGCTTTCGGTTCGTCTGCCTGTCCTGTTTCGACGTAGTGGTTGGGACTTCGGAGGTGCTTCTAGCTTTGCTGTGTGGGGGTGAGAGAGCGATCGCGGATATTCTAAGAATTATGTTACGTTGTTTCTGTATGCAGCCCTCGAGTGGTTTGGAATTGGGGACTCTCTAGATTTTGGTCGTTTATGCCAAATGTTCGCGGTGGTTCAGTTGAAGGCACGGCCAGTGATTTCGGCCTGTTTGCTGCCCGGCATGTGGTAGAGGCCGGTGTCTTGAGTGATATCAAGGTGATTTGCGCGAAATCGAGGGGATCTCTGGTGGTGTTTCGTGCATGTTTGATGGAAGAGCGGCCCAAGTCACTTTTCTGGAGGCGTTTGCGTTTGTAGTTTTAGGGTAAAAGTAGCGGTCTGAGACTCTTGAGTGATCTTTAGGTGCCTAATGTTCAAATCTGTGGCAAACTTGGGGGCATCTGTAGGGTTTTGATGCTTGATCCGGTGAGGGAACGATCTCCAGGTGATTGGGAAGTTTTTGTGGTTTTGATTGTAGCGAATGAGCAGGGAGTAATCAGTAAATGCTCAGTCCTATAATATCCAGGCAATCAGGGAATGTTAGAATTTTTCATTGTTTGGCTTCTTAGGCCAGTCTCAGTGGGGGTTTCATGAAGTTTCATGGGCATTAAATACGCTGACATGACACTGTATTGATGAAGAGAGAGATGATAAAAGTTTCATGGGAGTAGAGAGGGTTTCATGGGGATGAAACTCTTCTGCACTGTTTCCAAAATATGAGTGTGTTGGAAACTGGGACATGAAACCTCCATTGAGACCGGCCTTAGGGTGGTTGGGGATTTGTTGGCCTATAGCACCCATACTATGGTGTTTGGTTGGACTTGATTATTTTGGTTTGCTTGTGGTGCTATAGTGCTTATTTGGTGACAGACCAGTAATTAGTCAACTTGTACTGTTTTCGACATTTTGGTTGATTAAATGTGTACACAATATTTCATAACATGGTATCAGAGCCTAGGTTTCATACCTAGCCTCCGTTCGTCTTCCGCTGCCCCCGGGAGAATCGATCTCTGCTCCTGGGGGCGGCCATCCCCAAGTCGCCAGATCCGACGAAGTCAAGGCGGCACCGCTCGCCATCGCCCGTTGGATCTCACCGCCGCCGTCGCTCTCGTGGTCGCCGCCGCCGCTCCAGGCCGACTCCCCCGGATCCGGTCGCCTCTGGCCGGAACCCGACATCTGCGCCTCTTCGGGCGGTCGCCGGCGGCTCCTCGCTCCAGATCCGGCTCATCTTCACCGCCGGCAAGCCCGGATCCAGCCTCTCCACCGCCGGATCCGGCCTCCCCGCCGTCTCCCGCATGGTTCTTGAGCCGCCGCCACTACTCCAGGCCGACTCCCCCGGATCCGGCTGGAGCCGCCTCGGATCTGGCCTTCCCGTCGCTGGATTCGGCGCTCTTTGCGCTGCCGCCGGATCCCTCCGCCGCTGCCTGGCCGCAGCACCAACGCCGCCTCAGCACCGACGCCGTGCCTCTTCGCCATCGGCTCTACCGGACCGTCCGCCTCGGCGTTGCGTCTTTGTGCCTCCGCGCCCGAGCTGTTGCCTTCGGATGTCGTCTCCCGACCGCCGTGCCCGCGCCGCCGCCTTCTTCCGGCGCGAGATGGGAGGAAGAGGGAATGCGGGAGAGATGAGTGAGGCGTGCGCGAGTGAGGAGGGGTGTGTGGTGAGAGAGAAGGGTTTTAAGGGAGTGGGGTGTGCTGATTTCTTTTAGTAAGTCTTCGAGTCATTTTTTCTCATGAGTCTTTTCGCTACGTCTATTCAAGTCCGTAGTTTCTGATTTTTAGTTCGTCCAAGTTAGTCTACAAATTTATTGTCAGTCATAGAAGTGTAGGAATTTTCTTTTGCATGGCAGCAGCCGCCGCTCTATTCTCTGAGCCGCGTGCAGATCGTAGAAATCGTTATGATGCCGCCGCTTCTCTTTAAGCCGCCGCGCTTCTTTTGCACTGCGCCTTCGTTGCGCTTCTTGTGCATTGCGCCGCCGCCATCTCGGGCTTCGATCTGCGCCGTCATGCTTTTATATATTCCTCTTCGGCTTGATTTGACAGTTTATCCAAAGGCTGCACGCAACGACGACATCATCAAGACTCGGACTTTGGATTTTTCTTGTTTTAGTGTTAGCCCTTTTTCAAATGCAATGCTATTGCATACGCCTTGCATTTGAGGGGGGTGTTAAGGAGATAGAGTTGCATTAGGATATAGAGTTGTATTCTATTCCATATATGCCTTATCTCTATATGGCATATTCTCTTGTACTCTCCTATATATATGGCCCTTTGGGTCTCATATCAATACATACAATATTCATAACACAGCCAAGGCTCGTTCTTTTGGGCTTTTGGCTTATCTGAAAGTTGAAACAAACGGAGCGGTTTTTTAAAGTGGGTTCTCCAAACGGCTTTTTGAGCCTAAAACTATGTGCATTATTCGCGTCGGCGTCTCCGCCGTCCGCTGCCTAAAACAAAAGTCATCAGCCATAGCTCAAAAAAACAAGGCCCAAATCTAGCTGGGAATCACATCAATCTTGATGCTATGTTGCATGGATTTCATCATCATGATGCCTTTTATGTTAAATATCCACCATCAATTAGTTTGTTAGCCCCTTTAACTCAGACAAGAAGTTTTGGCATTTGGCTTGTCACTCATCTCACGCAAAGTGCTTATTTTTTATTAGTTGACATTTTCTGTATTTGATGTTTAGTATGTTCTCTTCCTGATCAATTAGGTTTTCCTGGATTTTGGACTTAGTGCTGTTTTTTTTTTTGCTGCTGAACAAAGCATGTAGCATTTTTATCTTATCTGTTACACTTGTCTTGTTGGAACTTCCTGGCAGTATCTGTAGGGTGCCTTGCGTAGTTCGTATACATTGGCCTTTGATTTTCTTAGTTTTTTTAATTATCCATAGATTTTTTTATTTTTTTTCTTTCATTGTTTTTTACACTTTTATTTTTGCAGATAGAGCCAATCCTTACTGGAAATCTGCCTCCTGGTTTTGATACGAGTACATGCCGCAGTGTGTGAGTCCCATTAGGAAATTTTATCTTTATTTTTCTTTTCTTTGCTTGCTTGGAAGTTGGAAATCATATCATATTTTGGATTTTTGGTACCTCTTTTCCTGCACATGTGTAATTTGACAATATCTACTCTCAATTAGTTGGTCATGGACAATTGGATATCATTTAGGTATGCACATACATTTTCTTGTGAAGCTTTTATGAGACTATCTGTCAACCACAGTGGTCTGAAATGTATGTTGGCCATTTGCCAAGCATTCTTAGTTATACAAATATTTTCTTTTAACAAGTTACATCATAAATTTCCTTCATCGCTGAATGTGTGATGAAAAAGTATCCTGCATATGTTTACAAGACTTATATGCATTAATCCTTCCTGAAAATTGAGGCACATCTGATGATTTCTGTTCATAGAAATTAAGACAAAATTATTAGTTTTATACAGTTTTCTTATCTAAGAGCAAATACTTCATTGCAAGCATGGTCAGTGTTTTCTGATTTTCTACATTTTCATAAAATTTTAGATATGTTGGCAATGTTCATGTTCAAGTGACAGAGGCACTTCTCCGAGAAGTTTTTCAGAGTACTGGTTTGGTGGAAGGATGCAAGCTTATAAGAAAAGAGAAGGTTTGTTTTTCTTACCTGTTGCCCCCCGCCCTGGGTTCGGTGCAGTTATGTTGTTTTTGAAAGAATTCCTTTGAATATGATTCAGTTCGACACAGTCTTGTGTTCCAAGGATCGCATGATTGACCTTTTCAACATATATTTTTTGCAGTCATCTTATGGTTTTGTTGACTACTATGACCGCAGATCAGCTGCACTAGCAATTTTGACACTTAATGGGAGGCAAATGTAAGGGAAAAAACTAGCAGCAGCTGCTAGTTCTATATTTCTTGGAATTTAGTTATGATCCTTTTTCCCAAAACTACTTGCTTATTGAAGAACATTGTTGCAGTTTTGGGCAGCCTATCAGAGTTAATTGGGCATATGCTAGTGGACAGAGGGAGGATACAGCAGGTTAATACTACTGTTGCTTTTGAACCAGTACTCGTGCATCCTTTGCTATAGCTTTTGGCTAAATATGGTAATTCTTAATCCTCTTGCAGACCATTTCAACATTTTTGTTGGTGATCTTAGCCCAGAGGTGACAGATTCTGCATTATTTGCATTCTTCTCAGGGTATTCCAGCTGCTCGTAAGTTTTTTCTGTTGCCTTTATTCATCAGTTCTTTTTGCTATTGGGCTTAATTTGTACTTTTGTCAACTATGATCTTGCAATAGTGCTGTTGTCTCAGTTACATAATATTTGTCAATTGGCAGTGGTGCCTGTGTTGCTACTGGGTTGCCAGTCTAATCTCTCTTTTCATTTCATTTATTTTGTTTTTATTGAAATGAATCAAGTGTGGAGTTTAAGATTGCAATTATTTCTGCTGTTTAGTGATGCTCGAGTTATGTGGGACCAAAAGACTGGAAGGTCAAGAGGTTATGGCTTTGTTTCCTTCAGGAAACAACAGGTGTGCTAATTCTCGGTCACAAGCATTTGAATTAGTGCTTTGTCTGCTCCTTTTTTACTGAAAAGGTGAAAATTGCTTTATTTGGTCTGCAGGATGCGCAGAGCGCCATTAACGACCTCAATGGTACGTCGTGGACACTGCACACCCTCAATACTTTTCTCATTTAGACTTCTTTTTTGGGTGGCGAGGATTTGCATTGGGTTGGCTTGTTAGCCCTTTACATTTGATATTTTCCACAATTGGAGCCACTATATAAAATAACATTCCGAGTGATGCAACTCATGCAAGTTTGTTTGCTCTTAGAAAGCTGGTGATCACAAATTTGCAAAAATAACTTTTGTAGGTCGATGGCTTGGGAGTCGGCAGATTCGCTGTAACTGGGCAATGAAGGGTGCCAACAGTGGTGAGGACCATCAGACTTCAGATTCAAAAAGTATAGCTGATGTGGCTAACAGTTTGACAGGTATATTTGTATAGACCTGTTGCGTGTTTATACTATCAAGATTTTTGGTTCCTTAAGTTTGCTAAGATGTTAGCTTAAACCCAAGTGTTCTTTTATTAACAGTAATATATGTACTGCCTTCAAAGTTATTGGTTCCTGCTGATGTTGAGGTTTGATGAGTAAAGCGCTCCCTATTCAAGGTGCTCTTTTAATAAATCGACCAGTAAGTAACTATGCAAGAAAGTGACCTGGATTCAAGGTTCCAAATACCGGAGCCGGAAGAAATCCCGGTCGGCGGCCGGTAACGGTTACCGGAAAAACCGGTAAAAAACTGGTCAAAATTTGAATTTTGAGATGTTTTGAAACCGATAACTGGAAAAACCGGCCGGTAACCGGAAAACCCGGAAAAAACCGGCAAAAAATCGAAAAATAAAAAATTGATACCGGCCGGTTTTTTCGGTTATCGGTCTCCACCGGTAAAAACGGTAACCGGCGGTTACCGGCCGGTAACCGCCGGGATTTTGAACCCTGCCTGGATTAACCAGAATGTTCAAATAGAAAACAGTGTGGATCTAGCCTGTTTCTCATTATGACTTGGCTTGTGGTATCTGCTTTTGTTGTACGTTTGCATGATGCTTCTAGGCCTTGGCTGCTAGGAACTTAAGCACTGCAGTTCATTGTTCATAAAGGCTTTCAATATGCTGAGAGTTGTGCTGTCTATTATTTGTCTTGTCCAGAAGATGGGAAGGAGAAAGCAAATGAAGATGCTCCAGAGAATAATCCACAGTACAGAACTGTTTATGTTGGGAACCTTGCTCATGAGGTAGTCTCTCTTTAAGCATGCTCATATCAGTGCATCCATGTGTTTTATGTTTTGCTGTGCATCCATGTGTTTTATGTTCTGCTATTCACTTGCCTGACTTTAAGCTACTATACAGTATACACTAAAATTCCATTGTTACTCAAATCACTTTGCATATGACACAATGAATCTCAGTTGAACTATGTGTGTTACAAATTTCAAAAAGTTTCATGATTTAGATCCTACTTGTCCCATTTGTCGCCTTACTGATTTCTAGATGTTTTTACCAGGTTACTCAAGATGTGCTCCATCGCCTTTTCCATGCACTTGGTGCTGGAGCTATCGAGGAGGTGCGAATCCAGCATGGCAAAGGGTTTGGTTTTGTCAGATACAGCAACCATGCAGAAGCTGCACTTGCAATCCAGATGGGTAACGGTCGTATTTTGGGTGGTAAACCAATCAAGGTGAGCGGCATCTTTCCTACTCACTGTTTCTGCATGTATCTGGCTGCCTTTTCATTTCTTCAGTTTCTACCTTTCTTTTTGCTACTGTTTTTAAATTGATCCCCTGATTGCAACTTTTTCTCTCTCGAAATTTTCTCTTGTTTTGCAGTGTTCCTGGGGCAACAAGCCTACGCCCCCTGGTACCACCTCTGCACCTCTGCCCCCTCCTGCTCCCAGCCTCACGTCTGCTGATCTTCTAGCGTACGAACGCACTATTGCCTTGAACAAGATAGCTTCAAGCCAGGCACTGATGCAGGCTCAGGCGCAGCAGCATCTCAAGCAAGCAGCCATGGGGATGGGTGCAGGTGCGAGCCAGGCGATATACGATGGTAGTTTCCAGAGCGTCGGTGCTTCGCAGCAGCAGCTCATGTACTACTAATTCCAGGGAGCTCATCTTTGTAATTTGCAAGTCAGATTTTACGGTTAGCCTATAATCGTAAAATGTTCCTTGCATGTATATGTAGTGTGACATTGGGTGGGTGTTGATGTTCGTCTTGTCGGTAGTTGTCTTTGGAGGTATTTTGGTACATGGCAAGAGTATATGTATGTTTAAGGATGCAAGCTGACTGGTTATAATCTAATCGTTTTTTCGTATATATAACATGATATTGGAAACTACAATTCGGATAAAGTATAAGGCGTTTGGGTCAGGTTGGTGGGTGCGGTCTGGCCACCAAAAAAAGGTAAATAAAGTTGTATTGACAGCTTGAAGTGAAGAGAGAACCAGTTAATTGCCTCAATTATGAGAAACTACAAGCTGGTATACCTGAATGATAAACTGGCTTCCAGTACTGAAAATGCTTTCCAAACAGTTATATATATATATATATATATATATATATATATATATATATATATATATATATATATATATATATATATATATATATATATATATATATTCTTGTTTTGCGAGAAATGAAACGTACACGAGTGCATTTTATGCTCCTCCTGTTCTAAAAGAACTTACATTTTTCTTGACTTCTTTGGGGGTATAGCAGAGTACCTTTGTTTTCCCAAAATGACGAAAGCTGTGGCAGGGCATGCCCGCATGTTTGTGTCATACGATGAGGAAGATACACTGACGAAGAATATCAGTTGGCGGTTAACGTTGATGATGACGATGATGGAGGTCGGAGGCGGGTTAGGACGATCGTCCTGAACGTCACTCCGTTGTATCAATTTGGCCGTTCCCCTGTTGAAAAAGTCCAATGGAAGGAGAAGAGAGAGAGAGAGAGAGAGAGAGAGAGAGAGAGAGAGAGAGAGAGAGAGCAGGGTAGCGATGGCGTATCCGGTGCTTCCCACCATTTCCGTGCTTCCCGAGGAGAACTGGATGTCATCAACGAAAGACCAGGTGAAGGACAAAGCGAGGGCGACAGACAGTGCTAGGCTGGACCGGGGCCGCCGCGGCGGATTGTTTTGGTTACGAATAATGTCTTTTAAATGAAAATAAAGAGTTATGATTAAAAAATATTTTTTAGTTGGAGAAGAAGACAGAGGTGAAAGTGAGAGAGAAATACATGCGCAAATGGAAGCAAGAAGTGTGAGGTGTGTGATATGACCTGACCCACTGACTTATCTCCGGATCAAGACGGAAGCGAGAGAAGTGATGAAGTCGCTTGGAAAAGATGGTATTCATATTAGTTTTTGGATTCTATAAACTAATATGAACATGACGCTAGTTTTATCAACTCTATTGTAGACACTATTCATATTGCTTTCTGTTTCTGACTTTTGCATAGAAAAGTCAATACGAACACACGGCTTCTCGAAACGGTTTCTTCACTCCTCTCGCTACCGTCTTGCTCCGGGAATAAGGCGGGGTTACAGGTGCATCACGTACCACACTCCTCTCGCTCTTGTTACGCACACGCATCTCTTCCTTATTTTTTTTTACCGCTCGTCCTCTTTCTAAAAGGTACTTATTTCAGCTATTATAATTTATTTTTAGCTAAAAGCTATAAATTATAGTTAAAAACCATAAGTAAAAACTAATACTAAGGCACCCTTGACTGTGCGTCTATCGTGAGTTCAGTGTCACACTGTCACACCGTGCACGTCTTTTCCCCCCAAGAGCACAGTGCACGAGTGTTCTTCCCCTCCGTTAGCTGTAGCGAGAGTTCGTTCTACGGAAAGGCTCTTTACTTCTTCTTTTTTTTGTGCTGCTATTCGCTTGTATTCTTCTCCTTTTGCTAACAGATCGAAGGAAACCTACAGTGATACTCAGGTTAGTCAGTCAGGACTATTCCATACCAGCCTTGTGGTAGTACAAAAAGTACTTTATAGCAGTAGCTCATAGACCGATCCTTAATTGACTTAGGCACTATCCACATAACCCTTGTGCCTAGCAATCAACATTGTATTACCGAACAACAATGCATGCCAGCAAGCATCCACCACCTAACTATTTGCCTAAGTCTAAACCAAGTTTTTATATTTTGTTTTAATTTATTCTATAGACTTTCTTGACTTACCGAATGCGAAGGTGCGCGTGGATCGGCTCGGCAATGCGAAGGTGCACGGCTACCGAGTCCATGAATGTCGTGAGGATGTCGATGCCGACCTCTGGGTTGTAGCAGCACCTATTGTTGCAGTTCGAGGGGTGATCGGTGGTAGCGCCATGGCCATGGCGGAGGCTCCGATGGCAGGGACATGCTTGGACGACGGGCCAACCTTTGGGGCGGTCGTCATGTTGCACAGCGTTGGCTTCCTACTTCTCAGCGTTGCCATTGCTAGCTTAGCATGTTGGTGTTCTTGCTCGAGTGTAATTAACGGTGGCAGAGCTAGGATTTTAACGATGGAGATGCGAATTTAAGACACATCCATTCTAACACAAGCTCAAATGTGACAAATTATATATTTTCACTATAACCAACATCACAAAATATTTTAAAAAAATTACTACTTGATGTGCTGTTTCTTCATGCTTTGAAAGCGATTGAAGATATCATCATCACTAGCTTGTAAGAAAAAAAACTCACGCTCAATGTATGTAACTAAGAAAATTTTCAAATATTGTTCACCCATGCTATTTCTCAGCTTGTTCTTCATATGATTCATTGCCAAAAATACCCTCTCTACACTTGCAGTAGCCACAGGAAGGATCAACACCAATTTGAGCAGCAAATAAACAAGTTTATAGCGAACATGCCTCTTTGTCTCAACAAGTTTAATAGAGAGCTCACTGAGATTCTTCACTTCTCGAAACATTATATCTTAGTGCATGTTAGCAATAAACATATTGCAATGCCCCGTGTCATTGCCCGAGGGTAATCATACTTAAGCAACGGATTATTATTCGTTTGCCCAGTAGACCACTGCTCGAAGGAATAATAAGCATTTACCAGAGTCGTACAACAAAACAATAATGAAGAAACTATCTCTTTATTACAACATTTGTTATGTGGGGCTATGGTCTTTAATACAGTTATATAAATCAAAAAGGTACGGGGCATATACCCTATCGCTCATCTGCTGAGCTCAATGGGAAATGGGGTGATATTGGAGAAATTTGGTAAAATTACTTCTCTTGTGTTGAGGGATAGAGTTTTAGAAGTGATTTGAGATGTATGGCTTAAAATACTTTTTCAGCTTTAGTTTTTCACTTATGTATGTTTCCAGCTAATTCATCATGTAATCTTGAGATATTGTCAATGTATTCATTAAGGAGGAGATTGTTAGACTATGTGGCTAGGTCTAGGATTTTTGTGATGAATTATTGACAATGTAGATGATGAATAATTGACAACGTTGGTTATAATGTTACTTGTAGTGTGTTGCATATGTGTGAACTGATATTGGTCAAGTTGAAGAGAACTTGTGCTAGAATAATCAAGCAATCAAAGCCATCACGTAAAGCAAGTAGCACAAGGTATTTTAGCTTTTAGTATTATTTTTGGTTATTTGTTTTTCTTGCTGTCATTAGCAGGTTGGACGGTTAGAAAATAATCATGAAGGAAAAGGCTTCTACTAGGCATTGCAATCATTCACCCCCTATGATTGCGGTACTCGATCCTACAGACGCCAACTCATCCCAACCACCGTATAGAGTGTCCATATCACTCTGGTCCTTATAACCATCGCCCTCGTTCACTGCAGTCTTGTCAGTACCTGTGATCCCTACATCTCACTTGGAGTAATCCCCAGTCGGACTAGAGTCTAACAAAGAAAAATAATAGTAAAAGTGAGTACTACTGTACTCAGCAAGCATAATAACAAAGTGCACTGTATGACTCTTCCCTATTCATTATCACATTTTCTATTCATTTGGTTTTGGAAAATAATCTATCAAATTAAGTGGTAAGTTTTAATTTATAAAAACCCTACTTTTCACTCGGGAGAAGAAAAAGATCCATAGTAGCCTTCAATCCAGGAGAAAGGCACGAATTCATGATTTTATTATACACTACGCCCCTCATCAAACTAGGTATCATGCGCTTCCTTAGGTACGGTGCCAAGTTCAAAGTACAGAATGTTTTCAAGTTACGTTATTTAAATATCCATCCATCTATTTTCAATTAGTATTCTCGGATGCTCACCCAAACTCCACCGACTTCCAATAGCGTTGGTTGGGATCGGCTGTCTCGTCACCGAACACTCCACCTGCGCTAATATATGCCTATGAAAATCACCCACATCTGGACTTGTGTTACCGGTACTGAGCTCCTCCATCACCACTCACTCGTATATTATGTACCCATTGTGGAGGGAATAATAACGTAAGAAGGTAGCATTTTCTGCCTGTTGAAAACGGGAAAATGGCTGGCACTTAGTAACGCCCCCTTTTCCGAGTGAGAGTATGTAATAGGGTTCGGTATTCCCTTTCTTTTTCTTGTTTAGCGGTAAGCATTGGCGTTAACCGTGGCTTGGTCGACTATCTCGGCCTGAGCCGACTCATTTTTTGCATTTAACAGGCAAACGTGCTATTTGAGAAAATATTTATTTAGGATATTTATAATTTTTGTGAAAGTTATTTCTCCTATTTTAGTGTATTTCTAGTTGATTTTACCTACCGTGAGGTCTTGTGTTCCAGGGGTTTTTTTCTCTCTCTCTCTCTCTCTTCTCCTCTCTCTGCGTACCATTTCCGTGGCCTACTTGGCCCTCTCTTCATTCACTGTGCATTCTGGCCTGCTCACGCCGGCCCACTCGCTCACGGCTTAACACCGCACGGCCCAGCCGCGTGCACGGCCTAAGCACGAGTAAATATATATTACACCAGTAAAGCCAGCTTATAAGCCCATACAAACCTACAGGCTCTATGTGAGTTTATCCCACCTTCCACAGTTCCCTGAATTCAGATTTTTAGTGGAAAGTTCATCAGATAAGTTCATCAGAAAGTTCTACAGGCTCTATACGAAGCCAATTGTGTAACCTTGAGCCCCAAACTTGGACAAACAGGACCCTAGTTAAAAAAAAAGGGCTTATGCTTATCATTGTTAGGGAAAAACGATAGCTTTTGATTTAATCTTCATGCCAGAGAACAAAGCATGATGAGCACATACAAACACCATTAGTTATTGATAGGGATGGAAAACGGTAATGGATAATTCGTTTTATCCGATATTCATATCCGAGAAAACGTGAATGTGATAAGCAAAATCTGTATTTGAAAATATTCGTATTCGTATTTAAGAATATTCGTACCTGTATTTGAAAATATCCGTATTCGCATTTGTATTCGAGAATAGTCGTATCCGTATTCGTATTCAAGACTATTCGATTCGTATTCGATCCGTTTCTAGAACCATGAAAAATCCGTACGAAATTTGTGATTCAAAATTTGAATTTAGGCGGTTTAAAACCGGTAACCGGTCAAAAACCAGTGAAAAATCGGTAAACCCGCTAGAAATCTGTTTACCTGATATTCGTATCCGAGAAAATCCATATTCGAAAATATCCGTATTCGTATTCGAGAATATTCGTATCCGTATTTGAGAATATTCGAATTCGTATTCATATTCGTTTTAAAAATATAAATTCGTATTCGTATTTAAGACTATTCGATGTATCCGATCCGTTTCCACCCCTAGCCTACCAAATCCGTGTAAATTCGCAATCAGAGCCTTCGGCCAATTCAAGGTACACGTGTCGGGCGATGGCCGCAACCACAGAGGGCCACCGACCTCGCGACGCATCGGATCCCACCACCCCTTCCCCCTCCCACCCCCTGAATCAGCTCGTCCTCGCGCTCCAAACCCTAACTCCAATCCCAACCAACCAAAAAATTCCCAATAATCCTACGAAATTTCTCCAAACCCCTCTCCGGTTCTTCTTCGGGTATAAATCCAAGTCAAATTCGCCATTTTCGCGATATTTTTGTATTTTAAGGGAATTTTTTTTATGCGAGTGTGGCCTTGGCAGGGTGGTGATGCCATGATGCACATGCTGGTGGCCTCGGATGGCGGCGGAGGGGATATGCAGTCGTACGTAGCGGCGCCGGCGGAACAGGAGCTGGAGCTCCACCGCGACGACGCCAACGACGGCCTCGACGGCCACGTGCGGTACGTGCGCGCCCAAGTTCTTCCGCTCGTTGTGTGTCTGTGGCAAATCACTCGTGTTACTGTTTGGTCACCGTTGATGCGTTGGGTGAAGGAATGGTCTCGCCTTTGCGCGGTGTTCTTATTTGTTTCCGGTGGAATAGTTGCGGTGCACTTGTTTCCACTTCAGAAGCTTTTTGTTACTTTGTTTTTTGCAAGTTAAAGCATAGGTTTAAATTTGTGTTATATTCTGACAATTTACTGTGATTTGATCAGGTGCCTACGGTGCGGTATATCCGGCAATGCGACACCCCATATGCGGCGTGGCCCTGATGGCCCAAGAACTCTTTGCAATGCGTGTGGCATTGCTTACAGGAAGGTAAAATCATTCTCTTACGTTCTGAGACAAACATCTTATAATCGTTTGCTTCAATGTTGTACTCGACCTAATTTAAACATGCAATGTGTAGCATAACCTCCTCGGAGATACAACCAGGAACAGAGTTAACTATATGCTTCACGAGTTCAAATTTCCCCCAACCATATTATTTGCCCTTTTGCCTTGAAAAATAGAGTCTCGATTACAGAATTTTGATTTAGCATGTTAGGATTGACTTATGGCACATGTTGTTAATAAAAAAAATAAGAAAAATTGCTTTCAGATTTCATATTTTGCGCTAGGAATAAGTCTGCTTTACCCCCTTGAACTCTTGTGAAAGTCTAAGTTTCAACCTCAAGCTACAAAACGGATGTTTCTCCCCTCTTAAGTATCAACGCCGTTTATTTTACCCCGTGAGACCTATTGAAGGCGGTTTTGCTCTGAGGTAGTGCCAACGTGGCAGATGTTTTGACTAATAAGCTGGTTTTTGGTTTATGGTTTTGACACATAAGCATTCCAATCAACAAAATGAACAAATAAATAAAAAACGATTGGTGGGGCCCACGTGTCATTCGCACATACCACCTTCTTCCTCCTCTCTATCTCGCTCCTCCCTATCTTCCTCCCTTCTCTCCAAGAAGGCAGCACCATGGGCGGCTGCTCAATGGCACCGGCGCTCCAACCACCACCGCCCGGCTCTGCTGGTGGTTGTGCCCCTCCACCACCGCCCGCCTCTACATCTGCCGTCGGTCGTGGCCCACCACCACCGCCCGCCTCTGCCACCTTTGCCTTTGTTGCCGGTCGTGGCCCACATCAACCTTGATGGCTCCGTAGGGGCCGCAGCTGGGGATTGGAGCCCCATGGATGCCATTATCGACACACTTCTGTCCAGATCCTCTTGCCAAAGACTTCATCCAAATCCTCTCGCCGGAAGACGAAGAGAAGAGGAAGGGAGAGACCAGTCCAGACCCCCCTTCCTCCCGCCTCCATCCAGATCCTCCTTCTTCCTGCCCAGATCAGACTGCCGCTCCTGGCCTCCTCCCTAGCTCTGGTCGCCGCTGCCATTTTTCCACCACAGTCCACTGCTCTGGCCGCTTCACCATCGGTCTGCTGCCACGGAGTCAGCGACCGTCACCATCTTCCCAGTGCGAGCCGTCGCCGATGCCAACATTGCCATCATCGCCTCGTGGGCGGCAGCGCTGGTGGCCCATGGCATCATCCGCTCGACTCCGGTTGTCGCTCTCCTCCTCCTTTCCTTGCTCCTACCGCCATTCTAAGCATTCTCATGCTCTGGCCGCCTTCCTAATCTATGGGCCTAACGACTGTTTGGATTGATGGATATAGGAGGGAGGGGGGAGAGAGATGAGGGAGGAGAAGAAGAGGGTGGAAGAAGGATAATTGGAGACCGACATGTGGGTTTGACATATGATGTGGACTGTGACGTGGGTGCCATGTTAGTAAAACTTGTCCACGTAGATGCCTCGTCAGCGAAACCAGGGTGGTTTTGGTCTAGGGGATGAAATAGCCGGTATTAAGAGTTGAGCGTTGTAAAACATCTGGTTTTGTAGTTTAAGATTGAAACTTAGGCTTTCATGAGAGTTCCCCGCGCGCCCCGGGGGGGGGGGGGGGGAGTAGATTTATTCCTTTGCATTATGGGCCAAGTGTGCAATTCTTTTGGCCATTTTCCTCCCATTTAAGTGTATTGATAAAAATCCAGTACAACTAAATGTGTTTCTTTTTGTCCTTTTTAATCAAATTATATGTGATTGGTTATCTAGGGGAAAATGAGAAGAATGATAGAAGCTGAACCACCTATAGATGAGACTGCACTTGCTAGGCTGGTTCCTGAGGTAGGCATGGAATTTGAGAGTGAGGAAAAGGCGTATGAATTCTACAATAAATATGCTGGGCATGTTGGCTTTAGTGTTCGGAAAAGTACATCACACAAATCTTCTGAAAATATTACCAAAGTACGGACTTTCGTATGCTCAAGAGAAGGTTACAACAGGGATAAAAAATCATTGGAAGCAAAGAAGCCAAGGTTGGATACAAGAATTGGTTGTCCAGCACGGTTGATTATTAAAGTCACATCAGAGTGTAAATACAGAGTCACTGATTTTAAAGCAGACCATAATCATCAGCTGGCCCCTCCTTCGACGATGCATATGTTAAGGTCACAGAGGATATTGACAGAACTTCAGTCTGGGGAAGCAGAGCTGTCAGATGATTCTGTAGTGACACCAACAACAAAAGCAACTGGTGATCTTGTTGTGAGACAAGTTGGTTTCCTTCGAAGTATTTCTCTCCTTCCGGCAGATTACAAAAATTATCTCCGCTTAAAGCGTATGAAGGCTATGCAACCTGGTGATGGTGGAGCGATATTGAAATATTTGCAGACAATGCAAATGGATAACCCCTCTTTCTTTTACACCATGCAGATTGATGAGGATGACAAGTTGACCAACTTCTTCTGGGCAGACTCAAAATCCAGAGATGACTTCAACTACTTTGGTGATGTGCTCTGTTTAGACACAACATGCAGAATAAATGGATATGGCAGGCCGTTGTCATTATTCCTTGGTGTGAATCATCATAAACAAACAATTATTTTTGGTGCAGCTATGCTTTATGATGAATCATTTGAGTCATTTAAGTGGCTGTTTGAGAGTTTCAAGATTGCTATGCATGGGAAGCAACCAGCTGTAGCTTTAGTAGATCAATCTATTCCGCTGAGTAGTGCAATGGCGGCAGCCTGGCCAAATACTACTCAACGAACTTGTGCTTGGCATGTATATCAGAATTCTCTTAAGCACCTCAATCATGTTTTCCAAGGTTCAAAGACATTTGCAAAGGATTTTAGCAAATGTGTCTTTGGCTATGAGGAAGAGGAAGAATTCTTGTTTGCATGGAGAAGTATGCTGGAAAAGTATGATCTTAGGCATAATGAGTGGCTGTCTAAACTGTTTGATGAGAGGGAAAGATGGGCCTTGGCATATGACAGACATATATTTTGTGCTGACATAATGAGTGCACTTCAAGCTGAGAGTTTCAGTAGCGTTCTGAAGAAATTCTTGAGCCCTCAACTTGATCTGCTGTCCTTCTTCAAGCACTATGAAAGAGCAGTGGATGAACATCGCTATGCTGAGCTCCAAGCTGACTTCCAAGCTAGTCAAAGTTATCCAAGAATACCCCCAGCCAAGATGTTAAAACAAACTGCCCATACATATACGCCAGTGGTGTTTGAGATCTTCCGTAAAGAGTTTGAGCTGTTCATGGACTCTGTGTTATTCAGTTGTGGGGAGGCTGGGACAACCTCCGAGTACAAAGTTGCTCCTTCTGAGAAACCCAAGGAACACTTTGTTAGATTTGATTCAAGTGATTGCTCCTGTATCTGCACATGTAGAAAGTTTGAATTTGTGGGTATTCCTTGTTGTCACATGTTGAAGGTGCTCGATTACAGAAATATCAAAGAGTTACCTCAGAGATATCTGTTGAAGCGATGGAGAAGGACTGCCAAGTCTACAAACGAAGACAACCACGGCAATGCAGCAAATGGTAATGGGTCATCATTAAATGCCCCCATACTTTCTGCAAATCACCTTGGGCTCCAAAGCATCAATGCAATGATTCAAGTAACTAACTCTCAAACTCTCAAGATTCATATGTAGAAAATGTTTTCCTTGTATTTGTTGTGGCTGTCTGGCTGATAAAGTTTTTGATCAAATGCAGGACACTTCGGTTTCTAATATGCATGAGAACTCATTTCATAGAAGCTCATGATGATGGTACCACGGCATGATTCAGCGTTTTTTCACACTTTTATGCGTTAGATGAATTCTTATATGCCAAGTTGGTCTCTTATTAATTTTATCTGTATAAAGCCCCGCTTGGTTGGGTTGAAAAGCTGTGGCTTATGGCTGAAATTGCACTGTAGTGGCTGGAATTTCACTGTAGCTGAAAGTGACTTATTTGACGTAATTAAAATTTAAAAAATTTAAAAATAGAAAAAATATGCTACCTCATCACGGACAACGCAAACGAATACGGGGAAAAAAACCGGCAAAAAAGCTCAAAAAGAGCCAAAAGTTCAGAAAAAAACAAAATTTATGAATAGTGAAAAATAAGCCAGAAGCTAAAGCCGAAACGAACGGGGCTAAGTTCTGGGGCTATCTGGCTGTATTTTGTAATGGAAAATAGAATGTACCTGCTACAATCTAGGTCATTGATGAGTTCACCACCAAAGTTATTTTTTTCAATGTTGAGAAATTCAAATTTCCCTTGCCTGCCAACAGAAATCCAGGCTATTGATTATCCATTTGAAGGGCCCAACTCTTGTCATTTACTGTACATGTCTGTACACAAGGGCTTAATTGCATGATGAGCTTTTCTGTTAGGTTTCCCACTTGGGTTGTGGGCTTGAGGCTGTTGGACTGCCTGCTGCCTTTACAAAAGAAATGCATAGCATTTTTTTGAAAGATAGAATAAATATTCTCATATGTTGTTTGCTAAATGCAACACACATTTGACAGTTTTGCGTTACCTCAATTAAGGTACAATTTTAATATCAGCTTGCGGTGACACTTTGGACAACCTGTTTGATCAAACAGTTGGGCTTCAAACATATACTAGATTCAGATATATTCTTTGTGACTTTATCTGTTGTCCAATCCAGCAACTTACTTGCTCCAGTTGTCATGCAGGTGACTTTTGACTCCAAAGATGACTCCATGTGTACCTTGCCAGACTCCAAAATACTGACGGTTGATGCAGTGAGTAGGCCACTTTCGAGCTCCGCTGAATAAGTTGTCAACTTGTAAATTATGCAGCTGTAGGAAATTTCAGCTGTTGAGGCGCCCATCCTTAGCGTAGACTAGATGATAATATGAAATCATGCTTGTATTACACGGGAAATAATTCGGAAATTTTGTGTATTCTGTAAACAGTCTCTAGTTATCCTAGCCCATTTGGCAAGTAAAAAAAAATGTTCAGGCGGTCCGATAAGCTTGTCGTTTTAATATGTCTACTTACTGTATGCTCAAGAAGATGCATAAACACAGTATGTTTTTGTGCTTCTGCATCTGAAACTTGTGCAGACAGCCTGACCATTATGTGCAGAGCAAGTAGACCCCTCATGATTATCCAAGGGCTCAGTTAGATTCAGATCCGGAGTTTCGCCTGCAGGTGAGCTGGACAGCTCATGCATTGAAACGTTGGAAGCAAGACAAACCAGCTTGGCGGCGGATCTTAACCTGTCCGGCCAGGCTACCATTGACGCTCCAGTGGGCAGCGATGCTCAAGCCTGGTATGCTATTTTTGGTTCCCAGATGGTATCTTTGGTTGCACTTGTCTCATGTTACCTTTCTGTATATATACACATTTGCATAATGCACGCAATGTGACGTCATCTTCAATCACTGGCTAGATTTTTTTGGTTCTGTCTTTAACTTATCACTTTTTGTTATAGTAATTAGATTTTAAACGGTGTGTCTTTTTAAGACGAGATCTATAGGTAAATTATAGTAGATAATGTACCGAGTTCAGTTATATCGGTTAAAAATCACATGCAACTATTTTCTTCTACATACTATCTATCATAAACAGATAAAATTTTAAAATCATAAGTCAAAAGTCAAAATCACGTTCTAAGAAAATCCACCCATTATCTTAGGTTAGAGAATGTTGTTAGCACGTGTCCTGAGATATTCAAGGAGCTTTCGTGCTCTTGTTTTCTTCCCTTTTTCCAATGGAAATTAGTTTTGTGCTAGACAACTAACAACCCTTTGATGAAATGAAACCAACCCTACGTTTGGAATTTTGTATGAAAGAAAAACACACACACACACTCACTGAACGTGGGATTTTCTGAAAAAAATTCCGTCTTGTGTTCCAAACTGGGCTAAGCTGTGCTTCTCTTACAACGAGTGGTTTAGGGCCTGTTCGGCTGGCCTCCAGCCGGCCGGCTTTTCGCAGCCGCTACAGTACCTAACTTTTAAACGGAGTATTTTCTCAAGACAGGGTCTACAAGTTAAACGTAGTACACGTTAAAAGCCCAACATCTGTACCAACCAAAATTGCAAGTGAGTATCGATCTCTCCGTAATCTGTACCGTAAACAGCTAAAATTCAAAAATTTCAGCCAAAAGCCATAAGCCGCAGCCAAAAAGAACAGGCCCTTAGCTGCCAAGCTGTGACACTTGTTCCTGCTCTTGTCAGGTGAACGACCGTTACAACTGTTTCATTGGCTTGTCGTAGAGGGGAGCGGCTCGGGTGCTGGGAGCCCTGCACATATTATGTGTAGGGGTGGCTCAGCGCGCGACACGTGGCACCAAAAAAATCAAAAAAATACTTAAAAAATTTCAAAAAATACAAAAAAATACTTAAAAAATTGTAAGTATTTTTTAAAAGTATTTATGGATACTTAAAAAGTAAATTTTTTAAAAAATAATTTTATTAAAAAGTATTTTTTAAGTACTTAAAAAATACTTTTTAATAAAACTATTTTAAAGTACTTAAAAAAATACCTTTTTACAGTTTTTTGCATTTTTTAGAATTTTTTAAGTATTTTTTTGATTTTTTGGTGCTACGTGTCGCGCGCTGAGCCACCCCTGCACATAATATGTGCAGGGCTCCCAACACCCGAGCCGCTCCCGTCGTAGAGCACCCAGACACTAGCCTAAAAGCTCGGTTCCGTTCAAGTATCACGCCGTACTGCAACTCGGACGTCACAACCGACTGATACACGATGTTTGCAGAGCGAGTGGTTCAATCGCTGCAGTGCTGCGACGTTTGTTTGTCCTTCGTTGGTGAAGCGTATGGGCAAGAGAACAAAACGATCAGGAACAAGTTTGGGAGTGGTGGTCCACGGCTGATGGTTCTCTCTCGGGGACAGCCACTGAGCTTGCTTCCTGCCTAATTTTCTTGCTGCTCTCCTATTTGCCTTCGTTTGCTTTCTTTCCGGTGAAAGGGAAACAAAAACACAAAGTGTGTACCTTCTTTTCCATGCTAAAGATTTCTAGGTCTCGTTTAGAACATAGGGATTTTATATAATTCCTATGAAAAATACACGGTACAGGCTGGTTGGCAATGGCTCGTTTTGCATGCGATTTTGGCACCGTTTCAAACAACAATGGTTTCTAGAAGCTAAAAACTGTTTAGAACATGTTGGATTTTTAACGTGACGTTTTTTCTTTTTGTCCTCTTTCTTTTCTTTTTTCTTTTTCTTTGTATTATCCGTAAAGATATTTAGTGTTCTTTGTTTTTTTATTTTTTCTTTATTTTCTATTAGTTAAATATCTTAGAAAAAGTTAACCGTTACAAATCATTTCAAACCAAAACCTTTCAACCCAAAACGCCGAAGTACTTTGAGAGCCTGCTCATTTTGGCTGAAAAAATGTGGCTTATGGCTGAAATTGCACTGTAGCTGGTCGAAATTACACTGTAACTGATGGTAGCTTATTTGGCGTAATTAAATTTAAAAATAGAATAAACAGGTTAACCCACTATAGGTAATGCAAACGAATACGGAAAAAGAACCGGTAAAAAATCTCAAAAAACCAAAAATCTAGAAAAAAACAAAATATAAGAACAGTAAAAATAAATTAGAAGTCAGAAGCTAAAATCGAAATAAATAGGACCTCAAAACAGGGCTTTTATCGGTATTACGGTTGCCCCGCACTCACGTCACGCACCGAACAGCGCGCATGTGACGCTCCTCTGCGGCTTCTCAGATTTCCTCCTCAAGACCTGGGCACGGGGCCATGGACTGATGCACATGCTGTGGCCTTCTTGCTTCAGCGTGGTAGTTCTGCTGCTGCTGCTGCTGCTTCTGCTCGATCTGCGCTTTCTTTGCGGCAGTCAGCGTGCTTTCGAAGCCCTAAGGTCCTTTTTCGCTGATTGATCAAAGTAAAAATCGTTGCCAATAACTGCCGTTTAAACTCTTGTAAATTGCATATTACAAGTAGGCAACGGAAGAACTTAAAACTTTGAAACCAACAAAAATGTACAAGATTCTGTTTAGAACAGAGGATTCTCATACAAATTTCGTACAAGCATCAAATCCACAGAGAGGAGTGGATGTTCCTATGTATCGAAAGTATTTCTACAAAGCTCCGTGTTCCAAAAAGGCCATGGCCCATGGTAGAAGCGGATTCTGTTCTATCAAAAAAAAAGAAGTGGATTCTAGGCACTGTATTCTTCAGCCAATGCTTCATTCGATCGGTAGAGAAAGCAAGAAATGAGAAATCCTAATGAGTCTATGCTATCTGAATCACACGATCAAAAGTACTACCACTCGATATCTCACCTATACAACATAGCCACCACGGAAGCAACTTTAATCGTGCTACCTTGTTTTCGGGTCTCATGTGTATCATTATCATTATTTTCAACATTGTTAAGTAGTCTTCAAAAAAGGAAAACACTGTTAAGCTTCTGTACGGGTACTTAAAATGAAAAGCCGTTAAACATGGGATCCGGTTGTTGATCAATCTTGGTCACCGCGATTGAAAACAGACGCCTAGTCCCGTCAGTCACGAAGCACACAATTCCCTCCTTGTAATGGAGATTGGAGATTGGCTTCGCCTCTGCCTTCTTTTTCTGTCCTCCTGATCCATTAAAAAGCATTTCTGCATGATACGATCTGATCCTTTCTGCAGTGGTTTGTGGATTTTCGAGCTGACTGGGCCTCCCAATCTCGCTTCCTTTGGATGTCTCTTTCGCAGGAAGAAGCCTGAAGAAAAATAAAGCTGACTGGATGCTTAGGAGAAGCTAGCTTGGAGCTAGTCTTGTTGCGTTCTGCGCTAGCTCTATTAATCCCGACTCAACTCCAAAGCAATCTCGGCGGAAAGTCTAAAGGTTAAGGTGCTCATTTAGGTTTAAAAGTTCAGACTTATGATCTTTTTAGTGTACCTGCTAATAGTTTTTTAGCGCAATTAAATTTTAAAAAATTAAAAATTATATTGTTGTGGAGATAGCCCAACTCTGTGACTAAACCTTGCAACTGACCTAATATGTAATAGACCCAATAGTATAAAGCAATGTATGATGTACCATCACCTTTTGCAATAATCCAAGAGAATCCAAGAGATAGGATGGGAATTCCTACCTCATCATGTATATAAACTCCCAAGATGGTATGAGAAAGGGGATTCATTCATTTTACACATGAGTTGTCTCTTTTATCTCTAGCTCTCTTTAGCTCTATATTCTCCTATGAAGAAAGAGATACCCTATACTCCCTGTTGAAGCAAGATTACAACATATATCATCACGAATAATACAAATAAATAAGATAAAAAAGAAAAGACAAAAAAATCAAGAGAATAACCAAAAATTAAAAAAATGAAATTAAAAAGCCAAAATCCAGAAGAAGCTAGAAGTAAAAACTTATGGTGTGTTTGGTTTGCTGAATATGGATGGCCGGATCCCGGCTGCACCGTATATTGCGAAAAAAATCAGGTGTTTGGTTGGATGAATTTACTGTAGCAGCCTGGATCCGCTCGTCCCGCATACGGTCTCGATCCGGGATCGGCAGAGAAGGCCATTTCGGCCGAAGCTGGCAGTCCAGGACCGAGGGATTCCAGAGAAGGGCGGGCTAGGGTTACCTCTCGCGCGCTCTCCTCCGCGTCGGCAGCAGGTGATCTCCCTCTCCTCCCTCCTCCGGATCCGGCGAAGGCCTTCGGGTTGGAGTCGCCGCCGCCTCCCGCGGGTGGAGTCGCCGCCGCTCCCGCGGACGCGGGCGAGGCGCCGCCGGCCGTTGCCCCGGCCGCGGCTCGTGGAGGCGTTGGGGAGCCGAGACCCGGGGGCGGAGGCGCTAAGACCTGGGGGCAGAGGAGCTGAGGCACGGCACTGGGGGTGAAGGAAATCGGAAGAGGAGAGAGAGAGTGGAAGCCGAGAAAAGGGGAATCGGGGGAGGAGGTGAGGCGGCTTGGCCGGAGGCAGCAAAAAGTTGGGGGTGGGTAGAAGAAATAGAAAAGGAGAGGAAGTTAAAAAGGAAATAGGAAAATTGGAAAGGTGAAGAGTAAATTTGCTAAATTCAAAAATACTCATTAACATGCATTGTAACTTAGTTTGTGCAAAAAAAATGAAAAAAATATGTGAAGGGGTAATCACACCACCTCTCACATTCGGGGGTCACTATATCCCATTATACAGCCAACCAAACACCTTCTCAGCCTACGGTATCCGCTCATGCAGCCTCATATGCAGCGTACCAATCACAGACTCATTCAGCCTGTATCCACAGATACATCGAACCAAACACTCTTCTTTTTCAAAATATGGCCCTCCTCATCCAGCTTCCCCTCATCCAGGATATACGATTCCACTACCCAAAAGCAACCAAACACACTCTTAAGGATGTGTTTGACCAAGCATATCTTTGTGTTTGGTTGGAGGGATGGAATAGTCCAAAGTGGGATGAGCCTGTGCAAATTTAGAGAATATTCTTCTTAGATGCTGGACCGTGTGGTTCCACTTTTTTTTGGAACTATCTCATCCCATCCCCATCACATCCCATCCCTCCAACCAAACACATCGTAAGTGAGCGGGGTGATTTGTCTTGCCGTTATCACTGCATGAGTGGGCGTCCTTCGCTGATGGATGTCTACACGCGACGTATTGTTCATTCCAACTGTCATCACTAGTGCCGTTGCGGCGTTGTACCGTGGCCTGCTCGATTAGACTGAAAATTTTTGGTTTATGGCTGAAATTATACTGTAACTGAAGATGACTTATATGGTGTAATTAAAATTAAAAATTTTAAAATAGTAAAAATATGTTAGCTCATCGCAAACAACGCAAGCGAATATGTGAAAAAAGAACAGACAAAAAACTAAAAAAACAAAAGTTCAGAAAAAGACGAAATTTATTAATAGTAAAAAATAAGTTAGAAATCAGAAACTCAAACCGAAATGAGTGGAACGTTAGAATAATCTTTTCTAAGTCCGCAATTGATTATGTGTTCGTCGGTAACTCATGAGTCTTAGGGCATGTTCTTTTTAGCTGCGATTTATGGCTTTTGGCTAAAATTTTTGAATTTTGTCTGTTTACGGTACAGATTATAGAGAGACAGATACTCACTTGCGATTTTGGCTGGTACAAATGTTAGGCTTTTATCGTGTAGATCGTTTAACTTGTAGACCTCGTCTTGAAAAAATACTCTGTTTGAAAGTTAGATACTGTAACAAAAGACAAAAGCTGCCGAGGAAAAGAACAGGCCCTACTCGTGGTCGTGGGGAAGTTTTGTGTGCATCAATGAATAGTACTACTGCTACTAAAATATCTCCGATTAATCCATTATTGCTCTATCATTACTTCATCAGTGTGCACAAAAGCTGACCAGCGTGCCACTCAACTCTGTTTTTCTAAAACGAATCATTGGAGCTACTCCTACTAATTCAGAACTTAATCATGATGCCTTTAAGAAAAGATTTGCTCATACTTACGAACTCGAGATTATCCGAAGCTATCATGCACGAGATGGCCCCAAGCTCCCGGCCGAGTCACACGTTCAGTGCCATCACTTCCGACAGCTGCGATGTGAGAAGACACCATGAGTGACAGCCAACAAATCCTCCCATGGACGCGAATCTTGAAGCTCGGCTCGGGCGGATTAGGTGCCGCACAGTTGGGTTGAAATAAGTTAACTTATAACTAAAATTATGCTGTAACTGGTTAAAATTATATTGTAACTGATGGTCGCTTATTTAACGTAACTAAATTTAAAAAAATAAAAAATTATGTTAGTCCATCACGTGCAACACAAACGAATACGAAAAAAAAGAACCGGCAAAAAAAGTTAAAAAAACTAAAAAGCAAGAAAAGAAGAAATTTAGGAATACTAAAAAAAATAAGTTAAAAACTAGGAACTCTGAAATAAGTAAGGCCTTAATCCATCAAATCTCAGGAGGGAAAAGGAGACCAGAGGAATGGACGCATGATTTGTCCATCCAAAAAACATGCTTACTAGAGTACAAAGCAAGATACTTCCTAACCAGAGCACCATCAACTTTCCATTAAAAAATGTTAAAAAAAGGAACACTTTGGTCACTCTCCATCTTGTCCTAGTGTCGGCTGGTTAATTAATTGCTTACGAGAAACATGGAATCACAAATTATGCACATTGCAAATAGCACATGAAGCACAGGTGTACGTTTCCAAATAGATTATACATGAGGCACCTATTTGTAAGTATGCATCAAGTATTGTTTACTTGTTTTTATACTGCACAAAAGTCAAATACCAGAGCTGTACAAGACTATAGTATTATGCAGGGTCATAGGACAGGAGATGGAACTAATTAAGCAGCTCAGAATGAGATCAGAAGGCCCGGCTGACTTGACAGACGTGGGCATGCATGCAAGTAGTGGAGTGCTGTACTGAAGAATGACTTAATGTATCATGAGCAGTATTACATGTTCAGATTAGTAAGTTGTCTCTTTGACCCCTTAATCACTGTGTGCTGTGCTCCGCTCGAGCCTCAACAAATGGTGAATGTTATCTTTAATTAAATTGCTTGGAATCATCAACCAGAGCTCCATTGAGAGATGCAACCCCCTCATTTTTAATGGTTCAAGATGTACTCCTTTCCAGCATTCACAAAATCGACCGATTTTTTTTTTGGGAAAACCGGTTCTATCAGACTCTCTCAGTTAAATTTTAAATCGGCAAAAAACGGATTTACTTGTTGTTTGCTAAATATAAAGGAAATTCATAACAACATTAAAGCATAAGTCCAAAACTATACCTTTTTGGTCTTTTTCGTTTTAACTCAAAAAAAAATTCAAATTTTGATTTGAAATTTTCGATTGAAATTGGCTGAAATTTTCCGATAATCGATAAAATCAGTTCTATTGGTGACAGCGGGTAAAAAAAATAAAAACCAATTTTCAAAACTCTTTCTTCTTGAGAAACTGAACCTTGTGAAGAAGTGTGATCCCTATTTTATTAATCCAGGAACAAGTGGCAACATGCACGTTCCATTGCTGACATGGGTTGAAGGACCCTAAACTCGGACTATTTTTTAGACTTAAGCTAGTTGAACAAAAAGCTCCAAATATTTATGTTTTTGGCTAGCTATTTTGTACAAGGAAAAGGTCCATATAACACCTTGAACTTTGCTCGAAAGTCCATCCAACATCTCGAACTATGACACGAGATATTTGATTTCTCGAACTTTACAATCCAGTTCAAATAACACCTTGATCTAGTTTCGGATGATGGTATTGACCGCGTGCACAATAAGTGAGCGGTTTACTATGTAGGATGACACGTTGGTCAAATTTAAATGAATGACATGTAAAGCGCATAGCCTTCTCTCCCTAATCAAAATAGAGGGAGGGAACTACATGGAGTGGTGGCTATGGAAGTATGGCTGGAAGCTCGGTGGGGAAGAAGCCCTTGTGGGCACCACATGTTATTGACTCAATTTGGCTAACATGTCATCTTACGTGGCAAAACTATTCACTCATCATGCCACGCGTGCAATACCATCATATGAAATCGGGTCAGAGTATTATTTGAACCGGATTGCAAAGTTCGGAAAATCAAATATCTGATTTCATAGTTCGAAATGCTGAATAGACTTACAAGAAAAATTTAGGGTGTTATATGGACTTATTTCTTTGTACAATGAATCCATAATTTCTGTTCAACAATGCTACCAACAAACCATGACCACTCAGCATCTACTGTACTATAAGGCAGGTGATCAACCCCTATCCTGGAGTTGACCTACTTTAAGAAAAGCGTGAGGAGGTGAAGCATTGCAATCTCATCAACACAATTAGCAGTTAAATTAAGCATACACCTTTACTGTTTAATGCATCAGAATGCAGTAACAGTGTCATATTATATATAGACCTTCCACATCAATCTATTGAAGTCATTTTTATAGCATATCACTTGTGCAGGACTGAATTTTGTTACTACATCAGCGGCAACTAAAGTTTCATTAATTGTCAAAGAGAACTTAAATTTCATGTAAGCATTCAATGGACTGCACAAAGTTGTAATAAGTTTTTTCTTTCCTTCAAAATAAAGGAAGTTGCCAATATTACATCAAAGAAACCTATAAACAAAAACAAAGCAATAGATAAATCAAAGTTAGTTAGAAATCTTGAGCCAGAATCTAATGACCTCAGATGAAAGGGACTGCGTCGGGTGATATGTGAGCTTAATGTGCCAACTACTCTCTCTCTCGCTTCTTAGCTATTGTACCATTACTCTGCCTCTTTCCCTTTTGCGATCTGTTCATACGATTTCAAACAGTACGAATGGAAAGCCATTTTCATTCTTGACAGTGTTACACGGCAAATGCTGACGGAGGTAACGTGTTAATTGCTGTGTTTGATCTGACGGTTGTATGGGTATGAAATGATGAGCAAAGTGTTCTCGAACAGGACGGTTGTATGAGCAGCACGCGCTACTACCAGTCAGATGCAATATGAACATGTTGTAATCTTGTTAATGTGTAAGGTATGATGCTTGTTGTCATGGACAATCCACTGCTTGCAATCCTCGATTCTTAAGTTGTTTTCACCGACAAGAGAGATGGAAAATTGGCATCAGGCTGCGTCATGGTTACTGTTTTATTCATAAACCTCAGCAAAATTTTCACATGCGATTTTCTTTTTCTTTTTCCCTTGGTGTACTCGTTTTCTCAACGGGAAGAAACAAACATGTCGGTCAACAGCAAGACCTAGATTTTTGGGAATTGGTTTAGGCAAAACTATTAAAGAACAAGGAGAAGATATAAACAGAAATTGGGAGACCAATTCTTCTTCATTTATTGGTATAAGCAATCCATGATGGTGGGGGAGCAGAGCAGTATGGTGGTGGGCGTGCTGGAGGAGGCCAGTCGGCGCTGGTGGCGAAGGCCGGGAGGCGGCAGGAGTTGGGGCTGCTGGTTTTGTCCAGGGACCCATGGCGCGACGTTGCTCGCGCGGGAAGCGGTTCGTCGTGGAGTTCAAGGATGGTTGTGCCAGGGCCTTGAAGCGTGTAGATCCCCGGTGTGCCGGTGGCGGTCTTTTTTGTGCGTGGGTTGCTGTGGAGGTGCTGGCGAAAGCCTTGCCGGTGTCCATACCGGTCTCGACAACTATGACGTCTTTGGACGTCATGTTCCTTCTTGAAGGGTTGTCTTGGCACTTCACAGCCCTAATCTGTTCTCCAGGTGAAAGCCTAGCCTCAGTGAGGCGGGCGGCGTCGGCGACCCTCGTCGCCTCTTTGATGGCGTCGCCTTGGAGTTTCATCTTCGCGCAGAATAGATCGGAATTTGGGTGGCTCAGTTGGAGGAGGTTTAGGGTTTGGTTGAAAGCAAGGACGGAGAAGAAATTCTGAAGCTTAGTCTTCCTAGCTTTTCTTAGTCCTTAAGCTCTATTTCTTGCGGTTGTGTAATCCTCAGTGTTGAGGCTTTGAGCCTAAGAGCTCGTGTAACTTTTGGCTGTATATATCCCAAGTGGATATAGAGGCCGGATTTTATATCCTTTATCTAAAAAAAAGCAATCCATGATTATCATAATTTACAAGCTATATTTGGAGAGACAAGAAGACATGAGCCACTTAAATAAATTGCTTAAACCTTTCTAAACGAGGGATGTCACTGTTGAGCTCTTGGGGCCCCTTGCCGTTCTAGAACAATCGGTGCATGATGCTAAGTTCAGGTTAGATGACCTGCCTGTTTAGGTGCAGAAACCTTGAGGTGCTGATTATTTTGGACCACTGCTCGTTGTACCAATAACTATCCCTTGAGAAGCAGACACTAGCATCGCCACAAAAAAAGGAACTCAAATTGACAGTACAACACATAATGCTGCATGAAACAACTGTACTTAATCAAAAGATTACGAGCAAAGCATAAGAATAACTTAACATCAAGGCTTTCAATTCACTTAATACACCAAACACCTCATTATGGCCGCATCATATGCATTGGATGAATATGAAAGATATGTTAATGGCACACTTTTTCGGTTGCCATGTAAAGATTGGCAACCGGACATACACATCGACAGCATGAAACGATACAATCTAATACAAAATTTCAACAATTATAGCGAAAGTAACACATCGACCACCCTCGTGTCAGTAGTATTGACAGTGATTTTGACCCTGGTTAGGGTCTGTTCTTTTCGGCTGCGGCTTATGGTTTTTGGCTGAATTTTTTGAATTTTAGCTGTTTACGGTACAGATTACAGAGAGACAGATACCCACTTGCGATTTTAGCTGGTACAGATGTTGAGCTTTTAACGTGTAGATCATTTAACTTGTAGACCTCATCTTAAGAAAATACTCCGTTCAAAAGTTAGGTACTGTAGTAGAAGTCAAAAGCCAATTTCAAAAGTCCAAAAGAACATGCCCAATCAGGCACTACCAAGTGATCCCTCTCAAAGCAAAAATCCCTCCTCTAAAATTCAAAAACAAGCCTCTAGTTTTTTCTCTAGGGGGGCAAAATGGTAACTTCCAACACCAGTCGACCCAAAGCCGTTGAACACACAAAGCCAAAGGGAAAATAAAAGGGAAAACAAAACAAAACAAAAGTAGCTTATCTTCAACTCCTTTGGTGTCACAATTACACACTCGAAAGTCGAAAAGAACCAGCTTCCATAATCACACCTAAGCTTCACCAAAACTCTAAACTTAAGCTACTAATTTCTCCCAAATACCCCCAAAATCTTTCCGTTTTAGCCTTTTCCCATTTCTCACAGAGCTCCAGCACGCCGGCACCACCGAACAAGCAGCTCTCGTCCTAGTCTCTCTCCTCTCTTCTTCCACTCCGCTGTCTCACCTCACACGCGCACGCTAATCGGATTCGGGTGCGCGTCGGCGAGATCCGGGCCGCCGCAGCACGCTTCGGCGGCTGCCGCTCCACGCGATCTTGTTGCTGCGGGAGCTGCATTGCCCGCCTCGCGGCCTCTCCGGCGTTTCTTGGGCGGTTCCAGCGAAGGGAGGAGCTGGTCTTGTCCGGGATCCACCAGATCCGACATCGCTGGCGGCGGCGGCAGTGGTGGCGACGCCATGGAGCCCGACGCGCTGCTCGACTTCGCGCTCTTCCAGCTCTCCCCCCGCCGCTCCCGGTGAGGAAGCCGGGAACTAGGAAGAGAACAATCTCGCATTTTTGGTGGGTTCGTGCGGTTCTTGTGGGCTAAAGGTGGCGCCTTTGGGTGTCTGCGCAGGTGCGAGCTGGTGGTGTCCTGCAATGGGCGAACGGAGAGGATCGCGTCGGGGTCGGTGAAGCCGTTCGTGGCAAACCTGCGGGCTGCGGAGGAGCAGGCAGCGGCCCAGCCGGCGGCGGCGGCGATCCGGCTGCAGCTGGAGCGGCACGCCGCGTGGTTCAGCAAGGGCACCCTCGAGAGGTTTCTTGATATGGCTTATGTGGTGTTTCTTGAGTTGGTGGTGTCGAAAAGATTGAATTTTGATAAGTGTTTGGTTGGCTTGTGCTTGAAGATTCGTGCGCTTCGTGAGCACGCCGGAGGTACTGGAGATGGCGAATACCTTTGATGTGGAGATGTCGCAGCTGGAAGGGGCTAGGAAGATTTATGCACAGGGAGTAAGTGCCAATCAGTTGTTGGATTGTTGAGCTTGTATGCTTCATGATGTAGCACTTGTCTAAAAATGGTATACCTTACGCAGGGTGCTGGAGGTGCTATCTCGGGTGGAGCTGGTATGGACGATATTGTTTAGTGTTCTTTTCGTATCAAACGGGGTTTAGATTAGTTCTATGTCTGATCATACCTCTTATAGTTCTCTTTTATCATGGGAAATTGAGTCCATCTTAACTTGAGTGACTCAATGGGTTATTGGTGGTAAAATCCGGGGAAGCAAGCAAAGGAAGATCTTTGATTATACCCCTATCGAATTGGCAACTGGATAGTTGGCTTGCATGAAATTCGAGAAACTTTTGATTAATGACAAGATACATTCAATGCCTCTATATCTATAGTATTCATTGCATGAACCAATAAGGGAACATAAGAAATAATCTATTTCTAATTTAGAAGAGATGAAGAACATAGTCAATCGCTGCATGTGTTAAAGGGCGACCTTGTGTTTCATGGGACTTGTTTTAATGTGGCATCATTAGTCATTACAGTCATGTATGGGAATATGCACTGCTTCTCAATGTAACTTATGTAATCTCTTGTCGTGCTTTTCGTCAGCTGAAAATGTTACAGGCTCAGCAGCAGCTGCAGACATTACAAAGTATGCTCCTCTCTCATCTCAATTGTCGTTCATTTACTTCTCCTTTGCCAAGTAAACTTGATTTAAGTGAGTTAAAGATGATCCACAATTAGTTTGTAGAAAGACATAAAACACATTAAGTGCAGTTCCTGCTAGGTGTACGCTCATGTGCCTATTTATGGTTTGTACACTATTGTGTCTTTTATTAGTGTTGCCGCCATGTCAACTGCTATTTACCACCTCCAACTAAAATTCGGAGTGCAGATGCCTGTGCATGATAACTGTAACATGAAATTAGTTTCTTTATCCTTGATGAATAATTGCATATGCATTTAGTCTCGGTGACCTTTCATGATCGTATTTCCTTTCCCCCGTTTGAGGGGGCTTTGAGTCAAGCAAACCATGCTCATCCTTTCATTGGTCTATGGTGCTTATACAATGATTTGTTGTGTTTGAGCAAATGTTATCGACTCAAATACTGGATATCCTTTTTCTCTAACACCTTTGTTTATGTGCATACAAAGCTCGATGTTCTTTATTGAATTAATACATTTGATGCAGTCATGCAGCTATGCAATGTGCTGTGTATTTTGCTAGACAGACATTACTTGAATGTGTAGATAAGTAGATAAAGGTGAACAGTTTGACTTGTTTGGGTCTGTGGGTCAATGCCAGTATCACACTTTGCGCAAATGGGGACTCACTCTTACCTGGGCACCAAAACTTTTTTTATTAACATTATGCATTGTTAGTAGCCAAAGTGTCATTGTTAGTAGTACTTACATGCCATAGGTTCCAGATTATAAAGGACTAGACTGTTCCTTCTTTGATCACTCTTAAAGTTATCTTTCCTCTTACTAAATGTCCATTATGTAAATCTGTGTTACTTCCTCATGTATAAATTACCTTGCTTTAATTCGAATTGGTTAGCCATGTGCTTATTTTCTGTCTGTAGGCTGTGTTGTGTTATCAATTAATTTACAGATTTAATTCTTTTGGTGCAAGCAGAAATATCTGAATCATCCATAATTTATGCCCTGGCTGTTTTTTTGTGCAGGAAGGAACTTCTTAGAGCGATTGATGTCCGTCTAAGTGCTCTTAAACAAGACCTCGTCACGGCTTGTTCCCGGGCATCATCTGCAGGGTTCAATCCTGACAGTGTGTATGAGCTTCTTCTTTTCGCAAATCATTTTGGTGCCAAGCGGCTAAGGTATGCTCAAAATTTGTCGAGCTCGTAATTTAGGTATAACCATATAGGCTTATGGATATCATTTAAGATCTTTGCTGGTCAATATTATTTAGTTCAATGAGATTAACAACTTACTCGGGAAGTAGATCCCATAAAGGTGTGATCATCAGCCATCTAGCCACCACACTAAGTTTTGGTATCTCTAGGAGATGTCAGACAAGCATATCTCATTTAAGATATGGAACAGCAGGTAGCTGTCAAGAGAAAGTACATATTTTTTTCCAAATGTCATTACGTTGCACCGCAAATTGTACTTAGTTCATTTTGAACCAGTATGATATAATTATTATGTAAGAGAGTAAGATGCTAGATGGGGGAAGCTGTAAACTTAGAAACTTTAGAATGGATGTTTAGGGCACACTTCAAACACCCTAGGGTTATTATTCTGGGAAAGTGGGAAAAGTTTGCATGAGAAGAAGGTTTTTTTAGGAATTAGGAGGGAAGATCATGACATCATGTTGAAGTGGAATCTGATGACAGATTCGGTTGTGCAATGTTCAACATATGTGTCCCCAAATCATTATTATGTTGTGGTTTCCATGATAGCATTATCTTCTGTCCCACTCTTTGCTTACTTTTTGTTCCTTTGTTGTCTTTCCTGATGAATAATTTTTAGACATGTATGACAACTTAAACTTGTTTTATCCAGTGAAGCATGCAACAAATTCATGACACTTTGCCAGCGGCGTCCAGACATCATTCCTCAGCACGCAACGCCATCAGCTTCATCACACTGGAAGAGCTTTGATGATGGAAATGTCCGTGGCTCCTCCAGTTCAGACATGTCTATAGATGAGCCACAAGCTGATCAAGGTGGATCGAACAACAAATCTATAAGTGGTGGTACTGACTCTCATATCCACAGATCAAGCCACAGCCAACATTCAGTAGATGTTCCATCAGAACCCAGCATAGAACAGCACTCTAAGCCAACCGTCCAGCAGGCAGTAGAGAAACAAGAAAAAGAAACAGATGCTCCTCCTGTGCCTGCTGGAGGGGGTTCAAGGCGGTTGAGTGTGCAAGACAGGATAAACATGTTTGAGAATAAGCAGAAGGAGCAAACTTCAAGTTCTGGTAACAGCAACTCTGCAGGTACTGGTAGGGTGGTTCCAGGGAAAGGTGAGCACCGCAGGGTGCCTTCTGTTGCATCCATGGACAAGTTGGTTAGGAGGTGGAGTAGTGTCAGTGACATGAGTATTGATCTAAGCAACAACGATAGCAGTGGGTTAAATGACAAAAAGGAAAATGGAACTCCTGTTGGGACCCCAACATCTGCCAATTTGGAGGCTAATTCTAAATCAAGAGCTGACAAGGATGCTAGTGGCCTGAAGCATCCAGTCACATCTCAGTCTTGGTCATGTCAAAAGTATACCCCAGATGACACATCCATGGATTCTACCACTACAAATGCTTGCTCATCAACAACTTTGAATACTACCTCTCCATCCTCGTCATCGACCAGCGCTACTGCTGCTCCTCAGAAACAGACTAGATCTTGTGCTGAAGATGACATGGTTATAACCTCTAGCACTGAGAGTGAGTCATCCTTTGAAAAGGAGCAGGGAGTTAATCAAGGGTGTGGCGACACGGGGATGTTAGAGCATGCTGCTTCGAATGTTTGCACTCGAACCCAACTAAAAACATCTCCAAGGCCATCTGAGGGAGCCTTGCCAAAAGATAATGATGCTTTAACTAGTCCATCGTCAGAAGAGCATGTACAAATGATAGACAAGGAAATCACTTCTGTTGCTCATGAAGTATCAGTTACAAGTGAACAGATTGGACAGAAGGATACTAGAGGTTCTCGCCTTCGTTCAAAAGAGATTCGTGCTGAAGCAGATGCGGTTGGAAGGAAGGATCGACCCTCTCGAACATTTGGAAAGATATCAGGTGGTGCTGATCCCAAATTAAAAGCCCCATCCAATTCCCGTGTTAATGTTAGGGGTTCATCTGGTAGGGATGAAGCTACCTCTACAGAAACTGAAGTCCATGATGTTAGCTTGCAGCGGAAAAGTCTACCACGGAAAGTAGAGGACGCAGGGAGAAAGGTTGCAGTTGGCTCTGAAATGCTGCCTCCATCAGATTATTCTGGACGCCAGGCAACAAATTTGAGCAGGCAGTCATCTAATGCTGAACAGGAGTTGAGTTTGCAGGGAGGTAAAGTTAAATTAGTAAATGATGGAAATGCTTTCCCTTTGGAGCAAACTAGGGTGACGAGACCGACAAAAGGGAATCAAGATCGGCATGATGAACTGCAAATGAAGGCCAATGAGTTGGAGAAACTATTTGCTGCGCACAAGCTAACCACCTCTCGCAGAGGCAAGTCCACAGATGTGCTGGTTGATAACACACCTAAGGTAAGTGAGGTAAAGCCTACACCGGTTCTTCCAGAGAAGATTTATAAGAAGCGAATTGTAAAGGAGAGTATAACCAACGACTTTGATGCCAATGAGCTTCTGAAGATGGTGGACAGTGAAGGGTATAACAATAGCATACCACAAAAACTTGGCATTGTTAGCTTAGAGGAGTCAAGAGGAAAGTTCTATGATCAATATATGCAGAAGAGGGATGCAAAACTAAAGGAGGATTGGAAACTGCAGAGAGGACAGAAGGAAGCAATATTAAAGGCAATGCATCAGAGCCTAGAACGAAGCAAGGCTGAGATGCGAGCCAAATTCTCTCGGTCTGCAGACGTCCCTGACTCAACATATATTTCTCGTTGTGCTCAGAAGATTCCTCCTTTGCAATCGGTTATAAAAGACAAGGACCAGGTATTAAATTCTATTTGTACTAGCTTTTTCAAAACCTGAAAACAGTAGTTCAGAAAACTCTGGTATTTCAGAATGTTAACATACACCCCTAGTGCATTACTCTGGGATTTCCACTAAACATAAAATGTTTGTTTGCATTATGTGAGGTACTAAAAATTTGTGTTTCAATAAGTACAGATGTAAATGCTACAGTGACATGTACATCTCTTGGAACCCTATAGCTCCATAAAATCATGTCAAATGTTGCAATAATGCACGGTTTTAGATTTTGCTTGTTTATAGTTTGTTGTCTTTGCCTTTTCCAGGGGGTAGATTCTTTCTTGGTAGAAGAAGAAATGAATAGTGACTACCTATCTGGTGACGGTTCTTCCAGGAGTGCTGATTCCAGGAAGCATTTTTCAAATAAAGTTTCTTACACTCAAAAGACATCTATTGCTCCTGTCCATAAGCATTCATCAAGGACAGTAAGCTCTGGTTATGCAAATCGCAGGAATCCACCAGAAAATCCTCTTGCACAGTCTGTCCCCAATTTCTCCGACTTAAGAAAGGAAAATACAAAGCCATCAGCTGGTCTTAGCAGAGCTAGTGCAAGGGCTCAGCCAAAAAGTTTTTCCCGTAGTAAGAGCATCATTGAAGAGTCAAAGAGTATTTTGAAAGAAGATCAATCAAGGAGGTCACAGTCTATGAGGAAGAACTTAAATCCTGATGAATTAAGGGACTCTTCATCAGTAGAAGAGGATATTTACAATTGGGCTCCCTCAAGAATTTCCAAGGATCAAGCTGAGGGAGCTTTTGGTTATGACACTCATAAAACTGGTGCACCAAAGTTTTTTCTTAGGAAAGGCAATGGTAATCACCCTGCTGTCGGTATAGCTGGATTTCAGGCGCCCATGATTGCAAATGTCTTCCAGAATGGAGAGAATGATGATTTTCAAGATCAGCAAGAGGATTCCCCAGATGATGCCAAAGATGAAGAATATGAAAGCACTGAAGAGAATCTTAGGGAAAGTGACTTTCCTGCTGATTCAGACAGTGAGAACCCAAGAATAAATCATGAATTCGGAAATTCAGATGACCCAGGATCAGAAAATGGCGATGTTTCTTTTCCAAGCGAAGCACCTAGTCTTGGTGATACCAAGTTCAATGCTTTTGCAGGAAACATGCATGATTTACCTGGCGAATTACCAGCGCCCTGGAGCTCACGCCTTCCACACCTACTCCCTTATGTGAATGATAACTCAGATGGTGATGCTTTTGTTGATTCACCAAATGGAAGTCCATCACCATGGAATTCTCATTCGCTTGATCAAATAACAAATGCCGATGTTTCCCGGATGAGGAAAAAGTGGGGCAGTGCTCAGATGCCTTTCGTTGGTGCCAATGCATCTCAACAGCCACGCAAAGATGTTACAAAAGGATTTAAGAAGCTGTTGAAATTTGGGAGGAAAAACAGGGGTGGTGATGGTTTAGTAAATGATTGGGTATCTGCTTCAACTGCCTCGGAATGTGATGATGACATGGAAGATGGCCGGGATCTGACCACAGGATCTTCTGATGATTTCAGGAAGTCAAGAATGGGTTATCCTTCATATGATGGTTTTGTTGAGAATGGGGTTTTTGCTGAACAAGGTATTTTGCTTCCCGATTTCTCTACAAATGCTATTTCCACTTTTTCAGCATCTTTTAGATTGGGTGGTATGCTTCTTAACTCATTTAGGATACTAGGCCCACATTTTTTTGGCCATTGCAGAGTACAAAAATGTCTGCTTTCCAACAGATCTTCCATATTTGAGATACAATAATAACAGCAACAAAGCTTTTTGTCCTAAACAAGTTAGGGTAGACTAGAAATAAAACTTCCTTAAGGTCAAAAAGACAAGAGTCTTATAATAAAACCTACAATGCTAAAACCTTAAACCGTATATTCTGCTATCTGAGCCAAGAGCCTAAAATATCGCCCCTAAACCTTTTTATGGTTTCGGTACGTGGATCGCTAACTTCCACGCGCTTCTATTTAAAACTAATTCTTTAGATACGTTCCAATCATCCAAGTTTCTTTTAACTGTTTCCTCTTACTACAGTCTTGGTTGACATTCGGCTCTTATGTTTTTAGTACATCTTAAAATTCTACTATGCACCGGTACCTCAAGAGACCTCCGTTGGATATGTCTAAACCATCTCAAGCGATATTGGACAAGTTTCTCTTCAATTGATGTTACCCTTACCTTATCACATATATTATCATTGCGGATTTGATTTTGCCTTGTGTGACCACAGATCCATTGCAACATCCTCATGTTCGCTACACTCATCTTCTGTATATGTTGTCTTTTACTCGCCCAACATTCTGCTTCATATAACATTATAGGTTTGATCGCTGTCCTATAGAACTTACTCTTTAACTTTTGATAAACTTTTTTTTATCACATAGGACATCCGATGCTTGGCGCCATTTCACCCACTCCGCTTTTATCCTGTGGCTTACGTTTTCATTAATCTCGCCGTCTCACTGTAGGATCGATTTTAAATATCGAAACATGTCATTTCTAGGCACTACTTGTCCGTCTAGATTAACATCTCTATCATCTGCCCTGGCACCGCTGAAATTACATCTCATATACTTAGTTTTAGTCCTACTAGATTTAAAACCCTTCAATTCTAAGGTCTTGTTCCACAACTTAAGATTACTATCGACACCTGTTCTATTTTCATCAACTAGCACCACATTATCAGCGAAAAGTATACATCAAGGGATATCTCTTTGTATGCCTTGCGTGACCTCGTCCATTACTAGGGCAAAAATATATAAGTTCGACGTTGACCTTTGGTATAGTCCTATCTATTAGTATCGCTACCATATATTCTGACATTAGTCACATCTTCGTACACATCCTTAATTAGGGTAACATACTTTGTTAGGACTTTTTTTTCCTTTGGAGTGTTCACCACATGACCTTTCAGAATTAATAGGCCTGAAGTTTTTTTTATAAGAGAGTGATTCTTGCGATATCTAACCATTTGTGTGCAAATTGATACACTGTCTTGTGCTTATTTTAAGTTGGATTCAATATTTCAACCACACAAAGTAAAGAAAGGATTGATCCGGCTCTTCAGAATGCTACTCAAGGACTCACATCCTTGCTGAGGCACACACCAGAGATCTCACAGAGATCTCAGGACATGTTACACATTAACCCCGGAAGGAATTCTTTTACCACTTGACTAAATATATTGTTTGCGCAACATTTGTTGGGTAACCAATTTTAAAATTCCTTCGTTCACCCACCTGTTTGCACTAATCATGCATATGTTCTCGCTCCCTACTACCTTTTTTTTTTGTGATACTGACATATGGAACAAAGGCCTACTTGTCAATGACATGGGAAGAGCAGAGCCCTTTGAAACGTGGGCCCTAAGAAGGACCAAAACCCGAAACTGGAATTCAAAAATAGGACTTCCCTAGATCAGCATGTACGTGCGGTTTCGAAAAGGTTTTGCTGATGGGGATGATACATTCACATCAATGGGTATTTGCTTATAGACATCCGACTTCTGAGTCTTAAGATATATGTATTCCTTCACCTATTGTTTCATTTTTCTCTTGCTATACAACTTTGTCTACTTATTTAAGCACACTAGTTTACTTAAGATCTTAATTTGCAGAACAATTGCTGCGCAGCTCCATCCCAAATCCCCCTGCAAATTTCAGATTGAGGGAGGATCAACTCACTGGAAGCGCACTTAAAGGTACATGACTTCTAGACATGTATATCCATATGTTAAGCTGCTCATTCAGCACATAGCACATGAAGGTGTCGCTTCTTCTTCTTTTTATTGTCGCCATATTTATCACAAATTAGTATTACTTGTTCTGGGAATGTTGACCATTCTCCCAAAAATGCAGCACCACGTTCGTTCTTTTCCCTCTCAACATTCCGAAGCAAGGGAGGCGATGCCAGGCTCAGGTGATCCTCAAGCACCAGAGGTGGAGTGTATAAACTATCTTCCGAAACTAGGTACCAATATCAATTTTTCATGGATGGTACACGGACACTGCTATCTTGTCATATATAAATACATATTTTGTATCTATGGTAATTCATATAAGCTGCCAGTTGAGCGTTTCCACTGTGGTTGTTTGATAATTCTTTTTCTTAATTTTCTTTCACCTCGTGTAGAATTGGACCTCTAGATTTGTTTTCCAATCTTTTGTTTCAATTGGCCCAGACACTGTATTTTTTTTCTTGTTTTTGTGATATGCTTGTATCTCCCTTCCCATTTGTTTCGTCATTCACATATATCACAAATTCACGATATATGGCAATTTTGCCAACAAGAGCCTCGAAATTGGACTTCTGCAAGGCATACGCAGGTCACTTCTACATTCAATCATCTTCATGTCTGTTCATACCTTTTCTTTCTGTTCTCATACTTGGGTGTGCTTTGTTCTTCGTAGTAACAGTCTTCTCTACCCTGCATTGAAGACAATTGTTTTGGTATGAATATATGTGAGATCAGCTGTGTGTTGCTCGGTAGACCATGCCAATTTCGTCCATGCACATATGTTTTTTTTACAGATTTCTAGAGCATTTCTTGTACTGATGATGTATAACGCATGATGTGCCTTACTCGTTTGCCCCTTATACAGTACTTTCCTCCGTTCTGTGTAAGTTTTTCTTTCCTGAACCATCCCTCGTGTGTAAGTTGATTCGAAATGATTGTGCACAAACTCATCTCAAAATCCTTTACAGAAGGCTCGCTAGTAGCGACATTGTTAGGGTGGATTGTTCTGCTCTCCATGGATTTATATTTCATCGACATGACCAAACATCTCCATTGAGTTGTGATGGCATAGTATCAACTATCAACTACGTATGGGAAAACAGGTAGCCTTCGTGGACAGATCCATGTATTCTACCAGGGTAAGTAAATGTAAGTATATACAGCTTCTACAGGATGCTTGTGCGTGCATTACAGCACACTGCAGCACTGGTGAGTGGCTCCTGTATAGCCGTCCTCATCCCTGTTACTTGTAGCATCTAGTGTAAGCCCCAATCTAGTGCATGTCATAGACTTTGTAGATAGATCATGTCATCATGCCACCGTCCATGCAAACCAATCACATTTAGCAGGAAAAAGAGTCAAGATTCAAGAGAGAGAAGGAACGAGATTTGTGTGTGGCTACGTTTTCAAGTGCAGTTGTGGTGGTAGTGTAGTAGTGCCATTTGCTCGTCACTTGACTGTCATATTTCTCTCTGTAGTGTCAATGCCTTCGTTGAGTCATTGGCTGACTGGAGGGGCCTCCACACTATACATACGCGTTAAAGAGGTGTTGATGCTTGATGCGTCCCCAACGCATCACATATTCCCTGGATTTTTAGCCTTGTTCTCATGACAATTTTACTAATTTTTGCAATAATTATCATTGATTTATTATTATGTTACAAGAATGGTATTATTTATTGAGCATATCACAAGATACGGATGAAAATCCCGTGATTTAAGGCTTCTAGCACATAGAAGATATGGTTTGGAGTAACTTCCGTACCAAAGTACGGTCACCGGTGACCGTATCACCTGACCATACTTCTAGCAGCACCACCTCTCCAAACCACATACTTCTAGCAGCACCACCTCTCCAAACCACATTCGGTGTCAGTGTGTTATCAAGAGTTATTGTGTCCAAAGTATAATAGATTAGATTAGGAGAGTGGAGAGATTATTCTTCATCATTTTCTTAATCTAAACTATATTAGAGTCAGTGCTTGTGTAATCCTTCATCTATTATCAATTGAAAACTCGTTTGCATGCGACATCTATCGATAATTGAAGAGGAAGGAGTCTTTCTTTATTCTAGGATGATCATCTTTTGTTTCAATCCTTTACCTATGTGTGAGTAGTTCGCATAGGTGAAAGAGATGTAGGGGATAGTTGTAATGGTAGACATGCGACGATGTTTTAATTATATATTGTATACTCATTCGATTTCATTGGAGATGTTGATTATACTTGCTGTGTTTATACGTGTTATCTAATTTAAGGCGCTGGGTAACATAAACATAGAAGAATAGTCACTTATTGCGGCAACAAGTTAGTGGCCCGTAGGGTGACAGGCACGGGTATGAAAGAGGAGTTGTAAGCCGAGGAGCATGAGTTATCACCAAACCCAATGTGTCAATTTGGTTTTCATAACCTTAATATTGAATCAGTGCTGGCACAGTTAGATCGGGAGGTGGATGGCAGAGCGTGGAATCCCACGAGCAGACGAACGGTAGTACAAAGGTAACTCACTTATAAAACCATAAAAGGGAAGTGATTCTACTAACCTATGAATATAAGTTGCTATCTACCAATTTACCATGAACCGAAATCTCTGATGCCTAGTTCTTTGTTATTAGTGAGTCCTTCGTTTACTTTTTATTATGTTTACAGACCAAACAGTGAATGATGGGGACTACAGGGAGGACAAAAGAGTTGTCCAGAGCCTGAAACTAGTAGTAAGGTGTGAACATAGAAGTATATATTGTGCCTATGCTACTACTTAGTCTTTTCTCTAAAAAAATGAATTCTCTCTCCTCCATGGCGTCCCAAGAAACATATTTATAACAATGAGATGTTGCTTACATAAGTGCCTCTATTAGGGTCTACAATAGTAGGGGCAAATATATCTTTTCTCTTGTCATAGCCCTTTTGGGTCTGTCACACAGTTACACACTTAATGGGCCTCTTGGCGTAGTGGCACTAAAAGCCAAAAGCAAAAAAAAAAACGTGATTTGTAGTGGAGTAGGTGACTGTAAATCACACTCAATTAGTGCTTTTCACTCCGTGCGGGGGCATTTTTTTCTTGGATCAGTTTGTAACTTTGGACACATGTAGCGTGTGTAGCGTAGCTCTGAACAGTACAAGGGCAGTCGCTCTAGGCTACATACAGTACACTCTACCGTTTGGGTATCAGTTCACCAGGGATGGGAGAGACTGCCCCTGCGGCTACCTTGACAGCACGTACCGCCATCTATCTATTTATCGCCCTCCAGGCCTCCATCTATGAAATGAAATGAGAAATAATGCATGCCTAGCAACTTGTTAGCTACTAGTGTATACTTCAGCTGTAGACTTGTCATAATTTTTGTCAGTACAGTTGTGTACTTCCAAAGAACTACTATCATTCATGTGCCCAAGACTTGGATAGAACAGTATTGAACGGTTGAAGGAGGGGAAATAAGACACACATGCATGTAAATTGAGACCTGAGAGCAAAACACAGGTACTTTAATTTTCATTTGGAAGGATCGACAATGTGCTGCCTAACAATAGCTATACATGCTCAACATGTCAACAAGTTCAGTGTGTGATCAACTAATGAGAAACAAATAATATTATCGATCGTTGTTTAGTGGTGCTTCTGTATATATGTTCCATATGAAATTCAGATCCTAAAGTTCGCACACTTGTGAGGTTTCATCATGCATATGGGTTTAGTGTGATTCAGTCATACTACACCTCACTTGCTTTTCCATCTTTGCCTAGTAAAAATCCATAGAGATAAGAGTGTCCATGTCTGCCACTGAGCGCGGAGATAGGATGTATGTGTGGGTGGAATAAGGTCAATGTTATTCAAGTCCCAAAAAGATGACTCAGGCAATAACGTTATGCGCTACCTACAGGCTGCAGCTCCAGTCACACTACATGACACTACGAACCTACCTACTATATGACCATGCCATGCATAATGCTCAAAGGATAACAACATCATGGTACATCCTAGTGCCACCCTCGCCATCACATTCTTGCACACCCATGCATATAGGCCAAAACTAAGGAGAAAAGGAATATCATATATAGTTTGAGAGAACCTGAGAGATGAGAAGCCACACTAGACCATCTGCAATTTCCTCTCATTCATCCTACTCCAAGAACAGCAACACAAGGCAAGAACACCCACACCTCTCAGGGGCTTACATTAGGAGCATAGTGAAGCAGCTGAGCTCCTCACCATCCACAGCAAGATCCAAAGGCCAAAACTTCAACACGGCCATGGGCAGCACACCACATAATCAGCAGCAGTCACAGCAAGATGATCAGGAGCACAAGCAACAAGATCAGCAGCAGGAACAGGCGCCAACAACGCCTCTAGTAGCACCGCAACCTGTCCAGGTCAAGAAGCAGGTCAGGAGGAGGCTGCACACGAGCAGGCCGTACCAGGAGAGGCTGCTCAACATGGCGGAGGCCAGGAGGGAGATCGTCACCGCTCTCAAGATCCACAGGGCCACCATGAGGCAATCCAAAGATCAGCAGGAGCAGCAATTGCTTCAACTGCAACAGCAACAGCAGCAACTAGTGCAAATGCCATTGCAAGAGCAAAGCCAAGCAGTAGGAGCTACTGCTACAGTAACACCTATGAGTACTGTTAGCTATGATGCTTTCTTCTCCAATCACTTGATCAACTCTCCACTTGCGCTTGCACATCTGATGGCTGGTACTAGCTACTTATCATTACCATCCACACTTCCTTATCTCACACCAGTTGCACTTGTACCACCCAATGGTGGCCTAGATTACTTGGCCTGCAGCCGTCCTGCTCAGCCACTAGGGCTCAACCTTAGCTTCCAAGGTTTTAATGGCTTTGTGTATGATGGCGAGAACAGTAACAATTCTTTTGACCGCCCTTTGATCCAACCATCGCCTGCCTCCTCTTGCTCGGCGTACTCGTCTCCACCGGCGGCGATGGCGAGCCATGGATCACCAGCAGTCGACACCGCTGAGAATAATGCGCCGTCACCGGCGCCGTTGCACCCGGTGCTGGGGGATGAGGAGATGGCGGCCATCTTCTCGATCGGCGAGAGGCGCAGCGACGAGTGGAGCGACACGGTGGAGTTGTCCACGCCGGCGTGCTGGAGCAAGCTCCTCCTCGATCAGAGCACGGAAGACGGCGGTGGCGGGCTGGGCTCGGCGGCCGGGCAGGAGGGAGGCACCGTTGGCGTCACGGGGAACGCGGTGGGCATGCCGGCAGGGCGGCTGTGCGACGGCCTCGGCGAGCAAGTGATGATTACGGGGGGCAGCAAGCCGGACGGCGTCTTGGAGATGCATCTTGGTGACTACTACTACCGCCGCCAAGGGGACAACGACGGCGAAGACACCACCTTGCCGTGGTAAGACGTATGAATTGACTGTTACTAGTTCGTGAACTGTTCAAGTAATTTGCTAGTGGTTTTGGCTTTGTTGTGCGCTTGTGCTTAAGTGGTTTTGGCTAATGGCATGGTTCCTTTTTGTTTTGCAGCATGGAAATTGGAGAGATTGAAGGATGGGACGGGGAGTGGTTCCCATGATCATGATCACAACACGCATTACGCGATGAGATATCATGACCATGACACGCGTTGCTCGAAGGAACCAAAATTTCGAGCAAAAAATTGACCCCGTTAATTGATCTTCATGTCTAACGTGTTTCGCTGTATACCGAGCGAATCCGTGCTCGGTCTGCTTCGGCAACGAAATGGAGAACCGGACTAGGCCCCTGTGTTCTCCATCTTCTCTCCCTCCTCGGCGGACGGCTGCGCGCATGCCTCGCAGCGCGTGGACGCCGCTCCGCGATCATACACGACAGGACCACCAGCATTGCGCTCGTCGGTGACCGTCCTTTGTCCACACATGTAGTGGCGGAGGCGCCATGAATTTTTGTTTTTTGGGAGCCTTGTTCGCCGGTGAGCCAAGAACACCGTCACTGTGGTCAAGAACACCCATTGTTGTTCGCCGGCGAGCCCGGAGGAGTCGCGAATCGCCGGGAGGTGGCTCCACACCACTGCTCACATGCCGCTCATCTCTCTCCGAGCTACTGCAGGTTGACTTGACAAGCAGTGTCACTTTTTGCCATTTGATTTCAGCCTACCTATGCCTACTATAGCCTCAAACACACTATGCTAGCTAGCCTTATTTGCTACACCCCGGAGGTAAGTAAATTCACGTTACACACTCGCGTAGAGGCAAACGAACGCAGCTTCTCTGTTCTCTTCTCCTGTTCCCCTCGTGTTTCTATCAACGTGGCAAAAATTTAGATTATTCTCCTTATCCCCTCATGTTTGTCAGGCCACCGACAAGGATCTCCTGCAAGGAACCCCGAATTTGCACAACACAAGAGAACACAACAGAGACTCAAGGAAGGTTTTTGTGCTGCGAAGAAGCTGCAGCGTTTTCGGTTCTTCTCATCTCCTTTTATTATGCAATACAAGATAACAACTCAAAGCGGAAAAACTGGAACCTGGAGCGGAGCGGAGCGCTTCTCACGCCATGATCTGGAACGTGTGCATCCCCACGCCATATGACGCGTTCTTCCTCCGCAAGCTCAGGCACTTAACAGAAGAGATACAATATGCGACAATATGCAAGAAAGAAATGCTAACTAATCAGTGTACAAGGCTTTAACTAACATATCTCCCCCTAAGCCTTGCACACCAGTTTGATGTCAACGAGACCAATTCTGGAGCGTAGCTCGACAAATCGGTCACGCCCTTGTGCCTTTGTCAATATGTCCGCCAATTGCTCATTTGTGCTGACCGACTCGACTTTCACCTTGCCTTCCTCAATACATTCTCTGATGTAGTGGTACTTCGTGTCGATATGCTTGCTTCGATCGTGAAAGACCGGGTTTTTGCTGAGCTGAATTGCAGACTGGTTGTCGATCTTCAAAGTGATGGCTCCTGTTTCTTCTCCTCTGAATTCAGCAAGTAGACGGGCCAGCCATACACTTTGGCAGGCAGCCATTGTCGCGGCGACATACTCCGCCTCACAAGAAGATAGAGCCACAGTCTTCTGTTTTTGTGATTGCCAAGTAACCACACTGTCACCGTGGAAGAACAGAACCCCTGATGTGCTCTTCCGTGTATCAGCATCCCCTGCGAAGTCGTTGTCGCTGTAGCCGACAAGGCTTGCACCTTCTTTCTTCTTGCGGTAGTAGCACCCATAGTTGACAGTACCGGCGACGTATCGCAATACTCGTCTTACAGCTGCCATGTGCTCTGAGGTGGGATTCTCCATAAACCTGCTGACATAACCCACCGAAAAAGCTAGATCTGGTCTCGTGTTCACCAGATACCTCAGTGAGCCTACTAACCTTCTATACTCTGTAGGATCAACAGCAGGAGCAGCACTCAACTTGCTGAGTTTGAGGCGTGTCTCCATGGGAGTGTGGCAAGCATTGCAGCCGGTCATAGCCACTGCCTCCAGTATCTTTGCCGCATATGCTCCTTGACTCACAGTGATCCGACCTTCAGTCTGGCTCACTTCCAAGCCCAGATAGTAGTGCAACAGGCCTAGGTCACTCATTTGAAATGTGCCCTTCATCTGCTCCTTGAAGTGTTCGATCTCGTCAGTGCTACCCCCAGTGATGACGAGATCATCGACATACACTCCAACCACCAGCAGCTGTCCATCCTTCGCTCGAGTGTACACCGCATGCTCGGAGGCGCTTCATTGAAATCCCAGCGACAACAGAGAAACATCAAGTTTGGCATACCAGGCGCGTGGGGCTTGGCGAAGGCCGTACAGCGCCTTGATCAACCGAAACACTTTGTGCTCCTTACCAGTCAGCTCGAACCCTGGCGGTTGGGTAACATACATTTCTTCTTGGAGCTCCCCGTTGAGGAAGGCGGTTTTGACGTCCATGTGGTGGACGGCCCAGCCTTCGCTTGCGGCGTGTGCTAGCAGCAGGCGCACGGACTCTAGTCGTGCCACCGGCGCAAACACTTCGTCGTAATCGACGCCCTGCTGCTGCACGTATCCCTTCGCCACAAGTCGCGCTTTGTACTTGGTGATGTTCCCAGCTGCATCCTTCTTGGTCTTATAGACCCATTTGAGTCCGATCGAACGTTGGCGCGGTGGGTCGACGAGCTCCCAGGTACCATTGGACTCGATCGACGTCAGCTCGTCAAGCATTGCTTGACGCCAACAATCGTGCTGTTGCGCCTCTTGGAAGGATGCTGGTTCTTCAGCACTAACCAGCAGGAGATCTTCTTCCAGCTCACGTGCTGCCAGTCCCGGCGGTGTCGCCGGACCAAGCACGTTGTCGATCCTTCGGAAACGAAGTGGGGCATCATCATGATCGTGGTCAAGCACTTCTTCAGCTTCTGGTAGGGGTGACACGAACTCTATCGGCGGCACGTTCATGGACACCATCGGGCTTGAGGTGGACGTGCCTGCCGAAGGTGAGTTTGTCACTGGAGACGTCACTCCTCCTTCTGCTGGCGCTGGCTGTGCCGTGGTGACCACGCCGGGCTGCACCACGGTGGTGTACTCAATGACGAAATCATCTTCGACGTTCGCTGCCTGGTTGCTCCCCCATTCCCATTGCGCCTGCTCGTCGAAGATCACATCACGGCTGATGTGAACACGCCGTGTCCGGGGATCGTAGACACGGTACGCCTTGGATCCCGGTTCGTAGCCGACGAAGATCATGGGCCGACTGCGATCATCCAACTTTTTGACATTGGGCGTGTTGACCTTCACATGCGCCACGCACCCGAATGTGCGGAGGTGGTGCACTGCCGGCGTGCTTCCAGTCCAGAGCTCGTAGGGGGTCTTGCCGCCAATGCTTTTGGACGATGAGCGGTTCAGGAGATACATAGCTGTAGTGACTGCTTCTCCCCAGAACACACCGGGCAGGCCCTTTGCCTTAAGCATGCTTCGTGCTGTGCCCACCACCGACTGGTTGCGCCGCTCGACGACTCCATTTTGTTGCGGCGTGTAAGGTGCCGTAAGCTCACGACGTACACCCAGCTCGGCGCAGTATTCGTTGAAGCTTGCCGCCGTAAACTCTCCCCCTCTATCCGTGCGTAGCGCACGAAGTTTCTTCCCGCTCTTGCGCTCAGCCGCCGCTTGAATGCGCTTGATTGCAGTCGGAGCAGCATCCTTGGTCGACAACAGGGAGATCCACATGTATCGACTGTAGTCGTCGACCAGCAAGAGGAAGAAACGGTTGCCACTGGGTGTCGGTGGTGTAATCTGACCGCAGAGATCACCGTGCAGCAGCTCCAGAGGCTCGGTGCAGCGGCTCAGTGCTCGTTGTGGAAAAAGCGTCCGGCGATGCTTTCCGGCCAGACAAGCATCACACACTTGGTCTACTTGTGTCACCACTGGTAAGCCACGCACAAGTTCCTCTCTTGACATCTTGCGCAGCGCCCCAAAGTTGATATGCCCAAAGCGGGCATGCCAATGCCAAGCGTCTTCACTGGCGCGCGCAGTCAAGCAGACCGGCCGTGCGATGGTGATGTCGAGCACGTAGAGCCGGTCTGCACTTCGGTGAATCTTGGCAAGAAGTCGCCGCTGTTCATCGCGGATGCGCATCACCCCGGCTTCAATCAGGACTTGATAGCCACTCTCGTCCAGTTGCCCAACACTGATTATATTAGTGGTGAGGCGCGGGATGAAGAAGGTGTTGACAAGGGCCCGGTGTTCGCCATTCTTGCACGCGAACAACACCGTGCCACTGCCCTCGATCCGGACGGTGGACCCGTCGCCGAACCGCACGGAGCCGGTGATGCCCGTGTCGAGGTTGGAGAACGCCGCCCGGGACCCCGTCATATGGTTGGTGGCCCCGGTGTCCAGGATCCAACGACGGGGGTCCTGCTCCTGCGAGCTTCCCAGCGCTGCATAGGCCCCGGCGAAGGCTTCCTTCTCCTTCGGGCCTCCGGGTGCCGCGGAGACTCCTTGTTCCACTGTTCCTCCGAGCCGAACAGTGGAGCCTGCTCCGAGTGTCGCGGAGGCTCCTAGGCCCTCTGCGCCGCCAGGTGCCGCCACGAATGCCTCTTCCCTCTTCGCGCCTCCAAGTGCTGCCGTTGCCGACAACACGGTCGAAGCTTCTTGTAGTGGCGGCGGATTTGGGATCGCCGAAATCGCCGCATCTTGGACAGCTTCGCCGTTTTCTCCCCCGGGTGGAGAATTTCTGGTCAATGCGGTCAGAGCAATGACGCTCGCCTCGAGAAAGAGGAGCGTCTGCTCATCATCTTGGGCCACGTGGGCCTGGCCTTCGGTCTTTGGTTTGGAGCGACAGTCCCGGGCCCAGTGGCCGGTTTTGCCGCAACTCCGGCACTTATCGCCGTTGCATCTCGGCGCAGTGCTTCCTCCCTCTGAGCTTCCTCCTTCAGAATTTCCGCCACCGCCGCGGCTTCGCCCTCTGCCTCCCCGGCGCCTGTACCGACTGCTGGAGCTGCTTGCGCCACGAGAATTTGTTTGGTCTTTCTTCTTGTAGCGTTCGAGCCATTCTTCTTCCGTGAGGTAGAGCTTCCCACCGCTGCTCTGAGGCGATGGATGCTCGGGCTCGTCCTCAGCTGCCTTCAACCTTCCGGTGATTTCCTCCACCGACAGAGTTGAAACATCCAGCAGTGTCTCAATTGAAAGGACAAGTTGCTTGTACCTTTGACGGGCGGTGCGCAGATACTTCTCGACGACCTTCTGCTCTGGTTCAGGATCGCCGACCGTGGCCAGCTGATTGACGATGCTGGTCAAACGCATGGCGAAGTCCTCCACTGCCTCGTCGTCGCGGAGTGAAAGTTGCTCATACTCCCGTCGAAGCTTCTGCGCAGTGGTCTTGCGAATCCGGTCATCGCCGATCCTCATCGTCTTGATGCATTCCCACGCCTCCTTCGCCGACGGCTTGGTCGCGAGCGTGGAAATCATCTCAGAGGGGACCGCGCTGCAGATGGCGTCCAACGCCATTCGGTCTTCGTGGAACTCGACGTCGCCCGACTCGATGGCGTTCCAGAGACATCGCGCTTGAAGCTTGATCTTCATGAGCAGCGACCAATCATTATAATTGGTCTTCGTCAGCACTGGGTAATTCGCCGACCCACCAGTCTCCTTGACAACACGGTGGTACACTTGGTACCCACGGTTGTTGCTTCCGCCGCTGCCCGAGGCACGACCGCCGGAAGGAGATGTGTGCGCTGGTGAAGCCGAGCGCCGGCGTGGTGAGTGCGTACGTCCTCGAGGCATGGCCTCCGAAGTGATGAACTCGGGTCCTAGCTCCTGGATGCTCTGATACCACTTGTCAGGCCACCGACAAGGATCTCCTGCAAGGAACCCCGAATTTGCACAACACAAAAGAACACAACAGAGACTCAAGGAAGGTTTTTGTGCTGCGAAGAAGCTGCAGCGTTTTCGGTTCTTCTCATCTCCTTTTATTATGCAATACAAGATAACAACTCAAAGCGGAAAAACTGGAACCTGGAGCGGAGCGGAGCGCTTCTCACGCCATGATCTGGAACGTGTGCATCCCCACGCCATATGACGCGTTCTTCCTCCGCAAGCTCAGGCACTTAACAGAAGAGATACAATATGCGACAATATGCGACAATATGCAAGAAAGAAATGCTAACTAATCAGTGTACAAGGCTTTAACTAACAATGTTCCCCTGATGTTCTGGATCTTTACCACATCGATAGAAACACGAGGGGACAGGGAGAAGGGAACATGAAAGCCGCGGTGCACAGCCCAGGTCGGACCGTCTGACACAGCCAGGAAGCAGAATTGGTTGCAGGCCGACAAAATCAGGTAAGCGTACGTACGCATGCTATTACATACAGATGGCCGACTTCAAGGAGTTGGACCAAGTTCATCAGCTTTATTCGCCCTTAATCGCATCCTCTGGGATATACAGTTGGGGATGTATAAATGGCTTCATCTGCAACCTGTGACAATATGCTCGCTATATCTCATATAACACTTTCAGGCTTTCACTGTTTCATACATATAGCATCCATCGCACGTACTGTAATAACCAGGCTCAATGTCCATTCCATTAGCAAATCTTAAAGTCTGAACTCAGTTAATGTGCATACTCAACTGATTCAGTCATGCTTACAATAATCCGAAAGAGCAACGGAAAGAGAAACACAACTTATCACAAGTTCAGCCACGCTTACAACAATCCAGCATTTCACGGCCAATAACCACAAGTTACTACAACATCAATACAACAGCAAAATGCCAGCACCTCTGCAAGGATCTCTCATCAACTACGCGACTGCTCCAGATCTAGGAAAGAGTACTGACGACAGGCAGACGGCGAGGCGAAAAAATACCGGCTCAGGTAGGGAAAGCTCTAGAGGAGATAGATATCCAATAATACTGACAACAGAACAACATACGCCATAGGCTACATGCGATTCTTCACTTGTGAAAGGAAAATCGGACCTTTGCTACGGATATATTTGCAATGGTGATACAAATGAACCTAGCAGGGGTCATCACTCATCAGGCCTTGATGCTTTCTTCGTTCAACTATAAATGTCACAATGTTGTTAGCTCGGACCTCCATGCAAAACCACAGCACGGAGAAGCCGTGATTCAGTCCACCTGTCTTGTATATGCAGTTCCAGTTCCATGGCATAATCGGACAACGAAGAACCAAGCATATCACCGGCCAAGTTACCTCAAGGGTGCAAACAGAATTGATGAGTTGTGCCCACCAAATCCAAATGAGTTTGATAGCGCCACCTTCACTTCACATCTCTCCTTCTGCGATCCCACCAACACGCCCACATCCTGTGGTCAAGATTGAAACTGGAACATTCATTGGACGAACCCAGCTCTAAATGAAGTTATTGTAGATTAACATTGCACCATTCAGCATATATATTTGCTGTAAATTTTGTTCTTTCATATCTAGCTTAGTTAGTGGAAGCAGCAAGAAGTCTGACAGGAAGCATATTAAATCTCGCATCACTATTCTTAACAAGGCATGCCTGATTATATTAAGGTATTTTACAATAAAGAAATTAAAATCGCCCAAAAAGGTGGATCTGCAGTGGAAGCCTGTAATTTGCAACCAAGGAGCTTACCACTATTTTCTCTGGGTTCTCTAAATTCAGATTTGGATGGACCCAACCAGTTCTTATAGCCTGCAATGAACACAGTAGAAAATAATGAGGAATATAGCCATGATGTGCTCACCATGCTCACATTGAAACTGATGATAAATACTATGCTCCGGCATGATGGCATTCATGCTCGTTGAAGCCAAAACCGCGAAACAGCAGGAGTTGTGGAATAAGGAGTGAAAGACAGGTGAGTGGTTATATGGGAATAAAATGCAAGTGGACATGTTCATAAGAGAAAATCATGGATGTCTGCAGGTTCATATTGGCCATACTTGGTGTAGGACTTGGAGTAACTTCCAAATGACTGATGACTATGAATCTTCTAGAAAAAGTATGAGAGGGTCATTGGGTGAAGCAAAAGTTATTGCTTTCAGAAAAACAAGTGAGAACCAAGAAAAAGAATGACACCTTTCTCAACAGTTTCAGGCATAAGGCACTACCAGACACATGAAGTTTTCGACTAACTAGCTCGCATCTGTACCAGTACATAGAATAAACATTGCGAATGAGAAGTTGAAGAGTCCTGAGAAGCAGGATGGAGCAAAATACCTATTGTTATGTCATCTATGCCCATGGAAGCGTAAGGAATAAACAGTGCCAGGAATAAATATGGGATGAGTTTTCAAAAGTTGTTGCCATTCAAAAAGGCAAAAAAATCAGCATATTTCCTTTCACGAGATACCAATTAAGATCTTCAGATTCAAAATTATATGATAATAGTTTTTTTTAAAGACAAATATGATAATGGTTCTCAACATGGTCCGCTCCAAATATGGAAAGAGTACCACAACAGCAGCAGGAGGAGCAACATGTGTCATTTATATAAGCAGGTGCCAAAATAGGTGAAGCATCCATTTTTATAGCAGTTCCCCCACTAACAGAAAGAAACAAAAAAGGACACCACTGGCTAATGCAATCGTAAGATGCACCACATGCTTACACACCAAATGAAAGCACTAGAATGATCAACAATTACTGTTGAGTTTTCAACCGATGTTTCAACTAAGTGCATTAAAACATGACTCATCACAATACTGGAGATCAGTACTAAAACTCAGGCGAAAACCTAAATTTTAATCAGCATTCAACTAGATAAAAAAACATTTGAATTCATTAGAAAAAATTGATGGAAGTTCCAAAAATGCAGTAGTATCATGTGATGTGCCCATTATATGGAACCTGGTACACATTCAGTAAAATTCTATATCAATATTTCCTTTCAGTATTAAGTGAATAACCTTGAAAGTACTGTCCAATAGTGTTTATGTTGCTTGACACTTTAGCCTTCCCTAATTTGGAGCTTCAGATCCCATACAGAATTCCAAATAAACCCAGTTTAAATGCTCTCTGTTAATGATCAATGATATACAAAATGGCCATGTAGAGCTGAAGTAGATTGTTTAACCTGGTTAAAGAAACTAGCCATATGTTCTCCCAATTTGCACAATTCTAACATATGCTATACCAATCTGTCAAGTACAAAGCTTTTTTTACAACTGTTACCAATTGCACTATAAATCACTATACTGGATCGATATTTATACCATCTAATGAACATGGAAGACAAAGTCCCTAGTCCAGGAAGTAAAACTCTGCCTGAGTAATAGAATAACAAAAGTAAATACAAATTACAAAGACTGTAAAAGGAATAAGACCTCCTTACTTGTATAGCAGCAACAGCTTCTATTCCACCAGCTGCTCCTATAAGATGTCCAGTCATTGATTTTGTTGAGTTCACCCTTAGCTGCACCCCAAAAAAAATCACTTGGTTTAATTCATAAAATTGCTACAACATTTCTGGCATCAAGTAATGTACCTGAGGGTTCTGGTCAAAACAACGAACAATAGCTTCATACTCCTTCAAATCACCCGATTGTGTAGACGTTGCATGGGCATTCACATAGTTGATTTCTTCCCTTGCTACCCCTGAATCAGCCAGTGCCTTTTCAATGCAGAGAGTAATCCCCCTTCCTGATATTGAATCAATACAAATGTTGGCATAAGAAGGTCCCATTAGATTTAGGTAAGACAAAAGGGCGAGCAACAAAGTTAGGATGCACATTTCACCTTCAGGATGTGGCTCGGTCATGTGGTACGCATCACATGTGAAGCTTCCACCTAGAAATTCAGCATATATTTTTGCACCTCTTTGCTGCAGAAAATGCACCCATATTAGAAAATCTTAACATTTTAACATAATAACAAGTGACCCAACTGGGACAAAAAAAGCAACAGATCAGTATGAAAAGGGATCAAGGAAATTGCATGCGCAGAACCTTAGCGTGCTCAAGTTCTTCCAATACAAGCACTCCTGCCCCTTCTCCCATAACAAAACCATCACGGTCCTGCAACACAAAAGATACATCATCATAATCTGGTACAATGCATGCACCAAGGCAGTAAGTTTATTTTTTAGAGAAACCCATACGCCAGCAAGTTGCTGGTATGTTGGGTTGTGCTAAATGACAATAGTTACATAATTCACAAGCCTATAACATTTGGTCAAGAAACCGATCCTTCAATAAATGGGGCGGGTGAACGTTCATGAAGCAAATCGTTTGGCTACAATGACGATAATAGATTTTGCACAACAAACTGCACTTACCACATCCCAGGGCCGGGAAGCTTTTGTCGGGTCACTGTTTCTCTGTGAAAGAGCTCTGCAGGCCACAAAACCTCCCAATCCTGCATGTAATAGTTTAAACACTCAAAACAGAAAATATTGATATGAACAGTGGAAAACTGGAGAAGAAAGAACGACGAAGTGGAAATTGAGAAAAATGCTTTTCTACTTTTCAGTGATCAGGAGTCAGGACCACCTACCAATTGGGATGAGCGGTGCATCAGAACCACCACAAAGCATAACATCCTGGAAGATTAGAAATGGGATCAAACAAAATGGTACTCACTTGAAGAAGAGATCATGCAAACATGAAGTTACTTACAGCTTCCCCTCTTCTGATATGGTTTGCTGCATTGAGGATACAGAAGTTACTGGTGGCACAAGCAGTCGAAATAGAATAGTTTGGCCCCATCCAGCCCTATGAACCACAGAAGATATGAGTAATCAAGAACCATAATTGTTGTTAACAACGTACAAAGTTATGCAAAAGAATGAAAGGACAGAACATGCCGCACCAGATCCATTGCAAGTATTGCAGAGCCCATATTAGTAGTTGCAAAAGGAACACAAAACGGGTTCATTTTCTTGTAAGAGACCCTCAATGCTTCAATTGCATCATTAAATACCTGCTTGATATTGCATCATAGCTTGTGTGAAATTATGCAAAACAGGTATCTATGAAAAATTAAACTTTGTTTTAGGAATATAACTAATATTAGTACAGTATGGGAATCCAAACCTTCATGCCACCCATTGCAGAGCCAATGAGAACCCCGCATCTGGTTTTATCCAACTCATTCCTGAGTTCTTCAGTGAGTCCACCATTTTCCAATGCCTTCTTTCCAGCAATTATCAAATATAGCATGAACTTGTCCATCCGCTTAGCTAGCTTAGGTGCAACCCAACCATCTGTAGTAAAGGATTTGATCTCTCCCGCAATTCTCTGTAGAAAAGTCCACATGTCACGGACTGGACGAAAATATTAAAACAAATCGCTAAGTTGAATCATTGATCCTGCCTAAATGGAGGAAAACCATCTTCTCCGTATTACCGTGGGGAAGTTGGAGCAGTCGAACGCCTCTATCTCGCTTATTCCACTAACACCATCAAGAAGGTTGTTGTAAAACACGTCGGGATCATGGCCCAATGGTGTCACCACACCCATGCCAGTGACAACCACCCTCCGTTGTTTAATATCAGTTTTCTTCTTTTCGATAACTCCCCTTTCGGGCTGCAAGGCAACAGCCATGGTCATTCCTGCAAATCATGATGAATTCATTTAAGCCCCGTTCCAAACAGTTATGACTTCTGGCTTCTAGAAGCCAAAAGTCATAGCATTTTGGAGCAGGGCCTTAGACCCTTGTTTGCTTGAGTCAGCACATACAACAAATAAACGGCAGACACAAGTAGGCAAGTAGCATTCTCCACAAACATGCACTAGGTTGGATGCTTCGTTAAGTGCCAATTTGCCATCCTGTGTGGCTGGTACACAACTTAATTCACGCCGAAAAAGTAAAATCATTGTACGACTATGGTTCCTTTGCTGATCCAAGAGACGCGCATCAAAACTTCAACCGAATGAAACTGCTAGCAGGTAAGTGGTCATAGAAGTTGCAAGTTGGTGGATACTCAAAATTGTGTTTCTTATTACAATATATTTCAGCCTTTTGGAGTCTTTCACGCCCTTCCTTTCAATTTGTCACCTTGAATTTTATTTTATACTAGTGCAAGCTCAGTCAATCTCAACTCTCTAGCCAAACCCCCGTGCTACTAAGAAGCGCAAACAAGCAGAGCCAGCCATGCTAAGCGAAAACGATGTCGAAGCCGCCAATTCACCACAAACGTATGCATCCCACGCAGAAGCACGGAACCTGACGCCGAGACCAAAACCCCACATGAATCACTACACCAAGATCCTTGGCACAATCCAGGGAATGCACACGCACAATGCTGACGCCCAAAACGGGATAAAACTAGCACCTTTACCCCGGGCGATACAACCGATGCTCTGAAATTGCACCGCGATTCGCGCGTACAGTCGAGCAACGATCGAGGAAAACCAACAAAAGACAAAGGCAGAAGAAATGGTGAGTGCGTCTCACCAGAACGCGCCGCACCGCGCCGCCGCGCCCCGAGGCGGCGGCGCTCGCGGCGCGGGCCGAACATCACGCTGGAGCCGCCGCCGCAACACTGCTTCTGCTGCTGATGCTCTTCGGCGCCGCAGTCCGTGGACAAGCACGTGGCGACGAGCCACGTGCAGAGAGGGGGGACCACTGCCGCCATTGCCCGCCCCCGGCGATGCTCGTTCCGCTCACGGTCTGGCGGATCTCGTGGACTTAACCGGGACGCGAGTTACTAGGATTCGGCGCGGAAAGCAAGTCACGCACCAGCCTGGAGGCGTCCAAGAACGGCGGAGCCGCGGACCGGGGGAGCGCGAGATGCGGGGCGTGAGGTCTCGGGATTGAAGAAACGAGGAGGGCGCGAAGCATGCGGCGGCGCGCCGATCTCACGAGGAAAGGAGGTGGCTTGGGCGCATCAGAGAGGCGGGAGCCGCCATTGCCAAGTGCTCGACGCCAGGTGTGGAGTGGACGACTGGAGGACTGGAGGAGGAGGAGGGGTTTGGGGACTTAAATATAGGAGGAAAAGGGGAGATTGTGTGGTTTTTTCTCTCTTCCTTCAAGTTTTTGGGGATTTTTTCGTTGAGGGGTATAGACTTTATTCTGAGTCATTGCCCGCTTCATATGAACTTTTGACGATGATTTGATTTTGGTTTATAAATAATAATAGCTTTAAAGAAGTTATAGTAAGAGAGACTCGTGTATGATTTTGATCGATATAAATAAAGTTATTATACTATTTACTATAATTAATTAGTAGATTTCGTCTTGAGAAAGTATCATGTTTGAAAGTGATGTGATGCGATGGGTACTCCCTTTGAACTTCATAATCACCTCCAAGACGAAGTATACTAGTAGAAGTTCTCTCGGACCGATCTACTGCAGTATGGCTGGCCTGAGCAAAATTGCAATACCGCGCAGTCGATCACGGGTCGAGCCGAACCATCGGTGCGACGGTGATTGACCAGCAAAACAACGGCGGGCTCTACAAACTTCTCGTGCCGGCCGACTCGAACGGTGCAAGGGCGACATCACGCGCATGCGTGCGCGATAGCCGGTTGGCACGAGGCGGAGGAGGGGCATACGCCGTAGCATTGTAGCATGTCTAGTCGGCGCGCTCCTTTCCAAACAAATAGTTTTTAGTCTTTAATTTTAAGAAATCAAAAGTTGTTCTGAACACGTTAATCAAATGGTTTTTCTTTTTGTTTTGTATTATTTATAAAGATATAATAGTGTTTTTTTATTTTAATACTTTAGAAAAAAGGTAACAGGTGCTATAATACTATTTTAATTTAAAAAAACTACAGTAATTTAGAACGGACCTAGATGGCGCATCCGCACGTTGCTCTCAGCCTCTCACCCTTAGCCGTCGTCCCACCGCCCGCGCCCAGTCGCTCCCTAATTTGATAAGGTGCGTCGGTTTTTCTCCTTAGAAAATTAGTAGCACGATGTACGTTCGGAGACCAAATCAATGGCATGTGGTAAGTTGTACCGCTCACAACTCGTTTACAACAACTGAGGACGTGGGAATTTCGTAGGACGTGAAGTTGGAGCGGTACGTGCAGTTTTCAGCAAAATTTCTATGTCCTACGTTCCAAGCTGGGTCTAAATGTCTAGCAATTAAAAGGCGTTAATGTGTGTTTTCCAACTGTAGTATATCACATCAGAATTAGACGTTGATATCTCAATTTACAATGGCCAACATCCACATTAATAGGGTACTAGATCCACCAACAATTCAGCATCAACCACAAGTTTTTTTTTTTTGACAGAATACAGCGATCCCATTAAACCAAGGGCATAGCTAAATCGCTGGCCACTAAGTCCAGTACAAAGTCAGGGTCCTGGAGATAAGCAACGAGGGATCACCTTGAACAAGATTTCTACCGTACGCCACCTGATTACAGTATATAGGACAGAAATAAATGGGGGATAACTATCGTAGTGGCAATCCATAAGAGTGATAAATATTTGATATTATTAGTGCATTGCTTTTACTGTTTGAGTTTGATTTTTATGGATTTACATTTCGACCTGTGTTGTTTTGGTAGCACCGATCAGATCGGCCTGGGGAGACAGTCTAACCGTTGTGCAGTTGCAGTCAGACCAACCTGAGGCAACGGTTTGACCGACACGGTGTGATCGGCCATTGGCGACGGTTCAATTGGCGCTTGGATTGTGATTTGACCGGGCATGGTAGCGGTCTGACTGGAGAGTGGTAATATCGGCCATTTGTTGGTGCTAGATATTTTTCAGAGAGGCCCTCGTTGAGCGCGAGAGGTTTTTGAGAGCGGTCCGAACAGCCTTGTCATGGCAATCTGATCGGTGTACTCTGGACGGTCTAACCGGCATGGGTGCCGTGATCAGACCAGCCCCTATGCCGAGTTGGTTTTGAGTATTGGTTTTTATGTGGTGTTAGTGACGACGGAAGTCCGTACAAGTGTTAGTCATAGTGTGTCTATGCATATGCTTGGCTAATTGAGAGTCGAGTGCATGTCCTTTGTGCTCGGATCGATTTCTTGTTCTTTTATGCGCAGGTGCTTTGATAATGGATTACGACCAGTGGCAAGACCGAGGCTTGGTTGTCATAAAGTGTCGTATAAGTCCAGGTAGGGCATCATCTCAAGCCGAGAGCACAGGAAAAAGACAAGGGTCGTAAAGAGGTAGTGCGTGCATGTGGTGTGCCAATTGGACTTGTGCATTTCAAGTGATAATGCTCCTTGGAGCAGACGTGCAATCTTGGTGGTAGGCATTGGGCATAACAGACTATGATGTAATGTGGTGTGCCATTGGATTCGGGTGTTTCAAGTGGTAACGGCCTTGGTACAAGTGTACGATCTTAGCGATGAATCATTGGGCATCACATCTTCGTGAAGACCAATGGGTGGTAATTATGAAAACTGTCTAATACCGGGTGGAGTGGTGGTTTGTAATACTACGACGTTGGTCTAAGTGGTTTAAGTCACACCTTGTGGGTTGAATATCTTATCGAGTTTGTGTGTGAGTTATTAGGCTTCCCCATAATGCAAAACCCATTTGAGTGTGGGTTATCGGGTTTTTTCATGTGTAAATGGTGTGATCCACTAAGAAGTGGCTGATTTGGTGTGAGGTGGTAGCCTCCAATATGTAAGTCTTGTGTTGAGTTGAGTCATTATGTACTCCAAGATTGTGTTTGGTGTGAGTTGGTTTGGTTTGATTTACTTAGATTTTTTGTTTGAATTTCTCACTTTCTTGATGTTTTGTGGTGCCAAGGATTTATAAGAGGTAGATATATCTTTTGGATATAAGATCGTATCCATCTAGGCATGATATAGAGAAAGTTCTTGAGTTTGCTCGATTTTTCTTAGAGAGGTGATTTGAGGATTTTGCTCTTGTGAGGGTTTAGCTTGATTTCGTATTGTGATCTAACTTACTATGATATGTGAGAACTCATCTAAGGTTATCTAGATCATTTAGGACTCACGGGCAAGAGCATATCGATGTTTTCTTCTTTTACTCGATTTTGGTGCAACTCTCCTTGTTCTGGATAAAGATTACAACTTTGGCATCGATCTTCATGATCCATAATTAGAATAGATTCCTGACATCCTTGAGAATATTTGTGCCAAGTTTCACTACATTTGAATCAGTGGTTTGAAGTTGATTTTTTTTTGGATTTGGTGTAGTGCTTAGTGCACTGTTCCTCGATGTTGTGGTTAGACCATCGCCTCGGGCGGTCCAACCACTAGGCGGCCAGACCGGTGTTAATCCGGTAGTTAGACTGGTGAGGTTGATCCAACAAGCGGTCAAACCAAAAATTTGCCTGCAGTCATACCAGTGTCCTTGGCTTTTGGCTTTGACTAATTCACAATTTATGTTTCTACTATGTTTTGTCGATAATTGGGGGAAGATTTAGAGAGTCATTTACCCCCCCCCCCCCCCGACTTGCCATACTTGATCTTACAAGTGATATCAGAGTGAGGTTACTTTTGTTTGATCATAACCGATTTCGTGCAATGGCGTTGGAGAGATATCACAACAAGCCTCTTGTCTTTGATGGAGGCAACTATCTTTATTGAAAGACAAGGATGGCGATATACATCAAGACTCAAGGGTTAGCCATTTGGAACAAAGTGAGAAGTCCTTTTGTTGTGCTTGTCGATGGCGTGGTCCTCAATGTTGTTCAGACAGTTAAGGATGAGGCAAATACTAAGATGCATAACTTTCATATCCAAGGCCTAAGGAGATCCAAGTTCAATCAAGTAGTTCATCTTGCATCTACACATGAGATTTGGACAACCCTCTCTAATTACCATGAGGGAACGTTGGAAATCAAAAAAGGTGTGTAAAACTCAATTTAATAGAGACTACCAAAAGCTGAAGATTGAACCTAGAGAGACTATGGATTCCTTCATTGATAGATTCCACAAGATCCTTAGTGATTTAGGGTCTATGGGTGTGACCTATTCAGATGCCAACAAGGTGGCCCATATTTTGAATGCTCTTGACATGAGTGTTTGAAAAATGCAAGACATACTAACCAACTCATTCAGTTTAGTGGTGGGCATGACCAGTTACATACAGACTAACTGCTACCTGGCTCGGTCTTTATCGACCACGTCTTGTCGACCATGCCTCACAACCATGGTTGCTTTGACCATGCATCTCCGATAGAATCTCTTACACAGACGGTACTACAGGTCTTTGAGCATCGACCGGGATACTATAGCTTACGAGTACCGACCGTCGACCACTATGCAATTACGACTACTGTAACTACAACCATTGTAGCTATGACCACTTGCTATAGTACTCCTCCGAGTACCGACTACATCGACACACGACTACAACGTACTCGAACACACCGAGTACTCTACACACAACATCTCAGTACTAGAACACATCGAGTACTCGATAATGACAACACAATACATGAACTCACCGAGTACTCTACACACAACGACACAGTACTCGAAACACACCAAGTACTCGACACCGACTGTTACAACAACACAACAAGATTAGTTCCAACACCTACCAATTCTCGGATCAGATCCTGCGCGATTGCTGGTCAGCTATCAGGAAAATAGTGCCCAAGGTCCTTCATAAAGCTGTGGACTCTCTAATTGTCCTCATTGTCCAGATGATTTGGAAAGAAAGGAACATGCTACGACACGATCAGGGAAGACTAAACATTAACTAGTGCGTCCTCTGGGTTAAACAGGAATTCTTCGTTTGGTCGTCAACTGTCAATTCAAAACTGAGAGACCTTAGCGGTCTTGTTAGCGATAGGCAAGGCTCAATCCCGACCTAGGGCAGGTTTTTAGTTAGTCGTTATCTCCTTTTTATCGTTTGCTTCCTAATTCGGCCTTCAGGCCATCGTTGTAACTCTCTTCTTAATGAATGAAGCACAAATCTTCTACGTTTTCAAGGAGAAAAAAAAGGAGATTACGAGAACCCACAGATGTGTTGGTCCCCTGAAATTCAGCGCCACATGCATTCTATTGGCAGTTCATATGGTTTTTCTGACGCATTTTTAACGGTGAATCAGATATATCGGCTGTGGACCATATGTCTGTCCTTTGTAGCAAACTGGTTGTTCTACAGAACTTGACAATTTCAGCAAAAAGAAACTTCTGCATCCAACATGAAAGCATGCATTACATTACATTCCAAGTCCAACTCTTTGAGTCTCTGACACTAGTTAGCTGTTGCTGCATACTAGACAAAATCTTACTAAATACCAAAATCCTCAGAAACTGGATCCAAAAAGAACTCTTTATCTAAAGAGACCATTAGTATTTTAGGAAGTACCTCATTCTTGAGTTTTTTACGGTACTTCGCATACTAGGGAACAGTAGTTCTAACGACCAATTTATAAAGGCTACTTTACGGGGACTTTATTGGGAAAAAAAAGTAGCGATCCAATGATGCACGGTCACAAATGATGAAATGAATCATGCAAGCCAAACTAATCCCATGAAAGCACAGATACAGACTGACCACATGCATGGGGTGCTCAAGATCAATGGAGCTAGTACTGCTGCTACTATGTCAGTATTGATCTTAGAAAACCTAATGTGCTATGCATGTTTTCAAGCAGCATTCATTCCCCATTGAATGTCAGTAGAGGGAGGAGTATGACTCACTTACTTGGGCCATGCACTACTCCATGGCTCAGAGTCGTTAGGCAGCAATAGGAGTGTGTACCCCAGCACCTCACATGCCCCCAAAATGCCACGGAAAGAAGTCTTGACTCTTCTGGGCAGGGAAGAAAGTTGCGTTGAGATTGATTTCGTCCACGTGGTACAGATTTAAGAGGGACCTTAAGAGGTGGGAGCTAGGGCCCGTCGCATAGAATTTAGTTCATTAGTGCATGAAGTCATTGTAAGCAGCAGAGTCGTCTGAATCTGATCGACACATTACTCCAAGGAAGCTACAATAAGCTGCCTTCTGTTCACTTCACCAACTTGTTGTAATGTTGCCGATGCAACTGATGAAGCGTAGTTAAGCACACATGCTGGTGTCGCCGGGAACACAGCCTGACGAACGAAACATGGATCATAGCATGTGCGTGTTTGCAGTGTGTTTGCGCAATCACTTCACTTGCTAAAAATGCAGCATCTAGTGCCAAGTCTCGCCCAATGATAAATTCTAGGCAGTGTACACAATACCAAGTGGTAGCAGCTTTACCAAAATTATCTGTAAACATTTCTTATGAGATTTAGTATTTGTGCAAGTGAGATAATCTTAGATTATCGACGGTAAATTTCCCTTCCAAATAGTGACTATTCACTTGGGAGATTATCAGTTTCAGATTTTTCAGCTTCACACGAAACATGCTGATGCCTTGCAAGGCTCATGGGCTTCAGTAGGAGTGACAAGGATATCGCAACAATAACAAAAAAAATAATAAAAACGCAACATTGTACCGTCCTGCAGTCACAGGCAAAGAAAATGATATGCTAATCATAACTGGTAGGAGTACATGCTGAATTGAGAAGGACCGCAGTGTTTTAAATGCATCCGATCCCGTCCCCGATCCCTCCGCCACCGTCTTCCTCCTCCTCGGCGGGCAATTGTCTTACTCCATGCCAGCATCCCTGTTGTCGGATCTGCCTGTCCTCAATCCCTCCACCACCGTCTTCCTCCTCCCTGTTGGCCGACCGTCTTCCTCCATGCCAGCATCCCCGTTGCCGCTATCACCAGATATGTCCGTCCCTGATCCTTTCACCATCATCTTTCTCTTCCCCGACGGTAGACTGTCTTTATCCACGCTAGCATCCCTGTCGCCTCTATCGTCGGATTTACCTATCCCCAACCTCTCTGCCATTGTCTTCCTTCTCCCCAACGGTTGACCGGATCTGAGTTTTGCTATGGAGGTGCAACCGCCAGATCCCTCACCTCTAACCGCTTGATCCGGTCGGAGGAGGAGGAGAGATAAGCGAACAATGCCTCCAAATCGTAGCGGAGGTGGAGCAGCTAGGGGTGGGAGGTAGAAACAGTGGTGGGGGAGGAAGCTCGGAGGGAGATAGGCATGGTGGCGAAGCAGGAGATAGAGAGAGCGAGTGGTGGAGACGCACGTGACCCTCACGCTATATTGGCATCGATCAAGGTTACACGTCAGCGGTTAAGCCAGCAAATCATCCTTGGGACCTGCTATCAGGGGCGGAACTGGGCCTTGGGCTATAGCCGCCTCGGGCTGAGCAGGCTATAGCCCAAGGCCCAGCAATGCTATTAGTACTATCCCCCTCTAGTATATACTCAGCAATATACTTGATATAACAGCCCAGCTCGAGGCCTCAAAAACTATCAGCTCAGCCCAAACAACAAGTCAGCCCACCAAAATAGTAGTCGGCAGCCCATCCAAGTTAGTAGCCCATCCATGAGGCATCCACCAAGACCAAGTGAAGAAAACCCTAATCCCCAACCCTCAGCCCCCAGCTGCCCAAAGCCCCAAATTAGATCTCAACCCCGGAACCCCTCGATCCGGTGATCTGCCCTCGCCTGTGCGTGCCCCCACCTTTGGCCGCTGCCCTCGCTTGCACCTGTGCGCGCCCCCACCTTCGGCCTTGTGGACCTACGCGGTTGCGCCTCTGGCCTCCGGGTGCTCGTGGACCTACGCCTCCGCCTACGCGGCTCCGCCCTCCGGCCTCTAGCCTCTGCCCTCGCCCTCGTCATGCAGCACGCAGCAATGCCACAATCCGTCTCCCACCACTGCGACTCTGTAGCTCTGCGGACCTGCGCCTCTGCGACTCCACTCTTCGGCCTCCGGCCTCCGCCCTAGCCCTCGTGGACCCACAGGTCGCAGCGGAGTAGAGAGGAGCTGGGCACAGGGAGCTCTCTCTTAGGCTCTCAGCCTAATACGAGCAGCCGAGCAGGTAAGGCTGTAAGCTCGTAACTGGCGTAAACATAAGGATGAATGGATGATTGGAGGAAGTGAGAAGCCGAGGAAATATATGTAGTACTTTAGTAGGAATTATTTTTATGTTTTAAAATTAGTACGAATAATCAGGTGAAATGATATATGTTTAATGTTTTATATTTGCTATTCAGGAACTAACTATTAAGGTTTAAGGATACAAATTACAAAATGAAGAGGAGCAAGACATTGTCATTGTATTTTCCAACACAAGATACGCAGTCAAACAGACAATCCAACTCGAACCAATCTTTAGAAATATTAGGAACTAGGGCTAGTAACACTGGGCAAAACATTCAGCTTAATCCAAGTGATATTGTTGCCGATCCTGGGCTTCGAAAATCAATAGAGGAGTTGAATGTGAATATTAGATATGCCGCTAGAAGAGAGTATTTGCAATTGGGACCATACCAACTAATTGGACATAAATTTCCATGGAGGGAACCAGGAAGTCAAAAAAGGAGATTTTAAGAATCATGGTTCAAGAAGCATGATTGGTTGGAATATAGCATAGCTAAAGATGCAGCCTTTTTTGTTTTTATTATTTTCTCTTTAAGCAATAAAGAGCTGAAAACTATGGTGTTGATGCTTTCACAAAAATAGGATTTAGTTATTGGAAGAATGGAACTCAATTTTTTAATGAACATGTTCGTAAAGTCAATAGTGCTCATAATAAAGCAAGAAAACATTACGAGGCTTTTAAAAATCAAAGGCAAGATGTGGGTTATGTGATGGCTGTTGCTACCAAGAAAGATGAGGAAGAATATAGAGCCCGTCTTACTTTATGTTAGCTATTTCAAAATTTCTTCTATTACAAGCCCTTACTTTTCATGGACATGATGAATCGTTTAGCTCGAACAATAGAGGAAACTTCTTAGAAATGCTAAAATGGTATAAAGAGAGGGATGAGAAGGCTGCAAAATTGCTTGACAATTCTCCTGGAAACAATTTAATGACTTCACCACAAGTACAAAAACAATTGTGCAAAGCGTGTGTAGAAGAGACCACCAAAGCCATTATTTATTATATTGGGGGTGCATTTTTCACCGTAATTGTTGATGAGGCTCGAGATGCATCTATCAAGGAGCTAATGGCTGTGGTTTTAAGGTTAGTAGCTACATCTTACGCTCTTTTTATGTCTGATAGTTTAAGTATGTTTAAAGTATATTAACAATGATTTCTTATCCTACGCAGGTATGCCAATAATAAAGGGCAGGTGATAGAGAGATTTCTTAGGGTTCAACATTTTTCTGATATGACATCATCTTCATTAAAGACAATTTTGGATGGTGTGTTTTGTAAACATGGCTTATCTATATCTAGATTACAGGGACATGGATATGATGGAGTTTTAAATATGAGAGAATAATTCCATGGGTTACAAAGACGCATATTAGATGAAAATCCATATGCTTTTTATATACATTGCTTTGCACATCAGTTGCAATTGATGCAAGAGGTGATCTATCTTTCACAAATTGTATCAATCTTGCAAATCTTACTATGAAAATGGTTGAGACTGACAGACATACAGTTTTTCCATTGGTATATCGTCTCATTGAGTTGGCCTTAATTTTACCAGTGACAACAGCAACTGTAAATAGAGCCTTCTTGGCTATGAACATCATTAAGACTGATTTACGAAACAAGATGAATGATGAGTGGATGAATCATAACATGGTATACTATATTGAGCGAGATGTATTTGTAAGTATTAAAGATGAGAAGATTTTAGAGCGTTTTCAAGGGATGAGGTCATGCAAGAAACAACTTTTTCGTGCAAGTGGTTAGTTTATTTCAAAATAATATTCATGCTATTTGAATTTATCTACATGCATATTTTATTTTATTTTTTATGTTGTCTTTGTATGTTCTGGTTCTTGTCCTACTATTGATGAGGAAATGGTGGGTTAACCGCATAGGATAGTGAACAAATCTCCATTTAGGATTTGAGATATTTGATATATCTTTATTACGCTACATTCTGTATGGTTTCATATACTTTCCTTATTGTGATCTGTGTTGAAAACTTGAACTCTTTAAGTATTGAGCATTAAGCAAAAATTTCATATAAACGATGTATTTGTGACGTATTTTTTGTTATATTATAATATAGTTCTAGACTTGTGGCATACTAGATTGTTACTTGGTTCAAATTTAGTCCGATGCGTATTCTAATTTTGGATCTGCCACTGCCTGTTACAATCACACTTAAATAAGTTTAGGTTACATAAAACTGTTGTTTCAAAGTTTAGGAATCTAAATACGTTAATATGACAAATTTAAAGACCTATAGTGTATTTTACTTTTTAAAAATTGACCCGCGAGGAAAGAGCGGAAGACCGGCCGCCGGTAGGTGAGTGGAGCATGACTATCGGTTGATCCTGAGTGTATTTTACTTTTTAAAAATTGACCCGCGAGGAAAGAGTGGAAGACAGGCTGCTGGGTGAGTGAAGCATGTCTATCATTTGATCCTGAGTGTAGACTTGTCCTCTACCTGGCTCCTGACATCGCACTAACTCACCTCGCCTGTCTTTCTGAACCCCCTTCACTCGTCTTTCTGAATTCTGATACCTTTGATAGCTGTCCTTCCTCCCCTCTAGAGGTATCGTGGTGCTCATGGCCCCTTCTTCAATTCACCCTTGTATGGAGGTTTTGCTTTCGATTTGCTGTTGGTTTGTACACTGGGCTCTAGTCCTGCCTGGTCTTTGCTCTTCTTGATTTCTGTGGAACACTAGGTCGATGACCATGTTACTGTGAACCTTGAATGCTCCCCAACTGTGCACAATAAAAGGATTTCTATTACATCAGAGGGCACTGCCGATTTGGGTTTATCTTTAATTCAGTGGGACACCTTTCATTCGCGCTGTGGACTTTGATCGCTTGCTTTTCACAAGTCTTCCACTTTGAGTGATCAAAATGGAATATCTGAAATTTCCTTCAATTATGAAGAAGCGTTAGTTTTGTTGCATCCAGTGATTTGTAGTCAGGGATTGAAATCCCGTTGGTAACCCACCGGTAACCGGATTTCGAAACTGCAGAATTAGAATTCACTGTAAATCAAATTTGGTGTTGCGGTGTCTGTAAAAATTGTACTTCTTGTTGTATTGTTTTCAAATATGCCTACTGATGTCTGCAATTTTCATTTGCAGCATTAAAATTTACTATCTTAATTGAAACCTGTTGTGATTAGATTGTCTTTTTTAAGGGAGTTGTGATTAGATTATCGGTAAGCTTTTATACCTATCTGGATACAAACCAAGTTTGGTACTGTAAGTCTCTATCTAACGGTACTCCTTGTCTCAATTTACATTTCCAGCATGATTCAGATATTTCAGTTTACAAACATGTGTCGCTGTGCAGCTTTTTTATTTTTATTTTTTTTATTTTTTTTTTTTGAGATGGGAGGCAACAACCTCACCAGCTTCCTTTATAGAAACTGAAATAAGTTAAGCCTTACATCTACTAGCTCAAAGGGAAGGATACCAAAACGTAAATTAAAACGAAAAACCAGAATAACAAGCAACATCGTGCATGGCTATCTCTAACAACTCCCAATTTTTTCCTCACTTGTTTGGTTGTCTTACTTTTCTTTCAAATGCCAATATTTTGGATTTTCCTCTGTGCTAATTCATGGTTAACATAGTCTTAGAAGCAAAATTCTGGACTTCTGATGAATTCAACTTTCATCAGTAATCAGAATTGATTGGGGTTGGACCAGCTCGCAGGAAATCACAAACCAAATAAATGACAAATCGGTTCAATGATCCGGGAACATGAGCAAATAATTTGTTTACTCAAAAGAAAAGGGCAGATCTAAAATGCCGCTACTACTGTAATTTATAATTCTTTCTGAAGATTTCAGCTTAAGTTTTTAATATATGCGTCCAAATGAAATGATTTGGTACCTGTACTGAAAAATAAGCATCTTGTTGGCCATGCGCCTAAATTTTCTGAACTGATGTATAGTTGAAACACAGATAGTTGCAACATCTGAAGGACCTTTTTAAGTATTGTATGTAGCAGAGATGGAGAATGATCTACCAGTCAATATCCGCGAGTATCAAGAACTCGCCAAGAAAGTACTGCCAAAGATGCACTATGATTATATCAACGGGGGAGCGGAGGATGAGCACACACTAAGGGAGAATATTGCAGCATATGGAAGAATTCTGTACTGTTCATTCTTCATGTTTTAAGTCACAACTTCATTATTCAATGAAGAATTAGAACTCAAAGATTTTCTCGGTGTGGATTCTGCAGGTTAAGACCTCGAGTTCTTGTAGATGTCAGCAAGATAGACATGTCAACAAGCTTATTAGGATATGACATGCCCTCACCCATAATTGTTGCTCCAACGGGGGCACACAAATTAGCAAATCCAGAAGGTATCAAAATCCAAACCTTTTAAGTTTTAAATGGTAAAATATGGCATCTAAACACCGGTAATATCTCCATATCTCTTGGTTAAATGCTTATTTCAGGGGAGGTGGCTACAGCGAGAGCTGCAGCATCATGTAACACCATAATGGTTGGTAACTAGGGATATTAAGAATCATTCAGTCATCTTTCCTTTCCTCTATGGATTGCTACATATGTTAATGTTTGTCATGTACAGGTGCTTTCCTTCTCATCCAGTTGCAAAATTGAGGAGGTTGCCTCCAGTTGCAATGCCACTCGCTTTTATCAGTTATATGTATGACATCTGGACCTTGAGCTCCAGATAAATTTCCTTTTCCAGATAATTTGATCTCTGAAATTTTTCATAAGCACTGTAGGTGTTTAAGAGGAGAGATGTTTCAGCAACATTGGTACGGCGGGCCGAGAGTTGTGGATTCAAAGGAATTGTTTTGACAGTTGACACTCCTGTGCCCGGTCGGCGTGAAGCTGATATCAGAAACAAGTAAAAAAAGCTATTTTCAATTATTACGAAGATTTAGCCAACTATATATTCTTTCCAAAGGTTAAATTTGATAAGCATACAGGTTTCTCAGGCCAGAAATTAGATCTAGAAGACATTACATAGCATTTTTAGAACTTAAACAATCACCATGGTGCAGAATTCTTGTGTTCTATCACGGAGCTGATTGTTCGTGCCGATTCGTGCAGGATGGTTGTATCCCGGAGAGCAAACCTCGAAGGTTTAATGTCAATAGACGATCTTAGTACTGTGAGTCAAATATTTGCTTAAGGAATTCTCTGAATTGAAGTATATTTTCTTGAAATTAGTTCTAGAAATAACGGTTCATGGTGGATGAAAAAAATTGCTTGTTGACGGTGGATAAACTCCTTTTCTTTCTGAAAGACTCAAGTACAAGCTGCTCTTCTTCATTTGCAGACAAGCGGCTCTAAGCTCGAACGATATGCGCGCGAGACACTGGACCCGTCGTTGTCATGGAAGGTACAAGTACAGCACCATTGGTACACATGTAATGAAGTTTTAGATTCTACAGCATGTGCTCCCACATCCAGCATTCTACAGGACTTGTCTGAATCGGCCATCAGATGGTACACTACATATATTCAAAGCTCTGATCTGTACAAACAGCATATGCCCTTAATATAACATGCTGAGATAGACACAAAAATCTAACATAAGGACACTAACATTTAATTGCCTCGGTTCTTGGCAAGAGTCCCCACTGCTGTACTGTAGTCACAAAACAAGGAGTCACGAGCCAATGTAGTAGTCTTGAAGGCACTTCCTTGCTGCTAAATGATTCTACCTACTCACTTTTTTTCGAACATAAATTCCGACTAACTTTTGCAGGACGTAGAGTGGTTGAAATCCATAACAGGCCTGCCGATTCTACTCAAGGGCATCGTCACCGCCGAGGACGGTAACTATGCTAACTGTTCATCCTCTTCAGTGGCATGCATAACCATGTCAATGTTAACACCATGTTAATTATCGCTGAATTTTTCTGCATAACCTTAAACAACAACGACGACGACGACGACGGCAAACAGCCAGAAAAGCAGTGGAGGCCGGGGCATCCGGCGTGATCGTGTCCAACCACGGCGCACGCCAGCTCGACTACGCGCCGGCCACAATATCCGCTCTCGAAGAGGTAATTAACCAACCGTGCTCGTCCTCGTCCTCGTCCAGTCTCCAGTAGGGAGTAAATTCCACGCCACATGCATGCCACATTCTCTCCTGACAAATGACAATGGCATGCATCAACTGAAAAACCATGTGTGAGGGAGGCTGTGGGAGTGGTTTATTACATCTTGCTTGGCTTGTCAGTTGCCTCCAATGGCTGAAAAAGGGCTGCGCGCGCGCTGCGCCTGCAGGTGGTTAAGGCGGTCGCTGGGGCTGTCCCGGTGTTGGTGGATGGCGGAGTCCGGCGAGGCACGGACGTGTTCGAAGCGCTGGCGCTCGGTGCACGAGCAGTAATGGTACGTATGCCTCCTTCCGAAAGGACGAGAGTTCTTCAAAAACCGGCGGCGACCGCTATTTATTATCCGGCCGATTTGGGAAATTTTGTGTAAAACTGTGCCGCATTGCAGGTCGGGAGGCCGGTTTTCTACGGGCTGGCGGCGAGGGGAGAGGCGGGCGCGAAGCACGTGATCGAGATGCTGAACAGGGAGCTGGAGCTGGCTATGGCGCTCTGCGGCTGCCGGAGCATGGGGGAGATCACCCGGAGCCATGTCCAGACCGAGGGTGATCGGATCAGGTCCCTGCTGTGAGTTGTGATTAGGCAATAATTCAGGCTTTCAGAGTGAGCTGCATGGACCATGCAGGATTGCAGTATAGGAGAGGACATATCATATTGACCATATTAGAAATAGAATTGTTTTACGATATCTTAAAATAAATATAAGTCGTCTTTATGATGTAATGATTCAAATTAATTAGGATTTAATTATACTACATTACTACCACCTATAGCAGTAGAATCTATAATGAAATCACCAAGACGACTGAATGGGTCGGCGGCCAACTTTACCACCACTATTCCCCGCCTTGCTTCACTTCCTCCCCCCTAGAATGAGCCATGGATGGCACGGACACCGCCGTAGCGCCGTCTGCACCTGCGCCGGCGAAGGTGGCGAGGTGGGGCACACGGCAGATGGGCCCACCGGCGGCGCCTGAGGCGCACCTGGAGAACCAGCAGGCAGTACAGTGGACGGCGGTGAGAGGCGACCAGGAGCTGCCGCCGTACGTCATCACGGGGGAGCCCATTGATTCCCTGCCATTGCACGATCCACAGTGCGGGACCGCTCCTTTTGGTATCGGCAAAATACTACATAATCTGCAAAGCTACCTCGTTGGGTCACGTTGATCTACAAAGTTGCCTCGTTGGGTCAAGTCGGTCTGTAAAGCTGCCTCGTTGGGCGGGGCAAGCGGTAGTCAAGGCACATTCGCGAGGTCCCATGTAGTTTTGTCATTGCGTAAAGATGTCCTTTTTGGTCCTATCATTATGCAAAGTTATCTCATGTTTTCAAGTGAGAGAGGCATTTGTAGTAGTGATATCTAGGATTCGTGGCCGTTCGTAAGGTATTACGTTTGACAAGGTAGTTGCATTTCGGGCAAATAACTGCTGGTTCCGATGAATAGGCACTCACTTGGCACATCTTGATGTCTACGAGAGGGAGAAGCAAGGCCAAGGTACAAAGGGAAGCGTCTGAGGAAATCAACTCAAGGTTACATCCACCCATTATCATGACTCGCGGCGAGAGGAGGGTGGGAGTGGAGCATGCTGTCGAGATGCTAAACAAGGAGCTGGAGACCATGGCGCTCTGCTGCTGCCGGAGCGTAGGCGAGATCACCAGGAGCCATGTATAGACCGAGGGTGACCGTATCAGGTCCCTGCTACGCCTGATTCTTGTGATTTAGTCAAGACCGCGCGTGTATCATGCAGATGTTGCAGACTTGCAATGTCTGTGAGGCCCACCTTCCTTTTGAGAAATACTAGCTTTTGGGCAGCAAAATGTTGCTGGAGCTTGCAGGGTCATATTGCAATGATCCAAGTTGTATGTGTACTCATAAATTTGTGATCAGTACACATCAGAACAACAAAAGTGCAGAACTGGTTCGAGACCGTACTCGGCCATCGCCAATTTTCACGTTGTTTCTTGACTAAATATAGTGACATTTTTTTTATTCGAAGTTCATATCCTGTGTACCATGTCCTGTGATAGCTAATAGTACTAAAAAGTAAATAAGAACACAGTCGGATCATCCAAGATTGAACAGTAAACACCCTACGAACAAGAAAAACCTCACCAATCTTGTTGCATGACATACATTGTTCGCAAAATGAACTTAAAACAAAGCTATCCATGAGGGGTAACAAAAAAAGGCTGGGTGACTCGGTCCCATCAAAGTCAAGAATACAAAATTGATTTGCATCCTAACATAACTCGTACTGTAAAAATTAAATCTACTTAAACAGTGTCTACCAACAGATTCCTGACGGCAAATAACTCAGCCTTCCACCCAAGAATCATTGGTTTACTCTTTTACTCCCAGTTAGGAGTAGGTGCTGCTGGGGCAGGGGCACTGCCTTGTTCCCAACCTGGGGCAGAAGGAGCAGGGGCAGCAGCAGCATCCCATCCACCGTCAGCAGCAGGAGCTGCAATTCAGAATAGCAATGTGAGCACATTCTGAATCAACAATCAGGTAGTCGTATATATCAAACAAATCTGTGAAGGCGCAGAGGAAAAAAGAACTACATAATAGCAGTTCCCATTTGATTGGTAAAGGTATAACACTTAGTGATTAACCAAATAGTTGATATAACAATTAGAGCGACCATGGAAAATAAAGGAAGAAACCAACAAATGTCGACAAACTCTACCACGGTCAAACTCTCAGAACCTTATCATTCATTTAGTAAGCAAAGACCTTATATTGAGCTAAAGCTTCTATGTTAGTCCCATTAGTCCATAGGCCAGAGGGCAGCTTGACTTCATCAACACAAATGTGGGCTAAACCTTAAACTACCTCCAAAAAAAATATGTCAGGAGCTTTAGGTTGTTGCATACAGCCCAAGATAGCATACGGCATTGACATTCAAGTAAAAAAAGAATCAAGACAAACTATGCTCATGACTGGAAAATCAATTGATAGAAGATTAGGTTGATTTTCCTTTGGCTGGCATACACTTAAAATTTTAATTATGTTATTACGAAATAAGTGTAATTGAACCTGGAGCAGCAGTCCAGTCAGCCCCAGCTTGTGCGGGAAGGGCAGCATGTGGAGCTGCAGCTTCACCGGGCCATTCAGTACCCCAGTTGTCGGTCGTGGGGGCAGTATATTCTGCAGCTACACCATAGTCAGGAGCAGCCAGAGCCTCTTCTTCCTCATGCTCCTTTGCTTCCTCTGGGTCCCTATAGAAGAACAGATCAACCTACAAAAGAGAAACAGCAGGCAGGAGTAATTAGATGAAGAGATGTACTCTATTAGTTTCATAATCTAAACATTGGCAAGCAGAATACTGCTTTGAATTGTGAAAGCTAACTAACCATGACTTCCCACTTGTGCCCTGGGAGAATTGTACCACGCATCTGCAGAACCATCCTGGCAAGCAGCCAGAATAGGCAACCAATGCTCTGCTTCCCCTTGTTGTTGGCAGGAATGCCAATATCAACATAACGCATAGGAGAGTCGGTGTCACAGAAGGCAATGGTAGGAATGTTTCCAAGTGCAGACTCCTTAATGGGCTGCACACAGTTGAACAGGCAGATTTGGTAATGCCCTCAATTGGCAAATTGAATTACACAAAAGCTAGTAGACAAATATAAAATTTTACCTGATGATCAGTCCTGGGGTCGGTCAGGATAAGAAGGCGTGGCTCACTGAATGACGTTTGCAACTGATTGGTGAATGTACCAGGAGTGTGCCTACCAGCAATGGCGTGAGCACCGGTGTACTGTGCAAACTTGAGGACAGCCCTCTGGCCATAGGGCCTAGCAGACTGCACAATGATGTCCTGCGGGTTCTCAATCGCAACAATGACCCTCGCAGCCAACTGAAGCTTCTCCCAGGTCTTGCCAAGGTTAATAATGTAAATACCTGCGAGATAGTACAGAAAGGCCACCTCATTAACTTGCATTTCACAATAGTCAATTGACAAAGCGGCTGGTTAGCCTGAGGGTAAAGCGTCTTAGCACTTCACTATGCTAAAATTCTCATATGTCAAATAACACCACACAGAAAAATACACATGTTTTGGTGTTGTCCAGTGTCCACAAATCAATGCCACGGTTCGTGGTTATGAGATCACATTCTGCTGAGCCACATATTAAATGTTCTGGCCAAACCGGTCAAATTCAACCCACCCCCTAAATCCTCACGTTAGAGAAGCCTCAACAACTACCATGCCACAACAAACTGAATGAAGTAATACTAGTTACTGAAGGCACTAAAGGAGTAGCTTTGCACAACAACATGTTCATAGGATTCGAGAAGGCATTTGTACCACTTGTCTAATAACCAACTGACATAGCTTCGCACTTGAACTCATCAGCAAATTTTTCGACTAAACCAGCCTAATAATCATTCGCACATAACAAGATCTAAATATAGGCCAGCTTAAAGACAGCATTTTTCGCACCGAGTCAAACCAACGGCATGAACGGATCTGTAATGTCTAACACAACGCACACTAGATGTTATGATTTGCGTGGACTTGAGGGGATCCGATCGATACCGTCGGTGCGGCGCTTGAATACGTAGCGCTCCATCTGGAAGTCGCAGTTCTTGGTGCCGAGGTGGACGTCGGCGGCGAGCATCATCTGGATGTCCTGCTCCCGCTGGGACAGCGCCCGCGCGCCACCGCCTGCTGCCGCCGCTGCCATCGTCGCCGTCAGGGGCTAGGGTTTCGCGCGCGCGCGCCGTGCGCGAGGGAGCGGACGGAGAAGAGAGGGCACCGTACTGGGGGTGGCGGCGCGAGGGACTGGGCTGGACTATTTATATGGGCGGGATAAAACCCTAGCGAGGGATCTTCTGCAGCTTTCCTTTTCAACGCCGGTCTCCGTCTGGGCCTTTCTCAGCAGAAGAGGGACCTATTTGCGTTTCTGTAATTTACGAAGGTGTAACGTGCAAGTAATTTTGCTTTCAGCCTGAATTAAATTGTCGCAATGATAGCTACATCGCGACAAGTGAAATGCATGCTATGGGCCTGTTTAGGGTGGTGATCGGTTCGGCTGAAAAGCTCGTGGCTTGTGGCTGAAAACACTGTAATTGGCTGAAAAAAGCACTGTAGCTGACAGAGACTTATTTAGCATAATTAAATTTTAAAAAAATTAAAAATAAAAAAATATGTTAGCTCATTACGTATAATACAAACAAATACGGGAAAAAAAGAACCGGCAAAAAAACTCAACGAAAAGCCAAAAGTTCAGAAAAAGACGAAACTTATGAATAGTAAAAAATAAGCCAGAAACCGAAGCCGAGTTGATCAGGGCCGGAAGTAAAAAAAACGCATGACTATTTAAATCATACGATCGTATCTTACATCCATGTATTACTATTCATATTGTATTAGCCACCGATTTGCATGCGTCTCAAACTCAATAAAATTATTTGTTTCTCAATTCAAAACGATAAAATTCACCGATTTATTTTTTTAGTACAGGACAGACGCACACAACTTATACACACTCACTTACCACATGCACATATGTGTACATCTTCTACACACGTTATGATATAATCAAAGGCTCAACAATAGAACACGGACATATGTTGTCTTACTGAACACACACATACATGTGTGTATCCTGTTCAAAAAACAGTTCCTCCGCCAGTCTGATGATCCAGGGATCAAACACTGATTAGTGGGGCGTGCAGCCACGCACCCTCCCACTAAGCCAATGCTCAGGTCTCCAACTTCGGATGGGGATAGATTGGTATGGCTAGTTACCCTTGATGAGAGGACATGTCCCTTATTTATAAACTTTTGTATTGGATTCTATCCTAACCCATCAATAGAGATAGGTTTCAAACCGGATTCTACACAAATACGAATTTCAGGCACTGGCGGAGCTACAGGGTGGTCCCTGTGGGCCGCGGACCACCCTGCCAGTGGCGGATCTACAGGGTATGCCGGGTGGGCCCTGGCATACCCTGTAGCGGTGGGACCGATTAGCCGAAATAGCGTGACGCGCCGCTGGATCGAACGATATGCGAGACGGTTCGCGTAATCGCCTTGACGCCTTCAGCCCTTCGCGTCTTGAGTCTTCGCCTCGCCTGCCGCACCCCGCAGCCCCGCACGCGTGACGGCGTGACCGCGTGACGCGCCGACTGCGAGACGGTTCGCCAAATCGCCACTTCGCCTTCGCTGATTCTCTCGGCTGCCCGCGCGTAACGTGCTGCTCCGCTCGCCTGCCCGCGTTCCAGACTTCCAGACTCCAGTTGACCACGTTCGAGCGTTCGCCGCCGCCGCATGCCCGCATGACAGTAATCGTTTGATCGTTGAGTCATTGAATCAAGTAGAGTCGTCTCCTTGGATACAGATCGTTGCAGTGCGTTGGTGGTTCAGCATCAAATCTGATCTGTGCTTGATTTGCTTCGGAGCTTGCGAGGAGAGGGTCGGAGATGTCGGCCGCAGTGGGAGAGGAGGACAAGAAGCCGGCGGGCGAGCAGGGCGGCGGCGCCCATATCAACCTCAAGGTCAAGGGACAGGTCTGCCTTCGATTCTTTTCACCCCACACTTCGCAACTCTTCTCTTATCCGCTTAGATTTTTTGTTCTTGATGGTTCTTGTATTGTTAGAACTGTTTCAATTTGAGGATTGAGATTGGCAACTTGGGTAGGGTAATCATGGTGCTGTTGATTTAGTGTGTTCCGCTCTCCGAGCGATGGGTTATGATTGTTTTGTAGAGATTGCTGTAGCGCTATCCTGTGATATCGTTGATGCGTTTGGTCGTTCTAGGCATGAGTCCCTAGTCTCCCTGTAGTCTCTACTCGGTTTGCTCTTGTGCGTGTTTGTTTCCTCCACACAAGAAACGCAATGGGAGTGTAAAGGAAAGTAGATGGAAATCAATCAAGAGAGTCTGTGATGAGGTGAATGAAGCATCATGGGTTTTCACCCCATCATTCTTGGTAATCTTGTTTGAGTAGCGATCTACACGAAGTAGAATAGTGTTGTTCTGTGCTGGAGTGGGTGTGCAAACAGTTCTGCAAATTATTTTCCTATCTTCGATTGAGGGCATATCTATACATAAAAAATCATCTTTCCCCATCTTCTAGATAATTTGAAGAAATTCTTGTTATACTAACGCCGGACCTGTTTGCTAGTAACCTGGTGAAAATATTCAGAACAAGACAGATTTATCTAACTCATACTCTGTTTATTTCATATAAAAATATGGTTTTGATGTATGCAAGTGTTCCTTGTTATCTCAGGATAAGCTTTGTCATGCTGCATCTTTGAATAAAGGGCCATTAGTGCAAGACCAGAAATTGAAGTGGATATAACTTATCTGACTTTTTTGAAGTGGATGAAGATGATATAATCGAGACATTCATGTCCCTTAGAAAGCGTCGGCTAAAAAAGTCAGATAAGTAGTATTGTAAGTCTCTTACTCTCTTTTATGCCTATATTTTGAACTATCAGTATGGCGTTTGAACTATTCATATTGTAATTTGTGGATGTTTTCAACTTAATCTTCAAATTTAAGACTTATTGTGTTATTTAGTGTATATATGCCGAATTACGTTGCAAATTTTACAACTGTTACCGAATTGCCAAATGGTTTTACCGAATTGTATATAAAAATTTTTGGACGGCATAACCTTAGGTAAAATCCTGGATCCACCACTGCACCCTGCGCTCGGATAATGAGACCTTCATGTATTTGATCATAATGCAAAAACTTGTTGAATCACAGCTACATTGTACCTCCCGCTAAATCATTTAATTTGCTCTATATGTGTCAAGCTAATGACACGCAATTTGGGAATCTAGATGTACAGTAAAATCGTTGGCTAGCTTGGCATCTAGATGTACAATAAAATCGATGACTAGCTTGGCATGTTCATATTGAACGACAGTTGATGGTTTTTAGCTAAAATAAATAGTAATGACTAAAAAAAGCTTTTAGTGGGAGGATACGAGTGGTGGGGAAAATAAAAAAGAGATGCGTGTGCGAGACAGGAGCGAGAAGAGTGAGGTAATGATATGTCTGTGTCCCATAACTTATTTTCAGGATGAGAGAAATAGAGAAATTATTTTAGAAAGTTAAATATTTATATTACCTTCTTTCTTCTGTGAACAGAAGTCGGTGTAAACGGTCTCGTAAATTTGCCGAGGTAGGTATTTGTTGTCTTAGCTTGCGTTTGCTCCAAATGCGGCTTTCAGGAAGTTACCCATGCAAGCAAACTCTTCTGATCTACTCCTTTATAAAATGTATTTTTTAAATAGCTTTGTCCATAAATATAGAATGTATTTAATGTTCTAATATAAAATTAATGTGATGTTCTCTTTATATCCTGACAAGAAGAAGAAGTAGTGACGTACTGTTCTTCAACTACTATGGGTATGTAATATTTCAATTCTATGTTAAGAAAGCTATATTCGTCTATTTTATGAAGTTCGTATGTCCTTTTTCCCTTAATTGCATTTCGTAATTCATATACTTGTGTACCGACATGTTAAATTTATAGCGGTTAAATAAATTTTAAACAATGGACCACCATAGCTACAAATCCTGGCTACGCCACTGATTTCAGGTCCATATTATCTTTATTAGATGCTCAAGCTCTTAATAAATACTGTATTCGATCACTTTATATATTTGAGTTATCCAAAATAGAAAGTCAATATGTATATAAACTCGATCATGTACATCCGCATCACAGAAAAATAATCCAACAGTTATGTCATCGTCTAATTTTCAGCAAGGACACTGTGGGGGCACTACGAGTCTCACATGGCACTAACAATGCCTGGCCTCTATCGTGTTGTTCACGGTATTGATGTCTTCGACCCCAAGTTCAACATCGTCTCCCCTGGTGCCGACTGCCGACATGTCCATCTACTTTCCATACACCGAATCACAGAAGAGGCTTACCTCTCTCCATGCAGACATTAAGGAGCTACTCTTCAGTGATGTTGAGAATATGGATTATATTTCTATTAATTTTAAGTTGCTACATAATAGATGCATATTTGCTGGTCTTCTAGCTGGAGTGCCTTTTTATGTTTGTGCTGAAGGACAAGAAGAAGCCAATCATCTTCTCTATGGCTAGGCTGGCCATGTCAAGAATTTGACTGGTCTGGTAGAACTGTATGGCCGGAACCCTCGCCTGCAGGAGCTGGTTAACCTTGTGGTTGTCTGTGGTGACCATGGGAAGGAGTCCAAGGACAGGGAGGAGCAGACCGACTTCAAGGAAATGCTCGATCTTATCGAGCAGTACAACTTGAATGGCCACATCCGCTGGATCTCTCTGCTCAGATGAACCGTGTCCGCAACGCTGAGCTCTACCGCTACATCTGCGACATGAGGGGAGCCTTTGTGCAGGTGACGAACACTGTCAAGCCATGGACTCATCACGACTGAACCGCAACATTTGCTAGTTCTGACACTCTTCCGTTTTTGCTTCCTGTGCTCAGCCTGCTTTCTATGAGGCCTTCGGGCTTAATTACCGTTGTAGACGCCATGACCGGTGGCCTTCCCACATTCGCGACTGCCTACGGTGGTCCAGCTGAGATCATTGTGCACGGCGTGTCTGGCTACCACATCGATCCTTACCAGAGCGACAAGGCCTCCGCGCTGCTCGTGGAGTTCTTTGAGAAGTGTCGACAAGACCCGAGCCACCGGACCAAGCTATCGCAGGGCGGACTTCAGCGCATCGAGGAGAAGTATGCAGTACTCCCATCTGTCTATGTTACCATCTGATATCTTCTCTCTTTTACTAGCACTGATCTGAGATGTGATCTTTGATGCAGATACACCTGGAAGCTCTACTACTCCGAGAGGCTGAGGAACATTGTGTTCTCCTTGATTTATTAATTTCAGCTCAGTTCGTGGCTTCAGGCTTAGTTTTTTTCCGTGCCTTTGTTGTGTGCAGGTTACCACTGTTCCATTGGCTCTTGAGGGAGAGTCCTCAAGCAAATGATCTGGCCTTACCGGCGAAAAGAATGGGTGATGACCGCTCCATTTTTTGCACTCTTGATTCCGGGGTGGAAGTGAAGCAGAAACTGGAGAATGAATGCATTCCCTTTCCTAGGTTGTAATTTCAAGGTCAATTCGTGTGGGTGTATCTATGTTTAGGTACGTGGGAGGAATGTGCTGTGTGGTTGGTGCCTTTTCATGGATGCTAGGAATGAAATGGCTGAATAACAAAAGGGAGTGTCTAGATATCATCTGGATATTTTCTTTTTAACTATTATCTAAATTTGTGACCCTTAAATTAGAGATAAAGGGGCCATTGTTTTTGAAGAGGAAAGATTTTTTTTCAAGAAGGTGATAGAATTCAATGGGGAGGAGGGATAATTTATGTCCATTAGATCCCTAATTCAACAGCCTTAAATCTGAAAGATAGTTAGAAAAAAACATCCAAATAATATTTAACAAAACTCATAGCAAAATAAAGATGGCGTCGGTGCTGTACATGGAATAATCTCCTCCTTGTTCCCTTGAAAACTAGTCAAAACTCTGGTTCTCCCGCAAGTGCATGCACCCGCATGCACTATCTTCATCGTCCAACGCACTTTTGAGATCTGTACTCCATTCCCTCCCTCTGGCAAGCCGCATGCACCGCCATCACCGGCTGAGCCGCCGCGCCGTCGACCGCTGGCCGCTGAGGTTTCCGGCGAGATCTCGTGGCGAGATTCCGAGGTTTCCCACAGTGGCGGCTCGGCACAGCGCCGGCGTGGAGTGCGCAATCTCGGAATCCACGCCCAGACGTGACGTCGCCGGGCCGTGTGAACGACTCTTGCACACGTCCGGTTTGCGACCGCGGAGTGACGATAAGAAACAAGGAAACGACACGTGACACGCCGAGCCGCTCCCCGCTACAGCCGCAATCCCGAGACACCCAACTGTTAGTCTTAACACGACATGGCTCACGACCTATACGTGGTATGGGCCTGTTTGGCTGCGGTTGCGGCTTTTGGTTGAAATTTTTGAATTTTGGTTATTTACAGTATATATTACGGAGAGAGATACTCATTTGCGATTCTGACTGGTACAGATATTGGGCTTTTGATGTGTACATCGTTTAACTTGTAGACCTCGTTTTGAGAAAACACTCCGTTTGAAAGTTAGGTACTGTAGTAAAAGCCAAAAGCCGCCAGCTTCGGAGGAAAAGAACATGCCCTATATCGTGCTTAGGTAGATGTCGTGGTCCAGCAAGTCGAGCTGGCACAACCTGTACATGGTAACAAAGAACTTTAAATTTTGTAACCTAGAACTTTTAATTTTGTAGGCTCGAAAAAGTTCTTTATTACATTTTTAATATATCTTTTTATAGTATATAATCCTTTGTTATTTTATTTTGTATTTTTGAGTTTCATATATTGTTAGAACTATTGCAAATTTTAAAATTTTCAAATCAAAACAGGCTAAACGTACCACCGTACCAGAGACGATACAACAGGCCCGTGAGCTCAGCGAGCCATGTCTAGATCTATGGCTAAGGTCCAGGACCGGCACAACACATCTTAATCCAGACCAAACAGATCACGTCTAAATGAATCCGTATCGTGCCACCCATTTGGATAGGCCGGCGCAGGAGAGTCTCGGCCCATCACACATCCCGCTGTGCCTGGCCTGGGTAGCTGGCCCCACACGTCTCAGCAAACCGGATCCGCTATGGCGTAGCCTAAGCCAGCTCGGATCCTTGGTCCGGTGGAAATCAACCCGTGACCCGATCGATGGGAGAACCCAAACCCGACGCCCGATAAAATGGAGATGAGGGCGAGGAGGCAGCGGTTGTCTCTCCCCTTCTCTTCCCCTTCCCTTGCCGGCGAACGGAAGAAACCAACCCAAGCTCCATCCCCCGAAGCTTCCTCCCGCGTCCAGCCGCGACGATCGCCTCGAAACCCTCTCCGATCAGATCCGTTACGCCTAGAGGTTGGTAACTTTTACTTCCCTTGGATTCGCCGTGGTTCGTGCTTTCTGCGGCGATGCGATTCGTTAGGATGGATGGAAGCGATTAGGTAGCGTCCCTTGCCGTGCCGTTTGATCCGATCACGTAGTTGTTTGGTTCGATTTGTGGTGCTTGTTCTTGATTGCCGTTTCGTTGGTTCGACAGGGTTAATTTATCGTCTCACCGATCCATCTATGCCATATAGTTTTTCGGAATTCTTGTCCCAATTGCTTAACTATAGACGTTAGGTTTTGGGAATTATTTCTAGCTTACTTGTCGCAGCGCAGTTGCACCTCTAGTTTCAATTAGATGCCTTCAGATTCATGATGCGCATAGAATTGCATAGATCGTTCGTGGTTCTTTTGCAATGCTTATTGCTGTACACGGCGTAGAGCTGGGGTGCTAATCATAGTTCAAATCGCGTATTTTCCACAGCCATCTGATTCTCAAATATGTGTACAGAGTTTCATGTATCTGTCGAAAGTTGTTCTTTGTGAACTGTGGGCAACATAGTACACAATACGCTGAATGAATTGGGTTAAATTATGAGTTTCTCTATTTCATTATCTGTTTGCTAATGTACGTACAACCACTTGAAGGCGGTGCTGTGTTATTACTTCATGAGTGCTGTATCTGAATGATTCCATGGGGACTCCAAACGAAGTCACATCATACTCTTCCCTCTCCAAAATCGATAGCAACCACAGCCAGGGAGCTCCTCTATCCAATCTAGTTCCAGGAAACAAATATTCGGCACACGATTATCTCTACGAGCCTTCTCTGGAGCCAGACTTTCCGTCAGAGTATGATTCAATAGAAGATCCGTTTACTCCAACACAAGCTAGTCCAACTATCAATTTGAAGACTGTTATAGGTGGGCTGGCTGCAATCGTTTCGGGTGGAAACAAGAGCCAGGATAATACATTGCAGCAGCAAGCTTTCAGCACAGATGTATCATTTCTAGGATCTAACAAGGATGGTGATGTTAACGTGCATCCATCTGTCTGCGTTCCAAGTGCGCCGCCACTACTTGAAGCAAATGCTTTACAGTACAGTGCATACAGGGAGGTGTTGCAGGCAGATCCCCCAGAGTGGTTACCAGATAGCTCTACTAATGTGTGCCTGCAGTGCAGTTCTCCTTTCACAGCACTGACTCGTGGAAGGCACCATTGCCGGTTCTGTGGGGGTATATTCTGCAAAGATTGTTCTAAGGGAAGATGCTTGATGCCCATGAAGTTCAGACAGCGTGATCCTCAGAGAGTTTGTGATGCTTGCTATGACAGACTTGATCCACTTCAGGGCATATTGATCAACTACAATAGTAATGCCATGCAGCCAGCCAAACATGATGTCATGGATTGGACAAGCACGAGAAGCTGGTTGAACTTGCCTGTTGGTTTATCAATGGAATATGAGATATACAAGGCAACAAATACGATGAAGAAATATTGCCAGGTAAGTGTGATGTTTTACCCTTCAAGGAGATGTAACTTTGTCATCCAGAGCTGAGAAATGTTTCTGATTTGGAATATGTAGGTTGCCAGATTAAACCCTGAGAAGTCCATCCCATCCTCTATCCTCAAGGGAGCAAAGGGGCTTGCTGTGCTAACAGTCGCTAAGGTAGGTGCAGTTCTTACGTACAAAGTTGGCACTGGACTTGTTGTTGCTCGCAGATCAGATGGATCATGGTCTGCCCCATCAGCAATTTTATCTGTTGGATTGGGATGGGGAGTGCAGGTACTTGTCCAATAAAATCTTATTTCTCTTAATGCGTAGATAGCATCTATGGTTCATGCTGGTCAGATATAAAATTATTGCGGTCTTAACCAGAAATAAGAACCTTTATGCTATTCAATTAAGATGGGCTTATCAGATTAGGCATAGGCAAGTTAATAAATGAACCAATTGATGAGAAAACTAGCCTAATGAGTTTCTATGTCTTGCTTTGATTTACTACATGTATATGTCCATAAAGAAACCATGGAACCCCAATAATCTGCATGACCTTCCTGAACAACTTCTGTGAAATGCATTTAAGTATTATGGCCCATTTACATAGGAAATTTGCACAATGTAAAGAGCAAGTTGGTATTGAAGCACTGTGATGATTTGGATACTGAACTACAGTTAGTTGTTAGCATTGTTGATCTCCCTTTGATGAGGCATTTCTTTGTATTTTCCAGATTGGGGGAGAATTGACAGATTTTATAATTGTGCTTCATGATCGTAAAGCTGTCAAGGCATTCAGCAGCCGCATGCATCTTTCTCTTGGGGCAGGATTGAGTGCGGCAGCAGGGCCAATAGGCAGAGCCTTTGAAGCAGATGTTCGGGCCAGTGAAAAAGGTTCTGGGATATGCTACACGTACAGCTGCAGCAAAGGTACTAATGACAAAATTGCCTCTTGACAGTGCTCTTATTTCTAATACATGCTTAATATTAGAAATAATAAAAATGGGTGGGAACCAGCATGTCTCCGGTATTTTTATCAAGTAGAAATTCCAAATGGAAGTTTTTAAACACCGGACTGAGCTTTCTATTATCTCGTATCACCTTTTAACTGTCTTTGCTTGGGTGTTTATTGTTGCATGTTAAATAATAATTCGAAAGGTAACTTTTGTAGTTGCATTTCTGAAAAACAAAAAAAAAACTCAGATTCAATCCTCTCATTAGCCAAAGGAAATCTTTGCATTTAAAAAATAATCTTCTATTTTGGCTCTACCTTGTAGGAAGTTTGTAAGTCATAACACAGCTATCTCAATATCGCCCTGATTCATAAACTTCCTTATTTGTAAACTTCAAACAGGTGCCTTCGTTGGGGTCTCACTGGAAGGAAATGTCGTGACAACCAGATCAGAAACCAATCTGCGCTTCTACGGGGACGCTTACTTGACCACAAGCGATATCCTGTTTGGGAAGGTGGAGAGGCCCAGAGCTGCCCAGCCCTTGTACTCAGCTCTAGATGATCTATTCTCCAAAATGGTCTGCTAGTTCTAGTCATGGTAGTCTGCATGACGATTGTTAGCGTTCAGTGATGTACATATATATAAAAAAAATACCAGGAAAATCCTCGAAAAAAAAGATACCAGGAAAATGTGCAGCTTTTATTGGATGGTTCCATTCTAATATCAATCAACACATGTAAATATTAGTAAGTTATGTGCGGCTGTGGCCTCATTCATGCAAATGCAACACTGAAATTTACTACGTAAGGAGTTTCTGGCCTCGTTTACACATGTTGAGCAGCTCACAGTTTTTCAGTAGCTACTTGGATGGAACCATTTTCGCTATGCTCGCATGTGAGGTGCCTGCTGCTTATGTTTTGTCTCCATCGTGCTCATCGGTTCCGGCCTCCAAGCACTCGGCCGCGACGCATCGGGCGTTATCCTACGACGAGCACGCACGTGATTGATTGCGGAAGGAAACGACTGGCTTCGCGTTGCCGTGCTGCCGCTCCACACGAGAACTACGGAGGAACGAGCCATCTTTCATGTCACGCGCGGTCCATCACCACCTATCTCTCACAGGGACAATAAGTGACAGAGACGGAGTCAAGATTTAGTTATGTCTCGAACTCAATGGTAGAATGATCTAGACTATCTAGGTTGGATCATAAAAATGTTACTATGACTGAACTGAATTTACTCAAACTGTGCTCTAAATATTTTTTTATACTCTGGATTCAGAGTGTGGCCCCGCCCTGGCAAGTAGTATGCTGACTGGTCGCACCGCTCGGTCGGCGTCAGGCTCGCTGGCGCACGGCAAAACTTGGGCAAGTCTCGCCACCAAAAACGATCGAGCCGACGCCTCGCCTCGCCGCGCAGCAGGCGGCTGGCCGGCGGCGCCCGATGCCTCCCCATGCAATAGGCTGTCAACGTCTGACGTGAAAAGCAATTACTCGAGGAACCAGGGGGAGACTGTCGTGTTCAATCAAACAACTGTGGCCGGCGGTTTGCCCAATCTAATAAAGATTCCTTTGCTTTTCTCGTCAAAGCGATGGGATTCCTTCTTCTCACCTTCCAAGGAAAATGGTACTGGTAAAAAAATTAGGTTGATGGGTTCTTTCGCCAGTTAGGTTAACAAGTTCGTCTTTGCTTCTGCACCACTTCCTCTCTAGAAAGCTGGCTTGACAAGATGTCTTCTTCATCTAGCAGGTTGCTTACACAGTCCTGATATTAGCGTCTGCACTTTTTCAAATTTAACACCATAAATTTCTCCAGAAACATAATTTGAGAGTTGGAACATTGTGATATTCAGATAAGTTGACCAAACCGAGTTGAACTGAATTTAATTACAGTCTATTGTTAAATAACTATTTCAGTAATCTGCAAAATTGGTGCTTCCAATCCATCAGGCCAACAATAGCAAGATACAGTCATCAGAGTGCTGATTACAGAACAATCGTTGCGGAAAATGCGCATAGTAACAGGAAAGAAACAACAATTTAAACCGGTTTTCAGCTTACAATTTTTTTTGGCACGCGTCACACTTAGGAATTCCAAAAGTAAGAAAATAGGAATCATCTTGGAGTAGCACCACATATGAACAGGCAACTCTTCTTTTCAATCACTGTAACAAAGCTGGTTCTTCCGTCTCCCCTAGTATCAATCCCTGAAGAAAGTACCTCTGAAAAAAAAATCCCTGAAGAAAGCAATAAAAAATACAATGCAACGATGCAAGATAATAACTCTTACAAAGAACTCCTATTGACAGAGATGAACCTATCAAATTGCTTATGCAGGATCGGGGTGCTTACAAGTTGAAAGCAACAAAAAATACAATGCAACGATGCAAGATAATAATGTTGGGAAAATAGTCCCACATGGATTGTGGGAAAGGAAAAAGCATAACTTAGAGCAACTCCAAGAAAAGAGCTAAATCATTTTCTAAAGGTAAATTTGGCTATTATTGGAGAAAAAACGTCTCCAATAGACTCTGTAAATGACTCTCCAAATTTAGTAACTCTCCATCCCTCCTCCTTCGCTCTCTATTTTTGGATAGCCTACCTCGCTCACCATCCAGCCTCTTGGCGCGGTCGGCGTTTCCTTCCCGCACGCTACGCCCCATTCCCGCGCGTACGCGACCCACCGCGCGCCCTCTAGTTTAGATAGCCTGTTGGAGTAGTCTTGTTTTTTTGGGTGAGATTCATTTTAGAGAATAGCTAAATCACTAAATTTAGATACTTCTTTTGGCTAATCTCTTGGAGTTGCTCTTATAAGTGTGAGGGAGCCTCCACCCATTGGACTAGTCTTTTGGGGGGAGAAGGCCCAATACCACTTATAAGGTTGTTGCTTAAAGGGCTTGCTTGCGGGCAGCCCGTGGGCTCAGATGCGTGGGGTGCGCAGCCCATTTAAGACCTGGGGACCGGGGCACGAGCGCGTACGGGTCAGGGGCGTGGGCATATGACGCATGGCGCGTGTGGGCCCGTAGCGGACACACGGCATGGTATATGCGCCAGCACTGGACGTACGGACGTGTGCTTACAGTGGTATCAGAGCCAGGCACCCAACATCTCCCAGAAGTGCGGTGTGCACAATCCATGTGTGAGGGGGAGATTGTTGGGAAAATAGTCCCACATGGATTGTGGGAAAGGAAAAAGCACAACTTATAAGTGTGAGGGAGCCTCCACCCATTAGACTAGTCTTTTGGGGGGAGAAGGCCCAATACCACTTATAAGGTTGTTGCTTAAAGGGCTTGCTTGCGGGCAGCCCGTGGGCTCAGATGCGTGGGGTGCGAAGCCCATTTAAGACCTGGGGACCGGGGCACGGGCGCGTACTGGTCAGGGGCGTGGGCATATGACGCATGGCGCGTGTGGACCCGTAGCGGACACACGGCATGGTATATGCGTCAGCACTGGACGTACGAACGTGTGCTTACAAATAACTCTTACAAAGAACTCCTATTGACAGAGATGAACCTATCAAATTGCTTATGCAGGATCAGAGTGCTTACAAGTTGGAGTGTTGATTCTTCACGCAGCTGCGCCTCAATAGACACTGTGCTCTATCGACATGTCATCAAAACTCCAGAGACCTCCGATGTTCACGACATCCTGAACGGCTTCACCGCTGAAAAGAACGTCAATATTCTCATACGAGTTACCTTCAAGGTAAGGTAACTGCACATAGTTCGGATAAGGTTCATATTATGCAAAATCATCAGCAAGCCTCACTTCTGCACTGTCAACAACTATATCTGCCTCCCCAGTCTCATGCCCAAATGGTTCAGCCGTGCCCTTACTGGCAGCTTCAAGGTATCTTAATCCATCAAGCTGGCTCAGCTCAAATGAGGCAGCCATCAACATGGCTTATGCTACAGTGCTCATGGCTTATTTGTCACTATTTATAAGTTTCGTCTTTTTCTGAATCTTTGTCTTTTTTTTGAGCTTTTTTGCCGGTTCTTTTTTTCCCCATATTTGTTTGTATTATACGTAATGGGCTAACATATTTTTTATATTTTTAAATTTTTTTAAATTTAATTATGCGAAATAAGCCTCTGTCAGCTACAGTACTTTTTTCAGCCAGCTACAGTGTTTTCAGCCATAAGCCATGAGCTTTTAGGTTATGATCAACATGGCTGAAAAGCCCGTGGCTTATGGCTGAAAACACTGTAGCTGGCTGAAAAAAACACTGTAACTGACAGAGGTTTATTTAGCATAATTAAATTTAAAAAAAATTAAAAATAAAAAAATATGTTAGCCCATTACGTATAATACAAACAAATACGGGGAAAAAAACCGGCAAAAAAGCTCAACAAAAAACCAAAAATTTAGAAAAAGACGAAACTTATGAATAGTGCCAAATAAGCCATGAGCACTATTCATAAGCCATGTTGATCGCAGCCTTAAGCCGAGTTGATCACCCCCTGAATCAAGCCATGCGCTGGCCACTGGTAGTGGAGTTGGCGCTGACAGCTCAAGCTTGACAATGGAAACATCAGTACTGCTGCCAGCTGAGCTGACATGATTAGAGGCATTGCCCAGCTTCAGACTCTCCGGTGACTTAAACTTCTGCACTGGTTGAACCACACGTCCAGGCCGGCGTTTCGGGGCAGTCGAGATGGTTTCAGGGAAGGTCACCTTGGCTTTCTTGCCACGTATACGCCGGGCTTCCATGTCCTACACTCTTGCAGCTTCCTCAGCTGTGCTGAATGTGCCGAGCCAGACTCGGACGCCCTTGCAGGGGTCTCTGATTTCAGCTGCCCATTTGCCCCAAGGGCGCTGCCGGATCCTTCAGTACTGGCTCTTCCGCTTCCTGCTGGAGAGTTTGGCGGTATGCCCATTGAATTCCACAAATTCAAACTGCTCACGTGGAATTCTGCCTCGGAAAGAAGACGAAAAGCCCAGGTTATGAAAGAGCAAATGCCGGTTTTTTATCTATAATTGCATCACGAGGATCCGTGGCAAGAATCTAATAAATATCCCGATTCTTGAAAGATATACGCTGAATCTCCAGTCCTGGCGATAACCAGATGCAAGGATACCAAAAGATGACAATCAGGTCAGTAAGACCTACAGTACTTGAACCATGGCTCACTTATCTAAGCCACTACTATCTCCTCATTGTGTCAGCCTCCGCGTGCGTGGCCTTGACTTACATTGAACATGTCCCATGGGGTATGACAGCCGGTCTGGAGCATAAATGTCGGATCGGAGGAGGTATAGAGACCGTTCCGTTTGTTGAGTGCCCAGCGGTAATCCAGTAGGCTGAGGTATAGTAGACAGTGTCTGGTGGTAAGCGTCAATGTTCTCCTGTTGAGACATAAATTATTGGGGGCCGCAAGAGATGAAGTCATGAACGAGGGACACTAGAAATCCCCGTTGTGCGGAGGAGCCCTGGCCTTCACTGTATGGTGTGCCAGTGATGCCGGAGGACTCTGCCACCGAAGTCTCCAAACCCTGCATATGGTGTGAACGATGAGCTCTGCCTTGCGTGTGCTGCAAACCCTGATACTGTGTACCGCTCCTTGGAAGCAGCCGGAAGCCCCGTGTCATCATTGGTGGATTAGTTGTCACCCCCACGTTGAATTGAAAGATGCAAGATGAAACTATGTTAGTCATAATAAATATTCTGGATGTAGAATACGAATCTCGTACTTCTCGGATGTGCAGTGAAGATGACCGACGAGGAGCGGTAGTTTATGTAGGGTGTGCGGAGAATAAAAGTGATGAATCTCGATGACGGACATGTGGCGGGAGAATGCTATGATGTTAGCGGAACGTAAGTCATAACAGGAAACAAAACATAGGTTTATACGTAAGTTACCTCCTCGCCAATCTGGCCCACAGATGATCGACGGCTAGTACAATGACGCCGGTCAGACTCGGCAAGTCGCGATGGCATGCCGAACTCGCTAGGTGATGACCTGGAAGGTGAGCATGGTGCCCGATGCGCATAGCGTGGTCCATCGATTAGTCGCAGCTCAGGTTGTCCATTATTTTTTTGATTTGCGATGTGATGTACTTGAAGGTTTTCTGTAGAGCCTATTTGTCTAGACTGCTCATGGTGGTTTCAGACGCAGTTGCGATGCGTTGTGCCCGCTTCAACTGAAGTGGCATACGAAACAGGTTCAGTAACGACTAGTACGAATTTCATAAATGAAATGATCAGACTTTGCAACCGTCTTACGGTATCATGGCGCCGCGAAGTACCATGGTGATCAATTGAGTGTTGTAGACTACCGTCGTGCATGACCTGCTCCGGGTGATCCGGTGGAGGAATGGCGAGTCTGCCATGCTTACTGTCGAGGGAGTACTGTTGTGGGAGTGGCCCAGCCCCCATATAGGGATATGTGTATAGAGGAATGTACCAATGTACTCTCTGTCCTTCAATGTGGAGTAGCTATAAAACTTTTCTCCTCAAGTAGCAGTATATCAATTTTTGTTAATCTTCATGAATATTTCTTGTGTTGATTGATTTGCACATGTCTTGGTTGGGTTTTCTCTTCCCTCTTCTTAATCTTATTGTACCAATAACGTATAAAAGATGGATGTTATGGGGGTGGCCCAACCCCCATATAGCCCAACCCCCATATAGGGATGTATATTAATGAATGTACTAATATATCCTTACCTTTTATAGTTATTAAGGGATATGATGAGAATTCTTCATCACATCCTATTCATGTATAAACCCCTAAGAGGGGTACGAGAGGCTCAGGTCCACTCATTCTCACCAACTAGCTCTCTCTCTCTCTCTTTCTCTCTCTCTCTCTCGGTTGGCTCTAGCTAGTTCCATATCCCCCCAAAGGGGAAAGGGGTACCATGTACCAACTGTTATGCTCATACCACAACAATGGAGATAGTCTCTGAAAATCAATCTCCACCCATCTATGTCATCTATGCACTTTAGTAGCAAGTTCATGAAGAAATCCAGTTTTGTTTGATTTCGGCCTCAACATGTGATTTTATGATCTAAGGGTTTTTTACTTGATTTCTTCGGTGTTCTTGCTTGATGTGACATATAGAAATACATTTAGAGTTATGTTGGCTATCATCTGCCCATGAGCAAGTTATATTCACCGTTTCGTATTTTGCCCTTTTTTTGTGCAATCTTGCTTTAATCTCAAATAGGTTCTCGAGACCATGAGCAAGGTGTGTACAAAGTTTCACAGCTTTTGGATCATCGAATCAAAAGATGCGTTGATTTTTAGATTCGCAACAGTGTTGATTTCAACGTAGCTTTTGACTAAAATCACTGTTTATAGCAGTCATACTGCTAGAACAGAGGTCAAACCGCCAGGAGAGAGGTCAGACCGCCCCCTGTGTGGAGGTTAAACCTCTAGGGTCTGTATTTTCTGTTAGTTTGATTTCTTGGTCAATTTTATTTTGGATTTTAGCTATGGATTGAATTCTCAGTAATTCTATAGTTATTTAAGAAGAGGGCCTAGAATACTTAAAAAATTTTAGACAACACCATTCACCCCTCCTCTATTACCTTTTGGTACTACAAAATGTTACCTACTGTGTGAAAGTAAAGCAATTGCCTATTTGCTCTGTCATCTTTCTGTGACTGAATACAAGAGACCAGATAATATTGAGATGGCGTGTCATATCTAAGGTCCATGACATGTGAGAGAAGATCATATATATATATATATATATATATATATATATATATATATATATATATATATATATATATATATATATATATATATATATATATATATATATATATATATATATATAGGACGAGTGTTTCATGCACCTTGGTGCCTAGGCACCCATATCAATACCCGTTGATTTGCTTTGAGATTTGCAATGTTTGATGTGGGTATCTTCATATACCCATAAAAAAGTATATTGGAGATGTCAAACTCCGAAAAAAATTAAATTCAACTTCAGTTTAATTAGTTTGAACTATTTTTATGGTATATACTCACTGTAGTCGCATCGAACTCAAAAGTAGTTCAAACTAGTTTGAACTGAGTTCAAAACTTACTTACCATATATATATCAAAGGTATAAAACATTTCCATACCCAAACTCAAAAAATTATCAATCATACACGTGTATCGGACGGTTTTTGATGTGGGTGCCTAGGCACCCAGGTGTGTGTGTGTGTGTGTATATATATGGGAGCATATCTAGTGCTAATGGCTATTTCAATGCTAAGGTGTTAATGGCGACGTGGACCGTCTGATCTAGATTGCGTGGCTCAGATGGAGGTGGGTGGAAACTCCATCCCACTTAAACGCTTTTACAGAAAACCCCTTGAGCTTTTAACAAAAATACATTAAGTCCACCATTGTTGTTGTATATTGTAGCATTTTCACTAAAGTGCAAAGCGTTTGGGGTTTTCTGTAAAAGTGTTTAAGTGGGATGGAGTTTTCACCCACCTCCATCTGAGCCACGCAATCTAGATCGAACGGTCCACATCGCCATTAGCACCTTAGCACTGAAATAGCCATTAGCACTAGATATGCTCCCTACACACACATACATATACATACATATACATACATACATACACACACACATATATATATATATATATATATATATATATATATATAGAGAGAGAGAGAGAGAGAGAGAGAGAGAGAGAGAGAGAGAGGACGCTGAAATGGGACACCTAGGTGCCCAGACACCTAGGCTCCCTGCCGTTAGATTACTTTTAGATACGTGCTAGAGCAATGGTATGTATGGTATGTAATATATTAGGCATGCTAAATCAATCATGGAAGGAAAGTCTTAATCATGGATGGAAAGTCTCAATCACACTAGCACGCATCTAAAAGCAATCCAAAGGTAGGGAGACTAGGTGTCCAGACACCTAGGTGCCCCTATTATTTATACTATATATATATATAATTACACCCACCTCTAATATACCACCTAAACAAACTTGAAATACTCCTTTATCACTTTAGGTATACTCATATACTAATTATAAGATATTCCAATGTGAACCACACGAAAAAATTGCAAAGAAGTCCATAGTTTTTAGCGTATTTTATAAATACCTTTATATACGTACATAAAAAGAAGTATGTCAAACAAATATGCATACCACCTCTGAAAAATTGTTCATACCACCTATATAGTCTTAAATACTCGTATACTACACGTACATACTCTCCGTTACGCGAGATACTACCTATGTTGTGAGATACGACATAGGGTGTAATTACACCCGGGAGTAGAAAAGAGGCTTCCTCTATATATATATATATATATATATATATATATATATATATATATATATATATATATATATATATATATATATATATATATATATATATATATATATATATATATATATATATATATATATATATATATATATATATATATATATATATAACACACACACACACACACACACACACATACATACATACATACATACATACATATACACATATATATATACATACATACATATAAATATACATATACACACATATATACATATATACACATATATATACATATATGTGTGTGTGTGTGTGTATTTATGTATATATATTGACATATATATACATATACATATACGTACATACATATACATACATATATACATATATGTAACATCCCAAAATTTGGAAGTTAAATAGGTGGAGCTTTTGAGTCATTTTGCAATGGTCCTTTTTAAATCTTGAATTTTTTTCTCTCCTGGTGTTTCTAAAATTTGGTTGAGGTTCCAAGGTTAAAAAGTTCAAGAAGGAAATAAACATGTTCAAATAATAGAGAATTAACATTTTAAAATTCGAATCTAAAAAGATGATCCATAAAAGGAGGGAGAGACTTGAATTAGAATATAAAAATCTTGACATTAACAAAAGTATTACAAAAGGGCTTAACAAAATGAACAAAGACATAAAAAGAGTATACATTAATAAAATGGCTATAAAAGGGAATATACTTAGGTAAATCAATAATTAATGGGCATGTATATATATATATAAATGCATATATATGTATGCCAATATAAGCATAAAGAGGTAAAGACAAAAATAATTAGATAAAAAATATATAAATAATAAAAATAAATAAGAGGGGGGATCAGACCAGGCCAACTCGGCCCAGCCCAACCCCACCTCTCTCTCCCTGTTATCACGCGCGGCCCGCCTCCCTTCCTCACTCCCTGCCCGAGCGGCCCCCTCCCCCGCTACTGTTCTTCTTCCTCCTCCATCCCCTCTTTTTCTCTCCCTGCCGGGCCGCAGCTCGCCCCATCCCGCACCACAGCCCAGCCCGCCTTCCCCACTTCGTGGCGCCCTTCGGACCGCCGGTCCCCTGCCCGCGCCATCGCCACCGCGTCACGCCTGGCGCTCGCGGAGATCCCGCCACCGCCTGCCGCCTCTGCACCGCATCCGGGTTTCCCTCCGCATCGTCGAGCGCGCGGCGCAGAGCCTTCATTGTGATGATGCAGCCGGATCCCCGAAATCCCGCGCAGTCACTGCCTCCGCCGCTCCCCGACATGACCGCCCGGGCGGAAGCGCCGTTGCCAGCCTCGCCCGGCCCCCTATAAGAACCCTGAGAGTTTCCCGAGCCTCCCCACACCCCACCCTTCCTTCCCTCGCAGCCAATCGAGCTAAGGACCCCCAGTTCGTCGCCGGCCGTGCTTCTTCCTCAACTCCGGCCATCGGAGCTCCCCGTTGATCCGAGCCACCAAAACCCAATTCCTCTCACCCACACCGTACCCAGACTGTCGCGATGCTACTTCCGACCCTTCCTGAGCTTCTCGCCGGCGCCGAAGCCCCTCCCCAAGCCGCCGCCGCTCACCGCCAGTCCGCCTCGAGGCTTCTCGGCCCCCTCCGCCACCTCCTTCGGCATCCCCTCAACTCCGGCAACCCATTTTGGCCCTCCCCCGCACCGCTCCGGCCGTCCCTCGCCGCCGGCACCGCCGCCCGACCACCGTCCCCGATCTCCTCTGCTCCAACGTCCCCACCATTGGTTCAAGTGGATTCATTCGCCCTCCCTCTCAGGTAACACCGTGTAACAGAGTGGCTAGCGATGTGCGATCTAACCCTGCCGGCCTGAGTTTGAGTCCCCCGTTCGACAGTATTAAGGGAGGTTTTTAGTCTTTTTAACCGACAGTAAAGGAATACTTAGGGTAATAGTCAAGGATTAAGCCGTAACTAATGCAAGATTAATTAGTAAACATAATTACTGTTCAGACATAGTTAGTTAATGCTAATGACAAGTAATTAGGGATTAATGACATCCATGAATACTAATGAGGGATTAGCACAAGACATTCTCACTGACGTGTGGGCCATGCCAAATTTAATTAAATGATAGCCGGGCCCACTTGTCATAGGCACAGTAGATAGAAATAAAAATAGAAGAATAAATTAAAAATAGGAAGTGGGACCCACTTCTCAGAACTTTAATCTTTTCTGGATTTAAATTGGACTGAACACTTTAAATGGGCATAACTTCTTCATTTTAACTCCAAATTGAATTAGACAAATTCCTAAATTCATCTAAATTCAAGATCTATTCAATGGAACTAAAACCAGAAATTTTAGAGCTCATATGAAATTTTGGTGAAAATTATGGACAATTTGAGAATAATCTAGGAAATGTAGTAAGTTTAATTAGGAGGTAAAATAAGGCTACTTAATATTTAATATCTGAATACTTATTATGTGAATAACTAAGATAGACTCAATAGTTAATTTAAGGTCATAATTAGGTGATAAAATACATTGACCTTGGTTAAATATCCACATACAATAAAGCTTACCCTTGTTTATAATATTAACATATATGTCTTGACATTTGTTAGACCACCATAGATAAACCTTAGTGGTTAAGTTTGCTAAATAGCAAATAATGGAATGTGACCCTGTAAAGCAAGTCTTGCCCGAATAAACAATTTAAAGTTAAAAATCTACAACTAAGCTTAGTAATAACTAAATGTACATAAAATGTCGTGCCACAAAATGCTATATACCCAGACTATAAGACTAACTCGGTAGGCTAAAATTTGTACACATCGCTTATATATCGCATATGCCCGGAATAATAACGCTCGACAAAATGATACCCAACTAGCCTCGTACACTGATTCATAGGTCTAACCCGACTCATGAAACTTCCTTGATAAATACCAAAATAATAAAAAGAGATTATTAATAAAAAAATCAAGTTATCGTGTTCTACCACCGGCCTTGCCTCAAATCACACAAATCACCCGTTAACTCATAATAAAACTAAAGTGAGTTTATTCGAGTTTATTTGAATCTTTTGAATTGCTTGCTTTTATTTGGATTCAATCGTTATCGCGTAATTAGAAGCTGGAGCCCTGAAGATTCCACGGGTCAAGCATGGTCAGAGCAAAGTGAAGACAAGTAATAGAAGCTCAGGAGAAAGCGTCGTGAGAACTCAAGTCCGCGGTAAACCGCGCCAGGCGAGTCAATATTTTGATCATGTTGAGCCTACATTTTCTGCAAACTATTTTTGTTTAAATTATCAAATTGCATGCTGTTACTTTATATGCAACTACATGTTACTTTGAGATTCTAGATATATGCCCCTTTATTTAATTTGATCAATACTACACCTCCTTTGGAATATTTGATTGTGTGAACCTTATCGCCCTAGTAAACTTATGATAGTAACTTTTCGAAAATAAGTCCCTAGTTATATGCCATGCTTAGTACTGCATAGATACTCAGGGGTGTTGAAATGCCCCAAACATCATTGTCATTTTTAATCATGAGAAACTGGTTTGGACAGTCATGGTGGGAATGACTGGTATATATTGGACATGATTATTTTATGTTCCCAAACACCCCAACTTGCTTAAATATCTGGGCGGATGGTTCGAGGGTGTGTGTGGTGCAGTGGATGCACAAAGTGGGTTAGTGGTAGACCGCCCAGATACCACTAAGGACTGAATCTTGTCATGACCTCTTGTGTAAAACAGTACAACCACAAGTCTGTAAAGTACAACTTGGCTAAGTAAATGTATCGAAACCCCGGACTCATCTCACTGGTAGTGGATAGAAGTAGATACGCACGGGCAAGGGGGCCCTAAGGGACACCGGTGTAGGGTGAAGTTTCCCAGCTGTCCTAACGTTGCGGGAAGTGGAGCTCGGCTGCGTTAGTGGTTGTGGGAAACATCTCGCGCATAGATGGGACCCACCGCAAATGGGCAGTTTCCCATAAGGTGAGATGACAGAAGGGACTAGATACTTTGAAAAGTCACTATGATGGTCTGCTCAACCACATGACTAAGGAATCGTGTGGGGCAACGAGTTGATTGTCTCTTGTGGTGAAAGTGTACAAACTCTGCAGAGTCAAAACTATTTGAATAGTCGTGCCCACAGTCAAGGGTGGACATGGAAACTTAACTAGATATAGTTCTATTTCAAAAACTTTGTGGGTGGGAATGGAAAAGTGGAAGGGCAGTGGAAAGCCCTGATTTGAGTTGTCCTGGGTGTCGTCCCAGTGGTAATGTAAGCGGTTATAACGCTGAAATGTTAGCATATGGTGCGGATGCCATGTAACGGTGGATGGAATCTGGATCACTATTATTATTGCATTTTCTTGAACATTATGATTTTGTTCAAAACTGCTAGGTCTCAGGAAATTTCTGTGTATTATATTTCAAATAATGACACTTTTATCCTTGCAAAATAAAATACAAGGGGGAATAAATAGAGTCGTGAGTAAAGGAGACAGATGTTCGTGATGAATATATAAAGATATTGGAGGATTCATGTCATCATAAAAAGGACACGATAGAGTGGATTCTGGAATAAATACATTGGTGGATCTCAAATGAATACATAAGCTAGATAGATGATTTAAATGATTTTAGAGAATTAGGGAGTGCAAAGATATTTGCTGGATTATAGCACTGATAACTAATATAAATTCTTGGGAGATGTTGGCGATAATGGGATGAATATGATTTGATCAATTACTGGATGGATGAATTGAATTTTTGGGAATTTGGAGGTATGATAACATTTATTGGAGTATAAACTTGATCAATGATATTCTTGGTGGATGAATACTAGTGAATTGTAAACCTGATTAATGATATTTTTGGTGGATGAATATTAGTGAATCTTAGACTTGATCAATGATATTTTTGGTGGAGGTATACTAATGAGTTAGTTAGGGATAGATGATGGGAAAATAAGGTTGATTATTGAAAAAGCAAACTATGGTTGTGGATCAACAATAAAAAGGATTGGATTGTTAGGAATTTGGAATACAAAAGATATCGGTGGATTAATTAAATGATATTAGATAGATGATGTTTCTAGCTGTTTGGAGTCTTTGACAGTAATCAATTTGGAAAGAGTATATTCGGTGGATTAAGTAATGATGACACTCGCTATTTGGAGTTTTAGACAGCAATCAGTAAGGAAAGTGTGTATTTAGTTGTTTAAGTCAATTATGACAATCGCCGTGTGGGGTTTAGGTAGATTTAATAACACTATGATTTAATAATAATAATAATGCTGCTAAGAGCGATTTTTGGCAAATAAAATAACCCGAGCCTCTCCTTTGATAAGCCATACATACTATTTATTTGCATCCTGTGTATTGGCTCGCGGAGTACGGTAGTTAGTGTGCTCACACTCGCTCTCATAACAACTTCAGTAACAGGAATCAGATCACTACGCTTCAGCAATACTTTTGGGTTATAATGAAGATGAAGATGAAGTCGTAAGGGCTAGGTCGCGAACCTCCAGTTGGCTGCCTGTGGGCATATCCTAAAGGTCCCACCTGTGTGCTTTGTTCTTCCACTGCTGCAATTTAATGATTTCGGCCAAATCGGCCCATGAGTAAGTCTACTATTATATTTACACTTCCGCATGATATGTACTTTGATATTCAGAACTGTAATCTGTGAGCACTATCTACTGATCCAGGGAATAGTGCGTTGGAATCACAGAGGAATCCGGATTGTAAAATCTGGGTCCCTACAATATACATATACATACATATATACATACACACACACACATGTGTGTGTGTATTAACATATATATGTATGTACATGTACATATACGCGTGTGTGTATGTATATTATGTGTGTGTATGTATACATATGTGTACGTATATAGATATATATACATACATGCATACGTACATTTAGGTAAATACATACATATATACACACACATATATATAGAGATATATATATATATACATATATACATACATACATATGATGGCAGTACAATACTACAAATTAAAAATTACGATGGAATAAATAATTACATAAATACACACACAGTACAGGAAGTACCTGCTAATACGACTGCTAACTAGCTGTAAAGAATTGCGAGACTGCAAGAGTGACTGCAACAGAGCTGCGCAGCGCGCTAACGAAGCGCCGATAATGGCTGGAGTGAACTACGCACGGGGAAATAGACGCAACGCAACCTCCCTTTCAGTGGTCTGTTCCCTCGTCGCGTCTGCACGAGCACTCAATTTTCATAAGGGCCAAATGGCCTTTGGCCTGCTCCATTCATTCGCATGCGTAATAAACTAAGCAAACAAACATGCGGGAGTCGTCTCTACAGAACGGTGCCAAGAGCCTACCGCCCGGAGCCTGCTTAACCGTGGCACTTAGAGGGATGATGGTGGGTGATAATTACCTGTCGCCCTATGGCCCGGCGGCAGGCAACCTGAAGCCCAGTGGTCGGGCGGCAGACCCTTGACCTCACGGTGGCCGCGGCAGGCCACTGCCGCATGGCCACAGGGCTCCTGCTGCCAGGTGTCAGCTTCATGGCGCTGTCGTTCGGTCACTGAACGGCAAAACAGACATTTTTACTATTATCACACGTATACTGACATTCTTATATGTATGAACTCCAAAAGCGCTGAAATGAGGCACTATGGTGTCTGGGCGCCAAGCCTCCCTACCTTTGGATTGCTTTTAGATGCGTATGGGTGCAATGATGTATAATATATCAGGCAAAGTCGTTAACATTTATTAATTCGAAAATGCATTAATTTGGAAAGAAAGTCGTTGATTTAGCATGCTGAATCAATCATAGATGGAAAATATTAATCATGAATGTACAGTCTCAATCATGGAGCATGGGCACCATGGTGCCCATGTTATTTATACTATATATATATGCTAAAAATTCATCCTCAATTCAGTATGCAGCAGTTCTACAGATTATCACATCGAAAAGCGACAGTTATATGGTAATGTTCTTTTTTAGCTTATGGCTTCGGCTTTTGACTTTTCTACAGTAACTAGTTTTTAAACGGAGTGTCTTTTCAAGATGGAGTCTACTAGTTAATTGTAGTACATATTGTACTGACTTCATTTATATCGGAAAAAACCACACGTGAGTTTCTATTACTCTGTAATCTCCCACACAAACAGACTCACACAAACAGACTAAAAGCCAAAAACCTTAGAGCATCTCCAACAGTATGAGCTAGTTACTAGCTCTAAGAGCAAGTTTAATAAGGCTGACTGTGCTAGTTACAAGGGAATCTATGTCAGCATAGTCCTATGTGGAGGGGAGAGAAAAGGAGAGAGAGAGAGAGACAAGCCAGCTCCCATGCAAAAGTCAGGCTATAGCACAGAAAAAGAGGCGTTATCCATGCATGTACCAATAGAACTAACTGCTATACCCATGCATGTATTAAATTATCAATACCCATGTATGTATTAAATGATTGAGAGCTCTTGTGGAGACAACTTATAGCCAGCTTATTGTGTGAGTTAGCTGCATTATTACCTTTTGATGACTTGGAAATGTATTGGAGGTAGCAACTATCTATACTATTAAACTTGCTCTAAGACAACTTCTCCAATAGTACTAACTTTTAGCACATATCTCATAACATAAATAGCCTCACATGACACTCTCACATAATCTTGGAATGTGTGTATGAGACTAGCTCTTGATCAAGAACTAGCTTTTCTCTCTCTTCTATTAAAATATGAAATAATATGCTTAGAGCTAGCTCATAAGTCACTATTGGAGATGCTCTTAGAAAAAAGAATAAACCCTACACCTTACCAACCTTAGCTGCAACAGTGAAGTGGCCCAATAGGAAACTAGCAGCCATAATGCGCACAGTGTTCGTTGTATACATTCTGGTAGCTTCCAATATATTCTCACTGTTAGAGATATATGTATAGTTTGTTATTCCCCATTGTTATGAGGGGTTCTTTGCATATTTACCACCTGTACTTTGTGTATATATACCGGCCCATTGGCCTCATATTGAATACAAGCGCTATTCATAACATGGTATCAGAGCCTAGGGTACACCGTACCTAGAGCCGTGCTTGTCTCCACCAGATTGGATCCACCGCCGGAATTTTCGTCGGCTCACCGCCGCCGCCGTCGCGCCTCTAGCCGACGCCGCCGGCTGCTCCCTCCGCGCCGGCCGACGCCGCCGGCCGCTCCCTCCAAGCCGCCGCTCTCCTCCGCCCAAGGCCCCGACGCCGCCGCCGTCTCCGTTGCGCCGCCGGCCCTAAGCGCCACCGGCCCTCCGCGCCACCGGCCGCTCTCCTCGCCGCCGGCCCTCCGCGCCGCTCGCTCCTCCGCCCGACACCGCCGGCCGCTCCGCGCCGCCGTCGCGTCGCCGCTCCCTCTGCGCCGCCTCAGCTGCGTGTGTTGGTGTGTTAACGGGCCGGAGGCCCGTTAAAAAGTTCTAGGGTTTCGAGGAAAAAAACGTCGTTCTAACCGCCGCGCCGTCCAGCGCCGCCTGTTAGACTTCGTTGTCTTGGTCGCCGCGCCGTCCAGGGCCGCCTACCAATGGGCACCGTTTCCCTCCCTCGCTGCCCGGTGGTCTTTGATGGTGTTAATTACACCGACTTCGTGTCTCACATGCGCATCCACATGCGTGGTCTTCGTCTCTGGGGCGTCCTCTCTGGCGATGTCACCTGCCCGCCTTGCCCTATTCCTCCGACGGAGCCTACGCCTGTTGCATTGCCCCCGACAGCCGATAAGGCTGCTGCTGATGATGAAGCTGATGATAAAGCTGCCTCCGCCTACCAGGAGGCTCTGGATTCCTACAAGGATCGTCTGACCGTCTACACTCAGTGGTATGATGACGACGCTCGGGCTGCTGCTGTCTTCATCGCCAGTGTCCAGCCTCAGTTTTCTTCTGAGGTTGTGGGACTCCCTTCGGCTTTCCAGATGTGGACTCATCTTCGTCAGCGCTACGAGCCCTCTGGTGATGCCCTGTACCTGTCCGTGGTCCGCCAGGAGCACTCTCTGCAGCAGGGTGATGCTACTGTTGACGCTTTTTACGCTCAGAGTTCTGCTGTCTGGCGTCAGTTGGACTCACTTCGCACTGCTGGCTGTTGTACCTGTCCGTGCTGCCTGGATGTACGTGCTGACCTGGAGTTTCAGCGGGTTTACGAGTTCCTTACTCGCCTTCGTCCTGAGTTCGAGCAAAGGCGTGTCCAGCTCCTTGCACGCCTCCCTCGTGTCACTCTCCTGGAGGCTCTTACCGAGATACGCGCAGAGGAGACTCGTTTGAGTGGTGCTGGTCTGATGCCACTCCCCTCTGTGCTCGCCGCTCGTCCGCCTGCTACACTGCCTCCTCCAGCGGTTTCCACAGGTGGTGGTGGCCGTCCTCCGTCTGGAGGTGGCCGTCCTCACTGTTCCTACTGCGACAAGGATGGCCACACTGAGTCCCAGTGCTACAAGAAGAAGCGACATCTTTCACGCCGTTCTTCTACTGGCACTAGTGCTTCTACGACGACGTCTGCCTCGACTTCTTCAGCAGCTTCTCTCACCGAGCAGGAGACATCCAGACTTCGACGCCTACTTGCCGCTTCAGGTTCTCCCTCGACAGGTTCTGCAGGTTCTGCTACTGACTCTTCGGGCACTGAGAGACCACCTCCTACACAGTCAGGTACCTCCCCGTGGATTCTTGATTCTGGAGCATCTTTTCACATGACTCCTGATCCTTCCACTCTGTCTTCTATTACACCTCTTGATTCTCCTGTCAGTGTTCTTACTGTTGATGGTACATCTCTTTCTATCTCTGGTCGAGGATCTCTTAGCAACTCATCTTTTCATGTTCCTTCTGTTGCTCATGTTCCTCGCCTTACCTTGCAGCTTCTTTCTGCTAGGCAGATTACTGACCTTGGTTATCGGGTCATTCTCGACTCCGACTCTTGTTGTGTTCAGGACTGCCACACGGGAGCTCTGGTTGGTTCTGGCCCTCGGCGCCGTGACTTACAGCGTCTCTGGGAGCTTGACTGGCTTCACCTTCCTTCCGCTGCCACCATCGCCGCCAGTCTCTCCGCTTCTGCCACTTCGTCTACCGGCTCTTTCCAGCAGTGGCATCACCGTCTTAGCCATCTGTGTGGATCCCGTCTGTCGTCCTTAGTTCGTCATGGTCTTCTGGGGTCTGTCTCAGGAGACGTGTCTTTAGATTGTCAGGGCTGTAAGTTAGGTAAACAGATCCAGCTTCCTTATCCTCATAGTGAGTCTGTGTCTCAGCGCCCTTTTGATCTTGTTCATTCAGATGTTTGGGGTCCGGCTCCCTTCGTTTCGAAAGGGGTCATCGATATTATATCATTTTTATAGATGATTTTTCTCGCCATACTTGGATATATTTCATGTCTTCTCGTAGTGAGGCTTTGTCTATCTATAAAAAATTTGTCACTATGATTCACACACAGTTCTCCACTCCTATTCGTGTCTTTCGTGCTGATTCTGCTGGCGAGTACCTCTCTCGTTACCTGCGCAGCTTCCTTGCTGAGCAGGGCACTCTCGCTCAGTTCTCTTGTCCTGGTGCTCATGCTCAGAATGGTGTCGCTGAGCGCAAGCATCGTCACCTCCTTGAGACGGCTCGTGCTCTGATGATCGCTGCCTCTATTCCACCTCACTTTTGGGCCGAGGCTGTTTCCACTGCCACCTATCTCGTCAACATCCAGCCCTCTTCTGCTCTTCAGGGAGCGATCCCTGTTGAGCGTCTCTGTAGTCTTCTTCCTGACTACTCTACCCTTCATCTGTTTGGCTGCGTTTGCTACGTTCTCCTCGCCCCTCGAGAATGCACCAAACTGACCGCTCAGTCTGTTGAGTGTGTTTTTCTGGGATACAGTGCCGAGCACAAGGGCTATCGGTGCTGGGATCCTGTTGGTCGTCGGATACGGGTTTCTCGGGATGTGACTTTCGACGAGTCTCGTCCATTCTACCCACGTCCTGCCTCTCCTTCGGCTTCCTCTGTGGAGTCTCTGTCTTTCTTGACCTTTCCAGATACACCTATATCTGTTTTGCCCTCGTCCACCTGTCCCACTGAGTCTCCACATATTCCCCCTGTGGCCTCTCGGCCGTTGTCGCCGCCTGTGTCGTCTTCTATGACTCCGCAGGCTCCTCCCACTACAGTACCTTCTCCCCTTATCTTCTACACTCGTCGACCTCGTACTGAGGATCTTCCAGATGAGCCATCTTCTCCTGATGTTCCATCTTCTTCTGATGCTCCATCTTCCCGTGATGGGTCATCTTCTCCTCGCTACGCTCTCCGCGATCGCCAGTCGATTCGGCCTCCTGCCCGTTTTGCTTTTGCTGGCGCAGCTACTCGTGAGCCTGTCTCCTACCGGGATGCTGTTACTCACCCTGAGTGGCAGCTTGCCATGGCCGAGGAGCTTGCTGCCCTCGAGCGTACTGGTACTTGGGATCTTGTTCCTTTTCCATCTCATTCTCATCCCATCACATGTAAGTGGGTCTATAAGATTAAGACTCGCTCTGATGGCTCTCTTGAGCGCTATAAGACGCGTCTTGTTGCTCGTGGCTTCCAGCAGGAGCATGGTGTTGACTACAACGAGACTTTTGCTCCTGTGGCCCACATGACCACTGTTCGCACTCTTCTTTCGGTGGCGTCTGTTCGCCACTGGTCTGTTTCTCAGCTTGATGTCAAGAATGCCTTTCTTAATGGCGAGTTGCGTGAGGAGGTCTACATGCATCCGCCACCTGGGTATTCTGTTCCTGAGGGCATGGTCTGTCGCCTTCGTCGCTCTCTCTATGGCCTTAAGCAAGCCCCTCGTGCTTGGTTTGAGCGCTTCTCCTCTGTGGTCACTGCTGCTGGTTTTTCAGCTAGTGATCATGATCCTGCGCTCTTTGTCCACACTTCGTCCCGTGGTCGGACTCTTCTTCTCCTGTATGTTGATGATATGATCATTACGGGAGATGATTCTGAATACATTGCCTTTGTCAAGGCTCGTCTTAGTGAGCAGTTCCTTATGTCGGATCTTGGTCCTCTTCGTTACTTCCTTGGGATTGAGGTTACTTCCACTCCAGATGGTTTCTTTATGTCCCAAGAGAAATATATTCAGGATCTTCTTGATCGCGCCTCTCACTGATCAGCGTACTGTTGAGACTCCCATGGAGCTCAATGTTCACCTCCGACTCTCTGATGGCGAGCCTCTTTCTGATCCGACTCGCTATCGTCATCTTGTTGGGAGTCTTGTCTACCTTGCTGTTACTCGTCCGGATATCACTTATCCAGTTCATATTCTGAGTCAGTTTGTTTCAGCTCCCACTCAGGTTCACTACAGCCACCTTCTTCGAGTTCTGCGATACCTTCGTGGGACTATCTCTCGCCGTCTCTTCTTTCCACGTTCCAGCTCGTTACAGCTTCAGGCCTATTCGGATGCTACTTGGGCCAGCGATCCCTCTGATCGTCGGTCTATCTCTGCTTACTGTGTTTTTCTTGGTGGTTCTCTTATTGCCTGGAAGACGAAGAAACAGACTGCAGTGTCCCGTTCGAGTGCAGAGGCTGAGTTGCGAGCTATGGCTCTCTTGACAGCAGAGATTACTTGGCTACGGTGGTTACTTGAGGATTTTGGTGTTTCTGTCACTACACCGACCCCTCTCTTGTCAGCCAGTATAGGTGCTATCAGTATTGCTCGTGATCCTGTGAAGCATGAGCTCACCAAGCACATTGGTGTTGATGCTTCTTTCATGAGGACTTGTGTGCATGATCAGGTGATTACTCTTCAGTATGTGCCTTCGGAGCTTCAAATAGCGGATTTCTTCACGAAGGCCCAGACTCGAGCACAGCACAGCTTCTACCTCTCCAAACTCAGTGTTGTTGATCCACCATGAGTTTGAGGGGGGTGTTAGAGATATATGTATAGTTTGTTATTCCCCATTGTTATGAGGGGTTCTTTGCATATTTACCACCTGTACTTTGTGTATATATACCGGCCCATTGGCCTCATATTGAATACAAGCGCTATTCATAACACTCACCACACCAAAGGCACACCTAGCTCGATCACCTCCCAACTCCCATGTCGCCGATACCGTCGCGGCTGCTCCTCATCGTCCTAGCCTCGTCGTCGGCCGCTCTTGCTGCCACCGGCAGTAATGGCGGCTGCGGCGGGGAGCTGAAGCACATCCACCTGTACATGCACGAGACGTTCTCGGGGCCGAACGCCACCGAGGGCGGCATCGTGTCGTCGCCGTTCGGCGCCAACTCGACGTTCGGGCAGGTGGCCGTGTTCGACAACGACCTCCTCGCCGGCCGGGACCGGGCGTCGCCGCTCGTGGCGCGGTACCAGGGCATCATGGTCGGCACGGGGCAGAACTCCCCCGGGTACCTGACGGTGGCCACTGTAGTGTTCACCGCCGGCGAGTACGGCGGAAGCGCGCTGTCCGTGGAGGGCCCCGTGCTTGGCTTCACGGCCACGGCCGAGCGCAGCATCGTGGGCGGCACCGGCAGGTTCAGGCTGGCGCGCGGGTACTACCTGCTCAAGCTCCTCGGCAAGACGTCGCCGGTGACCGCCGTCTCCGAGCTCGACTTCTTCATGCTCATGTACGGCGGCCACTAACTGCGGCTAGTATATGTGTAACTTTTCGCCGGGGCTTCATTTATTGCTATCACTGAATCGATCGGTATGCATGTTTAAGTTGTAGTTTCGTGGTGCTCTTGGAGTTGATAACGTCAAGATCGACTTGTTTCCTTCGTACAGTCGGTATCTCCTGGTGGTGATTTAGGGTGCCTTTTGTTGAGTTTTTGGGAGCTGTTTTTGCTTTTAAAAAGCCAAAAGTCAACCAAAGAGGTGGAAACCAGAAGCTGCTTTTTCAGAAGCAGCTACTTTTAGGTAGTACAGTTTTGAAAGCACATTGGACCCTGCTTTTGGCTTTCTGCTTTTTGAAATGGTGAAAATAGAGAGTTGTTTCACAGTTGTTTCAAGGAAAATAGAGATATGAGGTAAGTTTTATACTTGTTTGAACCAAACAGCTTACAGCTTTTCCACAGCCCACAACCTACAACAGCTTTTCCACAGCTCACAGCAGCTTTTTCAGAAGCCACAACTCAACCAAACATACCCTTAGTGGCGATGAGAAGCTTACGATAGGAAAAGTGTATTTAAGATGCATAGGAGGAAATGTCTAAGTCGCACAGCAGAAATGCAGAATCACTTCTATGTTTCGAAAATCAATGTCTTGAAAAAAAAGATAGATAAAATCCAAAAACATATTCCAAAAAAATACAAATCATACCATCAAAATCGATGAACCCTCACCTTTGTAGAAACAACAGTGACTAAAAAAGTGATTTTTAGCATGAAGGAAGCGATAGAAAATGTGATAGAAATATATGTGTGCACGATAGAAGCAAAATAAATAGAATGCAAAATATATTCATGATCTTCTGATTTATCCCTTATCCCTAAAGCCCGCAAAGTGGCGACAACACGAGCAAATTGACACTAAAAAGTAAAAACCAACATTTGGGTGTTAACTGAACTAGACAACTATTGTCAGTGCTCGTACTCTCGGGAGAAAATTTTCTCCTTTTTTCCCTTTTTTTTGACGATATTTCCCTTCTTTTTTGTGATCAGAACGTTGTATTTCTGCTGCAACGCCAGACAAATTAATAAAAAGGGGCTCCGTGGACTGGAGTATTGGGGAAAAAATAATTATGCGGTTCTTCTAAATGACAAACTGTAAATTAACTTGGGCTCCCCGTTGACAAAAGCGATAACTTACGTCATAATAAACTCCGATAAGAAAAATACGAATCCACCTTAGTCAGTATACATCTGAGACACAGCTTGTATTGCGAACCCGTACTATAGAGCTTTGCATCTGAAAATAACAAAACAAAAAATCCAAATTGTGTGGCGATATCTAGCGTCACTTGTTAATTCCCCTTGGCCATCCGTCACCGTCTAAATTAAGGGCCTGTTTGGGACCGTTTCACTCCACGTTTTTCAACTCCACTCTATGTTTTTTAGCCAAACAGGTTCAGCTCCGCACACTCTGTTCGAGGAAAAAATGTGGAGTTGTGAGAGCACCTAAAGGGGTGCTCCACAAACTCTAAGTTTTTTTGTGGAGCTGCTACACGGTAGAATTCGTGGAGCAGAGTTTGTGGAGCAGTTCTAAACACGCCCTAATTACGTGCATATGTATGGTCGGTAGATTTTGGAACTTTTTTGTTTGTTTGACAGAGAGTATCACTAGCATGTATTATGCATAGTAGCTAGCGCTGACCTGCAATAAAACAAATAGGCATGTATATCCGGCCGCCTATGGGGTGAATCTGACGGCCACGTACGCTTGCTTAGCTGGATTCAAATACTCGGAGATTGTATTTTTCTGACGTATACAAGCCTTTTTCTGAGTATAAGGTGGTAAACGAGCTAAACTTGAACGAACCTGGTGATGCGGATACAGATATGATTAGTAATTTTCAGTTAAATATATTATTTGACTAGAAAGAATTATTGAGACGTATTAAATATTATCATGTGAACTCTAATTTAATTGGGTCTTTAATGATTATACTTGGAGATACAGAGCTACTACTATTTTATTTAATTATATACAGGCCCATACTCGACCTGTACAGGTATAAAGTCAATATGCATTTAGAAGGTCCCGTCGATATTAGCACAACGTCCATCACTTCAAGTGTACAAGATAATGAGGACATCTCGATTGATCCGATTACGCGAGCACGAGTTAAAAAGATTAATCAACAGGTGAACTCGCTCCTAATTAAATTTGGCTTTAATTTACATGAGAACTGGCTACTACCTAATATTTGTATTTTAATTGTTGTCAGATTTGTATGGAATTAAAACTTTGGAGAAGTACTATTCTAAACACAATTTTTAGAAATATACAAACATGAAGTATATAGCCTTCCCGCATACACCTCCTAAAACTGATCCGGCCTCGATATGTAAACTAATAACAGGCTAAAGCAAAGGCACATGGTCTAATCATGTAACCACTAATCACATGCCTAATCAAGTGCTTAACCACGTTGCTTGATTGCTTCGGCCAGAGGTTCCGTCACGTGGTATTGGCCGTGCATACATGTGTTTCCACGCACATGGCCTTGCTTGAATGGTGAATGACTAGAAGTGTGTCTTCATGAGTTGTACATAAAAATTGTGTTTAGAATAGTACGTCTTCAAAGCTTTAATCCCGTGCAAATATGTGAACAATTAAAATACTAACATTAGGTAGTAGCTAGTTCTTATATAAATTAAAGCCAAATTTAATTAGGAGCGAGTTCACCTGTTGATTAATCTTTTAAGCTCGTGCTCGCGTAATCGGACCAATCGAAATGTCCTCATCATCTTGTACACTTAAAGTGATGGACATTGTACAGGTCAAGTATGGGCCTGTATATAATTAAATAAAATAATAGTAGCTCTGTATCTCCAAGTATAATCATTAAAGACCCAATTAAATTAGAGTTCACCTGATAATATATAATACGGATCAATAATTCTTTTCAGTCAAATAATATATTTAACTGAAAATCACTAATCATGTATGTATCCGCATCACCTAGCTAGGCTCGGCTCGAGCTTGATATAGGCTCAAGTCAAGCTCGAGCGAATCTGAGTTAGCGGTCGATCTTTGATATGGGCTCAGGCGAGACTCAAGCTCGGCTTGCTAAGGCTCGGTAACACAGGAGAGACGATGGTCAGTGGGGAGCAGGAGTGCAGGTCACGCAGAGGTAGTGGGCGGCTGGGCGAGCGGGGTGAAAGGAGAGGTGGTCGAGGATGCGGGGTGGTGGGAGGAGAGGTGGCTGGGAGGGAGAGAAGGGAGATGGATAAGAAAAGGAGAAGATCGAGCTACCCTCTACCGTTGTTGTGGTCGTCACTGGTGCCGCCGTCACTGTCACCACCGCCGTCGTCGTTTCTAAGGCTTGGTCCTTGTCTGGACAAAAGAAGCCTAGATCTAGACGCCGACGATAAAGGAGGCCCAGATCCCGGGGAGCAGGAGTGCAGGTTGCGGCCGGTGGGGAGCGGGAGTGCAGATCACGACCTCGCGGGAGGAGTGGCCGGAGGGAGTGGAGACTTGGTCTATAGATTTTGGGCCGGAGGAGGGAGATTTTAGGTTGGGCTGCACCTGGGCCGAGCCCTATTGAGCTATTCAAGCTCGGTTTGGTAAAAGCTCACAAGTCTGAGATTGGATTCAAGCTCGGCTCATTTGGAGCTCGAGTAGTTTACAAGCCTCTCGAACTCTTCTAACAACCCTACTGGTATATGCAGCGACCTAGCTAGAATATGCTTCTAGTGGCGGGCAACTCCTACAAAGATCAGATCGTGCATCTGTTTGATAAGTTTTTGTGCAAACATATCAAGGTAAGGCAAATAAAGAGATATATGTTTGGCAAGAAAACTTCGGTATAATCGAGTCATGAAATAGCGCGTGAAACAAAAACCACAAAGTGGTCAACGCATTGCACCATGTGTGGTTGCACACCACCGACCAATCGCTAAATGTATGCGTCAAGATTTCCCCTGAGTTCATGGATCTTCGACCACGGTTGTGTGGACCACGTGTTTCAACCATGTTGTGACGTTTTGTCGATCGTGATGTCCTCGACCATGATTGTGTCGACCATGAGGTTCCAACTACGTTGCTCCGACCATGCTGTGTCAGCCACGTCTCTACGATCATGGCCTTTCGACCACGGTGCAACGACCAGTTTGCTATGCTGTTTGACCCACGGTCACGCCTGCCTCTAGAGCCTCCGACTACTCGTTGAATCCAAGGTCGTTGGCTCCTACACGGCACTCGGACACACCGAGTACTCGTCGCACGACCATACACACGAATACTACCCATGACAAGATTAATTCCAATGGTAAATACGTGCGTAGCACCACATGTAACCAACCAATGATAACCCATCCACCAAGAAGGAAAGAAGAGGTTAGTTGGTTGTGTATCATATTCACGATGGAAAGATGATTACACCGTATCTCCATCTGATGAAAGTATTTCTTCATAAATCTTTTCTGCTATGGAAAGCATAGGTTTAGAAGGACAGAATCGACAATCGGATCAAGATATCGATCCCAGAAACTAGGGGTTGATTCGCACCGCATGAGGGCTACGTATGTTGCCCTTGGCCCTTGCTCGTGCCTATAAAAGGAGAGATGCCCCTTGGCATCGGGCAGGGCGAGAATAGACAGACAGACATAGGGAGACAGAGGGACAGATGGGGGGAAGGGACGAAGACACCCGATTGCACTTGTACACCCCAGATAGAGGGATGAACAGAGCTAGCTCGCAAGGTCAATAAACGGCGGTAGTAGTGAGATGACTGCCAATGCCTGCGATCGCCATTGGTGATGCCATCGAGGAAGCGCTCTGGAGCTCACCGTTGGGCAGCCTGTCACCACAACGACGGGGCTAGCAAGATTGCCATCATCTAATTAGGCTTGAAGCATGAAGTCCTCCCACTCTTGCATGTGGCACGCACCCCAGCCATGTACCATGTTTGTCACGCTCGTACCTCTGATCTGATGATAGCTCCATAGGGTGAGGTGGATGGCGCTACTCACAAGTCCTTCCTGTCGCCCGGGACAGGACATAATGACGCCAACCGTCGCTCGAATCTAATGAGGAGGGGCTGCCCTTGTGATCTTGGCGTCCTTCTTGCTATGTGCCCTCACTGCATTGAAATTGTCCCAGTCACCCGCTGAATTTGGTCTTCTACAATCGCCTGCTATACTTGGTCACTCACGACCACCTGCCATACTCGGTCGCTTACGACCACTGGTAATACTCGGTCACTTACGACCACCCACCGTACTTGGACATCATCAACTGCCCACAGTACCCGATTGCTATCGATCGCCTGTTGTAAATAAGCATCATCGACCTCCTCAAGCGCCATCAACCGCCCACTATACTCGGTCTCTTATGACCACCGGTGATACTCGGTCACTTACGACCGGATGATGTACCGAGATGCCTCTCGACCGCTTGTCGAAGTTGAACACCTCCGACCGCTAGCCGAAGACGGAGACCTCTGACCTATTGTCAAAGTTGAGTATCTTCGATCGATTATCAAAGTTGAATGCCTCCAACAGCTTATTGAAGACAATGACCTCTGAGCTGTTGTCGAAGCCAGAGACCTCCGACCGATTATCGAAGTTGAACACCTTCGACCACTGCTCAAACTTAGATGACTCCAATTGCTTGTCAAAGACGGGCACCTCCGATTGCTTGTTGAAGTCAAACGTCTCTGACCGCTTCTCGAAGACGGACACCTCCGACCGCTCATCGGAGTTGAGTTCCTCTGACCGCTTCTCAAACACGGACACCTCTGACCGCTTGTCGAAGTTGGATGCCTCCGACCGCTGCTCAAACACGAGCGCCCTCGACCACGTCTTGAAGACGGGCACCTCTGACTGCTTGTCGAAGAATAGATGCCTCCAACAGTATTCAATACTCGGTCGCTTACAGCCGCTCATCGTGCTCGGGCATCGTCAAACGTCTTTCATACTCGGACGCACTTGACCACCCTTGGCACTCGTACGCCTCCGATCGCTCATCATACTTGAGTATCATTTACTGCATTTGACACTCAAATGTTCCTGACTGCTCATTGCACTCGAGCATCGTCGATCGCCTTTAATATTTGGTACTCTGGCTACCGACTACAAGGAAGGTCGATGACTGCCTCCAACCACTGTTTATGACTAATGGTCGATGGCTTCCAACCTACGACCACAAGCAATGGTCAATAGCTACAGTACTCCAATGAGTACCCTTCGACCAGGATGCTAGAGTACTCTTTACGAGTACATCATACGATCACCATGCTACAGTACTTTTACGAGTACTCCCTACGACCACAGTGTTGCAGTGCTCTATGGGTACTCCCTACGACCACGGTGCTATAGTACTTTTACGACTACTACCTACGACCACCGTGGTACAGTATTTTTACGAGTACTCCCTACAACCACCATGCTACAGTACTTTTATGAGTACTACATACGACCACCGTGTTATAGTATGTTTACGAGTGCGTTCTACGACCACTGTGCTACAGTGATATTCGACCAGTGTGCTATAGTGTTACGAGCACGACTTTGACCACGGTGCCTTCTCAACTATGGTGATACAATTCTCTACAAGTACGACTATGATTATGGTGCTACATTACCCTCGACCACCTTGCTACAGTGCTTCTATGACTATGGCTTTGACCATGAGGGCTTCTGATTACCGGCTATTGTCGATGTCTAGTGGCTTCCGACTACCAACTGTTACGTGCCCAATGGCTTCCGACCATCGGCTATTCCCGATGACTGGTAACTTCTGACCACCGACTATTGCCAATGTCTGGTGGTTTTCGACTACCGGGTGCTTCGACCCCAAATGGCTTCTGACCACCGGCTGCTTCGATGACCGATGGACTTCGACCACGGTGAACATCTGATGGGTTTAGACCACAGACTACGTCCAAGGGGTTTCGATCACGGACATTTTCCGAGGGGTTTCGACCACGGACTACTTCCGACGGGTTTCGACCACGATAGCTTTCGACCACAGACTACTTCTGATGGGTTTCGACCACGATGGCTTTCGACCACGGACTACTTCCGATGGGTTTTGACCACGATGGCTTTTCGGCTTTTCCAACGATCACTTTCGACCATGGGCTGGTTTCGATGGCTTTCGACCACATACACCTTCTGATGGGTTTCGACCACAGATGTTTTCTAATGGTTTTCGACCACGACTGCTTTGACCAACAACTACGTTCGATTGTCGATGGCTTCCAGCTTTGGACCACCAACTACGCATGATTGATGATAGCTTCCGGCTTTCAATCTTTGACTATTTTCGATTGTTGATGGTTCCCATCTTTCGACCACCAATTATGTTCGATTGCTACTGACCTCCGGCTTTCGACTACCGACTATTTTCGATTGCCAATGGCTTCCAACTTTCGACTACCGACTACATCCGATAGCTGATGGTTTGTGCCAATGGTTCCCGGCTTTTAACTATCAATCACTCCCGAGTGCTGATGGTTTTTCGGCTTTCAAGGAGTCTTTTCCAATGATCACTTTTGACCACGGGCTGGTTCCAATGGCTTTCGGCCATAGACGCCTTTCGATGGTTTTCGACCACGGACGTCTTTCGATGGTTTTCGACCATGACTGTTTCTACCAACAACAACGTTCAATTGTCGATGGCTTTTGGCCATCGACCACCAACTATGTTCGATTGCTGATGACTTCCAGTTTTCATCATTCGACTATTTTTGATTGCCGATGGCTTCCAGTTTTTGACCATCGACTACGTTTGACTGCTGATGGCTTCAAGCTTTCGATCTTTGACTATTTTCAATTGTTGATGGTTCCCGGCTTTCGACCACCAATTATGTTTGATTGTTGCTGACTTCTAGCTTTTGACTACCGACTATTTTTTATTACCGGTGGCTTCCGACTTTTGACTACTGACTATATCTGATAGCTGATGGTTTCTACTAATGGTTCCCAACTTTCAACTATCAATCACTCCTAAATGCCGATGGCTTCCAGCTTTCAAGGAGTCCTTCCCAGCGATCACTGTCGACCACGTCGATACTGAACTTTGGTATTCTATACTATTAAAGGTAATGATGGTTTGCCCTTACGACACCTGAGTTCGGCTAAGTGCGTTTGCACTGCAGTAAGGTCCCTCCTGTTGGTCACTTTTGACCAGTCCGACATCTGACCTAGGCGTTCTGCTTTGCTAGCCTCACTGCCCGAATCAAGTACGTCTACTGCACTGATTCTACTACTGTATCATTAGAACAGTCATGCTCGACGTGAATTATACACACCTTTAATCACCTTAATTTTATGTGTCGTTTGATACCGACGAGGTCGAGCGACATAAGCAAGTGCGGCCAATGCAAGGGCTACGTTATCAACGGCCCCATAGACCGACGAGGCTATGGATCATGCCATCACCCACATCTACATCAACCATTCATCACATACATAGAGAACATGAAATGAAGACTGAAGTCGGTGACCAATGCGCAGCTTAATCGGAGGTATTCTGTGGGTTTACCCCACGAATGTAATTAACCGGAAGCCTTCCGAGGCCCCGGTAACCAGGACACCATATCGTCTATGTCAGATTTGCTCTTCAAAGCAGGCTACGAAGCGCATATATATATAAAGAGAACTTGTAATTTTGTTATTCTCAAATGAATGAATAAAATATATATTTTCCCTATCTTTCTTGTGTTTAACTATTTTGTGTACTTTTAGTACAGTGATACCCCTGCACCTTATACTTCGAGGCAAAAAATTCACGAGCAATTTCTCGTGTCAAACAGCATCCTTCCTAACCTTCCAATTAATCTGCAATCATTCATCGGTAGTTTGCAGTTTGTATAATTAGATGCAGCGTAGGTGATTCCATCGCTTGATGTGCCTCGCATGGCGGCCGGGTGCATCTAGTAGTGCTAATTAATTGGGAAAATTGCCCTAATGCCACAAACTTATGTGTCATCCTTCCTTTTGCCACATACTTAAATATCTTTGTAATTATGCCACAAACTTGAGTGTTTATTTCTTTCTTTTGCCATTTCCTCCACTTAAACTCTATTTTAATTTCAGTTTGCTTTTTCCTTACATGGAGTGACCGTTTTGCCCCTTCTCACTCCATACCCCACGCACAGATCAGATCGATCTCGATCTGTCTCCCCTCCCCTCACGCACGCACAGGAGCGGAGATGGAGCCGGGCACCCTTCCCGTCGCCGGCGACCCTCGACCCGGCGTCCTCCGGCGACCCTCTCCCGACGGCGGCGCCCACGACCCCGGCGGTAGCTGACATTTCGTTGTGTAGTAAGAAATGCAAGTGCATGTTGACACGGTAGCTGACCAATGGACGCCGGGGTCGTGGGCGCCGCCATCGGGAGAGGGTCGTCAGAGGACGCCGGGTCGAGGGTCGCCGGCGACGGGAAGGGTGCCCGGCTCCATCTCCGCTCCTGTGCGTGTGTGAGGGGAGGGGAGACAGATCGAGATCGATCTGATCTGTGCGCGGGGTATGGAGTGAGAAGGGGCAAAACGGTCACTCCATGTAAGGAAAAAGCAAACTGAAATTAAAATAGAGTTTAAGTGGAGGAAATGACAAAAGAAAGAAATAAACACTCAAGTTTGTGGCATAATTACAAAGATATTTAAGTATATGGCAAAAGAAAGAATGGCATATAAGTTTGTAGCATTAAGGCAATTTTCCCTAATTAATTCTACCGAAGCGGCAAGCTTACCGAATTGACACACTTCGACAGCCCTCCGTCAGGGTGCGCACCTACCCGGACTCGTCATCATCGAGCCATAGAGCACCACTGAAGTCCTGCCGTCGTTCGTCTGCTGGCCCGTCACACGAGTTACAAGCCTAGTAGCTAGGTGTCTGGGCCAGTGGACCATTACTTGTTCAGGTTAGATTTTTTTCGTGGCTCCGCCCTGCTGTCCTGCATGTCGTCCATGGCGTTTTCTGGTTTAGTTGACCCGGCCGCTAGCTTCCATGGCAGAAGGGACGGAGGCTGCAGGCAAGTTGCCCGCCACTGGCCGGAAGAACAAGTCAGGCCTACAAGAGAACATCTTATTGGGCGGATCGATCAAGCGACGAAGCTGGAACCGTTTGTTCGTTTCCACCTGATATGCACGTAATAATCTAGCATTTTGCGTGCACGTTCCATGTCTTGCCTCTCATCAGCTCCCGGCCACTTGGAACGATCCAAAACCAAACCAGCTTGTAGCCTAGTACTATATATACACGTTGCGAAGGCGCATGTCTTGCACTCGATCGATCTCAACACAGTCGAGCTAGCACACCACTCTCCAGCTACAGTTATTTGCGTTCGATCTCAAGTAAGTGATCCTCAGCTAACCGTGATGGCCTCCTCGACGTCGCTGCTGCTGCTTCTCGTCGTCGTCCTCCTGGCCTTCTCATCGTCCGCCGTTCTCGCGGCCGGCAGCGGCAAGCGGGGCGGTAACAGGCACACCCACATCCGCTTCTACATCCACGAGACGTTCTCCGGCCCGAACGCCACGGTGGCGTCCCCGGTGGTGTCGTCCCCGCGCGGCGCCAACGCGACGTTCGGGGAGCTCGGCGTGCTCGACGACGAGCTGCGCACGGGGCAGCACCCGGCGTCCGAGCTCGTGGGCCGCTTCCAGGGGTTCTTCGTCGGCACGGACCTGACGGAGCCGAGCTACATGTCGGCCGTCAGCCTCGTGTTCACCGCCGGCGAGTACAACGGGAGCACGTTGACCGTGCAGGGCCAGTTCGGCTTCGACGTCGACGGCACGCTCGAGCGCACCGTCGTGGGCGGCACCGGCAGGTTCAGGATGGCGCGCGGCTACTCCCTCATGGAGATTGTGAGCACCCCGACGCCGGAGTCGGCCGTATTCAAGATCGACCTGCTCGTGCTCATGCCCCGGCGTCGCCAATACTAGCTAGCTAGATTCCTTGGGTCGCTCCATCCCATCTGGGCGCAAGCATTGCGCGCAGTAGGCTAAGTACGTTTCATCTGAACGGTTTCTTTTGATTCCACGTGTTCGTCTATGTGTTTCGTTGTGGTGTCATCGTGTGCGTGTCACGATAACGATTTGTGTACCGTAATATCGCTAGAATTATAAGTTCATGGAAGCGTATGTCTAGACATTATCTGAATGTTTTCTTTTTAATTATTATTTAAATTTATGATCCTTAGATTAGAGATTAAGGGACCATTTATTTTTGAAGAGGGAGATTTTTTTTCAAATGAGATGGGGCATAATTTAAGGAGGGAGGAAAGAGAATTCATGGACATTGGATCTCTAATCCAACAGTCTTAAATCTAGATGATAGTTAGGAAGAAAACGTTCGAACGATGTTTTACAAAACCCTTCATAAAAATTTGATACTATGGTTCGTGTCGCTTAATAGCAAGCTCTCGGGAGGACGACGGAAGCGGCATGAAAGGGCAAAAGTTTTCATTTTAATGGCATAGAACGAAACCATCTTTTTTTCAATGGCATTTCAGAGAAGTGATGAACTCTCCGTAGCATGTAAGAAATTTTCTCTCTCTTTTTTAAAAAATCGAACAGTGGAAAGAGTTGGATCGGTTCCAGGTGGGGCCAAGAGAGTTGGAGCTATACTAGAAGTTCCCGACATTGCAAGCAAACTGTCGGGCATTCACTAAGTTTAGCATAATTTCTACCAATATTTAGTACTTTTAGTTGCCTCTAAGGTGAGACTCATAAATAAATGGTGGTGTCTAAGGGGTACTTAAGTATTTTTTATGGTTTGGAGCATCCAGATTTTTTGGAAGGGGTGTATACATATAAGAAGAGAGATTCGAGTGTTTTTTTGTGGTTTGGAGCACTCATATTTTTTTTGATAGGGTGCATATTATTGAAGTTACTCCAGCGTCTCACTTACTCCAGCGTCTCTCCGTTTCTTCATTTACTCCAGCGTGTCACGTTTCTCATTTTTATTGCTTCCGTTTCAGCTAGTAGAAGAGTTAGTAGTGGAGCCGTTTTGCTTTGTGAATGCTTCAGTTAGATGTCTTTTATTTCTTCCGTTTGAGAGTTAGTAGTGGAGCAGTATCGCTGCATGAAAAACTGCCATCTTTTATTTGTTGTGTTCCTATAAATAAGCATGTAATACATCAGAAAAAGCTGCCCTATTTTGCAGCACCAAAACATCTGTGTTTTTCCTGTGTTTGCAATTCATTTCAAGCGTGAGCTAGAAAGTTGAGAGATTAGCAAGGGCGGCTGACAATTGGTATCAGAGCAAAATGTCGGCTCCCGCCTTTGCCGTAGGCCAATCCCGTACACCGCAACGACACGGCCGTGGACGCTCGCCGTCCCCATCGACGCGCCGCCCGCAACGACGCAATGGCGGCCAGCGTGAACTCGTTGTCCAGCGGGTCGTGAAGGAGAGTAGTGGCTCTATCTCCTACCCCACGCTCACACGCTCAAATTACTCCGATTGGGCGGTGTTGATGCGAGTCAACCTGCAGGCTCAAGGCCTGTGGGACGCCGTTGACACCGGTGATGTACCATACCAGGAAGACCGCCAGGCCCTTTTGGCGATTCTGCGCGCGGTGCCTTCGGAAATGCTCCGGCCGCTCGCCGAGAAGGACAACGCCAAAGAAGCTTGGGACGCCCTTAAGGCGATGAGGGTTGGGGCGAATCGAGTGCGTGAATCCAAGGCGCAGAAGCTACGCCAGACATTTGAGTCCATGCGATTCAAAAATGGCGAGCACGTGGAGGACTTCAGTCTCCGGCTTCAGGGTGTCGTCAGCGACCTTCGCCTCCTTGGGGAGGAGTTGTTGGAGGAGAAGGTGGTCCGCAAGCTACTGCGTGTTGTTCCCCGCAGGTATCGCCAAATCGCCTTGTCAATTGAAACCTTGGTTGATCTCAGCACTCTATCCATCGAGGACCTCACCGGCCGGCTCCACGCTGTCGAGGACCGTGGAGAGTCGGACGATGAGGATGGAGACCAGGTTCTACTCACGGAGAAGGAATGGTCGTCGTATAACACTCAGGTGAACAGCGGGAACACGTCACGCTCACGCCAGCACGGCTGGCACAGCCGCGGGCGTGACGGGGGAGACGAGGAACCAAAGTCTGGGCCATCCTAGGCCGCGTGCCACGACATCTCCAAGGACAAATGACGTTATTGCGTCAAACTCGGCCACTGGGCCAAGGACTGCCGAAAGGCGAAGCGGGATCGTGAGAGGTTGGCTCAGGCGAATCTTCTCCAAGCCGAACCAGAGCAGGCCGAGGGCGAAGATGAGCCCACGTTGTTAATGGCTCAGGTATGTGACCTCTCTCCCGCCATCAACATCGAACCAGCAGGCGCCGAACTCGTTATAAACGAGGAGCGCGCCCTTGTCACTCTCCGCGACGAGGGAGAACCAGTCGATCCAGAATGGATCCTGGACACCGGCGCATTGAATCATATGACGGGCGCACGGAACGCATTCTCTGAACTCGACACCAGCGTGCGCGGTTCCGTCAAGTTCGGCTACGCCTCGCGAGTCCGCATCGAGGGGTGCGGCACTGTGCTCTTTGCCTGCAAGAACGGCGATCACTGCGCGCTCACCGGTGTCTACTACATCTAGGGGTGGCAACGAGCCGGCTCGGCTCGGCTCGTGAATGCTTGATGGAATGGAGGCTCGGTTAGGATATCAAGCTTTTTTGTGGGCTCGGCTCGGCTCGTGATGCGGCTCGAACCAGCTCGCGAGGGCTCACGAGCCAATAATGCAGCCCACACGCCGGCCAGCACCGCCACCATGCCGACTGCTCCTCTCTCCCTCGCGCTCCTCCTCCTCCTCGTCTCGGCGCCGCGCCCAGCTGCCCCCCCCACCTCCGACTGCGCGGCGCTCTCCTCCTGGCGGGGCCCGCTCTCGTCGTCCTGGCTGGGCGTCTCGCTCCACCCGCCCACCACCGCCGCCCCGCCCTCTGTCGCTGTGCTCGCCTTCCCAGGCCTCAACCTCTCCGGCCCGCTCCCGGCACCGGCACTCACCCTCCAGTCCTCCGCCGCCTCCAAGCGCTCGACGCTGAATCGCAGCGCCGAGAGAGCCGCCTCACCTCCCGAGGTCGCCGCGGCGCCCCCGAAATCGAGCCGAATCGATGGAGGCCGCGGCAGATCGCGCGGCGCGGGGGCGGGGCCGAGCCGAGCGGAGCAGAGGCGGCGAGGACTAGGAGGCGACGGGGGGAATAGATGGGGGTGGAGCCGAGGCGGCGCGGCATAGGAGAGAGAGAGAGCCACGAGGGAGAGGAAGCAGAGGGGGAGGCATTGAGGCGTCGGTGGAAAAAGGCGAGGAGAGGAAGAGGCGTTGAGGCTGGCAGCGAAAGCCGGAAGGAGAGGAAAATAAAAGGGGAACGGGCTGCGCCGCTGCAGGCAGAAAGAAAAAAGGAATGGGCCGAACGGCCGAATGGGGGAGTCGGGCCGAGCCAATCGAGCCGCTCACGAGCTGGCTCGGGCTCAGCTCGTTTAGACCCCGAGCTTTTTTGCTGGCTCGGCTCGGCTCGTTTCATCCACGAGCCGAGCCAAGCCTCCACGAGCCCGAGCCGAGCCCGAACTGGCTCACGAACCCGAGCTTTTTTGCCAGCCCTAACTACATCCCGCGCCTCCGCAGCAACATCGCCAGCCTCGGCCAGCTGGATGAATCTCGCTGCAAGATGGAGATCGAGAATGGCGTCCTCACACTGCGCGACCCCCAACACCGGCTGCCGTGCCGGGTTCGGCAGACCGCCGGACGTCTCTATGTGCTCAACGCCAACATTGCACGGCCCATTTGCCTCGCGGCGAGGGGCAAGGAGGAGGCCTGGACATGGCATGCGCGTTTCGGCCACCTCAACTTCGATTTGCTTCGCATGCTCGCTCGGCGCCGGATGGCGCGGGGTCTGCCGCAGTTTGAGCGCATAAATCAGGTTTGTGACAGCTGCCTGATCGGTAAGCAAAAGCGAACACTGTTCCCCGCCGCGGCGGCGTACCGCGTGTCGGAGCGCCTCGATCTCGTCCACGGCGATATATGCGGGCCCATCACGCCGGCAACCCATGGCGGCAAGAGGTACTTCCTGTTGTTGATTGATGATCTAACCCGCTACATGTGGCTCTTTCTGCTGGCGGTGAAAAGTGATGCTCCTGCAACCATCAAGCGCTTCAAGGCCGGTGTTGAGGTCGAGACCGGCCGCAAGTTGTGTGTACTTCGCACGGACCGCAGAGGGGAATTCTCCTCCGTGGAGTTTGGTCTGTACTGCGCCAACGAGGGTGTCCAGCGGCACCGCACGGCGCCGTACTCCCCTCAGCAAAATGGCGTGGTCGAACGTCGCAACCAGACGATTGTGGCCATGGCGCGCTGCATGATGAAGGCAAAGGACATGCCGGGGGAGTTCTGGGGTGAAGTGGTGTCCACTGCCGTCTTCATCCTGAACCGTTCGCCGACGAAGAGTGTTCGCAACAAGACCCCGTATGAGGCATGGCACGGTCGAATACCTACTGTGCATTACTTCAAGACGTTCGGGTGCGTTGTTTATGTCAAGGACGTGAGACCGCATTTGAAGAAACTCGATGACCGAAGCAAGGCCATGGTGTTCCTCGGCTATGAACCGGGAGCCAAGGCATATCGCGCTTACGACCCGGCGTCCCGGCATGTTTGTGTCACCCGCGACGCCGTGTTCGATGAAGCGGCGAAGTGGGATTGAGCGGCTTCAGGAGAGTCCGTTGCGGCCTCCTTGGGTGATTCGTTCACCGTCCACTACGAGGTGGTTTCCTCCTCTGTGACATCCAACATGGCGCTGGGAGGCCAAGCATCAACACCGGAACATTTGGAGACGGCGGCTCCCAATGACCTTGCTTCGCCACGCACTCCGGAACCAGCTATCGAGTTCATATCGCCCCCAACTGCTGAACCCGACGTCGACGACAACCACGGGGCACCGCGGCACTACAGAAGCATGGCCAACATCTTCGCCACTTCGAAGCCGATGGAGCTCGACTCCGACGAGCTTCATTTAATCGCCACTCGGGCGCATCAGGTTTCATGAAATTCGCAAGAAGGCGGGCATCGTCAAGGTCGTGAGCACGGCAAGGACTAGGGGGGAGAAATATTGAAGTTACTCCAGCGTCTCACTTACTCCAGCATCTCTCCGTTTCTTCATTTACTCCAGCATGTCACGTTTTCTCATTTTTATTGCTTCCGTTTCAGCTAGTAGAAGAGTTAGTAGTGGAGCCGTTTTGCTTTGTGAATGCTTCAGTTAGATGTCTTTTATTTCTTCCGTTTGAGAGTTAGTAGTGGAGCAGTATCGCTGCATGAAAAACTGCCATCTTTTATTTGTTATGTTCCTATAAATAAGCATGTAATACATCAGAAAAAGCTGCCCCGTTTTGCAGCACCAAAACATCTGTGTTTTTCCTGTGTTTGCATTTCATTTGAAGCGTGAGCTAGAAAGTTGGGAGATTAGCAAGGGCGGCTGACACATATATGGGAGAAGAGGGATTCGAGTATTTTTTTTATGATTCGGACCACTCACATTTTTTTAAAGGGGTTTATACATGGGAGAAAAATATTAATACTCCGAGTCCAAAAAACACTCTGAATGTTGTTTAGCGATTCCCTAAATAAATAAGTTAAAAACAAAAAATAATTTCTCTCGTCTCTATTTCTTAACCTCTCTTGCATGTTGCCTCTAGCCTGAGGCTGTGACCATTTCTCCTGCAATATTTGGAGGCAGCCTCCAAGGCTCCTCTCCTCTGAAGAGGCCAAAAGTGAAGCATACTGTGAATTCTCTGCTGTCGTTTTCCATTATATGCAGTTGACTACGTTTGGTCGGAAGTATTGAGTTTCATGCACCAGCCAGTTCACCCAAAAGTTTAAGCTGATGAGAAAAGATGTGCAATTCACTTATACTTCAACAGGAAGTAACCAAATAGATTGCATATCTTGTGGCGTCCATGTTGTTGTTCTTCACTTGCAGCCGAACTACTGGAACGTCGACAGTAGAAGGCAGAGCAATACTACAGTATATGTGTGCTCGTCGACTCTGCTACGAGTAATTCATGTAGTTGAGTATAAAAAACACAACAATTTCTAACTATAATTTTCTATCTTCACGTCTTACAATAATCGTTCTGTGAAAGTCTAACCTCCTAATTAAATAGTTTAAAGCCTCGTTCATTTCAATTTGAACTTCTGGTTTCTAGTTTATTTTTCACTATTTATAAATTTCATCTTTTCTGATTTTTTTAGCTTTTTTTAGTTTTTTACCAATCTTTTTTTGTATTTGTTTACATTGTATATTATGGGCTAACCTGTTTTTTTCTATTTTTAAAATTTTTAAAATTTAATTATATCGAATAAGCCACCTTAAGATACATTACAATTTCAGTCATATATCCCTATTTGTTTTATCTAAATAAGTGGCACCCAAATATATATTTTTTTATTCGTTTATACTGACTAGTCTATGCAACAGGAAGCTGGCGCTAGCCTGCCTGTGCCTAGCTTACAGGTTCACCGTACGAAACTGGCGAGTTGCAGGTTGCAGTAACTATATATAGCGCCGTTCGGTTAAATTAAAATAAACTAGTAGTGTACCCGTGCTAACGCTACGGTAAATACAAAACAAGATAAAATTTGTAAAATACAAAACAAGACAAAACAAGGTTAAATTGTTACAAACAGCTCACGACTTGTTAAAAATAGATACTATGTGCTGTCTATTTTGCACTATGGTGTTTATATATGGAATATCTAGCTGTAAAACAAATTGCAGCCCAGGGTAGTTTGGTAAATTCGGTGGGCAAACAGCCTCTAGTCCTTATCCGGTTTTACATTCCATATTTCAGCATGCATTGACGTGGAAAGCGTAAAAGGCTGCTAATATCCGCAAATCAGACCAGAAGCATAACCGACCACGAAAATTCTGGTTTTTAATTCACTATTTTTTTTTTGCTTTTTGCTTTTTTTAGGTTTTTTTATTTTTTTCTCATATTCCTTCGTATCATCTGTGATGGACTAACCTCTTTTTAATTTTTTATAAATTTAATTACATCAAATAAATCATTATCAGTGAAAAATAAATCAACTACAATGTAAAAACTATAATCCATCACTAAGCACCATTAGCAGGAGAGAGGGAGCCATCGTTGTCAAAGTCAATGTCCACGTTTCCAGATCCATCGTGGAAGACATCAACTTTGATGACTCACCAAATTCTTTATCGCCACTGGGTTGAAGCTTTCTAGATCACTAATTCACCATGTCGCGTAGTCATCGTGCCAGTATCGAACTGTTCATACAGTTATTACTATAGCCATTTTTTCTTTAAATTAGCTAAATGTCCATGTATTACAACAGATCTCAAATAATTGATCACACAAATAAGTATTATTATAATACTTAAGAAAACAAATATATAAAAAGATAAAGGAGTGATCCTAAAAAGTTTACTACAACTAAATTAAACTATGTCCAATAGTCAAACAAAGAAGTATCAGCCTAAAGTATAAGCTAATGCACACAAACAATAAAAAGGAGCAAACACTACATATCAAGCCAGCATCACTATAAATCTTTATAAGAGCGTTGTATGTTATTACATCCGGAGAAACCCATACTTCATGCATTTTAATAGTAGTTATGCCTTGATCTTCTTTACTTGCTCCTTCGAAGTCATTTGTGCTGATTTTCTGTGTATGTCCATTTGTCAGCATTGCAACATGAAGAGATCATTTGCTCATACATCTTGGCAGCATCCACGGGGTTCTTCTCGCAAAGCATCCGCTTAATGAGTGTTAACTTTAAATGTACAAGTTGTTGGTTTTATCCCCTGCTTCTTCATCTTATCTAGTAAATCCATAGCACCACCCATCTTTCCTGTTTGCACATACCATCAATAAGGGCATTGTAGGTGTAAACATCAGGCAAACAATCCTCTAAAGCCATCTTCTCCATCGGTGCAAAAGGAGAATAAATATTTCCTACTTGACAATATCCACGAATCAACAAATTATATATTTAGGCGTGTACCTTGATGCCTTTTTCAGAAAGATAGGTAAATAGAGAGTTAGCATCCTCCACTCTACCTTCGTCGCAAAGAGCATCTATAAAGATAGCATAAGTCTGTCGATCTAGAAGATCTCCTCCATCAATTCAAGTAACCGAAAAGTTTTCTTGATATTACCCACACTGCACTGACCGAAAATCAGCGAGTTGTGTAACAATATTCAGTGACAACCCAGCCCTAATCATCTGTGTCAAGAGGGCCATCGCCCTATGCACTTTACCATTGTAACAGAATCCATTTATCACCTCATTAAAAGTCTAGAGTCTAGGTTAACCCCGTTCCTCTCCATCAACTACAAAACATCAAGAGCAGTCTTCACATCACAACCCTTGCAATACCCATCAATCAATGCACTATAAGAGCTAACTCCCAGCGCAAAGCCCTTCCTGAGGGCTTCGTGCAGCACCTTGGCACCACGTTCCACCTCGTCATGCAAGAATGAACCGAATTCCATTGAATTAGACTTGTTTGTGTAAAAAAAACAGCGAAGTCCGACCAGTAATGGCAACTTGGCAGGCATACTCATAGCAAACAAAGAGGGAATTGAAATCAAGTAAGGGCTTAAATCCATAATTCCAAGTTTCAATAAGGTTTAGCACAAGCCAAATTATCATCTTGCAAATTTCTAGTGTGCCCGTGAGCGCCGGGTGAGGAGGTGACCCCGTCGCGCGGCGGCGGATGCTCCACCCAAGCAAAGAACAATTTAATACTAATGCAAGAACAATCTTAATTCTACAAATTGAATGTTTTGATAACATATTCAAACATTCATGACTTCTCGACAATCGGAAGTTGGAACACAAAGGCTCGCATCTGCCTAAGGAAAAATACCGGGGCTGTCTTATCTGGTTTCCAGAGAGGCTAGTAACTAACATCAGTTGGATTAGCTCGTTGTGGGTCCTGGAGTCACCTGGCATCTCACTTATGTATTTTATCATCAAGGATAGGACCAGCATTCTGTCGCAACCGCATTAAAAAAAAATCACCACTCTGAATTCTGAAAGCAATAAAGGATCCCTCTATAACTGAAAATGCAGTTTCTCCCCAACGCACAATTGCTCGAAAGCATTGAATACCTCTAAGCAGTGCATACAGTAATTGCCACTAATGTACTAAACAAAAGGGAATGATACTACGTGCAGCCAAAGTGTAGTTGCATCCAGCAGAAAGCGATTGGTCCAAACAGAAAGCAATGACTGTTATGAATGTGAATGAAAGATGAATGAAAAAAATAAATACCAGGTTCCTGTAGATGCAGAGCAATAACACCCAGACGTCAGATCATAGTAATATCATGTGCTGCTGCTATAGTAGTAACTGCATGAAAAAGAAAAAGGAAATATAATCAATGCAAGCTAATGAGTCTAACAGTATGTCAGTTGGCTGCATAATTATAACATAATGCTGATAGTAAAGAAAACCTGAAACTAACATAATCAAAGAGAATGTGACAATCGAGGCAACATAAAGTAAAACCTATAACCTACCCTGAGGTTGAATCAAAGACATAATCTGAGTCCACACTTCCATTATCAGCTTCTGCTAGGGCAAAGCAGTCCTTGACAACAAATTCAGCTTCCATTATCAGCTTCTGCAAGAAACGATAAAAAAGAATTGTCAATACAGAAACAGTCGTTGTCAAAAATAAGAAAGGGGAAGGGGGAACAGTCCGACAAGTCCATCATGATCAGCTTCTCAATTCCCACTGGCACAAATAAACAGCCAATTCCATCATAACCATGTACAGTGTGTGACAAGTATGCATTGGATTTGTGAAGGTCCCAGATGCCCTCGAGTGCAGCTCGATGCCAAAAACTGTTTTTTGTCCTTACCATTGAAAAATAGAATATGATGCCCTAAATCAATTGTGAGGTTCTAAATAAAGAATATGTAGGCACGAAGCACAATAAAAAAGTAAGAATAAGCTATACCTTGATCATTGTTGTATCATTCCTATTGCAAATAAAGCACATATTCCTAAACATCCAATAAACATATAACTTCTGCATAACGTACAAATAGTACATCTGAATATTGAAATAGACAGAAGCCCATGAAATAGAATCCAATAGCTTTGATAGCTACAGTGTAAAGAGACATATACCTTGGTAACTAAAATGAAGAGATAATAGATTAAAAATAGCTAAATCAATGCTCTAGTGTGAATCGTAAAGCATCTGAGTTTACCCTTATAAAGGCTCACGAGAAGGCATTTTTGAATTCAGTATCATCAAGCTTCCTTATCTGCAAACGGTGAGCATTCAGGAAAATATTTCTTTGAGAAAAAAAATTAATGCACAGGCTACAGTATCTAAGATAACAGTAACAGAGATTGCAGTACTCCAAACCACATATTCAACAAGACTGCACAGGTGTAATGAATATCAGCTTTCCATGGAATGAAACTGGCAAGAAGAAGCAGAAGAAGAAAGCATCAGATAACCTTAAGACTACGAAAAAATGAAACAAAGAAATAACCTTGCATGATCATCATCTCTTAAAACGCTTTATAGGCTTAATTTTAGATTCTTTCACCAAACAGAAGACAGCAAAGCCAACAGTAATAAGTTCCTACGGAACGATAATAAGCTCCTTCCAAGGGAGACAAGGGCCTAGATGAATTTCAGGGAAAATATGGCTCAAAAAGCCTTGGCTAGCTCATATAAAACTGAAGTATGCGAAAACAGATAAACAAAAATAGAACAGCAATCGAGGAAATGAGGAGCATGATTCAACCAATAAATAGTATGAAAAATTAGAAGCAGCTAATTTATTGAGAGAAAATGAGCAATGCAGGCACACCTTTTTGGCTTCGGAAGCTCTCAAGCAGAGAAGCAACTGCCTGGCTGATAACATTGTAAATGCGTAGCGGACAGGACACAGTACTATGAAATACATGCTGGCATTGTATTATCTGCCAAGGAAGACAACAAGGAAGAACACTTCCTTGAAGATAGTCCAATGCCCTTGCAGCCTCTCGATGAAGACTTCCATCAAAAGTTATAGTAGCTCTCATCATTGAATCTTTCTCCTCTGGTGGGAACACCTCAACACGGAAATTTTGGCCAGGAAAATTCTTGTTTGGCATGAATGAAGAAATTTCTCTAGTAAGTGCTTCTTCACATGCAGAAACAGAGGGCCTAGCTGTGGGACTTCCCCTGAGCAAACGGATGTCAAGGATTCTCCTCCTTGTTGTACTATGAAAAGCATCATATAATTCTGGCTCTGTTACATGCATTGGAACTCCTGTGACAAAGACACAGTTCTCATACTTTGTACTAACCTCACAATTGATAAACCTTCCACCAACTGCTAGGGCAAAGCAGTCCTTGACAACAAATTCAGCTTCCCCACTGGCACATGTTACAATTGCAAGTCCCCAGCTTGGTTTACGCGGCCAAGATACTTTAGCTCTTACCGCGGGAAATGGTAATCCTCGATTATCGGAAGAACATACTGGAACCACTTTCAATGAGGAACCATGAAATTCCATCCCGTTCAATTTTGAAACAGCATATTCAGCATTTTCAGGTTTGAGGAATGTAAACTTCCCCAACTTTGTTTCATCAGAAGCTATCTGAAAATTCCCAACAACTTTATGAAAATTAGCAACACCAGAGATCAGAGTATCCACCAAGCAAATAAGCTCCCTGTCATTTATGTCATGGGCATTTTGATGCATAACCTCTACTGTTAGATACCTCTTCTCAAGTTCCAAATGCTTAATTTCAGCCCCCGAGCCAAATAGTGCAAGAGTAGAACTGCCAGATCTTCTGGGAAATAAACTTCTCTCGAGGCATTCATTCCTCAACATCCTAGCTTCACATTCCAAAGCATTGTTAACAATGCAAAAGGCCTTTTCCATGTCATGTTCTGTAGCAAATAACAGAATTTCATTATTTCTGAAGTCAATTTCAACAGTTATGCGGTCATCCCTGCAATCTTCCTTGAGAAGTGAGAGAATCCTCTGCTGATTTTGGGCAGATTTGCCACAAAATCTTCTCAGCAAGTTATTGCCAAGCCCACTAATCACCTTCATCTGCAATTTATGCTTCTCAAGTTGCTGAATGAAAGATAATGGGTGAATTGTACACAAGGCATCATGATCAACAGCAGTTACACATACCAAATATTGATTTGGAACTGACAAAATTTCTGTAAACACCACCCACTCAGGCTTGCTGCCATAAATGAGCAAAGAGCATGAGGGATGAAGTTTCACAGCCTGATCTGTCGAAATCACCTGGTAACCAAATATTTCATGTCCTGAAAACATAGCAAGATTACCTGTAAGAGATGATAGAATAATTCTCTTAAGCAACTTATCGTGCACAGTGGGCTCCTCAGGATTCCAACACCAATAACTTGGGACAATAATGTTTAGCTCATGCTTTAGACAATTTTCGAGTTCTGAAATAGTTTCATGGCACCTCCTCATGGTCTTGGCATTGATGCTATTCTGCCAGCACCACATATTCCTGCTTTCATGCTCATCCTCCCACTTCTTATACACAGCAAGTAAAGTAAACAGATCTCCATCCGGGTGACAGAATGGGACCTTCAGACAGTCTGCTTTATATTTCTCCTCATCAGTGCCCAGTCTACAAAATATGCTGCTAGAATTTGCCATAACAGCAGCTAGAACCACACCTTCCTTCCTTAAACCAAAACCAAAGCAGTCAAGCATAATTTTCCCAAGCCTCGGCTCAATTCCCAATCTTACCAGGTGGAGCCCAGTATCAGTCAGCTCAAAGCCATCGTATTTATATTTGACAGCACCCAGTTGCTCAAGATTCTTCACAGCCATATTGATGGCCTCTGGATTTGGGGCATCAACAAACTCAAAATGTTGTGCATTCCTATAACACCCAAAGCAAGTATTCTCAGAACAGCAGTGCCAAGATGGACTTTCCTGATTTCAGGTTCTTGATGCACTTCCATCATACTGAAGTCAGATTCGGAGTAAAGTCTGTAACACTTCCCTTCTCCTGTTCGACCTGCCCGGCCAGCACGTTGATTAGCAGAACTTTGGGAGATCCAATTGACTTTCAGTACATTGAGACCACTGCTAGGCACAAATCTGCTCTCCTTGGCCAGTCCAGAATCAACAACATACTTCACTTCTTTTATAGTCAGTGATGTTTCTGCTATATTCGTGCAGAAGATAATTTTTCTCTTTCCAGGATAGCTTTTGAAAACAAGACTCTGTTCTACATGGGAAAGCTTTCCATGCATCGGAAGTACCACAGCATTTGGATCGCTGAAGTTTTCACAAGCCCATTCAAAAAAGCAAGGACAGCACCCTCTTCTTCATTCTTGTGAATGATGTTTACCATTCTTACAACATCGTAAACATATGCAGCAGTAGCACAAGCACCACGCAGAGGGTTTGGAATAGTATTGAAGGAACTCTCCAGTGATATATCTGGAACATATTTAATTTCAACAGGAAAAGATCGCCCTTTAACATGAAATGTTTGACAGCCATAAAAGTACTCAGCAAGTCTATTAGCATCAGCAGTGGCAGACATTATAATAAGTCGCAAATCCAACCTATCAAGCAGCTTCTTCTTAATCAAAGCTAAGAGAAGATCAGTATTCAAGCTTCTTTCATGAGCTTCATCAACAATAATAAATGATATGCCATCCAGGCCCATATCATTCATGCAGTGATGTAAAAGACAACTATCTGTGGTAAATATGATCTTCGAACTGAAATCTTGAGAAATTAAAAAGGTTGGATATGACAACACGAAATTGTCCCCGTAGCAGCCGTTACTTTCTTCATCTACTCTATGTGACAATGATACAGCAGCAATTTTCCGAGGTTGAGTGCAGACAATTGAGCCATTAGCAGCAAGACCTGAGTCAGCAAGAAACTGAACCAACTGCGTGCTTTTCCCGGAACCTGTTTCCCCAATTAAGATCATACCTATGGAAAACAAAGCTCATATAACTAAGACCACGATTTTTTGCATCACCATGCCATGATTTACAGATTTAAATAAACGAGTGAAACTAAATACAGGGGATAATTGCGAGTAACACACAATGCTGGCTACCAAACATTGCATAAACTACATAATAAAAAAGATTGGCACCTCATCAGCAAAAATGCATCTAATAACCCTCTGCTGATAAGCGTAGAAGCCACTAATAGCAAATGCAATTCCATCGGAAAAGCACGAGCAAGTATATTCTGCCAACACACAGCAAAATTCAAGGCATGACTTGTATTAATTTACAAAGATGGAGAACCTATTTAAACAAAGTTGAAACTTTACGGCACATTGCAATCTGAAAGCATGCACACAGAACTCCACGCACAACTCTTTCTCCAGAATTCCAAGCATAACAATCACAAACAATCAAATGGCTCGAACTGCATTGCAAACTTGAAATCCATTACAAATAAACTGCATAGAGAACTCCCATCCTCACCTGGTTAGCAAAAATGTGATTAAGAATCTTCCTGCGGTATGCGTAGATCGGTAAGCCCTCCTTGAGCCTCCTGCACTCGCGCAGCATCATCATGTGCACCCTCGCAAAGTCCACTTCCTCACCTTCCCCAATCCCAAACACATCCACTCCCTCCTCCCCGTCCTCGTCCAGTCGTCCTCCGTCCCACGCAACATGGCACGCTGTATCGACCTCATCGCTGCTTCGTACTCAGCAATTTTGGCGTCTACCAAGCCCTTCTCGGCCTCGAGTGTTCTCTTCTGGAGATGGAGCTGATCGAAGTCGCGGAAGCGATTGCGGGTGCCCAGGCGCTGTTTCACGACCCGGATAGATGCCGCGAGCTCAGCGGAACGGGCGGCGGAGAGGGAGACGAGGTCGGAGTTGAGGAGGCGAGAGGCGTGGTCGGCGAAGAGGAAGGCGATGAGTGGGAAGGCGTGGGAGGCGAGGGCTGGCTCGGTGAGGTGCGGGGTGAGGGAGTGGAGGCCCTCGAGGCGGAGCGACCAGAGCTCGCGTGCGGCGGCGGCGGCGGCGGCAGGGACAGAGCGGAAGAGGAGGCGGCGGCGGGCGGCGGAGAGGAGGAGGCGGAGCAGGAGGCGGAGCAGGAGGCGAGGACCAGGCGACCGCGCCAAACCCTAGCTCTGCCGTCCGGTTTTGGGAGAGAACGTGGGGAGGCGCGGGACTCGCGCGGGGGCGGGGGTGGGCAGCGTACGGTTATCCAAATGGTTTTATTCATCATATACCCTCCCCTTAGATGGAAATTCAGGATTTACCCTCCTGGTTCACGCGTCAGTGACTTATGATGACCCCACATGTCATTGAGGTGGGAGGGTAAATCCTGAATTTCCCAACTAAGAGGAGGGTATATGATCCAATCCACCTATCCAAATAATTTTGGCCTTACGATCTTCAATGAGTAAGAGAAGAAGGCTTGAGGAGAGATCTAGGCCGTTCATTTGTATGAAGTTGGATTAATTTGGTACACAAATCTGGGTGGACTTAGATTTGGCATGACTGTGGGGGTGGTTGAGGGGGTAGATTTAGTAAAGAAAATTTTGGTGTATTATAGAGTAAGATAGACTATTTTATTATTAAAATTATACTGTAGTTTATGATAGTTTATTTGATGTAACTAAATTTAAAAATTTTAAAAATAAAAAATAGATTAACCTATCATGGATAATACAAATGAATATGGAAAAAAAGAAGTGATAAAAAAAACTAAAAAATCAGAACATCAGAAAAACACGAAATTTAGAAATAGTAAAAAATAAATCAGAAGTTTAAATGGAAATAAGCGGAGCCATAGCCCTGCATGTTTGCATGTTTGTTATACACTTGCACAAGCAAAAGCACTATACGATCCAGGTGAGTGGTGAACTGGTGATCGATCATCAAGTCTATAAAACTAGAACAGATCAATCGATTCAGGTCTGCATCTTTGATCTTTCTGCAGGTGCAAACGAGCCTGCAACTCGTTCGATATCACCATGACGTCCTCCCCGTTGCTTCTGCTCGTCCTCCTGCTGGCCTCGTCAGCGGGCGTCTTGCTGCGGGCGACGGCGACGGCGGCCACAGGCTCGTGCACATCCGCCTGCACATGCACGAGACCTTCTCCGGCCCAAACGCCGTGGCGGCCGTGGTGGTGCCGTCCCCGCTGGGCGCCAACGCGACGTTCGGGGAGGTCGGCGTGCTCGACGACGAGCCGCGCGCCTGTTCGGAGCCGAGGAACTCCGCGCTCCTCGGTCGGTACCAGGGCGTGTTCGTCGGGGCCGGGCTGGCGAGCCGCCAGGCCTGCAGTCGGCGATCAACTTCGTGTTCACGGCCGGCCAGTACGGCGAGAGCACGCGGCCATGCTCGAGCGGAGCGTGGTGGGTGGCACCGGCGGCGCGTTCAGGATGGTGCGCGGGTACTGCCTCATGACTGCCGTGGGTACCCCCACGCCGGAGTCGGCCGTGTACGAGGTCGACCTGTGTCCCGCAAATGCATGGCACCTGATCATATAACCTCCTTTAGTTGGGAAATTGAGGATTTACTCTTCACATCTTAATGATATGTAGGATTATCATAAGTCACTGACACGTGAGTCAGGAGGGTAAATCTCCAATTTCCATCTAAATAGAGGGTATATGATCAATTTTTTCCATTGGGAAATGCGTTAGATCATGACAGGGCACGCACAGAAACAGGCATGTAAAAGGTAACCCGGCCCATCACCTGCACTTACTTTAAGCTGCAATTTTCTCATAGTACGCAGCCGCGCCGGCCGCGCGGCCTGTCTCCATCCCGCGCCACCGCGCAGCGCAAGAACGGCCCCAGGCAGGCCCCTTCGACCGCAGCCGCTTACGGGCATGTTATTTTAGACTGCAGTTTATAAATTTTTATCTATAACTTACTATTAGACTAGTAAATACTGATTGCTAAAAGAACACAGTTAAAAACTAGCTAGAAGTCAAAACGAACGGGGAAATTTTGCTCCATTCTTTTACATGTTTAAAGACGGAATTGCCGGCCCATGTCTTGTATGAATCAAACTCAGTAGTGTACTGTACAGGTCTCCGTATCATGAGGGGGTTTTTTTTTGAAGGGACAGACTGCACCGTCTGGACTGACACCCAATTGACAAGAGTCCGAACTGGTTCAAGATTTAAAAAGGTTTTGTTAAGCCTCCTTCTCCCGACAAATCCTTGATTGCCTTCGGCAAACGGGCAGTTCGGCAGGTCAGGTCAAAATTCACACGGACCAAGCAAGCATACAGGATTCACATAGCTACTGAAGGCAGGCAAAAAAGGAACGCAACAAACCAACCAGTTGTGCGTGCATTGGGGAAGTAGAAAGGCAAAAGATTCATCCATCTGTGAGCTAGCTAGCTAGCTAGCTAAAGCAGGGTTAAAGATTTCGTTTGGAGAAAAATTTCGGAGGTTAGTGGTGATTTCGGTAATTTGAATTTGAATTTTGATGAAACTTTAGAATTTTGAAACAATTATGAAAGATGGTAGAGATGAACTAGATATGAAATAGAGATAAAAATATAGATGAAACTTGCTCTAATATTTGAAGTTCATCTCAAGGTTTGAATTTGAATTTGTCATCCGCCCTTGCTAATCTCTCAACTTTCTAGCTCTTGCTTCAAATGAAAATGCATACACAGGATGAGACTGATGTTTTGGTGCTGCGTTCACCTTACAAGCTGCAGCTTTTCTTTGTATATTAGACTCATATTTAAAGGATGGTTACAATCTGCATGAACTAATGCTACAAACGGACGCATGAACTAATGCATGGCTGCACTACTAACGGACGCACGAACTAATGCATGGCTGCACTACTAACGGACGCATGAATGCATGGCAATCTGCATTCCGCAATTAACACAGGAAACGGAAACGAAACAACTCCACTACTAACTGAAACTGAAAATAGTAATGCCATAATGGCTAACTAAGGGGGTGTTAAGGGACTGCTCCACTCTACGTTTTTCAGCTCCGCTCTATGTTTTTTAGCCAAACATGTTCAGCTCCACGCACTCTGTTCGAGGAAAAAAAATGTGGAGTTGTGAGAGCACCTAAAGGGGTGCTCCACAAACTCTAGGTTTTTTGTGGAGCTGCTCCATGGTAGAATTCGTGGAGCAGAGTTTGTGGAGCAGTCCCAAACACTCCCTAAGTAACTGGCGCAGGATTATTTCTCCAACAGAATTCAAGTTTTGGTCTTACAAAATAATTTCAGAGGGAGGAGGCGGCCAAAATCACCTAAATTTCGGTGAAATTATGAACCTGAGCTTAAGTCGCATGACATGTCTTGCTTCTCTTCTCAGCTAGGGCTCCTTCCTTCTCCGTGTCCTTTCGCACTCCGATAGATAAATGACGGATCGTTCCTTCCTAAAGCTTCGCTAGGTCGATCGGCAATGGCAGCGTCGCCATTGATTCGCCCATTCCATCTCTGAATCCATGTACCTGGGCACTCACTATGTCACCGGGTGATCGATGTGGGAATGCACACTCATTGAGCTCCTGCTCTTGCCGGTCATGCCAATGCCAATGCATGGTGCTAGCTACAAAATCAAAGCGCTTTTCTTAGACTGAGTAGATGCCATGATTATGGTTTGTGTGCACATGACAAAACTCTAGTACACACAATCATGGTTTGTAGAGTACATGACAAAAGTGTAGTAGTTTCCCCTAATACTACTGCTAACTGCGAAAACCACAACTTTCTAAGAAGAGCTAGATAGTGATTAATAGAAGAAATAATACATACAAAAAGTGCACATTCTTACCAGACAGTCTTAAGGGCACTCTCAATAGTCCAATTCGCTTCATACTTAGCTAATGCCATGTTATGTTTTTGGTGAGGTGGAAGAAAGAGAGGGGAGAGAGAAGAAGGTTGATAATCATATAAGTATCAAGTCTTTTTAGAAAATCAAGAAATTAGTCTGGCCATCTCTCTATACTAGTCATTCCCTCCTGTATAGATACAAACTTTAGTAACAAACTAAAGATACTACAGACTATTCAAGTGGTTGCTGTCGGTACATATAAATGCAGTGCTAATAACTCACGAAGTCTCAAAAGGCGTATGTTTTTAAGTTGCTAGCATTCTAAAGAACTATCTATAAGGATAGCTATTTGAGAGCAGGTACAATAAAGCTTAGTCAGCAGACTATAGCAAATATAATATCAACCAAATCTTACGTGGCAGAGAGAGAAGGAAGCTGGCTACTAAATTACAGCTAGCTATAGCACGTAAAAATATGCATTTCACTCTCTTACACGTGGGGCCAAATAGTTATTGTAATAGCTACCTTATTGTATGAGCTATTTTTTTGAAGGCTATAGATGAAATGGACAAGTGTTAAGCCACTAGTTGGCTATACTATTGTACTTGCTCTCAGCTTACATGCACACACATAAATTATAAAGGCTGCCTCGTTTGGCGTTATAGACTAGTGCTTAAGGAAGAGCTGGCTCGGTTTTTTTTGCATACTCTCTTTCCTCCACATAGGATATATGTTGATGCATATATGCATATAGCTAGCTGACTCAGGGCATCTCCAATGGTCTGAGTCAGCTAGCTATATGCATATACACTCGCAGCAGTTCGTACGGCTACTACTTAGGGCATCTCCAATGGTTATAGATGGTTTCTATGGCATTAAATAAGGTGCCAAGTAAGCAAAATGCTGATGTGTCATTGGAGTTAAGGAGGAGAGATAAAGAAATGGTTTCTTATATAGAAATCATGTCTACACAAGAACCAAGATAGAAAGAGCTGTGATAGGTAGATGATAGGAGAGAGAAGATAGATGATTGGATGAAAATTTTATTTGTAGAAACTATCCATTGGAAGTATAGTTTCCATGGGTAATATCTACATTAATTGGCAAGTATAGAAACTACTTCATAGTTTCTGCATTAGGAGTGTCCTTATAGCTTACACCAGTCCGGATTAAGGCTGCGTTTGGACTCTCTTTAACAGTATCCAAGGCAAAAACACACGCTCACACACCTGGCTAGCCCTCTTGCTTTGGCTTTTGCAAGTACCATGGAGGAGAAGCCGGCCTCCGTCTTTCTCACGTGTGATGCCAATTACCTCCATGCACGAGCACTAGTACAAAGTCGTCACAAACGAATGCATGCAGCCACCTAGATACACTATCTAGCAACAGCGATTTCTTGAGACAGATAGCACTATTTGAATTTATATTTACAAAAAATATCAATATATATATATATATATATGAAAATGACAAAAACAACATTTTTATCGCATAGTGACCGGGGCAACGGCGTGAAGCTAACACGTGGTGTCTGGAGCCCCGCCACCATGTGGCAGACGGCTACCGCTCGGCCACTGGGCGAGCCACCATGCGCATCCCAGAATGCCGACTGGCCACCATGTGGTAGGTAATTAAATCGGCTTAATTATATATCTTAATTATTATTTTATATTACTATTTCTTCTATTTTTTAAATATAGCAAATGAGCTTAAAAATTACAAAATTCAACACAATGTACTTCATTGTGCAATTTTTCTATAATTTTATCAAGTGTGAGTTTTTCTCAAAAATTCATACGATTATGTTATTTGTAAGAGTTGTTACATATAGCAAATAAGCTCCAAAAAATACAAAATTTTACATGCAGCCTCCTGACATAGTCATCCTAATTGTCTATTTTTTTCAAAAAAATATATATTATAAATTTTGCTAGACTGATACTGACGCGTCTAGGTCGCAAGTGAAGCGACGTAATGATAACAAAACAACAGTTGATCCGATAAGGGGGTGACATGGCATGCAGAATAAGAAATCAAGGATGATACACATATAAGTGAAGAGGGTCAAACTACTGTGCTAACCGTGGCTATTTGCCATTCCTCGCGAGGTCGACATTGTAGTCCTCAGTGGCCGCTATGGTCTTTGCCGCCAATTCGCGCTTTCTCTCGCGCTCTTTGTGCATGCACGTCCCCATGAGAGCATCCGTCTTCTGCCAGTATAACCAAAATGTAGACACAGGGAGGACACAATCATGCAGGTTTTAGAGAGGGGCAACGAGGAGGTTGTCAACATAGGAAATTCCTATGATCCCACATAGTGCTGCGCGAACTCTAGCTGCATATGTGCGTGCTACTATAACGATGGTCAGCCACGTCCGAAGGTGCCCCCTCTGCAACACCCCATGTAGGTAGCACTAGGCACGTTCTACCAATAGGCACGCCCGGAGATGCTTGTACCATGGTTCTTCTCTGTTGTACGTGGTTATTTTCAATATGAATTAACATGGTAAATTTATAGCATATAAAATTTCTAAAAAAATTAGACAATTAGGTCGACGATGTTGGAAGACTATACATAAAATTTCATAATTGTTAGAGCATATTTACTATATGTAACAACTTTTACAAATAACATAATCGTATAAATTTGCAAGCAATACTCACAGCTGATAAAATTATAGAAAAAATACACAATGAAGTAAGTTATATAAGAAGGCTACATGTAATATTTTATAATTTTTAAAACTCATTTGCTATATTTAAAAAATCAAAGAAGTAGTAATATAAATTTAAAGAATTAGACGGCTTAATTACCTGCCGCATGGTGAGTAGACAGCATGCTGGGAGGTGCACGATGGCCGGGCGGCAGGCCACCTACTACACGGTGGTTGGGCTCCAGGCGCCATGTGGCAGCTTCATGTCGCTGCCATCCAGTCATCGTACGATAAAAGTGTTATTTTTGTTATTCTTTTGTGCATACTGATATTTTTGTTAATATGAGTTTAAATATTATCATATATATACAAAAATTCAGTAACAGCAAGCGGTAGAGCGGTGAGTAGTATCATATACTGTGAATACAGCTATAAATAAATGGGCTACGGAGATTCCCTGAACATGTTCTGCAAAACACTTACAGCTGCAGTTTTAGTTTCAGAGAGGGCAAGTGTTTAAATTATGCCGGTTTGGGTTGGTTTCTGTTTGTCGTCTTAGCAAACTACTCTGTTGTACTACTAGTAATTAATCAAGCCACTTGATTGCATTGCGTCGCATCCATTGATTCCTTTGCTTGCAAACGCAGCATGCCATGCATGCTTTAATGGCTGTACGATAGAACTGGGTCGGGACGTCTCCGCTTTTGCGGTTTGCGTACACTTTAGAGCAAGTACAATAATACTGATTAGATCATCTTTAACAAAATTTATGTCAACACAATCTTAAGGGGAAGAGATAGGAAAGAGGAGAGAGAGACAAGCTGCCCCTCATACAAGAGGTGACCTCTAGCACATTATACGAGGAGTTACGGACAGCTTGGATGCGATGCTAGTTCTTATAGCAAGTACAATAATGTTGACTAGGTCGCCTCTGATATATTTATGCATGTATTAGATGTTTGAGTACTTTAGTAGAGGTAACATCTACTCAATTTATTGTATTAACTACCTCCACCATGAGCCACTTGTACTCTTTTTGTTTATTTGGCTAATCCTAGAGGTGGAAGCCACCTCTTCTATTAAACTTGCTCTTATGATGGTAATCCATGCGACTACTACATGATGGCATTTTAATGCGAGGTTATGTTGAGGTTTAGGCGGGTTTCCACGCCTGCATGATTAGAGCAGGCTGGCTGGCGGGCAGCGTGTGCGCTGGACCGCTCTCAGGCCCTTATTTAGGTTCTGCTTATTTCAACTTAACATTTTAATTTTTGATTTATTTTTTTATTATTTTAAGATTTTGTTTTTTCTAGTTTTTAGTTTTTAAGCTTTTCTGCCGGTTCTTTTTTCGTTTTCGTTTGTATTATCCGTGATAGACTAACCTATTTTTCTATTTTTTTTAAATTTAATTACGCCAGATAAACCACCATCAGTTACAGTGCAATTTAAGCTGTAGTTGGCTGAAATTATAATGTAGCTGAGGTGACTTATTTGGTATAATTAAATTTAAAAATAGAAAACATATGTTAGCCTCTCAGTGACAATGCGAATGAATACAAAAAAGAACTGACAAAAAGCTCAAAAAAATAAAAAAAAATAAAAAAAAACAAAAAACAAATTTAGAAATAGTGAAAAATAAATCAAAATCTAAAAATTGAAACCAAAATACACAAAGCCCAAGAATCTTTTCCAAACAGCGTAGAAACCGCGAGAGGCCCGCCGGTCGATCGTGCACACCAGCTCATGCATGCACGAACGATAGACGGAGGCACGTACTCACCAGTGCTACTACCACGACGTCGCAGCAGCAGCAGCAGCCAGTCGATCATGCACAACAGCTCATGCATGCACGAACGATAGACGGACCCTCGTCCAGTCACGTCCGCCCGTGTCTTTAGTCTCGCTTTAGTTTTTGTACCGCCTGCAGCAGCGGCGGCAGAGCTGCCGCACCCTGCACTGCTCACCCAGCGAGTTGCAAATCTACGCGTCTACTTCTGGCCAGAGCCTGCCTGCCGCAGCATTGCATTGCACTAATAGCTTTTGTCAGTGCTCGTACATGTTCCTCTCTCGCACAGCTAGACGGCCAGGATGGATGAGGTTACACCCCTCTCTCTCTCTCTCTCTCCCTCTCTGTTTCTCTTTTCTTTTTCTTGTCCATCTCCGTCCCCATCGGTCACCTCTTTATCCTGATTTGAGTTGATGTGTGCTCCAACGTACGGTCCTGCAGCATCTTTCTTGGGTTTCCAGAAGTCTTGGATGGATCCTCCTCCTTTCTTCACCGCCTTATTTCGGTAAATGACTGCACAAAATGCAGCAGCTAGCAGCGGTTAACATCGCGACAAAACCATCTGAAAACCACACTTAACAAATCGAAGCGCTGCAGTGCAGGCCTGCAAAATTCAAATAAGGAAGCATCGACCTGAAGCCCTGTGTTAATCCAAGAAACAAAAGATCCACAAGCTAGGCAGCAGATGACGCGAACGCCAACAAGAGCAATGGCCCATCCGCCACACTCCAACGGCTCGGTCAAGGCGCCGCACAAGCAGTCTCCTCTCTCTACGTTAACTCCGAGGGATACTGGTAGTACCAGTAGTAGTACGGAACAGTAAGCGCTACAGTGACGAAGACACAATAAAAAAGAGAGAGAAAATTATACTAGTGCTGTAGTGATACAACCCCAAGTTATTGCTGGCTCTGACAGGTCCAAGCGTAGATGATACAGGCGTTGAAAACTTTAGCTGCCCGGATTGGTGTCTGACTTGACTGTGCTTGCCTGGCTCCCTCGCTGGGCGCAAATATTACGCATGCGCAGGGCAGGGGCGGGCAGGCCGGCAGGCGCAGCGGCTCAGCCACATCACGCAGCAGCGGCCGGCCAGCGACACAGGCCTGCCTCTGCATCTAATAAACTCGGGGCAGCGACCAGCCAGTGAAGTACTGAAGTGAATTAGGGGGACCCACGCAGTGACACAGGCCTGGTTGCAGGCATTGCTCCTGATGGAGGGGGATAATTTAATTATTTGCCACTCTTACGAGTAGGGTGGCAACAGATTTGCCACCCTGACCCGTTGTCAGTGACTCAGACAGCCCCGCATGTAAGTGAGAGAGGTAATTGACCAATCTTCAGAGTGGCAAAAAGTTGAATTCCCCGATGGAGGGAGGGTAATATTAGGCCCTGCTCAACTGGATTTCAGTTTTTAGCTATTAGCTTTGAGTTCGTTTTTTCTGATTTTTTTATTTTTAAATTTGTTAAAATTTTAATTATACAAAAAAATCTTACAGCGTCTAAAACAAAAAAACAGTGCCAAAATAATCTAAAAACCAAAAACTTAAGTCAACTTTAGCACTATTGAGTAGGGAGAAACTGCATGGGACTTGAGAGGGGAGACACGTGGCAGCATCGGGAAGATGAGGCCCTCCGCTGTAGAATTCCTTTCCGTTAAAGTAGTGTTCCCACGCTGAAAGCATCGAGATCTCTGCCGTTAATTTGCACCAATTTTATTGGGAAAATTTGTTTAGTAGCACTGAAAGATCACCTCTTTTGAAAAATACCACTAAAAAAACAGGGTTCCGGAAATTACCACCGAAAGATTCATTTTTCTCCGGGATTTAGCATTCTGGACCAAAAATACCCTTACCCCTCCGCTCCTCCTCCTCCGCAGTCGGCTGGCCGAACAGAGGAGGTGTGGGGCGCATGGCGGCGTGGGGGCTCCGGCGAGGGGGGGGCCAGAGGGGCAGGGTGAGCCCCTCTGGTGGGGAAGGAGAGGGGTATTTTTGTCCAGAATGCTAAATCCCGAAGAAAAATGAATCTTTCGGTGGTAATTTCCGGAACCCCGTTTTTTTAGTGGCATTTTCCGAAAGAGGTGATCTTTCAGTGCTACTGAACAAATTTTCCCAATTTTATTTGATTAGACGGAGATTCAGGTACATCTCTGCCGTTAATTTGCACCAATTTTATTTGATTAGACGAAGATTCAGGTACAATGCTGACATATGACGTTACAAACAAAAACGAATAATTTTCGTCCGTCCCTATCAAGCCCCCTCTGTTAAGTAGAATTTTATTTGTTTTTCTATCACAGTAGAATTTTTTTTAGGAATTTACAAGAGAAAATTCGGACAGGCAGATGGACTAACATCACTAACTCCCCCTCTGTTAAGTAGTACAAATACGTTATTGTAAAAAATTATTGTAATCGACAATGTCTAACCCGACATAATACTTTGCAATGAATGTGCGAATTACGTGGCATGTAGGGTTTTGTGAAGACGTTCATGCAAGGGTAGAGAGCGGTGTGACCTATTTTATGCGCGCAGGAAGACGTTCATGGCCGATATGCTCACACGGGCGTAAAGGGATGCGGAATCCCATGCCAAATGCGAGGGGAATCAAGTGCCGTGTTGGCGTGGTCGGTCACCTGAGGTTTCCTCTGTCCCTGCCGAGCCAGGACACCTACTAAGCTCCAGCTGTACAGCATGAGTAGGGGTGGAAACAAGCCGAGCCAAGCCGGCTCGCGCCAAGCTTACGCAAGCTCGTTTCAACAGGCGGCTCGGCTCGGCTCGTTTTGAGCACGAGCTAGGAGGGTGGCTCGACTCGGCTTGAAGAAAGGCTCGAGTTGGCTCGCGAGCCTTCACGAGCCAAGAGCAGGCCGGTCATCGAAGTGTGGGACTTCTTCACCGATACCGTGCAGCGCCGTGACGCGGTCGGCGGCGTCGCAACCTACGCCGTCCCAGGAGCAGCAAGAGTCGCGCGTTCAACTCCTCCATCTCCTCCCAGAAGTCCACTCCCCCTCCGGTCATCGACGCCATATCGTCCCAGCTCGCCGCCGCGAGGCCGTTACTGTTGGCGATTTCCTCCTCACCCTCCAGTACCCTTTCCTTCTTCACCTCCCTCATGCTCAACTCCTCCTCCGCAGGGCCCCCTTCCGCGCAGGGTCCCGGATCTCCGCCGCGAACTTGCCCCATGGCTGCTGCCGCACGCCGCGGTACCGCCGGATGTCCTCCTACGAGTAGCAGTACTCCTGCTGACGCGCCCACTGCTGTTGCTACTGCATGACCGACGCCGGCTTGGGTGGCAGTGAGACAAAGAGCGCGGGAGCCGGCCTCTGCTCCGGGCGAAGTCATCGACGCGTTCGACCCGGAGTCGCCGTGGTGGTCGTCGAGGAGGTTGGCGCGGATGAGGTCGAGGCACTGGTGCAGGAAGGCCATGGCGACGCGGCGAGGGAAGAGGTGCCTCGGGTCGAGTCGAGACCAGCGAACCTACGTGCGCCAATGATGAGCTCGGCTCGGGTATGGAGCGTGGTGGCCGTCGTGGATGAACGCACGAGCTATAAAGGGGTGGGATAAAGTAAATGCCAGGGTGGGCGGGTGGTTCGACGAGGCTTCCTGGCGAAGGCCAAGAGACGGGGGCGGTGAGATTCCCGGCGAAGGCCAAGAGACCGAGTGGGGAATCTGGGGATTCATGAGTGGGGACTAGTTTGGGGAGGCAGCAGGCAGGAGTAAGGAGACGGACGGGAGACGCGATGGGCTGACTTAACAAACGAGTCAATAGCTCGTGATCTGATTCACGAGCGGCTTGAGCTTGGCTCGTTTTTTCACGAGCTATAAAGGAGGTTCGGCTCGAAATTTAACGAGCTCGAGCCGAGCCATGAGCCTCAAGCTAATTTTCGAACCCTAGGCATGAGCTGGCACACCCAACCAAGCCATTGGAGGTCGGCAAGCCGGTGGACCCTACCGACTCTCACCCGCACCTCGCCTGTCGTCCTGCTGAGCTCTAATGGTGTGATAGGAGACAGGTGTAGCTTGTCACACCTAATGAGCTCTTATACAAGACTATTTTTGTAAAAAGGATGTTTTGTGGTTAAATTTGAAAAAAAAATCACTACTTTACCATTGTTTGAACAGTTCGCTGTGCGTTGCTGCATTTTGATTTTTGAGTTGATACATCACAACGTCATGTTTCTAAGGTACTCCTAGCGTAGCACCATACTTCAGTTTCAGTTATACTTACTACTACTACTTATTCGAAGCGAAAATATTTAATTGAGAGAAAGAAAAGTGAGAACAACGGGGAGGCCCACCTTGTATTCTCTTGTTCCGGCGAGGTCCCCATCCATTTGACTTGTGCAAAAGCAAAAGCTCCCCATGTCAAGACCCACACAGAGATAGGCCATGCTGTTTTGAGTTTTTAGAATGGTTTTATGCTTTGGATTCTTCAAAATCTAAAATAAATAGGATAGTTTTTTAAACCGTTTCTCTAAACAACTTTCTAAATTTATCAATACATTGTTATCTGTATCAATATTTTCATCATCTATCATCATCTTAAAAAAATATAATAAAAAATCCAATCAGGGAGGGAGAGATTCCCCCTACGAGCTACGAGGAGGCGGCGCACACAGCGCGAGACGTCTTAGCGCAACCAATGCGTGTCGTGTACAGTTTGTTCCGTGTCCGCTTGCTGCTTTTGCGGTGGTTTTTACTATGCTGCGGCCGCGGCCTGTCGCTGTGCTATGGTCAGCCGTGGATTGATTCCCCGCCTCGTCCTTGACATGGCGCCACACGCTCAACGACTGCGCATACGTGCGTGTGCATCGGGCTTATCAGGGGCGGGCAGAACCTGATCACCATATGCGATGCACGCACAGGCACAGTCACACGCATCGCCTTTTCTTTCTTTTTTTTTTGCTTGTCCTCCTCTCCTTTTCTTTTGTTACTAGTAGCTCGCTTGTTTCGTCGCATGCTTTTGGAATTTGGAGCCATTTGGCCAGCACCCCTCTACCTTGCAGTCGCATGTTTGTTTTATCGCATGTAAAATGTACTTATGTACCCTGCTTTTCCACGTGTGTGTGTATATGTATACGCATCAATCGCTCTGCCTGTGGTCTAGCGGTCTAGCTCTAGCCTCTCGATGCCACTTGTATCTTTCTACTGGTCACTAGTGTACCCCACATATTCTCTTGGTCGATCGATGAACTCCTTTTCACACACTACAAAATTCGATTGCGTAATATGTGGACGCATTTCCTAGAATTGGACCGAGAAAAAAAAAAGGTTGCAATCGGTCGTGCAAAATGAAATATACGACCGTATTTTTTTATTTTTTACGGTTTTCAATATAATAATTTCACTGTAATTTAATATCATAATATATTGGCAAAACTAATAAAAAATATACATCTAAAAATATTTTGTAAGATAACTACAATGATATTATTTTTATGCAATCAATCTATATACTTTAACATATGTTAATGATCGAGTTTGTAACGCCCCCAATTTTTGGGACCAGGGACGTCGTACGGCCTGCAACAGCCCAGGAGTTCTGTTGCGGCTTAACAGTGTATCATGCCTGCTTATAAGCCATTGAAAAAGAGTTAATTGGATTAAAGTAAGACCCAATGGCCAGCTTTAACGACAATAAGGGCATCCAAGCCCAAAACTTAACTTACATACAGAAGAGCCGAAGAAAACTCTACAGGAACGCTTGAGTGCGGTCGTAACCCTAATGCGAAATCTTGAATTGCTTCCTTTTTCTTCTGGTATCTGTTGGGGGAAAATTAGGCAAGCTTGAGTACTCCCACCCCGTACTCAGCAAATCACATGTGGAAATACTATATAACTAATTGCCAGGGTTCTCGGGTGGAGGGTGTATAGTGGTTTTATTATGAGGTGGATGCAGTTTTATTTACAAACAATTAAAAGTAAAACATTTTCTTCTTAAGATCAGGGGTTTTCTGTTGTCAGATAAAATCTCATCATTACTCAATTTAACAACCTCAGAAACACTACTTATGCCTTGTTTTTGGAATCACTCAATTAACACAGCTTCATTAACCGGAAGCACGGCGTATTCGAATACCATTTATTTCACTCTGCAGAGCTGCTCAACTTTACCCACACGATCCCTTAACACCCGCGACAGAGTTAAGAAAGCCAGGTCGGTTCACTACTCCATTCTTTATATAGACTCTACCCGATAGCATCACTTAGTCACGGCTACAATTGCGCACATACTCTTCTCTAGCCGCTTGTGAGTGAATACTACCGTTGTTAGGTACCTGTCATCACAGCCTGTAGAGTTTCAATTGAATGGAGCAGTTACTAGACCAGCGTTGACAAGTCAACTCCTGTGGCCTGAGCGTTGACTATGTCTTTTACTTGGCACAAGGTTCTCGTCCTTACATTTTTCACCCGAGACATCCAACCACGTCTCCCTCTGTGCCCACTGGCACTACCACCACCCATCCATACCAGCCTCTCACTCGGGTAAGGTCGTGGGGTAGATCACCGCGTGATTTCCCACAGTACACCCTTCCCAGTCTCAATTCCTCTAAGGTAAAGTCGTGGCATAGATCACCGCGTGATTTCCCACAGTACACCTTTACCTTAGTATCAGTTTTCAAATCCTACCGGCCTACAGCCAACACCTTAGAAGTACATACCAGCATCACCGGCCTAGGGTACGGTGTCCCATACCACCCTACCCTCTCCGGGTTTTTTAATTCTACCGGCCAACGGCCAGGGTCACTTAGTAGTGTATCATACTGAATGAAATGATCTTGTATACATTTATATCATATGTTAATTCTTACTAAGGTTGTCAAGGTGAATATGGCCATCAAGGTAAACAGGGCTATTTATCAGTGGTAGGATTATCTAGATAGCATGCCATTCTAAATCTTTGTTTTAAGCAATTATCAGTTCGCAACTATCAATAATGAAAATACATTAAATAAATAATGTAATTTAATGGGATTCAATATGATCAAAAACATGTGACTTGCCTTGCAGACTTATGATTTCGACCATTACGTATTCTTCGATTTCTGGGCCTTGATCTTGATCTGAGGCTTCGTCTCCTTGAATCAGCTGCTCCTCGACGTCACGTGCTAGCGTAAAATAAAGAAAATCAATTTAATTCCACGCTCGACGAAAAATGAGCTAGGAATAAAGAAATGGAAATAACAAAATAAATTCACCAAAATTCAAATAAGATAGGTTTGGGATTTTTGGAGGCTTGGTATGAATATTTGGAGCTAAGAAATGGGTTGGCGGGCTCGAAACGGATCCGGGGAGTATAAACATGTATTTTTGGGTTTGGGTCAAATACTATTCCTTGGGCTCGGTCGCACTATTCATCGGACTCGGCGATGTGGTTCGGCGCGACCAGCTCGGCCTGGCCCGGTCGGGCGCGCCTGGTGTGGGCGGAGGCGGCTTGGCTCAGCCAGCTCGAGCGGGCCGGGTCGGAGGAACAGTGCCGAACGGCACTGCTCTTCTTCCTCCTCAGGCGAGCGCGCGCGTGCGCAAAACAGGGGAGAGAGCGGCGGCTCCCGGCGGGGCTAGGGTGACCTGCGACGCAAGACGAGGTTATGGATGGATTCATGGGATAGTGGGGAGTCCATTTTGGGTGGTTAGGAGGCCGGCGGAGGCGGCAGTCGCCGGCGGCAAGGTCATCTTCTCCGCGGCCGTTTTTGAAATTGCAGGTGGAGGGGAGGCTCCTGGGGAGATTGGGCCGGTGTTTAAGCATCATTGGGGATAGTTGAGGCTAGTGGAGGTGGTGGTTTAGGCTCGGGTGGCCGGAGTTATGCTGGCCACGTTGACTGGTTTTGGAGGTGGGGCGGCTCACGGCGCCGGGGAAGATGGGTGACCGAGAGGCTAAGGCGGCGGGCGGGGGAGGTTTCTAGGGGCTTAGAGAAGCTACCAGTGAAAGTAATTGGGGAATGGTCGGACGGAGAATTGGAATTGAGTTAGGGCACGGGATTGGGGAATTCGGCCATTACCGGCTATGGAGGGCGCAAGGGGCTAATTAGGCGAGTGGAGAGCTTCACTGCAACGTATGGAGAAGCTCAGAGGGGCCCCTGGCTTTCACAAGTGCCCAGAGGCGGTTCGGCGCCAGGAGAGCGGGCAGTAGTCGGGCAGGGGCGCGGCGAGGGCAAGCGCAGCTGGCTGGGCAGCCATTAAGGCTTGGCAGGGCGGGGTAGGCGACAGGGGAGGTGGCAGCAAGCTGGCGGTGTGTGCTGGCGCGGGAAGGAGCCAGAAGGAGGCGCGGTGGCAGAAGGGCGCAGGCGGCGGGGAAGATTTTTCAGTCATGCACAGTAACCGCGCGAAATTGGATGGATGGAGGAGATTGCTTCAGGATTAGTGCTCACTTTGCTCCCAGATTAGTGCAGATTAGGCTCAAGAATCTCAAATTGCAATTGAATTCGGAAATTCAATCAAACTTCAAATTTTTGAAAAATTCAAGTCATTACAGAGTTTGATAGTATAAATCCCACAATGGTACACATTTATGGAGAGAGAATACGTGCGAACGCTACAAGGATTCCGACTCGGCGCAGTCAAGTCCTATGCTCTTGCTGGTCCATACATGCGTACTGGAGTACAAGCGTACTGCCCAATCCGTGCGTCGGACGCCCACGCCAACGACAACGAGAAAAAATGGCCGTGACCGTGCCAAAACTATAAACTTCGTACACGGATGATGAACGTACTAACCTCGGCGTCAGCAAGCACGTACTCTGCATGTTCTTGCTAGCTCATAGGTATCTCCGTATGCGCAGTACACGTATAAGGAGATGGAACCAGGATTGTACGCGAAAGGTCTGCGGGATTAGGCGAATATGTGCCTAATACATGCGAAAGCCGGCAAAACTTACTTCACCGACCCATTGCTCGCCGCCGGCGAGGTTAGGCGGCCGCTACATACTGGCTTACTGTGAATTTTACTGCTACGACATCCGTGTGGAACGGGATTGGGATCAAACTCCGTTGGTTCCGGCTGAAAGCGGAAGCCACGGGACCGGAGGGGAGAGAGATTGGAATAAATGGAGTGGAAACCGTTTTGAATGTATAATGTATTGGCTTACTAAGATCTTATTTTATCGAACTCGGCTATAGTTTTTTATACTTCCAAGCTGTTTTTTTTTTGCCAAACGTTCAGGCTTCGAGGCCCAAATATGAACTAAAAATTTAAAGTCAAACCCAAAACAAGCTGTAAATTTGGAGCCCAGATTTTGTAGCTTCTCTTGAGTCTGACTTCGAAGCCAAAAAGAGAAAGGCCGAGCCAGGCCAATCGGCACCTAAGTCCCGTTCTAAACGACTTCTGTTTTTTTGAACATATTGGTTTCTTAATTTCATCTTTTTTTAGGTATTTTTCCTTTTTTTCTTATTCCTTTGTATTGTCTGTAATGATATAACATTTTTCCCTTTTTAAATTAATTACTCAGAAAAACCAACAGCTGTTATAGTGTTTTTCAGCCAGAAGCTATATTGAACACTACCTTAATATGACTTTTTTCTTTGTATTGTCCGAAGAGATTTAACGATTTTTATTTTGTATTTTTTTTATTTTTATGTCTCAATCAAAAGACGATAATAGCTGATATAGTGTCCATTTTAACTAAAATACATCGCAAGCCGGGCATTGTTCGGATAGTGCGGCAGCTGGGCGTGCACCCCACTGCCTAGGTTCGATCCAAGGCGGCACATTTTCAAGATACCGTTCATGTGAACAGTACTTTTCCGAGTAGTGCTCATATCAACAGTACTCGAAGAGTACTGTTTCTGCAAATAGTGATTCTTAAAGTATATGCACACATAGATATGTTTAGTGATCAAAGTGTGTGTGCCCGCAGGAAGAGTACAGTTTATATAAATAGTGCTTTTAGAGTGCATGTATATATAGGTGTGTTTAGTGGTTAAAATTCGTGCCCGCACATCTTTCGCCACATGCTTTGTCTCTTGCGCATGTCCACGTGGATGTGTGGAGTTGTGTGCACATCTGAGCTATACTATGGCCCTGTTTGGCACAGCTCCACCACCAGCTCCTTGGAGCTGTTTTGTGCCAAACGGGGTAAAACAAAATATCTCCACCCAAGGAGTTCCTTAAAACCTACTGAGACAAAAGTAGCTCCACCCAAGAGCTGAAAAAAGTAGCTTCACCCGGCTCCACTTGTGAAGTGGAGCCGTGACAAACGGGGCCTATAAAAAAAACTAAAATACGTCAAAAGGCTTTTTGAAGGGCCTAAACGACACGGCGCATGTGCGAGCGGCCTAGCTAGCTTGCTCGTGTCTTCCTTCCTTTTATTTTATTCGTGCGTGGCTGGTGCATCGTCACGTTGGCCAGCGCCAGCGCCTCATACGGCATCCTTGTTATCGTGCCACGAATGCATAAATAATACGGGTACACCCTGACGCTGTTGCACGCTATGTGATGCGATGAAATGGAGCGAGCTGAGCACAGCATCGCCTCCCGCGTGTAGGACCGATCGTCTTTTCTAGTGAAACTGACTACGGAGGGTAAGGATCGCGGAACAGCGGAGGAGACTGTCGTGGTCGAGCACAATGGTGCGCAAGTCAGGTTTAATGAAGTTATAATACGCGGTACTCCTACTTATGGCTCGTGAGACCTTTGTTAATAGTAACTCCGCTTACTACCAATAAATATGTTCCTGCCGTTTGGTGTTGGGCTGCCGACCCGACCCGACCCGACCATGAAAAAAATGTTTAGATCTCGGTTCAGGGGTGTAATTAGACCTCGGGCTAGGTGGGCTATAACATGAAGCCTGGAAACCAAAGCCCGTGGAGAATTAATGATTTAGATGTGAAAGCTTAGAAATAAAAGCCTAAGTTGGCCCAAAACCATCTGGCCTAGCCAGGGGCTTGGGCTGAGTGTAGTTCCACCCCTATCTGGGTTGACTGGTTTCTGAGTTCAACTCATAGTACTGTGAACGAGCTGGGTTAAATACGGGTTAGAAGTAGATAACCGTCCCAACTAGGACTCCAGTCAAAAACTCGAAACCCTCTCAAGGCAGTAACACAGCGGTGAGGGCACAGCAGAAGTGGAGGGCACTGAGGCGCGACAGTGAGGGCTTCAGAGTCGTTGAGGCACATCAACAAGCGCGGCGGTTAGGGCTCCGGGGTCTTGGGGGTGCATCGAAAGGGCGCAGCATCGCATCGACATCTAACGCCAACAACGAGGTCTATCTCTTGCTCACCATCCTCACTGCGTCCCGCCACTCTTCCAAGGGAGCCCTGCATGGCACAGATAAGCGAAATAATTTCGCCTCCTCTATTCTCCTCATTGGTTCTTTGTTGCAAAATAGGTTTCTGCTATAACAAGATTTTGTGGTTTCTTGATCCTGTTGTTCTGTGTACATCACCAAGATTAGCGAATAGTTAGGCGCATTCTTATAGCCTCCCTCGTAATGCTATTAATATTGTGTTATGTAATTTGGCAGGGCAATATCCGACCATGTTGGGGCTAGAGGTCCCCAAATGGGGGCATACTTGTCAAGCCGATCCAAAGCACGTTACCGTTAGCCTGGCCTAGACGTGGCACGACCGACCACCAAATCGTGTCGGACAGTGTTTGGGCCACCACTCAGCCTAGTGCGTCGGCCCCCGCACGAGCATGATAGGCACGACACAGCCCATTAGACAAGGTAGGCACGACCTGTTTAGCATGATTTGAGCTCGTTGAGCTTGATAAAGGTCGATTTTTTTGAATTTTCAATCCGTTTAGAGTTTAAAAATACGAAGAAAAAAATATAAAAAACTGTTTTTTCTATAAATAGGCAACAAACTCCCCTCATTCATCCATCATTCAATCTCCACTCTATTTCTCCAAATTCTCTGGTGACAATTTTGATACACTTTGCGATAATTTGAAAATTTTAAAAATATTGTTCAAAAATCCAAAAATTTGAAATCAATTGTGAACAATATCTTTCTAGATGACGACCCTTAGATCATCGATGTGCATTATACCTTTTCTCATTTTTTTACATGTACATTAGAGCTATAAATTGTCTTTTTTTTCTTTGGCAAAGTTTTCTCAAGTTGACTTTTTACTTGGTAAAGTTTTTAACAAGATAACCATCATATTTCAACAGCTTATTTTATATTTTTCAAATTTTACATACATTTTTTTATAATTATTATATCCTTTTTATAATTTTTAGACCAAAATAGGTTATACAAATCTCCTTGTCTATCGGGCTAAAGGAATCTTGACCAATACGGCACTGCCCATCAACTCACTGGGCCGTGGCTCGTTTAGCTTGATGGGAGTGGATATACCTAACGGGCTCGTGCGGTGACAGACCCGTATCGTACTGAGCACGGGCTGTGCCGTCCATTTAGGCCACCCCTTGCGAGAGCCAACCACCGCACGGCTACTTCTCTCTCTCTCTCGAGGCGTCGCTTCAACCCGCGCGACGCGACGACGCCGTTAGCCTCGGCTATATGTACACGGTCACAATGCGCGGTGCCGAGGTGGTGCCTTCACTGCCACCACCGCTCCCACGCCACGCCCACGAGCTCCTCCTCACATCTCACCTCCCAAAGTTGCATCTTTCCCTTTCGCTTTGCATCTCAACGCGAACAAAAAGAGCCGCCTCCTCCACCGCCGCCGCCTTCCCCCTCGTTGCGCTTCCACTCGCGCGGATATAAAAGCCGGCAACCTCACGCCACTAGTGTCAGCGCTTGGATTCCCTCGTCTTCCTCTGCTTCTTGTTTCACTTCCTCTGTCTGCTTCGAGATCTTGGAACGGGCACGATGGCGGCAGTGGCAGCGAGCGGCGGTGGTGGTGGAAAGAGGCGCAAGAGCGAGCGGTCACCTGGGCTTGGGGAGCTCCATGCTGACGTGCTCGAGCGCGTCCTCGCGTGCCTCCAGCCGGCCAGCTTCTTCCGCCTCCGGGGCGTGTGCCGCCGGTGGCGCCAGGCCGCGGGGTCGCCCACCTTCCTCGCCGCCTGCGCCCGCGTCCCCGCTCGGGACCCGTGGTTCCTCATGCTACCCGACCAACAGGAGCGGCAGCCGCCCTGCCCAGCCGTCGCGTTCGACGCCGCCGAGGGGACCTGGGCGCGGTGCCGTGGCGCCCCGGGGCCCGTACCGGTGGCCGCATCTGGGGGTCTCGTGCTCTACCGCGCGCCGGACACGGGCGCGCTCACCGTGGCCAACCCGCTCAGCGGCGCGTCCCGCGCGCTCCCGCCGCCGCCGGCCGCGCTCGGTGCGCTTCACGCCGTCGCGATGTACGGCTCCCCCTACCGCGTGGTCCTCATCCTGGGCGAGCTCCCGGACCTCTCCATGGCGGTGTTCGACTCCTCCAAGAGAGCGTGGGAGGACGCGGTGGCGCTGTCACGGAAGCCGGAGGCCTTGTCCCTGGACGCGCCAGCGCCGGACAGCGACGACGACACGGTTTACTTCCTGAACAAGTCCGGCGACGTCGTGGCGACAAACATGCAGCGCAGCCCGTCGAGGCAGTACTCGTCCGTCGTGACGTGCCGCGACGGTGAGGCCGAGGCCGTGGCCTACTTTCTGAGCCACTCGGGCGCAGTCGTGGCCTGCGACCTAGCGCGCCGCGTGTTCGCCGAGCTCCCAAGGATCCTGCCTGTGTACTTCGAGTACTCAATAGACGTCGTGGCGTGCGACGGCCGCGCCTACGTGGTCGTCCTCTCTGAACTACTGGACATGGCGAGCCTCCGGGTGTGGGAGTTCACCGACGGCTTGTGGCGGCAGGTGGCGGCGATGCCCCCGGCCATGTCGCACGCCTTTTACGGAAAGAAGGCCGACGTCAACTGCGTTGGCCACGGCGACCGCGTCATGGTCTGCGTCAGCTCCGGCGAGGTCAACGGCTGCTTCATGTGCGACGTGAGGAGCAACCGGTGGGAGGAGCTGCCGCCGTGCGCTGACGGCGACGGCGAGGCCATGGACTTCGTGGCCGCCTTCTCCTTCGAGCCAAGAATGGAGGTCGCCGTCTAAGTGGGTGCTTGCTTGGTCGTGTGTCGCAGAGAGCGCATCTCTTTGTGCTAGTTTGCTTGCCTTGATGTGTAGTGCATGTAGTGAGATGGAGGATTGTTTTGTGTGCATGATTTGTTCCGGTGATCTGAGATTGTTTCATGGGAATCAAATCGCCCGTCTGTCTCCTCGGATGTGTTGGTGTTGCCAATTCTGCCTGACTTGGCTTCTGTTGTTTCTTGATTCTTGTGCCAATGGCAGAGCACTGCTATTCTTTCCTTGATTAGCACTTGCCAATTACGAATTTGCGATGTTCATTCTATTGACATGCCTATTAACATGCATGGTAAAACTGCACAGTCTATAGAAGAAAGTACAGTAGCATCAAGAAGAAGAATCAAGAGGTCATGAAGAATTCAAGAAGCCGCCCTGATTAACTTAGCTTCGGCTTCTGGTTTCTGGCTTATTTTTCACTATTCATAAGTTTCGTCTTTTTCTGAACTTTTGGCTTTTTGTTGAGCTTTTTTGCCGGTTCTTTTTTTTCCGTATTTGTTTGTATTATACGTAATGGGCTAACATATTTTTTTATATTTTTAATTTTTTTAAATTTAATTATGCTAAATAAGCCTCTGTCTGCTACAGTGCTTTTTTCAGCCAGTTAGAGTGTTTTCAACCATAAGCTATGAGCTTTTCAGCCGAACCGATCACCATCCCTGGAATAGAAATTAGACCTATCATTTACTGATATCAAGGATCTTGCAAGCTCGATCTGGTCCAAGAAAACAAGGAGAGGAAGGAAAAGAAGAAGGTAAATGATATCAAGGATCTTGCAAGCTCGATCTGGTCCAAGAAAACAAGGAGAGGAAGGAAAAGAAGAAGGGAGAAACAAAACACTATTGAAACTAGTGATCCGCAGGGCAGGGCAGGGCAGCGCACCGCATACCCATGCAGCAGCAAGAGCGGGCTGCCAGGCACCGGCCTTCGCTTTGGAAGGGGGCTGTGTGGCTTGCACTGACGCAGTATCGCTCGTCAGACCCTGCCTTGCCGAGAGGCACGGCCGGCCGCCGGCAACTGAAGTCCGATGCAGAATCCTTGGGGATATCATCTACATCGCTATATGTTCGTGCTATGCTACTTAGTGCCTCCTCTCTTTATATCTCTTCTTCTTCTTCTTCATGCATTTACCAAAAAGAAAAAAAAGGAGCAAAATTTGGGTGCAGAAAACTGGATAATTGCATTCCGTTGGGTTAATGACTTTTGTTTTTACCTTTCAACTTATTTGAAGTAAAAGCCATTTGAACGTATCGGTTTTTAATTTTGAACTCTTTTTTTTGTATTTTCACTTTTTTCTCGTATTTCTTTGTATTATCTATGACGATATAACAATTATTTATTTATTTTTCTTATTTTTTTCTAAAAAATGCTAACAGCTGTTATAGTGCAATTTCAGTCGAAAGCCGAAGACCCTAGCCCTCAACGGAAGCCCATTGGAGCGTCGCCATTATAAGGACTTATTTGGGAAACAGTATTTTCTCGATTCTTACGGGAATTGAAATGTCTCCGTTCCTGTTCCAAGCGGAGTCTTAAGTATGCATAATTGCATTGCATCGGGTTTAGGGAAGGAAACAAGCTTAGCCGAGTTGGCTCAAACCAAGCTTGTCCAAGCTCATTTCAACAGGCGGCTCAGCTCGGCTCGTTTCAAGCAAGCTAGGAGGGCGGCTTAGCTCAGCTCGAAGAAAGGCTCGAGCCGGCTCGCGAGCCCTCACGAGCCAAGAGCATGCAAAAGTTTCATCTGCTGAAATATTAGTTTCAAAAATTCATATCTGCTAAGGTGTAGGATTACAAAAAAAATTGTATTATCAGAGGTTGATCCTAATGTCCAAATGTGTTGTAATACATAACCCAGATCTTTATATTTTACACACGCGCGCGTGCACACACACACACACACATACATACATACATACATACATACATACATACATACATACATACATACATACATACATACATACATACATACATACATACATACATAGGTGTATGTGTATGTGTATGTATGTGTGTGTATATCTTTATTGAAGAGTATTCGAATACGCCGAGTTTCAGGAAAATGAAGCTGTGTTTGATTGGTGGATCCAAAAACAAAGTATAAGTAGATTTGGTATGTGACTAAGATTGGTATTCAAGTTATAAAACCCCATTCTTCGTAAGAAGGTTGTGATTTTATGTTTAAAACTTGTTTACAATTAAAATTGCATCTACGTAAAATAATAAACTACTTTACCTCACTCTTTGGTAAATCCTTGCATGTAGTTAAATAGTACTTCCCATGTGACTTGTTGAATACGGTGGTTTGTACTCATAATTGCTAAAAATAATAACAGAAAATGTCTGGCAAGAGAATGAAGTCTATGAAGACGACATGGTGGAATTCTACGAAGTAGATGGAGCTTGGAATTAGGGTTATTCTTCGCTCAAGCCTGCCTGTGGTGTTCTTTTGTATTGTATTGTATTTAAGAGCCGCTGTCCCACTGTAATACTTGGCTGTTAAGCTTTTATCTTGTAATAAAGTTGACTTTTGTTCTTGAGCATGTATTAGCAATGTTATACACTCCGTTGATGTAACTCGCAGTTAAACAGTTCTGGATAGTTTCGAGTGATTTACGACGCCTCTAGAGATAAGATAGGGACGTTACGGCCAAGATTTTGTTCTGCTCTAGATGGAGCGTGCCTGTCTGGCCTTGCGAAATGGCAGGGGACCGGGAATCATTAGTTGATGCAACGAAAATGATGGAATGGCTGACAATGTGGCGGGGAATTATTTACTATCATTACGTTTATATCTTGCAGCCACCGATCCAGGGACAGCCAACAACACAAAAGCCTGCGTGCTCTTGCCTTTCAGATTTCTAGCCGTCTAGAGGTGGGCGTACAAAATTGCAATCAGGACCGGCTGGATTACGAGTGACACATTACTGTCGATACCTTGATGACCTGTAATTTCTAAGGTCCTGTTTAGAATGCTAGAATTTTGTAGAGCGGAAATTCTGATAAATTCATACGCTCTAAAAAGGCCCAGGGTTGGTGAATCAAACCAAGTAACCAACAAACCGCAACAGAAATACGCAATTTTGTGAATCATGGGCTGCTAACGGACAGTAATTTAACAAAACCAGGTGTTTTACAGGCTAAAGTCTTGTTCGTATTAGCTTCTACTTAAAAAAGTCAAAAGGCTCGCTACCGTCTTATTCTAAGAATAAGACAGGACATCACGGATGCATCACCCATACAACAATTCTTCTCGCTCCCGTCATACGCACGTATCTCTCTTTACTTTTTGCATCGCTCGTCCTCTCATTCTAAAAGTCACTTTTTCAGGTACTACTATTTATTTTCAACTAAAAACCATAAATCATGACTAAAAGCTACCAACAAAACTCAATACGAACATCCCTGTATCTACTCCTAGTTGGTAGTAATATGCTTCATGAAGAATTGAAGCAGGCAAAGCTGGTCCAGGCTGGTCGAGACTCGGGTCGAGAGAGACTTTTGGGCCCATTGGTGTGGGCGGACCACCTGCACGGGTCGCCACTTGTGTCCCAAGAAAAATGTTCTACTGTCTCGCGGCTAAAACAAAAGAAAAATAAAGAAACTCTTTTAACTCCAAGGCTCCTTTCTGCAGTTGAACGTGCCTTTCAAAAGTAGTATACTCGTAAGAAGCCTTGAATTTGGAGAAACTTTGCCATAAGGATGTGTTTGCTTTTCCAAATAAAGCGGGGTTGTGACTAGCTGAGAATTTCGGATAACAATGTTTCTTAATTGGCTGTTGGAACTTCTGTAAGATGATCATATTTGGAACAGAATGCAAGCACAAACTAACCTGACACGCCTGCTGATCAAACCTCTCTTGTCACTTCAGAACATAGGGGTGTATTTGACAGTAGGTTCAGTGTGTCTTTACATGTAGCTATTGTCGAATGAGCAGAAGAAGCTCAAGCTCCCACACAGAACTGGTCATCTAGACAGTAAGATTCCCCGTAACATTAGCCAAAATTTCAGGGATGTGCTGGGACATTTCAGTTGACCTCAAAGTTCGAGTAATTTCTTACATCTCCCAGGTCTCACACACATCTCACAAGGCAAACAGAAGAATGGTTTTTGCAAATCTGCAATTCTCAAGATTTTGTAATGTTTCATTTAAGATTTATCTGTAAAAAAAAGTCGGGTAAAGCTAGGTTGATTCATCCACTGAATGAAACAGCGCAAATGGATGAGCTTATTATTTCCCAACAAAATGATGGTATGCAAAGTTTGAGATGGCCGTCTAATGTCAGCAATTGAGTAATGGTTGATGCTTAATCACGGTATTCATCCATAAACTTCTCATGAAATTCCTTGAACCTGGATATTATTGCTGGAATTTTGTCTTCCTGGGGCAAGATTGTGCATCTAAAATGCCATGTTCCAGGAACCTTCATAGTATAAAAATAAAATAAAATCCAATGGAAAATGTATCAGTGAAAACTCAACAATGTTTTGAACCAACAATAGCCTTATAATTTTTAGTGAGGCTTTGAGATTACCAACCTGCCCAAATCCAGAGCCAGGAACGACGACAATTCCAGTAGCTTCAAGAAGGCGGCGAGCGTAATATGCATCTGGAGCAGTTCCAGCAGCTTGGGCAGCTCCAATCGCCTTCTGGGGTAAATGAAGGCGAGGGAACAGATACATTGCACCCTCGGCCTTGTTGCACGTGATGCCTTCTAAACTATTGAATGCTTCTTCCAGTGCCTGTATAAAGTGGAGAAAGGTAACAATGAGAAGGTGCTTAAAATCTTCGGAAGGTATCTTAGCCTGAAGATGTCCACAAACTGAGCTTGCATATGTGAAACTCGACCAATGGTTGCAATCCTGACTATTTTTTTTCTATAACAATTATTGTGATGTTATGGGTCTTTTATGTTAGGACATAAAGCATGGTAGGGGGGAGGTTCAATGACACATAAAGGCTGCAGTTTCAGCAGTGTATAGTGCTAACCATCAACCAATCTTAGAAGAGGTGAGACAAACCTTTGCGCGCCGAGCCAGCGACGAAAGGATACCATCTCTCTCTACCATGAAGGATTCATAGGACTCATCCCCAGCCTGGAGGAGTAACCATCTATGTTACTGCAATCATTTTTATCTTAATAATTGCTCTATGCACACTATACTGACCTTTGGTGGGTTCATTATGAGGCTAGCGAGAATTTGGCCCGAGATGTTGGAGCACAGGTTTACTGATGCCACCTTGTAAATCTGTTCCCTTACATCAGCAGTGAATCCAGTTACTTCCATGTAGCCTCCTCGTTTTCCACATTCTCCATAGTAACCTAACAGAACAAACAGCAAGTCTTACCATATGCTTGGAGATGCACATACAAAGGGACTGCATGCAAAGGAACCACACAGTATAGAAGCTCCTAAGTTTGATTACCTTTAGAAACTGATTGGAATGATACCAAAGGAAGATCATCATCAGTGTATCCCATTGATCGTGCAATCTTTTTGAACGAGTGGAATTGCTTATCTTCAACATATATGTTTTCTTGATAAACCTAGGGAAAATGAATCAACAAGTTGGGTTAGAAGACCTATCAAAGTTCACATGAGGCGTTCAGACCCTTGAATGCAAGTACTGGACTCACCTCATCGGCCAGAAGAACAAGTCCTTCATTCTTGCAGAATTCAACAATTTTCTTTTGGTTTTCCTCAGCGAGTACCTGGTTAAAGGAGAACAGTGTTCAGTAGCCACTCCACCAAGACCACAATTCTTGAAAAAAATTGAGGATGGGTTCGTAAATTATTTAACAATCATTTTCCAATAGGCAGAATTAATACTTATGAGGTAGAAAATTTTCTCATGAATCATTATGCAAAAAATTTAGCCTTTTGCAGATAACAGACAGATCAATATTAACCTGTCCAGTTGGGTTTCCTGGATTTATGACAACGAGTGCTCTGACAGTGATACCCTTAGATCGAGCCTCCTCCAGTTGTTTCTGAAGCTCATCAACCTCCAGTCCCCACCCTGTCTCTTCGTCAAGGAAGTAAGGAACCTGAAATCGAATTTGTCCTATAAATTAGATCATCGAACACGGAGATCCATCACTGTAAGTTTGATGCAAAGCAACACCAATCGGTCATGATAAATTCATTGTGAATTAATTCGACCAAACTCAAATTTCTGTGAAGGATCTAATGCGATTTTATCGCCTGCAAGCAGAGGTGGATGTCTGCTCCAACAAGCAACAAAGAAATGTATAGCATTAGAAGCATTGTCATAGAACATACAAGAGAACCGCCATGAAGAGCAATTGATGCAGAGTACAACGGGTATTGTGGAATAGGGCAGAGAATGCCATCCTTCTCAGACCTTATCAATAATTGCATCATCATGTGCACCTAGGAGACAAAAATATACTGGATTAGTAATGACACAATATGTACAGTGGGGCAATTACACTGGATTTGTGATCTCTTATACATACTGATGGGCTTGCTCCATCTGACAGGAAGATGTCATCTCCGCTAGCGTGAAAACCATCACGGGCAGCAATTCCAGCAGCAATTTCATCACGCAAACCTTTTATACCCTGGAATAGTCAGCCACATGAATGATCAAGCTCAACAAATCATGACGGTTTTCCTCCAAGAGTATATACACATACCTGACTATGGCTATATGCTCCTGTAGCTCTTCCTGGGATCTTATCTAGGATTTGCCATGCTCTCTCTATAGCATCTGAACTGTATGCAAACATATAAATCAACATTCTAAAATGCGACAAGCAATATGAGTAGCTAGAATACAACTTGGTGCCTAAATGGTCCACAATCTTGTGCAGAAAAGCTGTTTAAAATTAAAGATGCGCAAATGCTATTAGCATGCGACCATAATCAGGCAATTACAGCTATTAATTTTATTAATAATTTTCATAACTGCCTTAGAACTACTCTCATTTCTCACCCTTCAATGCACGCACTAGAAAAAAAGGTGTCTTGAAACACTTAGTCCACATTGCAATAGTCTCCTGCCAAATTATTACTAGTGTAACAACCTACTGTACAAAATTAAGTCAAAATAACCAATTTAGCACTAATTATCTTGTTTTAACTTTTATATACCTGTATAGAGCATGAGTTTCACTTTTGTCCAGGAGAGCTGGATGATCACATAAAGAGAGGACCTGAAAAAAGCAGCACGAGCAAGTAAGCAACCATGAAACAAACACTCATCACACAACTAGAATCCAAGGCATACAAACTCACCTCTCTGAAAAATGTAACTGGTTGTTGACCAAGGGATTGAGGATTTCCAATGTTGCAATATAGTATCTGCCATTAAAATAGACAAGGCAAGTAAATCCATTAATAATTGGGAGTAAGTGTAGTAGAAAAACCTTTTGACAAGAGATGTAGCTGATAAAATCGAAATGCAAACCTCATCAAAAGGAAGTGATTCGGGATTTGTCTGCAATTCTTGTTGTAAGTTCTGTAAAAGAAAAACTAGATCATAATCCAAGTTCCTAAAGAATCACACTAAAAGTAACACAGACACAGAACAAATTCTGCAGCATTACATAAAGTAATAAAAGGCAATGACATCAATGTTGGAATACAGTTTGATTCTTAGTAATCATGAAGAATGGCATGGCATGGTCAAAATATTCAAGACAGAAATGTATAACAGTCAAACTGGATCCTCAAGAAGATCCCTAACGATGACATGTAGAAGCTTTAGGTGGCATCGGCCAATATGGATGCATTACTCGTTATGCAAGAAGTTGGACCACCATTTAACAGGTAAGTATTAGCTACATATAAGGCTATATGACAGGCATGTATGCTTGCCCCAGTGCAGGTAATCTTATATCTACCACATTAGTATGCGAGAGTCTCTTTAAGTTCTCAAAAACTGGAGAGGATAATTTAAGTTAGCAAAATTTCAAGAGCACAGGTCGTTCACTCGCAAGCATTAGAGCATGAAAGTCAGCATACGGCATCAGCTTTCACCATGGATAACTACTTCCCGATTTATCCCATCCTGGATAAAGCTATCCCATCCTGGATAAAGCAGTAATTGACTAATTGGTAGTTTGGTACTCCATTTGACTTCTGCAAAGCTACTCGTGACAAGAAAAATCCCTACTGAAATTATGCATTTCGTGTTTACTCGATCTGCGTTGATGTGAAAGGAAAAGATTCGACGCACCTGAGCATGTGTAACAATCTCTCCACGAACAGCATATTCACACTTCAAGACCTAAAGGAACAGAACAAATCACATCAGACAGGATAATGCAGTGTGATTCTTAAAGCATAAATTTGTGCTATTAGCGTCCCAGTGCTGCAGAGAAGTACACATCTCACTTCGACCAAATTCTCCAGTACACACCAAGATTCGAGTTCCACTCCCATGCTTACCAACACAGTACTAGCATAAAGCAACTTGACCAAAGATCGAAACTTTTCGTTCATCGGGACTAGAATAGAGCAACTTGACCAAAGATCGAAACTTTTCGTTCATCGGGCTAACTGCCCACTTGACCACCGACCCAAAGCACCTTGCTAACGAATCGAAGATGGGGGCAAAGGCCGCACCTTGGGATTGATGGTGTCGAGTGACACTGGCGGCGCGCCGGCGGCCGCGGTGGACATGGCCCTCGCCATGGCGGCCGCCATAGCCGCCGACCCCGCCGCCGGGGCGGGAGACGGCGCGGCTGATCTGGTGGCGGCGCGCAGGGAAGCGGCCACCGCGCGGCGCACCCTGTCGGCGGCGAAGCGGCGCATGGTGGGCGGGGCCGGGATCGGGACGCGGCGGCGGCGACGTGCTTTTGCGTCCCCGGCAAGAAAGAAAGAGCCGCTTTGCGGATGAAGTTTGCTTTGACCGAAAAGACGAGGCGCTTAACTGCTTAAGTGCCCGCCCGGTTGGACTTAAAAAAATATGATTTATAACAGGAATTGTAATATAGCGGGTTAAAACTATATTATAATTAATAGTAGTTTATTTAATATAATTAAATTTAAAAATTAAAAATAGAAAAAATGGGGTAACCCATCAAGAACAATGCAAACGAATACCAAAAAAACTAGCAAAAAGTTAAAAAAAAGTCAGAAAAAGACGAAATTTAGCAATAGTAAAAAAATAAGTTAGAAATCACAAGCTGAAACCAAAATAAGTATAACCTAAATTTGTCCTGTCATCTTGCTTACGTTCATTCAACTCTAATTTCTTAGCGCATCAAAAGAAAATTAGATGAATTTTATAGTTTGTTGTAAGACACCGGACCTTTTCTTTGTTACTTAGAGCATCTCCAGTAGGAGCCCTCAAATCAAGGGCCCTATTTTTGATTTGAGGGCTCTCCTAACATTTGAGAGCTTGATTTTTTTGCATCTACTACAGCAGCAGCTCTCAAATCAGTGTCCTCAAATTCATCCTAATAGACACTGCCATGTGGGACCCATTCATCATCCTAAACCAAAAATTGAGGGCTGAGGATAAAAACACAGGTCCAGCAGGGCCCCTACTCAGGCCCTCAAAAGTAGAGGCCTCCTCCAGGGTCCCCAGGAATGAGGGCTTGATGGGTGAATTTGAGGAGACATTTCGATATTTGACACTGAATACATGCGCCTCTCAACTTTTAACCCCCAATTCGCACGCCTTTGGAAATTTAACCCTGTCACTGCGAATTCTTTTGATTCAAGGGATTCTCCTCATTTTCTCTCCTTTTCTATTTTGACACTTGTCACTGCGAAAATGAGGAGAATCCCTTGAATCAAAAGAATTCGCAGTGACAGGGTTAAATTTCTAAAGGCGTGCGAATTGGGGGTTAAAAGTTGAGAGGCGCACGTATTCAGTGTCAAATATCGAAATTTCTCGAATTTGAGGGCCTCCTACTTTTGAGGGCCTGAGTAGGGGCCCTGCTAGACCTGTGTTTTTGTCCTCAGCTCTCAAATTTTGGTTTAGGGGCTTGTTTGAGGGTCCTGCTGGAGTTGCTCTTAGGTCTGTTCTTTCTTCGGTTAATGACAGAAAATTACGCGGCTGAAACCAACCTGTGAGAAATCATATCTCCTTTATTTGGTTCAGCAATTTAGGATACAGAGTGATATGTTAGTTGGACACACTAAGGCCATGTTTTGGTCTTTTAGATTTTATCTTCTTCGAATGTCGAAATAAATAGAGCGTCTTCTTAAAGTGGATTTCTCAAACATTTTTTTTAAATCTAAAATCGTCTCTTACATTCGCTACTGTTTTAAAAACCGCAGATAAAAGCTATCGGCTACAGCGCAGAAAAACATAGCCACGGATCGGTGGTGGAGCGAGTTCAGAGACACGTCAAACTAAAATGAAAGTATAAAGAGCCTAGCAAGTGCCTTGAAGCCTTGACCCAGGATTGTCGGCCTGGTTGGGCATATGGGCCTACAAAGCCCAAACCAAAAGAAAGGGGTTCGGGCCCATTAGAAAGCTGTATGTATTCGTCTTGCAACGAGCCACCCAACCGCCTTCCTCACGGGCTCCGCGTCCGCCTGCCTGCCTGGAGCGTGGATTGCACAAGGCCACCCGGCCTCCACCCCGTTGGCCCATCTCCCAGCGTTGGTGGCGCCGCTCGGCGCAGCCGCGTAAGTCTGGCCCCGCGCCGCGGCTTCCACGCGCGCCACCGTTCCGCTGCACGCCGGGTGGGCGGGCGGTGTTGGTGGCGTGCGTGTCCGTGCCTTCCTACGCGCCTGTCCGCCCCCTCCCTCCCGGACGTAGGCGATCGGGCACCTGTCCTCTCTTGGTCCGTGCGCTGGCCGCCGCCGCGCGATACGACGAGCACGTCTCGCGCCCGACCGGCAAGGCGGGCCAGACCAACGCCTAGGGGGGGTTTCTCTTCTCCGTTCGTCTCGTGGACGGATCGCCATCTGCTCGCTCGCTCGTGCGCCTGCCATGCGGCCGTGCACATGGACGCCTCCCTTTGCTACTGGTAACTAGCAGCCGCCCTTTTAACAATAGATCGAGATTCCAGACACCAGCTCCCTTGGAAAAATTTCAACGCAGCAGCCATCGTCAGCCTCTCTCTCTCTCTCTCTCTCTCTCTCTCTCTCTCTCTCTCTCTCTTCTGTTCCTGCTCGAAAATCAGCATAGCAGCCAATATCTGGATTCTGAATTAGTACTCCATATAAAATAGCTGGACGCATCGATAATCAGATTTGTCGTTTCTCCGTGAGGTCTACGTCTACTTTGGACAGAGTATTCTGCGAGTATTTTTATGCACCGGTGCACGGCATTCCACCGTCCCACACTCCCATCCAGCCTGCAGTCCGCCTAGCGAGTAGGTATTGATGTCTTCCTGGCGCATCACGATTTAGCATCATCCAAGATGATGACAATTGACAAGCCTAATCAATATGATTTGGGACTTCGACCCATCAATGGCACAACGAAAAGAATGGCTGCGGTCTGGGAGCGGCGCAAGGCATCCTGGAACCTGGATTTCAGCCTTGTGTTGCCCATTTCGGAGGCGCCGGCTGCTGCGTGCTGTTAAACATTCGCAGTTCTGCTGCAAATGCCTGCGACTTTGCAGCCTGCTTCCAGGGAAAAGAAAATAGAAACGAGGGCACCCTCGCGTGCTTTTCTCACGTTTCATACTGTTAAAAAGGTGGATAATATTTTTAATTTTAAATTTCACTAGGAGATAACACACAGTAAAAAACTAATGATACAATAAATGAATATAACAGCATGCCACTTATTGTACTTCAGAAAATACACAAAGAAAAATTTATAATAAAGTTGATCGATTATATGAACGACTTACTGTTGGGCTTGATGAAGAACAGGAAGCAGCGTAGGCTCAATACAATACAGAACATAGATGGAGCAGAGTCGGAGCGATCACGCGTGTTGCGTTGACCAAAAACCTTATTGCGGCCCCATACAAGTACTCTCTATGGCAATGACTCTGAGATAGTCACTCTCCCTCCTCCCCGGTGTAGGCCAAGAATAAATACCGGTGAGGTTCGGTCGCTCAACACTCAGTACAAAGTCACCAGAGAGGAAGAAGACAATGTGAAAAAGAAATGAAGGAGTTCAATTTGCCTGGCCTGGACGTTTTCAGATATTTTATAGGTGTGCAAATTACTCTCTAGTAACCGATACCACTAAACTAAAATTATCCACTGATAACTGTTAGTATTCAAACCAAATAATGATAATTAAGCAGTCTCATGATCAGTTAAAATGAGAGAAATGATGTCATGATTCAATAAAAATAAAAGATGGATTTAAAGTGCCAGAAGACGAACTGCTATACGGCGTGATTGTAAGTCACAAGTTACGCGATTTTCTACATAAAATACACTATTCTTCACGTGAAAATACGCAAATACATTCATGTGTGTATGTTTAGCTAATATCCTCCTTATGCTATCTCAATTTTAAGGAGTGGTAAGGATTCTACCTTATAAATTGTCTTACATTTACTTGGCTAGGCAATATGGTGCTAAATCATACATGCTTTAGAATTTTTTAAAGAAAATCGGCCTCAACTTATTGGCCAATTTCCAACACATAGTTTGTCTGACAAGTGTACAGGTGTATATATACCTTGGTCCCCGGATTAGATTCTCTCGGAATATTTTTAAGAAATGTAGATGGAAACTACACGATGACACTCGGAGTATTTCTAAGAAATGTAGATGGAAACGACATGATGACAAAAGTAAAGTGAGTTCGGGTTGATACCCCTCGGGTATCCATTGCTGGAACAGCTTCGTCCCCCTGCCTTTTCCCAAGGTTAACTGTAACCACGTCTTATGTTCAATTTGCTGTCCATCTTTTCCTTCCGAAAGCGCAATCCATGGAGCTTGATGGCCAACGAATTCATGTCGATTTCAGGCCCATAACTCATATTTTCTGTGCCAGAATGCAATGCAACCATATGGTCCGTACCTCCTGTACCATTACAAGTCCCTAAGGTTGTATTTGGTTTAGAGACAAGATGGGATGGGATGGTCCTGTCCTGTCCCTGGTTTTGGGATGGGATGATCCCATTTTTTGTTTGGTTAGGGGATAGAGTCATCCCTGTTTTTTGTTTGGTTGGAAGGATAAAGTGGGATGAAATGGTCCCATCCTTTGTTTGGATGGAAGGATGAAGGTGAGACATGTGTGACCTTTGAGTTTTTTTTAAAAAAATTTTGAAGGTTATTGTTGATATGTTTGTACACATAAGCCTTTGAGTTTTTTTTAAAAAAATTTAAACAAAATAGTACTTAAAAAAACAAAGAGGTGGGATGACTCTATCCCACGTGGGATGACTCTGTCTCATGAAAAAAAAGAGGATTGCCTGGTCCCGGATCTACAAGGAATATTCCTAGTGGGATGTCCTTGACTCTGCTTGTCCCAGAAGCAAACACTGCCTAAAGAAATTCATACCTATAAATCTAGTCAGTTTTGTGTATTTCTCAATCATATTTGTCAGACTTAAGCAGTGTTTCCACATTAAAAATTCGAGATACCCGTTCCAGCCTCCAGCGTGTAAGCAAGTCTAACCCATAACAAGAAAGTGACACAATTCGGATAAGGACTATCGCAATTGTTAGTCTCATATGTTCAGAACCTGAAGTTTATTTTGCCCGTTGCTACATCTTTAGAATCTTTTTTAAAGGATAACATCTGATTATGATATAACAAAAGCATTGATGAAGAAAGGGCTATTTGTAGATAGACTCGGTGATGAAACATCTGGAAAGCTCTTCCATTCGGATTGAAGGAAAGCTCATCAAGCAACGTGTTAACAAGATTAGTCAGCAAGGCCAATATATCAATCCTTTTTTGTTCTTTTTTTCAATAAGTGCAATATCAAGAAGAGTAAACAAATCTTGTGAACATGATATATCTGCAGAAGAATCCATCATAAGATGAACAAACCAAGCAAGAAAGAAAAGAAACAAAAACATTGTGGATGATGTAAACGTATTTGGACACAAAAGCTTTTTATTATCGATGCTGACGTATGTGCATTCGTCCTTTTGGTTTGACGGCGAACTTTGAGCACGACACGCCTGATATCCATCCGGCCATTGGTGCCATGCTGCTGCTGATGCCACTCAAGGCTCTCAAGCAAACCAAAATTTTCTTCTTACACCGTGCAGCGTTTCATATCTTTTTCCAAAAAAAAATAATAATTGTGTGGTATCCTCTAACAAATTCGCAAGCGATTAGCTCAACTATCTCCAATTTGTTGATGTTGCTGTTGTTGGTTGCTTGTTTGGCCAACTAACAGGCACAACCATGCTTGCTGCTAACTCAACTATCTTTTTAGGTCAACTCATCTCTTTTGGCCAGCAAAATTGAGACAATTAAAAGGCAAAAAGAAACAATCATGCATTAAAATCCTGGCTCGATTATACGAGGCTGCGTTGGATATTTCCGAGTGGTTGTTCAGACTGATTAGTCGCTTCTGGATGAAAGAATGGAACGAATGTTAGTGCATCAGGTGTACATGATGGTTGGTAATGGTGTACTTGTAGAGAGCAAGACGCACACATCATCCTCTCAGCTCATCTCTTGTCAAATCTGCAATTTTGGAGTGTACGGATGAGGTCCCTAGCTCTTGACAGATGCTGCATTTTGAGAGAGTGTTGTGACAATTTTGACATTGGGCAAGGCAACCAGTGGTCAAATAAGACAGACGAGCAAGACAAGAAGTTAACCAAGGTGCATGTACTGACTAGTACTGCTACACTACTTACAGGTACTCAGCAACAGAGAATAAAAAGTAACTGAATAACGGCAGTGGTAACTGAATTTTGTTTTGTTGATACCTGGAGTTACTGCTGAGTTGCCTGCTTCATGTTCTTTCTATCCACGTAAGACATTTACATCAAACATCTGTAAGAATCTGTACATTTTTTTTTATCTCTATAGGAAAACACAAACGCGATGAACAGGAGACACTGGCAAAACCTGTGGTGACGGCACACAGAGAAACGGCACAAAAAAGTTGGAAAAACAAACCGCACGCCACAGCCTCAGGAACCCGGCTGCGGCGGCTTCACCGGCCGCGACGCGCTACTCTCGCCGCCGGCGAGCCCCATCTCTATGTCCCTGTCTAAGCCATCCTGCTGATGCTGCTGCGGGGTTGGTGATGCGCTGCCACACCCAAGCAGCCGCCGCAGTCCACGCACCCTCGACGCCTCCACGACGGCCGCAACCCCGGCGGCCGGCGCTTGCGATGGAGTGGGCGGCGATGCAGGTGTCATCATGGCGGGCGACCGCTGTTGCGCTTGCGCCCCGCCGGTGCTCAACTCGTCCTGGGAGCCGAAGAAGAGCACGTTGGTCGGGAAGTTAGGCCACTCCGGGTTGGCCTCCGGCGCCTGCACGGCGGCCGGTGGGGGAGGCACGGGAGGCTCGTCGACGGCCGGGCAGCGGCAGAGAGGGCAGGTGGAGTGCGACCGCAGCCACATGTCGACGCAGTCCACGTGGAACCCGTGGCCGCACCGCGGCAGCACGCGCGCCGTCTCCCCCGCCGCGAGCTCCGTGATGCAGACCGCGCAGTCCAGCGCCTCCCCCTTGCCCACCTCCCTTCGTGGCAGCGCCGCCATGGACGCCTCGTCCAGGCCCCCCTCGTAGCACCACGCCGCGGTGCCATCTCCTCCCCCTCCGCCCCCAAACAAGAAACGCAGGCGCGCCGCCACGCCGCCCCCCGCCGGCGGCGCACCGCCCCCCGCCGGCGGCGCACCGCCCCTATACCTCTTAGCGCAGAGGAATAAATAAAAGCAGAGCACGAGGGTGAGGAAAACGGCTGCCACCGCCGCCAACATCGTCGTCGCCGCCGCGACCGTCGTCGCCGTCACCGCCATCAACCGCCCTCCCTTCTCCCAAGAATCGCTTCTCCCTTATGCAACCAACAGCCCAGCCGTTCTTGGTATCTCTCTCCCTGTTGTTGCAAGCTTCTAGGCGTGATATAGTTTAAGTATGCGTGTTGGAGATGGGATTAACGTAATGGCGCAAAGTGCTGCTACTTATACGGAGGCGTAGAATTGGAGAGGATAAGAGGAGGGATACGCGAGATGGCCGTGGGGGGGCTCGCGGCAGTTTGGATGGGGAAGGCGAGCGAACTGTGGAGGGAAAGCGAGGATGGCGACGGTTTTGAAAGTGCTGACGCGAGCAGGACCCGGCCGCGGGTTCGCTGGACCTCCCTCCGACGGCCATCCCCGTCTCACCAAAAGACACAGGGTGGGATCTTCAGAGCTGATGACTTATGTCTACGACTGATATCTTTTAATCCGATTATACAAACGAATCAAATACCGATAAATTATTTGAAAAAAGAGCAAAAAAAAACCATGGAAATGGATGAAACATTCAGATGAGTAAACATGGAAATGGACCGCTTTCGCACGCTGTGGTGCTAGCGGGTGCAAACAGTCATTGACAAATAGGTCCCCTTAAACTGACACCAGTTGGTCGTGTAACCATTGGAGCTTGTTTTGTAGTCGAAGAATTGTTCATATGTATGACGGAAAACATTGTAAAAGTGATTATTGTACAGGAATCCATTCGATAAAACTAGTAACATGCGAGTGGATTGTTGTCCTGTTGCTCATCCTGCTCTGTGCTGAACACAATGCCAGATTTGGGGGCACGACTGCCCCCAGGAAACGTGGACCGTGTGCCGTGAGCGTGTCATGGTTCTTATGGACCCAGCTGATGGATAGCTTGATATCAACATGCTGCAAGCTACGAAAGAATAATGAGCTGCCTTCAGTGGGGGAGGTTCGTTGTAGCTAACCCAATTGGTGAACGCCTCTCCTCTGCCTTGGACTATCTAGGACGTAAGCGGCCTTATCTTATATATACTTGGCTGGAAAGTCTGGAAAGGTTGACCTACATTTCTAAGTAGTTAGCCCACACCAGCTTTGGTTGGTTACTTGGTCAGAGCACACCCTTAAAGTGTACTTCCGGTAAATACAAACATCACATGCTCCTGTAACAAAAGACTTCAATTAGACACCAATCTTAAGTGCATCAACCAGGTGGCTTACCAGTTGATATATAATCTGAACGGTAGTCGTAAGTAGTAACTCATGTGAGATCGGACGGCCAACTCGGCGAAGTCCTCTTCGGCGGTTGAGCGCATCAGCATCTGCACCGGCGGCCGTTTCCGTGCCCCAACCCAATCCAGATAAGCCAAGCCAAGCAGGCCAAGTCCATGTTGCCATCTCAACTAGCCGTGCCCCTGCGTCCAGACGCTTTCGAGCATGCATCGTCAGCAGAAGCTCCGGATTTAGCTTTATCTTATAAATAGTAATAGTTTGTAGAGAATCATACGAAAGGAGAAATCTACGTACGATTTTGACCGATATAAAAGAAGTCGCTACAGTATATACTGCAATTGACTAGTAGATTTTGCCTTAAAAAGACACTTCATTTATAAACTAGGTAACATAGAAAACTATCTTTACTATTTAATAAGTTCGAGTTGGTGATTGGTGCATTCTCCTTCCTCCCTTCTCAATCATCCGATCTGAATACTGAAATCTTAACCATCTATCTAGCATCCCTCTCCCTCTATCTAACTACCACTCTTTTCCACTTCCACCAACAATTACCATCTCCTACCTCCTCTTCTACCTGGTCTCTTCTACGGATTTTAAAATTTTTTCATATTACATATTCTAAAACTAAAGGGTGGTAAAATTTATTGAAACGTGCATACAAATATATTTTTAATTTTTTTAAATCCATAGCAACGCACATATATTCAGTTAGTCTATCATAAAATAGCAGTTTTTTAAAGTTAATATCAACAGCACCGCAACTCTCCAAATCGGCAGCTAACTCGGCGGCAGGACGGCTGCACGGGGCCGAACCGCCCGGAGGACGTGGGCCCGCCACGCGCGACCCTTATCCGGCGGCGATGGACCCGGCGTTGCGCCGCTTGCGCGCACGAGCGGGGACGCGCGGGCGGTCCGGTCCCGTGCGCGGCTGCGGCTGAGCCCCATGATTCCGTTGTCGATTTCGACTTGGAGCGAATCAAGTCGGCTAAAGGCGGAAGAGTGTGCAACGCGTCCATCATGCTGAAGGCCGCGCGCTCGCGGGTGCGCCTCCGTGGATTACTACTGCCTTTGGCCGGCCGGGCCGTATGGCGGCTTCAAAATGGCTTTCTTCCGGCAAGATTTTGCGGTTTTTTTTAACAAGAGGGCAGAAGCACTCGTGATCACCCGGTTGCGGCTGATTGGTAGGGCACTGAGTTTTTCTGGGATCATACTAATTTGGGTTAGATAGATGAAGTATACATTTAGAGGTACTAGTATTGACGTACTAAGGAGTAGTATACATGTTCTAAATAATTTCTATCTTTTAACTTTTAGAAGCCAAATTTTTTTGAAACACATTGATTTTTTAATATGGCTTTTCTTATTGTATTATTCGTAAAGATATAACAACATTTTTTATTTTTCCTTTAATGAAATGTCTCCGAGAAAACTATTAGCCATTATAGTGCTATTTTAGTTAAAAGCCACTAAGAAAAGACCGAATTGAACGGAGGGCCTATGTTTGCGTGTGTGCCGTCTGAGTTCTGAACTCTGGTTTTAACTTGGCATGCATGTCCCATGCATGTATTTTGGACCGTCGGATCATCGCAAAGTACACCTTTAAGATGATCCCAAGAAAAAAAACGCCTACACTTACAGCCCCGCTCGTTTCGGTTTCAGCTTCTGGCTTATTTTTTACTATTCATAAATTTCGTCTTTTTCTGAACTTTTGGCTTTGTTTGAGCTTTTTTGCCGGTTCTTTTTTTTCCATATTTGTTTGCATTATACGTGATGGGCTAATATGTTTTTTCTATTTTTAAATTTTTAAAATTTAATTATGCTAAATAAGCATATATCAGCTACAATGTTTTTTCAACCAGCTACAGTGCTTTTCAGCCATAAGCCACTCAAAAAAAGCCATGTTGATCACAGAGTTTATAGCCCGCTTATTTCAGCTTGAGTTTTTAGCTTATTTTTCACTATTCCTAAATTTTATCTTTTTCTGATTTTTTTTAGTTTTTTTGAACTTTTGTGCCAGTTCTTTTTTTTCCATATTCGTTTGCATTATCTGTGATAGGCTAACCTATTTTTTCTATTTAAAATTTTTTAAATTTAGTTACGTCAAATAAACCATCATCAGTTATAATGTAATTTTAACTAACTATAATACAATTATATATATATATGTCAGTTTATTTCAACCTAAACAAACGGCGCCTATAATTCGGTTTCCATGTGGATTGTTTCAAGAAAAATACTCAATCGCACGCCTTTGACCGGCTGACGGCCTCAAAGCGGGCATTTGGACGAGACTTTTTCTAAACAAGAGGGGCACTAGCTTGTGATCCGCCGGCTGTGGCTGATTGGTAGGAAGGACGCTGCGTTTTTCACTGTGTTCTTAAGAAGAACCAGCGTCTGGCTCTAGCTAGAATCTCGAGGACAAGCAACGTGGCATCTCGGTTTTCCAGTTAAACTCCAGAGTTCGATTCCCAGGTAACTAATAACTTAAGTGAGTTATTTTTGTTGATTTTTGACGGATTTGACCTGATAATACGTGAACCGTGAGTCAAGATGGCCCCGAAAAAAAAATCTTGAGCACGGAGTTCATAATAGCTGCAGTTTGATTCCCGTGAGTTTTTCACCGTGTTCAGCACTTGGGTCTAGAATCTTGAGTACAATCCTGGGATAGTCCAAGCAATGTGGCCTCTTGCCCTCTTGGTTTTCTAGCTAGACTCCAGGGTTCGATTCCCAAATAACTAATGTCTTGGCTGAGTTATTTTTTTGTTAATCAACATGTTAGTTTTTGGGGATTTAACCATACAACATGTGAGCCTTACTCATAGTTGCTGCAGTTTGAATCCAACATGATTGCATGAGTCGGGCAATGGGGTGTCCTTTTCAGTACTTTGTGCAGCCGGCATGGTGACATCCACGGGACCAGAAGCTCGAACAGCGAGTCTGGTCGGCCAGAAAGATTTTGTATAAAACGCCACTTGACCTGACGTCTCTGCCAATTTTACTCGGCACCGATAGGAGTTAGGACCAAGCTGTGGGCCTGTTCTTTTCGGCTATGGGTTATGACTTTTGATTGAAAATTTTGAATTTTGGCTATTTATGGTACATATTATGGAGAGACAGATACTCACTTACGAATTACGATTTTGGCTGGTACAGATGTTGGGTTTTTAACGTGTAGGTCGTTCAACTTATAGACTCCGTCTTGAGAAAATACTCCGTTTGAAAATTGGGTACTGTAGCAAAAGTCAAAAGCTGTCAGCTTGTGAGGTAAAGAACAGGCCATGTATAGCCATTTGGCAGTATGTTTTGTACACCAGGGATCCGTGAGGCTGCCAGCTTGTGAGGTAAAGAACATACCATGTATAGCCATTTGGCAGTATGTTTTGCACACCAGGGATCCGTGAGGCGACAAGATGACTCGGTCGGACACTAAGGCCGCTCCTCTTTCCCTGCCGATGGAACAACTGGTGAAGCACTGGATGATGATGCCTGCCGCATATGGACGGATGATCAAAGTTTGATGCTTCGTTCATGCCTTGTCGGTTTCTCTTTTCATGGTTAAGAAGGGCATGCATTACCATTGACAGATGAGAGCACGATCATAATACAGTGTCCAGGCCTTGTAATTTCGTATTCGTTTTCGAAGTAATGAAATTGAGTTCAGGTGGGCTACTTGCCCACCGTTGCCGCCTAAAAAAAAAAAAAGTGTGTACAGGCCATGGTTAAGAAAATAAGATCTGTGTGCGACTGTGCATGACTCGGCCATGAAAGAGCTAATCTGTGTGATCTTTCTTTCGTCCTGTGCAATTGAGCAGGTAGAAGAAGACTACTTAATCATGCTGACAAACTGGTAGGTCAGGTCTTGTCCATCTGCAGTCGGACGTGTTAGGTAGATTACTGAAGGATAATACTCCGCCAAATCGGTTACCTAGTCCAATTCCGCGGTTGTTTCAAATATACAACATCAATTTAATTTGGAAGGCTAAAATGAGAACTGGAGGCTTATCTAAAACAAGATCCTTCCGGCGGATAACCTAGCCCTCCAAAAATGGCCCCACCAACAAACTTGCACCCTATGACATTCACATCAGAAAATCGGTGTTCATCTTTGCCTCCACTGCCCCTTTATGGCTGAGGTGTGCGCTCAAGTCCTTGCTTTCACTAAGAGCAACTCCATCCCATTAGTCATTTCTCCCTCTCTATTTCCTAGGATGAAGAGGCTAGCTATTATTTTCAGCTCTCTATTTGAGTTAGCATTCCAATGGCCTAGCTATTTGAGAAGCGAGTGAGGAGGCGCTCGCCAAATCTAGCTAGCGGCCGGGAGAAAATAGCGACTCGATAAAAATGAAGAGGAGGATAAAGAACCGGTTGGAGTCCATTTCTTGAGTCATATTAGGTAAATATACAATGAAGAGCAGGATAAAGAAACGGTTGGAGTTGCTCTTATATGCTCCAACAAGTTAAACCTACAAACTTCGCATCCATTCTAGACTGATGACAGCATGCTTCAAACACTCTTCCAACAGAACAGAGAAGGGATTTCAACGGCCTAACCATTTACACTATGTGTAATATCTAGAAAGAAAGGAATAGACGAGCGTTCCAAAACAAATCCGACTTTATACAGCAGGTGACAAACAGAGCAATAGAGGACATCCAGAGAAGAAATAAAGCATTCCGCCAGAGTTGGTGTCCTTGTGGTTTTTGTGTTTTTGTTAGAGCTCACTCCTTCTAGTGTTTTCTGTTAGAACTCACTCCTTACGTAATATATTAGGCTTGGCCCCTTTCTTCCTTTTTTCTCTTGAGCTCACGACACGTATTATCCATCCCGTCATGTAAGCCGATGCCACGGCACGGTCTTGCAGTATACTTTTATTCTCTTTTCCTCTAAATCGAATGGCATAGCTCTACCCTCTTTTTTTTTTTTAAAAAAAAAGGCTTCGTATGAAACCAAACGGTAGGTTTACAAGCCTTGGCAGCGCAATTACGTGCGAAATCAGGCGCCTTTTCAGTAGTTGCGCCGGATCATGCGCGCAAGTTGCTTCAAGAATGCCTTAACGCAATAACACCTACTGCACCAAGCTGGGGCCTTCCTTTCTGCTGCGTCCATACATGCAACAAACCGGCTAACCTCCCCCCCCCCCCCACCCCCCACCTCGCAGCGCGCGTAGTGTTCTTTACATACGGCCCGGCCCGTGCAAAGGAATCGGGCCGTTTTTGCTGGGCTCGCCCAGCAAAAAGGGAGATGGGCCTAGGGTTGGTCAGGCCGTGTCGCTTACTCGGTGTGACGTATATTCAGGGGCTGTTTGGCTGTGGCTTATGACTTTTAGCTGAAATTTTTAATTTTTGTCTATTTACGGTACATATTACGGAGAGAGATACTCACTTGCAATTTTAACTGATACAGATGTTGGACTTTTAACGTGTACATCACTTAACTTGTAAACCCCGTCTTGAGAAAATACTCCGTTTGAAAGTTAGGTACTGTAGCAAAAGCCAAAAGCCGTCAGCTTCGGAGGAAAAGAACATGCCCTCATTCCGCTTGACAAGTTCTGAAAACATTTGCACATGGTAGGAGGAGAGGATTGGCTGAGTTCTGCGTACTAGGACGTTGACGTTGTCCACAAAGTTCAAAGGTTAGTGGCGTAGTATTTGATTACTGTGTTTGTGACCGTTTGTGATATCATCCCGTGAGCAATCATTGGTCCTTACTGAAGGAAGAAAAGAAAAGCACTCCTGCCGAGCTAAGCCTCCGAGGTGCACAATGCAAGAGCTGAAAACACTTCACTGAACTCTCAGTATTGCTAGCTATACATCGATGAGAAAGACGAAGGTTACTCCTGATGAGTTGCTGGTTATCCCTAGAGGCCTAGACTACGGATGAAGATTTTCCTTGTTGAGGAACTACATTACAATCTTGTTCAGACACGAGACACCTGCTGAGCACAGCAACAGAGAGCCGGTGATCTGCGGACTGAGCCTTGTCTATCTGATCTGACATGCAGTGCAAACTTGAAAGCAGTGGGCCTTCTTCACCTGTTAGGTCCTTGACCATGCCTAATGCCTTTGGACTCTGGGCACTGGAGTTGGCTAACCAAATTAACTGTCCTAGAGAGAGACGGCTGAGATCAGACTGCTTTCCATTTTCTTGGCGTCAGTAAAGCTCAGTAGGTAGTCTAACTTAGTTATGACCCAACATCATCATCTCTAACTTGAATTAACAGAATTGGCAACCTTCACAAGTCCAAAGTTCTCCAATCATTAACAATTCATGCACAGAAGCTTGTTGTGCTCATTTAGACTTAAAAGCCTGAGCTTCTAGCTTATTTGACACCGTAAAGTTTTTTTTACTGTAGCTGTTAATAGCTTTTTCAACGTAACTAAATTCAAAAAAGAATTTTTTTAATTATGTATGCAAAGGAATAAGAAAAAAGAGATAAAAAGCTAAAATGATAAAAAAAGAAAAAATTACAAAAATTAGAACCTAAAAGCTAAAAAGCTGAATCTCTAACTAGCACCTACCCAGGTTTTGCAAATATAAGAATGGTTAGGATGCCTGCATTAGTTAAGCTGACAACTGACATTCTAATGATCAGCAGCAGCAGCATGAGTGCACGGCTCGTCATCTTCCCAAGGTAGGTCACGGAATCAACTACTACTTCGATGGCGCATTTATTTTATTTTTTGTCGTCAGGCAAAATTTTGAAATAAACTCACACCTCATAACCTAATCAACTAACCAAGTGCTTAGAAATATCAAATATGTCATCCTGGATCCTGTTAATTTTCTTGCTTCAGCATTGCACTGAGCATTTCTGAATTAACAATTTGTTTGACGTATGACGTTCCCGGATTTTTTTTACCTCGGGGTACAAGGGTGCGTACGTGTTAGTGTACCGAACGTGTTAGTGTACCAAGGTACATAAAAATAAATAAACATAAAAAATAGAGAAAATATGTATTTTATTTATTCGTTTGAGAAGAACAAAATTTCAGATTCCCTTTGTGTGTATACGCTCCATAGCCTGTTTTGCATAGCAGATCTGACATAAGCGTTGTGGTCTCCTGGTTCTTAGGGCCTCGGAAAGCTCCTGATTAATTATATCCATGAGGTAAACCCACATAATACTTCTGATTAAGCTGCACATTGGTCGTCGTCTTTGATCTTTGCTTCATGTTCTCCATGCATGTGATGAATAGTTGATGTAGATGTGGGCGTTGACATGATCTATAGCCTCGTTGGTCTATGAGGCTGTTGACAGCGTAGCCTTTGCATTGGCCACGCCCACCCATACTGCTCGACCTCGTCGGTATCAAACAACACAAAAAATTAAGGTGGTTAAAAGTGTGCATGATTTACGTCAAGTATGACTGATCTGACGATATGGTAGTAGAATCGGTGTAGTAGACATAATTCGGACGATGAGACTGGTAGAGCAAAACGCCTGGGTCAGATATCGAAGTGGTCAAAAGTGACCAAATGGGAAGGACACTTCTGCTGTGTAGACGCACTTAGCCGAACTCAAGTGTCGTAAGGGCAAACCGTCCTTACTTTTAATAGAGTAGAACGCCAGGGTCAATATTGACATGGTCGAAAGTGGTCGTTGTAAAAGACTCGTTGAAAGTCGGAAAGCCATTAGCACTCGAGAGTGATTGATAGTTGAAAGCCGGGAACCCTTATCGGATGTAGTTGGTAGTTGAAAGCCGGAAGCCACTGTGATGCGGGGTGCCCGATCTTCACGACGTAGAATCGATGATGATAACTTGAATCTGTGTAACTTGACAAACCAATGGTGCCAACCACTGTTAGAATAACAATCTGCTATAAAAGAATTCGCCCAACCACACGCTCGTGATCCCGTCTATCCGACCACCAAGTAGACGTAACACCGCTCTTGCAATCCATGAGAAAGCACAAGAACAAAGGTATTCTCAAGAAAATCGCCCAATTCCCAAAGGCAGCACTTAGCATAAATCTAAGAATAAGCAATATTAGTCGAATAGTCGAATGCTGGGAGTCATTAGCAATCGGACATAATTGGTGGTCAAAACCTGGGAACCATCAGGCATCAGCAATCGAAAATAGTCGAAGATCAAAAGCTGGAAGCCATCAGATATCAAACGTTGTTGGTGGGTGACAGCTGAAAGTCATCGATAATCAGAAATAGTCGAAGGACAAAAACCAGAAGTCATCAACAATCGAACATAGTTGATGGTCAAAGGCCAGAAGCCATCGGCAATCGATGTAGTTGTTGGTCGAAAACCATCGGAAGATGTCCATGGTTGAAAGCTCTCGAAAAGCGTCCATGGTCAAGAGCCATCAGAACAGGCCCATGGTCAAAAGCCATCGAAACTGGCCTGTGGTTGAAAGCTATCATGGTCAAAATCCATCGGAAGTGGTCCATGGTCGAAAATCATCGGAAGGCGTCTGTGGTCGAAAGCCAACGTGGTCGAAAACTATCGTGGTTGAAAGCCATCATGATCGAACGCCATCATGGTCGAAAGCTATCGACCATCGCTCATGATCGAAAGCCCTCGTGGTCGAAATTCAATGGAAGTTATTCATGGTCACTCATGGTAGATAGTCGAAAGATGAAAGCCATTGACCATCAGTCGTAGTCGGTAGTCGAAAGCCATCGACCATCAGTCATGATCCCTAGTCGGAAGCCATCGACTATCGGTCATACCCGGTAGTCGGAAGCCATCGACCATCAGTTGTAACTGATAGTCGAAAGTCATCGACCATCAATTATAATCCCTAGTCAAAAACCATCGACCATTGGTTGTAAGATGATAGTCATAATCTATTGACCATCGGTCATGGTCGATAGTTGGAAGCCATCGACCATTGGTCATGGCCAGCAGTTGGAAGCCATCGACGATCAGTTGTAATATGATTATTGTAGCAGGACTGATTGCTATAGCATGCCTCATCCGAGTATTGCTTATGATCGATGTGCGTACGAGTACAACGGACGATCAAAAGTGTAAGAATACAATGGGCTGTTGGAGGCGACCGAGCACCAAAAGTGGTTGATGACGCTCGAGTACAATGAGTAGTCGGAGGCGTACGAGTGCCAAAGGTGGTCGTGAACATTCGAGTATGAAGGACGGTCGACAATGCTCGAGTACGCCGAGCAGTCATAAATGGCCGAGTATTGAAGGGGGGCGGAAGTGTCCATTTCCAACAAGCGGTCGGAGGCACTCACATACGACAAGTAGTCAAAGGCGTTCGAGCTTGAGAAGCAGTCGGAGACGTCTATCATTGACAAGCGGTCAGAGGCACTTGTGTACGATAAGCAATTGGAGGCATTCGAGTACCAAAGGCAGTCGAAGACGCTCAATTATGGCGACCGGTCATGAGTGATCGAATATCAACGATGGTTGACAACATCCGAGTATAGCATGTGATCGGCGGTGACCGAGTATTAACTGTGGTAGGCGACACCCGAGTATGATGGGCGGTCATAAGCGACTGTGTATCAAATGCGGTCAAAGATGTTCGGGCATTGAAGGCAGTCAGAGACGTCAGAGCGCAACGGATGGTCATAAATGACCGAGTATCACGATGGTCGATGACGTCAGAGCACGATGGACGGTCGTAAGTGATCGAGTATAGGAGATGGTCGTGAGCGATCGAATCACAGGTGGTCGACGACGTCCAAGCACTACGGGCAATCATAAGCTCCCTAGCACGGCAAGCGGTCGACGATGTCCAGGTACAGCTGGCGGCCGTAAGTGACTAGGCACAGTAGGCGGTCATGAGCGATTGAGTACAGTGGGAAGTTGATGACGCCTGAGGAGGTCGACGTCGCTTGAGTACAGCAAGCGGTCGATGGTGACCGGGTACTGTGGGCGGTTGATGATGTCCAACTATAGTGGGCAGTTGATGGCGCTTGGGGAGGTTGACAATGCCTGAGTACAGTAGGCGGTCGATGGTGATCGGGTACTGTGGGTGGTTGATGGTGCTTGAGTGTAGTAAGTGGTCGGTCGCGTTTGAGTAATGATGATGTTGTGGCCACAAGCTGCCCAACGGCGAGCTCCAGAGCGCTTCCTCAACAGCATCACAAGCAGCGACCGCAGGCGTTGGCAGTTATCTTGCTACTGTTGCCATTTATCAGTCTGTTAGCTAGCTCCATTCGTCCCTCTGTTCGAGGTGTATGGGTGCGATCGGATGTTTCCATCCCTTTTCCCCCGTTTGTCCATGTTTGTCTCTGTGTTTGTCCCCCAGATGCTAAGGGGTGTTTCTCCTTTTGTAGGCATGAGAAAGGGCCAAAGCAACGTACATGGCCCTCATGCGATGCAAATTAACCCCTGGTTTCTGAGATCGATATCCTTATCCGATTGCCGATTTTTTCCTTCTAAACCTGCGTAATCCATATCAGGAAAGATTTATTGAGAAATGCTTCCATAAATAAAGATTCTGTGCAATTGTCTTTCCATTGCCAATATGGTTTACTCGGAACCAATCTTTTCTTTCCTTCTTGGTGCATGAGCTGCCATTGGTTGGCTACACGCGGTGCTACACACGCATCGACTATTGAAATTAATTTTGTTATTGATAGTTCTCATGTGTATAGTCGTGCGTCGAATACTCGGTGTGTCCGAGTTCATGTAGGAGTCGTAGACCAGAGCACCTCTGGAGTCGGAGACCCTCCAGACTATAGTGAGCCAGTCATAAGACACAATGAACCATTTGGTAGACCACGCTTAATTATCCGATCAGTGCTTCGAATACCTGCATGATTGAGGAGCCGTGGTTGAGGCGTTCAAGTGACGGTTGAAAAGAACAAAGCGGTCGGACCCACGTGATTGAAACAGCGAGTGGTCGAAGACTAGCTCTGTGTTAAGCGGTACGACCAGAATTGCAATAAAAATCAATGTGGTCAATGAGTCGTGGTCATGCAACCATGGTCGAGCATCCGTGGTTGATGTAATGTGGTACAACCAGCGTGGTCGAAGAGTGTGGTTGACACAATGTCACAACGTGATCGAAATACGTGGTCGACACAGCCATGGTCGTAGACCCACGAACTCGGGATGTCTTGGCATATGTGCTTCATAGTCGGCCAGGAACTTGTAGCCATATGAGACGCAACGCATTGACCATGCACTGAAAGCTTGAGGATCAGATCGCGTGCCGTTTCATGACTTGGACTTAAAGAATTTGAATCTTGGATAGCACACGTACTTATCGACGTTTCCTTCCCAAACATACTTCTCTGTATTTGTTTTGACTTAACATATTTGTACAAAACTCATCAAACACAATTGCTACCACATCGTGCAGGCAACATCAACAACTGGTTCCATCCATTCCATTAAATAACCTGACCTTTGTTTAGACCACATAACCTGATCTTGATGACGAAAATAAAGCTTAAACATGCTCTAGCTAGTAGCTACACTGCTCCCTTTACAGGAAAAAAGATACATTATTTTTTCTTGCAATCTGTTGCTTTCAGAACTTTTGGTGAATAAGGCTCGCATAAAAGTTCATTGCAAACGCAAATATGCAATACGAAGTGCTTAATTGGCCAATTGGGCGTCACAAGTTGGCATCCAAGTACTGCACAATTTCTTTGGTCATTGGTAATTCTAACAATTTGATCACTACAGTTGGGATCACATTGTACCAGTATAGATCCACGTAATTAGCAGTTATATCAGCGTGTTCTGTTTTGGCCATAAATCAGGGTGTTGACACAGCAAAAGGAAAGAAGAAACCAGATTGCACAGCATTATTGGCACAGATGGACGGAGCCACGGAGGCTCTAGATGGGAAGTAGCTGATTATCTGAAGTTGAAAACAACTCATGAAGATGACAAATTTATGGGTGCAATGTAATGTAACCGGCTGATTGGATGAGTTTGGCCACCTGTTATCACCTGTAATGCTGCACAAAACTGAGGTCAAACCACAATTATTCTTCTAAACAGATAGTAGTAGATACTAGCTAGGCAGAAGTGGGAAAAGGGGGAAAATTGGGGAAAAGAAGAAAAGTGAAGGATACTACTACCAGTTAATTATTCCGCATGATTGCACGGTGCAATCATGCTGAGAATAATATTACTCGCTTTGCAGAGGTAAAGCCAACGAGCTCTTCCCTGCTTCATCTCCTTTATCTCGAGTGTGATCAGATTTGCCTGTCTCTGGTAGTGCCGACGCTGCAATGGATTCCATCATTCCTACTCCTTGCACCCTTGCTGCGCATCACAAGCGAGCATGCTATACGATGAGATTTGCAAACCAATGTGATTTCATTTTAAGGAAAAATAGTATACCTGATATTTTAATAGGTAATACTCTCTAAATGTAAGAATTTAGCTGTAATAATACCTGACATTTTAATAGGCTTCATTTGGAACGTTGTTTCTGAGCTACTTCCTGTGAAACTTTTACGTCCCAAACGGCTCGACGCACTGTAAAACATTTTTTTTTACTGACAACGAATAACAAGCAACTCATCCAAATTTAGCCGATGGTCTGCCTCATCTTAATGCACCTAACTTCGATTGTCAGAACGAAACTATGCAGCCATACTGGTGCTGGCCAAAAAGAGGAGCTGAAGAGCATACAGCAGACGCACGCATTTGTATCATTGCCTATCAGCAAAAGCGACCGCCATGGACGGCAACGTTCCGTATGGGAGCCACGATGCACGACAGAACAAACCACGTGTGCCAATATCTTCCACTTTCTTCTTCAACGTGTCATTGCTCGTACATATTGCTATAAAGAATCGATTTAAGTGCTCCATTTCAGAACACGCATGCACCAACCGAAGTTGCCATTTTCCTATTAAAATTTTTTAATGACACTTTTCCTCCATCTTTTGTAGTGATCCTTTTTCTTGTAAACAAATACTTTTTAAAAGGATTCTTTCTTGTTTCAGCATTTCCCCTTTTTCTTAAAAAAACATTAATCGAAATCCCACTTATCTAAAAGACCATAGCTGCTCTAACAACTCCCAAGTGCATGCATCAAAAGTCTTGCTTTACTCACATTACCCTTGCTTTACTTTACTCACATTACCCTAAGTGACAATACAAAAAACAACACTAGCAGTCAAATAGTGTTGGGGGAAGAGTCCCCGCACTATCTCGGACCCATGACCACTTCAGAGTGATGACACCTGTTGAAAGATCTATCCTAAGCCAAGCCTACGAGCCAACCTCGACGAGGTCCGTGAGCCCAAACTCAGCGAGGTTGGCAAGACCAATCCTGGAGAGGGTCTGGAGCCAACCCCGGGTGAGGTCTGGGGTTGACCCTAGAGTCCCGGACGTGGTAGGACCCGCGTGGGGCAAAGGATGTAGATATCTCTAGGAGTAAGTTAGGCCTTAAGGATAAATTTGTAACTTCACTCGTCTCCCTCTCTTCTCCATAAATAGGACCCCTTGTAAGAGGAGAGGGGGGAGGCTATTTTGTAACCCTAGACATTTATATTGAATACACTTGGTCATCGTGTGCTTCTCCTTAAGTCCCTCCACATCATCGACGGTCTCCATATTTGACAAGGGGTGCTTCTAAGTTTATTGTCTGGTCTCATATCGATGACAGCTGGTGCCAACCGCAGGGATTTGAGCAAGAAGTCATGCCACCTAAGAAGGGAAGGCAAGGAAGGTTGCCGTGGTAGGAGATGTGAACCCTCCTCTGAGGCCAAAGTCAAGCTGGATTGTAGCCTGTGTCGCCCCAGGTCCGAAGCCACAGTCGGACCTCTCCACGACGACCCAGGTTACTGGTGATATCACGACTTCTCGGGAGGCCGACCCTCCAAACGCTCACGAGGAGATGGAGCGGGAGTTGGAGGACCTCCAAAGGTAGTTGAGGGAGTCACAAACTGAGGTTCTGTGGTTCGCGGTTGAGGTTTGCCAAGTGGGAGAACTATGGGCGAAACTCAAGAGGGTGCGAGCTGAAGCAAGACCCCCGCTGCATGTGGAAGCCCGAAAAAACTGAGGAGCTAAGGAATTAGTAGGAGGAAGCATGAGCATCGGTACAAGAGACAACACGCCCCGAGGTCGAAGCCCTTCGAGCCAAACTAGCTGAAGTCTGCACCCGAGTGAACTTGCCACCTTCAGCCAAAGTCCAAGAAGCTAGCGATCTTCGAGCACAACTTGATCAAGTGTGGAGAGAAGCCCTGACCTCAGCCGGGGGCATGCGAACGAGCTGCAGACACTAAGGGTTGGGCTGCCCTAAGTTGGCCAAGTGAAAGATCTTGTACCCAACTCCGCGCCGAACTTCCCTCGCGCCCTCCCACCTCAAGGGGCTCCCACCCACGAGGTCATCAACTTCATTGACCATTCGAACCTGCCGAGCCCAGGCTTGCAAGCCACACCATGGCCGATACGTTTCTGGATGCCGGAGGTCACCCAGTACTTGGGGGGCTCCAACTTGATAGGGTTAATCTGTGTGTACAAGACCTCCATAGCGACAGTCAAGGGGAGGGGCAAAGCCATCATGGCAAAGAGCTTGCCCTTGGCCCTCTCAGGGGTCACTTGGTCTTGGTACCTCTCCCTTACGCCATGCTCGGTGTACTCGTGGGAGAAATTGCAGGAGAAGTTGGGCAAACACTTCCAAGGGAGCCGAAACAAGCCAGTCACATCCTTTGATCTACACGCACTCAAGCAAATGCTAAGAGAGTCCATCAGAGACTTCATGCACCATTTCGTCTACATCCATTGCCAAGTCTAGGTCAACTCCAACACAAGTGTCATCGAGTCCGTGAGCCGGGCTCTCCGTAAGGGGAGTTGGCTGACAAGCTAGACTGGAAGGAATTGAAGATGGTGGCGAAGCTAACTAGAAGGAATCAAAGACGGTGGCAAAGCTACTTTCCATCATGGAGAAATACTCTAAGTCTGAGGAGGGGTGGGCTCGCAGGAAGGCGGAGACCTTAGCCGCTGTGGCCCTCGCGCACTCACCGATCCCAAAACCACCGAAAGATGGCAACACCACCACCACCCCCGTGTACCATGTCAAATCCGAAGACACTCAGTCCCACCGCGATGACCGCAACAATGACTGCCACGATGACCGCCTTGACAACCACAGGGGCCACCATAACGGGCACAAGCACGAAGGCAGCCAGAGGCGAGAAGTGCAACGCCCCGATCATGGCAGCAACTGCTGCTTCTGCAATGTTCATGGATGGACTTACCATGACACTTCGGGGTGTGATCTTGTCACCTCTGCCCGACAACTCCACTAACAACAACTCCAGGCCGTGGCCGACGCGCCACAACGCAACCCACCTCTTGCGCCTATGGCAGCAACCATGCTACCTACCACGACCGTTCCACTTCAGCTTGAGGCTGTGGGGCAAGCTACTAACCCTCCATGTTGTATGGTGCACGTAATCACCGGTGAAAGCTCGCACACCTTTGCGTCAAAGTAGCGACGTCGGGCCTACGCCCGTCAAGTGCACCACATCAGCATAAACCCCCCAACTGAGCTCTCATAGTGGGTCAACACTCCTATTATGTTCGGCCCAGAAGACGCAGCTGGAGTCAGCCTCGCGCACCATGACGCCCTGGTGATCTCTGCCTCCATTGCTGGATGTGAAGTAAGGCATGTGCTTGGAGATAGGGGAAGCTCCATAGACATCATGTTCGCCTCCACGTTCGATAGGCTCAGAATCTCACGGTCACTCTTGTTGGAGCCTGGCATCCCGCTTCACAGTTTGGCGGTGCACAGTCCTGGCCCTTGGCAGGATCGAGCTAATCGTGGGGTTTGGGGCCGGGGGTGGCACCTGAAGTGAGAGCATGTTCTTCGATGTTGTCGATATCCCGTATCAATACAATGTGATCCTGGGTAGAGCTGCCCTCAACCGCTTCAGGGTGGTACCTCACTATACCTACCTTTGTGTGAAGCTTTCTGGCCCTAAAGGGGTTATCACCGTGCGTGGTGACTAAGATCTTTCAAGAAAGATAGACGAGGATATCCAAGCAGCGATCCGATACCCGACCTTGGGCTATGAAGGCACAAGGTTAACAGCGTAGTATGCATCCGGTCCATGGGAAAATATCCGGGCGACCATGCACGTAGCAGTGCTTCTCAAAGTACGTGCCACCACCAAACTCGATCCATGCCGCGTCAAGGATGGGGTCCATGATACTTTCGTGAAAGGACACATGCCTTCGGGAAGGGTGCGGACAATTGCCCAGATAGCGAGGGGCTACTGTTGGGGAGGGTCCCTGCACTACATCGAGCCCATGACCACCTCATGGTGATGGCACCCATTGGAAGGTCTATCCCAAGCCAAGCCTACGAGCCAACGTCGGCGAGGTCTATAAGACCAATCTTGGTGAGATCCGCGAGATCAACCTTGATGAGGTTCGCGAAACAAACCTTAGCGAGGTTGGCAAGACCAACCCCGAGAGGGGGTCCGGGCTGACCTCGAAGGAGTTCCAGGGGCAACTTCAGGTGGAGTCCGAAGTCAGCCACGAACTGACCCCAAAGTCCTGGACGTGGCGGGACTTGTGCAGGGCAAAGGACGTAGATACCCTTAGGAGTAAGTTATGCCCTAAAGTCAAATTTGTAATTTCATTTGCCTCCCTCTCCTCCTCTGTAAATAGGACCCCTTGTAAGGGGAAAGGGGAGGCTATTTTGTAATTCTAAATACTCATATTGAATACACTTAGTCATTCGTGTACTTCTCCTTGAGTCCCTCCGCATCCTTGACGGCATCTGTATCCGACCAAGGGTTCTTCTAAGTTTACTGTCCAATCTCATAATGAAGACAAATAGTAAACATTAAAGACATTTTCTAAGGGGTTTATGTGTGTGAAGTGTAGGGATAAAAAGTGGATACAAATTATCCGTATTATCCTATTATCATATTCGATAGGATGCGAATATGGTATAGAATTTTGCATCCGATTAACAATTTTTATCATATTCGTATTCGAATTCACATAAAAATATGGATACAAATATGGTATAGACTTTTATTTGAATATGTTATTTTATCCGGACTATCTGTATCCGTATTCGACGAAGCAATATGCATATTTTATTACAATACGACTAATTAGTTGGATAAATTTTTTTAATTGAACGTGAATTCGTGTTTCTTGAGGTGAAGTAAATGAATTAGAATAATTAAGTGTGATTGTATTTTGGATAAAATGCCATTAATGTCTTCATACTACATAAGTTATGAGGATTACTATATCCGATCGAATTGAGTAGATATTCGATTCGAATTTGTATCCGATATTTGTTTAGTCCGTATTTATATCTGATATTTATTTGAATCAAAAAAATATAAATACGAGTACGATTCGAGCGTTATCCGATGTCTATTTCATCCGTTTTCACCGGTAGGGCAGCACCTCTCAACTGCTCTCTCCATCTCCCTGATTCTATCTTGCTGACAAATACAATCCATTGACACGACAGCAGAGAGAGAAAGTAGTACAATACAGAAAGAGGGGGAAAGGTGAGGGAGACTTTTTCTCTTTCTTTTGGGCATAAGTTAGTTTTCTTCTTGGAGCCTGCAGACCAATGTTGCAATGGTCAAGGCAGGCATGACCGCATGACGGTCAGGAGGAGAGGAGCCGCAGAAGCAGAAGCCGCGGACATGGCTGTGGGCATTGGAGCGGTGGTGCTGTTCTTGGCCACCACCTTCTTGGGGGTTAATGCCAACACCGACTCAAATGATGGTAAGTGATCTTTACTTCTTGTAATCATTTTTCTTTGAGTATGCTTTCATTTTGGGAAATCAAGAGACAATGCATTTTTGTCCGTGGTTTAGTTTAGCTTGATTGTTTGGCTAGCAAGGGATGGGAAAGCTGTGTTCTTGGTTCTTTCCCCCTGTTTTGGTCAGTTTACTGCAATTGTAGATTGGCCACTTCGGTACCTACTACACTGGAATCCTGAATTTTAGGTTACATCAAAACAGAGATCTCCATCAAAACAGGATATTATTGTGCCGAGAAGTTTTATTCCGACCATGTGGGAGCTCAAGGATGCACCACTATGTTTTCCCAACACAGTCTCATTTTATTGTTTCATTGTTGGCATTTTGGGTCAATGTAAGAGTTGTCTTGTCTGCATAGGAATTCCATAGACACTTTCTTTTTCTTCACTTTTTTCTTTCTTTCTTCCTCCTGCTCTTTGGTCCTCTCTCAACACTCTTTGGTCCTCTCTGAGAGGAATTCTTAGTGCTCTTGCAGTTTGGGACTGATCAAATGCCAGAGTTGAACAGTTCTAATTTTGGCTAAGATCGTAATCTTGTCCCAGTATTGATGCTAAATTTATGGCATGATCTTTGCTGTTCGCACTAGTCCGGCCAAAATTATCAGTCAATGGGTTCTATAATGCATTTGACCGAATTGTTTGGTTTTATGCACTCAGATGTCAGAGGTTACCTGATAATTTCTGAAAAAGCGGATCCTATGGTTATTTAATGCCTGGTTTTGTGAGGTTGCAGATAGCGCGATTTTTTTTAAAAAATCATCTCTGTGTTGATTACAAAAAAACCCTTGGTTCTAGTAATATTTCATTTCGTTACAGAATCAAAGAAGTTTTGATGGACATTTGGTAATGAAATGGAATAGAAGTCTAATATCTGAATTGGAAGTAAAGATGAATGAAACACTGCTGCACATGAATTCCTTTTAGATTCTCTCTCTCTCTCTCTCTCTCTCTCTCTCTAAAAAGTCTTTCTTTGAGAACACCAAAGTAGTAACAAAACATCGTTATGGTAATTTACCTGAAATTTTGATCACTTAATATTACTGATTGTCCCAAATCTTGTTTTTGTCTATGCAGTGACTGCCCTCAATGTCTTCTATACAAGCATGAATTCGCCAACCCAGCTGACAAACTGGGTGTCACAAAATGGAGATCCCTGTGGGCAGTCGTGGCTTGGGGTCAGTTGCTCAGGTTCCAGAGTGACGACAATGTGAGCCGAGACTACAAGATGTGTCTTTTTGAGTCACCCCTACTTACCCTTCTTATCTGACATTCTTTCTCGTAAATCCTTGGCAGAAAGTTATCTGGCATGAGGCTTAATGGGACTTTGGGGTACAACATGAATCTGCTGACTGCATTAATTCAACTGTTAGTGAGATCTCTCACACTCGCAAGTCTCAATGCACTGATGGTTATACAGTATACATTTCAGTGTACATCTTCAATCTAATTTAATTTTGTGCAGTGATATGAGCAACAATAATCTTGGAGGCAGTGACATTCCTTATAATCTACCTCCAAATCTTGAGAGATTGTAAGCAACAGTTGGGACATACAACTCAAGCTCCTCCTGTCTTTATGCAGAACAATATTTTAAGTTCTCACAAAGACTTGATCTGCAGAAATCTTGGGGGAAATCACTTCACTGGAACCGTACCATACTCTATTTCCCAAATGGTTGCACTTAGGAATTTGTAAGTTGCTTCTCACCTTTAAGGCAATGTATTGTGCTTCCTTTTTCAGGCATTTTGGTAAGATCTGACCAAATTATGTTATTCTCTTTGATGTAGAAATCTTGGTCATAATCAGCTCTCAACTATCAGTGATATGTTTAACCAGCTCACTAACCTAACAACATTGTGAGTGATTTTCTTTTCCTTTCTTTTCTGACCGCCCAAGTGCCCATGCTTGTGTTGTTACCATACAATTCACTGTCTCATGTTCAGTAATCTTGCAAGCTAGTGGAAAATTGAACCAATTGTCCAATTCCCTCAGGGACCTCTCATTCAACACATTTTCTGGTAATATTCCACAAAGCTTCAACTCCTTCACAAGTTTGACAACGCTGTGAGTACCAATGTTTTCATATGTTTCTGTTTCATTTTTTTCATCAACGAGAATAAAAATTGATATGGTTACAAATGCAATATCTCTTGTCAGTTATCTGCAGAACAACCAATTCAGTGGCACAATAGATGTCCTTGCCAATCTTCCTCTTACCAACCTGTGAGTTGATATGCTTACCACCTATTCTAATTCACAGTTGAATTCTCTTATAAATACAACATTGAATCATCCTTGCAGAAATGTTGCAAACAACCAATTCACCGGATGGATACCTGATAAGCTAAAGAAAATAAGGACTCTACAGTAAGTATTTTTGCCGGTGCTATCATGGTTTGGCAACTGTAGGCATATAGGATGGAACCTCAGTTTAGTCCTCTTGTAGGACAACAGGAAACTTGTTTAGCAATGGTCCCGCTCCACCACCTCCACCATACACACCTCCAACGTCACCTCAGCGGCCTGCTGTTCCAAGTACTAATGGCAACAATAGCCCATCCGACGGTGGTAGCAAACGCTCTAAACTAGAAGGTGGTGCAGTAGCAGGAATTATAATATGTTTGCTGGTTGTTGGTGCAATAGTTGCATTCCTTGTAATCAAGAGGAAATCTTGGAAGTTGTCATGGGGACAAGACCCTGAACAGAATGAACCTCTCAGCCCTCTTGCTTCAGGACTTAAACGTAAGTGCTACTGTAGCTGAGTTCTACATATTCATCTATCTATTGTTCTTCTGTCAAGGAATAAATTGTTGGCTTCTCTTTTTGCAAAGAGCTATGCAGTTTCTTCCTTCTGCTGTGCATATCATTTCCATTTTGCAAAGATAGGTAAATAATATGTAGTCCTTTGTTCTCAAAAGTCAAAACTGCTCTTTTCAGAGATGAAGTCCATCAAGATCATCTCAACAATTGGCAAGGAAGAATTGCAGAAGACTGTTTCGATGAATTTAAAACCTCCAACAAAAATTGACTTACACAAGTCCTTTGATGATAATGATCTCACAAGCAAGGCTGTCACAAGGAAAATAAGTTTGTCTTCCATCAGAACACCTGCATACACAGTGTCAGACCTGCAGGTGGCAACAGGCAGCTTCAGTGCTGACAATCTTATTGGTGAGGGGTCATTTGGCCGTGTTTACAAAGCAAAATTCAGTGATCAGAAGGTACGCCCCTAATTACTTGATATGCTTTATTCCCCGGATGCAACATTAGATGTGTGGCTCCAGCATCATCTGTATTTGAAATCAGTTCCTTGTACTAAACATACACAGTATTGGGTTTTTGCACTGTCATGAAATCTGCAATTAAGTGAAAATGCTAAAATTTCAACATGTTAAACCCATGTACTGTATGTAGACAATAGGCCAAGATGATATGCTTCACTTGATCTTTATTTTGATCTGATGACAACTGTTTCAAAATTTGTAAATGTAAGATCATGAAAGTTTGCTGTTTGCCTGTTTACATGAAAATATGCAATTTATGCTTGTGTCACATCATATTCAAGTACTTGAGCATTCTTTTAGTATATGGACTTAATATAGTTGTTAATTAGCAGTACAGTGGGCTTGGTTTTATGGTGCTAATAGTGTCCAATTTTCTCATTTTCATTACAAGGACTTGATGTCTGATTTTCTTTAAAGATAGTATGAGATTCAAGAAAGCAATTACCCCTTTGTTATTTTCAAATCATGATCCAAAGTTTCAAACTATAGCATCATCATCATTTCCTGGTGCTTTCAGGTCCTGGCTGTGAAGAAAATCAATTTTTCTGCACTGCCAAATCATCCTTCAGATTTGTTCATTGAGTTGGTTGCAAATATTTCAAGGCTAAATCATCCAAACGTCTCTGAGCTAGTTGGCTACTGCTCAGAACATGGGCAGTGCTTGTTGGCATATGAATTCTACCGAAATGGTTCTCTCCATGACTTACTTCATCTGGTGGATGAACAAAGCAAACCGTTGTCTTGGAATAGCCGTGTGAAGATTGCACTTGGATCGGCAAGGGCATTAGAGTAAGTGAAACAGGCCTGTAAACCCTTCTCTTTGTTCTAGAACTGAAAAGTGAAAATTCATGTCAATCATGCATTTTTTTTCAGATACCTACATGAAACATGTTCGCCATCTGTGATCCACAAGAATTACAAGTCCTCGAACATTTTACTGGATAATGAGCTGAACCCACACCTTTCGGATTCTGGGTTTGCAGACCTTATTCCTAACCAGGGATTTCAGGTAAATGCCATGCATCATATCCTCCGACTGTCTGACAACCTGTTTTCAGGAACTTATCACACAATTTATGATTAATCATCAAGAAGAAATGACTTGAAGTTTTTGCCTGTTTTGCAGCCGAAATGCTGTAAATTGTTTATTTTCTTTATGTAAGTATCTAGTATTCAATTTAACATGATGCTATATGAAATACTCAGCGGAGCAAATGTGACTTATCATTAACAGTAGCAGAATAAAGGTATTCAGGATCAGATAACCAGTATTCGGTAGTTAGCTGCAAGGCTAGCTAGTATCTGATCCAACAAGCTAGTTGATACGAAATTAAGTGTTCTGCATATTTTCGTAATGCAAATGCTAATAAACATAATGTAGATGCTAAGATCTCTCCAGAAGTACTTATCTAATGACAATTTCAGGAATGTGAGAACTCAGGATATAGGGCACCTGAGGTGACCATGTCTGGCCAATATTCGCTGAAGAGTGATGTATATAGCTTCGGAGTCATCATGCTAGAGCTTCTGACTGGCCGGAAACCGTTCGACAGGTGAGCACATAGAATCATAGGATTACTACACTATCTATCATTTCTCCTCAAAAAAAAAATTGCCCCCAGAAGTCCCCCAAGAATAATTGTAAATTGCAATAACAAGAAATAGTCTTCTGAAGTCTGAACAACTACTTGCTGTCTGAACTATCGCAGGTCCCGACCACGATCTGAGCAGTCACTAGTCCGATGGGCTACTCCGCAGCTGCATGACATCGAGGCGCTAGATCAGATGGTCGATCCAGCACTGCAGGGGCTGTACCCTTCAAAATCCCTGTCTCGCTTCGCTGACGCAATTGCCCTTTGTGTTCAGGTAAATATCATAATCAGATATGCAATTCTCCTTTTGCTCCCAAATTTTGGCACACTTCTGATGCTTATTCTGCAACCTCAACAGCCCGAGCCAGAGTTCCGGCCACCGATGTCCGAGGTCGTCCAATCATTAGTCCGTCTTGTGCAGAGAACAAACACGACGAAAATGTCCAGCAGCAAGAATTACTCACGGCGCTACGGTGAATCTGGTGACTACACATTATAAGCGAAACACAGTTGTATTGTATATACGCCTGAAAGTATTCAGAGAACATTGCAAGGTAGTCACAAGTTTGCAGTTTGATCATAGGCATTGCCGAGCCCTACTCTTTCCTTCTGTTCTTCCATCCCAGCAAGTAGATAGTGCCCGCTGTCACGTGTTGTGTAGGATCACTTCACAATTTGCTACTACATTATGATACTTCAATGAAAATTCCATTTGTTATTGGGATAATGGCAGTAATCATCCACTTGATTGCTGTGTCCAGTATCATTCCTGACAGGCCTCCGTTTCATCTTGTGACAGCTCTAATCTGTAGACGAAAACATTGGGTAATAACTACTAACAGAAAATATCTCAGGAGTATCACATAATTAACAGAATGATTGCAGAGATATTCAAATGTTTGTTGTGGTGGTTACTAGCAGGATGCAGACTAACCTCTCAATTCTCAAATCAAATCTTCAACTAAATGAATCACTTGTTGAGGAACCGTGGCGACCAGTCCGATCGATTCCTCTGCTATACAAAAGACAGATTAACCACAGAAGATACAAATAGTAGATTGAAACACAGAAATAGAGAGAACTCTTGGTCTTTCTTTATTGATTTCTCTCTCGTGCGTGTACAAAATAGTCAATAGTACTTTCTATTTATAACCTAGTGGTGAGGTGCCCACCATGGGTCAAGACTTCAAGCCCAGGCCTATTTTTCCTAACACCCCCTTGGGTACTCATTGGACACATTCATGCCTCATCAAAACTCTATAAAAACTCAGTGGAAAAAATTTGAAGAAAGAATACATGATACATGTTATGCTGCGTTGCACGAATTGCCTCATTAAAAACCTTAACCGAGAAACTTCAAGAAAACTCGTCAAGAGAAAAAGAATAGAATCACCCAATTTCATTTAATCTTCAAGATTTATTCTTTGGGTACTCGAACTTCGTGATCAAGTTTTAATAACGAGCTTGAGAAAAATATCCCCTGAACTCTGCACTTCTCTAAATCTCATCATTCCAATTCCTCGTACGTATCTTTCAAAACTAGATACTGGGAGTGACTTAGTGAATAAATCTGCAAGATTTTCACATGACTTAGTATGCAGTATCTTAATTTCATCCATCTTTTGCAATTCATGAGCATAGAAGAACTTGAGGTTGATATGCTTTGTGATATGACTCTTTACGTAGTCTGTCTGCACTTGTGCAACACAAGCTCTATTATCTTTATAGATAATTGTAGGAGCTTGCATGATATTCATTCCACATGACTGTTGGATATGGTGAATCATTCGTCGAAGCAAAGCACATGCTCGTGTGGCTTCGTACAGTGTTATGATTTCTGAGTGGTTCGTCGAGGTCGCTCCAAGACTTTGCTTGGATGATTTTTAGGAAATTGCAGTTCCACAACACAGGAATATATAGCATGTTTGTGACCTTGCGGTATGTGGGTCCAACAGGTACCCAGCATCTACATAGCCAGTTATATTCAAATCTTGGTTCTTTCTATAGAATAACCCAAGATCAGCATCTGCATAGCCAGTTATATTCAAATATTGGTTCTTTCTGTAGAATAACCTAAGATCCTTGCTTCCTTGGAGGTATCGGAAGATGTCATTTATTTCGTACCAATGCCTTTTGGTAGGTTTTGCACTACGCCTTACTAATAGGTTTATGGCAAATGCAATGTCCGGTCAGTTTGCTAAATACAAAAGTGCTCCTACTGCACTTAAGAATGGGAATTCCGGTCCCAGGACTTCCTCCCCCTCTTCCTTAGGTCAGTACGGATCTTTTTCTTGCTGTAAAGATCTCCCGATCATCGGTACTTTCTATGGGTATGCCTTCTCAAAGCCGAACATTTCTAACACCTTCTGGGCGTAGACTGACTGATATATTAATATTCCTTCAGAGACATGCTCAAGCTGCATGCCTAAGCAATATTTGGTTTTACCCAAATATTTCATTTCAAATTTTAACTCCAGGTAAGAACTTGCCTTTTATGTCTTCCAAGGTCCCGATGATATTCAGATCATCTACATATACTGAGATTATACAAAATCCATTCTGGGATCGTCGTGTAAATACACAGGGACAATCTTCATTGTTTGTGTAGCCTTTCTTGCACAGAAAGTCACTTAAGCGATTATACCACATCCTGCCTGATTGCTTAAGTCCGTACAGTGATTTCCTGAGTTTCACACTGCACAGATTTTTATTTGTTCTGTCTTGGTTCGGGACAAGGATATCTTTAGGTACCTTCATATAAATTTTCGAATCCAAATTTCCATAAAGGTAAGCAGTTACCACATCCATCAATTTTATTTCTAAGTTCAGGTTTACTGCCATTGAGATTAAGTATCTAAAGGTAATGTCACTCATGACCGGAGAATAGGTTTCTTCATAATCAACTCCTGGATGTTGAGTGAAACCTTGTGCAACAAGCTTTGCTTTATATCTTACAACTTCATTTCTTTCATTTCTCTTTCAAACAAATACCCACTTATGCCCTACAGGGTGCACATGGGGAGGTGTGCGGCTTACAAGCCCAAACACCTCTCTTTTGTTCAGAGATAATAATTCAGTTTCTATTGCCTTCTTCCAATCTGATCTTTTCTTACATTCTTGATGCCACTCAATGGCCGGCTCAGGAGTCTCTCCTCCCAAGGCAGCGGCTTTGAACTTGAACCTGTAGCACTAATACCATTTGTTAAAATGCACGATAGAAATAGATGATCAAAAGAGTAGGAGACACATATTTATGTGAAAAAAATCCTTTTGGGAAAACCACAGACGCACGAAGATAGAATATCACTATATAAAAAGATATTACAAGCATGAAGAACTTCATCATATCTTAACCGTGCAACTACAGAAGTACGTATATATGCCTAGGATTAGAGTCCCTAATGGAAAAAGAAACAGAGTACTAGTCGGTAACGAAACAGAGACCTATAAAAAAATTAGAACAATAACATTCTCAAATATGGAAACAACATCTCGCTTAGAGAGTCTCAGAAGATGACGGTGAAGAGTTGTAATTGGAAGTGCCTCGAATAGCCACGTTGACTCTAGTTAGCGCATAGTCCATCACAGATACGAAGATAATTTCAATCATAACTTTTGACCAGTACGCATTGCTTTGAGCAAATACTGATCGGACTCTTTAAATGGTCAAAAAAGACTAGTAGTGGTTGGACCCGACCATATTTGGATCACAAAATACAATAATCTCCACCTTGAGTTAAATTCCTCCTATAGTGAAAAGAATACAATAAACTCCTCCATGATGGTTGCGCGAGCAATTCAAATTATATCATGTCCAAACGGTGAATGAAACACTAGATTCAGTTGTCCCTACAATAGATATTGATTTTTTTTCTTTACAATCTCCTCGATCAAGCGTAGACCAAATTATGTTAAAAACCTACAACACCACCTCAGACTCTATATGTGCATATTTTAGCAAATAACCCATAGTAGACGATGAAGCGCCAAAGAATCGCCAATGATTAATCCCGCATGACTGCCACCAATAATAGACACAACGTGCTGAATTGCGAAGAATTCCACCTCCAACAAAAAAACATGTAGAACTGATGACACAGCTTCTTGATGAAAAATGACGATCAATTGATGCTGAAGATTATCGTCAGAGATAGCGGAGTATGATGCCACGATATGGCGTCGGGTGGTGTAGGAAATGGTGCTAGTAGAGCCTAGTACTGGAATAGTCGCCGAGGTAGAACACCGATTGACGCTCGGCATGGTACGGGTTAGCGCCTTGTCAGAGTCAAGATGCAGAACAGAATCAAGACGAGTTGAATCGGCGAGAATGATAACTTCCTAGATGCCATTCTAGAAGCCACGCAATGGTCACCTTAAGAGTCTCTCCTCTTAGGGTAGCGTCTTTGAACTCAAACCTAGACTTTGATATTACTTGTTATAAACACACACAATAGAAATAGATGATTAAAAGGGCAGGAGACATGGATTTTACGTAAAAAAACCATTCTAAAAAATCACGGACGTACAAAGGCGGAATATCACTATATTAGGAGATATTACAAGCATAGAAAACTTTAGCGTGTTTTAACCGTACGACTATATATGTGCATATATAGTTAGGGAAGAAAAGATTAGAGTCCTAGCCAGCAATAAAACAGAGATCTATTGAAAATTAAAACAATGATATTCTCAGAGATGGGAATAACAATCCATTTAGAAAGTCTCAGAAGATAACGATGAAGAGTTTAGTTGGAAGTGCTTCGAGTAGCTATGTTGACTTTAGTTGGTGCAGAGTCTATCATGTCCCAATCATAATTTCCGACCAGTCCTCATTGCTTTGAGTGAATAGTGATCAAACTCTTCAAGTGATCGAAAAGACTAGCAGTGATCGGATCCGACTAAAAGTGGTTGATCCCGACTAAATTTAAATCACAAAAATACAACAACGTGTGCAAAATAGAAGCATCCACATAAAGATATGTGTGGTGTTGTGTGTGCGCTTCCTTGTTGTACTCATAAACAAAGAAGTGGCCATCACCAGCGTCGCTTGCTCTTTCCGTCGCCCAAATCCTCCAGCCCGTCGGTGGCACTTTGATGAGATGGGTGCCAAGATCTCGCCGACGGGACGCCGCCATTGCTCCAGTCCCCGAGCTATCCTAATATAAGATGGCATATGCATGTGCATTGTACTAGCACTAGCGCACTTGTCTCCCCTTTCCTCGAAATCTAGAGCCTCAGATTGCCTGCATTGATTAGAATGTACTGATATTACAAGAAACGATCATGTGAATCGATTCACCAAAGCGATATAGCTCAAAAAAGCAAAACGATAGAGCAATCAGATGAAAGTATAAAAAAAAAACCCTTTTTGCGACGAGTGTTCCATTAGCAGATGCAGGGCTGGAGAAGGCACCGCAAGGCTGCAACTGCCACCACATGTATGCATCGACTTGAACTCTTGAAGACAACAATGTAGAGAAAGGCTCGAGTTATTCGTTGCTTTCTCGGATTTGTCCACCAGTACAGAGCTGAAAAAGGCGAATGCAAACTACCATTGGACTCTTTCCCTCGAGTGAACCTGACTCGCTGAGCGAAGTGATCAGTTAGATAGAGCTGCCCATCCACCCACAACGCAATCTTTTCTGCATTTTATTCGACGATTTTGACACTACAATCATCCCATACACGTCCATGTTCTTCGTCACGGACTCACGGCGTGAAGGACTTCATCGCAGCCGCGCGGCGCCTGTATGTCGCAGCGGCCCTGGGTACGCATCTCTCTCTGTCTCTCTACGCTCCAACCACGCCCCCATTTACTTTTCAGATTTAGCCGTAACGTGGGGAGCTCGTTTACTTCTGCAGAGTATCAATCATGGTGGTTTCTCTACACGACAAGATCTGGATGTAATGAAGGATTTATAGTTTAAAACAGCAGCGACCTGACTTCAACTCCTTTATGCTTGCGTTGCATGAGGGATCCTACAGGCTACCCTTGTTTTTCGACAAGCGCCAACTATCTTGGCTCTCGTATGCTCTACAATGCTCCGTGCCAAGGAGACACTCAGAAGATGTATTCATTTGTGAGGGATCATATGCAGTGGCGGATCCAGGAAAATTTTTTGGAGGGGCTGAAGTACCTTCAGCTCGACCTCAGCCCCTGCTGCATTATACATCCATGCTAAAAATTTATAGGGGGGCTGCAGGGGGCTCCAAGGGTCCGGTAACGGTTGGGGGGCTCGAGCCCCCCCCCCCGCCCCACCGCTGGATTCGCCCCTGATCATATGGATTGTTAGTTAATAATGAATAACTGGCACCAGATATTGTTCATCAAGAGAGATTGAAGCGGTCTATGCGTGGATTAATGTGGATCGAGTTGAGATAAACTTGTTTTCGGAAAAGGATTTTGTTGTAGGGTTGGCCCAACCCCTGTAATTGGGCCTTGCAACTAGCCCAATATGTAATAGGACTAATATTATAGAGAAATGTACCAATATACCCTCATCTTTTGTAATTATCAAGAGATAGGATGAAAATTTCTTATCCTACCCTGTTCATGTATATAAACCCCAAGAGGGGTATGAGGGGGAGATCCGCTCATTTCATACACAAGCACTCTCTTTCCTGTTGTTGGCTCTCTCTAGCTAGTCTCTTATATGCTATTTGGTCAGTAGCTACAATAGATTTCTTTGTCTTTTGTGTGCAGGTTAAGCGTGAAAGCGATCATAGTCGACGAAGAGGTAGACTGGATTAGAATGGAGATCCAAAGTTTAGATAACGGTCGAGGGCGTCGTGAGATAGTCGGACTCATGATTGGGCACATGAAGATTGAAGGAGTTGAAAGGGAAGAGTTTGTTTCTAGGAGTTGTAAATTAGAAAGTCTATAGTATGGAAGTTGTATCCTGAGAAAGAGGAGAATGTTTCGTAAGAGATTTGGAGTTAGACTAGGACTTAAATTCATGATCCGTTAAGGGAGAACTCTTAAGGTGTCAGAAGATATAAATAGAGGTGAAGGGGCATAGCAAATGCATAGGTTTTTGAAGAAGTATTGAGAAAGTTTTAGTTTTGACTAAATTTTTAAGGGTGTTTTTGTGGGCTGTTAGGGGCACAACTAAGCTGGACCTCATGAGTTGCTTAAGCAGCTAAAGGAAATCGAGAAGCATATAGGGCGCATTGGCTGGATAAGGTACGGTCCAAGACCAATTGATATAGACATTCTTGTATATGGTAGTTCCCAGATCAATACTGAGAAACTAATCGTGCCACATGAATGCATCCATGAGAGACCATTCGTTGTAGCACCTCTTGTTGACATTCTAGGTTTGTCCGCTTATGATGGTATGGAAACAATTTGGCATTCTCTCTCGAAGTGCAGTGGTGGGTTCTTTGAGTTGTGGAATAAACTTGGGGGTGAATCAATAATGGGAACAGAAGGTATCAAAAGGGTATTACCTGCTGGAAATCGTCTGTTGGATTGGCGTGAGAGAACCCTCGTCATGGGTTGCTTAATCTGACAACAGATAGCTTAGCGATGGAGGTAAGTTTCAAGAAGTGGAAGCTGCCATATCTCTGGCCAAGCTATTAATCTTAGAAGGTGCATACATCATTGATATTGGTGCTCAATCCACCAGGCCCTTTGCAAGAAGATATATAATCTACAAACGAATAGCTTGAGGGGTTGGTTCCTGTTCTGGATGCGATCACAAAATTTCTCGAGATGGAAGGGAAGTTGCTTTCAGTGGATACATTCTATGCAAAAGTTGCTACTGAAGCTGTGAAAAGAAGAGTCCACATGATTAATGATGTATCCGGTGGACAGCTTGACCCAAGAATTCTTAAAGTTGTAGCTGAATTTGGAGTTCCATATGTTGCCATGCACACGAGGGGAGATCCATCAACTATGCAAAGTGAACAGAATTTACAGTATGGTGATGTCTGCTACGAAAGTTGCTTCTGAGCTATATGCACAGGTGAAAGAAGCGGAGTTGTTTGGGATTCCTTTGTGGAGGATTGCTCTTGATCCTGGCATTTGTTTCTCCTAGAAATCCTGAAAAGCCCTGAAAAATTTCAAAAATAAATTTTCCAAATTTTTGTGGATTTTTGGATGTATTTCTGAGGACTTTCCGTTTTTGGCAAATCCTCCCCGAATCTGCTTTCCCTTTTTGGCCGGGCGCCTCCCTCTCCCTCCGGCGCCCCGCTCCTCTCCGTTTTCCCCCTTCCCCTTGCGCCCGCGTTCGCTCCCTCCTCCTTCTCCCCGCTGGCGCCGCTTCTCCGCCCGTTTCCCTCCTCGCGCATGCGCTGCGCGCCTGCGCCCATCGCACCGCCTCTGCGCCGCGCCCCTGCTTCGGACCGCCGCTCCACCCCGCCGCCCTCCAGTCTGAAGGAGGCGTCGCCCTCTCCTGCTCCACGTGACGCAGCCGTCCTCCCCGACCCCACCTGGCAGTCACCGCCCCATCCCCCTCCCGCGCGTGGACGCGCCCCCGCCCATGCCGCGCCAGCCAACCGCTCCCGCACCGTGTGCCCGCATTCAAGGCTGCTCAGCGCCGGACGACCCCTCCATCTCGCGGAGGAGACACACACCAGCTCCCGTCCCCTCCGGTTGACCCCGGAGCCCCGGCCCGTTCCTTCTCCCCAAAGCCTCCGCCTCCCCCGCTCGGGCATATAAAGCCCCCTCCCCTCTCCGCACTTCCCCTTTGCTTCCCGAGCGACTCCACCTCCTCCACTCCCTTTCTGTCACCCCAGAGAACATCCTCCAGCAGCCGATTGACGCCACACCGCTCTAATCGCCGCCGCCATCTTCCCCTGCGTCGGCGACCCCGTACCTCGGATCTCCCTCTCCCCTTCTCCATTTCTCAATTGTATTCGTCAAAAGCATCCTCAGTCCCTCGTAATCACCGTGCTATACTTATTTGGGCAGGAGAATCGCTGAGGAACTCCACCATCGTCTCCCACCGTCGGCCGCATCACCCTCTCCGTGGCCAGCCCTCTCCGAAGTTCCTCCGCCGAATCCACCGCCACCAATGTGAGCCCCGTACCTCCCAGATCGTGTAGCTGCCACCGATTTAACCCTAACGGCCCCGGTGACCTCCTTCACCGCCGGGAGACCGAACTCTCCCTCCTTGCCCCTTGTTTCCTACACTGATCCCCTCGCTTTCCTACTGCCCAAAATGGACTCACCGTGGTGAGCTCTCCCCGTTGACACCCTCCGCCACCGCCGGCGAGCCCCCTGGCGCCCGGGCTGCCGTCACCACCGTACCGCTACCCCGGGGGCACTGTAGCGGCGAGAGGAGGAAGAAGACCCCTCCCTCGCTACGTGGCTCCTCCGCCTTCGTCCGATTGTCTTAAACACCGCTCGCCACGCCCGTCCGATCCCCCGTACCGCTTCGGCCGCCCGTTTATATCGCTGCCGTCCGATCCCCGCCCCCATCGATCCAGGCCGCTCCCTCCCTCGCCATCCCCGCCACCCGCCAGTACCACACGTCGGCCATCTGAGTTGCGCGGGCGCGCTCGCTCTGGGCCGCTTCCCCCTCGGCCCACTTCTCTCCCCCCGCGCGCGCGAAAAGGCCGCGTGGGCCGCGCGTTTGAATCCCAGGCCGGGCCGCACTGTAGCAACCGGACCGGCCCAACACTATTTAAACCATTTTCCATAGAGTTTATTAATTTCTAAAATCCCAGAAAATCCAAATAAATCCTAGAAAATCACAGAAAATCCCAAAAATTCCCAAATTTCACCACCTTGCTCAGAAAAATGTCCTGAACCCATTTTTGACCTCCACTTCCACAAATGCACCCCAAATAAATTCTAAAAATTCCAATTTGAGGATTTATGCATTTTTACTCCTTTTTAATAGTTTATTTTCCCTCGCTTGATTAGTCTCAAGCTGGATTTAATTATTTTATGTGTTTGCGTTAGTGTCGGAGATCCCGGAGGTTCAGGTGCAGGCTCAGGATCCAGGTGTTTCTTCGTTCGAGCTAGCTGAGATCATCCGGATTGACGGCAAGTCCCAAATCCTTTGATCATATTGTATCCCATGATGTTTAATTATGTTATTATGCTATTTGCATTATGCTAGTTGTGAAATGTTAGTTTAAAATAAATAAAATGTTTAGAATGACATGTTATGTAGTTAAACCTACCACCGACAAATGCCATGTTAAACTTGTAGCCATGCCTTTGTAACCCTAGAAATAATTACTTGGTAATCTAGATAACTGTAGGTTATTATTATCATGAAAAGTCTTTACACTGATAAAGTTGTGGCTGCGGGCCAATAGAATTTGGAAAACCCGACTCTAAGGTATGGTGGTATGGGACACCGTATCTTAGAGCGGAGAGTGCCGGTGTGCACAAGGTAGGGTAAGGGTTGGGGAGGCGCCGCGAGACGGTCTTCGCCCACCTCTTACCCTAGGATTGGAGTTGGGGGTAAAAGGGTGTTGTGGGGTGCCGCGAGACGGCTTTCGCCCACCGCTTACCCTAGGTTGGAGGTTGCGGACCTCGGGAAAATGTAAGGACTAGACCCTTACGCTGAGCAAATGACATAGTGACCGCTCAACCACAGGTGTTGACTTGTCAACCCTGGTTTAATACCTGCTCAACTTAAGTGAAACCCCGCGTTGGGAGTCGGTGCGGATCGCGAATCCGGACTAAGACAACGGTAGGTCCCCACAACTCGGGCCCGGCGTTCCGCGATGGCCAGCGGATACCCGAGGGTGTGCGGGTTTCTCACCTAACGGGTAGAGTGTATACCAAGGGTTGAGCAGCGAAAAGACCCGGTTCCTTAACTCAGTCATGAGGGTTAAGGGTGCGTGTGGGTAAAGTTGGGCAACTCTGCAGAGTCAAATAAATGGTATTCGAATACGCCGTGCTCCCGGTTATTGGAGCTGTGTCACTTGGGTGATTCCAGCAGCAAAGCTTAAGTAGTTTTGTAAATGCTTTAACTTGATTAGTTGGTTAATTAACTTTTGTTAGAAAACCCCTGAGATCTTAAGAAGTAGTTTTGGGTCCGTTTTATCAAAATGTTTGCAAATAAAACTGCATCCACCCAATGTAATAAACCAAGTATACTTCCTTCCATTGTAAATCCGTGCATGTAGTAAGATAGAGTCCCTTTGGGGCTTGCTGAGCCGGTTGTTTGGCTCACGGCTTGCTTAATCCACTCTTTAGAGGATCAGGACGAAGGTGAAGGTCTCCCCGTTGAGGAAGTCCCGGAGGATCTCTTCTTCGACGAGGACCCGTGGCTTTAGGTCTTCGCCGCGCTCAAGCGGATCTTGGAAGTCTTTTGTAATGTAATTATACTTTGGGCTTGCACGCCCCACTGTCAAAAGCTGGATGTTAATCTCTATGTGAAATATATGCTGGACTTTGGTTGTAAGCATGCAATGGTATACTCTTGCGCGACGTTCCATAATTGTTCATGCGTGAATAGTTGCAGAATGCCGTGTCCGTACGCGCCCCTGGAAACGGGGGCGTTACAAATCCGAACATAACCTTGAAGTAATCATGGGCTTGGAATCCATTAGAGAAGAGTTGGGTAAAATAATTTTAGGTGGTTCACATGTGCCAATATTACTTGGACTGTCAAGGAAAAGATGTTTAGGTGAAATATGCAATCGTGCCAATCCAGTTGAGAGAGATGTTGCTACTATTGCGGCCGCTACAACTGGGATTTTGAATGGTGCTAATATAGAATATAGTAAGGGTCCATAATGTTGGATATGGTGTGGATGATGCAAAGGTCTGTGAATCTGTGATGCATTGCGTAAGGGCAGAAGATGTTGCAGAAACAATACCACCTGAATGGAATAGACATTACAGACCCAACTCCAGTTTTGTACAAGAAAATGGTGATGTAGAATAGTTACTCCGCCACAACATTCGCTTCCCAGATTATACCGTAGAGAGTATCATCATTTAAAGCGTGTGCGTTCATAACTGTTACAGTGAATCAAAGATGAAGTTTTTGTTGTGCCACCTCCTTTCTAGAATATTCAATGATGTGGTTATATACCAAATAGTATAAACGAGGCTACTAGGGAATCTCTTGGGTGGCTTTCCTCAGAGCCCTACGATCATGGGAAAATATGAGTTACCTTGAACTAGCTACCTTTTCCCAAAAAATAAGTCGTGTCTTTCCCACAAGGGTCAGAATCTACCTTTATACTCCTGAGAAAGCAGATTACAAGGGTGACACTATATGAATTTACACTTACAGAGACAATTATGTCATTTCCTTACTCTAGGGTTACATGAATATTTCTATCTAAGCCTATGCTTGTAGGGATAGAATCGGTACTTCGTTGTACAGCAGGTCTATACTGGACTGGCCGTACCGCGTTACTAGCGTGGCAGGCCAAGTGGGCCCTAGTGGGGGCCATTCCCCTAACATTCAATGAAGCAATGGTCAAACTCAGATCACTCAGAGAATGTAGCCAAGAAAACAAGGTTGCCAAGGCTGCTAGTAAGTTGCAGATAATATTGTTTTTGGTCCTATCTTAGATAACTTTCCTGTATAATTTATTTTAATGCCACAACCTTATAAGGCTTTTGAGTTTTGATATGTCAGGATTTCAAATTGTCTTAAGTCCAATTTCTTTGCATAATTTGCAGTTCAAATATGTTGTACAGATTGAATTTATTCCATCTTGCCTGTGTTAAAAATTCTCCCTGTAACGCCATAATTGTCTTTTGACCTTGTTCTACCTAACGAGGAAACCTCATGTATTGCAAGTGTCGTATGACATACTAGGCCTCAAGGCTTGGTCTATGATTTAACCAGGTTTCTGAGGATTTTATTGTCTAAATGCAAGACCTTCTTTTATGTACTTCGCTCGAAATTGCCCACTTAAGGGCATTATTTGTTGCTAGAATTGCTTTCGACCCCTCATACTGATTCAAATCTTCTATTGCTCTTTTTAAAGTATATCCATGGGTGGCTTCTAATGCATTTTTATTCCTAGCTATGTCCAGTGATGAAACCTTAAGAACTGCAAGTGCCGGATGATTAAACTGTCATCAAGAATGGCGGTGTCCATGATATCAATTCAGGTTTCTGAGGGCTTCTCTTTTTGACACTTATTGGACTTCTTTTTATCATATGTTCGTATATACTACATTCACCCAATTTCGTATAGTGCAGTTGGGAAAATACAGTCATACATATCCATTGCACAATGCTTTCTGAGGGCAGATGACTTTTGGAGGGTGCCACTTCTGAGGGAACAAGGTAGATGGGTATCTAATTTGTATATGTAGAGGGTGCCACTTCTTTATACTTTCTGCATCTTGTTCTCTTATTAGGTTCTTCTCTCCGTTGTTGTTTGGTGTATTCCAACTACACACATCGATCCGTTATATGAGAATGTTTTGGTGAGGGGCCTAATGATGTGGCCTTAAGATAGCAAGTGTCGTATGGTTCTTTGGCTTGGCAAATGCCAACGGTGAGTGATATGGCCAATTGTCCCTGAGGGCATTCCTCTAATTTCTGTGTCATGGGCATTTCCTTGCACTTGTTTGTTCATAAGATGCACGATTTGTAGATCAAATTTTTTGTTTTCCTTCCCCTGAAGTGCAGTAATCATCAGGAGAGATGGCAGGATTGAATCATAGCATAGATCCAAGTTTTTTCTCCCCCAAATATGAAGAATTCGAACAATGTAAGGACCGGCCGAAGGAACTAATAAGTGAATGCGGAAAAGCCAGCAAAAGCCGAACGTGGAAGTTGGGATGGATCTTGACAATGAGCATCCAAAAATCTGACTGTTCCTACCGTTTCTGACTTGTGAAGCTGCCAATTGTCTTGAGCCTCTGATGCTCACTCTTCGATCGATGAACACGCTCAATTCTTTGTAAATTCTTCGGCGAAGGCTTGCAAACAAAAGGAAGGCTAGTCCTGGATTGTTCCCTGCATGAACACGCTCAATTCTTTGTAAATTAAAGAGCTGTAATACTCCGAAATGCCATTGAACAAGTGCATTTGATCATGATCAGCATGTCCTCTTCACTTTGTTATGCTTGTCTGGTGACTCCGAAGAAGAAGTGAATCTGTACATCATCCCTATCCATTGCTGCGTTTTCAGTTTTCCAGTGATGATCTTTGGTCTGACTTTTGTGCCTTGTAGCAATCAAGGAGACAAGGACGAAGACTTTTTCTTTTCCCAGACGGAGCAGAAGCGAGAGGGAAACACGGGAGGTGCAATCTCAGCCGTACACGAGCCATCCACGGCCCGGATTCGCCCAGCGGCTCTCATCCCTTCGACTCCTCTTGTTCCTCTCCCCAATCCACCACCTCCCGCCGTCGCCGTCGCCGTCGCCTCAGATCGGCGAAGCGTCGAGAGACCGACGGATCGATCCGTTCGTTCGGCCTCGCCGAGCAGTTCCGTATCAGATCCGCGGCCGTCGCGGAGGCCATGGAGACGCCGCCGCCGTTCCAAGAGTCCGCCCACTGCGACGTCTGCCGCTGCACCTTCGGCACCTTCCGCCGCCGCGTACGAATCCTCTCTCTGAATTGGTTGTTTTCTCCCCGAATCGAATCTTTCCGGGTGTAAATTGCTTCGTTTGCCTGCTGCTGTCAATCGGATCGTAGATCGGCTAGTAGTAACGGGGATTCCGTGTTTCTGACGAATTTATGCCTTGGCAGCATCACTGCCGCAGCTGCGGGAGGACGCTCTGCCACGAGCACTCGTCGTACCACATGGTAAAAAACCAGAAAACTGAGGACGTTTTTGCGCCAACATCATGTTTGCTCTGGCTATGGAAGTGCCTGGGTTAGTTGGGGTTGCGAGCTTGATTGAACTCTTTGCCTCGATTGGTTCCAGGCTCTGCCGCAGTACGGGATATACACGGACGTCAGAGTCTGCTACGATTGCTTCAACAAATCTTCCAGTTCCAGGTAGCCTTCATGTGGGTGATCTGATTGCTGGCGTCTAATTGTGTTCTCACTTTTGTTTGGTTCCGAAGTAAGTATATTTGCTCGGATATGTAATTGGTATTGTCCTGTATGATGTCGCAGTCATGGGCGTGCCAATAATGCGGGGTCACCTGGGAGCAATTCGAGTGCAACTGAATCCTTTTCAGAGCTGAATTTGGGTAAAGATGATGATTCGTCGCCGACAAAAAATTCAGCAGTTCAAAGTGCAGCAGCAGTTGAGTGCAAATGCGGAATGCCTTTGTGCATATGTGAAGCACCTAAACCAGAACCCGCACATGTAAAGGTAGATCATAATCCATTTCATCAAAATTTGCGTTAGGTGTGCATCTGCCTAATGATCCTATGCAGCAGAATATCAGCACCGCTTCCTCAACTGCACAATCAAACCCAAGACCAAAAAAATCTACTAGCAACCAGCAGCCAGCCGAATCAAGTGCCAAGAAGGCTTCAACTACTTCCAGCAGCAACTCAAGGTTGTTAGACTTCACTTTCAGCCATTGTTAAGAGGAACATTTAACTTCTTTGTCGTATACGCCTACTAATGTTCATAGTATACTTTCATGGTCTGTGCTCAACTTTGATCGGCAAGATCTAAAAACTATTTTGGTCATTAATTTACTGCCACAGCTTTTGCACATTTGTGATAGGGAGATTAACATATCTGCATTAGGCACAGATGTTTGAGTTGATAATCTTATCTCTTAGTCTGCCTCATTATTGTTGTTGTTGCAGCTCATTCTTAAATCTTGGCCTGATGAGCAATGATAGCAACGATAAAGTTCTGTCTGACTACGATGTTAGTGGGGAGGTAAGCGTATTTAAAAAAAATAACTTAATAGCTCTCCTTTTCCTGGCGATGTAGGAGTTTATTTAACTCAGTCTTTACTCCTCTTAGGGACTGAGAGAAGCAATTAAAAGTGGGGATGTTAAAGCTGTGAAGAAACTTCTTAGCCAGGTATACAATTTCTCTTTCTTGTCTCATTTTGTCAACTTGATTCTTACGTTCAACATTGGGCAGGGAGTGGATTCTAACTACTGCGACAAGCAAGGATTTACTTTGTTACATTTGGTATGTGCTTTTTAAATATCTCCCTTGTGGTCGACTTATATTCGGACATCATTGTACCGTTTGCATATAAATATCCAATCATATAAGCGTAATAAAATTTTCAGTGTAAAGATCACAGCACAACCATCCATCAGGACGGCATACACTACATATGCATTAATACTGAGAAATAGCATTTCTGCTGATTTACAAAATATCAAAAGAAACTCCTTGTCCAAATCAGTCTGTCTTCTGTGGATTAGTTGCTTCCTTATGTGCCAGATGCAGGTTCTATATTTTTTCCGTACAATTTAAGAACCCCTTTGCATGTCAGTATGACTGCATGAACACTTATCCTGTTCATTTGTAAACAACATATCGTTTATTGTGCTACATTAGATATTGGTGATTGGCATATATATCTCAAATACAAAAGAACAAACCTCCATCTAATGTATTTCCCTCTGTGGACAATTGCAGGCTGCGCTATTTAACCAGACTGAGATTGCTCTTGTTCTCATGGATAATGGAGCAAATGTTCAAAGCAAAAATGGACAAGGTTGCTTCTTTTTACTATTTGAGCCCATTTATGTCATAGAATGGATGTCATTTATTGCTAAAATACCATACATCTATGTGCTCTTGAAGTTGATTAATCTGCAACCATTAAGCACATAAGTTGTTTGAACGTGTTCCTTCTCAACCTGCCGTTCCACTCAATTTGTTAAAGCAAGCTAGGATAATGGACAAAGTTGCTTGAATTGCACGAGCTAGTGTGCACATATCCATGCTTCTTTTGGACTGTGCTCTAGAAGAAAAGCATATCTGTCTCTCAGCTTTTCCCGGACAACCTTTTCATGCTAGCTGGAAAGAGTTTGGTTGGTAACATATTCAATTTTTAGTGATGACCTTTAAGCTTATAGAAGCATATAAACTATAATTTGTGCAACAACAATCAACATGCAGGAGGACTTTCCTACACAGCTTTGTTCAAAATGCTAGTTTGTTGATCAATGCTCATCTCAATTTATCTACATTTATTTATGCCAGCGATGGAGTTGCTAACATTCATGAATTTGTTGAGCAGGGGAAACTCCTTTGGATTGTGCTCCAGCAATGCTGCAATACAAAATGCGCCAGAAGATGGAAGAGCTTGCGGCATCTCAACGACCCGAGTGATAGATAGCACCTGGGTTTGTACTAGCTGCTCCCCTTGAGTTCTTTCATGTGTCAAAGATGGTGTTCGGCTGCATGGTTACGATTTACGAATAAACCACTTCACAACCGAAAGCTTCTTGCTGGCTGTATAGTATGATAGTATCTCATTTCGGGATGACACCATCATCTAGAAACGTTGAAATGTCACAAGTTGTTTTTGATGCTAAATAATTTATTCTGCTTAATAATCTGGCTATTTCATCATGTGTTGGGGGAGGGTCCCCACATACCTCAGGCCCACAACTGTCTTGGAGCGATGGCATCTATTAGAAGGTTTAGTTTGAGCCAAGTCCATAAACCAATCTTGATGAGGTCCGTGAGACCAACACTAGAGGGGGTCTGGAGCCAACCCTATGCGAGGTCCTAGTTCAGCTCCAGAGGAGATCCAGAGGACATCGGAGGAGGTCCGGGGCTAATCACGGACAGAGTCTGCGAGATCAACCTCAGCAAGGTTCGTAAGACCAACCTCGGTGAGGTTCGTATGACCAATCCCGAAGGGATCTAGAGCCAACCTCGGGTGAGATCTGGGGTTGACCCTGGACAGAGCATCAAGCATAGTTATTGAAACCAGACAAGTCATCGACTCGCTCGACCTTCTGGTTCACGGTTCATCGATCCAACTGATAGTCATTGGTACCATCGGTTCAATATAGCTTAACAACTTGCAAGTTGCTTAGTTGGTTAGTAGAGGCAGGCGCAAAGGGACACCCCTTCCCGCAATTATTTTTTCCGATTTAATGACAAAACCAGATCTGGACTAGACTTTGGTTTCGATTTTTTCTGATCGAACTGCTGGTCTGGTTTTAATAACTGTGGTCCCAAGTTAGCCGTGGACCTACCCCAGAGTCCTTTGGATGCGGTGGGACCCACTTTGTGGGAAGGACAAAAATACCCTTAGAAGTGAGTTAGGCATCGAGAGTAATTTTGTAACTTTACTCGTCTTCTTTTCCCACTCTATAAATAAGACCCTTTGTAATTTGTAAGTGGGAAAGGAAGGCTATTTGCAAACCTAGACACTCATATTGAATACAATTTGACATTTGAGTGCTTTTTCTTAAATCCCTCTATATTCGATCAGGGGTGTTTCTATGTTTACTATCCGATCTCATACCGATGACATCATGTATCCATGTTTGGACCCGAGGAGTTCTTCCTGATCCCCATGTATCTATTCTGACTTTTTTCTTGGTGAGTGGAATGTATTTGTTGTGTTGATAGCGTTGATTTCAAAAACAATTGACATATGTGAGCCTCTGTTCTGGGCTGCGCCTCAAAACTTTTGGCGCCGCATGGGCCGCGGCCCAAACGGCCGTGCGTTCGAGCCGGTAGACCGTTGACGGATAAATTTGGCATGTTTTTTTTTTCAGTTTTTAGTTTTCCTATAATAACTAGATTTTAAATGAAGTATCTTTTTAAAATAAAATCTACTAGTTAATTATAATATATATTGTACCGACTTTATTTATATCAGCAAAAACTATACGTAAATTTCTATTGCTCTGTAATCTCTCGCACAAATAAACTACAAATCACAAACCAGACAGCCAAAATATAGAAGCCTCAGGGAAAAAAGCAACCCAACAACCCCAAAGCCAGCGCTTTTCACAGCCTCGTCACCGCCGCGCAGATCTTCTTATTCCCCGCGCCTACGAAAATATCTCGCGCGCTGTTCTCCCCCGATCTTCTGTCTCTGACCTAAGCCAGCTCCATTCTGCTTGGGATGACTTGTGAGCCCCCACTTCATTGGCGCGTGAGAGGTTGACTCGGACAGATGGTACTTCTTCTATAGAAAAACGGAGTGGATAGAAATGTAGCTTTGTCCGTTGTAACTGTACGATAAACATTTGGTGTTCCACCTAAACACGTGAAAAACAAGGTTGCTTCCTGATTAATTTAGCTTCGGCTTCTGATTTCTTGCTTATTTTTCACTATTCATAAATTTCATCTTTTTCTAAATTTTTGGCTTTTTGTTGAGCTTTTTTGCCGGTTCTTTTTTCCCGTATTTGTTTGTATTATATGTAATGGGCTAACATATTTGTATATTTTTGAATTTTTTTTAAATTTAATTATGTGAAATAAGTCTCTGTCAGCTACAGTGCTTTTTTCAGCCAGCTACAGTATTTTCAGCCATAAACCATGAGTTTTTAAACCGAACTGATCACCACCTAGTCAGCCGATCTTCAGTAACACTGTCAAGACGTGCAACGGCTACTTGTCTAACCTAACTGTAGACAAATATCATCCTCAAACACTATACAATTACATGGTTTCTTTTTTCTTTTTACTACAACAGCTTCCTGGTGCTACGAAATGCAACACCATGGTCTGGAAAATATCTCGCAACAACCAACCAGTTTGACGTGATCATCGGATCAGAAAGAGAAGAATAAGCATGAAGCCGCCACGAGCTCGGCGTGCAGGGAGGATCCCACCGGCCGCACGCTAGGTCCAAGCTGTTTGCGCAAATAATATTGTAAACACTTTTTTAAAATTTAATTATATATCTTTTTATACACTTTTTTAACATTTAATTATATATCTTTTTATATAAATTTAGTTTTCTTATTAAACTTGGTAAGTATCTACGAACTTCCTAGCTTGGCAAGGCGTCGGCCAGATTAATTAATATTAACTATGCTTAATTAGCGATTATCATGCGACATAATGCTTAATTAATACTAATCATGATTAACCTAATCACCGATTCACGATTGCTCGATAGAGTTTTGCCTTAGCGCGGAAGACAATACGTGTCGTTTATCGCGCTGCTGAGCTTAGAAGAAAATTAGATTTAAAAAACAATATTAGAGAACCGGATTTTAAAAAAAACATCTACCGTGCTATTTGTCGCCAGGCCGAGACCGGAAGGCTCGAGGCCACGTGGAAAAGCGACGCCACGGCGGATAATAAAAAGCGCCCCTTCCTTTTCCCGTTTCCGTCCACGGATGGTCGGAAGAGACGCGAGGCGAGGCGAGGCGAGGCTGGCCGCGACCGCGACGCACACCATTCCAGCGACGGACGAAGACGAGCTAGGGTTTGCGAAATTTTCTCTCTCTCCTCTCGGTGCAGCCTTGTTCTCGTTGTACTTGTATTGTGCTCTGTTTGTACGGATGCTGAATTGGTGTGGTGGTGGAGCATTTTTGCAGGTGGATTGTTCTATGGGGGAAGGGATGGAGATGATGGAGGAGGCGACGGCCGATCTGCGGGAGCTTGTGCGTTTGCCGGTAACCTTTTTTCCTTGCTTGTTTCCAGCGGATTTGTTTGGTTGTTGTGTAGGCCTGATGCGGATTTTGGTGGTTCTAGCTGTTAATTTTGGCGATGTGCGTGAGCTAGCTAGGCGTGACGAAAGTAGAACAAAATTTTGGATTCGAGCTAAGAGGAGTGCTGTTGGAGCTGCTACCTTGGACGCTAGGTTTGTCATGTCCGCTTTTATTAGTATACTCTGCGAAGAAACTGAAAAGAAGAATGGGGAAGGTAACATAGAATTTGAGAAGAGAAACGGATGAGTAGAAATAAGGACTTGCCAATTGTAGAACATATAGTCTCTTGAGAAAACTATAGAGCTTATAAATTTTCAAGAGGATGTAATTAAGGGCCAGTTAATTGTTGGATTGTCTAGTTTTGCATGGAAGAGAGGAAGAGATGCAAAGTTGCCCCAATGTATCAACTGTATCCCACGTGTTAAAATGTGATGCTTGAGAACTCAGTTGCTTACAGTTCCGTTGGACAATGTATTGTGCAACTTGAATCATAGCAAATCTTTTGGTGTGAACTGTCCACTGGAGGTAGAAATCCCAATTCTTGTCTTGTACTTGAGAGTAGAGTCCATGATGTATGAAGATAGTAATACTATGCTTAAGCTGTTTTGGCCAATTGGTTGTGCAACTGGGACACTCAAATTGCATTGTTCTCATGGAACACAGCATATGTAGCTTGATATTCCAGTTGATTGTTTGTAAGAGTTGGGACTTTGGAAGGGAACTAGAAAATTTTCATTTGGGGCCAATTAAGCATGTTCCCATGAAGTATTTATTTGATTACCTTTTGTATCTTGAACCCAACCTTGTGAAAAGCACTAATATAATAAAAACGGTATTATAACTAAGCCTGGATGCAAGTTGTTAGCTCTAAACCTTATTGGATCTTTATTACACCTCCACTAGGGATGTAATTAATGCATAACATGAAATAAAAGTTTGAAGGAGAAAAGGAGCAGAGGAATGATGCCATGTGCTTCTCATAATTATCTAAAATGACCAACCATGAGTCCATGATGTCCCTTTTGCAGAATTGTTTCTTCCCCTGGAACCAATTGGCCGTATAATGTAATCATGATCTCATGAAAATTTTGCATTACTCAAAAAAACGTTGTTATTATTATTATTATTATTATTATTATTATTATTATTATTATTATTCACCTTTCTTGTGTTATATGTTTTACTACTGTTATCATCTTGTTGATGTGTTATTTTGCTGTGTTTTTCACTGTCCTAGATCCTCCTGAATCTATACCAAACTGCCTAGTCATACCAATACTACAATAGCTGAGCAGTATGCCTAATTGCCTACTATGTTGTTCTTCAGTCATATCTAGATTGTAGACTGGTATTTGAACTTTGTATCAGATCATTTTTTATGGAGGGCCTATCATGAAGTTTTTTCTTTCATCTGGTAGGACGTTCTGGTGGTATGCTCATCTGTTGGATGGACAGATCAAAAGCACATGCTCTATCTTAGCTTATTGGAAGAATCTTTTGTAAGCCAATTACATGATGGTGAAATTAGCTTCAAGGGACTCTTCAATCACTCTCCAAGAGCTTCTAGACCTAAACAATCATCAACGAGAAGTGTTAAAAATACAGAAGCCAATCAGGTATAGGCAAAGGCCACATGCCCTCATTCCTTGACACAAAAAAACGAAAAATACAGTTGTAAGTTGTAACATATCAAATTGCTCTCTTGTTTTTGAACCATGTGGCAGGGATATCTGGGGGTAGTTGAGGTTGACAGAGCGAAGCCCTGGATAAAGGTTGAGCAGATCAGATCACCTTCTTGTGAAAATCAGGAAGATGGAAAAGTCCAATCTATGGATGATAATGCATCAGCCACCGAGTCACAAGGGGCCAGCTCCCATGCAAGAGCAACGAGCTCTGGACAATCTTCTACATGCCATTTTGGCAAGCACAAACATTCCCCTTCTAGGAGTGCAGGTAGATTGTGTCCGCAAGATATCAGTGCATATCACTATAGTTTCTTTTTTCAAAAAGAGCAGAAAAAAGGGAAAATTTTGTTCCTGCAACTCAAAATATGTGCAATATCGTTTCTACCATCAAAAGTCTGCTCATTTCGTTTTTGCCATCCTTCCTTCCATATACATTTCGTTTTTGCTACTCCGTCCAATTTCCCAACACGTGTCACCTGCCGTGCACGGTCAAAGTCCGTTGACTTGATGGAAAATTGGACAGAGTGGTAAAAACAAAATACGTACGGATGGAAGGATGGCAAAAACGAAATGAGCAAATTTTTGATGCCAGAAACGATATTGCACATATTTTGAATGGCAGAAACAAAATTTTCCCTAGAAAAAATGTCAAAATTTTGATTGTCTAAAGTAAAATTTTCACAGCAACGACCAGTTTACTAAATTCCGTGTTTTACTGAAAAGAAATGTCTCGTCGGCCTGACTCAGATTCATTACAAGAATGAACCAGGCAAATTACTTAATTGAATATTCAACTATTGTCTTAAGGAAAAGGCGTAATCTTACTTGAAAGATACCAATGTATTATATATAGTCAAATCAAAATGCACGTAAACTGTGTATAAGAAGTCTCGATTTGTTGTTTGCTTCGACTTACATTTTAGTGTGCCTTGGGATGATGTTATTGGTCGCAGCATTGTATATTTTGGCTTTCACTGTAGCTTGATTGGTACTAGATTATGAATATTAAGTTAGTCGATTTTCATTTACTTGAGTGACGTGGCCAGATTTTTACAAGAAAACTACTCGTGCATTTCCTCAGAGTGGTCGGATCAGAACTTCGTTGATGAGGAGGCCAAAGAAAAAGGAGAATCAAGAAGACGATGCAGCAAAAAGCGACTGAAGTCCGCTGACAGTATGACGGATGATCAAGTAACAGAGAGATCCGCCTTCACCTTTTAACTGTGTTCTATTGCTGTTCAATGTTCATCTTTCTACGAACATATTCTAACTTCTTCCCATCACATGGTTTTGTAGGTGGTTCCATCCGTGAAGGCAGAACTACAGCAAGTGGGCTGCCTTAATGCAAGGGAAAAAGGTTCAGATGACCGTGATGGCGCATCGGGGGTGGATGTTGGATTACTGGATGCAGAACCTGGGTCATCCTCGCGCAAAGGTCATGAACCAAAAGAATGATTCGCGTCCACGGAGTTCTCTTTGGGGCTGACTAACGCGCTCACCCAGTATAATCGCCATGAGCTCTAGAATAGAGATTAGACTGTAACACTCTTAAGTAGTGCAAGTTTGTAAGGCCATCAGATTTAAATAGCGCGAGTTTGTAAGACGTAGTAGTTTCTGCAGACTATAGCCTTTCCAACTCTGGATGATTTGTTTGTTTGATGTACCCCCTAAGCATGTCATGGATGCCTGCTAGTTGAGCGAAAGACTAAGGTCTCGTTCCAAGTGGCTATGACTTCTGTCTTTTTAAAATTAAAAGCTATTTAAAAAACAACACGTGATTTTTTTCTCTTTTTTCTTTTCATTTGTATTATTCGTGGGGGAAATTTTTGTTAATGTCACTCAAAATATGTGCAATATCATTTCGGCCATCAAAAATATGCTATTTCGTTTTTGCCATCCTTCTATCCATACACATTTCGATTTTACCACTACATCCAATTTTTCAACATGTGTCACCTACCGTGCATAGTCAAAGTTTGTTGTTTTGATGGGAAATTGAACAGAGTGAAAAAAAAACAAAATATGCACGGATGCAAGGACGGTAGAAATGAAATGAACAGATTTTCAATGACAGAAATGATATTGCACATATTTTAAGTGGCAGGAACAAAATTTTCCCTATTCGTGGAGATAAAACGACATTTTTTTAGTTGAATACCTTAAAAAACTAACAACCAATATAGTGTTATTTTGGCTTATTTCAGTCAAAAGGCACAAACACCTTAAAACAGACCCAAAGTTGTGCCAGCGTCACTCCGACTAGCAGGTGGTTTTGCTTGCTCTGTACTACTCCCTCCGTTCTTTTTTATTTGACGTTTTTGAATTTTTACTTTCTTCATAGATGCAACTTTGGTTACTATTTTTCATAACTTTATATTAAGGTATATAGATAAAAATTGTAATATTATGAAAGTATTTTTAAGGATAAATCTAATAATATAATTTTTTATAGCTAATTTAGATAGTTTTAAATTTATTTATGTTTAAATTTTAGAAAGTTTCACAGTATAAATTCTAAAAAATTAAATAAAAGAGAACGGACGGAGTACTTGCTAGAGCGTCTGATACGGTCTCTTGTCTTGTCTTTGTATTTCATGATGTGAAATGGAATGCTTGTGAACTCAATTCGGTAAATTTGCATAGCACACTTTTGTAGTGTAACAGATCGGTAAAGTTTGAGTTGGTGGTAGTATGTTCATTCTCCTTCCTCTCTCTATAGCCGTCTAATCTGAACAATGAGATCTTCACTATCTGTCTCGCACTCCTCCCCTCCCCTCTCTCTTTGGTGATCAACTGCCCCTCTCTACTTCTAGCATCAGTTACGATCTCCCACCCCTCTTCATCTCTTGATTGCGCCTGGGCACTACACTCCGTGATTCCCTGACCTCGGCGACGGTTTCTCAAGCTCCAGAGGCGCGCGTTGTGGCGGTGCCTGACGCGGGCTCGATGCACTATAGACCAGCACCACCACCTCCTCCTCTGGTGGCGGGTCTTCTAGACTCCTCTTATCGCATCCACTCCCTGTGCGTGCCACAGACCACCTCCGCCTCTCCACCAACATGGTATCCTCCTCAAGCGGTAGCGACGGGAACCCGAGCACACCACCATGGAGGGCAGCAAGATCTAGAAGAAGCGGCACGGAGGAGGCGGCGCGCGGCTGTAGGGCGGGATCCAGTTCGAGAACTCCAAGAGTCAATACATCCTACGAAACTCAAAGCTGGTGAACTCCATCGTCACCAAGGCTGGCCTAAAGCCCATCGACACCGTCCTCGAGATAGGGCCCAGCGTGGGGAACCTCACCAAGCGGCTGCTTGAGGCCGGCGTTAAGGCCATCAAACTCGACCCCGCATGGTGCTTGAGCTCAACCGTCGCTTCCAGGGGCACCCCCTCTCCAGCGGTCGAAACCAGTGGTCGTAGGCAGTGGTCGTAGTTCGTGGTCGTAGCCGCACACGGGAACTTTTTAAAATCTTTATCAAACTGAAAAATAACTGATTTTTAACGCTGTTTCTGGTCTGTTACAGGTGATGGTGAGATAGATCTCGATGGGTTTACTAGGATGATGAGAAGAACCAGCTATGGTTACTAGGTAGATGTTATCTGGGAGTGTGGTCTTGTGTAGTCGTTTTATAACCACCCCGCGTATGCCTAATGTATTCACTGCTGTAGTTACTCTGAACAGTTCTGTTGTACTCTGTGTACTTAAGTATGGTAACATATTTATGCACCTGTGTTATACGACTGTACTATCCTCTATCCTGTGATTGCAAATATGAGGTGTTCTGCCTAATCAAATGGTCCAGGTTTGCCATAGCATCGCCGCACTAACCAGTTGGTATGGACCTGAAATTTAGCTGTTATTGTCCTGTGAAGTGAGTTCCTGAAATTTGGTTTGATAATACAGAATGGTGCATGTATGGTCATAGTGGCGCATAGAACAATAATGGTGTCATCAGTTTCAGCAAAGAACAATAATGGTGTCATCAGTTTCAGCAATGTCCAGTACGGCAGTGTCTGCATGTATTTGGTTAGCCGGTAGCTCCTTTCTGGCAACCAACACCACCCAACTAATCCAGTCAGCTGGTGTACTCTTGGTCGCCTACCGCTACGCATTCATGCCAGGCGGCGAGGATCATGGTTCGCCATCCCTCGAGGCGGCGACCCGCCGCTACCTCCGAACGGCAAGCCGCCGCCTCACAAGCTACCCGTTGTCCTCGCCGCCGTCGCCGCGGCGGGCTGCCCGCTGCCCTGCTGATGCCAACTTCCCTACTATAGAATGTCCACAAATGCAAGGCCCAATCCTCATTTCGTCATTCTGTGCCGGGAGCCCGGGACCATGAGCAATTCCGAAAGATAGATAGATACTTCCAGAGTCTGAAGAAGGTCGAATACATACTCCTCGAACGAACGGACGATGGTACAGTCTCCATCCTGCTGCTCTCTCTTTCTGCCACTCTACTCAATTATTATGAATTACAGTAGTGGTACTACCGTTCTACGATCATGGCGCTGCGCCATTCTGCTGCTTCCAGATTCTGAAGAGGCCAGTCTACTCAATTATGAATCGGTGGTACACGGGGTGACTAGCCGTTCGGCACAGCGCGGCTGCAGCGCCGCCGGGGCACGGGCCGCGCGTGCCCTCACCGCTCGCCTGGATGGCAGCACGCGGACCGTGCCGAGACCATCCATCCGCGCCGCGCGCTCCTCCCCAGGCCGTGCCAGTTCCACGTCCCCACGTCGCCGTTGCCGCAGGATTAGGTTCAGTCCATTCCGGCTTTTTTTTAATGTTTTTTATCTTTTTTTGCTATTGATTAAAATTACACCGTAACGACTATTAATTTTTCTAAATAAATCGAATAAAGAAAAATAAGAAAGTTTTTTTATTTCTCTGCAAACAATACAAACAAACAAAAAGAAAAGGAAAAAAAAGCCAACGTGTCCATTCGGCTTCAGGGAACGGGGCTTGTTTGGTCCGTCTCGTTGCGTTGACAGGCACCACGATTGGGAGAGGGGACTCTATTTTGTAAGGGCCAAAAACAATTAAACATGTTTTTTTTCAGCTCCTAAAAGCCGATTTTCAGCTTTTCTACAGTAATTAGTTTTTAAATGGAGTATTTTTTTAAGATCGGACCAACTAGTTAATTATAGTATATACTTTACTGATTTCATTTATATTGGCAAAAACCGCACGTGAGTTTCTGTTACTCTGTAATCTTTCGTACAAACAGCCCAAAAGTCATAAGCCGCAGCCAAAAGGCACAAGCCGCATCTAAAAAGAACAGGCCCCAATGACAGTGTCTGTATCCACGCCTGCCACATTTGCCGGACGAAACACGTACAAGTACAGTTTACCAGAAAACTTAGGACCATTTGGAGTTACGAGAACGAGAGGGAAAAAATACAAGAATTGTTCTGTTTTCTTTCAAAATCCTGTGTGCCCCAGGCACCCAGCTGAGTTTTTTCGACGAGGAGCTGCGCAATCTAATGTAACTCAACACTCACAGTGGATTCTACTAATGTCCCTGCGACTATTTTAGGGCATGTTTGGTACAGCTCCTGCTCCCAGCTTCTCTGTTGAATCAGGTGGAGCTGTGCCAAACAACCCGCTTCCCAAAATGACCAGATTCAGCTTCTCGCGAGGAGCAGGTTCCAAAATGAACTGTTCAGGAGAAGCTGGGTTGAGGTGGATTCTCGTGGGGAGCCAACACATTCTAAATACAATAACCCATTGAAGTTCGTAGTATTTACCCGCAAAATGCCACCATATAAAAACCAAACCCCCCCGGTTTCGGCCCCCTCCCGCACCCCATCGCCCGGCCGCCTCCCTGCATCCCTCTCGCGCCCGCCGCCTTCCCCTCTCCCCTTCCCCTCTCACGCCCGTGCGCCTCCCTCCGCCCCTCTCCCGGCGCCGCCCTCCTCCGCCCCTCAGGACCGCCGCCGCCCGCCTCCTTCCCCTCTCCCCTTCCCGTCTCCCGACGTCACCCTCCTCCGCCCCTCAGCACCGCCGCCGTCGCCTCCTTCCCCTCTCCCCTTCCCGTCTCCCGGCGTCGCCCTCCCCCCGCCCCTCAGGACCGCCGTCGCCCGCCTCCTTCCCCTCTCCCCTTCCTGTCTCCCGGTGCCGCCCTCCTCCGCCCCTCAGCACCGCCGCCTCCTTCTCCTCTCCCCTTCCCGTCTCCCGGCGCCGCCCTCCCCCGGCCCCTCAGGACCGCCGCCGCCCGCCTCCTTCCCCTCTTCCCTTCCCGTCTCCCGGCGCCGCCCTCCCCCGGCCCATCAGGACCACCGCCGCCGCCTCCTTCCCCTCTCCCCTTCCCGTCTCCCGGCGCCGCCCTCCCCCCGCTCCTCAGGACCGCCGCCGCCCGCCTCCTTCCCCTCTCCCCTTCCCGTCTCCCGGCGCCGCCCTCCTCCGCCCCTCAGCACCGCCGTCGCCGCCTCCTTCCCCTCTCCCCTTCCCGTCTCCTCAGCACCCCTGCCTCCCTCCAGATCTCCGCCGCTGCCGCCTCTTCAGTACAGGTGATTATTGGCTTGACAAACTATGATTTGCAGCAATGTGTAATGGATATTGTTCCAAATAGAGCTGATATGTAATTCTATGATTTGCCTTTTGTATATGCATCTGAAGACCATCTGTTAATTGTGTTAATTGTGTGTTGCTTGAACAAAAAAGGTAAGAAAAAATGAAGATACTTGTATTTCTGCTTGTACAGCTTGTATTTCGAATCATTCTGCTTGTACAGAGGTTCATGGCAGTGAAGTAATGGAATGTTTTGTATTTTGCATCCATACATGGCATCCATACATACAGACAAAGGTTCATGGCAGTGAAATAATGGAATGTTTTGTATTTTAGCAACCATGTTTGCCTTGGCATAAATTTGAATGGCAGTGAGGTCCATACATACATACATACATACATACATACATACATACATACATACATACATACATACATACATACATACATACATACATACATACATACATACATACATACATACATACATGATATCCCAGTTCACCCCTGTCTAGGTTTTTCACTCTAGGTTTGAAATGCATTTGCTGACTAGAGCGAAACATTGTTTATGTACTGCATTCCCCAAGTACTGCAAATAGATGGGTGATTGAATGATGTTAATGTAACAGATGGGTGACAATGCCGAATGGACTGACGAACACACTAGGATAGTATGTGAACTATTTGCTGAACAAGTAGCTGCTGGTAATCGTCCAAGTACACATCTGAATATTCCTGGTTATGCGTTAGTAATTGCTAAATCTGAGGAGAAGACTAGGATAAAATACACAAAAAGACAATTTAAAAACAAATGGGACAAACTGAAGACTGACTACAACACTTGGAAGAAATTGACGACAAAAGAGACAGGCTTAGGTTGGGATCCTGAGAAGAAAACAATTAAAACCACTAGTCAACGGTGGAAGGAATTAAAAAAAGTAAGTCATGACACATTCAAGTATGTATGTACAATCTCGCTTATGTTTATTATTAACTTGTATCATTGTTGTTGATAGGAATATAAAGGATGCGCTAAGTTTGAAAAGGGTGGACTTCAAAATGAGGACCTGTTGCGCACAATGTTTGAAGATATTCGCAACACTGGTGAAGATCATTGGTCTCCAGCAATGGGAAATTTGCCACTAAGCCCTGTTCGTGCATCCACACCTATTGAAGTTGAAGAACATGAAGGCGACAATGATGACAACGATAATAGTGAACAAGAAGATGAGTCACCAAGTAGTGTTAAAAGGAAGAGAACATGTGGTTCTAGTAATACGAAAGGGAAGAAACTGAAGAGTGGATCTGCAATCATGCAAAACCAACTAAAACGAATTGTTGAGTTGAGCGAGATGTCTCATGCGTCTTTTGCAGCATTTGCACAAAAAAGAGAGGAAACCTTGGCGTGTACCATCAAGGATGTGATGGAGATGGTCGAAGTGTGCGGTGCTGTGGAGGGGACTAATGAGCATTTCATTGCATCTAAACTTTTTATAAAAAAGGAGCAAAGGGAAATGTTTCTTACATTGCGTAGTAGTGAAGGACGGTTTGAATGGCTGAAAAGAAAATATGCAAAATATGTCATTTCTCAAGATGCATCAGATGTGTCAACGTCACAATCGAGTGATAGAGCTATGGATAGGTTTCGTGATGACCTTGCAAAGGCTATTGATGAAAGTTGGTGAAATTTGCTACATTATTTGTAATAGTATGAAAAGTAAAATACAAATTGTTTAAAGTACAACAATATCGGTGAACATGCATGAACATGTTCATCGTTAATTAGTTGTCCTTATTCATGAACATGCAGCAAGTACAAGAACTTGTTTCAAACGATGATGCAATTTTTTTCTCATGGTTCTATTTTCCTTTATATTTCCCGTGTCACGTTTGTTGTTTCTTTATCACACCTTTTTTTATTTTGTACATTATTGCCACTCTTAATTAGTTTTATGCATACAATTTAGGAAAAATAAATTAATGAGATTATTGGCCTTTTTAAGGTATACATCACCAAAACATATTTGGTAACAAAGCATCAACAACAAAGGACATTTCTGCATTGGTGTAGAGTATCAAAATAATTGTACGAAAACAGAATAATACATGCTAAGGGTAACAACATGACAAGAAATGTCAAAGAAGAGCTCTTAAATCAAAATCTCATGGTTACAACTAGGGGTAACATGGTCTATTTCCCTCCAATCTCTTCTTTTAAGAATCTGGAGCCAACCTACTAGCCAAACGTTTTTCAGAGGTAGCTCCAGATTCTCAGAGAAGTGGATTCTTACAGAATCTAAAGCAGAAGCTGAAAAATAAGAATCTGGAGCTCTGCCAAACAGGCCCTTAATCTCATTATCAGATCCTCTAGTTCCGTCGCAGTGGATTCTACTGCCATAATCTGATTTTTTGCACCGACCATTCCGCATCTATCCTGAAGTGTAATGATCATAATAGTTTCTGAAGCTTCTACGAGTATACTACTACGCATACGGTCTGAATCCTGATACAGCGCGTCGTGGGTACGCCTTGCGTAGCCGGAGCATTTTTTTTATGCGATGGAGGTGTGCTTGCGTGTACAAGTGTCATCTCCCAAAGTCCAACGCCTCGAGAAGTTCTATTGTGCGCCGGTGATACAAAGCCGATTGTGTCACGAGCCAATCGAACATTGATATGTGGCGTGTAAAAAAAAGTAAAAATTATTTTTACTGTTTTGCATTGTAGCAGATCAATAAATTTTTTTCTGTTTTGCTACAGTAGCAAAATAGTAAAAAAATAATTTTTTATTGATTTGCTACCGGGCAAAACAGTAAAAAAGTAATTTTAAATTTCTTACACGCCACGTGTCGACGTCCGGTTGGCTGGTGACAATCAGCTTTGTATCACCGGGGCACAATAGAATATTTCCTTCCACCCACTCCAAATCGGCCCCACTTTAGGAAAATTAATTAGGTGATGCTCGTACGGTTTACCATGGCTGCTCAGTAGGACTAAAATAAATTAACTTATGGTTAAAATTACACTGTAACTAGTTAAAATTATATTGTATCTGATAGTGGCTTATTTGATGTAACTAAATTTAAAAATAAAAAAATAGTTAGCCCATCACGGACAATGCAAACGAATACGAAAAAATGAACCGACAAAAAAGCTCAAAAAAGCCAAAAAAAAAAGATAAAATTTATGAATAGTAAAAAATAAGATAGAAGTCAGAAACTCAAACCGAAATGAGCAGAACCATAAGTAGTGACTTCTCGCTTTTTGACTATAGTAGATATTAAGTTTTTATAAATAATTAAATTTAAAAAGTTATATTATCATGTACAATACAAAGAAATAAGAAGAAAAAAGCAAAAAAAAGCTTAAAAGTTAAAAAAATTAAGAGGTCAGAAACTGAAACCATTTAGAGCGAATTCTTACTCCCTCAGTCTTGCGACCATATTCGACAGTGTATGTATAGGAACATAGTATTTAAATAATATTTAATAGAATTAAATTATAGTTACTAGATAGATATGGTACTATTTTTTTATTATAGATAAATATGATATGATTTTATTAAATATTATTTAAATAAAATACCTTCTAAGTATTTGTGTGTGACATATATCTTGAGACGGAGGGAGTAATTAATTAGTGGTTTACTTGCTACATACTCCTGGGTAGTAATTAATCTAGCCAATCACTTCTGTAGCTATCTCTGTCACATTTTCCATTCCACACCTAATGATTGGCGTTGTGATATCGACCCTTGCTATATGCATGGCTTAGTGTCTGATAAAGTCTTTCAGAAAATATTTGCGTCGACAAAGTTTTAAGTATGTTGACAAGTATGTTAATTTGTCAACATACTTGTTAAAATTAGTGGTCCTCGTGAACAAAAAATTACCGGCGGCTATTCCTGATTTTGAGATAATGTATAAAAAGTCCTTTAACATAGAAATAGAAACTATGAGTCAAATCATGAGGTCCATGAGTAGTATCAGAAGAATTTGCTATTTTAAGTACATTGATGTTTAAACTAAAAACCACATTACATTTTGATTTCAAACAAACAAAATCTACTTACAAAAAAATACCAAATAATACAAGAATCTTTCCATCCAAATGAACCAACAATATCAACCCAACCACCAAAATAATAGGCACGGTCAGAAGTGAAGTAAGTTAGGTACCGCTCGGTTAGGCTAAACTAAACTAACTAATGATTGAAATTACATTGTAGCTGACTGAAATTGCACTATATATGATGATGGCTTATTTGGCGTAACTAAATTTTAAAACTTTAAAAATAGAAAAACATATTAGCCCATCATAAACAATGCAAACGAATACGGAAAAAGAATCGGCAAAAAAGCTCAAAAAACCAGAAAAAGACGAAATTTAAGAATAGTGAAAAATAAGCCAAAAGCTAGAAGCTCAAATCGAACTGAGCGGGGGCATCAGTGGTAAAGCGCATCTCACTTTCAGTTACTTTGACTGTTTTACTTTCTGCACAAAAGGATTCTTTTTAGCTAGAATAACAATATGGGCATGTTCTTTTCAATTTCTAAAAGCTGTCTTTTGGCTTTTGTACAGTAACTAGCTTTTAAACAGAGTATCTTTTCAAGATAAGGTCTACTAGTTAATTGTAGTACATACTGTACCGACTTCATTTATATTGGCAAAAACCGCACATGAGTTTCTGTTACTCTGTAATATCTCGTATGAACAGCCCAAAAATCACAAGCCGCAGTCAAAAGCCATAAGTTTCAGTCAAAACGAACAGACCCAATATATAACAACAGATAGCTTTTTTAGATAATCAATTTAAAAACATCACTATATCTTCATATATAATAAAAAAAACTAAGTTAAAAAATCAACATGTTTTAAATTGCTTCAAGCCAGAACATCGAAAACTGCTTTTGGCCTTACAAAGGCAGAAGCGTAATCCCAGGCGTCCGACGGATTTTGAACACTGTTGGACCCCTGTGCACACAAAATTCCTGTTTTGGCCCCCGAACAAAAAAATTTCCGGTTTTGGACCCCTTCTGAACGCGGGATTACGAGCTGCCGCCACGTCGCCCCGGTCCACCGCGCGACCCCGCCGTCCACCGCGCGAACGCCGCCCCCGCCGCGCCATCTACCGCGCGAGCGCGCGATCGCGCGCCGACCGCGCGACCCCCGTTCCCCGCCGCGCGATCGGCCGCCCGACCGCGGCTCCCCCCGCCCGAGCGCGCGTTTCGTCCGCGGAGCGCGCGACTCCAAATTCTGACCGCGCGACCGAGTTAACGAAACGCGCGCTCGGGCGGGGGGAGCCGCGGTCGGGCGGCCGATCGCGCGGCGGGGAACGGGGGTCGCGCGGTCGGCGCGCGATCGCGCGCTCGCGCGGTAGATCGCGCGGCGGGGGCGGCGTTCGCGCGGTGGACGGCGGGGACGCGCGGTGGACCGGGCGACGTGGCGGCAGCTCGTAATCCCGCGCTCAGAAGGGGTCCAAAACCAGAAATTTTTTTGTTCGGGGGTCAAAACAGGAATTTTGTGTGCACAGGGGTCCAACAGTGTCCAGATTTCGCGTCCGACCGACCAGTGGACTCGCGAGCCAGACAAACCAAGCAGCACATACACACACGTACACATCCACCTCTCCTCATAATAAACAGAGAGAAAAGAAGAAGAGGAAAAAAAATCGCCAGCACGCAGAGCGGAGATTCGAATCGGCGCAAAATAAGGCCCCGATCGCTTCGCCCGCACGAAATCCTCTGCGCAATCGAGTAAGTTTTCCTGCCCCTTCTGCTGCAATCCGCGATTGATCTGGTGCGGTTTTGAGGTTTGAGCTAGCTGACCGGGGGAGTCTGCTGACTTCTTGATTCTTCATCTGATGTGAATTTAGGCTCTTGGTTGGACGATTTGGTACGGTTTTGTTGTTTCTTTTGTTATTGTTTTGGGGTTCAGTTATCTTCATTCCCTTGGATACAGGCAGTTGCAGGGCGAATCTGTTTTTGGTTTGGAACTGAGGTAGCAACTAAAGATTTTCCTTTTTCTCTATGGTTCATATATCATGGATTAGGACAACTAAATTTGATAGTGCGATGAAATCGTTCCCGAGAAAGGAATGTTCTTTTCTTTATGTTTGCGTGGAAAAAGAGGACGAGAAGGCAGCTCTCTGCCGTGAAAATTATCTCTTTTAGTTAACCAGTTCAGTAACAGAGTTAAATGTTTCAACTTATTAGGTACAATTAGCTCTGTAATCTTAAACTTTGTTAGGATATACTTGTTCGATCGTCATAAACTTATACTAGTTAGGATTTAATGACTAATGAGGTTATGCAAAGATTAATGTGGACTTGTACGGATGACTAGCTCTGTTCTCTGGGTTGCGGCTGTTGGCTTTTCACAGCGTTTACAGCGGCAGACGGCAAAGATACCGACGTAGATGACGCACAAGGTTTTGGACTCAGGAACCCATTTGGAGAAGCGGCTTTTAGAAGCCGTACCATTTGAAGCTGAAATCAAAATCCACAAAAAAGCATCAAATATTCAAGTTTGATGCACATAGGATTGAACATGATTAGGATGATTTCGGGACTTAGCTCATAATTGTTGGCAAACAATGATGGTGTTGGGACAAGAATTTTTTTCTTCTACCTGGTCCAGTATGGCATTTTTATTTTGTTTTTAGGAGCTATAAAAATGGGTAGGCTTTGTTTTGTTGTTTGCTTTTGTTCTTTGTTTAGAAAAGATGGTTCAGTTTATACACATATAAGGTTGGGTGCAATAGTACCTGAATTATTGCAGACAGAAAGTAGGCTCGATGTCAGGTGGTGGCAATGATTAGTGGATGAAGGACTGGATTCACTGAAGTTCTTTTGGTGACTGCACATCCAGTCCAGTTACTGCACAATAGCCATGTATTGTTCTGTGATGCGCTTTTTTTTTTGTTATTTCTACTTTGCTTGCAACATGGATAGAATTGGCATTACAAAATAAAGTTCAGGCTAATGCTTAACAGCTTGACAATTGCTTTATTTTATACTACTGAAAAAACTGTAATGAGAATGTTACTTCCCATGATGAGTTCATGCCATGCAGTATACTCTTCTTACTTTAAGTGCTTGGATTTGTGCCATAATTCGTATCTTGTAACCTGATAGTCATTATCGTTGCAAAATATTCTTTAGGAGCAGATCAGGTGGGACTTAGCAAAGGCGTAGGAATGGAGTCGACTTATGCCTCTGAAGAAAGTAACTCAAAAAAGTCTTCTATAAATACATCGTCATCTCCAAGAGGAAGTTCAGAAACTTTTGTGGATTTACCAATTCCACCTTCTATGAAGGAAGTCACTAACAGCGGTGATCGTGAAAAACCAAATGCACATGAGGAAAAGTCAGCCCAAGCAGCCATTTTGGATGTTTCTAATGGGCTGCCAGATGCTGCAGATAGATTGCATTCATCTTCACAGGTCCTAGAAAGGTCTCATCCTGATTTAACAGAGCACCATGTGGAATCGAATTCCCCTACAGCTACACGCCCTGAAATGCTCTCTAATCCAGGACCAACTGAGGCATTAAAACACTCAATGGAGGATAATGCAGATCACTCTTCTTCAGCAGATGCTATTGAAGTGAACCATATGTCTGTCAATGTCTCAACCGGTGCTGGAACTATGCCAACTGATGAAATGAAATCTAAAGAAGACAAGATATGTTATCAGACATACATTGCTGTAAAGCCAAATGTGATAGAAGAGTCAGAAACAAAACCTGAAAGTCCATATAGAGGCCTCGTTGACACTGCTGCACCTTTTGAGTCTGTGAGAGAGGCTGTCGCCAAGTTTGGAGGAATTGTTGATTGGAAAGCTCACAAAGTTCAGATGATGGAGGTAATTCTTGTCACCCTTAACACTGCATATGGATCATATACTTGTAGTCAAATAACTAAAATTATGTGCTACATAATTGAATTTTAAACATGTAGAGTACTCTAAAAGAACTTTGTTTTTATGCAGAGACGCAAGCTTATACAACTTGAACTTGAAATGGTTCAAAAAGAAATTCCACAGTGCAAAGAGGAACTAGAAGCTGCTGAGATGGCTAAATCACAAGTAGTTGATGAGCTAGAGACCACTAAGAGAGTTATAGGGGAGCTGAAGCATGATCTCGAGAAAGCACAGATTGAAGAAATTCAAGCAAAACAGGATTCCGAGCTTGTACAACTCAGGGTGCAAGAAATTGAGCAGGGAGTAGCTGATGAAGCTAGTGTAATAGCCAGGACGCAAATGGAAGTCGCCAAAGAAAGGCACGAAAAGGCTGTTGCTGAACTTAATTCAGTGAAGGAGGAGTTGAGAACATTACATGAACAGTATGTTACCTTAGTCAATGAAAGAGACACAGCAATCAGAAGAGCAGAAGAAGTTACTTCTGCCGGGAAGGAGATTGAGAAGCGAGTTGAGGAACTAACTTTAGAACTGATTGTATCTAAAGGATCTCTTGAGTTGGCCCATGCTGCACATCATGAAGCAGAAGAACATAGAATTGATGCAGCATTGGCGAAAGAGCAAGATTGCCTTGCTTGGGATAGAGAGTTGCAGCAGGCACAAAAGGAACTGCAGCAACTGAACAATAAGCTTCTGTCCAAAAATGGTGTGAAGCAGAATTTAGATGCAAATTTGTGCAAGTTGCGAAGTCTCAAGTTTGAGCTGTCAGCCTATGTAGAGAATATACTGAGTGAAGAAGCTGAAGGAGTTGCCAAGGGGCATGATTCTGAAGATGCTAGACAAATTAGCAGGTCAATTAAGGAAACTCTAGGTTCAACACAGAAAGAGCTTGAGGAGGTTAAAGGGAACATAGAGAAGGCAAAAAATGAGGCCGACTTGTTAAGAGTAGCTGCCACATCCCTCAGATCAGAAATGAATAATGAGAAAGCTTCGCTTATCACGTTGCAGCAGAGGGAAGGTATGGCGTCTATTGCAGTTTCTTCACTGGAAGCTGAGCTCAACAGGACGAAACAGGAGATAGAATCTGTGAGGTCCAAGGAAGCAGATGCCCAAGAGAGGATGGTGGAGCTCGCTAAGATTTTACAGCAAGCAGCTCAGGAGGCTGAGGACGCCAAGGTGGTAGCTCACTCAGCACAAGAGCAACTGAGAAAGGCCAAGGAAGAAGCTGAGCAAGCCAAAGCTACTGCAACTACCGCAGAGATCAGGTTATGCGCTGTTCTGAAGGAAACGGAAGCATCCAAAGCATCTGAGAGGCTAGCACTTGCGGCAGTTCAAGCGTTGCAAGAAAGCGAAGAGGCAAGAGATGTTGAGGATTCTCCCAGGGGAGTGACACTTCCTTTAAGTGAGTACTATGCACTTAGTAAGAAAGCGCATGAAGCTGAAGAGCTGGCAAATGAGAGGGTGACAGCAGCACTGGCACAGGTGGAGTCAGCAAGAGGGTCTGAATCAAAGAGCCTAGATAGGCTAAATGAGGCGTCCAAGGAGATGGATGAAAAGAAGGAAGCTCTTGAAATTGCATTGGAGAGAGCCGAGATGGCAAACGAAGGGAAATTAGCCGCTGAGCAGGAACTGAGGAAATGGAGAGCTGAACATGAGCAGCGCCGAAGAACTCAAGAAGCTGCGAAACGTGCAGTTAATCCTTTGAGTAGTCCACCTAGGAGATTTGTTGAACAGAAGGCTCCTTACCACAAAGAGCAGGAATCAAAATTACAGATGTCAGGTAGTAGTTACGACGATCTTGTTCCAACCCGGAAGTTAAGGAGGAAAAAATCATTCTTCCCTCTAATCGGATCACTTTTATCCAGAAATTCTCAGGGACAAACATAAGAGAACGAGGTCCTAAGGCTTGGACAAGCTTATTTTTGTACATTTCTGTAATAAGTTAATTTAATATGTCTTGTTAGTTGGTGTCTGGTGTAAGTAGGTTGATTTAATTTGTCTTGTTAGTTGGTGTCTGGTGTAAGTTGTAATCTGTTGGTATAAACACAGGAGGACATACTGCAGCATGTCTATATCATTTTTTGGCAACTCGGGATAAATTTTGCGAGGAAAATGCGCATTCCTAAGTGTAGCTCTGTCCTGCCCTGTTCTGTTCTCCGTGAAACTTGGAGGGAACTGGTTAGTGCCTCCTTTTGTTGATGAATACAATGGTTGAGTAACCCTCCTTCAGCAGTGTAGCTCAAGCATCTATTGTGAAGTTACTTAAAAGTGTGTTCCAATGGACTTGTCCAATATCAGAACCAGGGAAAACATTTTCAGAATTTTTTTTGTCCTTCACCGATAAATCTGAAATTTGGAAATTCTCGGAAAAATTTGTTCAAAATTTTTAAATCTGATTTTTGAGTAGAAATGGAAAAACAAAAAAATAGTGTTGGTTGTAGGGTTCAAACTCAAGACCTAGTGCTCACCAACCATCATCTCTTACCACTAGCCTAGCTAAGTAATTCTTAACTTGTATTGGTTAAAGAATTTAGTTAAACTCTAAAGTTTGAACCGAAATTCACTGACTTAGCAATTTTTTAGACCCGTCAAGAAAACTGAAATTCGGCAAATTTCATCCAAAATTGTTTTCCCTGAACATTAGCCTGGCAGCATATTCTCAAATGTTGGTTCATGCAGATATAGATTGTCCTATGCTACGTGGTGTAACTGAGCTTGCTATACACTAGGATTCAAGAATGAACAAAGAAAATGTATTGGACTGAAGGCAAGATTGGCAACTGCGAATATCTGTCAAGAAAATAAGGGGAAGCTGCTTAAAGGGACGCCCAGCAAACATGGTTATTCCCAGCATGTTTCTCTGAAACCTGAAGTTGGTAACACGTTGCAACACAACATTGTCTGTAGTTCTCTCTTGCTTTTATTGCGGTCCCTAGGGTTCTGCCAGGGCCGCATGCTCTTGCAAACTTCAGGCTTCAGAAAGCATGATGTAGGAATAGGATTCACCATGCTACTATCTGTTGTTGACTCAGGTTTGTGTTTGTCATTTGTACATTTCAGCCGTACCTGAACAAATATAAATTTATCTATAATGACCTCAAGTTCTCTGCTAACCGCTGGTAAATTTATTGCCGTGTTGAAGAGTAGAAAAAATATCGTAGTTACCATGTCTTGTCTCCCTTGAGACAGGAGATGGTTAATCTGTTAAGACGATAGTAACATAGCAACATAATTTCATCTCGATGAACTGCAAGCATCAAATCCGCATATACATAGCAAAGTAGCATCACACAAACACTGATAATTGCTGGTAACCTGCATGCAGTTTCTCCTGCTTTTACACATACTACTGAGGAGAAGTTGACATGCATGCATGCTACGTCAAAGCTACCGCTACCACACAAAGCAGAAATGAGACAAGCCATTAACTTAAAAACTTAGTTGAGCTAGCAACTACATAGTTCATAACTTCATATCCATGGGCAGTTGAAAGAGATGAATCCATGGAGCTACCACGCACCGCTCTAGTAGCCTGCTAGGCAGTTATCTTGAAGCCCAGGTCTTTCTGAGCAAACGCGAGGAGATAATCGATCTCGTAGTCATCTATGAAGCCATTGTGGTTCTTGTCGGCGTGGTGGAAGGCGAGCCAGCCCCTGAAGGTGGCGAACCAGCGGCCCCGCTGGCGGATGGCGGACCGGAGCTCGGACCTGTTGATCCGGCCGTCGTGGTCGGTGTCGAACTTATTGAGCCACTTCCTGAACCCCCTGGCTGTCATCTCGTCGGGTTCCCTAGGACGGCCCCTTTGAGGAACAAGAACAGTGATAGCCATTGCTTTGCTGGCCTCTCAGGAGATTGCTCTTCTTCTTGGAGTGCAGGTTGGAAGCTTGCAGTTCTTGCTCCTTTTATACTGGATCTCATCGCTGTTTTTCTTTGTTGTATAGTAGTAGTAGCTTTAGGTAGTGCTTATTTGGACGGGTAAGTTTAGGCTTTTGTTTTTTTTTTTACACTATTACAGCCGAATATATGCTGTAACTGTGTTAGTTTTTTTATTGTAATTAAATTTAAAAAATATAAAAATATATCATCATAGACAACATAAAAGAATAATAGAAAAACCTAGAAAACCAAAAAAAAATTAAGAAGTTATAATTCAGAAGCAGAAGTTCGTCCAAAATTATTGTTTCTGTCTGCAGGCTGCGAGGGTTGTTCGCTGCAGCAGCATCTCTCCCGTGACTCAGCGATGGAACGGGACAGAACTTACAATTATCAGAAAATGGCATCGCTTTTTTATTTTCTGATGTGGAGGCTTGCACAAAATTTTTTTCTGTGGGTCCTTAGGAAGAAGAATAGGATCTTGGAAAGATTGGTAATGCTTGTGGGGTAGATAAACTTCAAGTGGGACGGTAGTATATTAGTAGGGCCTGAATGGAGCAGATTTTTCGTTGACCGACCAGTCCAAAAAGAGATTCTACCACACTGACTGAAGAATGGCCAATGTTCCTTGTTTGCAACCAATGGCAGGAGCTCTGCTATTTATTTTAAGGAGAAGAGAATACACTGAATGACCAATTTTCTTTCCTTAGTAGTTGTATTATTTCCATGCCAACTTGCCAACCCTGTTTATTGGTAGCATTTCCCTCTGTTTGTGCATTTCATGCTAATTTGATTTGGTTAATTGGTTCAGTCATGCTTTCTTTGCTGCTGCTAGAGTTCTGGGCCTTCTGGCAGCAGGACATGGTGTTACTTGCAAATAGTAAAACCGTCAGTGAACAGAACAAGCAAGGTTTGGCATGAAAATAAGATGCAACAAAAATACTAGGGGAAGACCATACTTTGATCAGGGTTGAATGTTTCGGCCGAAATTTCGGTGAAATGACGAAATTTTGGCCATTTCGGTGAGTGACGAAAGGCAAGTAATTCAGCTAAATCTTAGCCGAATTTATCTCTATTTAAAATTTGTATAAAATTTGTCTAAATTTTGATCAATTTTTATTGAAAATTCAAGTGATATTTGAATGATTCATCCGAAATTTTGGCCGAAATGAACGAAATTTTTCGCCGGCCGAATTAATTTTCCCTGACTTTGATACTTCTTCAGCTAGTGTGGTAGAATCTCCTTTTTGTTCCCTCTTTGGACCAGTCAGTCAAGAAACTGCTTCATGAAGACCCTACTACCACTCCACTTGAAATTTATCCATCCCACGTGCATTGCCAAACTTTCCGAGATTCTATTCTTCCTTAGGACCCACAGAGAACATCCAATCGTTGCTAAACAAGCATAATAATGGAGTAGCGGTAGCGCATAATTCAGAACTTAGGTTAGGTGAAATACATTGCCTGAGATGCTTAGATAAAGGAAAGTAGTTTGTTTGATTGTGAAAGAAATAAGCCATCTTAATGGATACATGCACTGAAGTTGATCTTACATTTGCGGCTTGCTGGTTGCTGCAAGCGTGCATAGGAATCAAATAATTGCAGATCTACGCATCAGAAAAGGCGATCGATGCCATTCTCCCCTGGCCAACCAGGTTAAAGATGGAATCAAATAATGTGATACACAGTTACACATTTGCAAATATAAAAGAGATACGATGCTAAAGAGGCAAAGCCTAAAGCAGCTCGCCCTCCACTGAGAGCGAGACAATCAGATAACCCTAGCAGCCTGCAGATAGAAACGAATAAAGCTACGATAGAAACATGCGTGGATCTGAAGTTCAGAACCAGTATAAAAGGCGGCACAGCTGCGAGGCTTCAAGCCTTCAACTACCTGCACTCCTAGCTAGAAGAAATAGAATAGCAGTCTGCAAGGACTCGAGCTTGTAAATTAAGGACAGCTAGCCATGGCGATCAGGGGCGTCCCCTCCTCTCGCGAGATGACCGTGGAGGACTTCAAGGAGTGGCTCAAGCAGTTCGACACCGACCACGACGGCCGGATAAGCAGGAACGAGCTCCGCGAGGCCATCCGCCGCCGGGGCGGCTGGTTCACCACCTTGAGAGCTGGGCGTGCCGTCCGCCGCGCCGATAAGGACAACAGCGGCTTCATCGACGACTCCGAGATCGAGAACCTCGTCGCCTTTGCTCAGAAAGATCTGGGCATGAAGATATCTGCCTGGTAGATAAGAGTGCTAGCGCCTAGCTCCATGGATTTTATCTGCTTGACCTAATGAGAACAGCAGTAGTACTAGTACCTAACTTTTAAGGTACTGCCTTTTTTAATTTCCACTTACCCTTGTGTGGTAGATCCAACTTGACATGCTAACTTCTCCTGAATAATATGTGTAAAAGCAGGAGAAGGTGCGCTATGCAGTTATATGAGTGTTTGTGTAAATTGTAATGCTATGTTGGTTTAATGCTCACAAAGATGAAACTGAGTTTGGCAACTACCAACAGTTCAACATTTTTGATAGCATCTCCTCTGACTCTCAGGGGATTGCAAGAGATGATAAGTCTGATAATATCCATTCTTAAAACAAAGAACCAAATTTAGCAGAAAAGAACATGTTGAGTACTGTAAGGTCGAAATGTACAAATGGCAAGCCCGAACCTTAAAAATCAATAGGTGTAACAAACAACATATTGCCGAAGGGATTGTGTTCAACCAACGGCGAAGCCAGGATGAAATTGAAGGATAGGCTCAAAGCCTCAAATAATTAAACTAAATTGACACAAATATAGTATTTTACTCTTATGTAATCCAAATTCATACATAAATAGAAGAGAAGCAAAGCAAAAAAAGAGAAAATACAATAAAAGTACCTCAGTAATAGAAAGTGCGTTCCGAAAATATATAAATAAACTTTCAATGAGTAGAGATTAGTCATTTGCTTATCAAAAATAGCAAAAGTAGTGATACAATAATAAATATAAATGATCATGAATATTTAAAATAAACAAAACATACCACTAAAGCGCTAGCTTAAATCATGAGGCAAATTTATTCTACGAGATTTCATGCCTTAGAAACGTCTTACGATTCTATCATCATAAATGCTTATAAATATCTCTCGCTTTGTGTACCACACCATCAAGTTATTGAGCCACTCATCAGTTGCTTTTTTGCATAAATCTGTTTTTGATAATATTCATTACTGAAAATATTCTCTCAACAAATATCGTTGCCACTGGAAGAATCAATGTCAACTCGACGAGATGATATACCAATGGAAAAGTTTTATTTTATTTGGTTTCGACCATCATTGGAGCAAGTTTTAAAATATCATGACACCCATGAAATCCATCACTTCTCTTAATATCGAGAATGAGGTGTCCACCAAGTAATTTGTTGAGGAACTATCGCTGGTGAGCTCAGTCCGATCGATTCCTCTCTTATACAAATAGACAGATCAATTACAGAAGATGCAAATAGTAGATTGAAACACAAAGATATGGGGGAGAACTCCTGATCTTTCTTTATTGCTTTCTCTTTCTCATGCGTGTACAAAATAGCCAATCACACTCCTATTTATAGCCTAGTGGTGAGGTGCACACCATGGGCCAAGGCCTCAAGCCCAGGCCCAGGTTTCCTAACACTCCCCCTGGGGCACTCATCCAACATGTTCATGTCTCATCAAAACTTCATAAAAAATCAGTGGGAAAAATTTAGAGAAAGAGTACATGATACATGTTATGCTGCGTTGCACGAATTGCCTTATTAAAAACATTGGCCGAGAAACTTCAGAAAAACCCGCCAAGAGAAAAAGAGTACAATCCACTCAATTTCATTTAATCTTCAGGATTTATTCTTTGGGTACTCGATCTTCATGATCAAGTTTTAATAACGAGCTTGAGAAAAATCTCCCCCTGAGTTCTGCACTTCTCTAAATCTCATGATTCCAAGTTCTCGTACACATCTTTCAAAACTAGATGCTAGAAGTGACTTAGTGAAAAAATATGCAAGATTTTCACATGATTTAGTATGCAGTACCTTAATTTCATCCATTTTTTGCAATTTATGAGCATAGAAGAATTTAGGGTTGATATACTGTGAGATAACTCTTCACATAGCCCGTCTGTATTTATGCAACACAAGTTGCATTATCTTCATAGATAATTGTGGAAACTTGCATGATATTCATTCCACATGACTACTAGATGTGGTAATAATTCAGTTTCTATTACATTTTTCCAATATTCTCAATCTGATCTTTTCTTACATTCAGCGAGCGATGCGAGCTCTGGATCAAGATTGATGATTAATGCCTCTGTTAGTCCATTCTGGGTATGGACATGCGGTATAGAATGCTCAACTATAATTCCCAGTGCCATGCAATAATCGTCAAATGCCTTTGAAATAAATTCTTCAACGTTGTCCATTCTGATGGACTTTATGTGATGATCAGGGAAAATATTTCTAATGCGAATTATCTATGAGATCAACTTTGCGAAAGCATGGTTTCTCGTAGACAATAAATATACGTGCAACCATTTTGAGGAAGCATCGATGAGCACCATGAAATATTTAAATGGCCTTGATAGTGGTTGTATGGCATCACAAATGTCTCCTTAGATTTGCTCCAGGAATGCAAGGACTTCATCCTTCGCTTTCAGAGTAGAAGGTCTAGTAATTAATTTTTCGATTGTATATACGAGTCACATAAAATCTTCGTGATTCAGGAAATTCTTTACATTAATATTATGTCCATGTGAATTGTTAATTATTTTTTTCATCATCCTAAGACTTGGGTGACCTAATATGTCATGCTAGAGACAGAAGTGTTCAGAGCTTCTAAATATTGTCTCCAGGGTAGTATAGTCTGTAGGTGCCTTGATATTAGTGTAGTATAACCTAGTTTCTAATGAAGGAAGTTTTTGTAATACCCTTTTTCATTTGCTTCACGCTTCATAATGAGTAGGTATTCTTTACCATACTCTTCTTTAGTCTCAACATGAAAACCGTTGGCACGAATATCCTTGAAACTTAGGAGAGTTCTAGTCGATTTTGGGTACAATAAGGCTTCTTAAATTACCAAAGTTGTGACCAAAGCTGGCGAGCCCAGTCCAATCAATTCCTCTCCTATTCAAATAAACAGATTAATCACAGAAGATGCAAATAGTAGATTAAAACATAGAGATAGGGGGAGAACCCTAGTCTTTCTTTATTGCCTTTTCTTTCTCATACGTGTATAAAATAGCCAATAACACTCCCTATTTATAGCCTAATGGTGAGGTGTCCACCATAGACCAAGGCTTCAAGCCCAGGTCCAGATTTCCTAACATAATTATCTCATAGCAAGATCATCCATTTTTCTTATGAATGAGTGGAATTTATTTTCATCCCCTTTTGATTAGTCAGTCAACGCAGAGTCTGCTGTGGGCCCTACTATATGTCCCCACTTGGAATTTGTCCATCCCCAATTGCCACATGCATTATACCAAACTTTTAGAGATTCTATTCTTCCTAAGGACCCACATGTATGGAACATCCAATCGTTGCTAAACGAGCCTAATGGATCACTGCAGTTTTCAACTTGGGGAAGATAATTACATGGCCTTAAGAAGATAACTGAAATACTTCCATTGATCCTTGATCTTACACGAATAGTTAGCTGCCTGCAGGCATAAAAATCAAATTATGAGACTATGTGGAGGTCACTTTATGGTTGTGATGAGTAATTGACTTTTGGTTTAGAGAGTTTATGAAGTTTGAGTTTGGCTTTTGAGAGTTTGCAATTTTTCAATTGTTTTATGTTATTGACGGTTTGACTAGTATTAGAGCCGTGGTCAAACCGTCATATGGTCGAAGTCAAACGTGGTCAAAGTCAGTCATGATCAGAATGCCGTGGTCAAAACCAGGTGTAGTTGAAAACAGACGTGGTCATTCTTCCGTAGTCATGCTGCGGTGCTTGTACTGCCGTGGTCGCCGCAGTGGTCAAAGTTCATCGTCATTGAAGTTGGACGTGGTCGTAAAGTCAAGCTTTGCTACAGTACTCTTTCGAGTACCAGCTGAATGACTATTCACCTCCGAGTACTATTCTTTCGACTATACAGTTTTGACCAGATCACTGTAGCTTCGGCCGTACAAAAAACCTGTAGCTTTGATCGGTCTATGCTCTGAATCTTTGATGACGCCGCTCGAAGGCTATCCGATCTTTCGGTGGTACTCGAACGTCGTTCAATGCATCTATGCCACTCGAAAACCGTTCGATCATCTAGAGGCACTCGAACAACATCCGATCCTCCATCGCTACTCGAAAGCCGTTCGATGCTCTAGTTCCACTCGAATGCTGTCGATGCTCTGAAGTTACTTAAACTTGTCCGAGCCTCTTATGTTACTCGGGCACTGATCGGCTGGTCTGAAATTACTCAAAGCAGATCAAAACCGCTCGAAACCGACTGAAACCACTCAGAGCCAACTAAACCACTCAGAGCAGACCAAAACCACTCGGAGCAACAAAAACCACTCAAAGCCAATGAAAACCACTCACAGCAACTCAGAACTGAACGAGATCACTCGGATTCAAAACCTTTGACTGCGATCAACTGAAACTTTCGCAAACACAAATTTTAAAGTAATCCAAATATCAATTTTTCATCATTACTTTTAGTCACGACCACCGTATGGTCTAACACCATGTCTACGGCTAAGTGCCTGACGTCGCCATGCCTGCGGCTACACAGGACAGGTGCCTGAACTTCGGCAAGGAGCACAGGACCAAGATGAGGGTTGAGGAGTTCAAGAAGTGGCTGATGCAGTTCGACACCGACCACGATGGCCGGATAAGCCGGAGGGAGCTCCGGGAGGCCATCTGCCACCAGGGTGCCTGGTTCTCCGACCTGAGAGCTTGGTGCGCCCCCAGCACGCCGACAGAGATCGCAACGGGTTTGTAGATGACCACGAGATCGAGAACCTCATCGAGTTTGCCGAGGAGGAGCTGGGCTTCAAGATATCTAAGGAGCTGTTACCTGGTAGAAAGATTACATATAGTTTTTAGGTTACCCCCAACGATTTGTTCTGTACTGTACTGGTACTGTGGTAGTTGCTAGCTGAGTTGCTGGCTTTTATTTCCCTTTCGTTTGTGTGTAGCAGCCTCAGCTTGACACGCCAGTTTCTGCTGAGTATGTGTTCATGTGTGGAACTGGAGGCAGGAGAAGGTGTACTCTGCTGTTTGTTTAAGTGCTTGTGTGTTGCCATGTATGGTGGTTAGATGCTTGAAGTTGCAGCGCATGAAGATGAAACTTGACTCGCTAAAAAAAAGTTAATTAGCACCTGCAATCGTGCACTGCAGAAGTGCAGGGTACAAATTTGTGGAGTTGCTCGGGGAGCTGATCTCACAGATCGGCCTACTCCTAATTTAGGTTTAAAAAAAAACCGGGCTAGTGGTGCTTCCATGCTCTCTCACAAGGTGAAAAGCGGAATCTCAATGTAGCGCTGTTAACAGTGGAATAGTGAGTGGTCAAAAATCAAACCCTCGATGTGCTTCAAAGTTTGTGTTTTCATTTTTTTTTCTTGAATGGGGAAGCATAAAAAAATAAAAGAGAAATATGCTTACCCACTTACTCGGTCCCTGCTCTCCTATACCATTGGTTCGCTGTCTATGGGCTTATTCTTTTAAGTCAAAAGCTGACGGTTTTTAGCTTTTGCTACAGTACCTAACTTTCAAACGAATTATTTTCTTAAAATAGGGTCTACAAGGTAAATGATCTACACGTTAAAAGTACAACATTTGTATCAGTCAAAATCGCAAGTGAGTATCTGTCTCTCTGTAATCTGTACCGTAAACAGCTAAAATTCAAAAATTTCAACCAAAAGCCGTAACCGCAGCCGAAAGGAACAGGGCCTATAACGTCCTGAATCCGCAGAAAGCATGGTGAACATCTCGAGGCCCAATAATGGGGACACGGAGTGACCCCGGCGAGAGAGGCACAAGCTATGCATCACGTCTCGTAGTAGGTTTTAAAAAAATACAAGTCCACGTGTTAGCGTGTTAGCATGCAAGAAATGTACGTCAATTTTTAATTTATCTTAAAATAATTAAGTAGTGGACCCCTCTATGAATTATATATGTTTAGATGCTAGAGTTGAAGATAGAGTTGTTAAAAGAGATTTCATTTGATGTGGCATTCTTTGCAAAAAAAAAAAAGAGAGAAGAATGCTATGTGACATGGCTTAGCATATTTTTTTAAAAAAAGATTAGCAGCTTTTAAAAATCACTACGAACAAATATAAACACATATATAGCATATATTTGTATTTTAATGTATGGATATGCCTTTCTCTTGTAAGAAAAAAAAGAGAAAAGATGGATATGCCACGGGAGGTGATTTTATGCTCTTCTAAATAGTGAATTACACAAATATTAAAGCAACTTTAAAGGTGGATTAAGACTACTTACCTCTTGATTGATACTTTAAAACTTTTTATGATGTCTATAAAAAAAATGAAAAGTATGGAATCACTACTCGCCACGGGAGGTACAGACTGGCGGTTGCATGACATGCCTGCCCGCCCGCCCTTACCGGACCTTGGACCGGTTGTATCTAGGTCGGATGCTAGCGGTGCCTCGACCCTGCAGGCTGCAGGCGTGCTGCCGCTGGGAGATCTTGCTCCACGACGCGCAGGTTGTTTTCGCGGGTTGGCGAGGCGTCTCGGCCTCGACGGCCGCGCCGGTTGTCGTCTAATTGGTACTTGGTACCGGACTTCGTCTCGGGTCGGCCGTGTTTCGCCGTGGCGGCCGCGCGGGTCGGGTGGAACCGTGGGTGCCACTTCGTCTTGTTTTAGGCTACATATTGGAGCCCTACCTCGCCGTTCAATTCGGTGCGCCAGGCCGGCCGGCAATGGCCTCCGGTACAGAACAAAGCTAGTGAACGAAAGAAGAGCCTGTTCATGTTCGATGCCTCTCTGTCCTGACCACCATCTTTCAGAAAAGATAAAGAGAGTCGTAACATGCATGAACCAAACCAGGTAAGTTGGAGGAACACACAAGGGGGGCTAGGACCGAGACAAATGATGCGGTGTAATTCTCAAAGCTGTAACGCCGTTAGTGAGCAGAACAGACAGTGTTTGGCACGACAGAGGACAGAACAAGAATACTGGGAAAGGAGCATTGATTCTCTTCAGCCAGCGCGGGTCGTTTGTTTCGATTTGAGTTTTGGATTTATTTTTTATTAGTTTTAAATTTTATCTTTTTCTGACTTTTGGTTTTTTTTTAGCTTTTTTGCTGGTTCTTTTTTCTCGTATTCATTTGCATTATCCATGATGGGTTAGCCTGTTTTCCATTTTTAATTTTTTTAAATTTAGTTACGTCAAATAAGCCATTATTAGTTACAGTGCAATTTCAACCATAAACCAGCTTATTTCAGCCCAACCGAGTAGCACCTATAGCTTGGAGTAGTCGGTCAACCGAGAATCTGCTTCATGCAGGCCGCAGGCACTATTACTATAACCCTATTTCAAACAACTTCTGTTTTGACTTTTAGATGGATTGACTTCTTAAGGTGATTTATATAAATTATTTGTAGGAATCGCTATAGGAGTTACTTTTGATAGAGTGAGTTCTTAATACGAGTGCTACTTACTCTTTTAATCTCTCTCACAATCAATTAAAAGTTAAAAACCACTGCATTTTCAAACGGTGCCTATATATGTCCCCACTTAGAATTTGTCCATCCCACTTCCCACATGCATGATGGCAGACTTTCTGATATTCTATTCTTCCTAAGGATCCAAAGAGAACAACCAATCGTTGCTTATCAGGCATAATGGAGTAGCATGGTTTAGAACTTGGGCTTGATGAAGTACATTGTCAGATTGCCTCATAATTTGGTGATAATTTAAGGAGATAGGTACAGTACTTACATTGATCCTTGCCTAAAAAGTAGTAGGAATCTTCAGAGGTGATCCTCGAATGTATAGGAAAGTTTCAAATATCATGGCACACACTGATCCTACATGTACAAGTGAGATGGGCCAGCCCTTGCAAATATTATCCGTTACTTTTCATCACGGCCAGCTCTTGCAAATATTATCCGTTACTTTTCATCATACATGTTAACAACATCTGCTTACAAAAGTAAGATGAACACATGAGGACATGCATAGATCTTCAGAATACCAAAGTTGTTCTGACATATATGCAAAGCTTGCTGCAGGCAAAGGAATCAAATAATTGCAGCCCTCCGCATCAGAAAAGGAGATCGATGTGCCATATATTCTCCCTTGGCCTCTCAGAGATCGATAAACAACCGAATCAAACAATGTGATGCACACGGATAGGGGCGGAGACACACTCTGAACAGGTAGGCTTCAATCTGAGGTGTGAAAAAATATCTAGTGTACAACCTAGGTAACATTTTCATAGTCCAGTCCAGATAGTCTAGATCATTCTACCACTGAGCCCAGGGCGTAACCAAATCCTGACTCTGCCACTGCACACGGACACACGCAAATATAACACAAACATGATGCAAGTGAACAGCAGGCACGTAGTGTGTCCTCCACTACGAGCTAGTGAGACTATTGAAATATATCCACTATTGACCAATGTCATAGACTGGCTAAAGCAGGTGAATAGATAGTTTTAAAATTCTCTTTATCTAAAATCAGGTTTACTATGCGAAAACGTAAATCAATTTGGTTTAGCACAAATAAGACATAAATCAACTAAGTTCACCTAAGTGTGCAAATAACATAAGTCTATATCAAAGGTTTACAATCCTATAGTGACAAGCAATCAATTTAATTATATTAATATAAATTGCTTGAATATAAATTGAGCACAAGAAGACAAACCACAAAGGCACGATTCCTTTTTACCATAATGTTTGGAGACTTGCTAGTCTCGCTTAGTCAACGTTGAGTTAACCCCAAACAAATTAGACCGGCTCTATGAATTAAGCTAAACACCTCAATTTCATTATTGGCAGCTCTTTCCCATTCTGGGTAGGTGAGCTCCAACCTTCACGACACGCCAGGTCTTCTCACAACTTTCTTTGAGGAGATCACCGCACACGACACCTCTAAAGTAACAAGTCAAATCCCTTACTTGACTCTCACCACGTGCAAGGAATGCACAAGTTCAAGTGGATACGAAATCCACTTCTAGATGCAATATGCAATCTAGAGTCTTTTTCTTTACTCACAAGGTGCAACACATATACAATTAAGAGGAGAATCTCACACTAGCTCAAAAAATGAAATGGAGTTAAGTAACTTTCTCTCTAACCAGTCACAAGGGGGTATTTACACCTCACACAATGAAACTAGCCGTTGCGGACAGAAAAAGGGAAATCGGTAGTACCGTCGGCTTGGGGCCAATACTACTGCTCCCCTCGTAATGGTTAGAAAAATAGCTGTTACAAACCGAAGTCAGTAGTACCATCAAAATGTCTCTCTGAAAAAACGTAACGTAGATAAATCGGTCGTACCGCACTACACAGGTCAGTAGTACTAAAGGTCAGTCTGACCACTCACACAAAGCCGATACTACCGGTCTTCGACCACGTCAGGTGGTCGATCTTCGACCACACAGATCTTCGACCATGTCAGGTGGTCGATCTTTGATCGTGCCGACCTTCAACCACACAGGTCTTCGATCGCGTCGGGTGGTCGATCTTCGACCGCGCCGATCTTTGACCACACAGGTCTTCAACAACATCGATCTTCGACCACATCAGATGGTCGATCTTCGACTGTGGCGATCTTCGACCACACAACTCTTCGATCATGTCGGGTGGTGATCTTCAACCATGCCGATCTTCGACCACATAAGTCTTCGACCACGTCGGTCTTCGACCATATCGGGTGGTCTATCTTCGACCACGCTGATCTTCAATCACATAGGTCTTCGACCGCGCCGATCTTTAACCACACAGGTCTTCGACCAACCGACACAGTAATATTGTGATCTCAACGCCGGTAGTTCCTCTCAACCAATTCCCCTAGATCTACACGCACCTAACTTGGCTAACACACGTGCATGTTCGACTCCAGGATCCTCATGAAAACCTAGTCAGTCACCTCCACACAAGCTACCGGTTGGTGCATGTTGGTTACACCTCCAGCATATACTCATCACATGAAGATCAGAGGAAAATTAGGATTCCACATTCCTATCCAAAAATTCATTCTTTTCGCTACCGCATCTTCCATCTCTCCTATACCCACCAACTACCGTTCGGCACTAAAAGACCCACATTGGTATAATGCAATGAAAGAGGATTTCGATGCTTTGTTGCGAATGACACTTGGTCTCCAAGACTACCCTTCGCCCCCTCTCATGTGTGCCATCTTCGAAAGTCCCTTTATGGTTTAAAACAAGCTCCTCTCCAATGGTTTCAAAGATTCACAAATTTCCTTGTTTCTCTTTGGTTTTCATGCTTCTAAGTCAGATATCTTCCTTGTTTATTTTTCACCAAGGCTACCACACCACATATCTTCTACTTTATGTAGATGATATTATTCTCACAGCTAACACAAACATGTTCTTGTGCTCCATCATCAACTCTCTCCAGCAAGAATTTGCCATATTGACTTAGGTGCCTTAAACCACTTTCTTGGCATTTCTGTACACCAAAACTCTTCTGGGCTCTTTCTATCTCAGCATCAGTATGCTCTTGACATCTTAGAGTGCGCCAAAATGCTTAACTGAGGAAGAACTGGGGTTCAATATAGATACGGATCCGTGAGTGCATGATTTCATCTAGTATGCAGCTTTTGAGTAGCTGCCCCCCCTCTTTTTCTTTCCTTTGTGTGGTAGCTTCGGTTTGGCAAGCCAACTTCTGAATAATATGTGTGCAAACTAGGCCTGGGCGTTCGGGTTACCTGAATTTTTCGGGTCGGGTAGTTCGGGTAATTCGAAATTCGGGTAATGAAAACTGCTACCCGATATTAGCCTAAAAAAACACTACCCGCAAGTTCGGGTACCCGATAATTCGGGTTCGGGTATACCCGATATACCCGAATTTACAGAAAACCAGCTAATTTCCCGACAATTCGGGTAATTTACAGACAATTTTCCGACAATTCGGGTAATTTACAGACAATTCGGGTAATTTACAGACAATTCGGGTAATTCGGGTAGTTCGGGTACCGGGGGATATTACCCGAACTACCCAAACTAATTTCGGGTAATCAGAATCGCTATCCGAATTTGGGATCGGGTACCTCGGGTTCGGGTATTTCGGGTTCGGGTCCGGGTAATTCGGGTACGGGTAACGGGTATTTTGCCCAGGCCTGGTGCAAACAGGAGAAGCACTACTCTACAGTTTGTTTTGAGTGCTTGTATGTTGGTTAGATACTTGAAGTGCATAAAGAAGAAATTAAACTTGAGGTGCTAATCTATATATCTATAAATAACCGGTGATATTTAAAATACCTCCTTTGTTTTACAGGTCTAGAAAATCCCACAATAATTCTTAAATCAGGAAAAACAAATTTTCTAGAAATTCTCTTACTAATCAAGAGAAAAGGAGAAGATCTATACAAAGTAGAGCCAGATTATAACGATTGCTGAGCTATACTTTTTAAAGGTATTAGAGATATAGAATGAATATAATATTTTGCAATATTGTAACAACCTGACGGTGCCAGGCTGCCAAGCACCTCGTCTTAGGGCTGTTCTTTTTACTTCAACTTATGGCTATGGCTTATGGTTTTAGGCTGTTCGTAAGAGAGTATAGAGTAACAGAAACTCACATATGGTTTTAGCCGATATAGATGAAGTCGTTATACTGAGCACTATAATCAACTTATAAACTTTATCTTGAAAAGATATTTTATCTAAACGTTAAGTTTTTATAGAAAAATTGAAAAGTAATTTTTAGAAGGTGAAAAAAAAGACGCTGCTTTGGGCGAACTTCCCGTTCGGCTCGCCGAGCTGGCCGAAGTCCGTGCTCTGCGCGTCTCGCACGCCGGCAGCCGCAGCGGCAGACCACCGCCGGCAGCTCCTCAACCGAGCTAGAGGCCTAGCCCAAGCGGAGCAAGGCCCAAAGGCTAATTAACGCCTCTGCAAATCTCTCTCGGCCCTTGAAGAGATTTGTCAGGCCCAATGTCGACTAGCTGGCTGTAACACCTGCAAAATCAACTAACAGCGTCCGTTGGGAGAGTTCACTTTCCCGGGTCAACCTATCGACGAGGTTAAAATAAGCTGAAGGGGCGACAGACTAGACGCCTCGTTTATTACGGGTTTCCTATCTTCTCCGTATGCTTGCAAAGTCCTGCGTTTTCCTCTTCACAGAAACGTGCATAAAAGAATTCCTTGTCAACATTTCCATGTCGCCTCCAACAAATTGTTCAATTTAGATCGGCTAAACATAGCTTTTGGTTGCAATTACACTGTAGCGTCTGTTAGTTTTTCTAAGTTAAATAATAATAATAATATATGAAAATTTGAAAAATATTATTGTATCTTTTGGAACAATACAGAGAAATAAGAAAAACAAAAATAAAAAAAAATCCAAAAAAAGCCTAAATTAAAAAGCGTTCCAAATGGGACTAAAGTCATTAGGAGCGGAGTCTTTGGTGGTACTCATTTGGGTTTTTAAGTCCGAACTTATGTTTTATTTATCATTGTTTTTAGTTTTTTCATCGTAATTAAATTTTAAAAATAAAAATATATCATCACAGATAATACAAAGGAATAAACGAAAAAAAGACCAAAAAATTCTAAAAATCCAATAAAAAGAATTTTAAAAGCCAAATTCTAAAAGTTAAAAGCTAAAAACTGTAGCTCTAGTAAGCGTTGCTAATTTGTCCATCATGCCATATCTGTTGAATTCTCCCATCCATCAGGATCCCTGCGGCTGAGGTGCGTCCCCGATAAGTCAGAGGCGTGAAAAGTACGACACAAGCCCCCATCAACTCTGTCTCGCATCACGTCTGAAGCTAAGAAGGTTGATGTGAAGAGAAGCGAAAGAGAACAAACGAGGCCATCGATGGCCGGTTCCAAAAAGCTAAGTCTTTTGGCTTTAAAAGTGGAAATTTCAACGTATTGACTTTAATTTAGTTTTATAAGTTATCTGTAGACTTATCAAATAAATTATTCTAAACGAAGTGGCTTTTCAACGTAAATATCACTACTGTCCTTAAACCTCATCAAGTCAGGACGGTTGCTTGCAAGTTCTCACTGATTAACTGTAGGTAATTGTACAGCCCCCTCCTTAAAGATCTCTGTGTTTGGTGCATCCTGTCGCTAGTTTGCCACGACTATCTCATGCTCTGTCTCCAAAAGTTCAGAAACTACTGTTTCAGGTCGTTCGGTACGGATTTGAATGGGAAAAAAATAACTTTTGAGTAAACTTGGCACGTCCTCTTACTAGCCTATTGGATAAAAAGCAATTAAGTCTTACGTGTATGCACACGGCACAAGCCAAAGTAAGATTACCTAATTGACAAGCAGTTATTTGACATATGGTTCAGAATCTACCTCAAAGACTAGTTCTATATACACAGACATGGAGTTGTTTTTTCATGGTTTTTAGCAGTGGGTTTCAGTGGCAATGGATCCATGAAAACTCTTCTTCTACAAACACTATCCTCCTAGATGTATCGATAAAACGGAGAATCTCAAGCAGCAGTACACATACATGACTGTTCTAGTGTAAATAACTAAATATGCTTTGCCAATACGAACATGCATGTTCAATTCCCTTAGGTTTTTCATGTAAAATTCGTCGCAATAACAGTTGATAAGATACTAAAATCTAAAGGGAAAAAGGTATATTTACACTCATATCGTACTATAATTCGTAGCTCCATTAATCGAGAAAGGAGAGAAGAAGAATACAAGCCCCCTACACGCCGTGCATACTCTGCAGTTGGTGAAAAGAGCTGTTTCTTGTTCGTGCAAAACGGCGACATGTCGCTCAAAATCCCCATCCAAAGCTTGCGTGGTGGGACAAACCTCCAACCCTTCAACGCATTCTAAGTCCACTCTAAATAACTTTTAACTTATGATCTTTTTAGCTATTGGTTTATTTAAACTAAAGCCACTTGAAATATATCGGTTTCTATTTCACTTTATTTTGACTTTTTTAGATTTTTAGATTTTTCTCTTATTTTTTTACATTGTCCGTAATAATATATTGATTTTTTATTTTCTTCTTAAAAAACTATCAGTTATTATAGTATAATTTTATTCAAAAACTATAATTATAAAACTAAACTATAAACTAGTTGAAACAAACTAAAACACAATACTTTTCAGAAGTTTCTACGGTGACAACAACCTCCGATCGCCGTGCCACCCCTCCCGGGCTCCCCTCTCGACGTCACTTGGACACAAAAATAAATGTCCACAATTGACGGCAATTAACGTACTTTTCAGCCACTTCCCTATGGAATCCTCCACGTGATGTTCACTGTTTGATCTCATCTCACTAATTCAGCAGGCACCGGCCGTCGTTGGTAATTTGATAGTACTCCGTCGTTTCAGGTTTAGCAGAAGCTTGATCTCGTCTCACTAATTCAGCAGGCACCGGCCGTCGTTGACTCGTCGTTGGTAATTTGATAGTACTCCGTCGTTTCAGGTTTAGCAGAAGCTTGATCTCGTCTCACTAATTCAGCAGGCACCGGCCGTCGTTGACTCGTCCTTGGTGATTTGATAGTACTCCGTCGTTTCAGTTTTAGCAGAAGCTTGATCTCACCTAACTAATTCAGCAGGCACCGGCCGTCGTTGACTCGTCCTGGGTACTTTGATAGTACTCAGTCGTTTCAGCTGGCCCTGATCAACTCGGCTTCGTCTTTTGGCTTATTTTTTACTATTCATAAGTTTCGTCTTTTTCTGAACTTTTGGCTTTTTGTTGAGCTTTTTTGCCGGTTCTTTTTTTCCCGTATTTGTTTGTATTATACATAATGGGCTAACATATTTTTTATATTTTTAAATTTTTTTAAATTTAATTATGCTAAATAAGCCTCTGTCAGCTACAATGCTTTTTTCAGCCAGCTACAGTGTTTTCAGCCATAAGCCATGAGTTTTTCAGCCGAACCGATCACCACCTTAGCTTCAGCTTTTGCTTTGACAGTGTCTCCTCGTTTCAGCTTTAGTTTTAGTTTTTGACTTTGATTTTTAATTCGTTATTCCTTAATTTCATCTTATTTAGGTTTTTAGTTTTTTCTTTTATTCTCATATTCCTTTGTATTATTTATCATAGGCTAACCTATTTTTTATTTTTAAAATTTTAAATTTAATTACATTAAATAAGTCACCATTAGCTATATTAAAAAAGTCAGCTGCAGTAAAAAATCTATAAACTATTGTCAAACTAAACACCACCAAAGAGGTAATTTAACGAATATTAGCCAAAGATCAAACTCATAGTTAACTTGACACATGCTGTAATCGTCTAGATAATACCCATGGGTTCTTACTATTCTATTTCTTCACGTTAATATCATCTCAAGTTTATTAGGGGGCGCTCTGTTTGACGATGACTTATGGATTTTCACTGTAGCTAATAGTGGTTTATTTGACGTAATTAAATTTAACAATTTAAAAATAAAATAAATAGATTAACTTATCACAGACAATACGAAGGAATGCAGGATAAAAGAGAAAAACCAAAAAAGCTAAAAAAAAAGTAGAAAGGGATAAATTAAAGAATAGTAAATTAAAAGTCAGAAGTTAAAAACTAAAACTGAAACGAGTTTACGCCTTCACTTTAATATCATATCTCTAATTATATACGCATTTACCTACCAGCTCCTGCAGTCTCCTACTTGGCCAGCGATTGCATGTATGGCAACAAAGAGTGCGTTATTTTCAAACCCCGAAGCTAATTTCATAACGAACTGTTCATGTTACATTAAAACAAACAAGTTGCGTATGAGGCCACGAACTATTTACATAAATGATACTATTGTATTTCTTTCAAAATTGATATTAACATCTATTTCTATAAATCTAGTCTTTCTTATGAATCTATCTACTGAGCTCTCCGGCTCGGCAGATAACTACCGAGTCACCCATCCCGACATGCTCTCAATTAGTACTTGCTTATCTCAACTAGCGTTTCCTAATTAACGCCCTGCTCATTTTGCTTTCAGCTTCTAGCTTATTTTTCACTATTTATAGATTTCATCTTTTCTGAGCTTTTGGTTTTTTATTAGCTTTTTTGCCGGTTCTTTTTTCCAGTTTGCGTTGTCCGTGATGAGTTAACATATTTTTTTTCTATTTTAATTTTTTAATTTAATTATGTCAAATAAACAACCTTCAGCTACAGTATAACTTTAACCAGTTACAGTATAATTTTAGCTGTAAGCTATTATTTTTCAGCCCAACTGAGCGGGCCTAAAGTGCTAATGGGGGACTATGCACACATGCCGCGGATGGGTGACTTGTCAGGTGTCTGTTGGGTTCATTACGTCTATAGAAGAGATTAGATTCGTAAAAGACGGATCCTCAGACTAATTTATTTAAAAAATACAACAGTGTCACTAAGACCATATGGTTGACGTCAGCTTTTAACGTCACTCGTTTTATCTTGGCCACCCCCTACGAGCTTCCTCCTCCATTCCTCTCTCTCTCTCTCTCACTAGAACCTCACAGCTACATAAACAAAATCCCGAGCCTTTTAAAGAAGTTAAGAGAGAAGGGCAAAGAGAGAGCACAAGCCGTAGAGAAATGGAGGTGGTGGTGCCTGTTATGGCGCCAAGTGCACCGTGCAGCCCGAGAACGGCAGCCATCAACGGCGACCACCTCCCCAGCTACTGCTACTTCTTCTCCAGCGCCCCGACTAGCCCGTCCAGGGCGAGGTACGGCGCGGACGCCACGCCCGCCGACGGCGGCACGACGTTCGACTTCACGTTCGGGTTCAGCGGGCAGCTGCGGGAGCCGACGCCGATCCTCGCCGCCGCCGACGAGCTCTTCGAGGGCGGCAGGATCCGGCCGCTGAATAATCCGCACCCGAGCATTCTGCTTGTCGATGATACCTCCCCTCGGTCTCCGAGGAGAAGAACCGGGGCGCGTGGAGCGGAAGCGGAGGTAGTGTCGGAGAGGGGCAGGTCAGGCAGGCCCGCCCCTGTCTTGAGTGCTTCATCGAGGAGTAGGAGAGCTACTCGGTCTCTCTCCCCGTTCAGGGGAGAGGCCGCCGCCGACGAGTTCCCTTCCTCACCTCCTTCTCCCAGAACCTCCCTGATGGGGGGTTGCGGGAGCGGGAGCAGGAAGTGGAGACTCAAGGACCTCTTCCTGTTCCGGAGCGCGTCAGAGGGACGCGCCACCGGAGCAGGGAGCAAGGACCCGCTCCTGAAGTACACCATGCTGTCATCGTCGTCGTCCTCCTCGTCCTTGCACCCTCAGAAGCTGAAGGGCGGCGACGGCAACGCGTCCATGAGGAAGGGGAGGGGGTCGACGGCGTCGGCCAGCGACATGCCCTACACGGTGAGCAGGGCGGCCGCCGAGGAGATGCGGCGGAGGACGACGACGCCGCTGCCGTTCCACCGGAACAGCTTGTTCGGGTACCTGAGGTCCAACCCGGCAATTCACAGCATCAGCAGAAAGCTGAGCGGCAGCTCCTCATCCAACCGCGGCAGGCCTACTACTTGATACGCATGCATGCATGATGCTGTCTTGAAATCTTGACAGCAGAAATAAAGTGGCACCGTTTTATTCCTTTATTTCTGCTTGATTTTTCTATGTATTCTTTCGTTTCCTGTGAACCAGAAGGTGTTCATACTAGTGTAGATATGTACGTACATGGGAATACTGTTCTGAGATTCCATCGGATGTGTAATACTGATGCTGCAAGATCGGTTTCGTAGCAAATTGCTCATGGCTCTGGGCTGTGCCTGGGTTACTACAATGTTTTCTATACTGCAAACTGTCACAATTGTTTCATAGGTTCCTGCAGGATGGAACAATTTGGGTTAAGATAAACTGGGCGATCTGACATTCTCTGAGTTAAAAAATGCTTGGATGATGGTAACTGACATGATTAGAGTGCTAATGTTTAGTAATATATTGCGTGTTTTATGATGCAAGCAACTGCAGCACCCATCTGCCTCTTCTTGGATTCTCATCTGAATTTGCTCTGCCTGTTTTATAAAGGTAGAATTATCTTACACTGTCCAATTGAACACCTCTGCCCAAATCAAATGGCTCATTGGAAGAAAAAACCACTGCCTGAAATGTATGTGATAGCCCCTTTATATTTCAGAAAATTAAGCTGCTATGCGAAGACATGAGACATCATCAATGGTGATATTGAGTCTGCACAGATGCTACAGGCATGAGAAAGGCAAAGGAACAAAACCAAACAGGGAAACAATGGCACTTGCCCAGTAGAACCCTAGATTGCCAGTTGTGAATGTTCTCCAAGTCAACACCTACCAACAGCTCCTGCCCCAACTTTTTTGACACAAATTTTTTGCGTGTTATTAATAGGCAACTTGTGCGCAGGAACGGTCAAGAACAGAGGGGCCCCTCCAACCCATATGCCACCCAAACTACAGGTCTTGAAATCGGTGGTGTGTTTGGGTACAATTGGAATGATCTCCCCGGCATATAAATACACGCAAGCTTGATCACTCGCCTGCACCTACCGTACCGCAGCGTCATTATTCAGTAACAACATGGGCACTTATCATTCACCGTCTGGTCAAATAGCACAGTCCAATTGAGACGAAGATAGGCAACATTTTGTCAGGCTCAAAGCTTCCACGCCTGAAAAATTCTTGTCCAGCTTCATCTCGAGCGTTGATTTCCAATCAGACAGCTCGCACGCTCCTCGTGTTTGAAGCTTGAACTGAACGGCAGAAGATACGAACACCTTTTCTATTTGAATTTACATCCTTGGCAACCTACGAGAAAGAGACCTACAAAAAAAGCAAACAAAAATCATACTCGATGCATCTGAGGCACAGGAAGCATGTGTGTAGAGGACTGTGGTCGGGTCCAATCCGGTCGGGGAAGCAAACAGTTAAATGTAGACTAGGCTTGGACAGTGTGACATGATTTGTTGCTGCCATGCTTCGCTTCGCACGATATGCTCGAACGCACATGCTCCCTTTGAAAATTAAAGAGCGGCAGCAGCTTATTTCCTGTTCCAAACTTTACAGCACCTGTTACTGTACCGGCGATTCTACCTGTTGCTGTAGTACAGGACAGGAAAACGAAAGCGTAGAGGCAGGCCGGATTGGCTGTACACTCGAGCATGGAAGTCTAGCCGTTCAGATGAGATGAGATGCTTCACGTGAATGTGTTTGGTTTTGGATCTCAATTATGGAGGTAGCAAACTCTCAACGTAGGATTGTCGCACATGATGATAAGAACCCTATACAACCAGGCAAAGGATCCACAGTAGTTGTGTCATGGAGGGAACAAATTTGTAGATAATAATATAGAAGCAGGTGTGGGCCATTGGATCATGCAGTTGATGGATCAGATTAGCCCACTGACCTTCGATTATATATGTACATTCACGCGTGATGGAAAACTACACTTCCCCACCATTAGATTTAGCAACGACATCCACTTCAGTCGCATGTGACGAGGACCTAGAGGACGAGGAGGAGGGTGGTGAGGACCTTGTTGGTGCAGGGCCCCCACACAGCCGACTCAGGCCACGCCTTCGCGTCGTAAATGGCTTGATCGCGCGAACAATAGTTCGGTAAATGTCATTGGGAGCACATGAGGCCAACACCCAGTAGTGAGGTTCACACCGGGGTTAGGTGCGCGCCGCCGAAAGCGCAAGTGAATGGATTTATGGCACACTTCATTCATGAAATGCGATGAATTTCTTTTGGTAGAATGAAATGTGATGAATGGATGATTGTGTTTGTATTAACCGATTACGTATGGATTGTGGATGAATGAAATGAACAGAATGAATGGTTGTGTTTAAATTAACCCATTTGCTGATGATTGTATTTGAATGAAATGCTTGCAAATGGTTCAGTGCAAATTTGATTTTGAATGTTTGCAGCTACTTCCATGCCAGGTTTCCTGGTGTGACACTATGGTACTGTCATGCCAAAGGAACTGGCGTGATCGGACTTGGCACCAGACAAGGATTGCAACTCCATTGGAACGATAACATAACTGGTGTGGCAGCACGGTTAGGCCATGCCAGAGGAACTGGTGTGACAAAGCAATCTTGTCACACCGGGAAAATAGCGCGATAGGACTCAGCACTAGAGCCCAACAACGTTTTTGCAACCCCACTGGAATGGCAACATATATAGCGTGGCAACATGATTAGGCCACGCTAGAGGAACTAGCGTGACAAAGCGGTCCTGTCACGCTGGGCCGAATGGCGTGATATGACTTAGCAGTAGAGCCGGACGGTGCTAATTTGAGCACTTTTAAACATGTCATATGTTATTTTTTTTTCTAATGTTACATGTACATGGTGTTATGTATCACCGTAATTTCAATTATTTTTTATTTTTCAAAAGAAAGTCACTTTGTTACCATCTTACCATCAAATACTAAGGTTCCAAATCCATAAATCAAGTTCGAACTAAATTCAACCATTACCTCGATTCATAATTTACAAATTAACTGCAATCCCGCATGCAAAAACAAAACACAATATGCCCTATCACGTCACATATCAAGGTGTGACAAGGCAGGATTGTCACGCCATGAGATCTGGCGTGACCACTGCCACGCAAGCCTCCATGCTAGCACGACGGGTGGACGAGGGCTTGTGTGGCATATTTTGTCACGCCGTAGTATATGGCGTGATAGTACAGTTAGCCAAAGGGGTCAAAATTAGAAATAAGTTTGCAAGGAATTTAACTTTAAAATAATTTTTTAAAAAATAAATAAAAAAATTCGATATGATACGGTTTTGACGCGATCTAGGACTAGCATGTGGGGTGGGTAGCCGGTGTGAAACCACCCGGAGGAGAGCACAGGTTTGTTCAGCGGAAAGCATTAACCCCTGTTTAATACACGAGAAGAGACGTGTTACTCGTGTGCGTACGTGCGGCCGTGCCGGACTAGTCAGCACGTACACTAGTCACCGACGACTCATCTACAGGTCGCGCCTCGACTCCCAAGGCGAAGAAGGTCGCGTGCAACCTGACGACCACTTCGTGCTTCACAAAGAATGCCCGAATGGTGACTCGAGAATTTACCCCACTCACTGTGTCTACTGCCCTACATGGTGTTCGATTAGACGCTGCTTGGGATTTATGTCCGGGTAAATAGTTGCTGGCTCAGTTCAAATCATAGTATGTTAGATTACTCTGCATTTCTCCATTACCAGAATTTGATATTTTCAGGGCCTCTTCCATTCATAGGATTCTAAAAATATAATAATAGGAAATACGTAAAATTATAGTGCCATAGCTTCTTGAATCGTACAGAATTGAAAGCCACCGGAATTTACAACAAAAGATGTTTGATTACACCATAGAAAAAACATAGGAATTTTTTCAAGAGCTTTAGGCTAATGTTTAGTTTCCTAAATAATTGAGTGCATAGGAAAATATTCTATAGAAATTGTACTATTTCAATCCTACAAATCAAACAACCTATATAGAAAAATTCCTACGAATTAGAATCCTCCAAAAAAATCATTTGAAAATCCTACAAATCAAAGAGGTCCTAAGAGAAATGGCTCTTTTATGGCACTCCAAAATAAATGAGTCGTCCATTCTTTTTTATCCAATAAATCAAATTAGTTGGATTTAATTATATTATCACCGGCTGTAATAGCAGTAGAATCCCAAGATGGTTAAAATTGTAAAGGGAATGTGTGGCATAAAGAGTAATTTCTGCAATCCTAGCACACATAGGAGAGGTAGGGCAGTGGCAATCCTTCCTTGGTGACGATGTTGCAAAAGTTGTGGCGATACCGTGATAGGTTGCATAGGGAGTTGGACGAGGCGGGCGCACTAGTACGCGTATGAGAGACGGTGGAGATGGCACAAGAAATGAGTGAGAGGCGAGGGCGGCAGCAATGAAAAAGATTAATAATATGACCAGAGAAAAATGCCATAATGCTTTCAAGAAAAAAATTAGATTTACAAATAAGAGTTTATTTTATCCTCATAGATCAATGGTCATATTTAATTTCTACCACTATTCTTTTACTACCATCAGAACGTATTGTAAAAAATCATATAGTAAAGCGGTTGGGTAAGATGCAGCACAGGAATTATAAACCCATATTTTCATCCTTGATCAGGACTTAGGAGGGCGTGCATATTATTCAAACTGCTTATAACAAAATCTTGGGCTGTTCATTGATCTACGCCCTTCCAAAGGTCACCGAGACGGCAGGAAAAAAATCCCGCTTATCGAGACGCGACGCAAGAACGCAGCATTGCGTCAAATAAATGAGAGGTGCAAGTGGAAAACTGACAAGAAACCTGAAGCCACCACAGGTAGATCGCTACGGCACCCAGCCAAATGCCGACCATTTATTTGTTGTGTTCTTTTGGCATGTTCACATGCATGCGAAGCACATGGAAATGTTAGTGCCTAGCCATTCGGAGTTTCAGACTATACAAGCTTGTGCGATTGTTCAGTTTAGTTTATGCACTGGTAATGATGGTTTTACTGAACTGAAAACAAAAATTACAATGTTTATGTTGAAGTATAAGTGAATTGTCCATCTTTCCTCATCAGGTTAAGCTTTTGGGTGAATTGACTGGTGCATGAAACTCAATATGGTATCAGAGCCAAGAGGTCCCGAGTTCAAGACCTGGCTGACGCAATTAAAAAAATAATTGCAGTCCACTTCTATTCAATGTATTAGTTCTAAGAGAACCTACACGTGAGGGGAGTGTTGAAGTATAAGTGAATTGCCTATCTTTCCTCATCAGCTCCAGCGTACCCGATGCGCACGCTACCGTTCTCGCGGCGCGCGTTGCTCCAGCTGTGCACCTGTCAGATCCCCAGATTCAGGGATCAATCCAAAGAGGAACCCAGCAGGAATCTAGAAATCAAAGGGGAAAGAAAAATCGCGAGAACACAAGATAACTAGGGCTACAGTAGACTAGATATTAGAAATACTCAGATGGCATATTCCTTCATTCCACCTAATAGGTCTATATGGGTACAGAATCCACATCAACGTTTAAGAGAGGATTACATTAAACCCCAATTAACAGAACACTAACTCTACTCAAAGTAAAGTACTTAAATGTTTAAACACAGCTTCATTAAAACCATTTGAACCGTTGGGATCTTCGGACTGAGGGGTAAGAGAACATCCAGACCGTTGGAATCTTCGGACCGCAGCAATGATCGATCGGACAGGGCGACAAAGCGCCTCCCTCAGACTTCATTCCACTGGTTTTGACATTTCCTCCCCCTCAACAAAATACTTGTCCTCAAGTATTACCGTCAGGAAACCACGATTTGATAGTCTGGGAGTAGAATTCGGGAAAAGTACCTTTGATGAAGTCTGCGTCCTCCCACGAGGCATCTTCAGGTGGCATATTAATCCACTGAACCAACCACTGAGTCACCAGTCTGTCATGACGAGGTAAAGCCCTGGTTTCCAGCACAATAGCGGGTTCAGTCTTAATCTTTCCATCACTGCTTACAAGAGGAAGGTTTGGACTGGGAATTGCCGTCGGACCGCAGTGTCTTTTGAGCTGGCTCACATGAAAAACAGGATGTATACCCACTCCCTCTGGCAGCTGCAACTTATAAGCCACTTTGCCCACCTTCTGCATTATCCAAAAAGGACCATAGAATTTACTGGTGAGCTTCAAAGCCTGATTTAGCCCGAAAGCTGTAGCTCGATATGGCTGCAATTTCAAATATACCATGTCTCCAACCTTAAATTGCCTCTCACAACGATTCATGTCAGCGTACTTCTTCATCCTTGATTGAGCTTGAATTAAATTTTCCTTCAACCTCTTTAACATAGTCAGTTTTTCGTGCAGAAAATCCTTTACTTCCTCATCCTTAGGACCTGTAACCGCCACTTCATTAATCAGGGGTGGAGCGAACCCATATAGAGCTTGGAAAGGAGATATTTTAAGTGAAGTGTGGAAAGTGGTATTGTACCACCACTCTGCTAAAGCCAACCAAAATATCCATCTCTTCGGTTCAGTAAAGGCCATGCATTGAAGATATGTCTCCAAACATTGATTGACTCTTTCCGTTTGCCCGTCCGTTTGCGGGTGGTACGCTGTACTAAATCTCAATTCCACTTTCAATGTCTTGAATAGTTCTTGCCAAAACTTACTAGTGAAGATTCTATCCCTATCTGTCACAATAGCCAATGGAAATCCATGCAGTTTGAAAATATTATCAATGAAAGCCCGAGTAACAGTTTGAACAGAGTAGGGATGCATTAAAGGAATGAAATGCGCATATTTAGTAAATCTGTCCACTACAACTAGAATCACCTCATACCCCTTTGATTTTGGCATTCCCTCTATGAAGTTCATGGAAATATGGGTCCAAGCCATGTCAGGAATAGGTAGGGGTTCTAGAAGTCCCGGCTAATGGCAATGCTCAGACTTAGACCGCTGGCAAATGGCACAATTCTGAACAAAAGTGTGAACTGCCTTCTTTAACCCCGGCCAATAGAATAGATTCTTAACCCTCTGATATGTGGCCACCATACCCGAATGTCCTCCCATAGCCGAAGAATGGAGTGTATGGATGATGTTTTGCCTCAGTTCCTCATCAGCTCCCACATATATCCTCCCTTTATATCGCAATACCCCAGATTGGTAGGTATATTCCGACTGCAGGCCTGGATCAAGAGTGAGCTGCTCCAATAACTCCTTGCAATGAGCATCCGAAGTGTAGCTGTCTTCGATGGTTTCTATCCAAGCTGGGACGGCCATAGTTATAGCATTAAGCTCAGAACCCCTTCTGGATAGTGCATCGGCAACCTTGTTCTCATTTCCCTTTTTATACTCAATTGTATAGTCAAATTCGAGTAGTCTAAGCATTAGTTTGTGCTGAATACCCTCTCCAATTTTTTGCTCAGCCATAAATTTGAGGCTCTGTTGGTCAGTTTTAATGACTAACCGAGTGCCCAACACGTAATGTCTCCACCTCTTTAATGACTCCATTATTGCCAAGGCTTCTTGTTAAGTATATCAAGGCCCATATACTATAGGCCTATGTGGCCCATGTGGTTATCTATATATTGGCATCTCAACTATTGGAGTCATGGTCTTCTCAAATCCTTAATGTAAGTAATATGGTATCAGAGCTCATGGATTAGGTTAGGATTATTCTAATCCTCCTCCCACGATCCAAAATCCACTCGTCACGTGGTCTTTGCGCGTTGTGGCCAGTCGGCCGCCGTCCCTTCGGTTGCATAGAGGGCAGCCGCCCGTTGCGGCTTCCCTCAGCCGCTATCCGCTCGTCGCGGCTTCCCTCGGCCGCCGTCCGCCCGTCGCAGTCGGGCGCCGTCCGCCAATCACACCGTCACGGTCCCTGCAGGCGTCTTCATCCTCGTCGACTCCGCCAGATCTGTCCGATCGGATCTCAGAAGGTGTGCGACTACGAGAACCGGACGACACCTCGTCATATCGGCGCCGCCACCTGAGGACCCGCTCGCCGCCGCCCGCAGCTTGGGGTTGCCGTTTCTTCGGGGTCACGCGACCTCGTCAGATCCGCCTCGTCTGCCACCTCCATCGTCGCCTCGTCCGCCACCTCCATCGCCTGGGGCCCCTGTCCAGCGAGCCGCCGCCTCCATCGTCGCCTCGTCCGCCGCCTCCATCGCCTGGGGCCCCTGTCCAGCGAGCCGCTGTCTTCTCCGGCTGCGCCATCTTCTCGGGCCCCGCTATCTTCGGGGTTGCTGCTCGATCTGAGCCCGCTGTCGCCAGGGGAGCCGTCTCTGCCATCGTTCCTCTGCCGTCGCCTGGGGGAGCTGCGTCAGATTTGGTGCCGCTCATGGATTTCAGCCTGTGGATCTGTCCGGCGTCTGCTGCTGCTGTCCTCTGCCCGTGGATCTGTCTCCGCTCGTGGATCTCATCTCTTCCACTGTGGTAACTACTATCTGTCCCCTGTTCTGCCTGTTTTGCCTGCTGTTGGTCAACATGTCTCAGATAAATGCAATAGTTATTAATCTCACCCTAGATGGTCAGAATTATCCAGAGTGAGCTTTCTGTGTAGAGACTGCATTGAGGGGCTATAGTTTACTTTTTCACTTAACTGAAACTCCACATGTGCTTAAGGATGATGGTAGTAATGCTGCTGCAGTAAAAGAATGGCATATTAATGATGGGAAAGTAATGGCTGCCATGGTGAATAGTACTAAGCAATCCATGATTATGAGTCTTTCTAAGTTCAAAACAGCTCAAGGCATATGGGACAACTTAAAGAAGCGCTATGTTCAGGATAGTGGTGCTTTTTTGCATACTCTTATGCAGCAAACTCATGAAATTGAGCAGAATGATATGTCTATTGATGAGTACTACTCTGCTTTTGATCGTCTGATGGGATCATTAACTTCCATGATACCTGAGTGTACAGCTGTTCCCTGTCCAGCACATAAGTTTATTGAAAAGTTTTTTACCTACAGATTTGTCATGGGAGTTCGGGCTGAGTATGATTCCATTCGTACACGATTGCTTCACAATTCTTCTACTCTCACCATGTCACAGGTATTATCTGATTTACTTGCAGAAGAAACACGTCTCAAGTCTATGTCTTCTTCTGCATCTGTTCCTCATAATGTGTTGGCAGCTTCTCAGAGGATCAGTGCACCAAAAAGTTCCCCTTCAGAGCTCTGTAAGCATTGTGGCAAGTCTGGTCATCTTTCAGAGAATTGCTTTTCTCATTATCCAGAGAAGTTGGCTGACTATCGTGCACGTCGTGCTGCTCGTGTTACTCGTGGTCGTGGTACTGGTTCCACTCCCAGAGGTTCAGTATCTGTTGTTGCTACTTCACCTGTTAATGCTCCTTCGTCATCTTGGGTGCTTGATTCAGGAGCTTCTTTTCATGTGACATCTGATCAGTCCCAGTTGGTTGCTTGTAAGCCGGTCACTGATGGAGCTTCTGTTCAGACAGCTGATGGTACATCTTGTCATATCACTCACCCGGGTTCACTTTGTCATTCTTATTTTTCTGTACCCGATGTTTCTTTTGTACCTCAGTTGTCCATGAATCTTCTTTCGGTTGGTCAAGTTACCGACCAAAATTGCTTTGTTGGATTTGATGACTCATCTTGTTTTATTTAGGACCGTCGATGTGGGAAAGTGATTGGGACTGGCCATCGCCGTAAAGGTGCTCCTAGCCTTTACATCCTCGACACCTTGCGTCTTCCTTCTTCCATTGAGTCTCCAGCTCGTGTGTCATCCGCTGCATCGGTTTCCGTCCCTACCTTCGCCCAGTGGCATCATCGTCTTGGTCATCTTTGTGGGTCCCGGTTGTCCACATTAATAAATAAAGGTTGTTTAGGTCATACACCTATTGAGTCTAGTTTTCATTGTAAGGGTTGCAAGCTTGGAAAACAAATGCAATTACCATATTCATCTAGTGTTTCTCATTATGCTAGATCTTTTGATCTTGTTCATTCAGATGTATGGGGTCCTGCACCTTTTGCTACAAAGGGTGGTCACAAGTATTATGTCATTTTTATTGATGATCATTCTCGATATACATGGATTTATTTCATGAAACATCGCTCTCAGTTGTGTTCTATTTACCAGTCTTTTGTTCGCATGGTTCACACACAGTTTTCTACTCCTATTAGAGTTTTTTCGCTCTGACTCTGGTGGTGAGTATTTGTCTGATGCTTTTCGCCAGTTTTTGTCCTCTGAGAGCACTCTTGCTCAGCTCTCTTGTCCTGGCGCTCATGCTCAGAATGGTGTTGCTGAACGCAAACATCACCATCTTATAGAGACTGCTCGCACACTTTTGATTTCATCTTTTGTTCCTTCTCATTTTTTGGGTGAAGCTGTTTCTACTGCTGTCTATCTCATCAATAGACAACCCTCATCCAAACTGTCTGGAAAATGTCCTGGTGAAGTTCTTTTTGGTACTTCTCCCAGCTATGATCATCTCCAAGTTTTTGGATGTACTTGCTATGTTTTGCTTGCTCCTCGTGAGCGAACTAAGTTGACTGCACAATCTGTTGAGTGTGTTTTTCTGGGGTATAGTCCTTAGCATAAAGGTTATCGGTGTTATGATCCTTCTTGTCGCATACGTATCTCTCGTGATGTGACCTTTGCTGAGAATCGTCCTTTCTTTTATAACCCCTCTACTCAGCCCTCATATTATCTCACAGAACCACATCGTTCCTGTGTCTTCCTCCCATTTCACCCAATACTGATGTCACTACACCTCCATATATTCCGTCCATTCCTGCTCCTTCTATTTCCATCACTCCACCTTCACAGGAGACTACACCTCCTCCTGCACCACCTCCTTTTCATTCTAAACCACCTATCACACGTGTTTTTCATCGTCGTCCTACAACCCCCACAGTGCCTCCACCCAGTTCTACCACCACGGCCAGTCCTGATACGACCGCTGTTGATGCTTCTAATAATATTGATGAGTCTCATACAATTCCTGATGAGTTACAGGTTGGTCCAAGATATAATCTACGAGATCGTACTGCTATTGGTCCGGCTGACAAGTATGGTTTTCCACGTGTGAATGCCATTGTTGATGAGCCCTCCACTTACCAGGAAGCCTCTAATATTCCGGAATGGCAGCTTGCTATGTCTGAGGAGCTTGCTGCCCTTGATCGTATAGGAACTTGGGATCTTGTTCCATTACCGTCACATGCAGTGCCTATTACATCTAAATGGGTATTCAAAATTAAGACCAAGTCTGATGGTTCTATCGAGAGATATAAAGCCCGTCTTGTTGCTAGAGGCTTTCAGCAAACTCAGGGTCGAGATTATGATGAGACTTTTGCACCAGTTGCTCATATGACTACTGTTCGTACTCTCATTTCAGTGGCTGCTACTTCTTCTTGGACCATCTCTCAAATGGATGTTAAGAATGCTTTTCTTCATGGTGATTTGCATGAAGAAATTTATATGCAACCACCTCCAGGTGTTGATGCTCCTCCTGGTCATGTTTGTCGCCTTCGTCGTGCTCTATATGGTCTTAAACAGGCTCCTCGTGCTTGGTTTGAGCGCTTTGTTTCGGTAATACGGGTTGCTGGGTTTTCACCTAGTGATCATGACCCTGCTCTATTTATTCATCTCTCCACGTGGACGTACTTTGCTTCTTCTATATGTTGATGATATGTTGATTACGGGAGATGATGTGGAACACATTTCTCATGTGAAGAAGCAACTTGGTGAGCAATTTCAGATGTCTGATTTGGGTCCTCTCAGTTATTTCTTAGGAATTGAGGTGTTGCATTCTGCAAAGAGCTACTATCTCTCTCAGTCCAAATACATACAAGACCTTATTGCTCGTTCTGGCATTACAGATAGTCGAACGGCTGCGACACCTATGGATCTTCATTTACAACTTCGCCCTACCGATGGTACACCTCTTGAGGATCCTTCTCGATATCGGCATATTGCGGGCAGCCTTGTTTATCTCACTGTTACTAGACCTGATATTGCTCATGCGGTTCATATTCTGAGTCAGTTTGTGAGTGCTCCTACTTCCATTCATTTTGGACATTTGCTTCGTGTACTACGGTACTTAAGGGGGGACATCTTCTCAGTGTTTGTTCTATGCTCATGACAATCCGCTTCAGCTTCATGCTTACTCGGATTCCACCTGGGCAAGTGATCCAACAGATCGTCGTTCTATCACAGGTTATTGCATTCTTCTTGGTTCTTCTCCTCTTGCATGGAAGTCTAAGAAGTAGGCGGTTGTATCTCGTTCTAGTACAGAGGCAGAACTTCGAGCACTTGTCACTACCACTTCAGAGATTATATGGCTTCGGTGGTTGTTAGCATATTTTGGTATGTCTTGTGATGCTCCTACACCTCTTCTATGTGATAATACTGGAGCCATACAAATTGCCAATGATCATGTGAAGCATGAACTTACAAAGCATATTGGCGTTGATGCCTTCTTTACTCGATCTCATTGTCAGTAGAAAACAATTGCTCTTCAGTATGTGCCCTCAGAACTGCAAGTGGCAGATTTTTTCACTAAAGCACAAACTCGAGAGCAACATCGGCTTCACTTGCTCAAACTCAATACTTCAAAACCTCCGTTTCCACCTTGAGTTTGAAGGGGGGTGTTAAGTATAATCAAGGCCCATATACTATAGGCCTATGTGGCCCATGTGGTTATCTATATATTGGCATCTCAACTATTGGAGTCATGGTCTTCTCAAATCCTTAATGTAAGTAACAAGTTTTAATGACTAACCGAGTGCCCAACAAGTAATGTCTCCACCTCTTTAATGACTCCATTATTGCCAAGGCTTCTTTGTCATAAGTAGAAAGTGCTGCACTTCTGACTCCCAAAGTCCTGCTAAAGTATGCAATGGGCCTCCCCTTTTGCATTAGAACTGCACCTATCCCTTTTGCACTTGCATCAGTCTCTAATGTGAAGGACTCCGAAAAATCAGGGAGAGCTAAAACAGATGCAGTGGTTAAACTGAGTTTCAACTCTTCAAAAGCCTCTTCTTGAGGTTTTCCCCAACAAAATCCTTCTTTCTTTAGCATATCATGTAAGGGCCTGCAGATCAACCCATAATGTCTTATGAATCTCCTATAATACCCCGTCATCCCTAGAAAGCTCCTTAATTGTGATACATCCAAGGGCTTGGGCCATTCTTTAATAGCAGCAATCTTCTTAGGATCTGTGGCAACTCCTTGCTCAGAAATAATATGGCCCAAATACTCAACATGTGATGCAGCAATCACACACTTGTCGATGTTGGCAAACAGTTTCTGCTGTCTTAGAGTGTCCAGAACAAAGGAGAGGTGCTGCAAATGCTCTTTTTCACTCTTGCTGTACACAAGTATATCGTCAAAAAAACCAGAATGAACCTTCTCAAATATTTGGCAAAAATTGTGTTCATCAAAGATTGAAATGTAGCCGGAGCATTGGTTAGCCCGAAGGGCATGACCAAATACTCATAGTGCCCCAAATAAGTCCTAAAGGCTGTTTTATAGATGTCTTCTGGCCTCATGCGTATTTGATGGTATCCCAACGTTAGGTCCAACTTGCTAAAGATGGTTGCCCCATGTAATTCATCCAATAGGTCTTCAATAACTAGAATTGGGTACTTGTTTTTGACAGTCATTGCATTTAACTTCCTGTAATCCACGCATAATCTCCATGAACCATCTTTCTTTTTGACTAATATGGCCGGAGAAGCAAAGGGGCTGGAGCTGGGTCTGATGATTGAAGCTTCCAACAAATCATGAATTTGTTGTTCCATCTCGGTTTTTAGCTGATGTGGAACTCGATATGGTCGAATATTGGGTGGATCAACCCCTTCTTTGATTGGGATGGAATGGTCACACTCCCTTTCTGGTGGTAAATCATGGGGGACTTGAAACACATCAGCATATGAGTCTAACAGAGATTGGAATATGGGATTCATGAAAGTGGTTGCCTCGGCAGACTTCTGGGGCTGAAAATCAATCAAATATCCACAAATCTCTGCCTTACGTAACTTGTCACACCCCTTTGGACTAAGCAGCCGCACCTCAGGAGTCGGTTGATGGTCAACAAAGGCTACCTCCGAGACCCCATCCTTCCTGATTGTAAGCTTCCTTGTCTTCAAGTCCAAACTCACAGGACTATGTTGATACAACCAATCACAACCCAACACCATATCGTATCCCTTTAGAGGCAATATTTTGAAAGAATTGTTAAATTTCTCTCCCTTAATGCAATAGTCCTCATCTGCTATGAATGAACCAGTCAACAGAGTTCCTCCACCCGCCACCGAAACCTTCTGTAATGGGCAACTTGAATCTTGCAAGTTATTTGAGTAGCAAAGGTAAGATCAATAAAGGTGTGAGTGCTACCACTGTCCACCAATGCTACCCCTCTCTTACCCCCAATGTGCACCTCTAATGTATAGGTAGTGATTCCCATCAAACCCTTCACAGCTTGGAGAGAAATCTACATAAGCTGCTCTTCAGAATCTGACTGCGGGGATGTATTTTCCACATTATCCATGGGTCTTTCTTCTTGTTCAGTTTCTGCTGGTACCACTACTTCCTCCTCACCAGCCATTAGATTCACTTGTTGGTATTATTTGCATTTGTGTCCTAAGAACCATTTGTCTCCACAGTACTTGCAAACCTCGGGGGTAAAAGGCTTCAGTGCTGCTTCCTTTTTATGGACAATAGCATCAATAAGTGGTCTGTTCCTTGCAGGCTGAGTGTAGCTCTTGTTCTGCCCTATATTAACATTGTGAGCATTCTTCTTGGCCACTGCACCAGCTCCCTTCTCCATGTCTTTAGCCATCCAATAGGCTTCACAAAGACTTTGTAGCTTCAAGGGCTTGAGATAGTGCTTAATATCATTCCTCAAACCATTTACAAAACATTTGACAAAGAATTGAGGATTCTGGAGTGGGTTCTCACTCTTGTAAACATCCATAAGCTCCTCAAATCGATCTATGTAATCCGAGACACTTAGATTGTATTGCTTTACCGAGTGGAAATTCTCCAGTACTTCGTACCCACTGTGTTGAGCAAAACGATCACAAACCATTGCACATAAGTCAGGCCACGGTGGAGGGTTCCAAAGCAATCCAGTACTTCTTAGCCATCTGTCAGCCCTTCCCACCATGTATAATTGTGCTAGATCGAACTTGGCTTCATCAGGAACATTTGCCATAGCGAAGTACGTTTCACTTTGCCTAATCCACTCCAGAGGTTCTCCTCCATCAAATTTAGGAAAATCAAGCTTGGGGCCTTTGGCAATGGACTTATAGAAGCTATGAACCCTATCATTGCTGGGATTGGGGTTCCACTGTCTGGCATGGTACTGGGACTGGGGTTGATTCAAATAATCCCTAGGATTCAGACGCCACTGGCTTGCCACATCAGGACCACGATTGGAGTTCAGGATATTCAAGGTAGGGGAGGCAACAAAACCTTGTGGCAGCTGATTCTGACCCCACACATTTGGCACTGCAGAATAACTAGTAGAAGGAGTGTAGTTACCTTCAGGTGTACCCTGTAATTGAACTCCCTGTGTACTATTGATGTTGATCTGCCCCATATCTTCAATTCTCCTTGTCATCTCCACCTCCACCTCCCCCGGTTAAGCCAGGTCTTGAATGTTTCTTGGTTCTTCTACCGGCCTTAAGTGGGATGCTCCTCTGCCCGCGGTCTGCTCATTTACTCTCATCTGGGAGCTGACTAATCCTTGCAACAGTGACTCCATCCGGTTCATTTGATCTTGCATGCCCATCACTTGCTTCTATAAATCACCCATCTGACGCTGCACCACGTCCGCCTTGTAGCTGGCCTCCATCGCGTCTTGCCTCGCCGCCGTAAGCTCGGACGCCTCCGTTTCGTTCCTCGGCATGGATTTCGTCATCCACTTCCCAAATCAGTGCAAGGCTTAGGGATTTTACCGCGGAATAAATCCGGAACCTTAACCTCGCACACTGACAAATTGATTTACTCTTGAATCCTTGGCGGAAAGAATCGAGCGATTGGGTTGGGGAACTTTGGCTCTCCGTAAAATCCCTGATCTCCCCGGACTGTGGTGGCGGCAAGGATTCGAGAGGCTCTGATACCAGAATGTCAGATCCCCAGATTCAGGGATCAATCCAGAGAAGAACCCAGCAGGAATATGGAAATCAAAGGGGAAAGAAAAATCGCGAGAGCACAAGATAACTAGGGCTACAATAGACTAGATATTAGCAATACTCAGATGGCATATTCCTTCATTCCACCTAATCAGCGTTTAAGAAGGCAGCCTGGGCGGCCGCCTAGGCGCTGGGCGGCAGGGTGCCGCCCGGCCTTGGCCCCTAGTCGGGTGGCTGGGCGGCGAGGCGGTCCAAGGCGAGGGCAGGCGGCCTAGGCGCGGCGGATGGGGCAGCGCGGAGGGAGCGGCGGGGATGGGGAAAAGACTTACCGCACACGAGGCCATCGCCGTCGCCGTCGACTCGCCGGACTCCCCGCGCCAGATCTCGCCACCGCCACCGCCGAATCTGGACTCCCCGCGCCAGATCCCGCCGCCGCCGCTCCCGTGGCCGCCGGTGAGGGAGATATCAGGTGGCGGGGGAGGCGCGCGGAGCGGGGGACGCGGAAGTGGCGACGGGGATGGGGCGGCGCGGAGGGAGCCGCGCGGAGGGCAGTGCGGAGGGCGCGCAGAGAGAGGCGGCGGGTTGGTGTGGGAATTGGGATGGGAAGGGGTTAGGGTTAGGGTTAGGCGGCGGGGTCGGGTCGGGGTCAGGCGGCGGGGTCGGGTCTGGTCGGTAAGTTGGGTTAAGTTTTTCTGTTTTTGTGATTTAGTCCTCAAATGTTTAAAAATTACGAATATACTTTTTTCTTAATAGATTTCTTTCAATCTAGACCTCTTTAAATATATATATTAGGCAAATATATATACACAATTGTTTATTTTCGCCTATTATCCTTATTTTTAATTCGTCCGTCTAGGCCCCGCCTAGGCCCCCTAGGCGCTAGGCCCCACCTCGCCGCCAGCCTAGCGCCTTCTTGAACATTGCACCTAATAGGTCTATATGGGTACAGAATCCACTTCAACGTTTAAGAGAGGATTACAATGTTTAAACCCCAATTAACAGAACACTAACTCTACTCAAAGTAAAGTACTTAAATGTTTAAACACAGCTTCATTAAAACCATCTGAACCGTTGGGATCTTCGGACTGAGGGGTAAGAGAACATCCAGACCGTTGGAATCTTCGGACCGCATCAATGAACGATCGGACAGGGCGACAAAGCGTCTCCCTCAGACTTCATTCCACTGGTTTTGACAGCACCCCGCCTTTGACGGTAAGCCATCCGCCGTCGTCGACTCCCTCCATGCCCAGGCGGTTGCTGTCCTCAACATCAAGGCGCTTGTCCCGGTGGTGCTCGACCTCCGCTCCTCCAATTACTCGATGTGGCGTGGCTTGTTCCTCGTCGCGCTCGGCAAGTATGCTCTGGTCGACCACGTTCTCACCGCCGCCGTCTCGTCCGACGCCGATTGGGCTCGCCTCGATTGTGTCGTGTTGACCTGGCTTTACGGCACGATCTCCTTCGAGCTCCTTGAGATTGTGATGTCTCCCACCGCCACTGCACGCTCCGTTTGGACCAGCCTTGAGCATCAATTTCTCGGCAACCGGGAGAGTCGTGCGATGCACCAAGAGGCAGAATTCCGCACGTTCCAGCAAGGCGATCTTTCCATCTCCGATTATTGCCGCAAGATGAAGACTATGGCTGACACCCTTGGTGACCTCGGCGAACCCGTTAGTGATCGCACCCTCGTCCTCAACCTTCTTCATGGACTGAATGACAGGTACTCTCACCTGGTCACGTTGTTACCGCTGCAGCGTCCGTTTCCTTCTTTTGTCGAGGCTGTTCCACCCTCCTGCTGGAAGAACTTACCAAGGGCAAGCCTCCGGTGCTCCTTCTTCTGCGTTCATCGCCACGACTTCCTCCGGCTCCAAGGGCTCCGGGGGCGCTCCTACCTCCAACAGTACCAGCTCGACCAACCAACGCTCCGGCGGCGGCACTTCCTCAGGCTTTGGCAAGCGTCGTCGCCGTGGCCGCGGCAACGGTGGCGGCGACAATACTCAACAGCAGTCCGGTGGCAACTCGGGCTAGCCGCTTCTCCATCAACCATGGGCCGGCACTGTGCAGGTCTGGCCTGGCCAACCGCGGCCGCCAATGTTGCCTATCGCACCGCGCCCTCAGGCTTTCGTTGCCGGTCCGGGTAATGCGCAGCCTCAACAAGGTATGTGGGGGCCCTCTCACGGCTGGCTGCCGCAACCTAGCTGGACGCCTCCGACCCAGCCGCTGTGGCCATCACCCGCTCCACCAGTGACATCATCCTGGGAGCCCGCCACACCGCACTCTTGGACCGGCTCTTGGGATCAGCAGGGACTGGCCAACACCTTCAACACCATGACCCTCACTCCACCAACATCAAACGAGTGGCACATGGATTCTGGTGCTACCTCTCATACGACTTCCGATGCCGGCATCCTCTCTCGTTCCCATCCTCCAACCTCCACCACTCCCTCTCATATTATTGTTGGCAATGGGTCATCTTTGCCCGTCACATCCAGCGGCTCCTATTCGTTTCACTTACCTAGTGGGCCACTATATCTTCATAATGTTTTAGTCACTCCTAACATTATCAAAAATCTCATTTCTGTTCGTCAGTTTGTTCTTGATAATTGGTGCTTCGTTGAGTTTGACCCTTTCGGCCTTTCTATGAAGGACCTCCGCACCAGGAACGTGATCATCAGGTGCAATAGCTCCGGGCACCTTTATCCTCCCCGACTGCCGGACCGGTCATCCTTTGCCTTCACCGCTGGCACGACTTCCTCCGCCCTTTGGCATCGTCGTCTCAGTCATATTGGTTCAGCCGCTTTCTCTAAGTTAGTCAGCTCAGCCGCTATTTCATGTAATACTAGTGACCCAACCACTCTTTGTCATGCATGTCAACTTGGCCGGCACGTTCGGTCACCTTTTATATCCTCTACTTCTCGGGCTATCAAGAATTTTGATTTAATACATTGTGATTTTTGGACCTCTCCTGTGCCTAGTGTGTCCGGTTACAAATATTATCTTATTATTCTCGATGATTGCTCCCATTACCTTTGGACGTTCCCTTTACGGCTCAAGTCTGACACCTTCACCACCATCTCGCACTTCTTCAAATATGTTGCCACACAATTCGGATGCCCAATCAAGAGTGTCTAATGCGACAACGGTCGTGAGTTTGACAACTCCACCGCTCGCACTTTCTTCCTCACTCACGGCGTTGCACTCCACATGTCGTGCCCACATACTTCCCAGCAAAATGGCAAAGCTGAGCGCACCATCCGCACCACTAACAATATCGTTCGCTCACTCTTGTTTCAGGCCAGCCTCCCCCACCTATTGGGTTGAGGCACTTCACGCTGCCACCTATCTCCTGAACCGCCACCCCACCAAGGCCCTGAACGGACAAACACCGTTCTTTGCTCTTTTTGGCTACCACCCGGTGCTCTCACCTGCGAGTGTTTGGTTGTAAGTGTTATTCGAATCTCTCCGCCACCGCACCTCACAAATTGGCTCCTTGTTCCACGCTGTGTGTTCCTTAGCTATCCTTCCGACCACAAAGGATATCGGTGTCTAGACTTGTCATCTAACCGCATAATCATATCCCGACATGTTACCTTCGACGAGTCGTCCTTCCCGTTCGCTGAGTCCAACACACCACCCACTAACAAGGACTTGAGTCTGGTTCGGCACCAGTCCCAATTGGATCGCCTCGCCGTGTGTCCAATACAGATTCCTATCCTGCTGCACCACAACTGCCATCACCCGCTCCTATCGAGCGAGCGTCACCATCGCCGGTTGTCTTGCCTGCCGTGCCCAGCACTCTCCCACCAGCGCCTCTGTCATCTCCAGCACCTTCCCTGCCAGCTGGATCGGCAGCCCCTCCATCCGCGTCGGCAGCCGGGGCCGACGTGCCCCTGGCACCGGCACCTCCGTTCGCGTCGGCAGCCGGGATCGGCGTGCCCCTGGCGCCGGCATCTCCTTTTCCCACCGCTTCGGAGACCATGCTCGTGCTTCCACTGAGGGCAGTCCCGATCGCACCTGTGGTCAATGCCCACGTTATGGCTACGCGTGGCAAGTCCGGGTATCGACAGCCCAATCCTCGATTCAACCTGCATGCTGCTCCGCTATCATCGATACCAAAATCTGTCCGGAGTGCTCTCGCCGATTCGAATTGGCGCTCAGCTATGGAGGAAGAATTTGCGGCACTCCAGCACAATCAAACTTGGGATCTGATTCCGCGTCCTCCTGGCGCTAACATCGTGACCGGCAAATGGATATTCCGCCACAAATTTAAGTCCGATGGCACACTTGACCGATACAAGGCCCGATGGGTTCTACGTGGATTCACTCAGCGAGCAGGTGTTGATTTTGATGAAACTTTCAGTCCCGTGGTCAAGCTGGCGACTGTTCGCACTGTCCTCAGTCTCGCCGTCTCCCGCGATTTGCCAGTTCATCAACTCGATGTCAAGAATGCTTTCCTTCATGGGACTCTCTCTGAGACAGTTTATTGCTCTCAACCCACTGGATTTGTTGACCCTACATGTCCGGACTACATTTGCTGTCTCAACAAATCTCTATATGGACTGAAGCAGGCGCCATGTGCATGGTACAGTTGCTTTGCCTCTTACTTGTTGACTCTTGGTTTTGTGGAGGCCAAGTCCGACACCTCTCTCTTTATATACCATCGCAATGGTGCCACGGTTTACCTGCTCCTATATGTTGATGACATTATTCTGACGGCATCCTCGACGGATACACTTCATTGGGTCATTGCCGCACTCCAACAACACTTCTCTATGAAGGATCTTGGTCCGTTGCACCACTTTCTGGGAGTCTGTCACTCGATCTGCTGCCGATTTACTACTTTCTCAGCGTCAGTACATGGTGGACATTCTTGGTCGTGCTGGCATGACAGATTACAAGCCCTGCAGTACTCCTGTTGATACTCATGCCAAACTATCTGCTAATGCCGGCTCCCCTGTCAATGACACATCGCAGTTTCGCAGCCTTGCTGGTGCCCTTCAGTACTTGACATTCCCTCGTCCTGACATTGCCTATGCCGTACAGCAGGTGTGCCTTCACATGCATGCTCCCCGTGAGCCTCATGTCACCGCTCTCAAACGAATCCTCCGCTACATCAACGGTACTCTTCATTATGGTCTTCAGCTTCATCGGTCTTCTTCACCGGACTTGGTTATTTATTCCGATGCCGACTGGGCGGGTTGTCCCGATACACGCAAGTCCACCTCGGGCTATGCTGTGTTCCTGGGAGATAACCTTGTCTCCTGGTCCTCGAAACGCCAGACTACAGTTTCCCGGTCAAGTGTGAAGGCCGAATATCGGGCAGTAGCCAATGCAGTCGCCGAAGCTACATGGTTGTGTTAGCTCTTAGATTAACTTCACAGCCCTCTTCGTCGTGCGACGCTGGTCTATTGTGACAACATCAGTGTTGTCTACTTGTCCACCAATCCGGTTCAACATCAGCGCACCAAGCACATCGAGATTGATCTTCACTTCGTCCGGGATCTTGTCGCATTGGGAGAGGTCCGTGTCCTCCACGTTCCGACCTCTTCTCAATTCGTTGACATCTTCACCAAAGGCTTGCCTACGTCTGTCTTCACTAAGTTTAGGTCCAGTCTCAACGTCTCGTCCGCCGTTTCCACTGCGGGGGCGTGTTAGACAATAAATCTTGAGTCCCTGTTCAGCCCGGCTCTTCTATTTTCGGTAATGCCTGTAGCGTGTCCAATCCAATCTCTCCCATCCCTGCTTCCATAAGACGGTTGTAGAGATATGGCTAGGGCATGCAAATATATGTAGATTACATCTCTTAATCAAAGCATTGCAGCATTATCTCTCCAACATGGTATCAGAGCCAAGAGATCTCAAGTTCAAGACCTAGCTGACGCAATTAAAAAATAATAATTGCAGTCCACTTCTATTCCACGTATTAGGTCTAAGGGAGCCTACACGTGAGGGAGTGTTGAAGTATAAATGAATTGTCCATCTTTCCTCATTAGCTTAAGTTTTTGGGTGAAATGGTTGGTGCATGAAACTTAATATAATTGTCCATCTTTCCTCATCAGCTTAAGCTTTTGGGTGAATTGGATAGTGCATGAAACTCAATATAGTATCAGAGCCAAGAGGTCTCGAGTTCAAGACCTAGCTGACGCAATTTAAAAAAAAAATTACAGTCCACTTCTATTCCACGTATTAGGCCTAAGAGAGCCTACACGTGAGGGGGTGTTGAAGTATAAGTGAATTGCCCATCTTTCCTCATCAGCTTAAGCTTTTGGGTGAATTAGCTGGTGCATGAAACTCAATAGTTTAATACTTTAATTAGTCCGACGGTCATATTCCCCCACCGAAGCTTAAGAAAGAACTGGAGTTAACAAATTGGTATCATTTTAAATTTTACTCAGATCATTCATACGATGTTTCAGAAGCGATTGTTGTATAGAGACATCACAAGGTTTAGATTCAATCTTGCAGGATAACTTCGTTTATGAACTCATTCAGCAAATAAATGGTGATATTGATAAAGCATTCTTGTTTTATCTTCTACCTTCCAGTTGGACATGAAGCCTTGCTATTGTTTTCTTAGCCATCTTATGCATATCTTGGAAAGTTGGAATGTCCTCACCTCCGTGGCATTACAGTGGTCATTTCGCGCGATTCAATGAGTACTATTGAATAGTATTGGCACGTTATTTCCTGCAAACCTGCAAAAATACAAAGAAACCAAATCCTTCAGTTGGCCACCACATTTTTCCAAATTGGCCAGATGTTTTGCGAGAGATGCGCAGAATTACCTCAGGAAATGCTGCTCAGCCATTGCTACCACCAGAATATCTGAATTGTGGCACCACATATGCTCCTTCTGGATGAGTACGGTACATAGTTTGTGACATTTTAAATGATGGAGATACTACTCCAAGTTGATTGGGTGCAGTTCCCATAAAATAAGCACGTGCATGCCAACCAGCCAGTGCTGCATTTGGATGTTGGAAACCCATTCTAGGGTTTGGACATGCTATTGATCTACCATCAATGTGAGGCTGCCAGGCATTACCAACTTCACACAGTGGAGGTGCCTGCTGGGGCCTCCCAAAGAAAGCCTGCTGTATTCCAACCAAATTTGCATTATTTGCCTCCTTATGAGAAGCTGAACTTACACACCTTCCTTGAAATTGAGCATGGTTGCTGCCAACAGTGGTATTTTGCACAGAATCACCTTTTCTTTTGCTCATTCTAATTTCTGTGCTATATGAACGATTGTTGAGGGGTGCCACGTGCCAGTTTTTCTGCAGGGTAACATGATTTGCCTCCCTGTCGCCATTGCATAGAGAACTGCTACTGCTGGAACAAACATTCTTATCCTGGCGGGTACAATTTGTCTTTGCCCTCTGACCACCAGTGCAATTTTTCCCAGAAGACACTACGTGCTCTTCTTTCCTTGACCTTTTGATAGGAAGATCAAAATTGGAGGATTGCATAACACGTTTTTTGCCTTTAGTGATCCTGGATCCACCATCAGGCCGTACAGGTCGAGACTGATGTTTTCCTTTTTCCATCGAATTATTGCCTTTAAGAACTGCCAGAACACATACAAATGGAAGAGGGAATATAATTAGACTGCCACTGGTAAAACAAACATAGAACTTCAAGATAATGGACTTGGAAACTGAAAAGAACAATTGTTAAGAGCCGCAGATTGACTCAATAGCTTAGTGAAACAAATGCAAAAGAGACAACATTCACTTGTTATGACTAGTTATTTAGAATGTAGCTTCATCAATAGAATGAGATGCGTGAAAAGGATTCCATGAACGTCAGAATGTATAACATTCATTAACAGGAAAAAAAAGTGTATGCGTGCATCTTTCCTAGTTTAAATCAGATAGGTTGGAATTTGGATATGTTACTCATTTTACAACAGCTTATGTAACTACTATGCTGTTATGTAAAACAGATTTTTAATTGATTCTAGCTGGCTCTACAAGGGAATTGTAAAGCTCCCAATGCCAATTGATTAAACCAACCCAAACTTTGGAGTTTACAGTCTACCAAATAACAATAAGAAATGCTCACAAACTTCTGGTTCCCATATTATGTTGTCAAACTAAAAGTCATTATCAAATAGAAAGGTTCAAACATCAAACCAGAAAATATACTTTGTTCCAAAAAAGATGATTTATTAAACACATACAACTACTTTAACATTTATCACATCTGGTGCATGCGACTGAATAAGAACCTACATATGCAATAGCATCAGTGAGTTCAGAACTGGGGCAAGTGCTAATAGAGATATCAAGATCTCATTCAAGGACAAGCGAATCAAGGGAAACATTGATTAGCTTAGATTTATGCAAAACTAATCTTGAGAATAGGAATTACCGTTTCCTGCAGAATTAGGTCTATTCAAAGCACGAACACGTCTTGCAGCATCTCCCCTGCTGTGTTTTTCTTCTAGAACCTTCAATCTATCCGCTTCATTCGGCCAAGGCTAGATATATATAAAAAAAGAATTTCAATGTGAACCTGAAAATCATACAAGTCCATCGTGTGGCAATGTTGATATATGATACAAGATATAAACACATCGGAAGTGTTTCTTTTTATCTAAATTGGAGTTGCGGAAAAGGTGAAAAACAAGCCTAGAATAATTCAGGTAAAGAGCGCTTCCTACCTGACGGAGAGTCATCATTCTGTAGAGATTGCGCCCTTTGACAAGTAACAGATACAAAAGTGGCAATTTGCCTATTCCTTTGCTCCAGAACACTTGAATCTATTAAATTGAATAGCTAGCATAGTCTGTAAAGGCCATCAAAACTCAAATGCCACAGCAGTACTATATTTTGAACAAATCCTTACAGTAAAAGTGTGTTGCTGCTTTTCTTTACCATAACTTTCCTTAACAACTTTCCCAGCTAGTATTCGCTTTCCTATACATTTTGAATGCATTTTGCCACTGTAAATGACACCAAAGAAAAGTTATCATTACCATTTCAAAGAGACTATATAGTACAGAAATGCAGATGACTACCTCTTCTCGTAAACCTTCTGTTTGAATAAAACAGCATCACCTCTACAGACATCACCTGAATTGAGAGAACATGGTCATTTGCCTGGATAGTGGATAATTTGGTATGTAGACAGACGAAAGCTCGTGTCCAAGTATGATGACACCTTTACAGTTAATACAAAAGGATGACCGTGGATAAATCTTCTCCGGATCCCCATCTTTGAACCTATAGAGAAAAATAGAAAGAAGTTACATATATGTGTCTAGCTATTCCAAAATATCGCATCACTATATATATTAAGGCTAAGAGCATCCAAAGGAAGCGAGATCAATGTATTGCCTAGGTGAACCCTTAAATGCATAACAATGTCATGGCAAAAATCACAAGGAAAAATTGAGAACAAACAAATAACACAGAAAGTCATGTTTTCTAAATTTGAATTCTGATAGGCACTAACTGCTCATCCCGATAACTGAGGAGATAAGCAACAAGTTACTGAATAATTCATGACTGAGAATAACTGATAACTAACCTCCAATGCAGCATTATTCTTTCTACGCAAGTTGCCATGTCCCCAGTTTGGCTAAGACCATTCTTCTTTAAATATGCCTTGTACTCCACCAACTTAATCCCGTCAAGATATTTCCCTCCTACAAGAAAAATGCCGCTCTAGGTTATGTAGGAAATAACAGAACTATCAAACAAAACGTGTTTCACTCTTGAAACACATTGAGGTAAATCAAAGGCGAGGAATATCACAGAGCACTGTTCTAACTTATTTATCTTAAACATGACAGAGGTTGCATCCAGCTCCATTCAACCATCAGTTTCCATTGGAGCTGGCTTCACCCAATTGCCCATATCCATGCTTACATTGCCCCAACAGGCCTCCAACCCTAGAGACTAAATTCTTCCAGTGGGTTTTTAGTACTCCAGTACAACCATTCTGCCGATATTCGAAACAATTATACCTGTCTAAGATAATTTGGGAATCATTTTTTTCTTATGGTATCCAATATCACTAGAACGGAAACGTCAGTTTCACAGCTCGATCCAGATGCACTAGATTTCACCAACCAGCAGGTGCTCAGACCGAGTCGCCCGTGGATGGAATTCATTCGAGTGATGCTACTTTCCAACGGGGCTCCGGCATCCAGCTCTATCTACGTGTTCCCGATTCCGTTCCAACACTGATCATCCGAATAGCAATTGAGAACAGACGATGCGGGCATGCGCACGCGCAGAGAGAGAAGGGGATTGAGATGATTACTGCGGAGAAGATCGGCAATTTTGCTGCAGGCAGCCTCGCTCCGATCCACGCCGGATTGCTCCGCCTCCGCTTCCTCATCGTTCCCCGCGCCGCTGCCTTCCCCGTCGTCATCGGCGTCGATGTCGCTGTCGCTGATGTCGACGTAGTCCTCGTCGCTGGTGGGCTCCTCCTCCTCCGAACCCGACTCCGATCCGGCGTCGGAATCCGAGGAGATGTCGATCGCGGCAGCGCGCTCATCCTCCTCCACCGCCGCCGCCGCCGACACAGCCGCCGCCGCGGCGCGCCTCCTCGTTATCGGCATCGCGGTACGCGTGGCGCTCGTCGCCGCCCTTGCCCCACCTGGCCACCTCCGATTGCCTTCTGCCGCGCTCGAGACGATCGTCGCCACCCTGTCCTTGCCTTGCCCTCCTCCGGTTGCCTTCCGCCTTCGCTTTTGCTCTTTCCGTGTGCCTCGGAATGGAACGGAGCGTTTAGACTACCGTGTAACCTTTACTTCCTTTCCGCAAGTAGTAATAACGGCACACCCTCCCAATCATTCGAATTTCAAAATCCAAATTTGAGTTGGCGTGTTCGACGCGAGATCAACGGCTCAGATGAAAGCATCACTGGCTTGGATCAGCGCAGGATCATACGACGGAAGCTCCCCATGGTAATCTTGGAACTTCTCACCTGCCTCGAACGTCAGCCTTACAAAACGTGATGGACGGTCGTGCGTGCATGACAGCAATCAGGTAACACTCGCCAGCATCGGGCAAAATCAGAACCAGCCAAAAGGACTGCTTGGCACAGCACGGCACTTGTCCGGATAGGACATAACATGATTAGATCCGACAAAATTGATCTGAATAAGTTATCGTACCGTGTTGGCTTTTCGACCTAAGCAAGTACGAAGAGAGGTTGAGCCATATTGGGTTAACCCAGACATGCTTAGGCAAACGAGCCATCAATAGCCCATTAATTTTACTAACAGTCGCAAGTAACTTTACTGTCAGTTATAAGTAATTTGACTACCAGTCGCTAAGTCGCAAATATTTTTACTACAGTCACAAGTAATTTTACTATAAATTGTCTGCGTCCAAAAGTGTAATAATCTTAACACAAGTAATTTTACTATTAACCACAAGCAATTTTACTATACTACCACAAAAAAGTTACTGTTCGTACCATACCAGACTGATTCGTTGTGACGAGATGCCGATCCAAGCACGGTACATCTAGTCGGACCAGGTTAGCACAGTCCGTTTACTATTCATACCGTGTCTAGACCGAATAAGCCCGGCCTGCTTGGCCAGATCTAGGCAAAATCAAAGAGAAGCAGGTAACAAAAAGAGGAAGAAGCTTGAAGGAGAACCAGATGAACAACACAAAATTCAAACATTTTTCACCTCAATCAGTATATAATGACACTGACAATGGCAGTCCAAACGCCTATCCGAGCTCGCTCCAGTTCCAGGAACCGAGGGCATTTCACAAGTACAATGCTGTTCACAACAACGGAACATGACCAGCTATGCTAAGACTGTTAGAAACATCACATGTTACAGAGACTTGGGGTGAGATTTTCCTTTTCCTATCTACTAATTGATGATGATGATCAGTTGGCAGGCGACAACAAACAGAACTCTATACTGAAATTAGTGACGAAGGAAGTGGTACTAGCACACGCAGTTGTCCTCGGTATGCAAGCTCCGGTCGACGGTTCCTCAGCCTTGCTAATTTGTCTGTGAACCGAGTCGGCAGGGGCTAGGGCAGCACAAACTTCCGCTTTTGTTAGGGATTATCAACAGCTATCGCATCTTTGACAGGGACCTGCCGGACACGCCATGCAATAGCTTGACAAATCCGAGGAAACTCAGTTTCCCATCGGTGTGCCTGATCCAATCTTGCAGAACGACGTGCAACGGCACGGAAGGGCTGAGACCCAATTCCTGAAAGACCAAGTAACGTATCAGGAAATATGTGGAGAGACTCCAAATTGATCAATTAGAACGAACATGGATGGGGAGGAAGATATCACGTACAGAAGCTAGTTCAACAATTACAATAGCTCGATTGCCATCCTTGTCAAAATGTTCATAAGCGGATCGGGCATGTTGCTCCCATCCATCTAATGCTTCGAGCTGGTGCACACTGACTGCAGCCGCACAGAACTCTTGAAAGTCCATTCTTCTGTACTGAAGAGCGCTCAACTAAAGAGAAGATCCAGTTATACAGTGAGTACAACTTGTGCATGAATGAAAATGATGTCTTAAAATCAACAACATATTTACCGAGACAAGAATCTCCTGAACTCGTGATTCCTTCATTGCATCGGTGGCTTCTCTTGTCAAGGCCTAAACAGAATGAAACAACAAGAGTCACCAGCGTAGCCTAAAAATGAACAGGACAGAGCATATCAGAGCTCTATGACGAACCAACCATTCTGATATTATCTAGAGTGATGCATCCATTTCTGTCTGGTTCCAATAAAGAAAACTGTCCCTTCAGATAGAAAAGCTCATCAACAGTCAAAGTCTTTGATAGAGCCTGTAACATATCAAAAAAGATCATACATCAATGACTGCAGATTGCAGACAAAAGTAAAAGAGAATAGTCATGAGTTCCAAAAGAAAAGCTTCAAAGCGCTACTTCAAATTTCAAATGTAAGTGTTGGCAACAAAAAGTTACACTTTTATTTTAAAAAAAGAAAACGCAAACCAATAGAGCTGTCTAAGCATTTCGTTTTCTTTTCATGGAAGTTGAAACAAATAAAATCAAAGCCACATATGGTATGCGCCCAAAAAATACCACAAAACTGTACATATATGCAATGATCATGATAAATAATTTCTAGGAGATAACTGAAAAAATACTAGGTTACTGCACAAACGTTGTGGTCGGTGGTTGGATACAGGTCCGAAGACCGAGGGCATGGCGCTTGCCTTCATCTAGCCACCGATAGGGCTCTTCGCTGACGTGGTAGAGAAGCTTTGATGCTTGATTTTAGAATAAGAGGAAAACTAGAAACTTTGTTTATTCATCGCTTGATGATTTATAGAGATGATTAGACTTGATCCCTAAGAAACATATCCCTATATTAAGGAAATTAATCTCTAATAATAGGAAATTTATCTCTAATATATGAAATAAATGTAAAAGGAAATAAAACCAAATAATAAGGGAACTAATTGTTATATTCCTAATCCGCAATATGCTGCCAATATTATCAAACTATCCAAATATGCAGCATCACTACAGTACCCACGCGATACTGTTCACGCGCTGCTACAGCCCCCCCCCCCCCCCCCCGGCCCGCGCGAGTGCAATCTTGGTCCATAACATTACACCCCTCGCGGCGAGACAACTCTCCTCAAGCTGTTATGTGGCGGCACGGACTAAAACCTTTGCGTCCCCATGTCAATAAAAGGACACAATGACGACGTCGCACAGCACGGAAGATGATCAACAAAGCCCTAATGCACAAGCAAGGATAACAACCCTCTAGCATTGGTTGACATCGTAGGAGTCACCAGCGGCAAGGGCAACCGACGTAGGGGAGCAGCATCCTTCTCACCTTGAGATGCAACGGTTGTGGGAGAGATACGATGATATCGCTGACCCCCCCACATGACAGCCATTGCGTTCCGCATCTTCGAAGGCAAGGGTGGCCAAGTGGAGAAGACTGCCGCTGGACAGCGGCAACCTTCCTCCTCGGTGTAGGCACCAAAGATAAAGCCTGGAGAGGAGTCGTCGTTGGTGAAAGCGGTAGCGGGACCAACGCCGATAATGGCGATGGAGAAGGTGATAGCAGCCCCCGCCATTACAATGGCAGGCGTTGCCTTTTGCTGATCCTCCATCTTGGATATGGTCGCAATCGGCGGCCATGACAACTTAGGAATCGCAACAACATATTGTGCCTTCTCTTCCATCTTGTCCATGAACTCTTTCATCAAGACCATCAAGTTGGCGTAGATCTCGGTGGAGGATAGCTCAGCATCAGAAGACATGGTAGTTGGCTCAGTGGAGACTTGACGTGTGGGTGGAAATGGCATGATAGTGGTGGTGAAATGGAGATTGACGTGTTTAACAAAACTTGACCATGTCTGCACCCTGAGCACACACTCTAACTGCTGGTACCATATGGCAGCATTCCCCGTCAGGTGGTGCGATGCCAAGCACTCCTCTTCCTCCATCGTCTGCTACTCCTTGAAGAATTACTCGAAGTGATTTAACCAAGGTTGTGGGTCTTCCTTGCCATCAAAGGTTGGAAGTCCTAGGTGGTGGAATCGTAAAGCTCGAGCCTTCATGGGATCAAAAGCCCCGCTGCTTGCCACGGATGGCGGAGCAGTAGTGGGCTTTGAAATGTTGTTGTCGGCAATTGGGTATGGGTTCGAGGACCGAGGGTAGGGCGTAGGGCGCTTGCCCTCATCTAGACACCGTCAGGGCTCTTCCTTGATGTGGTAGAGAGGCTCTGAGGATTGATTGTAGAAGAAATGGGAGATTAAAAACTTTGCTTATTCATTGCTTGATGATAATAGGTTCGGTACTATCCCTTTTATAGGGATGGTTAGACTTGACCCCTAAGAAAGCTATTTATATATTAAATAAATTAATCTCTAATAATAGGAAACTAATCCCTAATAGACGGAATAAATCTAAAAGGAAATAAAACCAAATAATAAGGAAATTAATTATTATATTTCTAATCCGCGATATACTGCCAATGCTATCAAACAATTCAAATATGCAGCATTGCTACAGTACCCACGCGGTACTGTTCACACGCTGCTACAGTACCACTGCGAGTGCTGTTCGCGGGACGCTATAGTGCCAGCAGTGCTGTTCATGCGTGTACTAATCTTAGTCCTTCAACAACCATTAAAAGCCTTCAGTAGAAATTTTGCTTTTAGATAAAAGCAAGCAAATGCAAAACTGAAGAAGCAATAACATATGGGTGAGTTCTTTTGGCATGTAACTTTTGGCTTATGATTTTTGAATTCTGGCTGTTTACGATAGAGATTACGAAAAGAGAGACAGTCGCATGTGATTTTAGCTAGTATAATCGAAGTTGGTACAGTGTATACTACAATCGACTAGTAGACCCCGTCTTAAAAAATGCACTATTTGAAAGCTGATTATTGTAGCAAAAGTGAAAAGTCATAAGCCACAAACCCACTTGAAGGCACCCATATCTAAGTAGAACAACATGACAAAAACCAGAACAAGTTTTATCAGTGTTGACCCTCAAAGCAGCTTTCCGTAATGATGAGGAACGAATATAAGCTTTGATAAGTCGGAATATAAGGATGTCCAATGGCAGCTTAATGTCATTGTAATTTCTGATCCATGGGTGACCTGAAAACATGATATGAAGGATACTCAAAACAATGTAATATTCAATTGGAATCCATATGGATAGACTGAAACTCACTTAAAGCTTGTGCTGCAGTCATCCTTCTGCGTGGATCCTTGCACAGCAAGCGCTTAACAAAATCCATTGCTTCCGGAGTCACAGAAGGCCAAGGTGCCTCATTATAACTGGGGTCAGCTTTGAGAACAGAACGGAATATGCCAGATTCAGTCCGTGCCCAAAATGGACGGCTGCCACAAAGGAGGATATATGCAATTACACCTATACTCCAGACATCAGCTTCTGTGCTATAGCATCTATGCAGAACTTCTGGAGCAACATAATAAGCACTTCCAACGATATCATTTAGCCTCTCATCTGCATAAAATATTAGAACAACATATTTAAGATTTTTTTACCTGTGAATACTACCATCTTCGTTGATGGCAGGTAAAAATCAATAAATTAATAAATATGCAGATTGGCCAGTAAGAAACTAACCTGGTTTTACAAAATCCGATAAGCCAAAGTCGATAGCCTTAAGTTGGGAGCTCTCATCTTTCGAAGTAAAAAGAAAATTCTGAAAAAGGATCATATTTTCGAAGTCATGGAAAAGTCAAACATGAAAACAGTTAAAATTAGAACCTATTCACAGGGAAGGGAAAGGTAATGCAATAAACAGACCATGCAAGGAATGTTATAAATAAAGGATAATAGAATAGTGCAATGCTCAAGATTCATGGATGTAGTATACAATGGAACTAGAAATAGGTAATCATCGCCATTTTCATCAAAGACATGGGTAGTTTACCAGCATCATTGTAAATTGTCACTTTCTAAACCTCTTAAACATAAAAAATTGTGACAACTGTTGAGATGTACAATAAAGCACTTCACCTCTGGTTTGAGATCCCGATGAACCACTCCTTGAATGTGGAAAAAAGCAACAACACTTAATATTTGCGCCAGGATAGCTTTTGCATCATCCTCGGAGTACTTCCCACCTCTACTTAAAGCAAGTGCAAAACAATTGTATTAAAGCGCATATTTTGTAGTGGACTATAGTGTTGTATCATACAATTTAACTATTTAAGTTTACTTGTAAGTTGTGACATACCTGGAAAGTATTCTATCCAGAAGCTCTCCTCCCTCGCACAACCTAAACAACAGGATTTTGGATTAATTAATATGAACTTATCAAAAAAAAGTTGGTGTGGGCAACATGTTAAACACAGAAAAGGGATGTACAAAGATCAACCTCAGTAGAAGGTATAAAAGGTAAACATAAATGCAAAAAAATGTTATAATGCAAGTCTTGAAGGATTTAATGGTTTTGTAGAATATTCACGGTCAACTTTGGGCGGGAAATGAAAAGGGCATCTGGATGGCACTACTAGCCTTCTAATAAGAGGACTAACCCAAGCAAAGGACATTAATGTAAGTTCACTTTCAACATGCGGTAATAAGTGACGTCTGCTACCAAATTATATACACTATCAATGCTACCTTGGTCCAACATTATGGGTGGCATTAGGAACCAGAATAGACATTAGAAAGGGAATTTAACAAATAATTTGGACAAATGGATAGAAAATCTTATATTTGTTAAGCAGATGTTTTAAGCATCTGAGGTAACATTTTCTGTGCTTCCAAAAGGATGTTCTTGCCACCAAAATAATAAGTAAAGAGAGGGAAAAAAAGAGTATTTTTAAAAAGGGACTCGCAGTTTTTTATGAGTTTTTTTTAGGGAAATTTTACCATCTTTGAGGGGGAAGAGATACCAAATTTGAGCCGTTGATCACACTGATCGGACGACTGAGATTTGGCAGTACCTACTGGTACCGGACGCGAGATACCAAGAGGTACAAGATACCAAGAGGTACCAAATTTTGAGCCGTTGATCACACTGATTGAACGGCTGGATCTAATTTGGTACCTCTTGGTACCTTGTACCTCTTGGTACCTCCTCAATGATAGAAAAACTGCTCTTTTTTTAAGTTTGTAGTTGAGACTTGAGTGTGTCGGTAACGACTAATGAGGGTTAACAGTTAACACTTGATATATTAAGGAGGGCATCCTCATAGCATACGGAATATGAAGTGAAAACACATACAACTTTGCTGGTATTAGAAGCTTACTCCATTACTATATACACGTTTTCATTGTCCTCATAGGCATCATAAAATTGGACCAAGTTCTTGTGCCCTGCCAAAGCCTTCAAAATTTTCACCTCCCTTTGGACATCCTCCGTAGCAATGGATGTTGTCATCTGACAAAAGATCAGAGCAACCCGCGGATGATGTTAAAACTTATTACATAACAGGGACTAAGTTCATGTACAGCTATGACTAATTGAGGCTATTTATTTCTCCCAAAAAAGGGTAAAGAAATGTGGTACCAAAGTACTGAGGTATTAGAATTATTGGGATCTTAAACCAGTGCCCACAACAATAATAGAACAATAAAGGCAAGTAGTTTAGACACATCAATGTAAATTCCAGTATTCCACAAGTAATAAACAATGCCCGAACTTAATCAAATCCCATTATTCAAATGGGCATATTTACAGCACAAAATATTATATATGCTACCCAGTACTTACCAAGGCAGAAACGGAAAATCATATATATATACTCTATATATCATAAGGGCAAGCAATGAAGTTAGTCATTTGTTTGCAGTGCACAATGTGGAATAGTACCATGTTAGTACATGAGCCCATGCTGTCAGGAGAAGACAACATTGGCCTCGGAATCTCTATAACAACAGCACTTCTACTCCTCTAGGTGGAAGCTTTTCTTCAATTACATGAAGGGGGCCACATTTCTTAAGAAATCAGTTGAAGAACATATTAATCATTGGTTGCTTTCAGAGAAACAAGCTTCGAGTTTTCGCTATTCTATAAACATTAAGGACATTCATAGAACCACATAATTTGATGAATATTTTGTTCAAAAGCAGCATCATTGTGTCATGAGAACATCATATTAGCCAATAATCATTAACAAATCTACAGCGCCTCTAAATTTCCGCAGCATCACTTTTTTAAAAAAAAACTAGCATGCAGATGCATAGCCGGTTCTTCGAATTCAACCGAGAACACACCAAAACAAGGATCAAAATTCAGGCATTTGGCACATCACCTTGGCCTTGGGGATGACCTTGACGGCGACCGCCTCCCCCTTGCGAGCCCCCTTCCTGATCCTCGCGGCGCAGGTGTAGCCGAAGTGGCCCCTCCCCACCTCATCCCCCATCTCGTACTTGGCCGCGAACCCCTTGTTGAACCCGAAAACCTTGTCGAGCCCCCTCCCGCCCTCCCCCTCCCCCGGGCCGCCCTCCTCGGGAATCGCCGGCCGCGAGGGTCCGTGGCGCCGCGCGAGGGCCTGCCGGATGTGCTTGGCGGGCGACGGCGGCGGGAAGGGCAGACGCAGGAGCCGCCTGGCCGGGGTGGTGGGCGCCGAGCCCGGGGCGGGGGACTTCCTGGGGGAGGTCGCGAAGGAGAAGAGGTGGTGGGCCGGGCTGGGGCTCGGGGTGGAAAAGGGGAAGAAGGGTGACGCCCAGGGCTTCTTCGCGGCGGGGGTGGCGGCGGCGGAGTCCCGTGGCGGGGTGGCCGGCGCGGTGTGCGGGGGCGAGTGGTCGGGTTCGTGGGTGAGCGGCTTCGCGTGGCAGCCCCCCATGGCTGGCGCCCAGCGAGCGGAGGCGGCGTGCTAGCCTGCTAGAAGGAGGCCATGGCGGAAGGGGAGCTTTGGAGTGGGAAGCTGAGTGGCGAGTGGGCACTGGACTGGGGAGTGTGGTGAATTGAAATGGGAGGGTGGTAAGGGAGTAAAGGCCACAAGGTGTCGAGCTTGCAGTGACGAGCGAGTGACCAGCCAGCATTGACGTTTTTGGCTGGTTCAGTGCATATTTCATACTATGTGGTTAATTTTTTATTAAAAATAAATAGTAATATCGAAAAGGAGTACCTTTTAGAAACAGAGTACGAGCAATGAAAAAAAAATGAAGAGAAGCTTACGTAAGAGAGAAGCGAGAAGAGTATATGCGTGATACTTCCATGACCATCTGCTTTATCCCAGAGCGTGACAGGAGCGAGAAGTGGAAAAACCGTATTAGAAAGTGGGGCATTTATATTAGTTTTTGACTTTTCTAAGTAAAAAACAATACGAACAGATACTTAGAGAAGTTGATGCCTTTAATGTTTATGGTTAGCTTGTGAGTGGTGAGAGGGTCGTGGTTTTTGTGAGGTTTCTAGGCTTCCTTTTCTCCCTTTTTTGAGTTTTGATATGGGAGGTTTGTTTTGATTTTGGATGGGTTTGGAGGGTTGTTTTCTAGCTGATGTGATGTGGTCGGATTAGTCCGTGACACTGTTGTTGGTTTGGGCTTTTGGATGGATGTGAGCATGTGATTTATGGAAAAAGAGAAATGGGGCATGTGGGAATGTTCTTTTCGGGGGAAGGGGCACAGTGTGGAGATAAGGAAAGGGAGAAGAAGTGGCGAGGAAAAAGAAATTTCAAATATGTTTTGGTGATGTAAATTTAGCATCGAGATTACGGTCTGGTTGTGATTATTAGTTTATGATGCAAAAATTATTTTGTGATTATTGTCTTGGACGGATCTTTTTAAAAAAAATTAAGAATTTATCAGGGGTAAACTTGTACAACAAGACGTGTTTGTGTGGGTGGGTATCTAAAAAAGTACTTGCCAAGTGGACTATGGGCATGTCAAATGTATTTATGGCTTGACAACTTGACCTTTCGGCATCAGAAAATGAAATTCTGTTGTCACTCTAGATTCTGCTCGGATGTATAGAAAATGACCGTTGCGGCTCGGTATCATTGGAATGTTTGCAACTTGATTTATCCCCGTACCACGTGCACTGTCAAAGTATTCCATCTTCCCTTTTGCATTTGGAGTCTTTGGTACATTTTGAAAGTCAGCTTCAAAATATCTTGAACAACTGCAAAGGTCATATCTAGAAATGAGGTCCATATGCGTTGGATGAAGTTTTGGATATTTACATGCTTGATATTTCCCATATGATGGGGAAATTTGGGCAGTGAGTCCTGCTCCAACTGCCTTACAGCTCAACCTTTTAATTGTGCTTTTTGTTTTATGGCTGAAATTGCAATGCATCAGCTGTTAGCTTTTTCTGAGAAAAAAAATTAAAAAATCATTATATCACCACTAACAATGCAAAAGAATAAAGGAAAAAAGAAATATAAAAAAGCAAAAAAACCAAAAGGCCCAAATAAATCGAAATTAGAAGCCGACGCGTTTTAAGTAGCTTCTAGTTTAAATAAGCCGAAAAACAAAATAAACTAAAGCTAAAACCATTTAGAACGAGCAAGATCTTTATTTGCATGCCAGAAAACTGGGAGAGCGGAAGCAACACGATCGTTTTCATTTAGGCCATGTTTGGCACAGCTTCATGAGCTGTTGTGAGTTGTTTTTTGCCAAACACCCTTTTTGCAAATAGCTTCATAGGTGAAGCTCCTTTTTTCTGCTCTCACAAAGGAATGGGGAGAGGTGAAGCTGAAAAAAGTAGCTTTTCACAGCTCTCTCCCTCAGGCCCGCAGTCCTATGAACCCACTGCCCCTCTGGTTCACCAAAATTACACGCATTTGCCACTAGTCCATCCCGTTCACGAAACATAAACAAGGCACTAATATTGCTTCCTAATGATTTTATTTGTTTTATTTTTTATTTTAATGTTTTAATTCATACTCATTCAAATATATTATTTTTTAATTCATATGACCATATACAAACATACAACTCCAAATGTTAGAACAAGTCAGGTAGATAGGGGCATCTTGGACAATTGCCCTCTCTCAGCCATGCATGAAGCTGTTGGTGAAGCTGTTTTGCCAAACAGTTTTCCAAAACAGATTTAGCTTCATCGGTGAAGCTGCTCGTGAAGCTGAAACAAAAAAAACAACTTCACTAGTGAAGCTGAGCTGTGCCAAACAGGGCCTTACTAGCCTCTTTTTCCACCTTGTGTGAGTGACATCAATCAGTTAGTAGTTAGTTTATCTTCTTGTGCACTTATGCTGTTATGCCATCTTCTTTATTTAAGGTCATTCCTCTTATTTAATTAGACAGTACTGTGGTACCTAGAAATTAGCTTTGTGTCCATTGTAGATTAAATGGAATGGAGTCCAAATTTTGCTCATTTTTTGCTGGATTTTGGCATCATCTTTATTCCTCCCATTGTTTAAGGCAACATCACTTGCTTTCCAAAAGAAGAAGTAGAAGAGATAGCAATACTTGTTTCCGGTTATGTTTGAACATAATAATTTATATAAAAAGTAAAGACCTTTTTGTAATTCCATTATCTAATTTGTTAATCCTCTAAAAGGGAAAAAAAAAAGGCATGCGTAGTTGTGCGGTCCAAATCAAATGCAAGTGCCCAATTACAACTGCAGCGTGTCCTTCTCGGCTTCTCCATCTCTTAGTGATAGTTGCACAATCGCACGAGACAAGTCACAACAAATCCAGGTTAGCACTAATCAACATCAATGCTGCCGTAAAGAAGCCAATTAATTCTATATAGTACCAGCAGTCAATCTCAAAAGACTAACGGAATATCACCTTTCTCGATGGGCGACCAAGCAAGACGTCGACCTCGTTGTCGAAAGAAAGGGCTCAACAAACAACTTTAAATCTCGCGGGGGTCCACACGCAAATAGACGAATCCAAGCATATGAAGCGAATCAAAAAATGGTCACACAAGGGGAAAAAACAAAAAGCGAAGGCATAGAAGCAGGCAATTCGCAAGTGGGGCATTTTTTAGTTTTGATTTATAATTTTTGGATGCAACATATGGTTTTTAAGCTATTTATGAGAGTGTATAGAGTAACAAAAACTCACATATAATTTTGGCTGATATAAGTGAAGTCATTATAATATGTACTATAATCAGTTTATATATCTTATCTTATAAAGATACTTTATTTAAAAATTAGTTACTGTATATTTTAGATCTGTATCTTTTAGAAACCTAAAAAAGAGGCCGCAGAGGAAAGATAAAAAAAGTAAAAAATACTAAAAAAACAAAATATCAGAAAAAAAACAAAATTAAATAATAATAAATTAAAAGTCAGGATCTAAAAACTAAAATGATGTCAGCTCACGTGTACTGCCATGTCTGCGCAGCATGTCGGACGCGGCCTCCGCATGACAAAGAAGAAAAAGTGGTGATGCGGACAGTACAGTTCCTTCTGGCTTGCCATCAACAACACTGGTCAACGAAATTGTCAAGAGATGTTTACTGTTACTTAAGGACATATCTTGCGAGCAATTGCTCTCTGAGGCCAAGGACACTGGAATGGTGCAGCTCTTATTGAAAGCTTAGAGAATAGAGAGTACATGGACGATTTCTTTAAATGTAGTAGCTAGCCTAACAAGATACAAACTATCTTATAGATATGATCTTTCAACGGCGACTGATAGTTTTTAATTCTATTGTGATGTTTATATAAACAAATCAAAAGCCAATAAACCGTTCGAAAAACTTATCCCAATGAACCATTTCGAAAAGACAACAAAAAAACCGTCACATTTATCTGTTCGAAAAAACCATAAACATAAGTTATAAACTAAAAATAAGGGACCTGTAACAACATCGCATAGAAATGGCTGTTGTCTACGGTGCTTTTATTTATCTTAAAGTGAACGACTGTTCTTTTGGATTACGGCTTATGACTTTTGGTTATAACTTATTAGTCTAATAAATAGTGATTACTAAGAAAAACCTAAAGATAAAAGATATTGGAAAGAAAAAACAGGATATGAGAGTTACCTGTTTTATGGCTACCTTTGGATCGGTTTGTGTTTAGGCTTTGGCTTGTGTTGCTACAGTAACTAGTTTTTAAATGGTGCGTTTTTTTAAGGCAGATCTATATGTAGATTGTATTAAACACCATACCGAGTTCGGCTATACCGCTAAAAATCGTATGCGATTATTTCTTTATATACTGTCTCTCATAAATAGTCATAATTTAAAATTTTAAAAATTAAAGATACAGTTCAAAAGAAACTATATTATATTTCTATTTTAGATCTTGCTTTACTTCACAGAGAGATAGAAAGATAAAAAAGGAAAAGGAAAAGAAAACATCAACCGAACTGGGCAGCACTGGGACTGTGCAATCGGTTTTTTCGGTTTAATCGGTTCGGTATATACAGTATATACTGTAAATACGGTATTTGTAGTTCGGTAATATACGACATTTTTAGAATACGGTTCGGTATCGGTAAATCCCAGTTTATTTCGGCGCGGTATCGGTAAATACCATATTTACCAAAGTTGACGCGAATTATAAACGATATAGCGATTAGCGAGACGAAGAACCAAAGCTAAAGAGCAACCGGTAAGAAAGAAAGCAAAAAAAAAAGAGAAAGAAAGAAACATCAGCAACATACATGTACGAGTCAATGGCTCAATGCGACAACGCCATCTCCTTAGTCCTTCCCCTCTGTATCCTCCACTCCACCTCAGTGACCTCACCCACCAAACAACGCCATCTCCTTCCCCCTGTCTAGTGTCTGGCTATCTCCTCCACTCCACCTCAGTGGCTATCTCCTCCACTCCACCTCAGTGACCCCAAAAGCGTCGGCAGCTGTCTAGGGCTGTGCATTTTACAACCGAACCGAAAATACCGAACCAAACCGATCAACTCGGTTTGACCGGTTTTCGGTATTCGGTTCGGTTTTTAAATTTTGGGTTTTTTTTACATTCGGTTTTTTCGGGTAAAACCGGCTTAAAACCGAAAATACCGATTATACCCAAAAATGTTCTGCGAGCAAGGCCGGAATCAGCTGCTGCGGGCAAGGGCGGCTCCTCGGCAGCCTCGCGGCCGAGCGTATGCCCCGCGCAGGGGGGTCGGGGTGCGACTGAGCGGAGGGGGAGCTGGAGGAGCGGACGGCCTTGTGCTTCTCCCAGTCGGCGAGCCGGCGAGGGGTATGGCGAAGTCGTCGGGGCCAGAGAGGCCGAGGCTTTGGCAGAGGAGCCGGACATCCCTGTCGCCGTCGTCGCTGCCACCGATGCGAAACTGGTGAGGTCGAGAGAGCAGGCGGCGGAGCCGTTGAGGGATGGCGCCCCCGAGGCCGGCGCGGAGGAGGCCGGGGGAGGGTAGCTGCAGAAGAGCGTGGCGTCGTAGCTGCAGAAGAGCTGCGGCGCCTGGACGAGCCGGACGGTGACGACACGGGTTCCTGCCTTCCTGGGCAGGCGCCGGGCGGGCCAATCGGCGGCCTCGGCTCAAGGGATGGATGCCTTTTATTTGGGGAGGGAGACGGCAAGCTTCGGGATTATTCTTTTTCTCGTCAGCTGCCGACGCTTTTGGGGTCACTGAGGTGGAGTGGAGGAGATAGCCAGACACTAGACAGGGGGAAGGAGATGGCGTTGTTTGGTGGGTGAGGTCACTGAGGTGGAGTGGAGGATACAGAGGGGAAGGACTAAGGAGATGGCGTTGTCGCATTGAGCCATTGACTCGTACATGTATGTTGCTGATGTTTCTTTCTTTCTCTTTTTTTTTTTGCTTTCTTTCTTGCCGGTTGCTCTTTAGCTTTGGTTCTTCGTCTCGCTAATCGCTATATCGTTTATAATTCGCGTCAACTTTGGTAAATATGGTATTTACCGATACCGCGCCGAAATAAACTGGGATTTACCGATACCGAACCGTATTCTAAAAATACCGTATATTACCAAACTACAAATACCGTATTTACCGTATATACCGTATATATCGAACCGATTAAACCGAAAAAACTGATTGCACAGTCCTATACGGGACCAAGCACTGTGGACCGATGTGGCAGCAAAGTACAGCCTTTTGCCCTCTCAATGCGGTAGAATGTTCGACCTAGTACAAGGAGTAGATTCTTCTTAGCTCAGCTAAAGGTTAGTAAACCAAAACCTTAAAAAATTGCTATTCACTACTACAGAAAGCCTAATAGTAGACGCCTCATCACAGACGGTTTTGTGAAACCGTCTCTAATGAGCACTATTACAGACGGTTGTAATTTGGAGGACGTCTGTGGTATTTGTGGCGGGAAAATGGATTATCACAGACGGTTATTAACTATGAACCGTCTGTGATACGTTTGTATCACAGACGGTCTGTATTAAAAACCGTCTGTGATAATCCCAGATTATCACAGACGGTTTTTAAATAAAAACCGTCTGTGATAACCTTGTTATCACAGACGGTTAATAATTAAAAACCGTCTGTGATAATTCACAGACGGTTTTTTATTAAAAACCATCTGTGATAATGTCAGTAGGCATTTATTGCGCTGCTCAGACCGCATCTGTCTTCATTTCGATCCAGATCTAGCCACTGCTGCGCACTTTTTCACTCGGGAGGAAGCTAGGCGATTTCAGGCCTTGTTAATTTGGTGGGAAGAGGCAGAGATTGAGCTTTGAAGATTCATACTTTGCTGGTTGTTCTAGATATGGTTAGTAATGCAATTTATTTTTTTCTTTAATTGCATTACAATTTAGTTCTAAGTAATCCATGAGTGGTTATTGAAGATGGTTAATTTGCAAAATTGTTGGTTATATAATAGCTGTTGTGTTTGTAATATGAATCTAGCAAATAAAGTCTCAATATAATAAATGTGGCCGGTATATATGTAGTTATAATTAGTTAATCTAGATTTTAATACTAAGTTGTTATATATGTACGTAACGTAGGACCGAAGCTGGATGTATGCCGCGAGCCGTGTGAGTGAAGAGTACATTAATGGCGTTTCTGCTTTTATAAGAGCTGCCGAGGAGGATATGTTGAATAAGGGGGCGATATATATGTGCTGTCCATGCACTGACTGCGAGAATGTGAAGATGTTTAAGAACCGAGGGCAAATTGAATCGCACTTGATTCGGAGGGGTTTCAAAAAGGATTATACGTGTTGGACCAGTCATGGCGAAGTGAATGATCATATGCCGCCGGATGACATCGCCGGTGAAGTGAATGATATGCCCCCGGATGACATCGCCTGTGAACTGAATGACATGCCGCCGGCTGATGTCGATTGTGGGTCGGATTCGGATAGGTTGCACGATGATAATCTGGATCAGATGCTTCGCGATGTTGAAGAGAACTATGATGAGAGAGAGTATGTTAAATTCCGTGGCTTGATGGAGGACTCAGAGAAACCTTTGTACACGGGATGCAAGTACACGAGGTTGTTGGCCGTGCTTGAACTGTTGAAATTGAAGGCAAGCAACGGTTGGTCGGACAAGAGTTTCACGGCGCTGCTAGGTCTTTTAGCGGACATGCTTCCGGATGGAAATGAGTTGCCTAAAACCACGTATAAAGCCAAGAAGGTTCTTTGTCCGTTGGGAATGGAAGTAGAAAGAATACATGCATGCCCGAACGATTGTATCCTCTACCGTAAAGAGTATGCAAACATGCATGTATGTCCGGTGTGCAACGCATCCCGATACAAACGTAACAATCAATCAGTTGATGGCGAGGGAACAGAGGCGAAGAAAGGACCTCCTGCTAAGGTGACATGGTATTTTCCTATAATTCCCCGTTTGAAAAGGTTTTTTGCAAATCCAAAGGAGGCAAAACTGCTGCGTTGGCACTCGGAGGAGCGCAAGAAGGATGGAATGATAAGACACCTTGCTGATTCCGCGCAGTGGAGAAACATCGATAGGAGTTTTGCAGAGTTCGGTGCAGAACCAAGGAATATAAGGTTTGGACTGAGTACAGATGGAATGAATCCTTTCAGTAGCATGAGCAGCCAACATAGCACATGGCCCGTGACTCTCTGCATCTATAACCTTCCTCCTTGGTTGTGTATGAAGCGAAAGTATATTTTGCTGTCGATACTTATCCAAGGGCCAAAACAACCTGGGAATGATATCGATGTGTTCCTAGCACCGTTGGTGGAAGATCTAAAAGTAATGTGGAACGAAGGGGTACAGGTATGGGATGCGTACAAACGAGAGAACTTCACTCTGCGCTCCTTATTGTTCTGCACCATAAATGATTATCCTGCCCTTGGTAACCTATCGGGCCATAGTACAAAAGGTGCCAAAGCTTGTACTCACTGTTTAGATGGTACCGAGAGTGTGTGGCTGAGACACTCACGCAAAACCGTCTACATGCGTCACCGCCGGTTCCTTCGGAGGGCTCACCCATACCGCAAGATGAAGAAACAATTTGACGGAGAGAAGGAAGATGGTTCAGCTCCAAGGCATTTAAGGGGACGCGAGGTTTATGATATGGTTAAGGATTTAGATGTTGTCCTCGGAAAGGGACGTAAATTGAGGGCTCATGAGAAGAACACCTGGAAGAAGAGATCAATATTTTGGGACTTACCTTATTGGGAGTACCTAGATGTTCGGCACTGCATCGACGTCATGCACGTAGAAAAGAATGTGTGCGACAGCTTGATTGGTCTCTTACTGAACATCCGTGATAAAACAAAGGACGGTGTCAACGCACGGCTTGACTTGGCTGACATGGACATCAGGCCTGAGTTAGCACCGACAAGCACTGATAATGGACGAACGTACCTTCCCCCTGCGTGTTACACTCTGTCCAAGGCTGAGAAAACAGAACTGTGCCAGTGCTTGCATGGTGTGAAAGTTCCGTCTGGTTACTCCGGCAACGTGAAGAAACTTGTTTCGATGCAAGATTTGAAGTTAAATGGCATGAAGTCTCATGATTGTCATGTGCTGATGACACAGATGCTCCCTATTGCAATTAGAAATATTTTGCCGATCAAAGTCCGAGAGACAATCATGAGGCTATGTTATTTCTTTAACACAATTGCTCAGAAGGTCATCGATCCCGAAGGACTAGATGCTCTGCAGGACGAGGTGGTGATGACTCTATGTCACCTTGAAATGTATTTCCCTCCTTCGTTTTTCGATATCATGGTCCATCTCGTTGTTCACGTTGTGTGGGAGATAAAAATGTGCGGGCCCGTATTCCTACGCAGCATGTACCCATTTGAGAGGTTCATGGGAATTCTCAAGTCCTACGTACGGAATCGTTCTCGGCCGGAGGGCAGCATCGTCGAAGGTTATGCAAGCGAAGAGGTGATTGAGTTTTGTGTCGATTATATGGCTCAGATTCAACCGATAGGTGTCCCTCAATCTCGTCATGAAGGGAGGCTGAAGGGTCTCGGAACTATCGGAAGGAAAGCAATCACTCCAGATATGGACACGTATACTCAAGCCCATTTCACGGTGTTGCAACACATGACTGAAGTGGCGCCTTATGTGGACCAGCACAAGGATGTGCTTCGGCAACAGAATCCAGAGCGGCCGGATGTTTGGATCATGAGGCAACACAACCGTTGGTTCAACCAATGGTTGAAGGAGCAAATTGCTAGGAGCTCGCCGAGTGAGACGCTGAGATGGTTGGCAAAAGGGCCGACATTTACAGTTGTGACATGGCAAGGATATGACATAAATGGGTACACATTCTATACGCAGTCTCAGGATGTCAAGAGCACTAACCAGAACAGCGGAGTCCGCATAGATGCATTCAGTACCGATGGGTCGAGAAACTCGTACTATGGCTTAATAGAAGAGATTTGGGAGCTCGACTATGTGGTTTTCAAGATCCCCTTATTTCGCTGCCGTTGGGTGCATCTCCCACAGGTGAAGGTTGACAAGTACGGTGTCACGACCGTGGACCTCCAACGTGTCGGGTACAAAGACGAACCATTCGTACTTGCCAATCAAGTTGTTCAAGTTTTCTATGTAACCGACCCGGCAAATAAGAAACGCCATGTAGTTCTTCATGGAAAAAGGAGAATTGTCGGAGTGGAGAATGTAGTGGACGAGGAGGAATACAATCAATTTGACGAGTTACCTCCTTTTGGAAATGGCATAAGGGTCGACGATGAACAACGTGACGAAACTAGTTACGTACGCATTGATCATGATGAAGGGCTAATTTTTAAAGGAAATAAGCAAGTACAATAAGAATGTATATGTGAAAATGTGTGACAATTTTGAGATCTATATGTGAAAATGTGTGATGTAGTCAATTTTGAGATGTATATGTGAAAATGTGTGACAATTTTGAGATGTATATGTGAAAATGTATGATGTAGTCAATTTTGAGATGTATATGTGAAAATGTGTGATGTAGTCGATTTTGAGATGTATATGTGAAAATGTGTGACAAAATGTATATGAGTATTGGCATTTATGTATATGTGTGATGCACATGTGATGGTTGATATGAATGCAGCTGGTTGGTGTTGTATATGAATGCAGCTGTTTGGTGGTGGATATGAATGCAGCTGTGGTTATTGGTGTTGTCTTAATAACTACAGTCGCAAAGGCTTATCACAGACGGTTTTAAACTTAGAACCGTCTGTGATATCAATAAAACAGACGGTTCTAAGTTTAAAACCGTCTGTGATAATATGACTATCACAGACGGTTATACACTTAGAACCGTCTGTGATATTTATACTATCACAGGCGGTTTTAGACTTGGAACCGTCTGTGATATTAATATCACAGACGGTTTTTGAGTTAGAACCGTCTGTGATAACCTCCCTATATATACCCTCTGGCTAGGGTTTTCCCTGTGCGCTGCGCAGTTATTCGATCTAGATCCAAGTAAATCCCGAGCCCGTCGTCGCCTCCGCCTCCCCGAACCCTCGTCGGCCGCCTCCTCGAGCCCCTCGCCGGCCGCCTCCGTCGAGCCCCTCGTCGCCTCCGCCTCCTCGAGCCCCTCGTCGCCTCCGCCTCCCCGAGCCCCTCGTCGACCGCCTCCGTCGACCCCCTCGTCGCCTCCGCCTCCCCGAACCCTCGTCGACCGCCTCCCCGAGCCCCTCGCCGGCCGCCTCCGTCGAGCCCCTCGCCGGCCACCTCCCCTCGATTACCGACTGCATTGTGAGCACTTTCTGTGATGGACTAGGGTTTACTGCAGTAGCTTAATTAGTTTGCTATTTGGTACATTAATTGTTTACTACAGTTGCTCGATGATGATAAAATCATATACTGAGATTGGTTCATTCAGTGCTTGAGCTCTAATAGCTGTCGGTTCATGCAGTTTTCAGGTTATAGCATGTTATTAAATTGATCTGTTCGGATTTAATCTTGACAAGTTAAAAGACTGAATTATTGGGCAAAGTTAACTTGTGTGGTCTTGATCTGTATGAATACTGTTGTTTGAATATATGCATGCTAAATATATCTTGATCTTGAGATTTTAGAGTTTGTATCTAGAGCTCAAAATACTGAATTCATTATTTGGCATAACCAATCAAGGAAGAGTATATGATTTAGTAGCGGGACGGCCAAGATTAATCTTGTGCAACCCTACAATTTGAGAGCACATATTCATGTTGAGACTGTTATTGATTCTATTATTGATGCTTGTTGCTTCATATTGCTACCATTATATATGTATATATGTAGGTATGTATATGTATATATGTAGGTATGTATATGTATATGTATGTATATACACATATAGTATGTAGTATATAGTATAGGCACATAACCCCTCTCTGTGTCCACATCACCCCCTCCCTTCTCCCCCTTCCCTCTACTCCTCTCCTCTCTTCCGAACATTGAGCATCATGTTTGACTTTTCGTGCTTCCTCACTTTGAACATTCTCATCTTATCTTAATAGACCCACAAAATGAGCAACATGTCACCCGCGCATTCTTCATCATCATCGCCGGAGGCGTCCGCTCCAACATCAAGACGCCAAGGAAGAGGGCTATCAAAGAAGCCTTAGAGCCGACAGACCATCACAGCGGTAAACGCAGCTGGGGTCCCTATCCTTCCTAAGCAAGCGGTAAACGCATTCCGAACCATGGTCGGAATAGTTGCACGACAACGAATTGAGATCACATACAATTCGTGGAAGAACGTGCCTGACACTCGGAAACGTGACCTGTGGACCGAAATCTTGGCATCGTTCGAGTTCCCAGAAGAACACTTACACGCTGTGGAACGACAAACCTACCAAGCGGCGTGCAAAGCATGGAAGAACTTCAAGAGCACGCTTGTCAGGAAATACGTGGAGACGGACGAAACGCCTTTTACTAAATACCCATTCCTGGAATCACAATGGGAAGAGTTCAAGGCGATGAAAACGACCGAAGAATTCAAAAGTACAAGTGTGGCGCACAAGGCCCTCCAGGCAAAAAACACGCACCCCCACAGACTTGGCACAGCTGGGTATGCGGGTAAAATCCCGCAGTGGAGGTTGGAGGATGAGCTGGCAGCTGCAGAGGACATCGCCCCGCCGTTTTCCAATATCCCGGATGACCGCGCTCGAAATTGGCTTAGAGCAAGGTCATCTACAACGACATCGGGGGACGTCTCCTTTCGAAACCCTGCAGACCAGCAAGTGTCCCAGCGCCTGGTAAGATATCGATCGAACTACGTAGCTTGTAATTACTCCACAACTTCGTACGAATTGAAATGACATGTCGTGCTCTTGCAGGAAGAGCTGAGTTTTGAATCTACCCTGGGATCATTCCAGGGAACAAGGGAGAATGATATGCTCTCCGTGGCCCTGGGAAACAAGGAGCACCCGGGTCGTACGAGAGGCCTTGGGCTTTACGTTCCTTGGAAACATGGTTTCCAAGATGACTCCGGAATGTATCGGCGTAGGAAGAGAAACAAAGCCGAGCGTGAGGAGCAGCTACGAGAAGAGATCAAGGAATCTCTTCGAGAGGAGCTATTTGCTCAGATGGGTGAAGTAATCAGAGAAGAGGTGCGGAAACAGACAGAAAGTCAGCAGGCCGCCACCGCCGCTGCTATGCTAGGTAGCCCGCACAACCGTCCGAGTAGCTGCGCGTCCAATCCGACGCATACCCAGTCCAAATTTCCTGTGGACGACATCCTGGTAATAATTATTACCTCTCGAATGCTTGCTCCATTGGTAGGCCTATTCGAGTAGCTAATTTTGTATCGTTATGTAGGAGCCTACGAACTGCAAGCTCCAAGTGAGATATGGCGCCATTCCCTTGTACGCTGCTTGGGGCCAGGCATATTCGTCTGGTAACGGGGCCATGGTGCACGGCCAAGCTTTAGCGCCAGGCTTCGCAAAAGTTAATGTGGATGGTGTGTATGTCAATTTTGAGGTGGTCCCGCTACCGAAGCCCCCCAACGACGAGATCGTGACTCTAGGACAGGCCATTGGAACATTCATCCAGTGGCCCAAAAGCGACATCTTCCTGGAGGCTTCTTCACCGGTGGCAGGACCAGAGCAACATGCACTGGTGCCATCTCCAGTACAAGACCAGTCGGTTCCACCACCGGATACTACAACGGTGCTATCTCCACGGGCCCTATTCTCGCCAGAGTAACTTGCACCGCTGCTACCTTCAAAGTCGACTTCCGTGAAGTCGACCCATAGCCGAGGCAGCAAGGCCAGCAAGGGCAAAGCAAAGAAGACCAATGATGATCTTCCGTACCACCCTTTGGCCCGCAAATTCGTGCTTGGCGAGCCGTTGCTCGAGCAAAAAGCCCTCCAAAAGCTACCATATAGTTGCATGCAATTGCACACGTGGTATATGCAGCAGTCCAATAAGCCAGAGGGAGAACGGACTTCAAGTATCACTGTCAAATTCTCCGAGGAAGATTTACACCACAATCTTCAAGAGTGTACATTCGTGGTCGCCTTTGAGGATTTATTCGAGCTGTTCATGCTCAACGCTCTTGACGTCTCAATCGTTCGATGCTGGACGCTGTAAGTGTGTACAATCACAGTCTCCGTTAATGTCATACCGATAAATGCCATATCTAATTTTTTGCTTTCGTGTGTATATATATAGACACATGCTGATTAAAGCTAGAGTATCGAACTCATCAGCTGGTTTCTTGGACCCACAATTGGTCGCCAAGACTACCATCGACGTGGAGGCATCCCTCGTCGAGAGGTACATTGCATCAGGCCTGCTGAGTTGTCGCAATAAGGACTATGTACTTATGCCCTTCAATCAGAGCTTTCATTGGATTTTAATAGTAATTGTACCAAAATGGAACAAGGTATATTACCTTGATTCCCTAAGTAAGAATAAAATGGACTTCACAATTGTCGGCCAAGTAATCGATAGGTAAGCACATATTCCCCATACATATCTACATTGTACTCTTTCTTTCCTTCCGAATGATTAAGGTTAACCTTTTCGAATTACGTAGGGCGTTCGCGATGTACATTGAAAAGGGAGGTGACTCGAAGCGCGGGGCCAACGGCCTGCTGACACATGTTCGAGATTTTAAGGTATTCGCTATTTCACATTAATTAATCCTATGCAACAGATGGTACTAATGCCTTTTGAACTAACACATTCCATTTTTTGCAGTGCCACCAGCAGCAGCCGGGCAACACATGTGGATACTACGTTTGCCAACATATGGAACTACTCCTCGATTCCTCGAGGGTCACCAATCGCAAGGTTTGTCACTCTTCCCATAATTACTTCATACTTATCACGTTACATATATATGTACATTGATATTCCTATCGACAGGCTGTATCAATCCCGTCAACTGCATTGAAACAGTCTGAGCTTCGAGAGGTTCAATCAGAGTTAGCGTTCTTTTTGCTGACTCAAGTCATACAGCCAGAAGGACGGTTCCACTGCGCACACTGATTTCCTATTGGTCTTATCACTAAGTGTAAATGCAGTGTAGATCTTTTGTAACTGTGCATTTGTTAATGGATATTTCAGTTCAATTCAATTAATTGATTTGCGAAATGGATGCATGCTTTATGTCTGTGAGATGAAGTGCGATGTCAATTGGATGTTTTATGTCTGCGAAATGTACCTGAAAGCAAATGAGATGTGTGAATTGTATGTTTTTTGTCTGTGATTATCTGCTTGTTTCAGAGGGCATGGCTAGCATTTCCTGAGGCTAGCCAATAAACAGAAATAGATTTTGGTTTAGGAGGAAGGAATATCACAGACGGTTTTTAAGTAAAAACCGTCTGTGATATGTATCACAAACGGTTTTTCATTAAAAACCGTCTGTGATTATCGGTTATCACAGACGGTTTTTAATTAAAAACCGTCTGTGATATCTGATAATCACAGACGGTTTTTAATTAAAAACCGTCTGTGATATCTAATAATCACAGACGGTTCGAAAACCGTCTGTGATAACCTTCGATCATCACTGACCCATAAATTCAGACGGTTCAGAAAACCGTCTGTGATGACGTTTCTGAACCGTCTGTAATGTCGATTTCTGTAGTAGTGATTCGATCTTATTTCAGTTGGCTATTGTCTGCATCATCTTTGTAGATAGGTCCAGCCTTGCATTGCCACCTGCACAATCTCTTCACCTGCTAAACCCGTTCACCACCCTTGCATATTTTTATAACGCCTAGTAGTATACTAAGAATTTTTAACCTTATAATTAATATTAGGTACACACGCTGAGTATATCACGTCAGGTCCGATCATTATTGGTTTTTTCTGACCATTTGAAGAATCTAATCAAGACAAGCGAGCTAGTCAAAGATTATGATTAGAATCATCTTCTTGTCCATGATGGACTCTACATCGACTGGAGTTAAATATGACTACTTGAGGCATCTTTTAACTACAACTCTTCACTATTATCTTCTGAGACTCTCTGAGCGAGGTGTTGTTACTGTCTCCAAGAATGTTACTGTTACAATTTTCGAGTAGGTCTCTGTTTCTTTGCCGATTAGGAATGTTCCTAGCCTCGTCTGTGACTCTTATCTTAAGGCTATTTATATCCCCTATAAGCTGCCTGGTAGAGGTATGAACAAGTAGAATCACATATATGCTAAGAGCATTCTGTAACTTCTCCTCGTATAGTGATTTCGCTAATTATGCATCTGTGGTTTTTCATCCAAAAAGGTTTTTCATGTTAAATCTCCGTCTCGTGTTCTTGATTGTTCTTTATTGGTTTCATGCATTGTCTTGTCGATTTCATATAAAGTGGTTTATCCGATCCTAACAACTAGTATTAGAGCTCTAGGTTCGAGTTCAAAGCGGCTACTTTTTAAGGAGACCCCCGGGGTGGCCGTTGCACGACATCAAGAGTAGCATCTAGGAGATTATCGTTCTCAGCGATTCAACTCGCCTCGACTCCATTCCGTATGTCGACTCTGCCTTGGTGCCAACCCGCGCCATACCGAGCATCAATTGGCGCTTTACCTCGGTAATTATTCCAGTGCTAGGTCCTGCCAACATCATCACCCGTGCCGCTTGACGCCATGTTATGGCATTATATTGCACCATGTCTGTCGATGATCTTTTGCCTCAATCGATCATTATCTTCCATCACAAATCCATGTCGTCATCTCTGCATATTTTTTCGTTGAAGGTAGAGTTCATTAAAAATTAGGTCGTTGTGATTATTATTGGTGGCATCCATGCCGGTGAGGATTGAATAAATACCTAACTATGGTTTTAATATTCAATTAAGGCCAAGATGCCCTATGGTCATAAACCTCCAGATTTTTTCTCTCCAAGTACCCTAGTAGAAGAAACATTGTGCGTATTGTCCGACCGGATGACCGCTCGGAGGTTTTGTGAACTAGTACCTAGATGTGATTCCAGGATATTTCTTTCATGCAGTGGATAAACATGTGCCTTATCCACTTAAAACAGTATGACATTTCAGCCATGAGTCTCTGACAAACAACTATCATGCAGTTGTTTGCCACATCCGTCTCCCACTGATAACAATTGATGATCAAACGTCCTCTCTCTGACAATAACTACCTCCCCAACAGGACGCGTTGGTTCTATAAGGCGTCTTCCCCATGGATAGTTGGCGTATCTCTATTGGTATTTAAAGCTGTACAAGAGAAGAGAAATAGGTGGGGAAGGAAGCAATTCGACAATACAGTTGACATTTTATTCAATTCAGTATAATTAGGGCTAGTCTCATGCCTCGTTAACGGTACCTTGTAACCAGTTCATAATAATAAAAGAGTATTCTTGTTCTCTCAAGGATTTTAACCATCATTCTTATATTATTTTGTAATATTGATGACTTAATCATTGAGATATGCAGGATTAATCAGTTCAGCCAAGCACTACCTAAATAGTCTTAGACATTTCCTCGGGCCGCGCGAGGGTCACTGCGGGCGCCGGCCGATTAGCGTGCCAGGACAGCTCGCGGGTCAGCGGGCAGAAAAAGCGCCTGGTTTTTACCAAAAACCACCGTGTGCCGATCGTGCCGCGCGCGCGCGGTCGTGACGTCGACGCACCGGTACGCTACACCTTGGGGGAGGTCGGCGTCGTCGTCTGCTCGCGCCGTCGCGCGGTTGCAGTTTCGGTGAGGCACGCGGCGCGGGGAGGGGTTGGGTTGTCGTGCCCGCGCGCCGGCGGCTGGAGGCGGCGCCGTGGCGGGGCCAAAACACAGCCTCTCCGCTGTGGGTACGGAGCGTAAATGTTGGCGAAACTGTAAGCCATATCCTCAATGCTCTGGCCCGCCCAAGTGGTTGGTCACTCCGGCTAGCCCATGCGACCAAGACAGCGAACGTCCGGTGGTACTTTAATTACAAACAACCACCCGGCGGCTACGGTAGCAACCACAACGTATAAGTTTTTTCTTTCGACGTGCTTAACCACCATGTTTAACTTCCACTCAAAATCCTCTCCAAAAAGAAACAAAACTTGCACTCAAAAAATGACCAGAAGTTGTCAATGATTAACTCGATGTTGATCGGAACAAGTGGCATTACTTTGGCATCTAGGACGGGAATATCAGTACAGTACGCAGCAAACCTTAAAGGCCAAATGGCCCGTACAGTTAATGCAGACAAAAACTACAACCAACCACCCGGCAGCAACTGGGCTATATATCTTAGAGCAAGTCTTATAATACAGCCTTCAGCTGACTGTATGGATACTTACAGCCCACTTATCAGCCTACTTATATAGTAGTTACAGCCAACTGAAGGCTGTATGATCTACCCCTTCCTCTCACAAAGTTTCTTGGTTCTTGTGCTTCAACTGGCTGTAAGCTTACAGCCCACATCTTTTCTCTCTCCTTCTCTCTCTCCTCCACCTCAGCATACAGCCAGCTTATAGCCTCTTATAATACTTGCTCTTATTCAAAAAAAATGAACAGAAAATGAATCAACGCGCACATGGGGGATACTTTAAGTTGATGACATGTAAGTAGGACTAAGTAGCACGCATGTTTGTAGTTATCATAACGCACTGCCTACTGGCCTGCCTTGGTCGATGCCCTAGCCTTCCTTTCTTCAGAGAGCTGCTTTGCCAAGCGAGTGAGCGCATCAGCGTTGGTCCCTTCGTCAGGCACCGGCACGGACTTCCCCGTCTCCATGTCCACCCTGGACACAGGCTTTCCGAGCAGCCTCTCCCCGATCCTGATCAGTTCCTTCATGTTCTCCACCGTCGCTTCGTCGACGGTCGCCGTCGCACCACGCAACGAATCATCCTTTACACATACATACATACATAATAGATCGATCAAAATCAATCCAAAGGCTAGCTCACAGCTCATATCAATACATTAACATGCATCAAACTCTCTGAATTAGTGAGTACTCCATGATGACGTATTGATGCGTACGTGTAGAGATGCGCACCTGGATACGCAGGTAGTTCTTCTCGCTGCGGAGCGCCTGGAAGATGATGGAGACGTTGTAGTCGACGAGCGCGGCGCTGGAGTAGCTGAACATGTCGATGATGGGCGTGTTCCCGTCCTTGCTCAGCCACGAGAGGATGCCCCACCCGGCGGCGTCCTTGGCGGTGTAAATCGCGGCGTCCTTGGCCGTGCCGGTCCCGACAGAGATGACCAAGAACTTGCCGTAGTCCGTCGGCTGCGCCGGGAAGAACAGCTTCTCCTTGTCCACGATCATCTTCCTCGTTATCTGGTTTATTGTCACCATTGTCTGTGTACACACACACACATATAAGGCCTTGCTCTTTCACCCAGAATTAACCTTCATGACGTGTGGCAAAAATATAAGCACTGCACATACGGGATTGTTTGCCGAGACGCCGCCGTCGATGAGGTTGAAGTCGCGGATCTGGCCGTTGGAGTCGTCTCTGGTCTGGAAGAAGTGGGCGGGGAGGTAGGTCGGCGCCGCCGATGTGCCGATGCACACGTCTGAGAGGAGCGCGTCCTTCAGAGGCCGGTTCTTAGCCTGCAAACATGCACGTATATGTTGTACGTACGTTCACAACACAGCAACGTAGATTATTCTGAGTTTGAGAGGAGTTGATATATATCGATCAAAATTGATCTGCTTTATCGTGCATTGCATTACATCGAAGGTGGAGAAGATGCTGGGCTGGAGGTTCTTGATGTCGAAGGTGGGGATGACGACGTTGGTGAGGGTCTCGTGCAGCCTGGTCGTGCCGAGGAGGCTCTGTATCTTGGAGTGCAGGAACTTGCCGTCGTACTTTGGCCCCGCGATCTCGATTGCCGTGTTTGCTGCGTGCCACCTGCGAGAGCGATCAAGAGGAATATATCACTGCCAGCACGAAACTTCGCCAAACCTAACTAGATCTAATCTTAACAGAAAAGTTTATTTTTGTCTTCACTGCCATCAGTTGTCACTTGCATGTTTTTGTTTACGATTAGTTGGTTATTTAATTACGCGTTCAACACTAATCATTGGTCAGTTGGCTTAACTGGTCAGCTACGTAACAACCGGACAAAAACACAGCCTGTATGAGGGGCCAAAATACAGACTACAAGACAGGGGAAGGGAAGTACTAGGGAGCTGTAGAATGAACAGGAAGCTAGTTAATAATGCAATGTAATCATTTGCACGTTGTCTTATTTTTATTTCACACACTTTGAAGTTCGAACTTATCCATTGTCTAATCTAGCGGCAGTCCATTTCTAAACAGAGTTCAGTGCTTTTATAATCGCCAAATCAATATGTTTCACAGCAATTTGGTGGTTATCTCTAGCTAGCAATCAACCGCGCGGCCGGATACTGCACTATAATCATCAGATGCGTCTGAATGATGTCTTATGATGTGTTTGGTTACGATCATCCTGTGATTTTGCTGGGATGGATGACCCCATATTTCATGTTCCTTCTAGCCTTGTGCCTTTTAAAGAGAGATACCGGCCTTATGCTTATACGACGGATGAGGTGGTAATGACGGAACTCATTCCATTTCCATCCGTCAAACCAAACAGAAAACATGAGCATCATTCTGAATGGTCTTTGACAAACAAGCTTAGAAATACGCAGTACATGGAACAAGCGATGCTATCGACGAGCGTATGAGTTTATGACTGCTTGAACAAGTTTCGATAATGAAATGAAAAATTCTACTTTACAACTATGCCCTGATACTAAATTTCAACCGTCAACTATGGCCTGTTATTGTTGTTAAACGGACATAAACGTGCCACAGTATGTACCGTTCTTGTGTCAAAAAAAAAAAAACAGGTGAAATTAAATTCTACCTTTGGGGGAAGATGCGTGGCCCATTCTCCTGGTAGAACTTGTTGATGTCCTTTGCGGCGAAGAGTGGGCGCTTGTCCTTGTTAGGGGCAGCGAGCATCGCCGCGATAAGGCCGCCGGTGCTGGTTCCGGCGATGTAGTCGAAGTAGTCAGCCAGCCGTGCGTCCGGCCCGTCAAGTTCCTGCATTAGCAGTCATCGTTCAATTTACTTTGACGCATGGATGTCATGCATGCTATGTAGTAAGCGAACAGAGAAACATGCATATGCATGCATGTATGTACGTACTTGGAGCTTTGATTCAAGGAAGGCAAGGATTGTGCCGGGGATGAGGCCTCGAATGCCACCTCCGTCGATGGTCAGCACCGTCACCCTCCTCCCCGTGGCCGGCGGTGCATCACGGCTAGCCATAGATCGATATACGCAACTGTACTTGCGTGCTTCAGTTACAATTAGGGATCAGACAAATTGAGCAAAGAGATAGATGTAATATATATGAGCTTTTTAGTTGTTCTAACTTTGAATCGGTGGTGTTGATTAGTGATGCTCATACTTAGGGTTTATATAGGCCCAAAACGGTAAGCTTGGGCATTTTGATACTTCGGTGACAGTAGTACAAAATTGCAGAGTCAAGTAACCGAACGAGCATATTAAGGCCCTGCTTTAATTGGCTTCTGCTTCTAGCATTTTGCTTATTAATTTCATCTTTTTTTTGTTCTTTTAGCCTATTTTGTCTTTTCTTTTTCTTTTATTCCTTTGTATTGTCTGTGTGATGTAAATTTTTTATTTTTTAAATTTAATTACACCGAAAAGTCAACAACAGTTACAGTATATTTTTAGCCAGCATAATAAAAAAATATAGAAGCGTGGACTTATAAAGGTAAATGAATACTATCCGACACATGCTTTCACATCGCCCAACGTAACACATGCTTTCACATCGCCCAACCTACCAATGGTGGAATGGCGCTCTCGAGAGATTAATTAAGGGGTTTAGTTTTCATGTTTTTAATTGCAAGTCAGCGGTTGATGTTCATGACAAAAGGGAAGGTCAGGGACGGAACCAGCCACAGTCTAAATCCGAGGTTGGGCAGCTGTTTTTGAGCCGAAGCTATTTTTTAATGATTTTTTCACTAATTCTTCATAGGCTTTTATTCCTAGGTCTCGAGTTATAACCTAGATAGCCCGATGTCTAGTTCCACCCCCTGGGGAAGGTCAAATTCCAAGTTTTTTTTAAATCGTTCTGACTGTGTTTTAATTTGGGTATGTATTTCTGAGATGCTTGATTTATACTGTATATATGAATATAAGATTATATTTCTTGTGTTCCAAGTATCTTTGTTGAGTGGGTTAGCCCTCGGAATGTTTCAAAGCCTTGTTGCTTCCATGCACGTTCGTCTAATACAAGTGGGCGTATGTATAATGGCAACGAGCAGGTTATACTATAAACCATGGCAAAACTATTATGGGTCTGTTTATACAATGTGCAAAACTATTATGGGAGGGGTTTAGTTTTCATGTTTTTAATTGCAAGTCAGCGGTTGATGTTCATGACAAAAGGGAAGGTCAGGGGCGGAACCAGCCACAGTCTAAATCCGAGGCTGGGCAGCTGTTTTTGAGCCGAAGCTATTTTTTTGTGATTTTTTCACTAATTCTTCATAGGTTTTTATTCCTAGGTCTCGAGCTATAGCCCAGATAGCCTGAGGACTGGTTCCACTCCTGGGTAAGGTCAAATTCCAAGTGTTTTTTAAATCGTTCTGACTGTGTTTTAATTTGGGTATGTATTTCTGAGATGCTTGATTTATACTGTATATATGAATATAAGATTATATTTCTTGTGTTCCAAGCATCTTTGTTGAGTGGGTTAGCCCTCGGAATGTTTCAAACCCTTTTTGCTTCCATGCACGTTCGTCTAAATACAAGTGGGCGTATGTATAATGGCAACGAGCAGGTTATACTATAAACCATGGCAAAAGAAAAAGACTGTTTACAATACCAGCTAGCTAGCAACTTGTGCAAAACTATTATGGGTCTGTTTATACAATGTTCATCGTTTTTGGTGGCAAAATTAGTCAGATTTTAGGACACTACAAAATGACCCCCCCCTTTTGCAACGCAAATATACGTTGCTAAAAGTCCATATATACGTTGATAGGGTCTATACCAACGCATCTAATATGCGTTGCCTAAAGTGGCGTTGCAAGGATCTATTGCAACACTTATTTATGTGTTGGTAAAACTTACTAATAACCGTTGCAAAGTTGCAACACATAATGATGGATCATGGCAACGCTTATATGTGTTTGTAGAAACCATGGGTGAACGGCCTCTATGGTTTTTTGCAACATGTAGATTTAGTTTGTTGCAACACTTATATGTGTTGTAAGGAATAAACCATTCAGCCATTAATATCATATAATTATTTAATTTTTGAGACAAATATAGAGATAATCCATGTACAATTTATTGAGAAATGCAAGACCATCCAACACATAGAAAATAAGCACACTTAGCTATATATATATATAGTATAAAGGATTTGTTGCATTACAATGAGTACCATCCACATAACTCATGACTTAATTTTTGTTCAGAGTACAAGTTCCTATGTGAGCAAAATATAAAACATTAACGGATCCCCTTAGTATGCCAGCAGCCCTCCTTTCTCCTTCCTTCAGTTTAGTCTAGCGTTCCACTGATGTGATCATGCATTTATCTTCTCGATCTACAGATGAAAGTTGGATTAATTTAATATGACACATACGAGAACTAAAATCATATTGGGTTATAGAAAAGACCGTACAAAAGTTGAAGGCCATGCAGTAGTAACTCCTTCTATGTCTCCAATAACCTTGTAGCCTTTGTATGGTTGTATCAATGGTTCATCATCTACGATTGCAATACTAACATGCACCATCCAAAATTCTTTGCCTAGCTGAACACCGTCAAGTTTCTGTATTGGATCACAACTTACTATTGTAGCCAATGCAACAGACTTATTTTGATTTTTCCAGCTCTGTAAGAATACTTTGGTGCCAACCTGGTTCACATATATAAGCGTGCAAAAAAATAAGTACATAATAGATCACACTACTTGCAAGAAATTAAACAATCATACCATCATTGAATTGGCAGTTGACCAATTTGTTGTGCCACGATGATGTTTCTACAAAAGTATATATGGGGATTCTTAGTCTCCAGCTGTAAGAACAACTAAGAAAAGGATATTATTTAGTTTTAAGAGATGTGTCTTATACACTAGAACGTATTGTTGCACTAGGCCTTGTTGAGATCTTGTTCTGCAGGAAACAAGTCAAAACAGATAAATTAGTAATGGAAAATAAGCATTTAACAAAAATATCATTGCTAAAACAATATTTACTTGGTAGTGAGATGCTTCAAGATTTGAGGGAGTAGCAGATGTTTGCTTTGCCACAACCTGTAATATGTGCTAGTTTAAATACAACACTTTGCTCAACAATTTAATAAACTTCATAGAACAGAGAGTTATTTACACAGATCACCTTGATTGCATTAGTACACTTGCTTTTATCCAACATAACATCATTGTGGATATGTTTTTCCTGTAATTAAGTAGAAATTACTAATCAATTTGTGGAAAAGGTATGGTCTAGTAGAAATGATCCACTTACTAAAGATATGATAAAATTTAACCTTCTGTGCAGTAGGAAGCCTGTTGGTATGCAGCACTTTTTTATCTTGGGAATTAGATGTCTTGATCTCCAGTTATATATGCAACACACAATTACAATGGGTGACTTACAACACTATACAGTGGTCATAATTTATAATTTATTTGAATGAAAATAGTAAATTCTCAATAGTAGTAGAAATTATTTAGCATAGTATATAGTGTCATTCAGTACTAGACTGTCTTTGTTCTAGAAAGAAACACATGTCAGGAAAGTTGAAAAGTAGTGGCAATAATGGTATCCAGTAAAATGAACATAATATATTGCTTTGCATCCGTGTGTTCAGTTTTGTGTGCAAACCTTATCTTTAGTACAATTATATTTGTACTGTGCCTGCAGATCCTCGTGCTCCACATAATTATCTTGCTCTGCCTATAGTGAATAAGAATAAATTAATATTGTCTTTCACTGACAAAATGGAATTAGACAATTACATTTCATTTTTTGCAGGGAGAATCAAACAATTAAATAATCCCAGAGCCACTGGCTCTATAAATCCCTGAAGTCTGATACTTTTACTTTATTTAACTATTTGCCATAGTTACAACAAGGTACTCACATTTACTCTCTAAAGCAATGAAGTCAAACCTCACAAATAACACGTTATGTTAGTAATAAAAATAATTTAAAGTAGGTTAGTAAGTACCGTGGAAATTAACCTCAATATCACCATCACTATCGATCTGATCTCCTCTAGCACTTGGATGAAGTTCAGATGCCTCAGTATTTTGTCCATGGCTCTCTTGTCCAATATGCTCTTCTGACATATATTCATCATGACTCTGAATTATGAGTTTTCTTCTACCCCTTGCCATAGCCACTGCACAACATCATTAATGAAGTAAAAAATAGTCACCAAATAGTTTCTAGCAAAAAATGGAATAGAGAAAATAGTAAAACAACCTTCAACCATTCCTCGAAATATTCACATCGATAGGCATCTCAGTTCTCAGCAGAAATACAAACAAACTTAGAGTAGAAATAGATTGGACCCAGTAGATCTACTTATTTCAGTGGATGATCAAATATAATTTCATTTGGCAAGCAAAGACCATGGAAATCTAGAACATTACTAATATTAGGAATTAGCCCTGTTGTATTCAGAAATAGATGGGTACAAACACATCATGAATTAGAGTAGACCAGCTGAGTCGGAGAGAGTTGGAATTCTGTGCTAGCGCGGCGAGCACCAGCTGCAGGTCCCGGATGGTGCCCGACTGGATTTTGCAGGTTCCAGGTCCTGCAGCAGCCGATGCTTTTTCAGGTACATATCCAATGGATGTTTGGACTTTAGCATGCTGGGTATCCACAGTCCAAATAATTTATGGATTTTCAATCTAGGTATTATCCATGTTCAAATAAATCCAATCCAATGCAATCCATAAAGAAGAAAAAATTCAATTATACTTTGGACAATCCAAGTCCACTTCCATATCTAAATTAGCCCTGCTGATACGAACTTGCAGGAAGGAACAACTGCTACGAACCGGCCAAGAAGTGAGCTCTAGATCATCACGGTGCTGCGCGGAAGAAGGGATTGATCCAACGCCGTTCTCTTGAGGTGGCAACTGGCAACAGGGACCAGCGAGGGTGACCTCTTGAGGCGGCGACAGGGACCGGCGAGGGTGCGGGGGCACGTGGGCGTTATCCTGCGGCGGCGCGGTGCAGCCACTGGCGCTGGTGTGGGGACGCAACGCCGCTGCTGCGCCGGTGGTGGCGTAGTGGGGTGAGGTACGACGCCCTGTTTGCAGCAGGGAGATGAGAGGTATGGAGTTGTGCTTGTGCGATGGAAAAAAATAGAAAAGGAACCACGATTCAGCTGGGAGAACTGACGAGATCCACAATCAGGGGGCGGTTCCCATGCTGTTTTCACACGGTCCTCTCTAGCTTGTCTCTATGAAGGGTGGGGCCACTATTAGGCTTCCCAACAATTAGCGTGGGCTGTGAGAGAAATCAGATTAAGTGTGCGGGAGAAAAGAAGGTACGAAATAAAAAAAATTGGAGGGAAAGAATGGCTAGAGAAAAAAATGAAAAAAAAATTACTAAGCTGAATTTACATTATTAATCTACGAAAAGAATGGCGGGAGCCAAAAAAGGCAAAAAAAACTAGAGAGGATGCGCCGATGCGGTGGCGGCTGGGGGCGGCTGGCGGCGCCACGGCGGAGTTGCAGAGGCGGCTGGAGGCGTCGCGAAGATGGAAGAGGATGGGACGACGCGCCACGGACAGAGAGAGGATTTGGGGAGCGGACGGCACCATGGCAGAGCGGCGGCGGCTGTTGTGGTTAGGGTGCCGTATATTAGGCTGCGTACAAGATAGATGGGCCATGGGCTATATGCTCTGCATCGTATATTTAAATTATATAACTAAGTTTATGAGGAGAACAATCACAAAAGACTAGCTGCTTGGTTGGTCAGCGTGGTATGTACGTAGTGTATTAGTTTTGGCAGGTTGCGGGTTCGAAACCTATAAATGAGTATTTTTGTCTGTAATTTAATTAATGATTAAAGAGCAGCACCTGTGTACTATAATTTAATTAATAATGATTAAAGAGCAGCCCAGGTGTAGCTCGGGGGAATGCTTGCAACAGTTAGTAAATGTTGCCACATCATTCCTTGCAACGAATAAATCATGCGTTGCCACATATCCATTGCTAAAGGGGGGTTTATCTTGTAGTGGGACCGTTGGATGGAGATCCAACGCACCAGATTCACCCCCAACCCTATAAAATACGTTAACCCTAACCCTGACCCCGCCGCCTCCCACCCCGCGCCGCCCCTTCCTCGTCGCCAGCGTTTCTCGCCGGAGCAGCTCCGCGCGCCTCCACCCGCCACCTCATCCACCACCGCGGCCAGCGGTACCTGTGCCGTCTTGCCGCGCCGCCCCTACTCCTCCCCACCGTGCCGCCTCCGCTCAACCTAATAGATAGTACTTTCCGCCACCGCCCTCCAGTACCGCCCACCACCCTCCTACCCCGCCCGTCGCCCCCTCCGCCGCCCACCGCCCCCATGCCTCCCTCTATGCCTAGGGGAACGGTGAACCCTAGGCGCGAGGGGACGGGATTCTCCCCTTGGGCTCGCTGGCGAGGAGAAAGAAGGGGTCACTGGATAAGAAGGTGCAAGTGGTGGTGCACGAATCTTTGTTCACATCCAAAGGTGAAAAATCCGACTGATTTTCCTCCAAAAATCATGCGGATGTTGTATAGCACTTCCGAACTATTATTATAATGCAACTCAGCACCTCTAGACTAGCTATCTTCTACATGGCCCCAAGTGTGAAGAGCAATACCACTATAGAAACTACTAGCTGCTAGTCTACTAGCTAACCCCGAGGGCCGCATGGGCCATATATACCTAGCTAGATAAGTACGTCTTGCGTAGGAGAGCAATCAAGTCAGATTCGAACAAATAATGTTTATATAACCTATATTTTTTGGATTTGGAGTCAGATATGATAAAGCCAGATATAAATACGAATTCAGAGTATTCAGAGTTTTAGATATGATACCATCGAGATGAATACATGACGGTTTTCGGATCAAAAAGGGATAATATAGAAGGACAATATGTGCACACACAAAGGAATATATACTAAACCATACAACTATCACTTCAAACCTTCAACTAGCAATAAATTTACCTAGATTATTTAAGTAAGATAGCCGACACAACACAAGTTCGACATAAGCCATAAATTCTCAACATAAGCGGGGAGGATTGATGGCGACTGGGTAGAGTGACTGGACTCTGGAGTTAGGTTAGGACTTAGGTAAAATCTAGGGCGTTTGGTGTCAATGATGGTTGATGGGCTGGATCGGTTGGGGTATTAACTTGCTTGTCAAATATTCATTCGGATAGTATCCGGTTTACCATTTATTGATGTTATTCAATCGGATTTTAGCTCTCCCATTTTCACTATCGTACCCAGCAACAACTATCTTGTACTGACCGGATTTGGTACCGAATACTAAATTACCTTCTCGTATTCGGTACCGATCAGATTCGATATTGGATCGGTTAGGATTAACCCGTACCATTTGCACCAGTAGTCTCGCATATATCCTAGTTTTTTTTTTTGCACAAACCACAGTGACTTGACAACTCCACATGGATACTCAAAGGGTGTGCTGCCAAAACGTAGCTCTTCGGTTGTGTGATCATCGCACACTTGTGGTCACTTGGGGGAGGTCGTCACTGTCATGGCACAGGCGGCATGGGGCAAAAACACAGCCGCTGGCACCTATACGTGGCACCAGAGCATGAAAGTTCGTGAAATTGTAAGCCTAATCCCTCGATAGTTGGGCTCTTTGATTTGGAATGCATACCCCTTTGATTTTACTTTTTGATCTAAATGAGACTAAATAATATCATAATCAATAAACAATGTTAGCCTTACAAATGCATTTATCATTATCACCAAAACATCATAATAGTATTTGTTATTATCACCAAAACCAACTTAAATGAAACTAATCTTTCAGGGGTCTCCCACGACTATGCTGGTCGTGCTTGCGATGGTGGTGGGCATCGTCGTCGTCCTATCGGCCATGGCTTTGCCTGTCGTCGCCGCGGCAAGCATCATGGCCAGATCCTCTGTGGCTGTTGTGGCGGGTGGCGATGCCTTTGCCGTGGCGGTCATCAGAGGCGCTGTGCTGGAGGTGTTGTTGATCCTCTGCTTGCTCCGGTGTGCCATCGATGACACCTAGGCGCCATGACAAGCCATGCTTCATTGGCTTGAAAGGCCCGACAGAGGCTGTGCCATGCACAGCCTTGGGGAGGGGGCGGCGGACTAGTCTTCGATGAAATCCAAATGCAACAGAACCATGAACATGAGACCCTTCTTGCAGCGATGAGGATTTGCCGTGCTGGAGCCTGCTGAGGAAGCATGGGGGAGCCGTCAATGAAAGTAAACCATGTTACCTTTGGTACCTTCGGAATGGCATTGGGGTTTGTCGTCCATGCCCACAGGTCAAAGGTACGGGTGTCATCATGATGAAGAGATTTCTTATCGACGTAGTCCAAAGAACACTTGTTGCCGATGACTCTACTGGCCACATCCTGGTTCTATGCGTGCAAGGGGATGCCCTTTAGGCATAGCTGGACATGGAACCTCAAAGCTACTTTGAAAGCATGGTGGAGAGGTTTCCATGGCTTGACATGGATGTCTAGACCAGGAAAGATGAACCTCTGAATCTCGACACTTTGTCCCGGTGATGCCTATGTTCGAAATTGATAAGGAAATTTTTTAGGTAGTGGTGGTGCACTGACAATTCCGAGGATCGCAGGTTGAACCACTACCTTAGAGCTTCTATGATTGCAATGATCTCCATGTCGGGCCTCGTCTTAGCCAGCCATAGCACGGCCGAGTATTCTTCCCTCCTCTGCAATTCTCACTAAAGCTCCCTGGAGGAAGGAATAATGTAGGCATATTCTTTCGTCCAGGTAACCGGATCACCGAGGCGGGGTTCATCATGTCAACATAGAGAGGTGGTGATGGTGGAGGGTGGGTCGCAGCTTGGAAAGGAAAGGCAGTTGGCCAGACGCGCAGCCTGGGAGGAGCGGTGGAAGGAGGATGGGGAGCTGTTGGGGCAGAAGGTCTCCGGGAGCAATGCCTGAATTTATGGCTAGAGCGTAGGCAGCTGAAACCCTTGGGTGGGTCACGGCAGAATCGAGAGCTGTGATCTCAGCTTAAGCAATTGAAGCATCTTCCTTTAGCGCTCAAGAAATAGTCGATTGATGCTGAGAGTGGTGCTTGCTTGGTGAAGAGTAGCTTGTCACTTTGGCTACAGCAGAAGTTGACCTCAGAGGGGAGGAGCGTCACTAGGCTGGTGGAGGTGACGAGAAGAGTGAATGTGCTTAGCAAAAGTCGCTCTTCGCACCAAAAGCCTACGTCCGGAAGGATTTTGCAGGATTTCAAGATGCTAAAATTCAAAGCTTGAGATTAGGGGAGTAATGACCTGCGAGACTGGTCGTTGGGCTTCAATACGACCACCCTTGGAATTGGACTTGGGGTTCCCGAGGAGTGGCCATTGAAGATCTCTTGAGGCGGAGCAGGGACTGAGGGTGCTGATGTCTTCGGGCCTGAGGCGAGATGGTGGCGGAGCTGTGGATCTGACGTTGGTTGGTCCTGGGGACTAGAACATGGCCCAGAGCTGGTGGCGGGGACATTGGCGTGGGCGGCAGAGGGAGAGGTAAGGCTCCCACACGGCCTTTCCTCGACGAAGGGGGTGGGTGAATGGCCATGAGGACGGTCGAGGAGGTTAGATCTGAGAAATCTACACTCAATGGCCCCGTCTAGCGAAGACCTAGGGGGATTAGTGGGCCACTATGGCTGGGGCGGCCGATGATGGTTGGGCAAAGGGTGAACCCTAGGCACAGGGCGGAGAAGCCGCCCAGAGCGGAAGGGAGAGGAGAGGTGGGAGCAGATCTAGTGGGGGGAGGGCGAGGAGGTGGACGCCGTGGCCAGCGGCGGACCGAGGAAGGACCACCCAGCGGTCGCAAGAGCAAGAGAATTCACAGGATCCGCTGTTACCTGCGCCAAATATTGTTTACGATTAGAAATCAGCATACCCTAGTCTGTATGTTCCGAGATGACAATTGGACCGAGTAAAAAAAAGAGATGCCAGTTGGACCGGCCTAAGTAGCGGGCAAATTGGGATGGCAAGTATTAAAGACTCCGCTTACAACACGGAGAACTTTCCTAATTAATATAGGAATTGAATAGTTTTCTATAAAATTACTAAGATACTAGTACTTTCTAAATATGCTATAAGGATTTTATTTTTCGGACATGGTTATGCTTACTCAGTTGTTCCCCAAAACATAAATTCAGTATTACAATGGTTGGCATTTGGCACCGGTAAGTACCAACTACCGTGATTCACCGACCATTGAGCGGAAGAACTGACATTACGCTAGCATCTTTTTTGAGGGGGAATAAAAGCTGGGATCACATAGCATCTTGATGGAATACCAAGTTACCAACACACGGCCAAATGGCCAATGCAATACAACACAACATAGTACATATTTATTCATAAAGGTGTACGTGCATGCACCAGCCGGCCTTAATTCTTAGCGATCGTGCTCATTCTTTCGGCAGAAAGTGTTGCCGCGAGGAGTTTGAACGCCTCTTTGCTGGTCCCTTCATCGGGAACCGGCTCGTATTCGCCTGTCGCCGTGTTCATCCTTGACACCGGTTTACCAAGGAGATCCTCGCCAAATTCGGTCAAATTCTCCATGTTTTGTTTCGTTGCGTTGTCCATAGATACAGCGGCGCCCTCCAAAGAATCATACTGTAGCACTAAAAAACATAAAATAAATAAATAATAAAACCCTAATCTTGGTGTGGCCTTAAAAGGGAACATCCTATTCTTTTCGTGCGCAGCCTTTTCAGACTCAGGTTCCGATCTCTCTCTCTCTTTCTCCCCGTGCGTACTGGGGCAGCTAGGTGCGGCGGCAGCCGGTGGCAGCGCTCGCGCCCGCCCGCACGTGCACACGGCCGCACGCACATGCCCGCCATGGCGCGGCGGTGCTTGCAGCCGCACGCACTCATGCGCGCCCGCGCGCTCGCGCACACCTTGGCGCAGTGGCTGGGCTGGTGAGCGCACTGAGCGGAGGCGCAAGGCTGCGGCGGCGCAGGGTGGCGACGGCACTAGGCGCAGCCGTATGCGCGCGCGTAGCCACGGTTGGGCTGGCGGCGACGCGCGATGGCGGCTGGTGTCCGGGAGCGTTCGCGCGGCCGAATAGCATTTCGCTCGTCCGAACGGCTGTTTTCCTTTCCAACCAATTTATCTCCTATCGTTTCTTTACCAAGCAGTTGCACATCTCAGACCCATCGTGCAGCGTGTCCATCGAGCATGCTCAAGGAAATTACCTCGCGGCCGTAACCTGTTCCTTTAGCACGTTTATGTTTCATGATTACCTGTTGTCTTTAGCGTGGTTTTCGATCATTGCACTATATTGATTGCTTGTTGTATGTTATTGTAGCCTTAGTAGATTTTTAATATGATGAGTTAGTTAGTATTAAATGCTTGTAATTACTATAATGTTAACCACTAGTAATCTTTAACACTAGGCGGTCATTGATATGTCTTGCTTCTGTGAATCGTAACTGTTGATTATTAATTATGAGCTTTAGCTGATTTAGTTGTTGTACATGAACCTGACTAATAATCACTTATCATCTAATAAAATTGTATGATTGACAACTCTTGTGTGACTCCGATTAGTATCCTCTCTGTCGATGGATCTGGTTCCCCATCACTTGTATCACCAATCATGTCTCTGCGGTCTCGTTGTACTAAACCTTTACTCCCATAACTTTACCTCAATTTATTCACGACTTTCTAATTACATCATGGATAATTCGCTAAATAAAGAACTAAATATTATCAGGCCGGGACTACCCACATATAGGGGAGATTTCCACCCAACCTGGTAATATACTGGGGGCCGTACATTCTCGTTACACAGGATATTACACCCCGTCGGCGGTTATACAGTCGAAGATAAGGATGTGTCTAGCTATTCTCGTATAACCGAGTATGTGGGATGAGGTCGCCGACTCCATTGCTATAACTTGCCATGACTTGTCACATAACAACTATCTTTAATTACACAATCTCTATGATATTTGTCTCTCATCTATGACAGCATTTCTGGTATCATTTGTTCGTTGCTTTTATCCTGTATCCATTGCTTGCCTATGATGCTTGCCCCTTATTTCACGTGGTTGCATTACCTGTTTTACTCTTTGTGTTGCGGTCGTTGTTGAGTACTTGTTGAGATTTTTAAATCTCATGTTTGCTCTTTCCCTTCTCAGGTAAAAGGCCAGTGGATTGATAACAATATGCATGGGTTGAAGCACTCAGTTTCAGCATTGTGGCTTGCCACTACTTTTTCTATTTACTTTATTTGACCATTGATTAGAAGTGGACCGGTCCCATATTTCAAACACTATTTCTTTAAAGGTTCCAATTTGTGTATGAATTCTATTATTGTCTTTTATTATTTCTCTTTATTTTCGGCGATGACGTTCCATAGTAGTATCCCAGCTTGGCTGGTTTCCAGGGTGCTACACATACTGCATATCGAGAGCCAAACCAAAAACAAGAGAAGAGCTAGTTAGTTAGTCAAAGGCCTTCATCGGGAGGCCGATGTTCTCGCGGAGCTTCATCGAGCACAGAGCCAGCGCTTGGTGAAGCGGCTTCTTGGAGAGGTGGAGGTGACCGGGGAGGGACGGCTGGCTTGAAGTCGTCCAACTCAACTTCAGCTTTCGCTTTATTCGGTATGTCCTTCTAGCCGACATCTCGTTTCAAGTTGTCGTTGCCTAGTTCTATCTGGACCGTGTGACAACCGCCGTCTTCTCCTCCTGCACCGGGGAGTGGGCGCCGCTGCCCTCCTTGGCAAAATACGACGTGTATCATAACTTCTAAAATAGCTCGCTATAGTTGCAGGAGCATTTTTTATCTCTCACCGGTAGTATAGCAGGCTACTGCAGACCAATAACTCAGCATTCGGCAAACCGATAAGTAAATACCATTAACTCAGCCTAAATTTTGACCTAGGTCAGCGACTGCATGTGGTTACGTACGTGTAGACGTCCAGCCCCGTGAAGTAGTGGAACCGCATGCGCACGGGGAATAATGGAGTACGTGGGCCTATGAATTTGAAGGGCTTTCCCACCATGCACCCAGCATGGTCCAATGTCTATTTTGCTCCGTGCTTCATGGTTCGTTTTGTTTTCTTTTTTGGAGGTGTTGTGCTTCACGTTTTGGCAACACATGCGCGCATACAAGCGGATCGGCCGGGATCGCCTACATCGCTCATCACATAACTTTACTCCTTAAAAAGAAGGAGGTGGTGGTTGGTGCGTTCTCTCCTATCCATTCTCACAAAAAAGCTATGCTGACTGACGTGTGGGCCGCTCCCACCTCGAAACCCGTGTGCTGCCTCCCCCCACCGAATCCCGTGCGGCTGCCTCCCCTACCTCATTTCTTCCGCCCTCGCCTCATTTCTCCGTCGCTCCTCCCCTCCCTCCTCCACCGCCGCGCCACCCTCGCCTCCTCTCCCTCCTCCCCTCCGCTCCGCCCTCGCCTCGTACCCTCCTTCCTCCGCTGCTCCGTCCTCGCCTCCTCCTCCCTACCCCGCGCCGCCGTCGCCTCCTCCTCCCCCACTCCGCCGCCGCCTCCTCCGCTCCGCCCTCGCCTCCTCCTCCCCACTCCGCGCCGCCGCCTCCTCCTCCCCACACAACGCCACAGCCTCCTCCCCTCCCTCCCATCTCGCGCCACCGCCGCCTCCTCCTCCCCCCACTCCTCCGCTCCGCCTCCTCCTCCCCCGCTCCTCCGTGCCGCCGCCGAGTCCTCTCCCCCCGTTCTCCATGCCGCCACTCTCCCCTCCCCCCATCTCTCCCCCTCCCACCGTCCTGATCCGCGCCCATCTCTCCTCACCGAGATGAGAAGAGTATACAGGTCAGCTTAGGGATGAACATAAATTGACTTTTACAGTCAAGATTTATTTGCTATTTTGAAATGTTTTGTATTAATTATTTTTTATTGTGTAGGATGAATACACAAAGGCTTATTATGAGGCCCTTAGGAAAAGACAGAAAGAAGAGGATGCAAAAAGGAGGATGTAGTAGGAAGGTCAGACATTTGCTTCTGAATCTAATTCTAAACGGCATGTGGGCATGAAGTCCAAACTTGAGGATAGGGACGATGAGAGTGAGGGTGTTGAATGGGAAGAAGACCAACCTGCAGGTATCTTATGCTTCTCTAGTTTCCTTGGCTTCAATAATATCGTTTAGTGTAAATGTATGTAGCTACAAAGCGGAGCTGATTTAATGTTTCTAATAAATGGTGAATTAACTGTTATATGGGTTTGACAATCTAAGTTTTTATACAGGGTGAACGTGGTAGTTTTGATTTCTTGAAACTGACATTGTTTAGCTGTTAGCTAATGTTAGCTAATACCATGACTCGGTTTGTAGGAATGCCATAATTGATTCTGAAAATTAAGAACTAATTGTTGTGCCTTTGGAATTGTTGAAATTTCATTATTTGTTTTAATAACCATATAGTATACGTACGCAAAGGACCCTGTGCTTAAAGAAAAAGAAAACGGTATTTTCTAAACTTTGCTATGGACTAATGCTAGGGAAAACACCAAATGAAGTAAATTCTTTTCTGTCTAATGCTGCTCAATACGTTGCTGCCATGAGGAAGGTCGGTGATGCTTAAGTAAGAGAATTACTTGAATGTGTCTCTGAATGTCTTGACAAGGAGCGCTGTAATACATTTGAGGATTGCATAACTTGGGCCCAACTGAAGTATGTTTACCTCTTCTGCTTCATTGATATTTTCTTTTCTGTATGATCTTCATTTCTATTTTTACTTGGTCTCTACCGCATTTTAAGCTGCTGCTTTAATAGTATGTGGAATTCCACACTATCCTCCCTCCCTCACAAGGAAGATTAGTTGAATCCACCATAAATGGATCATGAGATTTAGCCCCTAGCACTGTTATATTAACTGATGTCTATTCAAGTGTGTGTCTGTGTAGATTAGTACTGTTGAGATTCCATCATTTTTCTATGCACGAGGCATTTACAATCAATACTGTTAAGATTGAGAAGTGTTGTATTTCAGTAGCTTCTCTTTTTACCTGTAGATGTACCTCATTTTAGGGCTTCCTTCTCTTTTTTCCTGTAGATGTACCTCATTTTAGGGCTTCAGTTTTTTGTGCAAGCTGATAAGTTCCTTTTTTTTGTTCTTGGCAGATTTGAGGATTATTTCACAAATTGTGTGAAGCAGCTCACATTCACTTTTCCTAACGATGCTTCCACTAGTACAGGTGCTCCTTTCTGGTCTGCCCCCAAGCGCTTCCTTCATCTGCTGCAATTTCTGGAGTTGCTGCTTCGGGTCCCGACATTACCCTAATTGGATTCTTCAAGTGGTCGAAAAGAACAACAATGGTCAGACCCTCCCATACCGGACTTGTGGTAATACGGTGTGACTTTGTAAAAGTAGCTCACAGACCGGTCCTTAACTCAACTTAGGCCTAACCACGAACCCCTTGTGTCTGGCAATCGATATCATGTCACCAAACAACGATGCATGCCAGCAAGCACCCACCACCATGCCAATGTCTAAGTCGAAACCAAGTTTTATATTTTGTTTCGAAATAATTTCATAAGCATTCTTGACTCACCAAAGTCAGAAATCCAGTTTTAAAGTTCGTCATTTTATGTGAAAGATTATCCCAAACCATAATTAACTTAAGCATAGCTAAGCATTTTTACCAAATTTCTAGTTAGTGCTATTGTACTAACTGGGTTTAGCTAGGGTTGACAAGGTATAATGGCATTCAACTTCAAATTTGGCTATACAAAGGATTTTAGGCATAACTACCATTCAAACTGAATTTAAACTAGGCTTGAATAAAATTACGCATGCATATCAACTTAAAACAACATAAATAATTTTAAAATAATAGGATCAACATGGTCAAAGGTGTAACTTGCCTTGCTCGAAGACCTGGCGCGGTTCGTCGACGTCGTTCGCTCCGGAAACCTCGTACTCTACGCGCGAAGAGCCAAACAAACAAAATTGAAAAATTGAAAAAGAGTCTAGATTTGGGTAGTTCAGGATTTTAGAAGAATTTAGAAATTTGAACAGCTCAAATCGGAGTTAAAATGAGGAAGTTAGGGCTTCCGGAAGATTAAAAGGAGGGAAAATGGAAAAGGCCGGTTTTCGGGAATTTTTAACCTAGTGTGTCAATAGCATAGACACAATTAAGCAGATGATGAAAAGGAAGGTGATCGAGACCACAACAAGCTCACACATTGAGTATCATGTCATGGGGATGGCATTAGGGCATCTCCAATGGTCTGAGTCAGCTAGCTATATGCATGTACACATCAGCATATATCCTATGTGGAGGAATGAGAGTATGCAAAAAAACTGAGCCAGCTCTTCCTTAAGCACTAGTCTATAACGCAAAACGAGGCAGCCTCTATAAATGATAGTCCTTTTCTGTGTGTGCATGTAAGCATCAAATAGCTATCCTTATAGATAGTTCTTTAGAATGCTAGCTTTAGTGTGTACTATATAAATGATGTGGAAGTCTTATAGTTAGTTGCTAGCTATAACCATTGGAGATGCCTTTAGTAGCAATAGTAGCTTTCATTGCAGCTGTATGTATCGGGTAATCCATCGGCCGAACTTGATTTGCAAACCGCCAAATGCTACTCGATACTAGTTGCTCCTGCTATAGCTGGTAGCTGCCTGCCTGGCTTACCAACAAATGAGGGCATCGAATGCGTCGCCCATCCCAGCAGCATTAACTCGAGGCTCCTGCTGACCTGGCATGCAGCCGCCTGTCGATCTCCAGAAATGGACGAAGGGGGACGAGCCATGCCGACTACCCGAGTTGGTTGGGGAGACTTGAAGGCATAGGGCTAGGTGGGTGGTACACGTGGACTGGGCTAAATAGGCCAAGCTAACTATATCGGTCCAAACCATTGTACTATTGGATAGGCCCAGACATGGCACAACATGGTATGAACAGTAAATAGGTCGTGCTAGTCCAAGTCGACCAAACGGGTCATACTTGGGTTGGCGCCTCAGCATGGTGGGTCGGCTCGGTACAGCACATACAGTAACTCTCATACAATAACTCTTATATGGTATTTTAAAGTAAAATTACTTATAATTGGTAGTAAAATTACTTATGTTAAGGTTAATGTACTCTTCTAAGTGCGAACGGGGTGAATTGGTAGTAAAATTACTTATAACTATCAGTAAAATACATTAGGCTAAGTGTGTCTGGACCGGTTCAGCATGGCCCGACCCCTCTCTATGCCATGTCTAAATTAGAGAGCAGACACGAAGACCGACATGGCATGGTACGTTAACTTATCGGACCAGTCATGCCAGCCCTAATCAGTCCGTGTCCTACCCGAGTCCATATTGTGTCTTGCCGGGCAACCCATTTGGCCAGACTTGGTACATGGATAGGTCGCACGTAGCATCAGGGTCTCCAACTACTTGCTTTGCTCACGCACACATAGTGACACATCATTTAAATGCGCAGTTTGTGAGTGATTTGGAGTATCGAAATGGCCAGTTAACTTGGGGATGTAGACCTCCTTCTTTTAAGCATATGGATTATAGCTTATAGTGTATGACTTCTTTCAAATAAATAAATGGAACGGTTTATTCACTGCTGTTTCGAAGCAGTTTATTAGGACAACATTTTTAAGATGGCTTATTGATATTTGGTTTATTCATACAAGCGCTCGCACTGGAGCAAAAAAACTATAAGCCGCAATTGAAAAGAACATCCATAGGGGAGCAAAAAACTATAAGCCGCAATAAAAAAGAACACATCCATAGGGGAGGGAGCAATCGGTACACTTTCATTTAAGGCCCCGCTTCAAACAACTTCTGCTTCTTAATTTTGTCTTTTATTTTTTTTATTTCTTTGTATTATCTGTGATGATATAATATTTTTTTATTTTTTAATTCAATTAATCATAAAAAGGCAACAAGCACTACGATGCATTTTCAATTTCAGCCAAGCCCCACCTAAATCGTCTTTGACATTTCCTCGGGCCGCGCGAGGGTCACCGGGCGCCGGCCGATTAGCGTGCCAGGACAGCTCGCGGGTCAGCGGACAGAAAAAGCGCTTAGTTTTTACCAAAAACCACCGTGTGCCGATCGTGCCCCGCGCACGCGGTCGTGACGTCGACGCACCGGTACGCTACACCTTGGGGGAGGTCGGCGTCGTCGTCTGCTCGCGCCGTCGTGCGGTTGCAGTTTCGGCGAGGCACGCGGCGCGGGGAGGGGTTGGGTTGTCGTGCCCGCGCGCCGGCGGCTGGAGGCGGCGCCGTGGCGGGGCCAAAACACAGCCTCTCCGCTGCGGGTACGGAGCGTAAACGCTGGCGAAACTGTAAGCCATATCCTCAATGCTCTGGCCCGCCCAAGTAGTTGGTCACTTCGGCTAGCCCATGCGACTTTTTTAAGACAACGAACGTCCGGTGGTACTTTAATTACAAACAACCACCCGACAGCAACTGGGCTATCTTATTCAAAAAAAATGAACAGAAGATAAATCAACGCGCACATGGGGTATACTTTAAGTTGATGACATCTAAGAAGATTAGATGGTGCCCATTTGGTTTTTTTTGGTTTATGGCTGAAAAGTACTGTAGCTGGCTGAAAAAACAATGTAGTTGACAGAGGCTTATTTAACATAATTAAATTTAAATAAAAAATAAAAAAATATATTAGACCATTACATATAATACAAATAAATATGGGAAAAAAGAACCGACAAAAAAGTTCAACAAAAAGCCAAAAGTTCAGAAAAAGACGAAATTTATGAATAGTGAAAAATAAGTCAGAAACTAGAAACTTAAACCGAAACGAGCACACCTAAGTAGCACGCAAGTTTGTAGTTATCATAACGCACTGCGTACTGGCCTGCCTTGGGTCGATGCCCTAGCCTTCCTTTCTTCAGAGAGTTGCTTTGCCAAGCGAGTGAGCGCATCAGCGTTGGTCCCTTCGTCAGGCAAGTGATAGGCCACTAGCGAGAGGCCACATCAAGCTACCAAAATTTCTGTTTTGGAGTAGTGAGTCCGTTCCTGAATGATACTTGGGCCGGGCCAAGTAGGACGACTAGGGCAGTATAAGTTTTTTCTTTCGACGTGCTTAACCACCATGTTTAACTTCCACTCAAAATCCTCTCCAAAAAGAAACAAAAATTGCACTCAAAAAATGACCAGAAGTAAGTTGTCAATGATTAACTCAATGTTGATCGGAACAAGTGGCATTACTTTGGCATCTAGGACGGGAATATCAGTACAGTACGCAGCAAACCTTAAAGGCCAAATGGCCCGTACAGTTAAGGGCATCTGTAGTGTATATAACCCAAAGGGTCTTAAGGTGGGTCTCATCTAAACCTTAAGACCAACTCCATAGTGTATATAACCCAAGGAGCCTTAAGATGGTCCCACATGGCAGATAAAGAAAAATTGTATTTTAATGCTTATGGCCAGGTCTTTAGCTTGAGGACCAGCCTTAAGCTTTTTTTGCTTAGGGTCTGCTTAAGGTCACCCCTGTAATGTATAAGGTTGACCTTAAGGTGTCTTAAGACCTCCTCTTTTCATACACTACAGATGCCCTAATGCAGACAAAAACTACAACTAACCACCCGGCAGCAACTGGGCTATCTTATTCAAAAAAAATGAACAGAAAATAAATCAACGCGCACATGGGGTATACTTAAGTTGATGACATGTAAGTAGTACTAAGTAGCACGCATGTTTGTAGTTTATCATAACGCACTGCCTATGGCCTGCCTTGGGTCGATGCCCTAGCCTTCCGTTCTTCAGAGAGCTGCGTTGCAAAGCGAGTGAGCGCATCAGCGTTGGTCCCTTCGTCCTGCACCGGCACGGGCTTCCCCGTCTCCATGTCCACCCTGGACACAGGCTTTCCGAGCAGCCTCTCCCCGATCCTGATCAGTTCCTCCATGTTCTCCACCGTCGCGTCGTCGACGGTCGCCGTCGCGCCACGCAACGAATCATCCTTTACATGTACATACATACATAATAGATCGATCAAAATCAATCCAAAGACTAGCTCACAACTCATATCAATACATTAACATGCATCAAACTCTCTGAATTAGTGAGTACTCCATGATGACGTATTGATGCGCACGTGTAGAGAGGCGCACCTGGATACGCAGGTAGTTCTCCTCGCTGCGGAGCGCCTGGAAGATGATGGAGACGTTGTAGTCGACGAGCGCGGCGCTGGAGTAGCTGAACATGTCGATGATGGGCGTGTTCCCGTCCTTGCTCAGCCACGAGACGATGCCCCACCCGGCGGCGTCCTCGGCGGTGTACATCGCGGCGTCCTTGGCCGTGCCGGTCCCGACAGAGATGACCAAGAACTTGCCGTAGTCCGTCGGCTGCGCCGGGAAGAACAGCTCCTCCTTGTCCACGATCATCTTCCTCGATATCTGGTTTATTGTCACCATTGTCTGCGTACACACACACACACACACACATGAGGCCTTGCTATTTCACCCAGAATTAACCTTAACGACGTGTGGCAAAAATATATATATGCACTGCACATACGGGATTGTTTGCCGAGACGCCGCCGTCGATGAGGTTGAAGTCGCGGATCTGGCCGTTGGAGTCGTCTCTGGTCTGGAAGAAGTGGGCGGGGAGGTAGGTCGGCGCCGCCGATGTGCCGATGCACACGTCGGAGAGGAGCGCGTCCTTCAGAGGCCGGTTCTTAGCCTGCAAACATGCACGTATATGTAGTACGTACGTTCACAACACAGCAACGTAGATTATTCTGAGTTTGAGAGGGGTTGATATATATCGATCAAAATTAATCTGCATTATCGTGCATTGCATTACATCGAAGGTGGAGAAGATGGTGGGCTGGAGGTTCTTGATGTCGAAGGTGGGGATGACGACGTTAGTGAGGGTCTCGTGCAGCCTGGTCGTGCCGAGGAGGCTCTGTATCTTGGAGTGCAGGAACTTGCCGTCGTACTTTGGCCCCAAGATATCGAAATTCAAGAGCCTGCGAGAGCGATCAAGAGGAATATATCACTGCCAGCACGAAACTTCGCCAAACCTAGCTAGATCTAATCTTAACAGAAAAGTTTATTCTTGTCTTCACTGCCATCAGTTGTCACTTGCATGTTTTATTCCCGATTAGTTGGTTATTTAATTACGCGTTCAACTCTAATCATTGATCAGTTGGCTTAACTGGTCAGCTAACAACCGGACAAAAACACAGCCTATATGAGGGGCCAAAATACAGACCACAAGACAGGGGAAGGGAAGTACTAGGTAGCTGTAGAATGAACAGGAAGCTAGTTAATAATGCAATGCAATCATTTGCACGTTGTCTTATTTCTATTTCACACACTTCGAAGTTCGAACTTTTCCATTGTCTAATCTAGCGGCAGTCCATTTCTAAACGGAGTTCAGTGCTTTTATAATCGCCAAATCAATATGTTTCACAGCAATTTGGTGGTTATCTCTAGCTAGCAATCAACCGTGCGGCCGGATACTGCATTATAATCATCAGATGCGTCTGAATGATGTCTTATGATGTGCTTGGTTAGGATCATCCTGTGATTTTGCTGGGATGGATGACCCCATATTTCATGTTCCTTCTAGCCTTGTGCTTTTCAAAGAGAGATACCGGCCTTATGCTTATACGACGGATGAGGTAGTAATGACGGAACTCATTCCATCCCTCAAACCAAACAGAAAACATGAGCATCATTCTGAATGGTCTTTGACAAACAAGCTTAGAAATACGCAGTACATGGAACAAGCGATGCTATCGTCGACGAGCGTATGAGTTTATGCCTGCTTGAACAAGTTTCGTTAATGAAATGAAAATTTCTACTTTACAACTATGCCCTGATCCTAAATTTCAACCGTCAACTATGGCCTGTGCACATAGCACTTCCTGCAGACCGTTCCTTTTTTCAGGAAAAAATGACCTGTTATTGTTGTCAAACGGATAGAAACGTGCCACGGTACCGCCCGTTCTTGTGTCAAAAAAAAAAACAGGTGAAACTAAATTCTACCTTTGGGGAAAGATGTGTGGCCCATTCTCCTGGTAGAACTTGTTGATGTCCTTTGCGGCGAAGAGTGGGCGCTTGTCCTTGTTAGGGGCAGCGAGCATCGCCGCGATAAGGCCGCCGGTGCTGGTTCCGGCGATGTGGTCGAAGTAGTCAGCCAGCCGTGCGTCCGGCCCGTCAAGGTCCTGCATTAGCAGTCAGCGTTCAAACTTTTGACGCAAACCCACGCATGGATGTCATGCATACTATACAGTAAGCGAACAGAGAAACATGCATATGCATACATGTACGTACGTACTTGGAGCTTTGATTCAAGGAAGGCAAGGATTGTGCCGGGGATGAGGCCTCGAATGCCGCCTCCGTCGATGGTCAGCACCGTCACCCTCCTCCCCGTGGCCGGCGGTGCATCACGGCTAGCCATAGATCGATATATGCAACTGTACTTGCGTGCTTCAGTTACAATTAGGGATGAGACAAATTGAGCAAAGAGATGGATGTAACATATATGAGCTTTTAGTTGTTCTAACTTTGAATCGGTGGTGTTGATTAGTGATGCTCATACTTAGGGTTTATATAGGCCAAGCTTGGGCATTTTGATACTTCGGTGACAGTTGGGGCATGTTCTTCTTAGCTGAGCCTTATGGCTTTTGACTACGGCTTTTGGCTCTTGGGCTGTTCGTGTGAGAGATTATAGAGTAATAGAAACTCACGTACGATTTTTGCTGATATAAATGAAGTCGGTATAATATGTATTACAATTAACTAGTAAACTACATCTTAAAAAGACACTCCATTTAAAAGTTAGTTACTGTAGAAAAGTCAAAAGCAGAAGCCAAAAGCTGAAAAAGAACAAGGCCCGAAATTGCAGAGTCAAGTACCCGAATGAGCATATTAAGGCCCTGCTTTAGGCCCTGATCAACTCGGCTTCGGCTTCTGGCTTATTTTTCACTATTTATAAGTTTCGTCTTTTTCTGAACTTTTGGCTTTTTGTTGAGTTTTTTTGCCGGTTTTTTTCCGTATTTGTTTGTATTATACGTAATGGGCTAACATGTTTTTTATTTTTAAATTTTTTAAATTTAATTATGTTAAATAAGCCTCTGTTAGCTACAGTGCTTTTTTCAGCCAGCTACAGTGTTTTCAGCCATAAGCCACGAGCTTTTCAGCTGAACCGATCACCACCTTAATTGGCTTTTGCTTCTAGCATCTTGTTTCTTAATTTCGTCTTTTTTTGTTCTTTTAGCCTTTTTTGGTTTTTCTTTTTATTCCTTTGTATTGCCTGTAATGATATAACTTTTTTTATTTATATAGGCCTGTGATGCTCATACTTAGGGTTTAATAGGCCCAAAACGGTAAGCTTGGGCATTTTGATACTTCGGTGACAGTAGTACAAAATTGCAGAGTCAAGTAACCGAACGAGCATATTAAGACCCTGCTTTAATTGGCTTCTGCTTCTAGCATCTTGCTTCTTAATTTCATCTTTTGTTGTCCTTTTAGCCTATTTTGTCTTTTCTTTTTTCTTTTATTCTTTTGTATTATCTGTGTGATGTAATTTTTTTATTTTATAAATTTAATTACACTGAAAAGTTAACAGCAGTTACAATATATTTTTAGCCGGCATAATAAAAAAAATATAGAAGCGTGGACTTATAAACGTAAATGAATACTATCCAACACATGCTTTCACATCGCCCAACCTACCAATGGTGGAATGGCGCTCTCGAGAGATTAATTAAGGGGTTTAGTTTTCATGTTTTTAATTGCAAGTCAGCGGTTGATGTTCATGACAAAAGGGGAGGGGTTTAGTTTTCATGTTTTTAATTGCAAGTCAGCGGTTGATGACAAAAGGGAAGGTCAGGGACGGAACCAGCCACAGTCTAAATCCGAGGTTGGGCAGCTGTTTTTGAGCCGAAGCTATTTTTTAATGATTTTTTCACTAATTCTTCATAGGCTTTTATTCCTAGGTCTCGAGTTATAACCTAGATAGCCCGATGTCTAGTTCCACCCCCTGGGGAAGGTCAAATTCCAAGTTTTTTTAAATCGTTCTGACTGTGTTTTAATTTGGGTATGTATTTCTGAGATGCTTGATTTATACTGTATATATGAATATAAGATTATATTTCTTGTGTTCCAAGTATCTTTGTTGAGTGGGTTAGCCCTCGGAATGTTTCAAAGCCTTGTTGCTTCCATGCACGTTCGTCTAAATACAAGTGGGCGTATGTATAATGGCAACGAGCAGGTTATACTATAAACCATGGCAAAACTATTATGGGTCTGTTTATACAATGTGCAAAACTATTATGGGAGGGGTTTAGTTTTCATGTTTATAATTGCAAGTCAGCGGTTGATGTTCATGACAAAAGGGAAGGTCAGGGACGGAACCAGCCACAGTCTAAATCCGAGGCTGGGCAGCTGTTTTTGAGCTGAAGCTATTTTTTTGTGATTTTTTCACAAATTCTTCATAGGTTTTTATTCCTAGTCTTGAGCTATAGCCCAGATAGCCCGAGGCCTGATTCCACTCCTGGGGAAGGTCAAATTCCAAGTTTTTTTAAATCGTTCTGACTGTGTTTTAATTTGGGTATGTATTTCTGAGATGCTTGATTTATACTGTATATATGAATATAAGATTATATTTCTTGTGTTCCAAGCATCTTTGTTGAGTGGGTTAGCCCTCGGAATGTTTCAAACCCTTTTTGCTTCCATGCACGTTCGTCTAAATACAAGTGGGCGTATGTATAATGGCAACGAGCAGGTTATACTATAAACCATGGCAAAAGAAAAAAAACTGTTTACAATACCAGCTAGCTAGCAACTTGTGCAAAACTATTATGGGTCTGTTTATACAATGTTCACCGTTTTTGGAGGCAAAATTAGTCAGATTTTAGGACCGTTGGATGGAAATCCAACGCACCAGATTCACCCCCAATCCTATAAAATACCTTAACCCTAACCCTGACCCCGCCGCCTCCCACCCCGTGCCGCCCCTTCCTCGTCGCCAGCGTTTCTCGCCGGAGCAGCTCCGCACGCCTCCACCCGCCACCTCATCCACCGCCCGCGGCCAGCGGTACCTGTGCCGTCTTGCCGCGCCGCCCCCTACTCCTCCCCACCGTGCCGCCTCCGCTCAACCTAATAGATAGTACTTTCCGCCACCACCCTCCTACCCCGCCTGTCGCCCCCTCCGCTGCCCACCGCCCCCATGCCTCCCTCTATGCCTAGGGGGAACGGTGAACCCTAGGCGCGGGGGACGGGATTCTCCCCTTGGGCTCGCTGGCGAGGAGAAAGAAGGGGTCACCGGAGAGGAGAAAGAAGGGGTCACCGGATAAGAAGGTGCATGTGGTGGTGCACGAATCTTTGTTCACATCCAAAGGTGAAAAATCTAACTGATTTTCCTCCAAAAATCATGCGGATGTTGTATAGCACTTCCGAACTATTATTATAACGCAACTCAGCACCTCTAGACTAGCTATCTTCTACATGGCCCCAAGTGTGAAGAGCAATACCACTATAGAAACTACTATCTACTAGGCTACTAGCTAACCCCGAGGGCCGCATGGGCCATATATACCTAGCTAGATAAGTATGTCTTGCGTAGGAGAGCATTAAGGTCAGATTCAAACAAATATTGTTTATATAACCTATATTTTTTTGGATTCGGAGTCAGATATGATAAAGGCAGATATAAATACAGATTCAGAGTATTCAGAGTTTTAGATATGATACCATCGAGATGAATACATGACAGTTTTCGGATAAAAAAGGGATAATATAGATGGACAATATGTGCACACAAAAAAATATACTAAATCATACCACTATCACTTCAAGCCTTCAACTAGCAATAAATTTACCTAGATTATTTAAGTAAGATAGCCGACACAACACAAGTTCGACATAAGCCATAAATTCTCAACATAAGTGGGGAGGATTGATGGCGACTGGGTAGAGTGACTGGACTCTGGAGTTAGGTTAAGACTTAGGTAAAATCTAGGCCGTTTGGTGTCAATGATGGTTGATGGGCTGGACCGGTTGGGGTATTAACTTCTTGTCAGATATTCGTTCGGATAGTATCCGGTTTACCATTTATTGATGTTATTCAATCGGATTTTAGCTCTCCCATTTTCACTATCGTACCTGGCAACAACTATCTTGTACTAACCGGATTTGGTACCGAATACTAAATTACCTTCTCGTATTCGGTACCGATCAGATTCGATATTGGATCGGTTAGAATTAACCCGTACCATTTGCACCAGTAGTCTCGCATATATCCTAGTTTTTTTTGCACAAACCACAGTGACTTGACAACTCCACATGGATACTCAAAGGGTGTGCTGCCAAAACGTAGCTCTTCGGTTGTGCGATCATCGCGCACTTGTGGTACACTTGGGGGAGGTCTTCACTGTCATGGCACAGGCGGCATGGGGCAAAAACACAGCCGCTGGCACCTATACGTGGCACCAGAGCATGAAAGTTGGTGAAATTGTAAGCCTAATCCCTCGATAGTTGGGCTCTTTGATTTGGAATGCATACCCCTTTGATTTTACATTTTGATCTAAATGAGACTAAATGATATCATAATCAATAAACAAGGTTAGTCTTACAAATGCATTTATCATTATTACCAAAACATCATAATAGTATTTGTTATTATCACCAAAACCAACTTAAATGAAACTAATCTTCAGGGGTCTCCCACGACTATGCTGGTCGTGCTTGCGATGGTGGTGGGCATCATCGTTGTCCTATCGGCCATGGCTTTGCCTGTCATCGCCGCGGCAAGCATCATGGCCAGATCCTCTGTGGCTGTTGTGGCGGGTGGCGGTGCTTTGCCATGGCAGTCATTAGAGGCGCTGTGCTAGAGGTGTTATTGATCCTCTGCTTGCTCCGGTGTGCCATCGATGACACCTAGGTGCCATGACAAGCCATGCTTTGTTGGCTTGAAAGGCCCGACAGAGGCTGTGCCATGCCTTGGGGAGGGGGCGGCAGAGTAGTCCTCGATGAAATCCAAATGCAGCAGAACCATGAACATGAGACCCTTCTTGCAGCGATGAGGATTTTTTGTGTTGGAGCCTGCTAGGTGTGGAAAATGGTAACGGATAATTCGTTTTATCCGATATTCGTATCCGAGAGAAATCCGAATTTGGTAAGCAAAATCCGTATTCGAAAATATTCGTATTCGTATTCGAGAATATTCGTATCCGTATTTGAGAGTATTCGTATTCGCATTCGATCCGTTTTTAGAACCCATGAAAAATTCGTACAAATTTTGTGATTCAAAACTTGAATTTAGGCGGTTTAAAACTGGTAACCAGTCAAAAACCGATGAAAAATCGGCAAAAACATTAGGAATCCGTTTTATCTGATATTCGTATCCGAGAAAATCCGTATTCGAAAATATCCGTATTCGTATTCGAGAATATTCGTATCCGTATTTGAAAATATTCGAATTCGTATTCGTATTCGTTTTAAAAATATGGATTTGTATTCGTATTTGAGACTATTCGACCGTATCCGATCCGTTTCCACCCCTAGAGCCTGCTGAGGAAGCATGGGGGAGCCGTCTATGAAAGTAAACCATGTTACCTTTGGTACCTTCGGAATGGCATTGGGGTTTGTCGTCCATGCCACAGGTCAAAGGTACGGGTGTCATCATGATGAAGATATTTCTTATCGACGTAGTCCAAAGAGCACTTGTTGCCGATGACTCTACTGGCCACATCCTGGTTCTATGCGTGCAAGGGGATGCCCTCTAGGCATAGCCGGACATGGAACCTGAAAGCTATTTTGAAAGCATGGTGGAGAGGTTTCCATGGCTTGACATGGATGTCTAGACCATGAAAGGTGAACCTCTGGATCTCGACACTTTGTCCCGGTGATGCCTATGCTCGAAATTGATAAGGAAATTTTTCAGGTAGCGGTGGTGCACTGACAATTCCGAGGATCGCGGGTTGAACCACTGCCTTAGAGCTTCTATGATTGCGATGATCTCCATGTCGGGCCTCGTCTTAGCCAGCCATAGCACGGCCGAGTATTCTTCCCTCCTTTGCAATTCTCACTAAAGCTCCCTGGAGGAAGGAATAATGTAGGCGTATTCTTTCGTCCAGGTAACCGGATCACCGAGGTGGGGTTCATCATGTCAACATAGAGAGGTGGTGATGGTGGAGGGTGGGTCGCAGCTTGGAAAGGAAAGGTAGTTGGCCAGACGCGCAGCCTGGGAGGAGCGGTGGAAGGAGGATGGGGAGCTGCTGGGGCAGAAGGTCTCCGGGAGCAATGCCTGAATTTATGGCTAGAGCGTAGGTAGTGGAAACCCTTGGGTGGGTCACGGTAGAATTGAGAGCTGTGATCTCAGCTTAAGCAATTGAAGCATCTTCCTTTAGTGCGCTCAAGAAATAGCCGGTGGTTGTGACTTGAATGCGAGCTTGAGGATAAGTTGTGAGGGGCTTGAAACCTTCTGCATGGGGAACGCCACCAGAACTTGGGCTTGACCAGTGTCGATTGATGCTGAGAGTGGTGGTTGCTTGGTGAAGAGTAGCTTGTCACTTTGGCTACAGCAGAAGTTGACCTCAGAGGGGAGGAGCGTCACTAGGCTGGTGGAGGGCTTTCACTATGCCAGCCTAGGGAAGCCACGACCAGTGATTTGAGGTGACGAGAAGAGTGAATGTGCTTAGCAAAAGTCGCTCTTCGCACCAAAAGCCTGCCTCCGGAAGGATTTTGCAGGATTTCAAGATGCTAAAATTCAAAGCTTGAGACTAGGGGAGTAATGACCTGCGAGACTGATCGTTGGGCTTCAATACGACCACCCTTGGAATTGGACTTGGGGTTCCTGAGGAGTGGCCATTGAAGATCTCTTGAGGCGGAGCAGGGACTGAGGGTGCTGATGTCTTCGGGCCTGAGGCGGGATGGTGGTGGAGCTGTGGATTTGACGTTGGTTGGTCCGGGGGACTAGAACATGGCCCAGAGCTGGCGGCGGGGACATCAGCGTGGGCGGTAGAGGGAGAGGTAAGGCTCCCACACGGCCTTTCCTCGACGAAGGGGGTGGGTGAATGGCCATGAGGACGGCCGAGGAGGTTATATCTGAGAAATCTACACTCGATGGCGCCGTCTAGCGGATACCTAGGGGGATTAGTGGGCCACTATGGCTGGGGCGGCCGACGATGGTTGGGCAAAGGGTGAACCCTAGGCACAGGGCGGAGAAGGCCGCCCGGAGCGGAAGGGAGAGGAGAGGTGGGAGCAGATCTAGTGGGGGGAGGGCGGGGAGGTGGACGCCGTGGCCAGCGGCGGACCGAGGAAGGACCACTCAGCAGTCGCAAGAGCAAGAGAATTCACAGGATCCGCTGTTACCTGCGCCAAATATTGTTTATGATAAGAAATCAGCATACCCTAGTCTGTATGTTCCGAGATGACAATTGGACCGAGTAAAAAAAAAGAGATGACAGTTGGACCGGCCTAAGTAGCGGGCAAATTGGGATGGCAGGTATTAAAGACTCCGCTTACAACACGGAGAACTTTCCTAATTAATATAGGAATTGAATTGTTTTCTATAAAATTACTATGATACTAGTACTTTCTAAATATGCTATAAGGATTTTATTTTTCGGACATGGTTATGCTTACTCAGTTGTTCCCCAAAACATAAATTCAGTATTACAATGGTTGGCATTTGGCACCGGTAAGTACCAACTACCGTGATTCACCGACCATTGAGCGGAAGAACTGACATTACGCTAGCATCCTTTTTGAGGGGGAATAAAAGCTGGGATCACATAGCATCTTGATGGAATACCAAGTTACCAACACACGGCCAAATGGCCAATGCAATACAACACAACATAGTACATATTTATTCATAAAGGTGTACGTGCATGCACCAGCCGGCCTTAATTCTTAGCGATCGTGCTCATTCTTTCGGCAGAAAGTGTTGCCGCGAGGAGTTTGAACGCCTCTTTGCTGGTCCCTTCATCGGGAACCGGCTCGTATTCGCCTGTCGCCGTGTTCATCCTTGACACCGGTTTACCAAGGAGATCCTCGCCAAATTCGGTCAAATTCTCCATGTTTTGTTTCGTTGCGTTGTCCATAGATACAGCGGCGCCCTCCAAAGAATCATACTGCATATCGAGAGCCAAACCAAAAACAAGAGAAGAGCTAGTTAGTTAGTCCAACTATAAAGGCCCTCATCGGGTCGCCGATGTCCTCGCGGAGCTTCATCAAGCACAGAGCCAGCGCTTGGTGAAGCGGTTTCTTGAAGAGGTGGAGGTGACCGGGGAGGGACGGCTGGCTCGAAGTCATCCAACTCAACTTCAGCTTTCGCTTCATTCGGTATGTCCTTCTGGCCGACGTGTTGTTTCAGGTGGTCGTCGCCTAATTCTATCTGGACCATGTGACAGCCGCTGTCTTCTTCTCCTGCACCAGGGAGTGAGCGCCGCTGCCCTCCTTGACAAAATACGATGTGTATCATAACTTCTAAAATTGTTCGTTATAGTTGCAGGAGTGTTTTTCTATCTCTCACCGGTAGTATAGCAGGCTACTGCAGATCAATAACTCAGCATTCGGCAAACCGATAAGTAAACACCATTAACGCATCCTAAATTTTGACCTAGGTCAGCGACTGCATGTGGTTACGTACGTGTAGACGTTCAGCCCCGTGAAGTAGTGAAACCGCATGCGCGCGGGGAATAATGGAGTACGTGGGCCTTTGAATTTCAAGGGCTTTCCCACCGTGCACCCAGCATGAGTTTTTTGCTATTATGGTACTCTCTAAGTTGGGCTTCGACGAAACGGTATCTACGTCGTGGGCTTCTCTAAAATAGTACTCTTATACTTAAGACTTCTCTCAAATAGTATTCTCAGGGATTTTTAACTCAAATAATTTGATTTTCGAATTTGTACTCCCTCAATTGACTGAACTGCCCCTGCTCATTTTGTTTAACCCTAATCACTTTTATTTTCTTCTTTTCACATCGTTTGGGTTTCATTGGCGACGGCGGCACGCCGACTGGCCGATCGGAATACTCGGTGCGACGCCGTCAACGCCAGGCGAGAGCGCGGCAAGGATCGCACGGGAGTGCGCGCACCCCAGGCCACGGACGATCGCACGCCAGCCAGGGACGGTCGCACATCGGCAGGGGCAACCGGACCACGTACGCGGCAGGTGTGATCGGACCACACGCCAAGGGGCAGTTTAGTCATATGAAGGAGTTAAAATTCAAAAATCAAATGAAAATTAGTTCAAATCCCTGAGAATACTATTTTGGAGAGGTGTTAACAACAAGGGTACTATTTGAGAGAAGCCCACGGTATAAGTACCGTTTCAGCGAAGCCCAACTTAGAGGGTACCATAATAGCAAAAAACTCACCCAGCAGGGTCCAATGTCTATTCTGTTCCGTGCTTCACGGTTCTTTTTGTTTTCTTTTCCGGAGGTGCCGTGCTTCACGTTTTGGCAACACATGCGCGCGTACAAGAGGATCGGCCGGGATCGCCTACATCGCTCACCACATATACACATGAGAAATTGGAGAAATCAAGAGCAAGGCAGGGAGATTTTGGAGAATGACGGGCGATCGAGAACAGAAGATGGAACAACCGTCCGGCCGGGAAGAATTGTCCTGCAGTAACAGTAGGAGGCACCGGAGCATACAGGTTTGCGAAATTATAAGAAAATCAACGAGGAGCTGGGCTGGCCCAAAACCACGAGGCCACTTCAACTAGCCGATATGATAAGGAAATCAACATATACTAGTAGTGTGCCCGTGCTAACGCTACGGTAAAATACAAAACAAGATAAAATTTGTAAAAAAATAAAACGAACAATCAGATTCATTAAGATTCACGTCTCATATTGTAGACAGTGCAATGCTTAGCAAGTCAACAATAAGTTCAATTTATATACTAATATGCATGAAACAAGAAACGACAAATTCACAATGTGTAGCTCGGTACTCACAACAATACACTTGATTCTATCATGTATTAGGAAGAATGCTGTCTAACATTCTCAAGAGTACTACGTTCTGAACCAGTCTAGGAAGATTTGTCACAATGGTTGACGAATAGTCATATCAGAAATGAGAACCTAAAACGAGATAAAATACCTGGTATATCTCAAAACCACATTCTTCACATGTATAAACAGCCACCTGCATTAAGGGCTTCACATCCGAGCAGCGAGTCACAATTCCAGATATTTTCACAAGCTGCCCGATGTTGGATGCCTTCACTTGCCTGATGGTGAGTGGGGTCACCTTTGAGAATGCCTTGATGTAGACCTCACTGCAATGTCAAAAAACACTTCACTTTTAGATAAAAGATCAACGCAGCCCAATCAACGGATAGCATTAGAAAAAGCATATATAAGAGCACAAAGAAAGTTCTAGCAAGAACATAAGGTGGCAAATGTCCAGATCACATCAGAATGCTTATCACATTGCATTATACAATATCCATGGAAGCACAAACTATTGCAGGACATGTACAAATTCTTTCAACCAGTCAGCTGGGGAAGGCTACTATTGTTAACATGCTCCCCACGCCTCGTCGTTGCTTGCCCGCCTGCTAGGTCGTAGAGATTAGTTGGTCTATGCACAATTGCAGGTAAAAGATACACGTCCCAATTCACAATATGGTGAGAATTAAACTTATACTAATATTTGAAACCAAGGTACCAAACAAAACAAGAAGTGCAAGGAGTCCAGGACACCCAAGGCTAGAATCTGAGGAAGATTACCAGTCATCATTTGACCCACTTGGTGAAGTGTACAATGCTCCGTTTGCTCTCCAAGTTTCAATCAGATGCCTATTAGATGAATTTTCCATAAGCTTGGCGATGCGTTTATTATGTAGTATGACAAGTGGCCATTTTCCATTATATCTATCTTGCAGCTCTGTTACAACAGCATCCAGCTGCTCTATATTAAGCATGACAAATGGAACATGAATTAGCACAAATTACTTCATTGGCAACATAAGCATGTTGAAATTCAGTGTAAGATGATGCACAGACCTGAATCAAACTGAAACCGCCCTCTGCAAAATTTTGTTGATAAAGTGCAATATTTGCACCATCAACTATAGCTTTGTATTCTTTATGTGCTTCCAACCACTCCTAGAGAAGTCATATTGTTCAACTTGTAAGTGACAAAATAACTATGTTTTAATATTTACAGATGGATATTCTTTCAAATACAAGATCCATACAAATCTACCCTACTCTATAATACACCAAAATTTTCTTTGCTAAATCCACCCCCTCAACCACCCCTACAGTCATGCCTAATCTAAGTCCACCCAGATTTGTGTACTCAAATGTTCCAACTTCATTCAAATGGATGGTCTGGATCTCTACTCAAACCTTCTTCTCTTACTCATTGAAAATCCAAAGGCCAATATTATTTGGATCATGCACACATCATTGAACCGGTACCTACCGGACGCCCACGCACCCACCCGACGCCCACGCTCCTGCCTCCCGTGCGCCTCCTCCCCCTGATTTCTCCCTCGCCTCCTCCCCTGCCCTCCGCGCCGCCGCCTCCTCCCCCGCCCTGCGCTCTGCCGCCGCCTCCCCCGTCCTGCGCCCCGCCGCCGCCGCCTCCTCACCCCGCCCCGCGCCGCCGCCGCCTCCTCCTCCCCCCACCCCCCGTCGCCGCCGCCTCCTCCCCCGCTCCTCCGATCCGCCCTCGCCTCCTCCTTCCTACCCCGCGCTGCCGCCTCCTCCTTCCCACCCCGCGCTGCCGCCTCCTCCTCCTCCCCCCGCTCCGCCCTCGCCTCCTCCTCCCCACCCCGCGCTGCCGCCTCCCCCGCTCCCCCTTCCCCTACGCAACCGCCCCCAGAAAAACCTCCTCTCCGCTGCAACGCCGCCTTGCCTCCTCTCTGCCGCCCCCTCCCTCGGCGCCGCCGCCCCACCAAACCCCAGATCTAGAGGGGGCGCTGGCGCGCTGCTGTGATGTGCTGCAGGTGAGGAGGGACCCCGAGCCGGCGCCCCCGTTTGCGGCGGCCGCGGAGGAGAGGAAGTCGCTCGCGGTGAGGACGGGGGAGCTGTTCCTGGGGCTGGCGGCGCTGCTCGTCCGCGCGGGGAGGGGTGCGGCGGCGGTGGAGGAGGTGGAGGAGAGGGAGGGGGTGGTGTGGGAGCAGCGCCCGGAGGACGTGGAGGCGGAGCGGGAGCGGCAGCGGCGGGAGGTGGCGACGGCGAGCCCCGGGTTCAGCTTCTCCGCCGCGGGGCTGCTCTTCCCCTACCACCTCGGCGTCGCGCAGTGCCTCCTCGACAGGGGCTACATCACGGTACGCATCCTTGTCGCCATCTCCATCTCTTCCATGCGCAGGCATCCTTCATATTGTAGTGATGGATTCGAGCTTTTGCTCGGATGAATTGTGATTTCAGCCATTATGCTTGCCAGTAACCGCCTACAAGAAATTGAGCGCCTTTCCAGCTAAATGGTAGTAATTTCCAACTTCTTGATCTCATCCCACTCCGTACTAGGTTGTAGCTGGGCTTGTTATGGTTATTATGCATGGGAGCTCATATGTCTATGTGATTCACGACTTACGTGTGATTCATTCCGCACTTATATTCATTCTATTGTGCAAACATTCTTATAAAGGTTTTCTTTTTTCTGGAACTTACATTAGGAAAGAACTCCGTTAGCTGGCTCATCAGCTGGTGCCATAATCTGTGCAGTGATTGCGTCTGGAATCACCATGCAAGATGCTCTCCAGGTGACCAAGGTTCTAGCTGAGACTCCGCTGACGCTGCAGATATATGAGTTTAACAGTAAGGTGTGCTTCTGGTGCTCCCTTTTCCCCCGACTTAATCTTGTTGTTCGTACAATGCTTGGAAATTGCTGGTCTAATGTTTGTGTTGGTATCGGTGCGTGTGCTTTGCAGGTGATGCAGGATGAGCTGCAGAGGCTGGGATTCAAGGTCAATCACCATGAGGACAACATCAGGTTCCTCAAGTCCGAGATCAATGCCATCGAGGAGTTGAGCGTCGACCTGGGAAGTAAGATGTTAATGCCTTGTGCCACCTCGGCTATTTGGATTCTTGGCCATGCTGTTCTTGCCTGAAAATGCTGTATATTGATACCGTATGCTGACCATGGAACATATAGCATTATTAATTAATTATGTGGTGGTCTATAAGTCAAAGCTTTAAGTTGTCCAGTTCTTGGTAGTTAAGGTCTGTATATTGCCCCTATTTATATGCTGAACCCTGGAACTTTTCTTAGTTAAACTTGGGAATTATTATTCATCGGTGGCTGCAATTGCAAATAATGATACATCTGTTGAAGAAGCTGAGCAACGTACTATTCAAAGCATACTCAATCAGGACAAGACAGCAGCTGGGATTAGGTTACTCTCGGAATACTTGGGAATGGACAATATGCTTGGTCTTGTTTGCAAGACTTATGATGGTGCTAAGGGTCTTGAAACATATGACAATTGATAAGACCAGTGGCATTCATGGACTGGGTCTCTCAATCGGAAAATTTCTGGATGGGAGGTTCAGTGTCTTTTGTCTTGAAAACATGAGGTGCCTTTTTAATTATTAATGCCCTTATTCTCTTTTGAACTCAACTGGATGAGCACTTAACATTATACATTATTACACTTTGCAGGCCATTTTCTGTTGCATAAACCAAGGTTGCCTAGCAGGGAGTCTCTTCCTGGTTTTCTGGGCTTTGCAGTAAATATGATACATTTGGATCGGGAATACTTGAGTTGTCTCACAGCCAATGGCCATGGTCTTATGGAGACTTTGTTTTACAGTTTGTTTTCTCACTTGCAAGTTTATAAGACCAGAGCTGACTTGCAATGTGCTATTCCTTTGATAAATGATGGTGCGATTTCTCTGGATGGTGGTATATTGAAGCCTAATGGCTCATTCTGCCTTGGTGACAGGTACACAAATATGCAATTTATCCTTTTACATCACTTCATAATGTTGATGGATCATACAGTGTTTGAGTTTTGCAGATTGTCCTGATTACTGTGTGTCCTTTCATTAGTGTAGACTTTCACTGTTTAGAGTAAAATCTTAATCTTAACTATTATAAAAGAACGAGTTGGTGGTTGTACGTTCATTCTCTTTCTACCGTTGCACCACTGTTGAGATTTATGTTGCATGTTGCTTCTATTAGCGGATTCTAGACTATAATTGGAAAGCTCTTAAGATGACATTGTTTCTGTTAACTTATAATTGTTTGATCATTTTACATGTTGAGTGGTTGTGTTATACATGTGTCAGGTTTTGGTTGAGAAAATGGGGCTTCCTGGTGGATATACTCCATCTCTGGATTCATCTGATTTGCTAAGTATGTTGATTTCTTCTGTGCAGTCTAAAATATAATCCGAGGGGATTATTAGCTTCCTTTTGCATAGAATCAGGAATAATTAGCTTTCTTTGTTTGTTCAAGGGTGCTGTCAATGGTGGAACAATGCTGCTAAGAGTAGCAACTCTGGAATTTGATCGTACCAGAAAATCAATGGGAGTTATTGTGAAAAAAGCAGACTCAGGAAAGGATTTGCTGCTTGTCAAGGTATTCTGAATTCATATCATTTAGTTCTGTTGCAAAATTAGCATATGTTCCTCTTTTGTATCATAAGTGTCCTAATGCACAGCATTAATCTGTTTCTGAAATTTGCTATACTCCTATTTTATTCTTTGTTATATTATGTTGTTCCTAAATAGTGGAAAATTTTTGTAACAAAGGATATTTTGATTAAATGGTGCGCAAGCTAAGCCATCCTGTTTACTCCATTAGGGGTATATTATCATCATTCGTCCTGAAGATCGACTAATTATTTCATTTTTCTTGCATAACACTTGTGACAAGTCTTAGTTGTTTATTTCTTATCACCATCCCATGATGAAGCACATGCCGATGTACTATCTGCAGAATCATGCTTTGAAATATCTGAATAGCATGTTGCAGTCTCGCCGATCATCAAGTTTTTATCATTAGTATGATATGGCATTACACTTCAGTTTTGTTGTATGGTCGAATGAATAGACTGCTAGGAGCTTGTATGGGAGCTGATTTGGCTGCCACATGACATATTTGCAGAACAGAGATTTCTGGTTCTAATTGGGGTGGATGAATTCTCAACCCTAATAGATTATTGAACTCAACAGGAATAACAATACATGTTCTTTCAACTTTTCACGTCTACCGTAAATTTGTAATATCTAATAACTGGAGTATAGGGTTCTTAAAGACTAGAACTAAACGTGCCAGTGCCACAATCACTTTCTTATTATCAAATTTCTGTTGAAGTAAGTTGCTACACTTATTCAAATTTGTATTGTGCATTTCATTATCACCAGTACTAAATTGTGACTTGTTTTACTTAATATACTGTTTTTCAGGCGGCAACAGCAGCTGGCTCCTTACAGGCTAAAGTGTGACAAAGAACCACTTAATAACAAGTATGCATAAACTTCTGAACCAAAGGCAGTTCACAGAGAGAGCTAGAGTGTGCCCTTGGTTTCAGCTTTGACTTGCTGTTTGCATATAAAAACACATTTCCATTGTTCCTGTGCTTCCTTAGGTTAAAAATGATGTGTATGATAATGAATGAAATTTGATGTCAATCTTTGAAGATTATTAGGTTATTCTGTTAAGGTGGAATGTAGGTACCGAAATTGTTCACTATGTGTAGGCAATTTTTTTTCGGATTTGTGACAATCCTCCATAATGTGTAGTGACTTGTGCGTATATGCAGTTAATTCATTTGCAAAACAAGGGAAGTCATCCAGAGTGATTGGAACTGGTCGTCCCCAGGTCATTGCTGCTCAATTTTAGGCGAATTTCCAAATAACTGTTGTAATGGCTGAATTAATGCACTGATGCGAAAGATCTGCTGACTATTATAGGAGATCATACAGCAGCAAAGCTTTTACATTTAACCTTCTGAAATCAACACTGCTGATCAAATATTTTCTATTGGTGAGGCGCATTGTACCGGTTATCTTACTTTTACGTTTTCTACACATGTTAAACAAGTCATCGGTGAGCTCAGTGGGCTCATCTTTTTGCAAGGGGCCGAAGCTCTGCAACTTTGTCGCGTGGAGAGGTTACAAGGTTATATACTTATATACAGAAGGTATGGTTAAGGAATGCCATTGATGATGCCTAGGTATTTACCAGTTCTTCAGAGATTTATGATTAATATCGGCTACACTTAACTGATTCGAGATTGATGCATTATGGATTTCGGTATGCTGTATTTGAGAGGGTTACTAAGGCTCCACATTTTGATGGCCAGGTATTTACCAATACTTCTGAGATTTATGATTAATATCAGCTACTTTCTCTCTGGGGCTTGGCTGCTTGGGGTTGGATTGGTTGGAACTGATGTGGTTTTTGGGTCGTGGAATCCCAGCGATCTTCGCGTCGCTTGCGGCGCTCATATTCAACTGTGTGAACAAGGATGGGCTAGGATATGACTACTACTCACCTTACGGGGACGATTCCGAGTGGAGGTTAGGCTTGTCCTTGGATAGGGATGCTTAATTAGGGCTCGTGAATTTTGATTTGAACCCTGCATCATTGTCGAAAATTCATACAAGCAAAGTAATCAAACCACAGTCATGCCTAATATAAGTCCACCCAGATTTGTGTACCAAAGTAATCAAACTTCATACAATCAACTTCAACAGTCATGCCTTGTACGCTATTTTTAACGTGCACGAAAATTCGGATAAAAATAAGCAAACCAAGCAAACTCTTATAGAAAAATTTAAATGAACTCTAAAATTCATGATTTCGGTTCCATTGGTTAGATCTTGATTTTAGAATTCTTAATCCTTGTTCCGCATGGTCGTAGCTCAGCGGTGAGTGATTGTAAACGGTTTGGATGGTCGTAAACGACACAGAGCGGTCGTAAACGACTATGAAGCGGTCGTAAATGGCACAGAGTGGTCGTAAATAGTTCTGAGCGGTCGTAAACAACTACGAGTACAGCCAAGTACTCGCAGACGTGGTCGTAAGGGGTTACGACCATGTTGTGAGTAACTGAATGTGGTCGAAAGGTGCTTTGACCACGGTTTGAGCGGTCGGTGGGCACTTCGACCAAGGTTTGAGTAGTCGTAAAGGGTTACGACCACGTTGTGAGAGAGTGAGCGTGGTCGGAAAGACTTCTTGTGTGGTCGTAGCGAGCTATGACCACAAGATTTAGACGTGATCGAGTTTCCGACCGCATGGTCGTAAAAAGGGTGATGTGGTCATGAGTTCGTTCACGTGGTCGGAATGACCGCGTGGTCGTAACTTCGACTACGTGGTCGTAAATGACCATTACACGACCATGTCTCTTTTATGTCCATGAATCCTGGCTGCAACAGTGCTTTTATGACCGCGTGCTATGACTTGCTTGATCGTTTTATTTTTTACAAATTTTATGTTGTTTTGTATTTTACCGTAGCGTTAGCACGGGCACACTACTAGTGAATATAGTATATGAAACATAATTTGATTGGTGCCTAGTTATTTCCTTAAGCTAGCTTTAGTTCCTAGACATGCCATGCTTTAGTTACAAATGTAAAATTAATGGATTTGTCTAAATATTAGGACCAGTTACTTGAGCAAGCTGCAAGCAATTAATGCACAGGCATGACAAGCATCCACAAGGTCCTTAAGGATGACTCAGATGTGTTAACACAGCAGCAGTTCAACTTCTCTGAAGGTGGTGAAAATCATGGTAGATAAAGAAGCTTGTCATATTACCTATTAAATTTGGCCACATTATATCACCGTTAGTAGCTATTTGAACAAAACATTGAGGCACACTATCTCCACGTCTAATTTTCCCATCTTAGTTCTTAGTGATCACACAAAGCCATGCTACTGATTGAATTAAACCAAGCAAATGCATGATCTTACTGTCACGCTTGCCTGTAAACTAACTGCAAATTCCAGATATCTACAGAAATACCAATACAGAGACAAATTAATACAGAGGATATACACCTGAAACAGGCTGAAATTTGTTTTGGTCTCCCTCTCAAGGGCCAACCCAGCAACAGAATCAGCGAACCTCTGTGTCTCCTCCATGTCAATATCAACACATGCTAGCTGGCATCTGCATCCCCCACACTCACCATCCGCCCCAACTCTCACCCGCTGCACCATCCAAGGGCCGTTTCCAAGCCACCCAAGCTGATGGCACCCGCCACCGTTTGCCACAATGGCATCTTTCACTTGACCGGCATCCCACTCGGCCTTACCAGCCATTGCCGCTCTCTTGCTCTGGAACCAACCTTCCAACACCTCTGCAGTCTCCTCGCTCACGCAATCCACAGCCTACAAATAGGGATCCATGAACCATAGTTTCCCACTACCTACAAATAGGGGCAGACCCAGAGGCTGAACCAAGTCATCGCCAACAGCTGCGGTGGTGTATTCCTATGTGCATTGGTTAACAGAGATGTTTTGCTATTTTGGTATTTGAGTGCTAGAATGATTTGAGATATGGTTTGCAGATGCACAAATGCTTCATTCCTTCGGTACTTTTACTTCATCATTAGCATGGTTTGACATTGTTATGTATATTACATGTTTAGGCCTCTTTTGGAACGCATGAATTTCATAGTAAACAATTCGGATTCCAGCAAAAATATGGCAAAATTCCCACATTCCACACAGGACCTTAATTAGTTGGAACTGGAGCTTTATGGAATATTTCAAATATATTCATTATATTTTAGCTATGGTGTCATCATGTACTAATTTTAGTACGGCGTATGTTAAATGTCCGTTCCCCCTGTAATCCAAGTCTGGGTTCGGCACAGCCTATAAAAAAAACATAAACCCAACCTCTGTTTCCTCTACATATCTCCATCCACCCTAACCACCCCTACCCCCTTGCATGGCCCACTCCCAGCCAACCCCGATAATAAAATAACCCCATACAGTCTGCACAAGCTTTCTGTAATAATAAGTCACTTCATATGAGAACAATGTCTAATTGATAATGACAAAGAATACCTCCACACATTTCCTAAGAGCAAAATCGAGACCCCATCCATGGACCAAGTCATTCTGCAGAACACAGTGCGTTAGCATACCACTCTAAAAAAACTAACAGATGAGCATGTAATGTCACTCCACTTGAATCATATGTCATACACAGCGCCATGCATCCCTAGAGAATTCTCTGGTTACCTTGTGCGCATCTTCTTCGCTGTCACTGTAATGATGAGCAGTGTCATATGATGAAACAAACCCCTGTGAACGAAGGAATTTGTAAACTTGCCCACGTTTACTTCCGTTCCAGTCACTGTAATACATATGTCCTGATCATATGTTAATATCCATTTCTATGTATAACATTCAAAGAAATTAGAAATTAGTGTGCATACTGCATACTCACCCACATAGGATAATTGACATTGGACCAAGTTTATGTTCTTCCTGATACGCTTCTATGTACTGAAGGATCTTATATACCTGCCATTCACAACATTCAGTTGTTATGAATCCTACTGAAATATTGCAAGAGTAGTGCTCATTTGGACATCAGCATATTTACCTGCTTCAGCCTGACTATTGAAAGGCTGTGGTCATGAGGGAACAGCAAATGGGTGTTCACAATGAGGCTCTGCTGCTGGACACAGCTGCTGCTTCGGTTCTGCTAGAACGGCATGGCTGACTCAACGTGCAACAGCTGAGCAACTTGATCCCCAAAGTCATTGAAGAGCAGCTCCCGGTAGTTCAAAACACCAAAGTAGCTACTATGTACAGCAGTCAGGAGACCTGAACGGAAAAAGATGTAATTTCAGATGGAAATTGCAGAGGTCCAAGCGATGTCCATAACAAGGTTGCCAATTCAAATTTGCCTATGTGCTTGTTCAAAGCATTCAAGGCGAAAACATCCAACCCATGGCTAATGACAATCATTAGATGTGTCAATATCAGAGGCACTTGATATATCAGATTATCGACAATTTTACATCTGTCATTTTAAAATATTGAAAATTAAAAAAATATGCATCACAAATAATGACATCAACATCAGAGGCATTCCGCAAAAGAGATTATCCGTGTCACATGGATGCACTGTGGGTTATGATGACAAGAACCGCAAGGGACGGGCACAATTAAGATGGGAGCCCCCTTTGTTCATACAGATCTTCTTTTGCTTTTTTTCTAGCCTATCTTTTGGCTTTCCTATGCCACATGAAAAATGGAGATCATAAATATTGATATCCATCTCCCAACAATCCACCATTTGGACAGAGAAGGCAAAATGGACGGTGGCAGGCACAACACACATTTCCCTACACGGTCCGGTCCATACAGAAAAGGTCTTTTTTCCTTATCTTACCAAGCTGGAATGGGGAAGGAGAACTCACCGTCTCCGCGATTGTTGGTGCGAGCGAGCTTGAACAGCGTGTAATTCGCATTACCGAGCCGCTTCTCGTACATGTCCATGAGCTCATCGTTCCCCAGCCACACCTCCTGAGACAAAATCAAGACAATCACATCCATGTAAACAATCATACTTCTATGCTTACGTAATGACAGAAAGCTTAGAAGAAAGAATCGTCCTGTAAAAGGCACCCATCTGGTCAATACAAACTACAGCACATCTCAAAAAATTCCATAAAACGACATCAATCAAAACAAAGACTAACTAAAAACAACAAGCTGATGTGTAAAACAGTAAAAGCATCATCTTTATCCATAAAGGGTTCTCCGTTTTTACTGCAAAAGAATCCATCAACTAATTTCCCAAACAAGTTTCCCAATATACAGAAAAACAAAGCATCATCATCACCAAGGGCTTCTGATCAGGCGTGAACAACAAGAACACCTAACAAATTCAGCTCAGTAAACACAACCCCGCACACCGTTGGGAGAAATCAACCATTAAATTCAACATAGATAAGGATTTTAACAAACTGTGGATGGGGATTACTAAGCATCCGTGCCCTTTGTTGATCATATAGAGCAGACTAACAAACATCTGAACTAATGGATAATCATGAAAACTAATGGGGAAAATTGCCATAAGTTGTGGAAAAGAATTAAAACTTTCTCAGCAAAAGGTTGACATAGCATTCCGATAGAAAAATGACAAAAAGGAATAATCATTCACACCTCTTTCCGATGGAAAATGCCAGCAGCAAGAGCAGCAGAAGCTTTTGTTTTCTCAAAGACTTCAGAAAAATGTTCCACAGCACCAGCACCACTGCTTGCAATGACAGGGATTGTCACAGCATCTGACACCCTTTTGATCAAATCTATGTCAAATCCGCAGCCCTGACCTGCAAGACAAAATGACACAATGCATTCATCATGGTTTTATGATATACCCCTATAAGACAAGTAACAAATTCACATGAAAATACCAAGTTTCAAACCAACAGTCAACAACCATACTGACAACAAATTTAAAACACAAAATACCATAAAATTTAAGAAAACTAAATACCAAGAGTATGATTTATTTCACTCTATATCTACATAGTCAAATTGTAATCCAATGCCAGCAGTGCACTTGTGCTTAACCTAGTTGCACACCTGTTGATGTCTTAATGAAGATAAAGTTGACTACTACAGTTGTACACTTTAGACTATATGTGATGGGGGGTATGGTGAAATAATAATTCAAGATTGGAAAAGCATATTATGTCCTGGAATTATATGTGCCATTTATTTGAAATAGCTTACTGAAGTACCTTAAGTGCCCAATCATGAAACCGATAAAACAAACATAAAAATGCAGGGTACAACAAGATGCAAAATATTGTAACTAAGCTGTAGTGTACTTGCAAAAAACAAACTGTTTGACACTTGAGCATACCATCACAATCAATGCAGTTAAGTAGTATTTCTCCTGCGCCCAATTCTTCCACAGCTTTTGCTAGTTCATATGCTCCTATAGGCCGGCTGTCACGCCCACCACTTACCTGGTACAGAAATAAATCAACACTTATGTTGGGACAAAAGAGCAGAGCTTATTACAGTATAGCATGTCAATATAATGTACACCAAAAAAGGAATATTAGAAATTCTATTTGATTAAGCTCGCGCCCCCAGCACCTAGATCTCAGGCCCCAACAACCATGCACAGAGAGAGAGAGAGAGGCTGCAGTGTATATTTTAAACAGGGCATGGGCAAAAATTGTCTGATTCGTTATGAATATATGTCAACAGTGACCAGTGTACTGCTTGTGTTATGCTAATGTCACAAAGATTTCTAGGTTGGATTCCTTTGAGAGCAGCTATATTACACACTTTGCTGCATTCCTATACCACGAATACTACCCATCAGGAGTGTGGTGTGTAGTACCTGAAATTCCTGCACTTGCTTCTGTTGCTCAACTTTCCACTGCCCTGTGCGTGATGTGTTGACCTGCATAACCCCTCTCCTGCTCAAGGCCTCGCTGCCAAAACAAGAAATGGCAACAAGACCAGGAAGCAAATCAAGGCCACCATGGAAGTACATTACGACCAACACCAGCATGCTCCTACCGCTACCATCTCGCGCTGTTGTAATTTGTAGTATTACATGATACAGTCGCCGTGCCGTGCACTTCACCAGGACCACGTCACGGGGCTCGACTGGTAGCTCGCCGCCGGGCGCGGCTGCTGTCCCATGCAGTGCTGCGGCCACTGGTGGAGCGCCTCTCCCTGCACAGCGCCGGCGGTCGCGGGCTGATCACACATGTCTTGCTCGACCTCCATGGACGTGCCTTTGCTATCCTCGGCACAATTGAATCGAATTGAAGCTCACAGGTCGTATGACATGAACAATTAAACTGGAACAATTTCATCCGCGCATGCAGTTTCAGCATCAATCAAAATTAACCCAAACGAATTGCGGAATTTAGGGGGCATGAGCAATTATCTTGCAGAAATAGCCAGGAGGAAGAGGAGAAAAGTGGTGAGGAGGATGCACGTACTCTTGAGCCCGTGGATCCATTCGGGGCTAACGCGGAGAGGAACGCCCGGTCAGAGCAGGCCGAGCAGAAGGCTGCGCGCGACCTCGGCGGGCTTGTACACCATGATCGCCCTCTCCTCGTTCGCCGTCGGCGCCACGTCGCCGCACATCGGCACCTCCTCCACCCCAAACCTCGCCACTGGCTGCGGCTGCGGAGGCACGCCTGCGGTGGGCACAACAGGCGGCATCACCTCCGCGTCCTGCACACCCAGAACCAAAACAATCAGGCCAAGGCTTGGCGAATTCGAGCCCACCAAACTCGGGGTTCGGGAGGAAGGGAGAGAGCAGAGAGCGAGTTCGGTTGCTAGGCGCGTACGAGCCGGCGGATCTTGGTGGAGGAGACGGCGGCGGCGGCGCGGGGTGGGGAGGAGGAGGCGAGGGCGGAGCGGAGTGGGAGGGAGGGGAGGAGGCAGCGGCACGGGGTGGGGAGGAGGAGGCGGCGGCGGCGGCGCGGGGTGGGAGGGAGGGGAGGAGGCGGCGGCGCGAGGTGGGGAGGAGGAGGAGGCGAGGGCAGAGCGGCGAAGAACGGCGGAGCGGGGGGAGGAGGATCTCGTCAGGAGAGATCTTGCCGTCGTCCACTCCACCCCCGTAGTCCCCTCCCCGCGCAGCCGCCGCCGCCGCCGCCGTCAACCAGAACCCGGCGGCAGCGCCCGGGAGATGCGGCCGCGGGAGCGGCGGGACGAGGGGGCCGAGAGGGAGGGACCGGGAGGCGGAGCCTGGCCGGAGGAGGGAGGCGGGTGGGAGGCAGGAGGCGGCGGAGGAGGAGGGAGGGGAGGAGGCGGCGGAGAATCACAGGGGAGGAGACGAGCGCACGGGTTCAGTTGGGGGAGGCAGGAGCGTGCGCGTCGGGGTGGGTGCGTGGGCGTCGGGTAGGTACCGGTTCAATGATGTGCATGATCCAAATAATTTTGACCTTTGGATTTTCAATGAGTAAGAGAAGAAGGTTTGAGGAGAGATCCAGACCATCCATTTGTATGAAGTTGGAACCCTTTGGTACACAAATCTGGGTGGACTTAGATTAGGCATGACTGTAGGGGTGGTTGAGGGGGTGGATTTAGTAAAGAAAATTTTGGTGTATTATAGAGTAGGGTAGGTAGATAGATGCTTTGTGCTTTTATGTTCCGAGATGACACTTGGACCGGATGAAGTGATAGGTCACTGAGAGGAGGACATGGGATCTTTCTTGTTCCTATGTGAATTAAATTGTTTCGTGTAAAATTATTGTGAAATTTCTCAGTTCCAAATATGTCAAAAGGATTTTATTTTCTGACGAGGTTATCCAATATGCAATGGTTCCTCCAAAGAATAAATCCAGTGTTGTAGTGGTTGGCACTGCTAAGTACTAACCACCGTTGTTAACCTACTGTTGAGCGAAAGACCCGACATTACGTTAGCATCATTTTTTAAGGGGAGAACAGCAGGGATTACGTACGATAGCATCTTGGATGGAATATCAAATTACCAACGCACAGTGCCGGACGCACCGGGTCAAAGGGGGCTGGCGTCCATCCTATCTCCCGCCGGAGGATGGGTACCCCCTAGCCCCTACCTCCGACTGGTTGGACGGTCGTTATCATCACTCTAAGGAAAACAGACAGAGAGTAGACTCAGTAGACAATAGACGCCGAAGAGGGAGTAAGACACACAAATGTTACCGAAAGCCCAGTGGGTCTAGTAACTCAGTTACTCACCAGCACACTACAACAAGCCCACCAAAGTTGAAGCCCACCAATGAACGAAATCAATCAAATTGACTTTGAGGCTTTCGACACTCGACAGCACCGAATTTTGATCAAGCGCTCCTGGCCTCCTGCGGCTGTGGTGGCGTGGCCGTGGCGTGTTGGCGACGGACGGGCGATGGCGCGGCGGTGGCGTCTTAGAGAGACAACAAGCGGGTGGCAGTGGGCGCTGAGCTTCCTGAGGCTTGAGCAGGCAGCGCAGTGGCCAACAGCTCACAGCGACGCAGTCGACCAGGCACCAGCGTGGCCTCCTATCGGCTACTGCCAGATTTGGTGAGTGCATTGAGGGAGAGGGAGGCGGGAGGTCGGAGGAGAGAGAGGAGGTGGGGAGGGGATTGGGGAAGGCTGGCCGCCGGCAGGGACCTGGGAGGCGGGAGGGGATTTAGATGGGGGCAGCTGGGGCTCGGGATGGAGGGATTTAGGGATGGGGGCGGGTGGGCAATTGGTGGATTGGGGAAGCCGGCCACTGGCGGGGACTTAGATTGGGGGAGCCGGGAGGGATTTAGGGATGGGGCCATGGGGGTTGGCTGATTGGTGAAGCCGGCTGCTGGCCGGGAGGGGCGGATGGGGGTCGTTCGGGAGCCCGAGAGGGGGAAATTTCAGGGATGGCCAGTGGGGAGATGGGGGTCGGTCGGGAAGGGGAATTTGGGGGGGGTTAGGGGGATGGCCAGATGGGGGCCTGGGGGGATGGGGTCGGCAGTGATTTCAATGAGCAAGATGTTTGTTTGCAAATGTGCCTCTTGTTAAGCATGCAATTGCAGTATTCTACCTAGTTATTTTTAATAAAATCAAGGGCAATGGCATAATTTAAATGAAGTCTTTTCGAACTGCAATTTAGGTACGTGCTAAGGGGGGCTGGTGGCTGCTGGTTGTGACTATTGCTAGTTATAGTAGAGCAATTGCTGATTTCTTCAACTATGTTCCCATGATAGTAACAATTGTGAGTGCATCTTTTAAGAGAAAAGATGTGTTGCTTTGCAAAGTATCAAGATGTCTTATTGGAGAAACTAGAGCATGATAAGGCTATCACTGGCATAGGGATGCATTAAGAAATGAGCCTAGCTTGACTTTCATATACTAGATAGGGCTCTCATATAAAAACCTTTGTTCTCAATGTCAGGAAAAGTGTAGAATTTCATGGATGTGGTGATATTGCAATGCTAACTCAAAAGATGGTTCAAACAGGAAAAAATAAAACTTTTCCATTGGTCCATCGTCTCATCGAGCTAACATTGATCTTTCTAGTGACAACGACATCGATTGAAAGAGTCTTTTCGGTAATGAATATTATCAAGACAGATTTACGTCATGGAGTAGCAGATGAATAGTTCAGTGACTTGATGATATGCTACACTGAGAGATATTTTTAGAAGCCTTGATGATAATAGAATTAGAAAATACTTTCAAAACATGATATCTCATAGAATGCTATTGCCTTGTACTTCTACTACTACTACTATTCAATCCTAACTAGTGGTATGTTGTATACCTTTTTCAATCTTTATAACTATTGATAATATCAATTTCTGATTTTATCACTAATTTTACTAATTCTGTTGTGCAGATGGCTACTTACATATATTTATGTGTTTTAGGAGGCACACTACCCATTACCAAGGTGTATTTTGTATTTTTACTATGTCTCTATTCTAATTATGTATAATTTTGGTTGCAAAAAATAGTTTGATTCATATTTCATGCGTTTATTTTTGGTTGGTCATGTCCCACTAGCCCCCCTCCTAAAATTTAGTTCTGAGTCTGCCACTGCCAACGCACACGTCTGAGAGCAGTGTGTTCTTTAGAGGCAGGTTCTGAGCCTGAACATGTACGTGCATAGCAACGCGAGTGTCCATTGTTACTTATGGTGCGTTCAATTAGTTTCTACCGATGGCTTTTAGTTGTGACCGATGATTTTTATATGAAAATAAATAATAGCGGTTGAAAGAAGTGACTCTTAGAATGAGAGAACGAGTGATGTAAAAGTGAGGGAGAGATGCGTGAGCGAGAGTAATGGGATACGTGACACACCTATGACCCTAACTTCTTCTTAGAGTAAGATGAAGGTGAGAGGAGTAAAGAAACTACATCGAAAAACTAGGTGTTTATATTAGTTTCTGACTTTTTTTATGAAGAGAAGCAGAAGACAATTCGAACATTGCCTTAATTTAACAAAGTAAAAAAATTACTAAGTTTGTGAGGACATGATATGTATAGATCAAATTAATCTGCATCATTGTGCACCGCGTTACATCGCAGGTGGAGAAGATGGTGGGCTGGAGGTTCTTGACGTCGAAGGCGGGGATGACGACGTTGGTGAGGGTCTCGTGCAGCCTGATCGTGCCGAGGAGGCTCTGTATCTTGGAGTGCGGGGACTTGTACTTTGGCCAGAGGATCTCGTCTATTTCACCTCCCTCGGTTTTTTTTCCAGAAGAAATCATCAGTTATTGTTGTTAATTAACCGGACAGAAACCCGCTATGGTACCGTCCGTCCGTTCTTGTGTCAAAATTTTGTTTGGGTGAAGATTCTGGTGTCCGAGCAAGTATATACTGAACATTGAATGCAGTGTTAAGTGTATATACTGAACATTGAATGTAGTGTTAAGTTTTACCTTCATGGAAAGATGTGTGTCCCGTTAAATGGTGGTTTCCCCTATAATTCATAGTTTTTAAATTCTAATTATTTATAATAGAGAGTATAGAAAGAGAGATATTCACGTGTGATTTTAGTTTATATAAATAAATTCCATACAGTATCTACTATAATCGACTTATAGATTCCATTTTAACAAGATATACTATTTAAAAACTAGTTAGTATAGAATAAATCAAAAATCATAAGAAGCATACCCAAAAAAATCTAAGCCTTTTATATAGTGTTAGTATTCGTAGAAAATGTACATGTAAAAAAGAATAGTATAACTTTAATATAGAAAATTTAATCAATATAGTTATAGAAAATTAGCAGCCGTAGTAACCTTTAGTTGTAAAAAATTTATTGAATATATTTGTAGAAAATTAGCATCCTTAACAAATTAGCATGCATACAAAATTGTAGTTATAGAAAATTTAGTCAATGTTATGTAGAAATTAAGCCTCTATAGAAATTTATAGTTATTCAAAATCCAGTCAATATTTTTGTATGATTTTTAATAATTATCTTTGTAGAAAACAATAATATGTAACATTTATAATTAATTACGATTGAATGTAATGTCGTTAGTACATTGAAAAATCATGTGTCGTGTTATAACTGATATCTTGGCATTTAAATCGATATATCATGTAAATTGTTGAAACCCATTAGGAATTATTTGTAGTAGGAGAGAGCTCAAGAAGTGAAACAAGAGCGGCGTCGGTGCACGGTCTGCTGATAGGGAGTTAATGCTACGAGGGTAGTGTAGTTGGTTACGATAGGCGAACAGTTGTTGAAATGTAAATTATAGTACATTAGTACTTTCGTACAGTGCGATGCAATTTGACTAGTTGCAAAATTGAAAATATGTGCAGGCAGACATTAGTAAGGCAGATACCACTACATTGAAAGTGCATTACAATGTTGGCACCGTTCGTGAAGGTCCGAACGGTGTTGACTTGAGCGGTTTTGCGTAAGCCACTCTGGTACACCCAAATAGCGAGAATGCTCGAATCGTAGATGTGATGCATTGGCTCACCCACAGTTTTTCCTTTGGACCCTGAGGTGTGCAGCGTCATCATACAAGGGCTTTGGAGCCGGTCTCCCACGGACATCAGATGGGAGTTGAGAACATTGATGTGCACTGTTGCATAGAAGGGGTTTGTGCGAGGGTGCCGACGCCGTGGATACGAGTGCATGATGCTTGTGCAACCATGCCCAGTAGAAGTTGCGCAAAATCGCGCAGACGACCATCATTTGGGAGGTGTGAGCAACTCGGGCGCCCCGCATATTGGTGAAGAGAAGGAAGTTTCTTATGACGAAATCGATGTGGTATATGGAGGAGAGGAAGAACTGTCACGGTATGGTGAGGCTGTAGGACAAGCCGATGAAGGGGAGCATATGGAGTACATACTGCATCAAATGAAGAGCGATGGCCAGATGGCTTGGGCTGGAGAGGAAACTGTATAGGAAGATAATGAGGATAGTTCGGATGAGGACAAAGCTCCCGTCTCACAGGAATAGAACCAGTTTGATGTTGAGAGTATTGTCGCACATGACGAGCATGAAGACCACACGTGACAGCTTTGCGCAGACAAGACCATATAAGCTAGCTTTGTGCAGTGACAAGATCAAAAGATGCAGCTTTGCACAATTGAAGACCTGACTGGCCAGCTTTGCGTACCGACAAGACCACACTAGGTAGCTTTTGCGTAGTGACAAAGACCACATGGGCCAGCTTTACACAGTGACTGCACCAAGCAGGACAACTTTATGCAGTGAGAAGATCACACAAGCCATCTTCATGCAGTGAGAAGGCCACACGGGGCCCTATAAAAGAAGGTGGAAGAGATTTTGAAGAGAACACTACACAAGCAAACGCAACACTACACCGGAGCTTGCTTCACCACACCAGGATGGACAAGAGGTAGAAAAAGCAATAGAACAAGATGATGAAACAATGGGAGGAGACCCGCGACCTAGCAAGGTCTGCGGCTTCCTGTGACGAAATAGTAAGGGCTGCTGCTGTCCAGGCCGAACAAGTCAAGCGTGCTACGATGTCAGCTCCCCGCAATGACATCACTCGTAGCAACAACCACATCCCAAACGTTCCTATCGAGCGTTCACCGCAACACCCGCCCAAGGGGGAGACGCCCTCCTTATGTTGGTGCCAAAACTCATGCAAGTTCAATAAGTCTAAGCACCACCTCAGTCTGGATATGCGTTAATAGGGCTACACAAATTACTCCAATGATTATCTTGACCGTCGTTAGGACACCACCAGCTATCGGCAACTGGTAAGGACCAGTTACACTGTGTTCCCCCTACCTTTTCTCTTTTAAAGTATGCACTAACAATCTCCCCCGTGTGCCCACAGTCCCTGAAACCCCTATGTGGCTACCACAAATAGATCGATCTTGAATTTAGTTCCGCACTAACTACTCCCCCGAATGTTGAATTTAGTTCCATTCCAAAAAGAAGCATATGTATCGTAGGAACAGTTCGATTTGTTGCATCATACATGATGCTCTTTGTTATGCATGTAATCAAACCCTACACGCTGTATTACTCCCAACTGTACTATAAAGAGTATTTTAATTCAGACAAGCATATTTCCTTGTTTTTTCACATTCAATTATTCTCGTAGCAAGTTATCCAACAATTTTAACAAACCAGTTCTCCTTCGTTTACGAATTCCCGGTTACATCATAATATTACTTACCTTCATACTTACCGATCGTTGTAATTTTAATCATTCTTAAAAAAATTTCACGAAATTTCTTCCACTACAACAATATACAATGACCACAAACTCTTATTGCGAATCCAACAGATTATTTATCATTCATAGGGTGTGTTTAGTTGAGCTGTGGCTTCTGGAAAAGTTGCTGTGAGCTGTGGGCTGTGGAAAAGCTACTATGGGTTGTGGGCTATGAGAAAGCTGAAAGCCGTTTAGTTGAACAGCTGTGGCTTTTGGAAAAACTGCTGTCAGCGGGCCCCACATGTCATCCGTGACCCCACATGTCAACCACCCAATGCATATTTTTCTGTTTTTTTCCTGTGCGTTTCTTCCTCAAGTCGTCGATCCACACGGAGACGAAGCAAGGCAAAGGCAGCCGCGGCGGAGCTCGCGCTCGTCCGCGGCGATGACGGAGCCCACGTCGGCGGCGGAGCTCGCGCTCGCCCGCGGCGGCTCCCATCTCGTCGGTCTTGGAGCGGAGCGGGCGGACGGGGTGGAGCGGCGGCGGCCTTTCCTCGCGAGTCTGCGGATGGGGAAAAGAAGAGGAAAAAACAAAACGGTACCTTCATAACTAGTGGCAGGTGGGTACTTTCGTGGACAATCACGAATCCACAGCCGGTGGAAGCAAGGTGCCACCTGCTGTGAAAATTGTACTACCACAAAAGCAGCTTTCTCCAAAAAGCAGGCGTGGAGTTTCCCCCCTTTGATTGGCTTTTGTCTTTTTGGGAAGCCAAAGCAGGTTGGGAAGCCCAACCAAAGGCACCCATAATCTACGAAAATCACAGATGGATTAACCCATACTACCTCTAGAAATGGCTTGTTTGCAGTCATTGCATAGCCGAACGACTGCAATTATAGTCACCCACATGTTGGGCGACTGGCGACTGGAACCTGTCGCCCAACGGCCCACGGACAGCTTGTGGGTCGCGCGGCCGTTGAGCGATAGGTTCCAGTTGTCCAACGGTTAGACGACTAAAGCCTATTTTCTGTAAAAAAAATATTCGCACAGATATATTACTGTTTGTTGTAGCTACGGGCTAAACAGGAAGAGAGGGGGATCGATAGAAGAGGAAGAGAGCTAGATCTGGAGAGGTAGTGATAATGAGAGGATGTCCCCTCCCCTTTGCCCCTCCTGGGGGTTTATATATATGAGTGGGGTAGAATGGGAAGTTCTCATTCTACCCCTTAGTATTTACAAAGGATGAGGGTACATTGGTATATTTACACTGGTATATTCCTCTACACTATTGGGCCTATTACATGTTAAACTAGTTACACGGCCCAGTCACGGGGGGTTGGGCCACCCCTACAACACTGTTATTTTAAATAAAATATGAATTATTTATAAAAAAAATTCTCGCAAAACAAACAAACAAACTACAAACCCCGAAGGATATACCAAGAAGAAGTCCTTGAATATAACAACGCTGGATGCATATCTTGATTCCTAAACAAATTCTGTCTAAAAGGATTAAAGATCTTAACTTGCAGAACTCATCAGCAATGGAAGGCAACGAAGCATACGAGCCTCTGAGCGCAACCGCCAGCATCCTGAAAGAACTGTCGGGGACAAGGGACGAGGTAGACCGCGCCCGCGAGGCGGCGGGGCAGGCGTGGCTCGCCTCCATGGGCTCGAGAGGCTCCGGACCGAGCTGGCCGCGGCCAGGAACCGCCTCGCTGCGACGACGGCCGAGATACCGCCCCTCAAGTCGCTCATCGAGTCAACGAACAGCGCCGTCGTCGCGAAGCAGGAGGAGGAGGGCAAGAAGCAGGCGGCGGTGGAGGAGCTCCGTCGACGCGTCGACCGCGGCCGTACCGAGCTTCGGCTGCTACGTTAGGAGGTGGCCGCGGCGAGGCAGTCGAAGGACGCGCTGGAGCAGCGGGTGTTCATCCAGCGCCAGGCAGCGCGCGCGCTGCAGCTGGCCGAGCGCGCCACCCACGCGCTGGCGTGGTCCGCGGGCGCGGCCGCCGAGCAGATCGCGCCCGCGCGGGTAGCCGACGACGCCGCGCACCATGACGTCGTGGCGCTGCGCCGCTGCCCTAGCGGAGGCACGAGGAGCTGCGCAGGGCCGTGGAGGCAGACGTGGAGGCAGAGGAGGGGAAGGCCGAGGCGCTGCGTCGCGCGGCGAGGGCGCGCCGGGCCGCGGCCGTGGCGAGGCTGGAGGCGGCGCGCACCAGGAGGCGGGAGGTCGACGAGCGCGGCAAGGTGGCGAGGAGGGCACGGCCGAGGAGCCGGAGCGGGAGGACGTGCCTGGTCGTGAAGAAGCCAGGCAGCTTCTTGTGCAACGTTGCCAACGCTCGAGGCGGACGTTCTTGAGCGGCCTCTATCGTGGGAGCGAGACGTACACGTACGTTCGTTCGGTAACAATGGAGGTTGCATCTTGCACTGCACAGTTTGTCCTGATGCTCGCTTTGGTGGCGACGATCAAACTTGAAGTTTTCGTTCTCGAGCAGTGGCGGACCCAGAATTTTACCAAAGGGTATGCCGCACCAAAATTTTCATATACAATTCGGTAAAATAATTTGCCAATTCGGTAAATAATTGTAAAATTTACACCGTAATTCGGTATACAGACACTAAATAATATAATAAATCTTAAATTCAAGGATTAAGTTGAAAAATTGCACAAATTACAATATAAATAGTTCAAATACCATACTAATAGTCTCAAATATACATAAAAGAGACTTACAATATTACTTGTCTGACTTTAGGCTAAGCTGTTTTACAAAGTACCATAACATAGCACTTATATTATCTTTGTTGTGCATTATCACCACAACAGAAAACGATCTCGCGTCCAAGCTTGCACAATTACAAACTAATTGTTGCTCATAGTGATTACAACATTAAGACAACTCATGCACGGAAACAAGAAGTCAAGAACAACCCAGGATCATCTTTCTTGCGCATTGTCAGCTTATCACCATTCTGTGCACACTAAAATCAATACAAGAAGTATCCATTTTACTTTTCACGGAACAAAATAAATCAAATCTCATATCATCAACGACATGAGTAGTGATTTGTGAAACAATCAGGCAATCACTTGTCACAAGTTAATTAGTCCCGAGTTGCTTTCTTACCTTGCAGAAGCCGCCCTCTGCTCGTGGAAATCGAATGTGCACACGCGCCCATGCGGCGCGACGGCGCGAGCCATCGACGTGGTGAGCGACCCGCTCCCCGTGCCGGACTCGAGCACGACGCACCCGGAGACGAGCTCGAGGTAGGCTACCACGAGGCTGATGTCGGCGATGTAGAGGATCTGCGTCCGGTGGCTGAGCCCGAGCGTCCAGAGCCCCGGGGTCAGCGCGAGGAGGTGGACGAACCCGCCGCCGGCCTTGCCGCCGCCGCGCTTCCCTCCGCCGCCACCGCCGCCGCCGGCAGTGCTGTAGACCTTAGAGCCGAAGGGGATGCCGAGCCAGTCGGCGTGGTGGAAGACGCCGAACCGGTTCTGGAGCACGCCGCCGACGCCCATAGCCACCAGATCTGCAAGCCTGCAACGCTGGGTTCGGCTCATCGGCTGGGCCCCAGGGTATGCCGGGTACCCTGTGGGTCCGCCACTGTTCTCGAGTCCGATCATGTCAGGTACTGTGTTGAGATCAAGCATGCAAGTTGTTAGATATTGTCAATTTTTTTCTCTTGCTTTTCAGTGTTTTTGTTTTCAGTTTTGCTATTGCATAAGCGACTAAAATTTTTTTATGTTTCAGTCACCTGAAATTGCATTATCAATGAACTAAAATTGCAGCCCCCTCCAAAAAAAAATAGCTGCAATTTTAGGTGATTCAGAGTGCAACTTCAGGTGACCTGAAATTGCACTCTCAATCAACTAAAATTGCAGTCCCCTCCAAAAAAACATGTGCAACTTCAGGTGATTTAAAGTGCAACTTTAGGTGACTGAAAGAAAAAAAATTTCAATCGCCTGTGCAATAGTCTATCCCTTTTGTTTTTAGTCTCACTTACGATCACTATTTATTAAACTAATAAAGCACAGTTAAAACCTATAAATGCAGTCCAAGAGAATATGCCGTAGTTCATTTGGTGAACTAATTAAAATGCATCCTTGGGCCAAATGGGCTGGTTAGGCCGTAGCAAGAGACTGACTGCGCCAGATTATTTTGTATCTTTGAAATGGGCCAAGAAATAGACCGTGTACCTGTAAATTGTGTTTTTAGCATCAGCAGTGCTGAGCGAGAAAATTGTATTTTTGCCATCTGAAACAGTGGGCCTCGCAACTTTACCCTCACAATCGTTGGTTTCGCAAAAATGTCATCCAAAACATTTGCTTCTTGTTTTGTTTGCCATTTTCTCTATTTCTCTCCTTTTCCTTTTTCTCTCCTATAATCAGCCACGCAAAAGGACAAATCTACCCCTGGGCAATTTCACGTATTTGGAAACCCAATCGACGTAGGCACCGATCGGTGTTTAGCCTTGCGGCCGCTTCGTCTCCTGCCACTCGCCCGGACGATCGCCGTCCATCCATATTCGGAGAATCCCTAAGGATCGTCCATGGGGTGAGGCGGACGGCGATCGTCCGGGCGAGTGGCAGGAGACGAAGCGGCCGCAAGGCTAAACACCGATTGGGTTTCCAAGTACGTGAAATTGCCCAGGGGTAGATTTGTCCTTTTGCGTGGCTGATTATAGGAGAGAAAAAGGAAAAGGAGAGAAATAGAGAAAATGACAAAGAAAACAAGAAGTAAATGTTTTGGATGGCATTTTTGCGAAACCAACGATTGGGAGGGTAAAATTGCGAAGTCCACTGTTTCGGATGGCAAAAATACAATTTTCTCAGTGCTGAGCTGGAGATTTGCTCTGGCAGTAGTGATCAACCCTACCGGAGCCACTACTCTCGCAACCCCTCTTCAGAAAGCTCGTAAGCGATCTGACAGCTGAGCCCCACAAGCACTTGCTGCCTTCCTCCACCCGCTCCAACCCACATGGATTTCTCCGCCGCCGGCGGCCGCGGCGAGCCGGCCCGGTGGCTGGAGATCGCCGGCAAGCTCCTCGCCGCGCGCGACCTGGTCGGATGCAAGCGCCTCGCGGAGCGCGCGGTGGACGCCGACCCCCTCCTCCCCGGCGCCGACGAGCTCCTTGCCGTCGCCGACGTCCTCCTCGCCTCCCAGCGCCTGCTACCCTCCGGCCGCCCCGATCCCCACGCTGTCCTCCAGCTCCAGCCCGGCCCCGAGCCCGTCGAAGTCAAGCGGTCCTTCCGCCGCCTCGCCAATCTCCTCTCCTCCCAGCGCAACCCCCACCCCGGCGCTGAGACCGCCCTCCGCTCTGTCCAGGAAGCCTTCGCCCACCTCTCCGACCCCTCCAAGAGCCCCTCCACTAATTCCCCTTCCGCTCCTGCTTCCACCGACGTCTCGGCCGCGGCCGATGCGTTCTGGACGGCATGCCCCTACTGCTGTCATGTGTACCAGTACCAGCGCACGCTGGTGGGGCGCGCGCTCAGGTGCCCGAGCGCTGGGTGCAGGCGCGCGTTCGTGGCTGCGGAGATGCCGGCCGCGCCGCCTATTGTGCCGGGCACCAACATGTACTACTGCGCGTGGGGGTTCTTCCCGATGGGCTTCCCGAAGGCCGCTGATGTGAGCACCAACTGGAAGCCATTTTGCCCGATGTATCCATGGAATCAGTCTTCTCCGCAGCCAGCATCTGCGGACACTGAAAATGTTAACAAGCAAAATGTTGAGAGTAATGGTGGACATATTAATGCCAAATCACCACCATTGAATGCCCAGCCGACAAATAAGAGTGGTGGCGGCGGCATTGGGGTAGGGCCACCTAGAGGTAGGATCAAGAAGACAACGGCCCGCAAGAAGGTTGGTGCCGGTCTCAAGAAGCATGCTTCCGGGGGTGTGGAGAGCGGTATTGAACCATCTTTGCTTGGATCCGACTCGTGGAATGGGAATGCGGAGAGTGGACCGACAGTGGGTACAAGAGGAATTAACATAAATGAGGTGGCAAAGGCAACTGATGGCAGCAGCATGGTGCATTTTGGTGGGGATGACGATATTGGGTTTGATTTGGATGTTGATGCAACGGATGCTATATTGGGGAATTTGCAGCACCTGCCATTCTTAAGGGAGGGTGACAATGCCAGACGGATGTTTTAGTTGCTATGATCGGTGTAGGTATTCCATAGAAGTGGTGTATGATAACATGGTTGAAGGAATTCCTGCAAAGACTTATTCTTTGCTGTCGCTCTTGCTTGTGTTGTCACCGTCTCTCATGTTGATCTTATGTTGCTTAGTAATCTACCTTGTGTTTGTAGTTAGCTGGTTATCTGTTGCAGCATCTGGATGGGTACTCTATACAAGTCTTTAGAGTGTAGATTGTTCGGTAACCCAAAATTAGTTGGGGGATGTGTAGTATTTGTCATCCCCAAATGAACTTAAGGACTTTACTGGTGAAGCAAATAATGCACCATGCATGGATGATCGGTCAGGCTCTCAAGAGTTTATCATTCAACTGAGGTCTCATGGAGCACTGGCAAAGAATAGTTGATGAGAAAAGTAAGTCTAAGTTCCTCAGTGTACAACTGTACATAAAGCTATCCTTTATTTAGAAGGCCTATCTTAGTTATGTCATTTAACTCTTGACTCAATTTGCATTGTTCAATACTACACAAAGTTGAGAGTGTAATGCCTTTGATTTGCTGGTCTATACCCTTGGAAATTAAATGGTGACTTCTATTCAATAAATCACCTGCCTTATATTTGTCATGATCATCCTGTTGTTGTTAGTATTCGTTCATCTGACCAATATTCCATTCTGTTACATGTTTGTCAAAAAAGAAAAAAAAAACTTCCATGTATGCTTCATCAAATTTTGGATTTTATTTCTCTTCAATCAGAAATTACACCAGACAGGCAGGCAAGCATTTTAAACAATTGTGTTCCTCCATTTTTTCCCCTTTTTGTACTGTCAAGCATATGCAAATGCTACGCTAATTGTGTGGAACAGTCATGAATTACACTTTGTGCTAATAAAGCTCACATTTGGCTGTAGCCAAAACACAGTAACAATAGATGAGGGCATGCTGTGGTTATGTGGTCAAAGTTGTAAGTTGCATAACACTTGGTGGGCTTGGAATATGCTTTCTACCAGATGCATTATTGAGCATGCCTGCTACTGGTAATACCATATCATGCAGTCAATGAGCTGAACAATCATAAAATTCAAGTGAACAGCAAGTTTTGTTCTTTTATGTTACCAACAGCAAGTTCAATAGAACACAATAAGCTTCTAACAAATATTTCTATAGAACTTAATTGAAACTGTAGCAAATCATAGTTGCATTAGTTGGTGCAAATCTATGAAAGTAGCTCCATAGAATATATTGTCCTGAAATAGTGACACAATCCTTATACCAGCCTGTGTAATGTGTACTGGATTCCAACAATTGCTTTCTACAAGTATATTTTCCATCAGTCAAGTAGAGTCTATAATGGAAAAATATCTTCTTTAGACATGGGGGATGTTGAAGATCCTTTCTGTGAACTTCTGAACTCTGCATGTCAGCTCATGCCATAAGCATCATACATTATTGGCGATACTTGTTTGTATTTGTGTATTGAAATTATCCACAGTTGAGTTACCCTTTTTTCCTGTGTGTTTATGGTTTATGTCCTCTAATTGCATGGACTATATACTGACTTTTTCTCAATTAAATATGCTTGAATTCGAACCGACTTTTGTGCTCTTTTGTTTCAGATATCTGGATCACAAAAGCTCTTTGTATTTCATGACATCAGTTGATTGCCTTGACCACTCATCGAAGGAGCTGAATAAAAGAAGCGCATGGCTCAGTTTATTGGATATCAGTAGCTTGTAAACTATGTACTTCTCTTCTTTGTTGTTCGCTAAGCTGATCTCCTAACCTGAAATAAATATGGGCTATGTGTATGTGTGATGTGTCCGCGTCCTGCTTCCCATCATAAGCGGAAAATGCTACCAGCAGCTGTTGTGTTACTTGTTTGCCGTGTTAAACTATCAGGCTCCAGTGGCTATTCTGACCCTTCATAATCATCAGTTGGCTTCTTATCCTCATTTCATTGGCCCTGTTCTTTTTTACTTCTTTTTGACTTTTCAGCGGCTTTTGGCTTCTCTCATTAATCACTATTTATTTAACTAATAAGTTGCAATTAAAAGCTATAATTCGTAGCCTAAAAGAATAGGTGTTGTACTTCTTTTGTTGCTGGAATTGTTGGGTTTGTGTTCTGTGGTGCTGAAGCCTGAAGCTGTAGAGCAGCAACTCTCTCCATGATACTTGCTGTATCCTGTATTTGTGCCTGCTGGTGGAAATCTGAATATCTGACTTCATTCTTGAACTCCGGTGCATTTTTTTATGCATCATTTTGTGTAAGATTGTACCGGGAAAAAAGAGGCCAAAGGCACCACATTTTCCAAGTAAATGAACATGTTAGGAATCAGATATACTCTGTCATGCGTTGCATTTCCAAACCCTAGTACTTGGTTGTTGTGATCACCCTTTTTTATTACTTATGGAGAATTCGTTGTTGTGATGACTCGGTGGCTGCTATGGTAACTGAATGTCCGAATCACCGGTTTGTTTGTGGCTGCTGCCTCGTGCCGTGCGTGCGTGCGTCCGGTTCGACAGCGTAATATACCGTCCAGTGCACCGTCCGATTGAGAACCAACGGCTGCGATCGTTTCATGAAGAGGCGTTACTGTGCGGATCTGGAAGTAGGCTCCCGTCATCCTCCTACGTGGCGCCCACCTCGTCTCGTCGTTGGCTTCCCCCTCACCTGAGCTCTCCTCTTTACTTCTCTTATTCTTCGCATCGCCGTAGCGTTGCGTTACAGCCGCTTGCGCGCGAGGCCTGAGGAGAAGAGGCGGAAACGGAAGCGAAGGGGAGAGATGATCTCGCAGTTCTTCGTGCTGTCGCAGCGCGGCGACCACATCGTCTTCCGCGACTGTAAGATCTGGATCCCCCCCCCCCCCCCCGGCGTCCGATCTGAGGGGAAATTTTCGTAGATTGCGGCTAAATTGGTGTGATATGATGCTGATTTGGTTGGAATTTGGGGTGGTGGAATGCGTGCAGATCGGGGCGAGGTGCCCAAGGGCAGCGCGGAGATCTTCTTCCGGAAGGTGAAGTTCTGGAACGACGACGAGGCCGAGGAGGCGCCGCCAGTCTTCGTACGGATCCACTCCTTTTCCTCGCCATCTTATTCAGACTGCAAATTCCGATAAACCGTCGTAGAGACGTTGCGGTTTTTAGCGGTATTTTTAAGGTTCTCGTAGTCTAAGTTGTGTTCGTGTTAGGTTGAATCGATAGCTGTGTTTGTCAGTTGTTTGAAACTAGGCTGGCACGGTGATTCTTTCAAAAAGTGTGTGTTGAGAAGCTAAATAGCAGCACCGCATTCCAGATAGAAGAGCATCAGCTTAGAAATTGGGATGAATCGCAGCCTAAGTTCTGTTGTGTTGGGATCATTGTGTCTGCCATGTTTGATTTGTTTCGTGATAGTGTTTCCGTCTCACAATTCTATTGCCATTGGATAGTGGATGATTGAGCATTTGGTTTATGCATGAGGGGACACGTTTGTGTGTGATGTATTTAATTGCTTCCTAGGACAAAGGCTTTAGATGAACTGAGATAAAACTGGGGTTAGTACCTCGTGCGATTTATTCTGGCAACTTTGCAACTGTTTACAAGTAGTGGGAACCAAGCTCATTAAGGGACCTTTAAGTGCTTGTTCTCTCTATGCTTCTTTGGGCAGTGAGCAGGGATGCAGCGTAATGTGTCGTTGGCTCCATATCAGTTGCGTATGAAGCCTACCATGGAGGACCCATTTATGGAAAATGGATGTTAGATGAGAAAGAGTTTATTGTCTTGTAGAATATTTTATCCTAGATAAACTTGAAAGAATAACAGTCATGTATGTGTATGTATGACACCACAGTGATTCCATTCCTCGTGTTGTTTATTGATGCATTTCTTTTCCACTTGATCTGACATGTGGCTTTTTTACATTTTGTGATGACAGAATGTCGATGGGGTTAACTATATCCATGTCAAAGTCGCAGGACTATTTTTTGTGGTAACCACTATGGTTAATGTCTCTCCATCTCTTCTCTTAGAACTTCTGCAAAGGATCGCACGTGTCACAAAAGATTATCTTGGCGTTCTAAATGAAGATTCACTGCGGAAGAATTTCATTTTAGTGTATGAATTGCTTGATGAAGTCATTGTAAGTACTCTACACTACCTTTCTTCATAGCAATATCAACTCCAACCTTTTCTGACCTTGTTTTTTTAGGTCACTAGCAAAGTCTATTGTGTGTTTATCAAGGAAGTAGTGTGGTTTTGAAGTGACTAGTATTATTCAGCTGTTCATGAGAATGATTAGTATCATCTTTTCGTAGCATTCTATGCCATTATTTATGTGTTGCATTGTGTAATTAGGACTTTGGATACCCACAAACAACCTCTACTGAGGTTCTGAAGTCATACATATTCAATGAACCAATCATGGTTGATGCCGGACGGCTGCCGCCACTTGGTCCTGCTGCTATGTTCATGGTAAAACTTCTGCATATTATCACATGGAAACATGACTTTAGAGGGTTATTTGAGCAAGCAACGTGCAATTCTCCATGCTATTTTTGTCAATGGCATAGTCTCATTTGGCATCTGTGTCTTTTTCAGCAAGGCACAAAACGTATGCCTGGTACAGCTGTTACTAAATCAGTTGTTGCTACAGAGCCTGGTGGGAAGAAGAGGGAGGAAATTTTTGTTGATATCATTGAGAAAATAAGTGTGACATTCAGCTCGAGTGTAAGTACTGATAAATATCATGCCTTTTTACTACATCTTTTCCCTTCAAGGAACATATCAAGCTGTTTTTGCTATTCTTCTTTCTTACCTGAAATCCCAAACATGTTTATATTGCATATGTCTGAAATTTGTAGTACTAAATACTTCCAACATGGTAATGATGCCCATTGGAAGTTTAGTTTTCAAATACCATAGTTAGTGTTTAGTTGATTGTCTTTATTGTCAAAATGTAGCCTCTTTGTTATTTTATTCCTTGTTCCACTAGTGTCAAAGTAACTTCAGTGTTTACTGTTTACAATTTAAAACTGGACATGAATAAAGAGGCAAATCTCCTGTTTGGAATGAGCAAGCGCATTGATTCAATGGGCCAAAAGGTCCATTATAATAGTGTACAAGGCAAAGGCAAAATTGCATAAAACCCCCTATGCAAAGTAGTAAATACATATCCATCTAACCCCCCCCCCTCTAAACTCATGGCGGATCAACAACACTAAGTTTGGAGAGATAAAAGATATGTTAAGCCCTAGTCTGTGCCTTCGTGAAAAAGTCAGGTAGCTTAATCTTAGAAGGCACATACTGAAGAGCGACAACATTTTGTTGCACCTACGGCCACATGTAGAGCAATGCTGATTGCACCAGTGTTGTTTGACAATAATGTTGTCAATGCAGAAACCAAAGCACCAAAGTTCTCAAGGAGCCACCGTAGCCAGGTGATCTCAGCTGTCACAGACGCCAAAGCCTTCAACTCAGCCTTAGCACTTGAACGGGAAACAACAATCTGTTTCTTAGTCATCCAAGCAATCAAGGAAGAATCAAGGAAGACACAAAAAAGCAGAGAGAGACTGACGGTTAGAAAGATCACTAGTCTAGATCGCATCAGAGTACGCCTGAAGTTGTAAGGAGCTAGAGCGAGTTAAGAAAATACGCCGAGTGATGATACCACGAAGATATCATAGAACACGAAGGAAGTGACTGTAGTGGAGCTAGGTAGGAGCAGAAACTATGAGAGATGTCGGGACGAGTGACACTAAGGTAAACCAAGCTCCCAACAAGGTGATGATAGCGAGTGGGATCTTCGAGAATGGTACTGTCAATAGGACGAACTTGAAGGTGAAGCTCCATAAGAGTGTCCACCATGCGCTGATCGGTGTTAAGCGCGATCAAGAAGATCCTGGATGTACTTCCACTGAGAGAGGTAGTAGCCATCAAGTGTGGATGTGACCTCAATCACAAGGAACTGCTCACTTAGACGTGTCTTCAAAAAGTTAATATACCGAGGATCATCTCCAGTGACGAGCATGTCATCCATATAGAGAAGAAGCGTCTGACCACAAGAGGTGTGAACAAAGAGAGCAGGGTTGTGATCATTGGCAGAGAAGCCGACAACAGTGACAACAAAGGTAAAACACTCAAACCAAGCACGAGGGGTTTGTTTGAGCCCATAGAGAGAATGACATATGCGACAAATCTATCGGGGACCGAATACTCAGGAGGCAGGAGCATGTAGACCTCTCGTAGCTCGCCATTGAGAGACATTCGTAACATCAAACTGTGAGATAGTTCAATGTGAATAGAGGCAATGGCAACAAGAGTGCGAACAATGGTCATATGAGTAACAGGGGCCAAAGTCTCATCATAGTCACGCCCACTCCTGCTTAAAATCATGTGCAACGAGATGCCTTGTAACGCTCAATGGTACCATCAGAACAAGTCTTGATCTTATAGACCTACTTGCATGTGATAGGAGTGACAAAAGCAAGAAGGGGAACAAGATCCTAAGTGCTAGTACTCTCCAAAGCAGCAATCTTTTCATCCATAGCGAGTTGCCACTCAGGATGAGATGCAACATTATAATAAGAGGTAGGTTCAATAAGAGAAGTAGCAGAAACTGCAAAGCCATAGTGATCAGGACGCGAAATCGCACTCCGATCACAAAGAGCGTACCTCAGAGGAGACACTGGAGCAGGACTCAACAAGGAGGGAGAAGAAGTCACTAGAGTAGGACCCAACAAGGATGAAAGAGTAGAGGTAGAGGGTGACAGAGCGGGCGGAGAAGGATCAGAATAAGGACGACGAGTGTAGTGGAATGGAAAGGGGGAGACCTCAACAAAAGAGTTGGTGAGATCCTCTGGTGGGGAGGCAACAGGAGCTGAAGGGGAAGGAGTCAAAGAGGAAACCGACTGAGGTGGTCGAGGAGACGGAACCAAAATAAACGGAGTGGAGAGCTGAGGATTAGGAAAAGTCAGGAAGGAGATTGACTCAGCAAGAGAGTTCGGACTGTAAATGGTGTCACGAGGATAGTAAGGCCGGGACTCATCGAAGGTGACATCGCGCGAAATGTGCATCCGACGAGCAACAAGGTCATAGTAGCGGTAACCCTTATGCTCAGCACTGTAGTCAAGGAAAACACATTCAATTGACTGAGCAGACAGCTTCATGCGTTCACAAGGTGGAAGAAGAACAAAGCAGATGCAGCCAAAGGTGCGAAGGTGACTACACTGAGGAGACCTACAGTAGAGACGCTCAACCGGAGTAGAACCTTGAAGAGCAGTGGAGGGCTGTTGGTTGACAAGGTAGGTGGCGGTAGAAATGACCTCAGCCCAATGAGGTGGAACAGAAGAGGCCAGCATCAGAGCACGAGCAGTCTCAAGAAGGTGGCGATGCTTGCGCTCAGAAACACCGTTCTGAGCATGAGCACCAGGATAGGAGTACTCAGGAAGAGTGACTTGCATGGAAATAAACTAATGAAAAGCAGTAGACATGTACTCATCAGCAGAATCAGTACGAAAGATACGAATGGCTGAATCAAACGGAGTACGAACTATAGTAGCAAAAGACTGATAAATAGAAAGGACTAGTGTTACCTAGACACTCGTGTCTGAAACTTTTTTCCCGCGTCAACATGTGTCCCAGAGTCGACGCGTGTTGGACACGGGGCAACACGCATCATATTCTTCTTCGGCGTGTCTGGCCCGGAGAGGTGGTGGGAGAAGGCGGCATCGGTCTAGAGCAGAGGAGGAAGAGCTAGGCAGCTGGTGTTAAGGTTGTGGTGGCAGTGGAGATGGCGGCTCCGCCCCACTAGCCGGTGAAGGGAGCAATGAGGTGACCGATCTGGTGGCTCCTGGCATGGTGACGGACAAAGGCACAGAGGAGACAGGAGGAGGCGGTGCGTTGATTTGATGGTGACAACGCAGAGGAGCTGGTGCGAAGGGAGAGCAGAGGAAGGAGAAGCGGTGGCTGGTAATGATGAGGTGGCACGCCAGCGAGCCGGTCCGGCCTTGCCGGCGGCTGGTGGTGGAGAGGATTTGGGGTTGGGGGAGAGCAATGGGGAAAGATGTGGCCGACCGAGCTCAGGCTAGGGTTACAAGGGTTGGGGAGTTTTTTTTGGTCTTTTTGTGATTTAGTCCTCGAAGTTCCTGAAAATTATGAATAGACCCCTCCCTCAATACATTTCTAATGATTTGGACCTCTTGAGCTCCGTTTTTTACACGGTTTGATGTTATACGTCCACGGTGATGCGTACATATGTACGAAATGGTCATAGCACACCAATTTTGAAGATAATGCGCCTCGATCACGTGAAGATATGTATTTATATCCTATTTAGTGATCTAAAATATATTTGATATCATTTAAAAATAAAAATATATATTAGGCGAATTGCATAACCTTATTTTCTAAAGTTTGCCGAATTGGACACCCGAATCTGAGTCGGACTCTGACACCCGTGTCCAAGTCTTGGTAACACTAGAAAGGACCTAGCTACAAGAAGACATGAAATAAATCCAAATATGACGATAGTAGTCATCAATGAAGATCATATACATATCCATCAAAGTAGTAAATATATCTCCATCTAACATCTCCATCATGTTCTTCTTACTGTGAGAAGTCCAAATCCGTGAGATAGGGTCTAATTGTGATGGCCATTTAGTTCTGAATCTGATAGGAAATGCTATGATTTCCTTGCACTTAGTGGGGCACAAGATATATTGGTTCTGCTTGAGTAATTAAAAGGCAATTCATTTTTGCTATCTTCTTTATTTTGCTATAGCTATGATGGCTATTGTTCTCTCATGGTATTGTTTTAAACTTTTAATGGAGCACTAATGCTTTTATGTGCTCACTATCTTCTATCTGAAATTTCATTTACAGGGTTATATACTTACGTCTGAGATTGATGGAACCATCCAAATGAAAAGTTACCTTAGTGGAAATCCAGAAATCCGTCTAGCTCTAAATGAGGATTTGAGCATTGGAAGAACTGGCTCTTCTACGTATGGTATGATCATTAGCTTTTCTTCCTTTTTCAGCCGACTTAGGCAAACAGAGAACTGCTTTCACTGGCTTATGGATATGTGTATAAACACAAAAAGGAATTTATTTTTCTTTATATGTTGTTCCTGATCCTGTGATTTTTTTTTTTGGCATAACGTTGGAAACCAGTTATGATGACATTTTACTTATTCTGAAACTTTGAATGTGATGAGTTATTCAGTTCTTACATTTAAGCGTTACTGCCAGAGTAGACCACTTGTTTGCATTTTAAAGTCTTATTATACAATTCCTTTCTTTACTGAAATCTGAGTGTTTACTGCTGTGTTTTTTCCCCAATTGAACCACACTGTGTTTTCAAATATTGTGCTGCTTCTATCATGAAAAACTGGGTCCGCGTATTATCATTCTATTTTGTTTACATGTTATGGGTATTGCTGATATCTCACAATATTACAAACGTTTGATACCAGATTACAGAAGTTCTTCTGGAGGAACAGTCATCCTTGATGATTGTAACTTCCATGAGTCAGTGCATCTGGACAGTTTTGACATTGACAGAACTCTGCATTTAGTAAGTACTGATATAATGATTTTGTTTCTTTTTGATATTTTTGCTGCAGAACTTCAAGCAACATATTTGTCATTGTATTACTCCAGCAAAATTTGACAATTATATTTACCATTTAATAGATACCTCCGGACGGAGAATTTGCTGTGATGAACTACCGGATGACTCAAGAATTTAAGCCTCCTTTCCGTGTAACTGCACTCATTGAAGAAGCCGGGCCATCTAGGGTATGGCATGTTTGTGTTTGTGTTAGGCGCTGACAAAATTATTGTTTCAATTTTGGTGATTCTGTATCCAACATCTTCATTTATTTACACAGGCTGAAGTTCTACTGAAAATACGGGCAGACTTCTCTGCAAACGTCACTGCCAACACAATCACAGTACAAATGCCAGTGCCCTCTTACACAATGAGGTAAACTGCAGCTTTATTCTGTTCTTTTTGAGTCAGAAAAAGTGTAATATTAACTGCTGCTTGCTTCTGGTATTAGTTAAAGGGTTGCATCATGGATTTCTTTGCAGGGCAAGTTTTGAATTGGAAGCTGGAGCAGTTGGGCAGACAACAGATTTTAAAGAAGGATCTAGGAGACTTGAGTGGAATCTAAAGAAGGCAAGTGTCAACAAGGATTTGATCTTTTATTTGTTCTCCCCCCCCCCCCCCCCCCAACCCCCTCACACACACTAGTTTGAACTCTATTATATGCACATCCTACTTCGAAGATCATAGCATATGCAATGTTAACCTGAATTTATTAGCCAGTTTGCTGTACTTTGCTGAACAATATTAATTTTTGACAGATTGTTGGTGGTTCTGAGCACACCCTTCGTGCAAAGCTCACATTTTCCCAAGAGTCACATGGTATATGTTCTATTTTGATTATGACTTGTCTATGCTCCAAGTGATTTCCCTGTTAAACTTCTTGTGACATGCTTGTTTCTGGATTGCAGGAAATATCACAAAGGAGGCTGGACCAGTAAACATGAATTTCACTATACCGATGTACAATACTTCAAAGTTGCAGGTAAGGCCATCTGCTCAAGTATGCTACCTTTGTGGAATGTCTCCACTAACGAATGATTTGGGACACTTGATTAGCTATTGTATTATCTGTACGTTTGAACAGCAAGTAGCTATATGCAAGATTCCAAAACCCGGAACCGGGAGAAATCCCGGCCGGCGGCCGGTAACAGTAACCGGTTACCGGAAAAACTGGCAAAAAACGAGTCATAATTTGAAAATTAAAACTTGAATTTAGGATGTTTTGAAACCGGTAACCGGAAAAAGGGAAAAAACGGGCCAAAATTCGAAAAATCAAAAATTGATACCGACCGGTTTTTTTGGTTACCGGCCGGTAACCGTCGGGATTTTAAACCCTGGCTATATGTAACTTCATGATTCTTGAACGCCTTCAATACTCAAATAATTTGGCTTGCAGAATGTTTCAGATCCACACGAATGAGCTTTTTTCCTTTTACCCCTGCAGGTCAGATATCTTCAGATAGCAAAGAAATCCAAGACATACAACCCCTATAGATGGGTGAGATATGTGACACAGGCTAACTCCTACGTAGCTCGTCTATGAGGAAACAATGTTTGTACACTTTCTCTGGTCATTTCCCCCCTGTTCCTTGCGCGATTATCATGGTCAGAGTGGCATGTATTGTAACTTTATAGTGGAATCCCAAACATCACTCTGCTCCTGCAGCTAAACTTTATTTTTTTAAGGTCATATTTTCCTTGTGCTATATGCAGAAGATACATAATTCATGTTTTGTTTTGTTGAGAAATGAATGAAGCTCTTGTTCATCGCACTTCTTGGAGCTTTACAGAAGTCAAAATATACGCCGCAATGCATCCTAATTGTATTTCTTTCGCCTTGTGAATTAATTCATTTATGATTTTCTGTAGATATTGTCACATCAGCTACACCAATGCGCGAGAGGAATGTTTGATGTAATGCCAATAGCGGGGTTTACCATTGTAGCAGATAATAAGAGCAGAGCAGGGCAGAATGTTTCTCGCGTCCGAGTGGCTGTGTTTAGTGAACCTGCGTGCTAGCCTGAACATTTCTCACGATGAACCGTCCAATTGCTTCGGGTTCTACTATACAGCACTGAAAATAGAATGTATAACGAGATAGGATATTTTGACACAGGCGCACATCCCATCAATTTAGTTACAATGCATTCTTTCTTTCTTTCTTTAGATGAACGTCACAGATGTATAAAACATCTCTGTGCTCCACATTGTCACTTTCAGCATATAATCATGCTCGAAACAAATATCATATGAACATGAATCCTAACGACTTTAGATCCTTAGATACATTTATATGCACTATGTGGATCAATGAACCAACGAATGGTCGCCTCTGCCATTACCACAACAGACTTCCTGCTTCTGCTACAAGCTACAACTGCAAAAGGCGCACAACCAAGGGGATTTTTTCTGGGGGCAATCCGGCGCAGACTGAGAACATGAGCTTCAACTGATCATGACATGGCGCCAATGTGTATATTGATGAGACTAATAGGAGCCATCCTCCTATGGATCATGGTGACAGCGTGGATCATGGTGCTAAATCTTCCCAGCTGTTTCTCTATGTGCCCTCAGCGCCTCGGTGCGTTTACTCTTCCATTTCTTCTACCAACCAGTCCATACCAAGTATGATCCCCGTCCTGCCATAAAAAATGTATTTCATTAAAGATATACAGGCCTGTCAAAACATGCTTCCTGTGAGTACTGATCAAGAAGCAAAGGCTTCAAGTGGCAAGTTCAATGATATCCTTGACTAATATATTTGGCGATGGTGTAAATTTTGACAAAGATGAATTAAACGGCTAGTTGCGGAACCAACATGCATCATTGATCCTCTAATTATGGGAATAATTTAGAAATATGCACAGCACGGCATGGTGAGATAACTGGGCTGAACCGGCACGATACAAAGCGATACCAAGCACGGTAGACCCGAGCCGTGTCGGCACAGCACGGCCCAACTCCCAGCTCGGCCCAACTCTCAGCGCTACACCTGTGCCTTCGTTCGCAGAGCACACGCGTGGCCGTCGGTGGTGGCAACCACACCGCCGACCGCTTCTGCACCCGCTAATCCCCGCCTCGCGTCTCCCGTTCTTCTTCTCCTCTCTCCTCCTCCCCCTCTTCTCCTATCTTGTAATTCTCTCTCTTGATCGTCTCCTCTCATTTGCTCACTCTTCTTGGCAATCACATTTACCTTTGCAAAGGATCAGCAAAGGTGAAGAAAGCAGCAAGAACAATGGAGGCCAGGGCTCCTGCCTCCTTGTCATCGTCATGGTCAAGCTCGCGTCGCTTAGGCTCGCGCTTGCGCCTGCTCCGGCACTGGTTAACGGCGACGAGCTCTACATGCCGATCCTACTCGCGGAGCTAAATGACCGTGGCAGGGGAAAAATCATTCAGCTGAGAAAATTTTGTGTTGCCTAGCGAAAGGACCGAAAGCAACGGTCGGACGAAAATTTCAAATAGCATTTGAATTTTGATGAAATTTAGCCAAATTTTGGATGAAATTTACATAAATTTCAAATAGGACCAAATTCGGCTAAAATTTGGCTGAATTGTTCTTCTTTAGTTGCCTAACGAAAGGGCCGAAATTTCATTCACTTTCGAACGAAATTTTGAACCCTGTCGTGGCTACATGCGCCACGACAGTCGCGCTGTCTTCCTCGGCGATGCCGCCGGCTCATTGGTCCTGTTTCTTGAACGGCACCACGTCACTCCGGTTAGTGCCGGCCAGCTCGAGGAGTCCATTGACCTTGTCCTCGTCGACGGCGATGGCGTTGGGTTCATTCAGCCTCGTCAACCGCATCCTCAAGGTCGGCGACGTTGTCGCCACTTTTGCGTCATCCGAGTCGACGTTGCAGCTGCCTGACAACTACAAGGTCGTGTTCGCGCACCACGCCAAGGTCGTCACCTTCGCCATTGAGAAGACCGGCGCTTCTACAAGTGCCGTGATCGCGCGGCCTCACCGGAAGCTCTTGGCCGTGCCAGGGAACAGTGGCGGCCCAGAACAAAAATTTAGAGGGGGCTAATAGGACAAGACTAACAAAAGATAAATGAAACATAGATCAAACTATCTTTTGAAATTTTAAATTATACATAATTAGAACATGCACATAGTAAAATAACAAAATCTAATGAAGAATGTACCTTGGTAGTTGGTAATGGGTAGTATGCCTCCTGAAGATTGTACCTTATCTATGCAATGTTCGTTTCTTCGTTTCTTGCAACTCTACAAATTGATAATGACAATATATAAAACTAGATAACCAAATCAATCATATTTGTTTCTTCATTTTGTGTTTTATAATTTATGCCTTACGACTGCTGACCCTCTGTTGTTGCTCTAGTGACTATGAATCAATAAAGGACAGAAAAGTAGAAGACTGAAGACCACAACTTCTCCTCAGTCCTGACTGGCTGACCGAGCCCTCTACAAAACTTCTCCAAAATCTAGACTACCAGTTACTAGATCCAGATCAGCAGATCCCCCACTGTTGGCCTCCCTCACTCCCTCACTCCTTAGCCTAACTCCCTCACTCCTTAGTCCTTAAGTCCCTTTCTGGCTTCCTTGAGTTTCCTCCGCCTGAGGCCCTGAGCCTTGAGCCACCAGAACCAGAAGCCCAGAAGGTAGAACTCCTCCCTAGCAGCCTGGCTTGGGCTCCCTCTCATCAATGGCCAGATTTGGCGACGTCGCTACGAGGCGCCCCACCGGGCCACCGCCTACTTGAGCCGCCCGCCGGTCCAAGGCGCCCACACGGCCGCTCCACTACACTAGCACTCGCCAATGCCACCACCCTCACGAGCCTCACCAGCATAGCCACATAGGTGCCAGAAGAATTAATGGGATGGATGATGAATTCGATTGGGGAACAGGGATTGGCTATTATTGCTACTGATTTACTTTGGTATTTGGTGGGCTATTGGGCTTTGCTGGGGTGTGTTGTGTGGTTAGCCCATGATTCAGGTAATCAAATTCCAAGCCCAAGTGGATACCCAGCTCTCTACAAAACTTATTGTCTTCTTCATACTCCAGTAGTCCAGTTCTTCACTTTTTCTTGTTTTCTTCAGTTCTTCAGACAGGTCAGGAAGGCATGGTGGCGCCTCCGTCAAAGCTGGGGGCTAGAGGGTACCAACTGGAGGTAGGGGGCACCAGCCCCCCTTGACCCCCCCCCCCCCCCCCCCCGGTAGGTCCGCCACTGCCAGGGAACAAGAAGGAGGCGTTGGCCGGGCTCGAGGGTGTCCTGCTCGAGCCACTGTAGAAGCGGCACATCATACGGTGGCTGCGTCCAAAGTACCCCCCGAGCTGACCGGCAACTCGCTGGAAGGGTACCATCGAGGGGTGTTCATCGACGTGACACCGTCGGCAGGCGGCGGTGCGACGTCGTGGTTCAAGAAGCACTAGCTGAGGGAAGCACGGGTTCGAGATCGTGCGCCTCAAGGTGGCGCCAGAGGCGGCGGGAGCACAGAAGGCGGTGGAGTTCAGGGACTGGCTGGAAGGGAACCTGAGGGAGGGGTACTACGTGGTGATGGCCCGCGTGGATTATAACAGTCCAGATTAAAATAAAAGAGTCTAAAATTCAGAATAAAAAATAAAATAAAAATAGCAACTCGATTTTTATATAAATTTTTAAGTAAAATATCTAAATAAATATAGTTTAAAATAAAAATTTTAAAAATAGCAATTAGATTTATATACAAATTTCAAGCAAAAATAATTGAAATGCGGAATTTAAAAAATTAGCAATTTGATTTTGATACAAATTTCAAAGTAAAATTCTTAAATAATTTTAATTGGAAACATTTTTTTAAAAAAATAGTAATTAGATTTGTATACAAATTCCAACCAAAATAATTGAATTTTGGAATAAAAAATAAAAAGAAAAGTTACAATTTGATTTCCATGCGGATTCCAAAGTAAAATCACTAATTAAATAAAATTAGCATTTGGTTTGTATACGAACTCCAATAAACAATAACTGAAATTTTGAATAAAAACAAAAGTTATAATGAGAATAACACGAATGGTATCGAAGTAGACCACGAAAAAGTGCAATGGCGTCGATCTGTCTTGCAAGAAGACATTAACCCATGCAAAAGCGAAGAGTCGATGTGGCAGCAGTGGAGATGAGGACAATGTTGTCCTGCTCACTTTAGCTATTTCGATAAGGACAATGCTACGCTACTTGGCGATAATGAAGAAGTCTTGGCAGAGAGGAGATGAAACTTTGCATTGAATACAAACTATGGATGATGTGGGACCATCCGGTAGCTAGGAGCATGCCATCGTTGGTGAGGGCATGGTGTCACTGACGAGAGCAAGAAGAATCTCCATATCGGTAGACAGGGATTAAAGCAGACATGCCAGTATTAATGATGATGGAAGATCATCACAGTTAGTGAGGAAACTGCAACGTTGAGTTGGCCAATATCAAAGAAAAGGAGCGACTAACACAGAAGAAAAGGACATAGAGTAGTATAATATCATGTATGTGTATATGCATACATGCATTCGTATGAACAGAAGCACGGATATATAAAAGCAAAGGAACTAAGAGCTTAAAGTAGAGATAGCTCAGCTATAGTGAATTGGCTCGGGGCCACCAAGAAAGCATGATGGGTGTCCCTGGCAAAGATCAGTGACAGTTGCACATGTATTCATGTTTAATGTCGCAGCGGTCAGCATTAAGCAATAATTGGAGTGAAATAGAAGATAACTATATGGTAGTATTGCATTAGAAGGGATTGCAGCTAGAAAGATCGACTAAAAATTAGGCTTACCATTAGAAGTTGAAGCAAAAAAGATGTGGCGGCAAGAAGAGATAGAAAACACACGGTTCGGTAAGACGGTTGGCGTGTGGGGAGGATAAATGCAAAATATGTCGCCAATAATGCATCGATGTTTGGGTGAGAAAGGTACTCTAATATCTAATACTATGTAAACTAATAAGATTATTTGTCACATATAATTATCGTATTGTTTGATATTAAAATAGAGATATATATGCATACATATATTTTGAAAAAGAGCAAGTAATGGAGAAAAAATAGGGGTATGTAATTATATGATCCATGCATAATGAAGAGTGGTTACATTTCTAAAAACTCCAACAACTTATTATAATCAATTATTTTCTTCCATCAAATCTCACACATCAGTTACGCTTCTCAAATTATATTTTCTTTCAAACTCTTATTGTTATTTTTAATGTCTACGACATAGTTAGTCACATAAACGCATAATTCCATCTGATGTTTAGTCACGTAAATGCATATTTCTCTATCTGATGTTTAGTCACATACATGCATATTTCAGGTCTTTGGTATCTAGAGTGGAGCATTAGTTATTCCTTCATATTGTGATCTTTCCTTTCTCTTTTTTTTTCTTTTTCTGTAGTGATTAATGAAACATATAAGGGGATATACAATAGTACAAGCGGTCATTATTCGTAGTACTCTCTATGTTATATGTAGAAAAAAATTAAATATAACTTATATGATAGATTATCTCTAAGTTGACTCCACAATTTCTACGAATGGTATGAATACATCAATAAAAAAAGCCAGCTTATGGGCCTGTTTGGCAGAGCTCCACCAACTCCAGATCCACCAAAAACAGCTCCACTCCACGAATTTTTATCCAAACGCTCCAGCTCCACGAAATCTGGATCCACCAAAATACTGAATCTAGCTCCAAATTCATGAAATCCATGGAGCACCTCAAGGGGTGCTCCACGAAACCTTGTTTCGTACCTACTCGTGGAGTTGGGTGGTAATTACCTACCTTTTGCCACTGGTTACACACCCCATCCCATACCACCATAAAACCCATGGGCAAAACAGGCCATTCCCACCAAAAACTCAGTTTTGTGGATCTGGAGCTGCTGTGCAAGCCAAACAGTTTTGTCTAGCTCCATGGTGAGATCCCAGATTCACGGTGGAGCTGTTTTTGGTAGATCTGCTGCTCCAGATTCATTTTTTCAGTGGTGGAGCTCTGTCAAACAGGCCCTATATCTTATAAACTATTTGTTATATGTTAGACAGCTTCTTTCTCCCTCCTTGCTCTCTATCATTTACGTCATCAGATTTGTTACTAGCATGAGGTGGGATTCCACGTGAGGACGCCTGGTGGGGTGGACGAAGGCCCAAATCTGGCGCTAAACCCAGTGGCCAGTGTGCAGATAATTGCCTATAAAACACCCAAAGCCCTTCTCCCTTTTCTTCCCCAGGAGACCTCTCTCTGCCATCTTTTCTTTCCCTTATTTTCTAAGGGAGACGCCGAGGGGGAGGGAGAGGGAGAGAGAGAGAGAGGCCGTCTTCTCCATTGGGTCCTCTTTATCTCGCCTACCTAGGCCACAGCTGAGGAAAAGAGTAGCAACCTTTAGGCCCCAAGAACGGCGATTCTTGTACCAAATACTCCTCAAGTAGGAGCAGGAGGAGGAGCCAATAAAGGCCACCGTTCTTTGCGATCTTGAGATGGGTATCCTTTGCTTCGGTGCTTCCTCCACCCTGCTCTGTGGAGAGGACAGGAACAGCATCCTTGGCCTGAGCGGCTGCGACGGCGAGGTGGTGGAGGTGGGGAGTGGCCTTGATTTCTCGGACGCCGGTGCTGTGTTCCCAGTGGATAGTGATGAGGTTGTGGGGGTGCTGGTGGAGAAGGAGATGGATCATGTGCCTCAGGGCGGCTATGTGGAGAGGTTGGAGCATGGAGGATTGGAGTCTTCTTGGAGGAAAGACGCCATGGATTGGATTTGCAAGGTGAAAAAAGAAAAAGAAAAATCCTAGGATTTATTGGTTCTTGTAGTTTCTTTTTTATGGCGTATTAATTGATTTTAGGTATGTTGTTGCGTGCTTACATTACATCTTTGACTTTGTGTCAATCCAGTTTTGGCTGTGTGTCTTGCATCTTGTCTTGTGGCTTCTTGCCAGTTCGACAACTAGTACCAGATAGCAATGCGCGTACTAGCCCCTTTGCCTTTATCTGGACAGATTTGTTTTAAGTTGAAATTGACGAGGTGCTGATCTTATCTTCTCTTATGTGGGCTGCAGGTCCATTCCTACTACAATTTTGGACCCCTGAGTCTTTACCTCTCCGTGAACTACCTTGATAGGTTCCTTTCCTCGTTTAATCTCCCAGTAAGAATCTGAACCTGTACACTGCTACTTACTATGCAAGTTAATCTGATACTGATCATTGCGTTTTTCTGTTTCTTCTTCTTGTTGTTGTAGCATGACAAATCTTGGATGCAACAGTTGCTGTCAGTTGCTTGCCTATCTCTTGCTGTCAAGATGGAGGAGACCGTGGTCCCTCTTCCTGTGGACCTTCAGGTGAAGAAGTTACAGCACTGTAAAGTCGATAATTGTTCAATGATCGCTCGATGATTTTTGCTAAAATCGATAATCTCTCCATATGCAATAGGTTTGCGATGTGAAGTATGTGTTCGAAGCAAGGAATATTAAGAGGATGGAGCTCATTGTGATGGAGACCCTGAAATGGAGGATGCAAGCTGTGACCCCATTCTCTTTCATCAGCTACTTCCTGGACAAGTTCAATGAAGGGAAGCCACCGAGTTACACACTGGCCTCACGGTGCGCCGAGCTCATAGCTGGCACTCTGAAAGGTTTGGCCATATTGCTTGATGAGTTAACCCAAAGGTTTACCTACATTGCCAATGGCAACATCTGATGGTGGTGTACTAACTAGAATGTCCGTGTGCAATGGATTTACAGACTCTAGGTTCTTGTCATTCAGACCTTCTGAGACTGCTGCCGCAGTGGTGCTATCAGCGCTTGCTGAGAATCAGGTCGTTGGCTTCAGCAGTGCCCTTGCAGCATCTGAAATCCCTGTAAATAAGGTGAGCATCCTCTTGAGTTGTGAAAAACGCAGATTGATGCACCGTTGTATTTACACTGTTACTGAATGTGATGTGTGCATCTGCAGGAGATGATTGTGAGATGCTATGAGCTGATGCAAGAGAAGGCGTTGGTGAAGAAGAGAGGGAACAGCAATGCAAGCCCTTCAGTGCCACAGAGCCCAATCGCCGTGCTGGATGCAGCATGCTTCAGCTTTAGGAGTGATGACACAACACTAGGATCATCACAGTCAAACAACAGCAGTAGTAACAACAATCAGGCCTCTACTCCAGCTTCCAAGAGGAGAAGGCTAAGCACAACACCAATCTGATGCACCGTACATATATAACTTGGCATTGATTTCCGCTTGTCCATTCAGTGATCATCTTACCCAGGGCCCATCAATCATCAGGGTAACAAGTAGTGGTGCAAAAGGAACTAGTGATCTGAATTAGTGAGCATTGTGACAAGCAGATGAAAGTTAATAAGCTAGTACCAGCTTCTTGAACTCCGAAAGGAGAGAAGGGTGTGTTTTGAGGAGAAGAGGGAGTCTTCTTCCTCCTGCAATTTTGTTTCCCCTTCCTCTTCCTTCTATTAGTTCTTTCTTTCTTTTTCCCTTTTCCTTCTCTGAAGGCATTTGCAGGGAGATCTTTGTGGATATGATGAGATTGGGGATGTGAGGATGAGAGAAAATCAACAAAAAATTGATTTGCGTTTTGTTCCTTTGTTCTTTCACCGTATAAAAAAGCTTGTTGGTGTGAGAAATTCTGTTGTTGTTTCAGTTTGTGTTTGGTTCGTGGATGGAGGTTGTATCGTATATCCTGACTGAGTGCATGCAGGCTGAGTGGAATCGTATTTCAGAAAAAGAAGATGTTTGGTGAGGTTGCATGAGCGGATGCAAAAAAACTGAGATGCTGTTTGGTTGCCTGTATGAGCGGATGCAGTCTACCAAACCTGAGAGGCTGACACGTGGGACCGCATAAGATACACTGCATCAACCCATCCAGGATGACCAGTGAAGCTCATTTTGAGCGTATCCACCCATCCAGGATGAGGGCGTATTTTTGCATCCGCTCATGCAGGCTGTATCCACTCATACAGGCAACCAAATAGGCTCTTTCTCAGATTATACGGATCCACCCAGCCAGGACGAAGGAGATTCAGGCAACCAAACACTCCCTTACTTTTTCTTCATCCGGATGCTGAAAAAAAATGGTGTGCTCCTGATTCATAAATGCATTCCTCTTTACTGAGTTGACTGCTTGTCTGCGTGCTTCTCCAAGCCCCATATTAAAAAAAAACCAATCCATTCCCCATATGTTTTAAAAAACCAATCCATGCCCCATACTTTTATGAAGAGAACCAATCATAAGTACAAATCTTGGTATGGCTTTGCACATATAAAACAAACAGTGCAGTTTTTTTTTTTAAAAAAAAGGCGAACATTGCTGTTTGTTAGTGAGATGGAGAGTAGGGGACAAAGAAATGGGTCCCCCATCTGAACTCCCATTAACCATTAATAGATATGGTTAATAAGCTAATCCAATGTGATTTAAATCCTCAACTAATGGCGGCATCACGCCTTCTCCATGGCCTTGTCTATGTTTTGGTTCTTGTTATTTGTCCCTTTTCTCCAATCAAACAGTGCAAATAGACAACAAGAGGGAAAGCATACCTACCTCATGCGATCCAAACCCTCTAGGATCATTTTTCCTTTTTAGGAGAACCTTGGAGCCTCACAAAAAGCTAATTCAAATAAAAAATCAGCCATGTAGTCTTCGTCACCATGACAATGCTAAATTGACCACGTATGGTATTCATCTCCGTATTAGCCATCAACATAAAGTGAGTTCTTTTCGACTGCGCCTTATGGTTTATGCATACAGTTTATAGTTTTTGGATCTTATGTGAACGCTTATATAAACAAACTAAATACTGATAAGTCACTTCAAAAAGATATCCGGTAAGGCGCTTTGAAACAGTGATAGAGAAACCATCCTGTTTATTTGAAAGAAACTATAAAGTATAAACCGAAAAAAACTGGTATGACTTGTAATAATCTTACTTGTATTATAGTCTTTTTGTTAATAGAAGTGTTGTAATATAGTCTTTTTGTTAACAGAAACGTTATAATAACCTTACTTGTATTATAGTCTTTTTGTTGATTGAAGCGGTGAGGATAGGATTGATTGAATGAGTGGTTCAATAAATTCACCTAAAAAGGCTGGTAAAAAGCCTGCAATGAAAATTTATTGGTGCCTGCGGTTCTTTTTTCACATAGGGAGGACAGTGTCTGTGAAGGCAACCGCTAAGAGGGAGCTGTTCAAGGAAATGGGTCAAGTATTAGAGGCTGCTGCAGGCTGCAGCTTGTGGCCATGCCGACTGCTTTTGCATGCAAGGGCGGTGGGGCCGGCACCCTCAGTCCCTGCTATGGTCTCTGCACTGTGGGCCCATGATAAACATGTCTGCTTGTTTCTCATGAAAGTCCTGACACAGGCCAGACCCCAACTGAGCCACTAGAATTGAATATAGGACTCAAAGCCCCTGAAAATCGCTCCAAGTCCCTAAAATTTCTCTCTTTAGTTACTGAATGAACTGTACTCACTCCATTAGACTTCTACATTTGTTATGAGATGAGAGATATGGTTCATGTAATGGGATTCAAATATGATTTTGAGGTCAAATATGCACAGCCTTGTCAAGCGGCAACTGCATTCATTTCACCTCCTATTTTGCAGCAAATTAAAATGACCACCTGAGCATGACATGGCAGGTGTTCTTGTCGAATTGTGAACTAAATCACGGGACATTACATTAAGAAAATCTCCGAACAATCTTAGGGTGCATAACGAAGAGGGGAAGACAGGATTCACGTGCACAGAGAGGTGCCAAGTAGCGCGCAAACGCAAAACAGAGTATGCCATTTAGTAAGAAGTCGCATCAGTAATCCACACATCGGCAAATTAGTTATGTAACCAATTGGCAAGTACTTGCCCTACTAATAGATTAAGATCCGGATGTATAATTCATTTTCAGCTAGCATTAATCTAGTGATTGCTGATTACTGTTAGTTTACCACGCTGACATGTTACTCTAGTTTGTAACTGTGGCTGACCATAAGCTAGCGCAGTAGTACGTTGGCGCTACATAATAATACTGTGCTTGTCTGTGCATGACGTTTTCACGTCGATTTGATGTAACTATTTTTACAGACAACTGATTACAAGCGGGCAGTATACTGTCAATACATCCATGGAGATGAATTACTAGTAATTGATAGCGATCAACGCTGAATTATCAGGCCCATCAGTCGATTTTTCTTGGGCAGTTTGTACTATGTCAGCGCTGTTTACATTAGCACCGTGGCACGTGATTACCAGATGGTTTTGTACTCCGTGCAAATTTTCCACATTATCATGTCATTGGGATTGATGCTCCAGAAATATTACTCGTGGAAGTGTTCGTGCCTGGCAGTAGAATAGAAAAAGAGTGTTTAGGTTGTTACTGATCAGTACGTACAGTGCTCACAACGTGATTGGCAAATGCTTGTGATTCTTAATTGATGGGTCAGCAAGTGATGTGACTTGATAGTTTATGTTGCTATGCGGCAGTCCATTTGGATTGACTTGAGAGCTGGTTTAATTGAAGGGATGAAACATCATATATAAATCATCAAATCTCGTGCCAAATTAAACCAGTTAGTATTAACGTGTGTTTGATTAATCGATTGGACCCTAGGATTCTTCTCCATCTACAGATAACAAAAGTATTGAGTTATATTTACCGGTCAGTTTATCTAAATGTAGAATAAAAATGAGCTACAATATTTTTAATTGTGCCAGTTGAGTTTACCCAAAAAAACTAAGCTGATAAAGAAAGACGAACAATTTATTTATACTTCAAGAAAATGGTATATATATAAGAAAATACATTCTATTCCTAGGTATAGTTTTTCTCACCTATAATATACCACTTAAACGAACTTAACATACTCCTTTATCATATTAGATATATTTATATACTAATTTTAAAATACTCCAATGACAACCGTATGAAAAAAAGGGCAAGGGAACACATAGTTTAGATATATTTTGCTAATACCTTCATATTCGTACATAAAAAAGGAGTATGTTAAAAAATTGTACATATCACCTATACGATCTTATATACTCATATACTACAATTACATATCCTCTGTTGCACAAGATACTCTCTGCATTGCAAGACATGACATAGTGGGTAATTACACCCGGAAGTAGAAAATATGCTTCCTCTCTCTATATATTTATATCTTGCACACGGGTGGTCTTCTAAAAATAGCTCCAATTTTTGCGGTGCATGTGGGTGCGTTCGTTTGAGCTTGTGGCTTATGGGTTATGTTATAGTAACTAACTTTTAAATGATGTTTTTTTAATGTGGGATCAACAGGAAGATTGTAGTACAAAGTGTACTGAGTTCAGCTGTACCAGCCAAAATCATATGCATCTATTTTTTCTGCGTATTGTCTCTCGCAAATAGCGAGAATTCAAAAATTTAAACCATAAGTCACAACAAAAAAAAACTCACCTGTCATATATGCTAGCTCCATGCATGTTGCTTTCAGGGAGCAATCGTGTGTGCGTCCTTGTCGTCACCATGGATGTCGATCAATATATAGGAGCTTGTGAATGCCTGCAAAATTTGTGGCCATTTCTCTTCCAAGAGATGCTGACGCTACTCATTAACAAGGGAGTGTTCTATAGCGCTTCTCATAATTTATTTATTAGAAGTGCTATAGAACATTTATCTATTTTTGAGAGTAAAATTAGTCAGATTTTAGAGCGCTGGATCTCAATCCAACGGATCCCCCATACAACTCTCTCCAAAAAATAATCTGGAGCATTGGATCTCCATCAAACGGATTCACCCATACAAGCCCCCATCAAAAAAAATGATCTGAGACGTTGGATAGAGATCCACCCATACAAACCCCTCCTAAAAAAAGATCTGAGGCGTTGGATCTCTATCTAACGTTTCAAAATCTGACTAATTTTGCCTTAAAAAAATAGTCGAATGTTTTATAAACACTCTCATAAATCATCTATCTTTACTCATCAGGTTAAGCGAATTGTCCATTTGAATTTACTAGGTTATGTTTTTGATAAACTGGTTCAACAACTACGAGATTCCATTAGATCTCACGCACGCAGCGGAGTGGGTGCGTAGAGCAGCACGAGTAAGGCTGCCACGGTGGCTCGCCGTGGGGAAAATGTGAGCGCAGACGCGCACAGAGCGGCTCAGGCGCCCCCTTCGTCGTTTGCGCTGTCTCCTCGGCGATGGCAAAGACGCTGTTTGGCTCCATCGCCTTGTATGCATCCTTGTGCTATCGTCGACCCTGCGACTGCAATACTGCATAGATGGGGACTTGTCAAGGGCACGAGCCAACACATGAGCGTCCAAACAAAAAGTCTCTGCTCGTGGTAGTATCATACTGGACACTAAAACCGAGTATAATTCCTAATGCCTCTGTTACAGTGTCGCTCCATCCTCTTTGCAAGCGACAAAAATCACCTGTTACTACTGATCTTCCACTCAAGTTTGTGGGTAGTACTAGTAAACTAGGAGCAAACTAGTAATAAGATTACAGGTGTTGCTTTGCAACTTTGCCTTGGAACTGGACAAAAGAACTCCTCCTTGTTCATCTTTTTTTTTTTTTGAGAGGTCGAAAGGATCCAAAGGAGATATACGGCGGCGGTGACAAGTAGTTTTGAACTGTGATTTATAGATTTTAGTTGTAATTTATTAGTTTAATAAATAGTGATTACTGGAAAAAAGTTGAAGCTAAAATTTAGATGAAAAGCTAAGAAGAACAGTACATGCACAAGGGAAGAAGACGCGCGGAGCGTGGAAATGATTGAGGATGTGTTTGGTCCGTGGAAATCAGGAGCATCATGTGTCCGTGTTCGTGCATGCGTGGGCCGGAGGAGGGCTTTTGCGGTGGTGGGTGTGGTGCCCAGTTTTATTGCTCGTGATGTGGTTAATGTGATGCAACAGCTAACGTGTTAATTGCTGATCTTACTCAAGTTATATTGGGGAATTTGGGCCACCATTTTGGTTAGGTTGACTTCGTGTTTGGGGAGTGTGTGTGTGTGTCACCAGATAGCGAAAACCCCATTAAACAATCAGGTTTATCGTCCACAGAGTAGATATGTTTCGAATAGGTCATGAACTATCATGTAACAGCAGACTCTTGCTTCCAAAATTGATCGGCAGACTCGTTCCTTTTAAAAAAAAAATCAGATGAAATGCTATAGTGTTCGCATCATGCATGTCCAGGTTTTTCCCCTTTGTTGAACTAATTCTGTGGGAGAAATGGTTGCATTGTATAGCCTGTTGTGGATAGCTTGTTGAGTTGGCACTCGTGAGGAGCGTAATGCGATGCAACCACCAATCCAGAAGAACTTGGCCGTGCATGTACACTACCAAAAAAGACTCGACATTCCTTTGGTAGATCGCAACATTACTTCAAGTGATTCAACCACCAACCTGGCTTGGATTTAGCCAAAATTGCCTGGGAGTAGAGTAGTTAGTGGTCCATTGACAAATCACGTTGGACTGATTAATTTCTCTCCATTGGACTTGAGAGTTGCCAGGAAAAGGGCCGGGCCTCCATGCCATGTGCTTGCATAGACTCGAGAGAGGTGACGAGAAGTTAAGGCTCGTGAGGAGCGTAATATGGTGCAACCAACCACCAGCCTAGCTACCTGGTTGGATTTAACCGAGTACTCTACGAGCATCTCCAACAGTATGAGCTAGTTACTAGCTCTAAGACAACTTCTCCAATAGTACTAACTTTTAGCACATAGCTCATAACATAAATAGCCTCACATGACACTCTCACATAATCTTGGAATGTGTGTATGAGACTAGCTCTTGATCAAGAGATATCTTTTCTCTCTCTTCTATTAAAATATGAAATAATACACTTAGAGCTAGCTCATAAGTCACTATTGGAGATGCTCTTAGGGCATCTCCAACAGTATGAGCTAGTTACTAGCTCTAAGACAACTTCTCCAATAGTACTAACTTTAGCACATAGCTCATAACATAAATAGCCTCACATGACACTCTCACATAATCTTGGAATGTGTGTATGAGACTAGCTCTTGATCAAGAGATATCTTTTCTCTCTCTTCTATTAAAATATGAAATAATATGCTTAGAGCTAGCTCATAAGTCACTGTTGGAGATGCTCTTAGTGGCCGGGCCATGCAGATTAATTTGGGCTTGACATTATTATTATTTTTGCTTCGGTGTCTAGCTCGTCTGAGAATCCATGCATTGCTAGGAGAAGCAATGAAACATGGCCAGCATTTCTCCCTCCAAATATTCTACAGTTCTGAGTTGTGACAAACGTATACAATAGGTTGTATTTTTCCCATCGCAAAGGAGGAAAAAGAAATAGTAAGCAGAGACCAGTAATGTACCCTGCAACCCCGTGACGAGAATGATGTGATGTAGCTACTACCGATGTGGCTGGATGGGCTCGACTTCCGCATTGATTCATACTTGGGCACATGCATCCGTACGAACGCTGCGCACCGAATCTGCTACGAGGGGCAGAAGATATTAATAATGGAAACGAATTCCGGCTCACACGTCGTATTAATTTGCATGAGCGGCGCACGCACTTGACCACTTGAGGACCCAGGATATGCACAGAGGATGCACGTAGGTGGAACGGGGTCACGTAACACATTTAGTACTCGTGACGGGCGTAATGCGGCGCAGCAACCGATGGAGGCGAGCGGGTTAGATTTTTGGGCCCCCTTTAAACAGCTAGGCCCTTTTACAAATGATTCAATTTCTAGCTTATTTTTAGCTTTTAATTTCTAGCTTATTTAAGTTTAAGCTATTTAGAACACGTCAGCTTCTAATTTCAGTTTGTTTTAATATTTTTGGTTTTTTCAGTTTATTTTGTCTTATCTCTTTGCATTGTCCATGACGATATAATGGTCATTTTATTTTTTCCTATTTTTCTTTTTTTAGAAAAAGCTAACATCCGTTACAATGCAATTTCAGCCGGAAGCCAAAGTCAACATCCCACAGCCGAAGCCGGATGGAGCTCACCCTTTGGCTTCTGCCTTCTGAAGCCAAAAGCCGTTTAGAATGTGTTGGTTGGTTTTAATACTGATTTTACCTTTTTATTTCATTTGCATTATCCATGAAGATATAATGATATTTTTATTTTATTTTTCTTTAATTAAATAGCTCAAAACAATCTAACCGTCGATATTGTAACACTTTTTGAACGATAGGTGGGTTTTTTTGGGCTGTGGTTTATGGCTTATGTCTGTGGTTTTTGAATTTTAGACTGTTCGTGAGAGGCAGTACGCAGATGAAAATAGTCACATATAATTTTAGTCAGTATAGCTGAAGTCGATATAATTTATATTACAATCTATCTATAGACTTTATTTTACAAAATATATCGTTTAAAAGTTAGTTACTATATCCATACAAGACAAAGCCCCCCTTCAACACTTCTGAACCCACCTACAGGGGCAGCACGCTGACCTAGTGACAGGGAGCGCGACGTCGCCTACAGCTCAGGGCCGCATTTGGGAGCGCGGCGTCGCCTCTGACAGGGACGCCGTCGATGCGGCCGTGCGCCACCTCTACGCGGGTCGGGGACGTCGTGCGACGCGGAGGTGCAGGCGGCAGCGGAGGGAATCATTGCGAGTCGACCGGGGAGGTGCCGGCGGCGGACGGCGGGCGATGCGAAGGTGCCGGCGGAGGGAAAGAGGAAGGAAGGAACGGGGAAGAGCCGAGCGTGGGGCGGGCGGCGGGCTCGAGCTCTCCGGCGTGGTCGAGGCGGAAGATGAGGGAGGCGACGCCGCGCTCCCAGATGCGGCCCTGAGCTGTCGCGCATCGGCCTTGGCGGCGGCGGCCCTCCGAGCGGCGGTGAAGACGGCGGTCCAGCCGGTGGGGGCGGGCGAGGGGTCGGTCCAGGTGAGGAGTGGGGGCCTCGGCGACGGCGGAGGAGGGGAAGGGAGCGGCGGAGCTCGCGACGGGAGACGGGAGCGTCGTTCGCGCGGAGAAAAGGAGGAGACCGTCTATGACCATAGGGTGGTCGAAGAAACGTCTACAACCATGAGGTGGTCGGATGTTCGATGTTATTAGCGTGGCGCACTCCCTGGTGAGGCATATGAGGCGCGCGAGGCTCATCAAGGCCGTCACCAATGCAGGGGACTCAGTGGTGCCCGCACCTGGCGACTCATTTATACTCCGTAGAGTTACCCAGGATGGCTAAATTTCCGATGCTTTATACTTTGTAGAGTACGCCGAGGCGTGGGGCCACCTTGTGATTTTTTTATTGTCTGTAGAGTTGCTCAGGACAGCTAAGTTCCCGGTGCTTTATACTCTAGAAAGTACGCTAAGCCACGAGGCCACCATGTGATTTTTATACTCCGTGGAGTTGCCCGAGACGGCTAAGTTCCGGGTGCTTTATACTCTGCAGAGTATGCTGGGGCACGGGACTACCGTGCGATTTTTTGTACTCCATAGAGTTGCCCGGGATAGCTAAGTTCCCAGTACTTTATATTCTATAGAGTACACCGAGACGTGAGGCCACCATACGATTTTTTATACTCCGTAGAGTTGGACGAGTAACGAGAGGATCCTGGTGCTGGACTCAAACGAGCCAGAAAATGGTGGAGAGATGTGCTATAGTCATGAAGTGGTCATGGCGAAGCCTAGGACCAGATCAAGGCCGAAGAAAGGGTCTACGATCATGAAGTGGTCAGGGCAAAGCCAAGGCTGATGAAGTCAGAGGTGCGGAATCGAGACCGATGGATGCCGGAGGGCGCGAAGGCAATGTAATGTTCAGCGGAGGCCACGCGAAGTCTGACGGAGACCACACGAAGTCCAACGGAGCCAAGATCGACGAAGGTTAGAGGGCAGAAGGCCAGTGAAGGCAACACAATGTCTGATGGAGGTCAGCGGAGGTCATGCGAAGTTTTATGGGGGCCAGTGGAGGCCACATGAAGTTCGATAGAGGCAGCGGAGGCCACACGAGGTCCGACAAAGGCCAACAGAGGCCACGTGAAGTCCAGCGGAGTTGAGGCTGATGAAGTCAGAGGTATGGAACCAAGATCGACGAAGGCCGGAGGGCGCGAAGGTCGGTGATGGCGACGCAATGTCCAACGGAGGCCACACGAAGTCCGATAGAGGCCTACGAGGCCACGCAAGATCCGACGGAGGCCAGCGAGGCCACGCGAGGTCCGATGGAGGCCACGCAAGATCCGACAGATGCCAACGGAGGCCACACCCCAGAGGAGTCGAGGCTGATGAGGACACGACCACGAGGAGTCAATCGAAGGCCGACGAAATCACAACTCGGACGAGCATCAACGAAGTCATGACCACGAGGTGGTTAGACGAGCATCGACGAAGCTTCAACTCCGAGGGGTCGGACGACATTGCCGAAGGTGCGATAGGTGTCGATGAAGTCGGTGGCGGGACGAAGGCTTCAGAGCAATCGCTCTGTGCCCACACTTCAGATTGGCATCGACGAAGTCTCAACCGCGAGAAGGTTGTAGCTGTCTGCAAAGAGTTGATAATGACGCGATCGTAGATGAAGCCTTAAGCGTCTACGACTACGGAATGGTCGGACAAAGTCTCCGACCACAAGGTGGTCGGACAGAGTCGCGGAGGCTCGACAAGCTATGGCTGACGGCCGGAGTCTGTCTTTGCTGTGCGAGGAGGCCGACTCCCAGGTGTCCGACGATGAGAAACGCTGCTCCACCTCTACAAGTGCGATGGGGTAGCCGCCGGAAGTAGCGCCGGATATGGTGGCGTCTGGGGTGCTCGCGGCACAAGCACTTTGATGGTAGCATTCTTTAACGCCTTCCCTTGCGCAGCTTTTTGCACGGTCCCCACGAACGACGCCAACTATTGTAGCATAGCTGCAACAGTGGGTACAGGGTACCCTTCTCCATTGAAGATATAGCACTAAGAGAGCTGGTGAGTAAGAATAAGTGGATCTGTCTCTCTCATACCTCTCTTAGGAGGCTTATATATATGAATAGGATAGGATAGGAAATTCACATCCTACCCCTTAATAATTACAAAAGGTGAGAGTACATTGGTACTTTTCTTTATACACATGTCCCTATACTATTGGTCCTATTACATATTAGGCCAGTTGTAAGGTCCCACCACGGGGGATTAAGTCACCCCTACATTAGGGCCTAAGAGAGCTTATGCTGGTGTAATTTCCCACGAAACTACGTGTAAAATAAGAACTAATGGCCCTATTTTTTTAGTTATGACTGATGACTTTTGACTACGGTTGATAATTTTTAGTTGTATTTTTCGATAAGGTGATGGACGGTGGAGATGCTGACGTCGATGATGTGTCGACGGGCTCGAAAAGCTGTTTGGAGAAGTGGCTTAAGCTGCTTAGAGAAACTGTATCTTGTTTTGGCTTTCAGAGAAATCGGAGAAAAAAAAAGACCAATATGTAAATCTTTGTCTAAGGAGTCGTTTAGTGTGGTAGCGACGAAACTAGCCCGCCGATGTAATTCTGTTTTTAGTTGTCATTTGGTGTGAACTACGGTTCAAGCGGGCGCCACGTGCCTAAGGGTTGCATTGCAGCCGTTTTCTTTTTAGAGTTGACATATCTCGTAAACAATTTCTAGTTTTACCCCTAAGTTTGGTCCGTACGAATCTAGCTTATGTCAAATGAATTTTTTACGCGGCAATTCCACGGTTTAATGGCCCCAAACGTAGGGTTTTCATTTTTTTTCCTAAAAAAATTCCACGCTCGAAAAACGCTTTATCCTGTGGCACGTATGATTATCTTGTGACAATATATTGTGTGCTGCTGGATCACATTTTAGGCCGTAGACTTGTTTATTTTCTTGGAGGGAAGTAAGATGAGGAAAAAAGCATATACGAGAATGGAACATGATACAAATCCCCACGGTGAAGATCATTCAGATCAAAAGAACGATCGCAATTGAGTAGCCCAAATTCCTTCTTTCTATCGTTGGCAGCACTGCTATTTGCTACCCACTCCAATTATGTCAACAAGTGGGGCTTTTGCCAATCCAATGTAAGCGCATTATTGTGATTGTGGCGTGTGCAACGTACAAGAACCATTTGGGTGTAAGGGCATGTACAATATAATATATTTATATACCAATGTTTAAAGAGAGAATATAGTCATATCATCAAGCTTTCATGCAAAAGTTATTTCCTTCAATATAAGCATCTCTTCCATAGGTGCTTAGATGCTATATTATCTATTAATTAGATTCAATTATACATATAAGCATATGTTAAGCACCGATATTTATTTAAGCATCGATGCTTCAAAATAAGCACCTTATCTGTCTTATGTGGCAAAAAATTTTTTTTTTACTAAGCATCTCTCTAAGCACATACATTAGACATGCTCTAGGCACTTGGCTTTAACCTTTCTTGGGCGATGGGAGATTTAACTGTTTCGCCTTCTTCTTTAACCTTCCTTTGGCAATGGGATACCTCATTCCAATGATAGGTTAGATCAACCAACCTATACCTAATCTCTTTAACCTTTGGCTTCGAGTGGAAAGTTTGCAATGCGCCACCGTTACCACTCGAGCTCTCCGTTGAGCGTTCATGGAACTTTTCGGTCCATCTCTCCAGTAGTGCTGACTTTTTTCTTGGCTCGACCATGGTTGCACTAGGCACGCCGTCCAACAAGAATTACATGGACAGGAACGCCGACAAGGGGACTACACCCTGACACATATTATAAGGCATGAGTCACGAGCCCATTCGAACTCATCCATAGTCTGAAGCAGTAATACGAACCGATGTGTTGGTACAACTTCAGCTTTTGTCTCCATTCTTTTTGATGCAAGGTTTATGGATTTTCTCTAATAAATAAACAGAATAATTTCTCCTCATTATTTGGAAACAATTTATTATGACAATTTTTTTAAGGTGATTTATCAATACTTGATTCATTTGTACAAATACTCGTGTTAGGACTAAAAGCCATCGGGACCGTTCTTTTCAGCTTTTGACTTATATTACAGTAATTAGCTTTTAAAGAAGCGTCTTTTCAAAGCGGAATCTATAAGTCGAGTGTAGTAAGCAATGTACTGACTTCAGCTATATCGGCCAAAATTGCACACGAGCGTCTCTCTCCTCTCTCTCTCTCGCGTGAACAGACAGAATTCAAAAATCTAAACATAAGCAATAAGCCACAACCTAAAAGAATGACCCATCAACTGCAGCTATAAGCCATCAATAGTAGCTAAAAAGAAAATGACCCATCAGCTGCAGCTATAAGTCATCAACAGCAGCTGAAAAGAACGCACCCTTTGAGTACTTTGTTTTGCTGTAGCATGCACCGATGGATGGCAGGCGCCGACGGTGCATGTAAGATGTTGCACATTGAAGCACTGAGCTAAACTTTTATATTAATGATGTATCAATGACTTATACTTTTGTTATGCTATGGTGTGTGTATATATATAAATTGACGGTAATTATATAATATTAATCTGTTAGAGTTTAACTCGAAACACGAAGAAATTCTAGATCCACCGTCGGAAAACACGAAGTGTGTCCAGGCCCAGGCGGCAGGACCATGTGGCCGGTCCGGAAGCAAAAGGAGAGAGATTATATGGGCTGGCAAAGCGACGCTCGGGCTGACCCCCTCCCATCGCACGACGCCACTAGAGGGGCTCCAAGTGCGTGGTGTCGGTGGGGTTCTCTCCGGCCTCTCTCCTACTTTTTTCTGGCGCGTCGGATTCGCATTCGCAGGGCGGGCGCAGCCACTGCACGTGCCCACGTACAACGGAAGGCCATGCGCTGGACAACGGCTGCGGCTTATGTCTTTTGGCAGAAATTTTTAAATTTTGACTGTTTACGGTACAGATTACGGAGAGATAGATACTCACTTGCGATTTTGAATGGTACAGATGTTGGGCTTTTAACGTGTACATCGTTTAACTTGTAGACCCCGTCTTGAGAAAATACTCCGTTTGAAAGTTAAGTACTGTAACAAAAGCCAAAAGTCACTAGCTTCGGAGGAAAAGAACAGCCCTGAGCCGAGGCCGTAAGGGCAACCGCAGGTGGGATCGGCCGGCCGGCCGCGGAGCTAGGAGAGCTTCCGTTTTTCTCGCCCCCCGTGATTCTACTCGAGGCATCCGACGCCACACACACACCCTCGCAGCGCCGCGGGCCGTGTCCCTCTCGGCGCCACCCGCGCCGCTGCTGTAATGTGTAGCACAAGCTCTCCGGAGTCCTGAACAAGGCTACCAGTGGCGCCGTGCCGCCGTCGAATCAATGCACGCTTGAAGGAATAGCTAGGCTGGCCCAGGGACAAACTGTTTCATCCCGACCCGCTACAAACAACTTTTACTTATAGGACATATCAGTTTTTTAATTCTTTTTTTTTAGTTTTTTTCTTATTGCTTTGTATTGCCCGTGATAATATAACTTATTTTTTAATTTAATTACTCAGAAAAAGCTAACAATTACTGTAGCACTTTTTCAGCTAGATACTACATTTAGCACTACCAAAATCCCAAGCCGTGGAAGTCAATAAGGTCCAACTCGAACTTGAGCAGAGCTACCGGCTAATCGAGTCATCGTAGGATTTCAAAATAAGGGTATGTCCTTTGCGGCCTCTAAAAGCGGCTTTTGGTTTTTGCTATAGTATCAACTTTCAAACGAAGTATTTTCTCAAGACGGAATCTATAAGTTAATTATATTATACGTTGAATGCCCAACATCTATACCAGCCAAAATCGTAAGCGAGTATATCTCTCTCTGTATTCTTTGTCGCAAACAGCCGAAAATTCAAAATTTTCAACTAAAAACCATAAGTTACAGCCATAAGCCAAAAAAAGTTCTAAGAACAAATGGATAAGGTCGTCCACAATTCGAAACTACCCTAAACAAATTCAGGCAACACTATACATATGAGAAATGAGAACATGTGAATTACCTAACCCTTCCTTTATAGCACAGCAAAATTCATGACTCATGAGCAAAATAGGCTTCATGCTTTTGGCTTCTCGACTTATACTACAGTAACTTGCTTTTAAATAGTGCATCCTTTTAAAGTGGGGTCTACAAGTTTATTATAGTAGATACTACACCGACTTTACTTATACCGGCCAAAATCGCATGCTACTATCTCTCTCTTCGTACTCTCTTGTGGATAGCCGGAATTCAAAAGCCATAAACCAAAAGTCATAAAACACAGTACAAAAGAACCCACTCAAAATATTACTTTCTTAAAAAGACGACACTGCAAGAGCTAGGACATTAATTTATTCCATATGGTTTCCAACTTTCCCAAGGGTGGATGCACCTTCAGCGATGTAACCCACGCGCGATGAGCATGGTCCTACCTCCAAGAGCATCGGGCTCGCACGGGCATTTTCCTGAGCACCTCGCGCACACCGCCATCAACGTGGCGCGTGTTACCCTGCTCGTAGACCACGATCAAGCCTAAGGGGCGCTGGTGCGGAGGGACGAGGGAAGGGCCAGATCTGGATGGGCCCATCAAGATTCGGCCAGTGGAAGCAGTGGCAGGGGAGGGGCGGCGGTGCATGGGGAGGAGGAGGCAAATGGTTGAGCCTATGTCGAGTTTTGGGAGATGGGCGCGAGTTTAGGTGGGTTCATATATCGTGTGGCAGTATGGGGTAGGGGCCCACACACGAATCATTTTTAAAGAGGGAGAGAAAGGGGGAAAGAAAGAATGTTCCAACTACCAACTGATTTTTTTAAATAGTAGAGATATAAACTCAATTTGCGACTAACCCGTAAAGATAGCCACCAAGACAACAAAAACAAAGTTCAACAAACATTGTACATGTTGGGATAATCCCATATTAATTGTGAGAGAAGGTAGAGCATGATTTATAAGAGTAAGGGAGGTGTACCTATTTATCAGGCCAGTCTTTTTTTGGGAAATGGCCTAAGACCTCTATGGTTGCTGTTATGCCGGTTGGGCTTGCAAGTATAACGCCCAACTACCTAGAGCTAGGCCATTGGTTTAGTGGGTCGGGGGTTAGACGTTGATTTAGCGGTCCGATGGCATTGACGCTGCACAACAATTAGTATCAAAGCCTAAGTTTTTCAGATACATCTTAGGCTTCACGGTTTCTGGGAGCACACCCGATGCGTGAGGGAAAGATTTATTGAGATAGTCTCACATCGGTTGTGGGAGGAGGTAGAGCACGATTTATAAGGGTGAGGGTGTACCCACTTATCAGGCTCATTTGTGGGAGGAGGTAGAGCACGACTTATAAGGATGAGGATGTACTCACTTATCAAGCTAACCTTTTAGGGGAAGATGGCCCAAGACCCCTAAGATTATTGCTCTGCCGGTTGGACTTACGGGTATAACGGCCCAACTTCTTGGGCTGGGTCATTGGTTTAGCGGACTTAGGTCGAACGCTTATTAGACTAGTCTTTTAGGGAAAGATGGCGCAAGACCTCTAAGGTTGTTGCTCTGCCAGTTAGGCTTACGATTATAACGGTCCAACTACCTGGAGCTAGGCCGTTGGTTTAGCGGGCTTAAGGTTGAACACTGGTTTAACAGTCCGATGGCGTTGACGCTATGCAACAGTACATATTCTACATAACATATTATTTAAGCTAAAGCATACCCCATACAGATAATTTCTTATGATAGCCATCTGAGCAAAATTATCATAAGCCATAAAGTAGCAGGTTTTTATTCTCAAATGTCAATTTACCAGGTTTCTGGATTATAGTGCATGCATCGTATCGCTGCTCCAATGTCCAAACCAGACTCGAAGGACTACAAAATTAACCCATCCAACTCACCTAGCACACTCCATCAGGTGAACCAAGGAGTTGCTCTGATAAGAGTAATCCTTGACTAGAATGAAGATGTATGGCTAAAGCACAATAGGAAGCAAATAATCTTAAAACCACAAAGTTTTGAACTTTCAAAATGTAACAAATATATTACTACATAAGGCGGGTTTTAGCATCTAACGGAAGTCCTCGGATGATACACCACTGGTGTAGGTAGGTCTGAGGTCAGTGGGAAATCAGTAGCAGAAATACATAAGTTCCATGTGCCATAGATACACATATATCACAATCTCAGAACAACCTGAAGAAGCAGCACTACAAAAAATAAAGATTGAAACTATAATGCATACGCATTCACTTGGGCAAAGTGATCGATAGTACTTTGCAAACTTTTCACACACAGGAGCACCCTCTCCTTCGAAAGCTACGCACCTGTTACAAAAACATAGTAACTGTCAATGATTCAAATACACCAATATCGTATCGCTTCCAAAAGAGCACGACCATACCTATGATATTCAACATAGCGTGTGAAGCAATGCCTTTTTTTATTTGTTGCGGGGAAACGAAAATCTGCTAGAGCTGTCTCAATCTGTATATTAATATATGTTTAGTATTGGCTTACAAATGTAATTGTTCACCGCTGGTTGGTAATGTCATACCTTAATTTATGGTTTCTCAACGGTTGTTTCCTCAGAAGCCTCTCATTGCTTTCCTCAGCAACAGGATTGGTTTTTGTAGGATCGGGAACAACGAAGAAGGTTAAATAGGAGCAACACTATCAAACACCTTTTCAAAACCTTTCCCTAAAGTGAAATCAAAACTCTTCACTCTAATAGCTATACGAAATTATATAGATCAGAGACTAAGCACCCATTTGAAAAGTTCTAAAAAAACTGAGCCAAATAAGTCTGAACACGCATGCCCGGGGGGTCTGACCGCAATGCAAAGGGCGGTCTAACCTCTCCTCCTGACGGTCTGACCTCTCTTACATGGGCGATCTGACCTTGACAAAAGCAGTACAATAGCTAGAGAGAGAAACTTGTACAACTTTCAAACCATAATTCTAAATCACTTGAAATTTGGCATGCACATTCTCTAAAATGTCAGAAACCTATTCCATTTAAAGATTAAGAAGACCATTATCAAAGTTCCGACCATTTTTCATTTGAAGAAAGGTCACACTAAAACCGAGTAAAACACAAGAACTTGAATCAAGACTTGCTCGTAGGTAAAAGATCAAGATATTCTTGGATTTACTCCACACGTCTTAACAAGCATAACAGTAGTAAGAACCTAAGCCAAAAGCCATCAAGATCACTACCCTAAAATCACTCTTTCTTGAATCAAAACTTTGCAATTGCAGAGCACCAAAAAAACACCATATCCGAAAAATTCGGTTAAACTCTACCTAATTTTATCTCAAACTCCAAATTGAGTGAAACCTAGTGCAAATTAAGAGGTTGTTTGGTTGCTAGCCACATTTTGCCAACAAAAATTGCCACACTTGCCTAAGTTGAGGTGCTCAAATTCTTTGCCACACGTTAGCAAGCCTAAGGGAATCTTGCCACACTTTTTTGAGTCATTGACGCGTGGGACCTAGTTTGCTGGAAGGGAATCTTGCCATAACTATGGCTGCAACCAAACAGCTCCCAAAGTTGGTCAAACTTGCCTAACCTTAGGCGTGGTAAACTGTGGCTGGCAACCAAACACCCCCTAAGATAACCTCAAACACACATATACAAGTGTTTGGTGTCTATTTTTGAAAAGACATATGGTCAGTCTGATCACTCCATAGCCGCCGGTCACATGGCCGTTGCCAAGCCGGCCAGACGGTTAAAACCTGATAGAAACTCTAAAAATTGCAAACTCCTAAAATTAAACTCAAACTTTAACAACATTTGCATAATAAGATCAAATAATTATCATATGCCTTGTAGTGACCTCCATATAATCTCATAGTTTCTTCGGCTTCTGGTTTCTCATAGAGCTCTTTCACCTCAGGAGTTTGACTTTCTTCCTCAAAGGCAGCAGTGGTCTCGTCAGCTGGTAGGATTTCAGCATCTTACTGGGGAACAACTTCAGCCACAGTGCTAACAGCAGATTTCTCCTCAGCTGAAGTTTCCCCTGGGACCACCTTGGGTGGGAGTGAGTATCCCTGCAAAAAAAAAGGTGATTTCAACACTGGTTCTGGACCATGAAAGATCAATTTCAGAAGGAAAAACAAGCCACAGAGAAGTTAATTTGGGTTCGTTAAACAAGCTTCCAATAATACAAATGTCAAATTTCTCACTAGGCATCCGAGCCGGCGCTACCCCGGCCGGCGCGAGGCTGCAGCGGCGGAGCGACTCGCCACCGACTTTTGGGCAGCGTTTCGACAAGCGGACGACCAGCCGCTCGATCGGCGCGGCGTGGGGGAGCTTCGCGGTTCGCGCGGGGCACAGGGAAAAGGAGAAAAAGAAAGAAAGTCACATCACGTCACGCACGTCCATCAGGGCGTCGGAACTCGGAAAGGGGTTGTGGGCGCCGTCGACGCAGGCTCGCAGCGCCTGAGAAAAAGGCCCAATCGAGAGAAGTTGGGTCTGTTCTTTACCTCACAAGCAGGTGACTTTTGATTTTTACTACAGTATCTAACTTTTAAATGGAATATTTTTTCAAGATGGGGTCTACAAGTTAAACGATTTATACGTTAAAAGTCCAACATCTGTACCAACCAAAATCGCAAGTGAGTATCTGTCTTTCCGTAATCTGTACCGTAAACAGTCAAAATTCAAAAATTTCAGCCAAAAGCCATAAGCCGCAGCCGAAAAGAACAGACCCGTTCTTTCTTCTGATAGGGTGACCGAGACTACGCGTTTCGGTGAGAGATCGGATAGCCATGTACTTTGGGCCAGTTCCAATCAGTTATTGGCGGTAGCTTCTGTCTGTTTGCATGTTAATTAAAATTGTACTATAGTAACTATTAATTTTTCTAAATTATTTAGTTAAAAGGAAATAAAAAATATCTTTATATCTTTATAGACAATACAAAAAAATATTCAAAATTAGAAATCAACATGTTTTAAATAACTTCTGCCTTACAAAAGCCAGAAGCCAAAGTTTAGAGCGAGGCCTTTATTTACCGCTGCTACATCGGAAGCAAAATGGAAACCGTGTTTTTGGTAAACAACGGGAAGGTAAAGCAGGAAAGAGTACTGTGCGTGCTTTGGTTGGGTGAACGATCAGGACGATAACCTCTTCTTTTCAGTTTTTAAAAGATGTTTTTCAGTTTTTTTACAGTAACTAACATTCAAATTTAAGCGGGATCTATAAATTGATTATAGTACACATTGTAGTGATTTCATTTATATCGGTTAAAACTCTTCTGTTATTTTATATCTCTTTTATAAATAACATAAAAACTATAAACTGAAGTCTTAAGCTATAAACAAAAAAACTGGTCCGATAACTGGTGGTTGGTTGTTCGGAGCACGGATATTTTGCAGTGGGCGTATTGGTCAAGTTTTCACAGCTATATACTGCCTGGATCCGAATCAACGCGCAATCAACTAATCACCGGGCAACCCTACTTATTTCGCAGAAGAACTAACCGACCGAAATGCGCACCAACAAAATCTAGCCAGATCGTTCAACTTACGTTGTGGATAACCGCGTTGAAGCGCGCACGCGCACGTACCTACGTGCGTGCAGCAGGCGCCTCATTCAACGACGGGAAGAGGAAGCTAGCCGTCGCTATTCTTCCCGCGGTTTTTACTGTTTAAGCTGCAGGTGAGCACGCTACGAGACATTGGAGTGGTCGACAGATGGGAGCAGAGCGCGATGTCGGCTAGTACATGGCGCAGACTGTCGTCGGCCCGTCAGAGATTCCCAGGGGCGCTGACCTCCGTCCGTTCGTCCGAGAGGCGGATCCGCACCGCACGATCGGATCGGCGACCGCTTCAACGTGCAAAAAAAGATCGCTACTCCCTTTCGGAGGTCACCATCACCGCTAGGCGCGACAACGTACGTGTGTCTCTCTCGGGTAATTGGGCCGCTCTTCATTCGCAACAGTATCGACATGTTAGATCACGGAGACCCATCTGTGTCGAAAATTGACCAATAAGTTCAGCACGTTTCTTTAAAAATTGTAAAGTATGTATATTTTAGTATCATATTATTTATAGTGGTGAGAAGGTAATTTATAAGACGAAGTTTTACCATCCATACGCACATGCATATGTATTTACGTATTTTTACGTGAAAATCATGTGACTTATGATACCACACTGTGTCGTAGTGTGCCTCCTGGTACATTAAATCTACCTTTATTTTACTAAATCATGCAACTATCTCTTTCTTAATTCTGTTTGAATACGATTTCAAACGGCTAGATTAATTTAATTTGTGTTAATGGTGTCGTTTACTGAAAAATAATTGTCTTGCGTCCTTAAAAGGAACTGGAGGTTCAACACTCTAATTTCTTCATTCATCTCTCACATCTTCTCTCCCCTCAGATGAGTTATGTTGGAGTGTTGAGTCACTAAATTTGGCTGGTCTTTCTTCTCGGCATATACTGGGAAGGAAGGAGAGTAGGGTCTTTGGATCATTGCTGCAGATAAGGTTTTTGGACAACGCATATCTATATGATAGCTCGTTTAGCTACTTCATCTACGTTTTACACTGCACCGAGTCTGTGCTACTTTTATGTTCTTTATGAAGCCTAATTGTAAGTCATTCGTGTGACCGATTGATTCTGTTATATAATATTATTGAGTATGATTTGAAGTGCAATGTATTGCTTGCTATTAGTATTGATTTATGCGTCACTAATTATTTACGATATTTATCTCTTACTAAAATTTAGAATTAAAATATTAGGTATATTTTCAATCGTAGACAACACAATTACACAAGGAACGAGTCGGACGTATATAGGCCTTTTGCTTGATGTCGCCTGTCTGCCGTTTCTGGACCGCTAACAGGCATGCACGCAAAGGAACAAAACTGTCGAGACGACGAAGATATGGCGTCGATTTCGCAAGAAAAAAAATAAAGAAAAACGCATCCCCAATGGACGTCGTCGTACGTCCCTCCGTTGCCTGATGGACCAAACATGACGGTATGGTCCTCGGTGCTCTCACTGTCTCACACTCTCCGCCGGAAGATAAAACGATGCAAGCCCACAGCCTTTCATCCTGCTGTCCGCGAAACTTTACACGACGGATGTTCTAGGGCCCACCGTATATGGTGCAGTGGTGCACAGTTAACTTAAGCAGCTGAGTATCAAAAAAAAAATAAGCAGCGAGTGTATAAAATACAGTATCCATGAGCAGATGCCAAGCACTCACCAGTTGCCACGTGTCACTCCAGTATCTGATGTGCGCTGCGCTCAAGTTTCCATGCGCCCATGCCTGCAGCGGCAACTAGCCATCTACCATCCCACGTGGCGGGCCACCTGTAATCCTGGGGCCCGCCCTCCTCTCCTTGGGAGTCCACTCTGCCACTTGATGTGGGGCCACCGGTGCCGTGCGGTCAAGTTGGTGGTCAACTTGTGTTGGTGCGCACCCACGGGGCCGAGGTGTCTCCAACGTGGTAGACCGGGTCCATGGACTAGATCAAATATCCAGCAGCTGTTAGAATATCCCGCCGCGGTCGATCGATCTACCGTTCTACACGGTTAACGGCCGTCACTTGACGGCAACGTTGACCAGGCCGCTCACGGAGACTACTGGACCGTTTCCTTTTCTGTTAACCTCGAAAATGCTCAACGCGTTCTCCATATCATAGCGGGCGGGTGGTACGCATCCATGTGAACTTTTTTAGGCATGCATGCACTGATAAGAGGTGAATCCTGAAAAATAAGCCATTAGATTATCGCACTCTAATTTCACTATAACCATGGATCATCTCTTACATATAAAGAGTGTTTATTATGGATTGTACCGTAGTTCACGGGAGTCACATGACCCGGTGATTACACTATGGCTGGGTTTGCGCCAGCTTATGCTTTTTGACTTTTGTATTTTGTTAAAGTAACTTATTTTGAAACGGTGTATGGTTTTTAAATGCATGGTCTACTAATCGATTGTAGTTTACACTGTACCGACTTTAGTTATACCAAACTGGCTCTCTCTTCGTAATCTCTCTTACAAACAGACAGAATTTAAAAGTAATAAGACAAAAACCATAAATCACAGTAAAAAAGACTCACTCTATAAATCCGCTGCTGCACAGTGGCGAATTCATAGGAGGTGCTAGAGCAACGTGTGGTACCGTATCCTCACTCAACGGGCAGCAGGTATGTATGTTCATGATCGTAGGAGTAAAAGGATAGACATGCTATTCTAATTAGAAAATTTAGTACTACTATGTGCTCTCTCTCTCTCTCTCTCTCTCTCTCTCTCTCTCTCTCTCTATATATATATATATATATATATATATATATATATATATATATATATATATATATATATATATATATATATATATATATATATATATATATATATAGATGGTTCTAGAGAGAGCCACTTAAAAAATGGGTCAGTTCAGGCAAGGGACTGATCAGCAAGAGCACGACACGGAACTTAATGATTAGCACTACTGTTTTCCTAAGCAACGCAGCAAATCTTGTCGTGAGTTATGTCAACTAGGCCAATAACATGTACATACGGTTGCTTCCGCGCAAGCAACAACCAAGCAAAGCTTGCACCAGAGTAGCAGTAGCGCCAGTGACGTTTGCTTCCCACTTCAAGACGTCTACCGATTCTTTTATCGACATCTTCTCGTTGCTTATTGATGAATTTGGTGCCTGACAGCAAGGGCATATCCTAAGCAGGTAGCCAGGAGTGATGCCACGAATGGCCATCCCCTTCTAGAGGCAGCTTTCGCCATCCACTGATCGAGCAATGCAAGGGAGAAGTTTTGGTAATAGTTCTCATCCAGAAGTTTTCGCTCCTGGCTATTTTTAATGGAATGTTCCATCCCAAGGTTCATCATTCTAGTAGGAATACTGTTGACAATTTTAGGTACATCCCTTGCAATAATTTGTACATTCCAATGATGGAATTGATTAATATTTCGTATTTAGTTTTTCAGGTCTAAATGAGCTTGATTGCATAATGTACTACCGAGAGAAAACAAAAGGTGTAATAATGTCTACTGAATTGTTCAATATTGTTATTTCGGATAGGAACAATCTCCAAACGCACATCTTTAACATAGAGGTGTTTGCATTGTCTTCTGTTTCTGCTTAGAGAAATCAGAAGCCAATATAAACACATGGCTTCTTAAAAGCAGCTTCTACACTCATCTTACTCCTATCTCGCTTTGAGAATAAGGCAAGGGGCCACGGACGTATCACGTACCTACTACTCTCGCTTCTATCTCAGACACACATTTCTCACTTATGTTTCTTATCGTTCGTCTCCTCTTTTTTTAAAAAAAATATTTTTAACCACTACTATTTATTTTCAATCAAAAATTATTCACCGTAGTTAAAATCCACCAACCACCGCTAATACGAATACCCCGTATGGTGCTGCTAGCAGCACCACCACATCATTTCGTCATAGAATCTTTTTCTGCTCACACGGTTACCTCAGTGTAAGTTCCTTCTTGTATCTTTTGATTAGGATGATACCATATGCCCATTCCGACTTCTTTATGGTCCAGCGCCCCTGCCTCAATTTAATCCACAGGATCTATAGTTTTCTTAAGCAGAATTAGGTGAACATACCAGCATATTTCGTGGCTTGGCTTCAGTCAGCAAGTGAGAATCCCATGAGGAAAGGTGCAAACACTGCCATCAATTTCTCAGATAGCAACGTCGCTTTTCGTGCACCTCAATTCTATCTGTTTCACTTCCACACAACTTTAGGCAGTTAGTATCTTTAGAGACTCACCCTTTTCTTTTCAGCTCATAACTTCTCCTCAAACCCTTTTCTTTTCAACTCATAACTTCTCCTCAAATAAATAAATAAATAGAACGATTTCTTCATTGTTTTTTCAAAACAACTTACTAGAAAAGTCTTTTCGAATCAGCTTATCGATATTTATTTATTTATATAAACGTTAATGTTAGGACTATAACATATTAGCCACAACCATAAACCAATAGACACAGCCTAAAAAAACTACTCGAAATATTGTTGACGAATCATGAACGGTTGCAAACTTGAAATGGTATATTCCAAACGTTTGCAAAATAGGACGGGAATTTCTCTGCACTTCAGTCCAATCTCCAATGGCAATGCTAATAGGGGAATCGAATGGACACAGAATTTCTCCCGTGGATTTGTGTTGGTTGAAGAATCATGAAATGAAGTTCAGTAAGTGGCATATACATTGCAGTGCTACTGTTCCTCACTCGATTCCAATGTCTGAATCCGTCGTTATATACTGTATGAAACCTCCAAAGAACAGAAAAGTAAGGCAAGGCACCTACAGTTCGTTCCCGGTCCGATCGAACCGTTGAAATAAAAATTCCACGCATTTTCCTTCCTTTTTGTTTTGTTTTTGGCACTTTTGTTACGTTTTAAATATGTATTTGTAAGAATAGCTGTAGTCATACGTAATTGCAAAAATTAGACAATTAAATCAACTATGTTGAGAGACTGCACATAAATTTCATAATTTTTAAAGCATATTTGCTATATATAACAACTCCTACAAATAGTATAATCGTACGAATTTTTGAGCAACATTTAGAGCGGATAAAATTATAAAAATTTGCACAATCAAGTACATTGCGTTGGAGGTTGCACATAAAATTTTATAATTTTTTGAGCTCATTTGTTATATTTAAAAATTCAAAAATTAATAAATATAAAATACTAATTAAGGCAGGTAATTAAACCAACTTAATTACCTGTCATCCAGTGGTAGGACAGTATAGAGGGAGCCGCACAGTGCTGCCCATGTGTCAGCTCAGGACGCTGCCATCAGATCATCATACGATAGAAATAATATTTTTATAATTATTACGTGACTATAACTATTTTTATAAATACAAATTTAAAATATACTAAAAATGCCAAAACTCAGTCACGACTGCAGCAGCAGCACAACGGATGATATGGCTACATGGCTACGTGACTACCGTCTCTCTCCTCCGACCTCGACCCAGCCAGCCCCATCGAAAGGCCCCACCCCCTTCCACACCGCAGCACTCAAAACCTTCCTTGCCCTCGCCTCCTCCGTTTCCTTGCTCGGTGGTTGCTTCCTTCCTCCTTGCGTTCTTTCCTCCGCAGTCCACTCCACTGACCGGCTCTGCTCAGTTCTTGACAGACCGGTTCTGCTCAGTTCCTGACTGACCGGCCTGAGCTGGTAGCTGCCGGTACTGTTGGGGTCTATTTTAGGATCACTAGAAGTAGATCTGCTAGGGTAGGGTTTCTATTCGGGATGAACGAGAGGTAACGCGCCTAGATCTAAAACAAGAGAGTAAAGAGAGGGGTCTTAGGGTTACCGACCATCCGTGGTCTTGGTAGCCGGTGCAGAGGCGTCCGCCATGGAGTCGGTGGAGTCGGGAGACGTCGGCGGTGAAGTCCGGTGGCGGCGCCGTCCAGGAGCGGCGTGGCGGTGGCGCTTCCCGTCACTGGCTGCGCTCCCCCTCGAGATCGGATTTAGGGTTTTGTCGGTGGGGCAGAGCCGGCTCAGACGAACCTCGTAATCAGAGCCGCCGGCCCCCCACCTGTATTTATAGCGCAGTGTGACAGGGGCCCACCAACCATTAGGGTTGGGCGCCCCCGATCAGGGCGCGAGCTCAAGGCCCAGGTGGCCGTTGGGCCAAACCTGGGTTGGAGAGATCATCCTAACATTCTCCCCCTTGATCTCAACTTATACTTAAACTTTGTACTTGTCTCTCATTGTTTTTCTTATTCCATCACAAATCAGTGCATAGAGCGTGCCTCATCGTCATGGTCTTATGCCATTAGATTGAACAGCCACAATGTACTTCTCTGTTTTGAAATGTACTCTCAACTGGGCCCTTATTGTCCAGGAATCATAGGCTTTCCCGTAAACCCATGCCGGCTAAGTGTTCTCTGAACACATTGGGCGGTAAGCCTTTTGTGAGCGGATCCGCGAGCATCTTTTCTGTCCTTATATGCTCAAGACTGATTATATGATCCCGGACTTTATCTTTCACAACATAATACTTTATGTCAATGTGTTTGGCAGCACCACTTGACTTATTGTTGTGAGCATAACATACTGCTGGTTCATTATCGCAGTATAACTTTAGTGGCTTATGTATGTCATCTACCACTTTCAACCCGGGTATGAATTTCTTTAGCCAATTCACCTGCCCCGTGGCCTCATAACATGCTACAAACTCGGCATACATTGTGGATGATGTAGTGACGGTTTGTTTTGAGCTTTTCCACGATATAGCTCCTCCTGCGAGAGTGAATACATATCCGGATGTTGACTTTCTATCATCTCCCGCATAATCAGAATCTGTATACCCCACTATATGGAGTGAATCTGATCTTCTGTATGTCATCATGAGGCCTTTTGTTCCTTGCAAATAACGCAAGACTTTCTTTACTAATTTCCAATGTTCTATTCCAGGATTGCTCTGGAATCTGCCAAGTAACCCGGTAACAAACGCTAAGTCAGGGCGCGTACACACTTGAGCATACTGCAAGCTTCCGACAGCTGAAGCATATGGAACCGCTTTCATTTGATCGATCTCATATTGGTTCCTGGGGCATTGAAATTCCCCATACCTGTCGCCCTTGACTATAGGAGCAGGTGAAGGCTTACAATTTTGCATACTATATTTCTTTAGAATCTTTTCTAAGTATGCCTTTTGAGATAAGCCTAAAACCCCCTTAGTTCTATCTCGGTGAATCTCTATTCCCAGAACGAACGAAGCTTCACCAAGATCCTTCATATCAAAATTCGAGGACAAGAATTTCTTTGTCTCTTGTAATAGGTTAACATCACTACTAGCAAGTAGGATGTCATCCACATACAGGATTAGGAAAATGTATTTCCCATTCTTAAACTTTGCATACACGCAATTGTCCTCTACATTCTCCTTGAACCCAAAACTTCTTATTGTACTATCAAACTTCAAGTACCACTGCCTTGATGCTTGTTTTAATCCATAAATGGATTTCTTCAGGCGGCATCCCATACGTTCTTTTCCTTCCACAACAAAACCTTTCGGTTGTGCCATGTAAACATTTTCCTCCAAATCCCCATTTAGGAACGCCGTCTTTACATCCATCTGATGTAATTCTAAATCATAATGAGCTACGAGTGCCATTATTATTCTAAAAGAATCTTTACACGAGACTGGAGAAAATGTCTCATTGTAGTCTATGCCTTCTCTTTGCGTAAAGCCCTTTGCCACAAGTCGCGCTTTAAATCTTTCTATATTCCCTCTAGAGTCATGTTTTGTTTTGTAGACCCATTTGCAGCCTACTATCTTGGCTCCTTTAGGAATGGTTTCTAAGTCCCAAACACCGTTGGTGCTCATTGACTTCATTTCATCCTGCATAGCTTCAAGCCACTTAGATGAATGAGCGCTTCTCATGGCTTCTTCAAAAGAGACGGGATCACCCTCCATTTCAAATTCCTCAGTTTCATAGACTTCGTAATCATTAGGGATAGCTGATCTTCTGGCTCTTTGAGACCTTCTGAGTCCCTCGCCAGTTGACGCTTGTTCTGTGTGAGGCTGTTGTTGTTCTTCCTCTTGGGTGACAATGGGTTCTATGGGATCCTGAAGGACAGGTTCCTCATGTTCACTCATCGTTCCCACAGGAGAACTGACAACAGGTGCTGTCACTACAGTGTCTGGCACTGTTGGTGTAGCAACAACAGGTAGCGTGAAAAATGGTTCCTGAACCATCGGAGTGGGCACATGTACCCGCTTTTCCTCTAGGTTAATTTCTCGCGCTACTCTGCTTCCCCTGATCATCTCATCCTCCAAGAAGACAGCATGTCTTGTTTCTACAAACTTCGTATGTCTGTCAGGACAATAGAAGCGATAACCCTTCGATTTTTCTGGATAGCCAATAAAATGACAGCTGACTGTCTTGGGATCTAGCTTCCCTATGTTTGGGTTAAAAACTTTAGCCTCAGCAGGACAACCCCACACACGTAAATAGTTAAGTGAGGGTTCTCTTCCCGTCCACAACTCATACGGTGTTTTGGGTACCGACTTGCTTGGTACTCGATTAAGAATATGAATGGCGGTTTTTAACGCCTCCATCCATAAACTTATCGGTAGCGTGGAGTAACTTATCATACTTCTCACCATATCCATTAAGGTACGGTTGCGTCTTTCAGCCACTCCATTCTGCTGAGGTTCGCCCGGTGTAGAGTACTGGGCAACTATGCCATTTTCCTGTAAGAACCTTGCAAAAGGTCCAGGAACTTGGCCATACGGGGTGTGCCGACCGTAGTACTCCCCCCCACGGTCGGATCTTACTATCTTAATTTTTAAATTGTGCTGATTTTCTACTTCAGCCTTAAATATCTTAAATTTATCCAATGCTTCTGATCTTTCTTTAATTGGATAAATGTAGCCATAACGCGAATAGTCATCTGTGAATGTTATAAATGAATCATAACCATCCACACTTATCACAGGAAATGGACCACAGATATCTGTGTGAATTATTTCTAAAATTCCTGCGCTTCGTTTGGCGTCTTTCTTTATTTTCTTAACATATTTTCCTTTTATGCAATCAATACATTGTTCTAAATCTGAAAATTCTAATGGCGGAAGAAGTGTTTTCTTAATCAATCGTTCTATTCTCCCCCTCGAAATATGGCCTAAACGACAATGCCATAATTTCGACGATGCATCATGATTTATCTTCCGCTTTTTTCTTTCATTCATAGACGAAGAGGTATTCTCATTCTCAATGGTCACATGATTCACATTCTCAGAAAGTGATAATAAATAAAGCTTGTCTTGTCGGAAGGCAAGACCAACACATTTATTATTAAACATAAGTCTGCATTTGCCATCACCAAAATGGCAATCATAACCATCATCATCTAATTTCGACACACTTATTAAGTTTCTGCGCAAAGAGGGTACATAAAGAACGTCTGAAAGCCTAAGTACAAAACCATCATGAAATTCTAAAGAGAGATCTCCAATGGCCTCGACTTCGGCTTCAATTCCATTCGCAACTTTAATTGTTCTTTCTCCTCTTTGTAGGGTCCTCCTCGTATGGAATCCCTGTAATGAATTGGCAACATGAACAGTTGCACCTGAGTCAATCCACCAAGTAGATTTTTCATAACTTAAATACAAGGATTCATCTATAAATGTAATGACATCCTTACCATTCTTTAACAGATGCTTCAGGAACTCTGGGCAATCCCTCTGATAGTGCCCCGCCTTCTTCTTACAAAATTTACAGGTGTCTTTGTCTACTGTAAATTGGTTGGGCTTATGAAACTGGGGAACCTTTCCCTGTGACTTAGAAGAGGAGCTACTATCCCACTGAGGTTTCCCTTGTGGTTTGGCATTAAAGTTCTTTCTTTTGTTGTTCTTCACAAGGTTTGCAAAGTCACCCTGTGAGGTTTTAAGCCTCTCCTCTTCTTGCACACACATTGCAATGAGCTTTTCTATATCCCATTTGTCGGGCTGCATGTTGTAATTAACAACAAAAGTGTCAAATTCTTTTGGCAGAGAAGCAAAAATCAAATGAATTAGAAACTCATCCTTGAGCCCCATATCCATGGAATTTAGCTTAGCTGCCGTTGTGCTCATCTTTAATATGTGTTCTCTTATTCCACCACTAGAGTATCTCTCATTCACTAGTTTCTTAATCAGCGTGCTTGCTGTGGCCTTTGAAGACCCAGTAAACTGATTCTTCACTTTCTGTAGATACTCTGTGGCAGTGTCACAGTCTGGGATGGATCCCCTTATTGGATCTGCAATGGTGGCCTTAGCCACCATCAGGCACTTGCGATTCGAGATGTCCCATTTCTTTTTCTCAAGATCGTATTTCATTCTGACTTCTGCATGATCACGCTTTCGGGCAGTGAAGTCAGCATCAGTCTCATTTTCTGCCCTCACCGGGTCCTCTGGCTCAGTAGGACACGGAGAGGTGAGGGCTAAGTCATTCTCGGACAGCGCAAGTGCCAAATCATACTTTTCTCGCCAGACCCGATAATTGTTCCCATCAAGTGCCGGGATGTGCGAGATGTATGCCATTGGATTGAGTCCTGAAACATTATCAGAAAAATTAGGAAACATAATAATATAATAATTGCATGCTTTGATTTAACGTTGGTCAAAAATAAAACATGCAAAAATTCTTGTACATTAATTCTACATCACCGTTGGGCAGAAGATAGAATTAATGCATAAATTCATGAATAAATCAATTTATAATATTGCTATCATCAACTTTGGTCAGAAAATAGCAAAATTATAAACATGAACTGTAAATAAATATTATATTCCTCTAATTTTAATTTTCCCGTTGGTTCCAATTAAAATTAGAGAAAAACTTAAAATTTCTGCTCTTCAAAATTAAATTCTCCCGTTGGTTCGAATTTAATAAGAAGATAATAAACTTTAACTCGCAGCGGAAAAAATCTTGTTTTTGGATCAAAATTGCACTGAAATTTGATCTCAAACTTAACAAAAAACATCAAATGAATGCTTCTGAAAAAATAAAATCATTTTTTTCTTGATTTACTGTGCAAACCGGCTATTTGGCCCGGCCTGCGCAACCGCGGCCCACGGCGCACGGCGGCCTGGCCCGCGCGGCCGAGCGCGCGCGGCCTGCCTCGCGCAGAAGCGGCCCACGGGGACGCGCCACACGCGCGCTCGCCCGCGGCTTCACGCGCAGCCCGCCCGGCCGTTGCGCTCCTCACGCGCCCACGCGCGCGGCACGCGCCCTTCACGCTCGCCTCACGCGCGCCTCACGCGCCCACGCTCGCGCGGACGTCGCTCCGCCCCGCGCCTGGCCACAACCTGGGCCTGGGCCGGGAATCTTCTCGCCCGCCTGGGCCGAAAGTTGGCCCAACGCGCTCGGCGCCCTCGCAGCCGTTCATCGCCATCGAACGGCTGAGCGGCGATATCGCCCGAACAAAAAACGTGCGGCGGACGCCCCCCGAAAAACCCTAACCACTCGACCCACTCCTCTCTCTCTCTCCGCACCCGAGCGAGCGAAGCGACGGCGGCGGCGATTTCATCCACGCCGCCGGAGAGGAAGAAGGAGCTGGCGCCGCCGCGGGCCCTCTCGCCGGCGTGCGCGCTCCCCTGAGAGGGAGCGCGCCGCCGTCGAGCGGCTCCGTGTCGGTGCCCTTCCGAGCGCGCACGCTCGGATCTGACGCCGGCGCCGACGGTGACTAGCACATGGAGCGCCGGCGAGCCCAAGGCTCGGCCGAGCTCCTCTACGCCAGCGACGACGACGGCGGCTCCGGTAAGTACCCGGTTTCTTTTCTAGGGTTCGGGTTCGGGTAGGGTTAGCGATCTTCTTTCCTTTCTTTTCTTTCTTTTCTTTTCCCCTATCTCAGTTCTACGTCTAGGGGCTCTGATACCATTGTTGGGGTCTATTTTAGGATCACTAGAAGTAGATCTGCTAGGGTAGGGTTTCTATTCGGGATGAACGAGAGGTAACGCGCCTAGATCTAAAACAAGAGAGTAAAGAGAGGGGTCTTAGGGTTACCGACCATCCGTGGTCTTGGTAGCCGGTGCAGAGGCGTCCGCCATGGAGTCGGTGGAGTCGGGAGACGTCGGCGGTGAAGTCCGGTGGCGGCGCCGTCCAGGAGCGGCGTGGCGGTGGCGCTTCCCGTCACTGGCTGCGCTCCCCCTCGAGATCGGATTTAGGGTTTTGTCGGTGGGGCAGAGCCGGCTCAGACGAACCTCGTAATCAGAGCCGCCGGCCCCCCACCTGTATTTATAGCGCAGTGTGACAGGGGCCCACCAACCATTAGGGTTGGGCGCCCCCGATCAGGGCGCGAGCTCAAGGCCCAGGTGGCCGTTGGGCCAAACCTGGGTTGGAGAGATCATCCTAACAGGTACTACTTCTTGCTTCGGTCCTAAGTGCCAATTCCGGGCTGTGACTGAGAGGGGTGGAGATGGAGCGATATGAGGTGATCAAGGACATAGGGTCGGGCAACTTCGGGGTGGCCAAGCTGGTCCGGGATGTGAGGACCAAGGAGTTTTTCGCCATCAAGTTCATCGAGAGGGGGCACAAGGTGCGGTTTCTTTGATTTGTCCTTTCGCCCCCCCTTAGTTAATTTGGCTGTTCTCCTCTCTTGGTCTAAATGCTTGATCTTGGAGTGTTTTTGGTTGGTTAGGTTGATTCATAAACCCAATTTTGGATTTTGATCGGAATCTTAATTTGTGAACTTCCTAGGTTTCGTTTGGGTTTGGTGTTCTTGGTTCATAAAAAGGGCTCCTTTCTTTGGGTTGTTACAGTTTACTTGATACTTGATAGTTTTGCTGATTTGATCAGTTCCTACCTAGATATAGTTTGCTCGAAAGATTGGATGATCCACTGTGCTATTGTTCCCCTGATCTACTATGTCTCTTCATCTGGAATTTTCTCTAAAAGAACTGAAGCTTTATATATAATTCCTGAAAAAAAAAGCTTTATACATGGGACTTGAATTTTGACCACCTCCATAATTTGCATCACACCTGACTGATCAATGCAGGTCTTCCTCTCCTTCTCACAGTTTCCAATTAACGAGCTGAATTGTGCTGATTAGTCCAGCTCCTTTGGATGCTTATACCTTCTTTCTACGCACCTTAGTTTTAGCCAGACATAAGTTTTCTTCAGAGGTCATTTTGGCATCTGGGTTATGGGCCAATTCCAAAAACTACGCTCATTTTGCAGCTATGCTGTGACCAAAGTGAATGTTCTGTCCTTTGTAAGGTCTCCTTGGTTTGCATTAAGTTTGTTAGATAATGCAAACTACATCTATTGTTGGTTCGTTTAAGGTGTAGTAGTTAAGTAGTCATATCAGTTTCTAGGAAGCTGGTAGAGTTGAACCGGTCCAGAAGCAGCAAAAATCTGTCATGGTAGGTAAACGCACTTTACGAAAAACAATTCGTATGATCATATCTGTCAGTATGGGCTACTACTTCTTAGTTAATTGGATTTTATCAATGTAATATAATTGCCGCTGCTTTAGTTGATTTTTTTACCTTTGCTTCTACCATCGGCTTTAAGTTCACTTCAGCTTCCCACGGACGCTTCTAGCATCATTTTTAGCTATACAGCTTGGGCCCTGTACATCTTTCAGTCAATCAATACTACTGTTAGTCTGTTATAGTACACTATGCTGCTACGGCATTATATGTGTTTCTTGCCTGACAATGAGAAGTTGGGTTCATGTATCTAGGTTTATTAGTTGATTAGTTGCTTATGTTATCTTACGGTTCATTATATTTGTTCTGATGTTTTACGACATCTTTTTACACATAACCATAATTTGTTTCCACCTGTTATTGTCACCACCTCTTACCGTTTTCATTTTTCACATTTCACTGCTTCTTTCGAACATAATGTTCGCTTTAACTCATTTGAGCTCTACAAAGTTGTTTTTCGTGTGGTGTTAGAGTCTCTAAAGTTTGTCAACTAATGCTTTAATTTTTTTTACTTCTGCTTTCACAGATTGACGAGAATGTCCAAAGGGAGATTATGAACCACAGATCGCTGAGGCATCCAAACATAGTGAGGTTCAAGGAGGTAAGTCCCTTCTGCCAGTGGAAATAATAGAAACTCAAAACTTTAAATTCAATATTATCATGAAATTCGATTATAAATTGGCTTATATAAGTACCAACAAATTCCAATGATTCTGGAAATTTCAGAACACATTTTCTAAATCTGCTAAACCTATCACAGTGTGTTTTCCAAAACTTTCTTCAAACTTCATAGAATTTTGGCACAGTGTGTTTCACAAAACATTCTTCAAATGTCATTAAACTTTTGTGTAGAAATGCATAAAATAACTTCCTATATTTGAATGATTACCAAAACAAAAATAGTATGATGGAATGCTTAACTCTAAACTCTTCTCAGCTTCTGGCCAGTACCAGTTCCAGCGAGAAAGTGATGTTTATCTGTATTCCATCCTCCAATTCGAATAGGACAAATGGAATATGTAATGAAAAAGTTTATCCTAGTTGCAGAGTTTGAAGGACTCCTCTGGCAGTGACTCGTACCTTTAAGTTCTAGTATAGCCGTCCTCAGAGCTTTTGCTATTTTGAGTAGTTCTTGGCATATGCTATGTGTGGCCATGAACTTGTTTGGTAGAATATTTCCGGAGATCCTTGCTCTGAGTACTTCCTAGGGTGATTCTTTTGTTTCTTCTTTTCCCTGCTTAGGACTAGTAGGCTACTGGTTTCAACTGTTTGGAAGAATGTGTTAATTCTGTTGCATGCTTATCAGCATTCAGAAGCTATACGTAGCTTGTCCAAGTGCCATGCCCTATATGTAATGGAATATGAAGCTATAACAGTGATGTTTATCTGTATTCCAGCCTCCAATTCGAATAGGACAAATGGAATATGTAATGAATAAGTTTATCCTAGTTGCAGAGTTTGAAGGACTCCTCTGGCAGTGACTCATACCTTTATGTTCTAGTATAGCCGTCCTCAGGGCTTTTGCTATTTTGAGTAGTTCTTGGCATATGCTATGTTTGGCCATGAACTTGTTTGGTAGAATATTTCCGGAGATCCTTGCTCTGAGTACTTCCTAGGGTGATTGTTTTGTTTCTTCTTTTCCCTGCTTAGGACTAGTAGGCTACTGCTTTCAACTGTTTGGAAGAATGTGTTAATTCTGTTGCATGCTTATCAGCATTCAGAAGCTATAACTTGGGTAAGTACTTTGTGGTTGAGGCTGGAGACCGCCATGACTTTTTTTTTTGTGAAGATAGCATAATTGCTTAAGGCTGTAATGCAATCATTCATTAAATGACTACCGGAAGTGACAGTGACATAGCAAGATGTTATAGCCTCATGTTCAAGTGTTGCAGATCAGTGTTGTTTCTAGTGTGGAGTCTTGTTTGCATGCGATACATGCCGCTGCAGTTCTTGCTAACTGATCTACTATTAAAAAAGAGGTTTCGGGGAGGGAGGGACATTTTATTAGATGAAAATAAGGACCAGCCAAAATTAGTATAATTTTAGCCCCCATAATCTAATTTAAATGCATTCTTTTTTTCTTCAGGATATCACAGAGAGGCACGCACAATAAGAGATGTTGTTTTGGTTATGTTCATTGTAACAGAAGTGTCTGCAAGATATACTGATAAATTGTTAGTCTAGTAATTCATGTTCCTGATTCTATCAAGACATAATATGGAGAATGCTCATTCCCTGTGGAAGTATTTCGGAAATCTGCACCTGGTGCCCTCGTCTATCTTCTGAGGTCCTTAATCATCTCCCTGGAGTGACCAATTGTGGCCCATGCTTTTCACATTGTCAGAAAAAATACTTAGTATCTGACATAACTAGGTTTTAAGGAGTTTATCTGACATAACTAGGTTTTAAAGAGTTAGGGTGCCTATATTTTGGTGTTTCTGTTAGGAGTAGAGGTGGCGGTAACAATTTTCGGGCAGTTTAGTTTCGTGTTCAGGTAGAGTAGTGGTGGAAGTGTCTTTGTAACTTGTAACCCTGTGGTATCTCCAGTTCTTAATGCAAAAGATGTGTAGACCTCCTGCGTGTTCTCGAAAAAAAAAGTGGATAATTATATACCAATAACTTTGTTTGTTTCCTTTGAGCATTAAAACTTGCTATGTGTTATATCTCAAAAGTTTAAATGTATTGCCATATCCAGATTGCAAACTTAAAAGAGAGCACTTAGTTTTTCAGGTTGTGCTAACTCCCACACATTTGGCCATAGTTATGGAGTATGCTGCTGGCGGTGAGCTATTCGAAAGGATCTGCTCTTCTGGGAGATTTGGTGAGGATGAGGTAGAGAATATTTACTACAATCTGTGATACTTAAGTAGTTAAGGGCGTGTTGTTCTATTGATGGCTTATTCATTCTTATCAACAGGCTAGGTTCTTCTTCCAACAACTGATTTCAGGAGTTAGCTATTGTCATTCCATGGTACACAATTATTTTAAATTAAGTTACAATAGCAACTTAAAAGTAGTACATTGTGCATAACACTATCTTCTGTTATCGTCTGCAGCAAATATGTCATAGAGATTTGAAACTAGAAAATACTCTCTTGGATGGGAGCACAGCGCCTCGGCTCAAGATTTGCGATTTCGGTTACTCCAAGGTAGTCCAGAGCAGATTGTGACCTTTAATAACCACTGGCTTGCCAACTAGATCATTATACTTGGTTACTAACTCTCGATTTCCTTTACAGTCCTCTGTGCTGCACTCTCAACCAAAATCAACTGTCGGCACTCCAGCTTACATCGCTCCTGAGGTCCTTTCTAGAAAGGAATATGATGGGAAGGTGGTTTGTGTTTGCTATTTCTTATTTCCAATGGTCTAATTTCTACAAGTCACCCCTCAAACCTCACACGATGTACAATTTAGGTCGCTGATGTTTGGTCTTGTGGAGTAACTCTATATGTGATGCTTGTGGGTGCTTATCCTTTTGACGACCCTGACGAACCAAGGAACTTCCGCAAGACAATTACTGTGAGTTCATCTGGCAATCAACTGTGCCAATGAGATTCCTTTCCTCATTTCGTTTTGTTTAGCTCAGCTCATGCTACACCTTAATGTGTGGGAATAAAAGTTTATAAGATTCTTGCAGCGGATACTCAGCGTACAATACTCGGTTCCTGATTATGTCCGAGTTTCAATGGAATGCAGACATCTGCTGTCCCGGATTTTCGTGGCGAACCCGGAGCAAGTAATTATTCTCTCAAAACAGCCGTGCTTCTAGACAAAACATAGAACTGCCGTATTCTCATCCGTTCATTTCGTGCAGAGAATAACCATCCCAGAGATCAAGAAACAGCCGTGGTTCCTCAAGAACCTGCCCATCGAGATGACTGATGAGTACCAGATGAGCCTGCAGATGGCCGACATCAACGCCCCCTCGCAAAGCCTGGAGGAGATCATGGCCATCATACAGGAGGCGCGGAAACCGGGTGACGGATCGAAGTTTTCGGGGCAGCTGCCGGGCCTAGGGAGCATGGACCTCGACGACGTTGACGCCGACGACGTCGACATCGAGGACAGCGGCGATTTCGTGTGCGCGTTGTGACGAGCAAACGTGGTTCAGGCGAAGAAGCCGCCGTGAACTCTCTTTGTGGCCTTTTTAATGTCTTGATCCTTTTGCTATGTCGTTGGCTGGGCTCTTTTCTGCAGCGGTTTATAGTTTTTAGTCCTAGTACGAGCATTTATGTAAATAAATCAAATACCGATAAACTACTTCAAAAATACTATTTCGATAAGTCGTTTTGAAATGGTGGTAGAGGAATCGTCCTTGTTTATTTGAGAGAAGTCATGAGCCAAAAAAAACTCGACCGTTGTTCATTTCAGAGAGTTCCATTTTGTTGTTGTATTACATGGTTTTCTGTATCTGAGATAGTGACGCTGTGGTAAATAATATACTTATTATATGTTGGTGTTCTTAGATGAATTCTCCTTGTCCTCCTTGCATGAATTGAGCAGTTTAATGAATCTCGCAATGTTCACGAATCATGACTTGTTTTATCTGGTTCTTGGGCTGGTTTCTTGATTCGTTGCATGCTGATGCTGCTGTACTAAGTCTAGCAGACTTGGGCATGTTAAATTTTCTAGTCTTTTTGCTGAATAGTTTCACCTGCGAAGCAACACTGAACGTGAAGGGTGAGAAATGCAGAATTTCTCTTTGTTTAGATAGAAATGCAAAATTTCGATTACAGAGAAGACACAGATGTCATTTTTTAGTGGCAAAAAAGGAATTTTTTTTTTCTCCAAAAGCATCGGACGCTTCAGCAATATGCTTCTTTATGCGTACAATTTTATTCAACCCACTGAAGTCCACTCAAAACACCATCCTAGACTCCTGCACACAGCAGAAGCCAAATACAAAATATCAGAGGCCTTGCTCATAGCTCAATACACCCAAGCCACTCCTAACCTAATTCTACGTAACATCTTCTATTTCTTCTCTCTCTCTCAGATGACTTGCTTTGCTGGTCACTGGCGCTCGAAGCTAGCCATCACCACAGCCACACTCCACTCCCTCCCTCTCTCTAGACCAGCCAGCAAGGATAGGACATCGCGTGGAGGTATCCCCATCCTAGGTTGGAAGGATCCCACTGGATTTGTCGTGTGGCGGCTGGAATTCACTGGATCTAGTGATACCGAGTTAGGGGGAGTTTGCGTCGATGAGGAGTGAAGGACAACATAGCCAGGGGACAACGAGGCAATGGTGCCAGGTTGGCCTTGGCCGTGCTTGATCTAGGCTGGTCGAACGATGAGGTGGTGATGTCGGTGTCCGCCTCCTTCCTCCTCTCGTAAGATTAGCTCTGGTAAAGTTGTTACGTGCATTTTCTTTTCCTCAAACTTTGTTGCAATCCTTTTCTATAATTATTGCAGGATATGTCCTAGGGTGTTGTGGCATTTCTCTGATTATTGCAAATTTGTTTCCGATTGTTGCATTCTTGGTTGCAAAATGTTACAACTAGTATATTTGAAAGTTGCAGAGATGTAACATTTCAAATGTGCCAGACTAGGAAGTGTGGTGGCAGGAAAGGAGACCGCTCTGTGTAAAGGGTTCATATGTAAAAATGGCTCTGCTCTTTTTTCTAACCAATCAATCTAGACATGGAAAGATAGATGGAATGGGTAGTTGGTCCTTGGCTTGAAGTGATGTGGATGGATAAGGTCAAGTGGAAGATTTGCAGGGAGGAGAAGGTGCATGGAGAGAGAGACGGAATGGGTGGTTGGTGCTTGGCTTGGAGTGATGTAGATGGATAAGGTCTGGTAGGAGCTCAAGGCGTCTGGATGGAACAGTTTGCTTCGTACGTTTGCACAATATTAATTCTGTATCTATTTTTGGTCCGCTGATAGGTTTGTTTTTTTTACTTCGGCTTTTGGTTACGGTTTATGGTTTTTAGATTGTTCGTGAGTAAGAGTGCGGAGTAACAGAAATTCACGTGTTTTTTGACTGATATAAATAAAATCACTATATTATATTTAAAAAGATTGATGCTATAGAAAATCCAAAAAATAATGTTTAGAAGTTGAAAAGAAGAGCCGGACGGCCCAGATCGAGCGTCGCGAACCCAACCCAACCCATCTCCCTGCGACTCCGCCCACCCTATATAAGCTCCACCCATCTCGCCACGCAGCTTTCTCGCCCAAAACCCTAGCCCGCCGCCGCCCCCCAGCGCTCGCGCTCCTCGCCGCCCGCGAGCTCGCGCCGCTTCGCAACCATGAAGGTACGCGCTACTCCTCACCTTACTCATCCAAATGAGTTCGATGCGCCTAGATGGGGTTTGTGGCTGTTTGGCCTCTGATTCGTATGGTTTTTGCGTTGGTTTCAGTTCAACATCGCGAACCCGACCACCGGGTGCCAGAAGAAGCTGGAGATCGATGATGACCAGAAGCTGTGAGTGTTTCTCGTCTCACCATTCTTCTAATCGTGTTCATATCCTTTAGATCCGGGCTGGGTGGAATGTTGTTTCACCGCTGTCGTCTGTGGTTCGTAAGAAAGCCGGATTAGTGTTAAAACCAGCTGGCGAATGTGTTTTCTTTCAGGATTCGTTTAGCTCCTCTTGTAATTGGATTTCGTAGATTCGTGTGATGGAAAAGTGTTAGTTTGGTGGATTCGTGTATGCTATTGTCCCGTTCGTGCATCTGATATTTAGTGTGTCAGGAGCACTAGTTGTGTTATTTGGTTAACTTGGATGATAGAAAATTAGAAAGTAATATTTGCTGCTAGTACGTGTTAAACATGACGTTTTTATAAATGTTAGATTTAAAAGTGCCTGTTGAGCTGCTGGTATTTGTGACGGATTAGAGTGTAAAGTTTTTGCGAGGACTAACCATATTGACGACAGCAGTGAGCCACAGGAGTTGCTCTGTGGTTTTGATTGTGTTCAAACTTAGTTTCAAATGTTACAAGTTGGTTGCATTTAAGAGTCCTCTTTGGTCCTATATTTCTAGGACACAAAGGTATAGAAAGGTATCTGTCTCAGTACGTTATTCATTGGGGCTGCAATTTAAATTGTCAGGATTGGTTGTGAAGTGCCTGTTGGACTAATAAGTAATAAATAGCATTGAGAGGGATACATTTCTTATGCCACTTTTTGCTTAGGTGGATTCAAGAGCATGGAAACATGCACGGCTAGATCTTAATATAAGTGTTTTACTTATTGAATCACTGACAAATACTTTCAACTATTTCGTAATAATCAGCCCTCACTAGTACTCACCAGTTTATAGTGGAGTATAGAAAACTATAGAGACCCTATGAACAAGATCTTAAAATTACTATTTAAACTTGTTCTTTGCGGTCTTAAAATTACTATTTAAACTTGTTCTTTGCGCTGTCTACAAATATGACAGTGGATGATTGCCAGAACAGAAAATCAACTGTTTTTTTACCACAATTGTTCTTTTAGAAAAGTTATGTAGTTTACTTCCAATATTAATATTGTAGCAGGCATTTGGGTGTTTAATATTCTGTAAACAATGTGGGTGCCTTTTGTTGTCTACCTTGTTAGAAATTCACGCAATCCCTTTTTCTGCACCTGTTCTGCTTTTTCATATGGATATCTAATGCCTTTTTTATGAACTACAGGCGTGCCTTTTATGACAAAAGGATCTCTCAGGAGGTCAGTGGCGATGCTCTGGGCGAGGTAATCTACTGACAACCAATTTCATGGTACTTAATTCTTGCACTGATTTTTTGTTCAAAGATATGATATGTAACATTTCTTGGCTTTTACAGGAATTCAAGGGCTATGTCTTCAAGATCATGGGGGGTTGTGACAAGCAAGGTTTCCCAATGAAGCAAGGAGTGCTAACTTCTGGGCGTGTCCGCCTTCTGCTCCACAGGGGTAAAATTTGATTTCAACAATACTCTTCATTACCTACAGTTCTTTTCCCTCTTGGATCAAGTCTTTTATCTGATTTTTTTAATTCTGCAGGCACACCATGCTTCCGTGGGTATGGCAGACGTGATGGTGAGCGCAGGAGGAAGTCAGTCCGTGGTTGCATTGTCAGTCAAGACCTATCTGTTATCAACTTGGTGATTGTCAAGAAGGGTGAGAATGATCTGCCTGGCCTGACTGACACTGAGAAGCCCAGAATGAGGGGACCCAAGAGGGCCTCCAAGATCAGGAAGCTCTTCAACCTTGCCAAGGATGATGACGTCCGCAAATACGTCAACACTTACCGCAGGACATTCACTTCCAAGAATGGTGAGCTTTCCTACATTAAGTTGCTTTGTTACCTTAGTTCTATTCTTATTCCAGCACGCATCCTACTGTTGTGTTGCATTGCTCACTATGTCCTTCTTTCCTTTTTCCTTGAGAAAAGCTTATTATCTTCTGTTTAATCTATAGTGTGTCATAATGCTTGCTTGCCACCACTGTTGTATTTGTCAGCTTGACATTGACTTGAAATGAATCTTTTGTGTCCTTATTGTTTCTGGAGTATGTCCAATTAGCTTTCTTGTTACCTACCTAATAGTTGGTTACTTCTATTGCAGGCAAGAAGGTGAGCAAGGCTCCTAAGATCCAGCGTCTTGTGACTCCCTTGACCCTCCAGAGGAAGCGTGCTAGAATTGCTGAGAAGAAAAAGAGGATCACCAAGAAGAAGTCCGAGGCAGCGGAGTACCAGAAACTGCTTGCACAGAGGCTCAAGGAGCAGAGGGATCGCCGGAGCGAGAGCTTGGCCAAGCGGAGGTCCAAACTTTCTGCTGCTGCCAAGGCTGCCACTACCACTGCTTAAGCTGTTTAGAGCTTGAGAAGTTTTAAATCTTTAAGTTATAGCCGAAGAACCTGTTGCACTGTGTTAGATCAATCGACCTGCTACTTTCAGCTTTCTTGAGTTACTGGTGCAATTTTGCATGAACATGATACTGGCTTGTCGGAATTTTTTGAGTACTGGAGATTTACTATGTTGGTTTGGATGGTCAAGTTGAAGTGTCAGTTCTTTCAGCCATTATTATTTATTTTTCAGTTATAAGGTATAAGCTATAGCTAAAAGCCATTTGCAAAAATTAATGCAAATTCTCCTATAATATGGTAAGAACTAGAGCTAAACTGATCTAAGTTGTAACTTGTTGGAACAAATCAGCAAGTAGAGGAGTTTTTTTCTAACGCTAGTCACGAATTCAATGCATTAGAGTGCATGTAGCTGGCCAATGAGACATGCTATCTTATCCTAGTACAAAGATTTGTTTAACCGTTAGTCACAAATTCAATGCATTAGAGTGCATGTAGCTGGCCAATGAGACATGCTACCTTATCCTAGTACAAAGATTTGTTTAACCGATGAGCCGATTAGTACTTGTTGCAAAGCTCCTAACTGAATATTCAGAGGCAAGTGCATGTATATATATTAAATTATCAATGATTCTAACATTTTTAAAGTGCATTATTATTATTATCAGTACTGACTTTTTTTCAAATGCTGTTATTGTAAGACAACTTTTTTTTTCAAATGCTGTTATTGTAAGACAACTGTAGGTTTGACACTTAGAAGCCTTAGGATGCTAAAATAAAATGTAATATTCGGGAGCTTTTATAATGTCCAAAGTAACATGGCTTGTATAACTGAATCTTGTGAATAATACTATGTAATTAAGTATAACAATTATGCACATGTTTAGCAATTAATTAAGCTCATGATTAGCGCTAATTAATTATGATTAGTACTAATTAAATATGGTTAGCATGGACGGCGATGGTGGCACCGACGCCGACATGTCACGATTGGGGAGAGACCAGGTTCTAGGGTGGCGGTAATGGTGCGTTGGTTTTGGTGGTGGTGATCTCTACATGTGGTAGTGTTTCTGTTGGTTTCCGAAGCAGATAACATAACTTGTGCACATACCCTATTTGGTGAACATATGGACATAGGAGATCTGGGCCTTTTGCGATGAAATTGATGGGCGAGATGGAAGCAACCAAGCAAGCGATCCCACCTCCCCACTTATGGCCTTTTTGCAAAAAAAACACCCCCACACATACAGAAAAAGCAAGTTAGTCCTCGCGCTCGTTCATCCTCCCAGCAGCTTAAAGCCTTGAACGTGGGCTTCTCCCATTCCCAAATTGAATAGGGTTAGGTAGAGAGGCGTGCCTAGTACCACCATCGCCCATGCCTGCCATCCTTGCATCATTGGTTCCTTCTCGGCACCGCTACAAATCGTCTCAGCTGCCCCCTTCCTCGTGCACCAATCCAAACCTCTCTTATTCGGTCTCCTCCAAATCCCCCACACGAGCCTCCTGTGGCTGTCGCCACTACGCTGCCCATGCCTGCTGCACCGCCCATGCAATGCTCTACAGTACTTTTACCATGTGTCATTGTCCGATTGGATTGTTTACAATTCGACGATGACACGTGGTAAAAATACTATAGAGCACTGTAGCACCATAGCGAAATACTGTAGCACTGCAGGGAAAAAGGTTTTTTTTCGCTTTGCCACTGTGGCAGGTTTTTGTTTTCTATGCTACGGTGTTTATATACATGACAGCTACGGTGTTCATGCCACGTGTACCATCTGATTGGCTTGTTACACAAGTCAGGTTATATCGCCATTACACAACAAAATTTCTCAGCCTCGACAGGTTTTTGTTTTCTATGCTACGGTGTTTATATACATGACAGCTACGGTGTTCATGCCACGTGTACCATCTGATTGGCTTGTTACACAAGTCAGGTTATATCGCCATTACACAACAAAATTTCTCAGCCTCGACAGCACTGTCTTGTTTCAGTTGTGTGGTTGTATTGTCAAGTGAAATTGTGATACCAACTTGTAAGAAATTGTCATGTGAATGCTTTTAGAAATAGTGAGAAATTACAAACCATGATGTGTGGTAACATAACAATGAACTTTACTAAATGGAATCAATTCAAACCAAATAAAACATGCTGCTGCTGCCATTTGCTAGCTGCTGTTGCGTCAAGTAGAGCAAAAGTAGAGAGTGCATGGTACAAGAAAAGCCATAACTGAACTGGTTCTCAAACACGTCAATTGGTTTCATTCATCAATCGTGAGTCAGCACTCAGTTCTTACCATTTGAGATAACTGGGGAGACCCGGAATAGCTGCAAAAAGGACTGCAGAGAGTTTGATATTACAACAAAATTAGCTGGCAACGAAGGCCGCAACCAGAAGAACTGAGAGCTTCCTTGCCCCGCCCGTGTCCAGAGCCTGTGCTCATCCTTGACCTTGATGATAATGAGGAAACCTACCTTCTGCGCCCGAGTAGAGAAACACACAGTACGTGATGCATAGACTCCGAATGCGCAGCGGCAACCGCGGCAGCGAAGGGGCGGCCACGGGCGACGCAACAGGGGTCACGAAGGGCGAAGGGGCGGCCACAAGCGTTGGTTCAGTGGTTACGGGCGGCAGAGGGCTCTCTCCGTTACCCTAGCGAGCTCGGCTGTGGATCTCTATCTAGTTATAATAGATACCAAGGCAAAGAGAGGGGTCGTGACCGTGAGGTTAACGGGAGGACGGCAGAGTTGACGGGAGGCTGCGCAGAGAGCAAGAGATGCTCGCAGTCGCAGAGCTGCTGCAGCTCTTGACCTGCAAGACCTTCCGGTGGATCTGTCCGTGTAATCCGGAGCTGCTGCGATTGAATTTGGTATCTCTGGTAAGTGGTAACGTCTGTTTCATTTTTGCCTCGAGTTGCACAGAATTCAAAATGCACTGCATTCTTTCGTGAGAAACATTGCGACATGCAAACTTCATACGCGCAGAGTTTGTGAACTGAAATTACAGTATGTTTTTGAATTCTGGGCTGGTTAATTGGACACACGAAACACACCACTCATTAGGAAGCAAAATGGAACATGACGATCACTTCGGCAAACCAAACATGAACTCTACTGCACAAAACAGTAAACGCATTAAAAACCTGCACGGCCAAACCAAATATATAGACAGCATATTCTATACACTCAAGTTTAAGATACATTCACAGTGTACTCCAACTAAAAAATTACAAAAAAATCTAAAAAAATTCTACATGTATTCTATAGTTTACTTCATTTATGTATAAAATTCTAAGTTTAACTTTATTATATGTTAAGAGCAGCAAAAAAGTAATAAATTTGAACTCTTAATATTTGTCAGATTTTTCTCTTTTTGTTACCGCTAATATATAATGAACATAACTTTAGAGTTTTATATATAGTTAAAGTAAATTAAGAAATACATATAGAACTTTTCTTAGAGTTTTTTATAATATTTTTAGTTAGGATACACCATGAGTACAATCTAAACTTAAGTACGTAAGATATGTTGCCAAACATCTGATCCTACTTGCGCTTCAGATCGACCTCCGGCTAGAGCGCGTGCAGAGACATGCACCTCGAGCGGAAACTGACAAGCATAGGCAGTCTGCACTCTGCAGTACGGATCATCACAACACACTCAAAAACATTCAACGTCTGACTTCCTGCCGCTACCATTTGCAAAACAACCACGTCAAACTGCACGATACACCTCACGTCACCGCAGAAACAGAACCATCAAGTTTGTGTACCAGTTCACCAAGCGAACCCGCTAGCTTTATTTTCTCTCGTCTCCGAGATCAACGGTTCAAAGCCTACACAGCTGAGGCGCATTTAAAAACATTCGAAAAGAACGAAGAAAAACATAGTACAACACAACAGGTATGCTACTATCCTCGACAAGTACCTATAGCTCACGAGCTTGTGCCAAGAGCACCCACCAACCATACAAATAAAACACGCATCTGTCACGGCTTGCGAGCTGCAACTATTCTACCCCTCCCTGATGATCCTCCGTTTAGAAAGCCAATGGAGGCAGTGGCAAGTTGTTGTTGAGCCCTGACCGAATCCTTCTCTTCCTGAGCCTCTCGGCGATGATGAAGGCGAGCTCCAGAGATTGGGAAGCGTTCAGCCTTGGGTCGCAGTGAGTGTGGTAGCGGTCGCTCAGGTCATCGAAGGTCACAGTTCGCGATCCACCAATGCACTCGGTTACGTTCTGCCCAGTCATTTCCAGGTGGATACCTCCCGGGTGGCTTCCTTCTTGATCATGCACGTCGAAGAAGGCGCGTACTTCAGCCTGTTAAGACACATCAAAGGCCATGCTTAGTCCAATGAGTTTAAACATGGAACTTACACAAAGCCGTTATCTCAACCAATTCACCGATGGTCAAATTAGAAGGTTGTGCTTTAGTATATTCAAAATAAAAGAATGGAATTTTCTCGATTATTCAAAGGATCATCAGGCAATGGCTGCTATCAGATATTCAAAATCACTAGCAAGAGTGGCTACAATCAGACATGTGACATTTGCAGTTCAAAAAATAAGCTCCAAGCTTGTGAATATAGTCTATACTATGCAATCTGTTGCTTTGTTATAGTAGTATCTGCTGTTGTTCGGGCATATAAGATCGCTTGAAAATCAACATTGAAGTGAAGCTGCTGTTTTTATATAAGTCACATTCATTAAAGTACAATTAAAATGCTCTATCACTTAAAGTACATTTTGAAGGAAAACAAAGATGTAACCATGTATGTATAACTGCAACCTGCTGTGTATTAATCGTGATTGCTATGGGACATTCAAAGGTGAAAACTCAAATTAAAAGTGACGCCTAGAATGCAGATCCATAGTATGCATAAAAAAATTGAGGCAATAGCTTTGACAGGATCCTTCAACCCCCAATACTCTAATCAACCACTGACTTACTGAGAATAAGTAACCTCAGTGGACCTACTTCTATTAAATAACAGAATAGACAAACTGTTGTGACCAAGGATGGCGATTAGCAAATGAACACAGTTAATAAATGAATTTTACTGCAATAATTCATATTGATTTTTGGAGAATCAGAAAACATATCATTGCGCTTGAAACATAATGCCATTGCCTATTATGTCATTTCACAAGTTAGAATTTCGTCCACATTATCCAGCAGAGTTATCATACAATATGTTATGTTTTTCCTTTCATACCGGAGAACAGATGCCAACAAATCCTTGTGTACGACTTTTCTTTACAGGTAGTGAACATATGCCCAAAAGTGTAACATTCTTAGTTCCTTACTGACAGAAACAGAGTAATATACTACTTCAGATATCATTCCAATTTTGCAATACAGTTACATAAATGGGCAATACAAATTTGGGGGCTCTTTGGATAAGTGCTTATGTGACATTGATCAGATTGCTTATAGAGGCTGCATGATACAAGGAAAGCATACTAGCAAAGCAGGCATGCAGTAGGTTCCAGAGTAGAAAGATACTCACCAGAATGGAGTCGAATGGGCGAGTCTTCAGACCACATGGGGCCTTGATGGTGTTCCCATGCATGGGATCAGTAATCCATGTGACAATCTGTCCAGAACTGCGGACAGCGCGGATGAGGTGAGGCAACTTCACCCTCATGTTCTCTGCCCCCATCCTGGTAATTATGGTTATCCTCCCAGGCTTGTTTGAAGGGTTTAAAATCTCGATCAGCTTCACCAAGTCACTCGGGTTCATTTTATCACTCACCTGCATTCCACAAGTTGTGCATTAATTTGAATGTCAGCACCCACAACCACAATACATCGAAGACAGCATTTGGATTTCACTAAATATGAAAACGAACTCAATGCTGACCTTTATGCCAAGAGGGTTGGCAACACCACGGAGGAATTCAACATGAGCCCCATCGAGTTGGCGAGTGCGCTCACCAACCCACAGCATGTGGGCCGAGCAGTCATAGAAAAGGCCACTTGTGGAGTCCTCACGGGTAAGAGCCTGCTCATACGGTAAGAGGAGGCACTCGTGGGAGGTCCAGAAGTCAGTAGTCGTCATTATCGGATGGTCCACTGTCAGCCCTGCTGCAGTCATGAAGCCAAGGGCCTCGTCCACCCTATGTGCCAATTCACGGTACCTATACACCATTCCATTGAAACACTCAGAGCATTAGAAAACCTCTACAGCAGTTACAAACATAATTTCTTCTGCAACCCAAACAATCAGATACATAGCAATAACACATCAATAGCATTTGTGCATTTTATCAATGAATTGCTCTTATTTGTAAATCCCATGAACAAAATGTCATTTTAACATGGCTTATTATGATGATGATTTGATGAGAACTTTTTCGGAGCACCATCTTTTCCAAAAGTCAAATACTTTCTCAACATATATTATTTATAGACTTAAATAGACACATGCCTGAAGAAAATATAAAGTACAGTAACGCAAATTAATTGAAAAGCTAGATCCAAAAAAGGTTACAGATGTTTAAGTAGACACGCGCCTGAAGGAAATCGCATGGATGACTAGCATACTTTAATTCTAAAGTCCAACACGCCAACGCTTAGTGAGACGCAAATAATTGCATGCTTTGTTAACCGACAACACTATATTTTCCATGGTATCCCTTTATGCAAACAAGTAAAAATGAGCAACTTTCAAATGAATTAATCAGAATGTTAGATGCAAAAAATGACAGTGACGTCCCATTAGAAATATCCCCAAAAGAAAGGGGCACGGAAAGTGAAAATTTCCACATACTCTAATAGACAAAAAAACTCCAAATTTGGTACATGTACTTTCAAGTTGGTCTGATCACCCCCTGTACTATGAAACCTGATATCTAACCCCATATACTAGAAGTACCAGATCAAATCCCCCCGGCGACGCCCGATGGTGGTTTTGTGCTGATGTGGCTTCTAGCTTATCCCGTGGACCATGGACTCATCAGTTGGGCCCATCCCCTCTCTTCCCTATTTTGATGTGGCTAAACAAAATCTTAAAAAAAGCAACACAACTCTCTGAGGAACAGACCATCTACGAGCCATGTCGTTAATCTGAGTGAGTTAGAGAGAGGACAATCTGCTGGGGATGGCGAAGATGAAGCGCACACGAAGAATGCTTAGCTCACAGCAATGCCGCACACCTCCGCCGTCGCCTCTAATCGTCACCAACGAGATCATCGACACAGTGGCAGGCGCCGTCTACACCTACAACTACGTTAGATGGGAGCTCGCGATGGCTTGCTCTCGCAGGGGGATCAGCGGAGGCATGGATGCCATGACCAGGCACTGCTACAACTGGGAGCTCAAGTGGTTCGAGGAGAGGCTGCAGCCACGCCAAACTCGAACAACCAGTATGATGACCGCCGACCTCTGTCTCACTGCTATGGTGAGTTCCTCGCAAATCACACGCGTCACCCCATTCCACCCCTTGCTAGTTCTTCCCCACATATTAATTTGGAGATCCTCGTGGACCTCATCCAGAATCAAGTTGCTCTCTTCCTCCGCCCCGGCAAGCATTCTACTGCATACAACTCCCTCCTCAGAGAGAAATCTCGCAATTCCTCGCACCCACACGTTCCCATATCCTCCCTTTCCGTTGTGACTCTCTCAAACTTGAGATCCATCAACTATATTGCCACCGTCACACACTCACCTGTTCCTCCCCTACCGCCACTCATGGCTGTTTGGCCATCTCCGGTGCCCTACAGCCCCTAAAAACCCACCAGTCCACCACTAGTCTCCTCATGAGCTCCATGATCCGTTTTTTAGTCACCCGAGCCTCACCGCACACCCTTCATCCCTGCCGAGCTCCACCCGAGCCCATCCATGGCTGACTCCTCTCCTCTGTTTTCTAAACAAGAAGAAGCCCTTTGTAGCTGATTCAGACGACATGTCATCTCATATGCTTACTTGGATGCCACATCACCTTATTTGATGTGGTTTTCAAACTAAAGAGGTTACTTACCCGGTTTTACAATACAAGGTCTAAACTGGACAACCTGAAAGTACAGGTACCAAATATGGACTTTTTCCTACTCTAATATAACCACCCGTACCAACTACTGAACGATGAACCCAGAACTACCAGTGATTATTAAACGTTGACGAGCAATGAACCACCACATAAAATGCTTTTCTTTATTTATTCAAGCTACAAATTAAAATATCTGAACATTTCAAGAACAGGGTCTAGTTTCATATTTTCAGGAACATGTTCACCACTCGTTACTTCCATGATAACAATCATACTAAAAGAGGTGAATTTTTGCTATCACCAGCAATCTATAACCAGCTCTTGCCTTATCATGATAAGGAGATATGTGGAAGAAATTCAGCATTGAGATATTTCAACACGACAGCGACTTAACACCTTCCACACTAAAAGTGCTGCTGAAAATCGTAGGAAAAGGCGGAAAAAAATTCTCACCTGTCTCCCTGCTCGTTGTGATCCATGAAATCGAGGTTCCACCGCGTGACGCGCTGCATGGCGGCGTAGCCTCCCGTCGCGAACGCGCGGAGCAAGTTGAGCGTCGCCACCGACTGCGCGTACGCCCGGATCATCCTCTGCGGGTCCGGCACGCGGCTCTTCTCGTCGAACGCGTCGCCGTTCACGTTGTCCCCCCTGTAACTCGGCAGCTTAACCCCGTCCCTCACCTCGAATGAGTCGGACCTCGGCTTGGCGAACTGGCCAGCCATCCTCCCCACCTACCATTTGCAAAAAATAGAGCAGATCGGATCAGATCTCACAAATCGAATGCCCAACGGGCGTATTTGGTTGGATTTGATGGGTTGGTTGGTACCTTGACGACCGGCATCTGGCCGCCGAACATGAGGACGACGCCCATCTGGAGCAGGATGCGGAAGGTGTCACGGATGTTGTTGGCGTTGAACTCCTTGAAGCTCTCGGCGCAGTCGCCGCCCTGGAGGACGAAGGCGCGGCCCATGGCGGCGTCGGCGAGGCGCTCCTCCAGGTGCCGCGCCTCCCCGGCGAACACCACAGGAGGGAACGTCTCGATCGTCTTGAGCACCGCATCCAGCTCCTCCTGGCTCGGGTACTCGGGGAGCTGCAGCGCCTTCTTCGTCTTCCAGCTGTCCACCATCCACCTCCCAGCCGCCGGCTTCTTCTCCGGCGCCACCGTCGGGGACGAGGTCTTCGCGGCGGCCGCGGGCACGGATCCGTTGTTCTTCGCCGGGTCGGCCGCGTGGACGGCGGAGATGGTGCGCCTCTTCAGCGGGAGGAACGCGGCGTGGCGCGGGTGGGCTACGCCGCCGGACACAGCGGCGGCCGCTGCGGCGGCGGAGTTGGTGGCGAGCGCCATTGCGAGGAGGCGAAGGGCGGTAGCTTAGGGGTAGGTAAGGGTTTTGGCGAGGACTCGTGCTGTCTAAGGCGCCTCCTCTGAGGAGACGGAGGTGGCGGGCGCGGGGATATTTATAGGCGGCGGCGAGGGGAGGATGGGTTGGTGAGAGCCGGGGATGGACGGATGGCTAGTTGGCGTCGGAGCAGGGAGACATCGTGGGGGAAGGGGCAAGGGGTAGTTTGGGGATTTCCTGCTGGTGACCGGAGACTTTACTTGGAAAGGTACTCACGCTGCGTTTGATTCACGGTTGGTAATCGGGTTAGCTAATTTTAACTCAACTAGCTTAGTTTCACCTAAGTTTTGTGTTTGGCAATCAGTCGAATCGGTTTAAATATTGTTTGGCTAAATTAGATAGGTTAGCTGAGTTAGCAATAGAAAAATAGAATTTAGGAGGCTAAGTTATGTTGGGTTAGTTTATTCCACCAGTTTAATTAGTAAACTTAATCCTAGGTTAAGATGGTTAAAAGGTTTTGATCAGATTAAATTTTTTTGATAAATTGATCAGATTAAATTAATCCTTCTTAGACAGGTTATATTCTTAAACCATCTTTTAACCTCAAACCAAACGGAGCCTGAGGGTTAGGTGGCAAGTATGACTGTGCAGTTTGGGGATTTCTGTAATTTCGAATAAAAATAAATTATTCGTACAAAAAAATTCAAAAAAAGAGAGGGAAGAAATCACACAATGTTTTTCTACTCTCCTTACCTAATACTAGATTGTTAGGGCAGTCCCAATGGGTGGTTTCTATGGCATTAAATAAGGTGCCAAGTAGGCAAAATGCTGATGTGTCATTAGAGTTAAGGAGGAGAGATAAGGAAATGGTTTCTTATACAAGAAATCATGTCTACACGGGAACCAAGATAGAAAGAGCTGTGATAGGTAGATGATAGGAGAGAGAAGATAGATGATTGGATGAAAGTTTTATTTGTAGAAACTACCCATTGTGAGTATAGTTTCTATGGGTAGTGTCTATCAGGGGCGGATCCAGGATCTTGGGCCAATGATGTCACTTTGAACTCTTAATAATGATCATAACATCGAGAAGACAAAATAACGCATAGGAAATAAAAGCACAGTAACTTAACATAATAATCCAAACATATTATTTTTACTAACAAGTGCTTACCTCTCATAAAAGCATTTTACGCTTGCGATCACCCATCTTTTGAAAACGATCTATCACAATATTGTCTGGGATTGTAGCTAGGAAAGCTGGCTCGACAAAGCAAATGATACAATCATTCATAAACTTGTTACCAATACGGTTGCGTGAGATCGTCTTCACAATTTTCATCGCTGAAAAGCACCTCTCCACTGATGCGGTGGCAACAGGCAAAACAAGTACCAACTTTAGAAGTCGATAGACCAAAGGAAAAGCAAGATGCTTCTTTGTATCCACCATCAGTTTAGCAAGTTCCGCAATACTGTTCAATTCAGCAAATCTTTCATCGGCTTGTACATTGTCAATGTAAATTTGAAGCTCATGAGCAAGATCCTTTAACTGAACTGAACTGAAATCATTGGGATAGAACTTAGCCAATTCTATTAAGACCTCTAGTTTGAAATTAGCAAAGGAATCTTTGGGGCTGAAGGCTGCCATGCAACTAAGCAAATTAGAATTTGTTTCAGTGAAGCGATCATTGAACTCAGCAAGAAGTAAGTCAACAACTGAGTTCAAACAATCCCATCTATAGTGTTGGTAATTGGTGCGGTTTGTCTTCCTCCTTGGTTTATGGCGATCAACATATTCTTCTTCCATGTCCAACTTAGGAATGTCATGCTCTTCACAAAACAAATATATTTTCTGCAACAAAGATTCCCAGCCATCATCTCTAATCTTCTAAATTTTTTCCTTTGTTGACTTTACCTCTGACATGGCCTCCAATATATCCTGATCTTTCCTTTGCAAACAAAGTGATAAAGCATTTGCATACCCCAAGATCATCAACATCAAGTGCAAATGAAAAACAAAATCAAAATCTTTAAGATAATCTAGGAGCCCACGAGCTTGACGCCTCTTCTGATCATTTGGGCCATCTTTTTCCACATACTGCAGAACTTCAATAATTGATTGGAACAAGCTGTTAAGACTCTTAAGGGTCTTGTAATGAGAACACCAACGAGTGTCTCCAGGTCTTTGGAGAGATTGCTCCTGATTCAATCCTGTCCCACTACAAATTTGCCCACTGCCTATTGCTTTTTTTACTCTCTCTTGCTGACTTTGTCGTATCATGTCCTTTCGCTTGCAAGAAGCTCCAGCAACATTAAGAAGAAGAGATATCATGTCAAAGAAGTCACTAATATCATCATTCTTTTTAGCTACTGCCACTATGACCAATTGAAGCTGGTGAGCAAAGCAATGGACATAATACGCTGAGCTATTTTCTCTCATGATCAAAGCTCTCAACCCATTGAATTCACCTCTCATATTGCTTGCTCCATCGTAACCTTGGCCTCTGACTTGTTTCCAGCTTAATTTGTACTTGGTAAATAAATCATCAATATTAGCTTTGAGACACGAAGCCGTCGTCTCACTAACATGAACAACTCCAATAAGCCTTTCTTTGATTACTCCACATTTATCGACGTATCGTAAAACCACGGCCATTTGTTCCTTGTCAGAAACATCAGCGGACTCATCAACCAATAAACAAAATACATCACCACCAATTTCTTCAATGATAGAATTCACTATGACCTGCATATATAGGACACAAATCAGAACATCTAAAAACAAAATTGAGAGTTGATGCATCATTTGTACAGATTAAAAGAACTAGTACCTCTGCAAAGCAATTAGCAATGTCCTTCTGAATTTCTGGAGAAACCATTTGATGATTCTCAGGAGCATTTCTTAGCACAACTTTCTTTATTTTTTCATTTTGCTCTGCCAAAAGCTTCACCAACTCTATAAAATTTCCGCGGCTTTTAGACTCTTCTGACTCATCATGACCACAAAAAACTAACCCTTGATGCAACAAGTACCTAACAGCATTTATCGAAGTACTTAGTCGAATAAAATACTGCTCTTTTGCAATATCACCCTGCTTGTTGAGAGCAAAAACAATGGATTTGTTTGGCTTCAACAGATTGTTACATCTTTTCACAGCTGTATTATTATAGCTGTTAGGCCCGCCTACATGAATGTCTAATCTTTCTTTATTGTTCCAGCCAGAAAAACCTCGAGTTACAAATGCTTCATTTCCAGCTTGGCCTTCAATAGAATCTCTAAACAAGTAGCAGTATAGGCAGAAGGCTTTGTCCACCTTCTCACTGTACTCTAGCCAATCATATTCTTCAAACCATTCAAGATTAAACCGGCGTGGCTTGCCTGCTATAATTATTTGCGGATACTTGAAACCAGGTTGTGGTCTGTGAGGGCCTCTAATCAAATATTTTCTTCTTATCTCATCCTGTAGCTTAAGGCCAGGATATTCTAGTATTCTCTTTCTATCAGCTAGATCATAAGGAAGTTCATCTAAATTGACATTCCTTGGTGACAGGATGAAAGAAGGACGAGTAGTACCATTTATGTTTGATGCACCTCTATATTCTACTTGGCTGTGAAGTCCCTTCATCACTACCTGGTGGTAATTTTCTTTTCAAAAACCGTTCCATTATATTCATACCACCTGTCCAAACCATGAAATTAATTTGTGAGGTTACAAATACAAAACTAAACTTCCACATACACAATTAAATAAAAGCATAATTACCTAAACTTGACATCGTGGGCCAAAGGAGATTACATGTAGAGGCCTCTCTGAAAATAACCCTCCATGGCTCAGCCTTTAGAAATCAGAAGCGTGAAGCCCCAAACCTAATGAATTGGTGGAGATTAAATAGCTTAATAAAGTGGAATGTGGGGAATCAGATTAAATCATTGGTGTCTTGGAGATAAAAAAATTAGCAACCAGATGGAGTGAATTGGTCAATTAGGGATTTTTTTTCTATTAGGGCAAAAGGGTGTGAACTGTCACCTGATCGCTACAAGGGCGAGGTCGCGGCGTTGCCGTTTCGCCTTCGCGGCTTCTCGCTGGAGATCAATCGCGATCGAGTATGAGGCCTGGTCGGCGGTCGCAGCCGTGCCGCGAGACGCAAGTCGCGAGAATAGAACGAGAAAGAGCTTCTCCGTGCCGCCGTCAAGCGCTCACGCGGTAGATGAAAGGTCGTGGCGTGAAATCTGGCTGCTGGGCGCTGGCTGTATGCGGTATGCTGGGCTGCAGGCCTGCAACTGCTCTATAGGCCCATAGGAAGTTTGCAACTCACGCCTCACTGCCTGCTGCTTTCATTGGCCTGCTGTGCTGTCACAGCACAATTTCTAATGATGTCATTAACAGTAAAAAAATCTGGGGTACAGGGCTTACAAAAATTCCATTGTTGTCCTGTGACATCAATACTTGTACATGGGCTCCGCCCCTGGTGTCTATATTAATTGGCAAGTATAGAAACTACCTTATAGTTTCTGCATTGGGAGTGCCCTTAGCCACTTAAGATGGTAAGCTTTAAAAAATTCGTTCGTTCCCAGCAATTCATTACACGTGCACCAATCGGCACAAGCGACCCATCGCGAGCTGAGCAGCACACGACCAAGTAATAGTTCAACCAACCACACGGCACGTAATTAAAATATCTTGTAAACTCAATCAGAACAAGAAAGCTAAAAATCCAGATGGGGATAGGTAAGCACTGTACTAGCTATTGTGCACTGATCAATTCAGCGATTCGGCAGCCATTACTCGTGACTAAATACGCATGCGTGCGCCATGGCGGATCGAGTCCACCAAAACCGACGGCTTTTCCTCGCCACAAGCAGAGTTGAGGTTAACTGCGTCGATCTACTCCGAGACGCCACGTACAAACTTCGGTCTCCATACGTTAAGCCAGTGGTAAACTGCGGCCAATTCACGACGGTATGTCAAGTGTTAAATCACCTGGTTAACGAAGAATGCAGAGGATGCTGCTTGGAAAGTGTATGGCCCGACCTCTTTTTTTGGTTCTAAATTTAGGCTTTTCTACGATAAAATAATTTTATATTATAATTAGCTTTTAAATAAAATATCTTTCCAAAATAAAATTTATAAGTTGATTATAGTACACACTATATCGGCTTTATTTATATCAGCTAAATTCGTACGCAAGACTCTATCTCTCTATATCCTATCTCGTGAACAGATAAAAACTATAAGATGCAGCCCAAATAAACAGGTATTCTTTCGGGTTTTCAGTTTCTTCGAAAGTTAAAAAAACGAAACGATTTCTTAAGGCTTATTTTTCTAACGACTTTTTAAATATAAAATCACGTGTCTTCGCATCTGGCGTCGTCATGAGATGCACGACAAAACCATCAAATACGTGACCATAAACACGCGACACGATCTGAAAAACAAAAACACGAACCTTTTTCTTTCCAAGACCTGGGCCGGCATGTTTGAACCCACTGAAGTACGACTTGACCAGTTGCATCTCTGCTCCGCTCGAATATGCCGTAGATTTGGGCTCCATTCATTCGCCACCAACCACACCACTTTCCCGGCGCCAACGTCGTAGTTCATCTCGGGTAAAATCTGTCAACGACGCAATGGTTCGGCCAAGCAGGATGGCGATGGCCGATCGCAGGATTTGTATGGTAGCAACTAGCAAAGCAATCAATCAAGGGTCACAGGTTTTGTCATATTCTGTACGTGTACAGTGGTGTACAGTGAACTCATGATTTACACATGGTTTACTCATGAAATGTGCAGGTCGTCTTCGATGTTGATACTATGTAGAGGAAATTGTCCACAACATCATGGGAACATGCATGCACGAGCGTGCGTGCCAGGGAGGAACAAATGGAAGTGGTATGTGTTGTTATAGCGCTGTGAGAAATTTAAAACTAGGCTACTACAAAAATTGGAGAGGAGACCCGTTAAAACCAAATGCCCATGTGGGGCCTTGCTCTCCTAGCTGCTAGCAAACAGCAGTGGCTCTGACACTCATCGTGCAGGCCGGGTTTGTTGAGCGATCCCTCTGTTGTACTATGTGATATGAATGTAATCGGATCCAACTTAGGCGTTACTTAGTTGGACTAAAATAAGTTGATTTATGGTTGAAATTGTATTATAATTGATTAAAATTATACTACAGTTGTAGGGTAGCGGCCATCACACATGCCCCGTAACGCTTGGTAGACCGCTACATATGTCCGCGCAACGCTAGGCGGATGGAGCGGGCAAGTGCGGGCTAACCGCAACATATCCCACTTGCACCCTTCCCCACCGTGGCTTCCGCGACTTTTAGCCGAGCGTCTCTTTCCATCCATCGATCACGACGTTGCCGTCCTATATATGGTCAAGTTATGCTAACGAAAGCGACATGGCAATAGCCTGCAGCGTGCGAAACGTGGTGATCCACCCACGGCCAAGCAGTTTTGTCACTTTTGCCTCGATGAGCACATGACAGGAGATCCTACTGCCATGCCAGTAGTCGTTTTCTTTAGAGATCCTTTTGTTTACACGCTTGTGATTACACTGGATCTGAACCTGATACATCACATACTCAGTCATGGAGAGACGTTGCAAGCCTCTCTCGGTTTGTGTGCCACAGGCACAAGCAGATTCTGATGTGCCCGTTGAAGACCTATCCTCCATAGATGAAAGCTACACCTGTGAGGTGAACCAAGGAAGATAAGATACCCGCACACTCAACATACATGCATGTTAAGCTTCATGATGTGTGCTCGTTTGTGTGCAAGTGTGTTAATGCTACATGGTCTGTTGAACAATAGTGAGATTATAAAACTTGTCGAAAACTAGTTCTGGATTGTGCACGTTGACATAGATACTGTTTGAGATGCCCGAAGTTTGCATACCTTTTCCTCGTTTGAAGCTTCGGCAACCGGCTCTCGGAAAAACTCAATAATGCTCCTGCACACCTCTTTGGGCTTCTCAAGGTTGACAGCATGCCCAGCATTTTTTATAACTACTAATCGAGAATTGTCCTCTAGATGCCTGGCAAATTGTTAAAGTTGTTGGTACTGTAACTACTTTCAAGGGATGCTGGTAATGTAAATTTGTGGTTTAAAAGTTTATCAAAGGTAGCATCAAACCTCTTCAATCTATGAGCCAGCTCCATTGGGAACACCTGATCTTGCTCCCCCCAAACTATCAGCGTCGGCTGCATTAGGTGGGAAAACACTATCAATTAATCGGATCGGCAAGCAATTTGTCTGGATCTCATAGGGCTAAATATATCATATCACAAGCATATGCTAGTCAACTTTATTTTTTTCTTCAAGTATGTCTTTCGGCCTTCAACTTTAAGAGCAAACTTTTAGGAAGAAACTACCTGACTTAGTTTTGGAAGATTTGAAAGTTGCCTTCCATTAATCAAAGCATATAGTAGCTCAGTCTTCTCCTGGATATGATCCGAGCCCATCACCTGGTACAATAGACCAAGGCAACATCCGTAAGATAGATTAGTCATTGGGGTAAATGAGAAATTCAAATTTCTGCTGTGTTACAGTAAATACGCAGAAGAAGCATACCCCCTTTTTTAAAATAAGCCCAGCACAATATTTATATTACTATAATTTGTGAGCTAATAAAAGAGGAAGAGAACACTCAAAGCAGAGATCATTTCATGAATGAAATTGAACAAGAGCTGTTGAAGCAATGCATGATGTTCATGGCACTGAAGAACTATTTCCAAATGTTCAGCTTGTGTGTCATACTCCGAAATTGTAAATTTATTTTTGTGGGAAGTACATAATCGTTGGCATTTCTGTGCTGAAATTGCATAGTCAAACGAAATCCAACTCCAAATAATTTCCAGCATGCAAGTTAGGGAAGTACATAATCGTTGGCATTTCTGTACCGAGATTGTAAATTTATTTTTGTGGGAGGACAAAGCACTAAAGGAGCATACTACGCTAATTAATTCAGTGTGCTAATTATACGCCCAAAGTGTGTACTTTAGTATAGGAGTACATGAGTGAGCAAAGAACTTGCCACCAATTTACTATGGGCCCTACACATGCAAGTGGCTGGACGGTCATGCCACTGCCACAGATAGAAAATAACATATGTAAACATATGCATGAGAACAAAACCAAAACGATGATCTGCTGCTAAGCTACTGACACGTGTGAATATTTTGAGGCTTTGTCGGCTACATCAAATCCACGCATTCATTACATTAGCCACGTAGAGTACATTCAGTGAGTTGGGTGTCCATTATAGGGATTGTAATAAGATATTCAGTGAGTTAACCACAAGAAACAGACAACAGTACAACACAAATCTCCTTCACTCCGCATAATATACTTCCCCCTCAAAGCATCCCCTGCAAATGGTGTGCACAAATTGGATGGCAAACAACCACACAATTTCTGCTCCTTAACTTTGGTGCTGAAAAGTCAGTTCGTGGCAGTGCTTGATTTCCAAATTAAATTGGCTTAAGAACAAAGATGGTTGTGGAGTCGCAAACTCACAATAAGAAATCAGCCAAGCAACCTAACATGGATAATCTGTGCCTACTAGGATCCTGTGTTTCAATTGAAAACCATCGTTTATTTGACAGAGGCTTCGAGTGATTAAGATCATCCAAGCTTGGCGATTTCAGACATTTAAATGGTGTAGGAGTGTATCCCAACTTTTAGTGGGCAACTCGGTTTCCTGCACCACTCAGGATACCTTTCATGTGCACCGGACAATCTTCTGTGGAAAATGAAATAAACAGTTCGACACAACTGCGCTCAACGTCGCACGAAACACAACATTCTCTCATCTAGAGGTGACTTAATATCCCCCCTCAAATGATTTTATAATATTTATCTGACGTCCTATGCTCGCGTAATCTAGTAGATATATTAATTTTCAAGCGGATTCAACCAAAATTTTTATACTAAAATCAAAATGAAGAGGAAACTAACCTTGATGTAGTCCCAAAGGAAGCAGGACGGCATGATGAGTGGCGGCCGCACGAAGGTGAGCCTGACCAGCCGCCGCACCTCCTCCGGCCGCCGTGGCACCAGCAGCGCCGCCGCCTCCCCGACCCCAGCCACCGGGAACAGCCCCTCCGCGAGGTCCTTCTCCTCAAGGCACACCCCCGCGCACACCATGGCCACCCTCTCCACCGCCTCCGGGTACATCGCCGCCATCCGGTACCCCACGAAGCCTCCATAGCTCACCCCCACCAGCCCAAATTTCGTCACCCGTATCGCATCCATGGCCGCCTTGATCGACCACGCCTGCCAAGCAAATACACGTACACAGAGTTAAAAGGACGCAGAGGGCGACGATGGGGCACACGTGTCAGCGAGACCGACCTGGAAGGTGTCGGAGCGGTCGGGGAGGCGGGTGCAAGAGGCGCCGAAGAAGACGAGGTCGGGGACGATGGGGTCGAAGCCGGCGGCGATGAGGGGGCGGAGGTAGGGTGCCCACTGCCACGTGGCGGAGGCGCCGAAGCCGTGGAGGAGGAGCAGGGGGTTGCGCGGCGGGTTGGCGGGGACCCACATGTGGACGGTGGTGATGGGGTCGCCGCCGGCGGGGATGGGGATGACGAGCGGGCGGAGGCCGGCGGCGAGGAACCGCCGGCTGAAACAGCGGTCGCGCGCCGCCGCGAAGCTGATGCACTGCCGCCTGCCGGCGGCCAGCGGTGGAGGGGGAGGCATTGCTGGCGATCGCCGGCCCGGGATGTCCGGCGATCGCCGGTGAGGGTGGAGGCTTGAGGCGGAGAGGGGTTGGCGGTGGTGGGGTGAGGGGGTGGTATAGGCGAGATGTGGTTAAATTTGGGGCTTAGCTAAGTTTGGGGTTTGGGTTGTCTCGTGGTTGCCTCCTCTAAACGGGCTTAGCATCTGATCTTTTTTAACTTCTAATTTATTTAAGGTAGATATTATTTAGAACGCAAAAGTTTATAATTTCAGTTTATTTTAATTTTTTGGTTTTTTTCCTTTTTTAATTTTTTTTGCATAGTCCATTACAATATAATACCTATTTATTTTTATCTTTATAAAAAACAATTATTATTACAGTGTAATTTTAACCAAAACCTGAAATCCGAAGCATTCAGCCGCTTTGAGCGGCCTATTGGCTAACAGTGCGTCACATCACTGGTGATTTTTATGCGGTGCACAAGTAACAGATCATGAAATGAAATGTATCGGATGAGAAAGCATGGTATTGCCAAAAGAAGCTAGCAAATGCTAGAAGACGGAAGTATAGATGCGAAGGAATAAAAAAAAGTTAATACCATCTCGCTTTCTAAAGCGAGGGACGGTCAAAAGTCGAACTTAATTTTAGCCACAAGTTTCACTCCCGACACATTTCGCTCGAGTGTTACAGAAAAATCTTTTAGACTTGTTTCTTTAAACTAAATTTAAATTTTTTGTTTCGGGGGTGTTACGATAGGTTCTCCAAATAACTTTGGACAGTCCATAATTTCTCAAACTAGCTCGCACCAGACAACAACCGCGAGACTGAAACTCTGAACGGCATGTCTGCACATTGGGACTTCAAATTTGGGATCGGTTCTGCCCGACGCGAGACGTGATTCTGAGCATACGTTGGAGGCTTGGAGCAGTCTCGAATACTGGGATTTGTCTTTCCTCTCGCCTCAAGGTATACGCCGAATGGCTGGCCCAATCGAATCCTCGTATTCCTACAACTTCCTCCTCTAAACAAACGGGGAAGAATGCCACCCCTATCCAACAGCAGCACGAGCCGGCACTTATACGAACAACTCAAAAACTATAAACCGTAGAAGAAAGAACAGGACCTTTACCGTGTCGGGTGAGGAGTGCATGCGCGCTCACAGGTTCGGCTCGCGCCGCCGGTATACGCGCCGGCGCCGGCGCGCGCGCCTCTGGGACATAACGCCGCGCGCGGGCGGCTACCGCTTCAGCCGCCGCCGCCGGGGAAGTTTTTCTACGTCCCGAAGCCCATGCCCCGTTTCGGACGCTCGCACGGCCCACGCCGAGGAGGGCGGCGCTGGGCTCGGCTCGGTCGCGCGAGTAGCGGGCTGGGCCTTGGCAGTCGGCGCGTTGCTGCACGAGCAGGGTCGTCGAAGCTGCTGCTCACCCCGATCTGGTCGGGCCGGGTCAGCCACCCAGCCCGGCCCGCCACACATGCACGCCTGTGAAGCCTCTCTCCGCCTTAACGTTCATGCTCTCGCGCTGCTGGGCAAGGCTTGTCCGCGTCGAAGATGCAGGAGCAAATATACACACCGAACTCGAGCTCGGCCTCATGGACAAATGCCATCGTGCGAAGCACGGGGAATTAGCAGAACATCAACACAGGAGATTTTGTATTTTCTCCATAACAATTAACAAAGGTGCATAGACGATTATATATCCGATCAAGGAGGTGTAAACGAAGTGATCACGAACAACATGAGATTACAACTTTAGCACAACTCCACTACCGTATCAGATATCCATTCTGTGCACAGAAGAAAAAGAAAGAAAGAAAGCATACGACAATGCTCTACCACAATGAGTGCATTGATACTTGACTTGATGAGAAGTCGTATATGATAACTTCACAGCATTCACTTTGGTAGATAACTCATTTGCAATACCAGCAAACACAATTTATTTTAGTTCAGATTTTACTTCAATTTTTTCAGGTTCTAGAAGCTTAACAATCATAGAGGGATTATTTTTTGAATGCTCAATAAAATTAAATTCTATACCATGATTGTTTACGCTTGTTTTTGACTTGTCTATAATCATGTTCAAAATTTTCTTGCCAAAAGAAAATCTCTCTAAAGTGTTTTTAAGGTACTCATTTTCTTTAGCCAATGAGAGACAAGTTGTGCAATTAACAGGTTCTATCACATGATTCTTGGAAACATTAGATTGAGCTAATCTTTCTTTTTAGCAAATTCCTTCAACTGCCTAGTTAAAGCATCAATTTCAATATTTAACTTAAGACAATCAGATCAAGAAGGGTTTTCATAATAGAGTATTTGTTGAATTGATTCTTGAGATGAATTAAGTCTAATTTGTAGCAAATCACACTTAGAATATTTTTAGAAGAGTTAGATTTAAACTTTTCATTTTAATTATTAACAAGTTTAAAATTTTTATCACAAGAGTCATGTACCACTCTTAGTTCATCAAATTTATCAGTTATATGTCTAAGTTGAACTAGATTTGTTTCATTAATTGATCAAGCAGTCTCTAACTCATAATATAGAACTTGACAAGCCTCACAAGAATCATTCTTAGCAATAGAAACTCTAAGTTTATTAATCTCAGAATTTAAACTTTCAACAACAAAATTATTTTCTTTCAATTTATTTTTAGTCTTTTTTTAATTTAACCAAATCATCTTCTAATTCATCATACCATAGTCTTACCTCATACGATGCCCTCCCCCTCGGCCCTCTAGCCAATTCCAATTTCGGCATTATAAAGTGTATATAACGCATGGACCAGCGCAGAAAGCGTTACTAGCACACAGGTCATGCAAAGTTGCAAACACAGAAACATGGCCTCACGCCAATCAACTACTTTCGCCCAGCTTGCTCCGTGATTTGCAATAACTGTACATCGGCAAACCCTACATGATTTTTCTAGGATTTCCATTGCAGAAGAAGAGGAGAGAAACGCTACGACATGGCTTCAAGGAGTACCAAGAGAGAGGGAAACATCAGAAGTCGCAGATGGCGACTACACAGGAACTCGTCGCTGTCCACTAATGGGGCACTCGTGATGAACGGCATCGGCAATCGTTAAGCTGAAAGGCTCACATCATATAGTACTAACTAAACTAATAATGATCGCATTGGCTTGTACGACGCAATATGTCGTCCAAATGATCATCAAATGCTTCCTTTTCCATGTCGTCGTAAACTCGATTGGTCATTCAGTAACAAAAAAAAAAACTCGTACCCATGGGAATTGGGAAGTGCTCACAGTTATCATGTCGTAGTTCACGATACAGAATCAGAGTACTTCGGTAGAATCAAATCCGATAAATGCGTCATGAAGTGCGCAAACAGTATTTGTATTTGGCCACCAACTCACCCACCAGTAGTGTGGTTTCATAGGCTGGTTTGACTTACATCTAGTGCTCCTTCAAATTAACAGCGATTTGTGAAAACCAATACAAATTCAGATGTGGTAGAAAAGAATCTTCTGTTGGGTTTTGTGGTTAAAAAAAGCCCAGATCATCACAAGGATGCTCCGGACTCCTGGACAATCTGACATGAAAATTCTGACTGTACTGTATATGTGTAAATCAACACTGCATTCTCACAAAGTTGGATGATGAGATCCATGATGCAGACTAATCCTATATGAAGGAATTCTTGGATGGGTATACTGAAACTTTCAGCATTAAATCCTGAAAATCCCCCCCCCCCCCCCCCCCCTCCTCATCCAAACAACCCCTAATCGGTAGTTTGGAACAAAGCATAAGCAAATTTCCACTTAGGCTATATGATGATTCATCACAAGTCTCAACACTAACACCAAACACACTCCTAAGTACCAATCTTCTCACACATCACCGAGATTAAGGTTGCGCATTAAGCATCAAGCTAAGCAAAGAAAAAGCCATTTCAAAAATTCAATCCCTAAAGCCTAAAACACAACAGTTTGCATACAACACCTTAGCAATTGCTTCTAACACACTGTCACACTGATCTCCCTGAGGCTCATCCACAAGGAAACAGCAAAGTTTGGCTCCAGATTACTCAACGAAAAAGCAATTTCCTCACTATAGAACCCCAAATTAGACCTAATAAAAACGGTTTTCTATTGTCACAATACACCAAAACCAATCCCGGATGGCCGAAATTCGTAGTAAATGAGATTATGCTTTGTACCGAATCATTCGTGATTCACCATTTCCATAGTGAAAAGAACCCGCACTTTGATGAAATTACAGCAGTATTGTCTACAAAATGCAAGTACTGCCCCTCAAGTTCTAGAACCATAGAACACCAAACAACATGTCACAAACAAGTAGCACAATTCCCAACAAAGCATAAGGTTTAGGCACCAAATTACCGAAACAAAAACACAATAACGGGCAAAACGTCACGACTAGTATTTATCAAATTATAACTTCACGATCCACATTCCATACTTGGGACTTAGAAGTCCAAGCCCTGAAACCCTATGTGACGAGCAAGTAAGTAAGGCAGCCGGCGAGAATCGCAAGTCAGACCCGCACCTCGTCCTCGTGGAGGAGCATGTTGGGGATGCCCTTGGTGATGGGGAAGCAGCGGCCGCTCTCGGGGCAGACGAGGGTGCCCTCCTCGACGTGGATCTCGAGGAGCGCGCGGTGGAGGCGGCGGAGCCGGCTGCCCTCGACGTCGGCGGCGCCGCCCTCGGCGAGCTCGGCATCGGTGGGCGGCGCCTCTTCGAGGAGCTCGGGGAGGCCGATGGCGCGGGTGGCGGCAACGAGCGCGGGCCAGTCGAGCTTGGGGAGGATGCCGCGGAGGAAGTCGGCGTTCACCTCCACCTCCTTGGTCGACCACTTCACCACCTCCAGCGTGAGCGGGTAGCCGTTGCTCACGCCCCTCACGTTCGACGACAGCATGTTGTGCGTCAGGAGCCTCATCTCGAGCTCTCTCCTCTTCTCTCGCGGCGGTCGCGAGCTTGCCCTGGTTGGTCTCGTCTCCTGCTGCGGCGGTGGAATAAAACCCTAGCGGCGGGCGCAGAGTGGTGGGTTGGAAGGGAGTGGGGCTGGCTGCTTTGAGATTCGTGCTCTCGTCGGGGAGGGTCATGCCGCGTGTCTCGTCTTTGAAAGCGTAAGTGCAGAACAATACGTTAGCGAAGGAGCGAAGCGAACAAGTGCCAGTAGTTCTTTGTCGAGTTTGTTCTAAGCCAGCTTAGAGCAGCTCCAAAAGATGGGCTAAATTTGATCCCCTATAATCTCATTTTAGGGGACATGCCAAAAAGTTGGGGATCAATATAACTCCTTTGCTCCAACAGTCATACCCAAAATTGGTTCCCTAAATATCTCGTGAAGACAAAAGCGAGGAGAGGCGAGGCGAAGCGAAGCGAAGAGGCTGATGTCCTGCATAGATGACTCTCGATGTGATATTTCAGTGTAGGCCTTTTTGGCGGAGGGGATGTGCGCGGCCAGCGGAGACGCGCAGCAGCCGGCGAGGAGACGCCTGTGCGCGGCCAGAGGGGATGTGCCTGGAGGCGGCCGACGGAGAGGCGCAGGCGGCCAGTGTGCTCAAACAGCGGGGTCGCCGGTGGGGAGCCGCGCCGGCGGGGAGGAAGCTGCCGACGCCCTCAGGTAGGTCTCACGCAACGCGAAGGAAAAAAATTGGGCGCGGAATCGGCTACTCGCGCGCGGCAACGGTGATTGGGGACGCGTGAGGTGAGGCCAAATTTGGCTCCGGTGGGGTAAGATATTGGGGGTGTTAAAATTTTTAGTGGTGGTTTTGGGGATCTTTTGGAGGGGTTTTTTCACTAATCACCAAAATTTATTTCAGGGGATGTTTTAGCCCATCTCTTGAAGTTGCTCTTAGACAAACCATGTCACGAGCGGTCGAGCCCTCTAGGCTCGGAGGAAAAATGCCGGCTGCCTGGTTAGCAACGGGTTTAGTAATCTCATTAGTCCTTCGGACTGTAATGCTTGCTTTTTATGGCTTTTAAATTCAGTTTCTCTGAAAGCAAACAAAACGACTTCTCTAAATGATCTTTTAAATCTAAAACTATGTACGCTATCCATATTAACAACTTAACCATTGTCCGCATCAATATTTTAACCGTTTACTACCATCTTAAAAAATATAACTTAAGACCATCACCTGTAACTCAGACAATCTGGATGTGTTGACCATAATTAGAAGAGACTATTAAGTGGTGATCATTTGGGCTTATTTTTGGTGGCTTATGGCTAAAAAGCACTGTAGCTGGCTGAAAAAACAATGTAGCTGACAGAGGCTTATTTAGTATAATTAAATTTAAAAAAATTAAAAAAATATATAAAAAATATGTTAGCCCATTACATATAATACAAATAAATACGGAAAAAAGAACCGACAAAAAAGCTCAACAAAAAGCCAAAAGTTCAGAAAAAGACGAAATTTTTAAATAGTGCAAAAATAAGCCAGAAGCTAAAAGCTGAAACCCAACCGATCACCCCCACATGTTTGACCCCAAAAAGTGCGTTGACGCTCAGCGACAACGCTCGTCGCAACAAACGGTACGCGAGAGATTCAACCATGTAACCCAACGGTGAGCTCATGCATGGCCAAACTACAAGATGCAAGCGGGTAATAGTGGTAGAACTATAGAAGTCCCATGGTATTAGCTATATAGAGTCAAACGATGAGGCGTGAAAATCTAGCACGAGAATTTACAAGTGGTCTGATAACGAACACGTCACGACCTAACTGATCTACCCAATGTCACAAAATGGTGGACATTGGTGTGTCCTCATCCCCGCATAACTCCTCCAGTTCAGCCATGAAGTCGCTCCCATCGTCGCCAACTGCGTTGCTTAGCATCTTATCCTGTATCGCCTGTCCAAAACCACCAAAATATGAATCCCAGTTAGACCGCTTGCGTTTTGTTAAGCTCATGAAGAGGCTAACTCTTAAGCAAAGGAAAATCAGCAAGGAGGAAGAGCTGAGATGCTAATAATATGGTGGAGACTGGAGAAAAGGAAGCGTACCTTGGACTCCTGCAGTTCTGTAACACAGGTTTGCAGCCTACGGTATTGTTCTCTTGCTTCTGGATATTGAGTCATTGATTTCACACGAGCAAGCGCTCTTCCTAGCCTGCCTTCAGCCTGCTTCCTGCCGTCCTTCAAGAAATTGTATTCATCCTCATCCTTTGCACGTTGGATCTGCGATGGACCTTCAAGTTGTTTCTCGGGTTGGAAACCACGCAAGCCCCTTCCCTTTCTCCTCCACCTCAGTATAACTTTCTCCACAATCCCTACTGACCAGACTATCTTCCGATAGTTTTTCCTTAATTGATGTCCTCTTACATGGGCCTCGTGAAAATTAGAAGTATAATTCCGTTAGACAAGCATAAACAGAAGATGGCATTTTTATAGTAGTGGTTGACAACCTAATGTAAATGGAATTACTCTACCATCCAGAAACTGTAACGTCTGCAACTCAAGAGTCAAGACCACCACAAGGGTTGACATCATTCACAAAAGCACAGACCTCAATTTACTACTACCACGACCCTTGGCTTTATGCTACCTTTTCTGTCATCTAAAACTAGACTTGAAGTAACAACTCACTTCAGCATTGAAGTAGTGGAGTTTGGAACCATCACAAAAAAAAAGTCCATTTTTCTCAAATAACAAAAGAGTACTGGTCCAACAAAACTGTCTGAAGTCTGAACCACATAAAACAGTTATTTTTTGAATTATTTAAAGGGACAATTGAGAATATGCCACTCCTCAGGATTTGTCACTGTAGACATTACAATTCAAGATTTGCCATTATATATGTTGGCCAATTCAGGATCTGCCATTTTCGGCCTTTTTTCTGTTTTCCTGAATTTATGCCACATGAAATGTCATTTCTGTCCGTGGTCATGCCCATCTTCTTCCTCTTCTCCATTTTCTTCCTCCTGTTTTCTTCTTCACCCGATGGCCATCAAGGGCCAGGTCCTGCGCCTTGGTGGAGGTGAATGCTTCGAACTCCTCCCGCTTCTTCTGCACATCCTCCGGCTCCTCGGTAGTGGAGACGTGGATGGAGCCTAGTCAGCACCATAGAGGACGGAGGTAGATCGGACACGAAGGAAGACGATGGTGCCACTGGAGTGGAGGTAGTTCTATACGCCCCACTTGACCGCGAAGGCAGATTTGTCAGAGAGGTCGCCGGGGATGGCGATGCGGCGGCGAGTGAGGAAAAGAAGCGTGACGAGTTGAGCAATGCTGCCACCGCCTACGCTCCGGCCAGGCACACCAGCGGCAGCGTCATGGGGGATTTGTCGCCAGTGGCGATCGGGGAGGAAGGGAAAAGGAAGAAGGGAGGTGGGCGAGGTGGTTGGGGTTTGGGTGGGGCAAAACAGCGCTGCCTCCATGGCCGGTCAAGAAGGAGAAGAAAAGAGGAAGAAGAGGGGTAGAAATGACATTTCACGTGGCCTAAAATGGGGAAAAAGGAATAAAGACCGAAAATAGCAAATCCTGAATTGGCCAACGTATATAATGGCAAATCCAGAATTGTAATCTCTATATTGGCAAATCCTGAAAGTGCGTTCTATAGAGTGGCATATTCTCAATTGTCCCTTGTTTAAACACAGATTATGCCATCATATAAAGAAAGCATAGTTCCATAAAATCACTTCACTGCGTCTGTAGCTTAGAAACTTTTAATATTAACTCCAAGTAAAAACACTAAGAAGAGAGTATGAACTGTCCTGTCATCAAATCAAATAAATGAAGCCACAAACAATCTGAAGCATTATGTGGTTATATGAGAGTTCAGCAGGCAAAATAACAAGAATCGGTAGTGCAGTAGACTAGCACAGAGAAATACCTGTATCTTGACTATTTTCTGTCGAATAATCATAAACTCCTTTCTTCCTTTCCATCCTCTGAACTTATTTTGGATACGAACCGCAGCAGAATGCAAAGGCAAATCATTCTGACCAGGTTTGGCATTTCTCAGAGAAACAAGTGAAAGCGTGCGTTCATCAGATAATCCATATTCATCATCTCCATATTCAACCACCTTCTTTCTATGGAATGACTCCACCCTGAAAGCTTGAAATATTCTAGCTGCAGCTTGAGTTGATTTACGAACCGCACTAAGTGAATCTTTTAATGACTCTGCCTGAGAATCCTGGCAAGGAAGCTGAGCAAATGACTCTGCCTGAGAATCCTGGCAAGGAAGCTGAGCAGAACTTGATTCTGCAAAATCTTCATCTGCTGCTAATCCACATATTTCTTCCACATTGCCACCCTTTGATTCTTTTAGCGTAAGTGCTGAAAGATGACTTGTCAAAGCAGACTCTGCAAGAAAACCGGCAATGCCTTTGTGTCCATTTTCTGATGCTAAATCAGCAGGTGTTCTTCCAGATGGGAATTGAGGAGTTGGATCTGTCAATGCACCAGATGCAGCTCCATTTGCTATCAGGGCACCAACTGTCCTCTCCCTAAAACAATAGAAACACCATGAGTTCAACATAAAAGAGTAACTTTGAAATGAGGTATAAACATTCTTGTAATACCTTCCACAAGATGCAGCCCAGTGAAGCGCAGTCCATCCATGAGCATCCCTAAAATTCACATGTACACCTGCAGTAATTATTGGCCTTAAAGCCCAATCGTAGCCAAGTGCAGCTACTAAATGGATCGCACCTTGCCCTTCCTTGCCTAGCACATTGGGACCTTTCCCATCATCATGTATCTTATGGATAAGCCAGTAATACAGCTTTTCTTTCACTAATTTCTCAATATTCTGATCCCGTGCAGTGGAAAATTCTTTCTCATCCGATGGTAATGCCAGGTTTGAAAATTTATTATCAAGCATCAAGGAATTAATAGTGTTGATTAACTCAGACTTCTCATTTCCATCACTCATAACATACTTCTCATAGTCATCTGGTCCCAGTGAAATTAACCTCTCAAGACGGATATGTAAATGCATTTCATTTATGCCAGTAGTATGGGGATCTGGTGTCTCCATATACTGGGACTCAGGATCACGAAACTCGAATTCTCTCACTTCACTACAAGCCACCCTATTAGAGCATGTCACATAAAATGGTACTCGTCCAGATAGATGTACTGGCGTGTAACAGCGCAGGGAACCATCTGCTAAAACCTCGGTGGGTACTTCAACATCCCCAAACATACATGACCACTTGCAATTTTCTACATCTTCTTTATTTGCCAAGAATGTGCCCATAATTAAGACCTGCATTTGGGTGATAAGCAAAACAGAGATGAGTAACGCTAGGTAATTATCAGAATTTACTAGAAACCTAGAACATAATGCTCAACATACTAGTAAGACTAGGACAACTTATATCATGCCTCCAGTCAAAACAACAGCAGAAGAAAAGTAAAGAATGTTGCGAACCTTAGTCTTCTTAGAGCTAGTGGCCCAGCTTGGAGAAACATCAATAATGCTGAAGAGCTGGTCTTGAGAAAGTGACGGGCTGACTACATATGCATCTAACTGCTCATTGATAGGCATACTCGAGCCATCAGCAACATTCACAGTTTCATTACCACTCCAGAAAGCATCAGAACTGGACTTGATGTCCAAATCAACTACCTCTGCAAGTTCATTACTCATCCATCTCGAGAAGCTGTCAAATTTTTTCAAACCATCGGGCTCAATCTTAAAGAGATCTAACGATGACTGCTTTAAAAGTGGATATCTGATGCTTCCATGAGTTCCATCTGTATAGCTATCGTTCTGCACCTGAAAATTCAAGGTAACATATCAGTCCATGGCAGTAGGTAAATTTTTTATGCACTACGCATTGTACCTTCATATATTATTATAAACTAGAGTACACGTATGGAACCATTCAGACAAACATTTTCTTAAAGCTAGGCAACAAGTGCTACCACTGCAATTGGTTTCTTGTCTTGTTTAACATACAGTCAGCAGGGGAAATTGTAGAGTTAAAATACCCCTTTTTTTAATGGTAGGGGAACACAGTGCTTTTAAATATTCCTCATGGATCATGCATACATATCATCAACACCATAGGTACTCCAAATTTCAAAACTGCATTCACAGCAGGAAGGACCTTCCTACACTTCTGCAAGTGGTCTGAAGGACTCAATAGTAGACACAAAGGAGAGTGGGTGTAGAGCAGTTGCCCAACAGCCGCACAGAAACAAGGATCCCACAAAACAACAGAATTAACGCAAGAAAATAGCACAGCACCTGTGACGACGTCATGCCTGCAGCACTCAGAGCATCAGCTTCCTTTTGAGTGAGGTTGTTGGTGTAAAGTGCCTCAGACATAAATGTTTCTAAGCGAGAGCTATCATCCAGATTGTTAGACTCCATGGTGGCAACAGAAGAATAGAGTGTCGGCTCCATGAACCCAGTTGGATATTCTGGAAAGGGCTCACCAAACTGCACTGAATCAAGTCGAGTCTTGGAACCACCTCTTAATCCAGCTCCAGCTTCATTGAGCACACTAGCTATGTCATGGTGAGTAACAAAATGATTGTTTAAGTTACCTGTTGTAGGCTCCATTTCACCATGATAACCTGCAACTGTTGTGAAAGAAATATGAGACAGAAGCCAACATTTCCAGAGAACCTCGGAAGGTAGAATAGAAATCTTGCCTAGATTATTTACAGAAGTATTTGGAGCTGAAGCACCCAACAGGTTATCCATCATGACTCCATCCACAGTCTGCTGCATCTCAATGAAAGGGTGGTATCTGGAGCTTGCTCGACAATTATCTGTTGCACCGAATTTTGCTTTAGATACACTGAAAGAAGTTACATTATTGAATATGCATCAGTAAATATATACTCAGTGCAGATGATGCAGAACGAAGATAGAGAAACAGCAAGACCTGTTTCAGCATCTTCATATTCCGTAATCTGTCCACTAATTGGGCTTTCAGCATCCATAGTTTGGGAGGCTACCTGGCTCTGACTAGCGAAAGAGTTTGAACATGCAGGACTATCAGCATTAGATAATCGTGCAATCTCTTCAGCTTCTTTTGCACGACTGAAAATTTGTTTGCCACCCTGAAATCATTTTCCCTTGCAACATCAGATGTGGAAATGGGATCTTCTTAAATAAGAGACTTACATCAAAGAGACAACTAGATGTAAAGGTACTCTTGCCCCCTAAGGCCCTAACATTAATGTTATCACTTTGCTCCCAGGAAAAAAAATGGTTTCAGAATATATCAGGTGAGTAGGGGTGGGAATGCACTAGCAGTGAAGTTGTAGTTTGCGAAGACCCATACTCTTGACTATCACAGTCATTGTGTGTGGTGCCCTGTAGAGGTTTTTTCCCTCCATTCTTTCGTTTTATTCCTTTTGTATGGGGGAGAGAGGAGCTGTTGCGAATGAAAAAGTGGTTGTGCATACCAGCAAAGTTGGTGTTGATGATGTATGTATGTGAACTTTTCAGTTGATACTGACCCAAACTTACAAAGACAATGGAGATACAAGTTCATCATGTGTCAAAATTAAACGTACCTTGACTTCAAGGTAGTGCACAAGAACAATATTCATGAAATCCCTGAAAAAAGGATAATAATCAAATGAGTAAAATGCACAATAAGTATCACAACTTGTAAGGTGAGTGTAAATAGGTCACACAACTGTAAATTTGTCCATTTACATCACTGATTTTGTTTAAGTGATGCAACGAGATACAAAACGAAACATGGTGACATATTTGGCGCTGACGTAGTGCTAGCTGTGCTTTCAGTGTGCCTCAAGGTTGTGTGCATTAGACTTGGTGTGGGAAAAATTGCAAAGAGCCCCCCGGTTTTTATTATCTCCATTAGTTAGGCCCAAACCATCTCTTATTCTCACGAAGAATGAGACAAGCACTTCGAGTGCACCACCTGAAGTAGGGTCTGACGATCTGGCCGGCGTGCACGGATGGACCACCAGGACTAGTGTCACCTATATACGGTGAGTTGTAGGACTTGAAGGGAAGACAGGTAAGGTGGAGAGGCACAGAGGGCGGCGGTGGTAGGGGGAGATGGCGCCGGGGGTAACGGTGGTGGGGGAGAGGGCGCAGGGATGGTGGTTGGTGGTAGTGCGGGCACAGGCCACGTGAGCAACAATGGTGCAAGGAATCAATCAAAGGACAATAAAGCGCCATCGAAACTCCACTAGAATTGATCGAGGGGTTGGTAATTCCACTGGAAGTTCTTCCCACTACAACTTTTTGAGAAAAGTTAGCTATTTCAATAATTAGGCAAACTTATGTTACAATCGTTCAAAAGCACTGATACAATGAGCTCAGGAGCTATGCCTAGCCAAGATACATAGTTTTTGACAACACAACCAGCCTTCGCTAAAAACATTGACTAGAAGTGAACTTGTTCTATGAGCAATTATCTGAAAAAGTGATATTGTGTTGTTAGCAATTGTTACAAAAACAACCAAGGGCTCTGCCGAGGAGGGAGCAACCGCATGCAAGAACCACATGATCCCGAGCACCACGTAAATGCCGGATGTGCCACCGGGTCTCTTTTGTATCTCGTTGCATCACTTAATCAAAATTGGTAACGTAAACGAGTAAATTTACAGTTATATGACCTGCTTAAACCCACCTTACAAGTTATTGTACATGTGGTGCATTTTACTCTAATCAAATCATAGCACTTTTTTTTTGACATCACCTCAACTATCAGTCTACCATCCAAATTGGCTTTAAAAGGTGATTTACATTATATTCAAAGAAATTATTGCAATATTCACCACTTACTCTTCTAACAACCAATAGGTCCGTCTTTGGAAGTTCTCATTCTCCTCCCCATGGGCATAGTAGCAATGAAGCACATCAACGCTGCCAACCTAAAAGGACAAGCTTCAGCTCGACTGGTCTAGTAATAAAGCCACAATTCATAAGAGAGATACAAGATACTTATTGCAACTATTTTATCAGCACCATGTAATTCTCTCCAGACTTATCCTCAACGTAAAGATAAGGAATAGAAAAAATGAAATGAAATCCCTTACTACTTCCCCCAGTACCAAAAAAGATGTCATCAAGGAGAACATGCATTTGAACTTTTTGAATTTTGAGCACTAATATATTTCTAAATTCCAAGATTGTCCACATGCAAATGATGAATGGATTTATCATTAACTTTTACAAATATACACTGATTAAAAAATTGGCAAGTTGTATCTTGGAGACTGTTAAAGGTCAAAATAAGAAACCTTTTGTTACCAGAGATAGGTATTATAAGACAGCCTGGGCAGTAGTATAGAACAATTATACATGTCCAGAAAATAGTGATATTATATGACTTCAAGTGCTTTGTGAACAACAACAATTCCCATCAATTGTCTAATGTCTACCAAAATTTCAAAGTTTAAATAGAAAAGGAAATTCTCTACAAAAGAGCCCGTACTGACTTTAAGCTTCTCATGAGCTTCTTTGACTGTCTTTCCATCCTTCTTCTTTCTCCAGTTGTGTCCATCCTTTCTGAAGTATCTCAATATTTTCCGATCAAATAGAAATAGTGAACCACCTACAATAATGGCATGAAAAATCCATATAAGAAAGCAATTTGAGTGTTAATATATCACCATTCCCTACAATAATCAACAGGGTCATATATGCATATCGTAGCAATAGTTTTCACCAGGTGCAACTCAAACAGGTACAGGTTCTAAAGCAATCAGGGCACTGAGTAAAATGAAACCAAGACAACAACGAAGTGCAACAGTCCACCCTACAAACAGAGAGATCTCAAAGTACAGGCGCATTTCATCTCAAAGTACAAGAGCATATCAAAGTTTAAAAAAAAAAACCTTCACCTACTACCAGGGAAAACAATTTCGGTACAGAAAAATTATCAGACCCCTCCAAGAAATTCAGAAGTTTTGAAATTTTCGTTTTTTCAGAAAATTTCGGCCGAAAAATTCAAACATGCAGTTCAAAATTTGTAAAATCTCGGAGTTCTTGATGAAATCTTGTGGAAACAGATTGCAGTCTACCCATTGTAGTAAACCAGTTGCAAATGCAGAACAATCCATCAAGAATCCAAGACTCTACCTCCAATTGCAAAACAAGAACAAAAATCCAAGACTCTAAATCAAGACTCCACCTCCAATTGAAGAACAAGAATCCAACTGTACTCTACCTCCAACAATCCATCAAGAATACAAGAACAAGAATCCACTAGTACCACCTCCTCCATCAGTCCATCTACATGTCTCAAGAACAAGAACACAAGAGCAGAGTTTGCTTCCAGCTACAGCATTGCCGCCGCCGCCATCCACGCTGCCTCCCCTTCCATGCACCGCCACCCTTTGTGAATTGGGGAAAAGGAGCGAGGAGTTGGAGACGTGCTGAGTTAGGGATGGATGACGTGGTTTGGGCTGTACGCGCCGAAATATTTGGCTGAGTGGGCCTTTTCTCGTGGGGTCGATAGAACCGAAATTTCACGAATTACACGAATATCGGTCCGACATTGTTTTCCCTGCCTACTACCATACTCATGTGTAGATATAATATCTGGCCCCATTATCAAATGATTACTGATGAATGAATGCATTGTCCCTCGTCTTCTAAAAGTTAAAAGAACCAAGTAACATCGTTGACAATTTACAAGGTTATTCCCTGGATCATGCTTTACATATTTGATGCAAGGACAGCCTCAAGACACATTTTTAGAGCAAAATGTGGCACCTGTTCCTTCTACCGTATTTTATTCCAAGTTGTTAGCGGTCCAAGTTCCAATGTTAATCTTTCAGATGGCGGCCTTCATGCCTTGTAACTGCTGTTCAAACTTTAAACATTTCTAGCAAAACAAAACTCCCTACGACCAGAATATATGCATGCTACTTCCATGCTATATCACGATATGGCACCTGAACATGTCTACAGACTACAGCATCAAGAAGAATGAAAAAGAATAACTAGCAAACACTGCAATGCTGACATTTTCAAAACCCAGTGGTCCAACTAAGAAGAATCCATACTTGGAGGCTTGTTTGGTGGCTCCGGCGCAACCGAGAACTTCTTGTAATTTGACAGTATTTGGCAGATTTCGGTTGGCCGCAGCCATCGATCCTGAGCTTCAAGCAGAATCTGGGGAATATCTGCAAATTAACAGCGACATTAGTCAGTCATTAACCAACGACACCAGTAACCACTCACACTTCTCTTTCTACGCTAGCATATGGTCTAGGTTTCCTTTGCGCTCCGATTATTTTTCTTCATTTTGACTAATTCAACTCTCTACGACTCGATAATCAACAACAAGCCTCTAGATGGCGTTAAAAACAAATTCTAAACCCAGAGAAACAAAAGGATCTCCAACAATTTGCAATCCAGAGGACTTGCTCGAAGCACAACCCGAGGCCCTAAAATCTCCGGAAAGACAACCTTAAAAAATCAGCAAAAATTACCAGCTCGACCCCAAGCAAACCGAGAGAAAAAAAAACCTAAAAATTTCGGGGAAAATTCTCCACACGGAAGTACGGATCAGCCGCTGCAAAAGTCTAGAAGGGAATACGCACCTGGGGGCTGATTGGACAGCCCGTACTGGCGAATCTCCGCCATGCGATGATCCGACCGGAGCCGCCGCGGCCGCGCTCCGAATCGCCCGTGCCGGAGGCTAAAATTGGAAGGCTTTTCGAGGGGACTTGGGGATTTTTATCCGCGCGCCGAGGCGCTTCACCTGACAGCACGGCGCCGTCGGATTGGAATATTTGCCACAGAGCTGAGTGACGAGTGGGAAAAGGCAGGAAAAAGTAGCGGAGGTGGGGGGGGGGAAGAGGAGTGTGGAATGACGAGTGTGCCCCTGCATGGACGGTGGTGACCTCGGTGGGTGGGGCCTCGTCGTCGCTAGCGCAGAAGCAGCCCATGGGCTATTGGCTAGAGAGGAAGATTCGCAAGGTTGGTTTTTGCAGAAAAGGGTCTGCGTGTTGATTAAATTGCATTCAGATTTTCTTTAGGAGTTTCATTGAGAATTTGGGGTGCGCATCCTTACTGTTGCATGAGTGCGTTCCAGTGCTAAATTTATAAGATGATAGAGTTACATGTGCCTTTGTATTTGTATTTTTTAGACATGTATTAAGGGTGTACACTCATGTGAGTGTGCATACGTGGTGATGTGTACATATGTATGTCTACCTTGTAATCATAAAATGAAAAACAAATGAACAAAAAAAACTCAAAATCAAAGCGATTGAGGAAAATAGCGCAAAAAATATGCGACCATGTCAACAAAGTTTATTTCAAGTCGATAAGATCTTCCGTTAATAGTTCGATTGAAACGGGATCTTTCTATAAAATATTTTCACATCGCCGATGGGCAAGGTGGTAATTGTTGGAGGCTGCAGGCGATGACGGGGGATGGCGACGCATCTCACTATGCAGATTGGCCATATTACCCTCGGAAATTAAGGGCCACCAATCAGAAATTTAGTTTCTTGCAGGGGAAAAAAGTTTGGTCTGAGTTCGAGATTACGTTCGCAAGAGGAGCACGTGCATCAGATGCTACTTCATATGCATAGATTTTAGCACTTCTTCTGGTATTTTTAATGATAATAGCTCTGTTTCAGCCAGCTTTAGTTTCTGACGTATAGCTTTTAGAAATCAAAAGCCATTTAGAAGACGTCAACTTTTTAATCGATAGCAAACATAAAAATTTGTACCAAAACATTTTATGTGTGCGCTGTAATATTAAAACAACAGCCATTGGATAATACATTTGTGGTTTAAATAAAATAGGAATGCTTCAATATTGATCAACTATCCAAACAATACATTGATATTTGATATGATGCACTAAACCTAGACTATTAAAACCTACAACCCCGAGAAGATGATCAGAAGAGAAAGAATGCCACATCACCGAGCATCGTCTAAGAGGGAGTTCAATCCTACTCAACGCATACAGCTGTTCTTGTAGGGAGCTACATGTTGCCAGAAATTCACAAGTCTATGTAAGCACATGTGCTTATCCAAACGCCAATGCTTAAATGTTGGCGATTTCTTTCTGCAATGTATATTGAGAAAACTACTCTTAAACAATTGCCATGTTGAAGCCTTGGAGTATGCGACACATGTTTTACATCCATCAACACCATACGACATGATAAACATCTGGACAAAACATTTCCCCCTACGGAATCACAAGGCACCGTTTGGAATACGGTATTTTTCCCTAATTACGGTACGAATTGAATTGATTCATGTAAGAAAGATCTTGTTTTTTCAGCTTATGACTTATGATTTATACCTTCCCGAACAATCAAACGAGATGGCTTTTTTTGCTGCAGTTTCGAAGCGGCTTATCGATATTTTGTTTGTTCACATAAACACTCACGCTAGAACTAAAACCCATCAACCGTAGCCATAAACCATAAACCGCAGCAAAAAAAATATACCCAAATTCATGTGGAATAATCATGGCCCAGGTTACAACATTATGGGCCAGCACTCCCCACTTCCCCAGCCTACATGGCCCGGCCGTCCTTCGCTGAGGTCTAGACCGAACGACACCACCCAAATACTTAATATTTTGGGTGGGTTTTTTAGACTGGTGATTTATGGTTTATGGCTTAAGTATTTAAATTCTGGTTGTTCGTGAGAGGTAGTACGCATGCGATTTTGGCTGGTATAGCTAAACTCGGTACACTTTTTACTATAATTTTTCTATTAATACTGTCTTAAAAAATACACTATTTAAAAACTAGTTACTATCTCTACTCCTTAAAAATGTGAGTTGGTGGTCGTCGGTCCATTCTCCCTCCTCTCTTCTCAGTCGTCCGATCAAAGATCAGCCGTTCAGATTTGCATGTAGGTAGTTCTTTCGCTCCTCGTAGAAAAGGTTGGGTCGACGCATAGGCCACGCTCCTCCTCTTCTCTTCCCCCACATCCTTCGCCTCCTGCAACCATTCCACCTCCTGCAACCGCCGCCTCCTTCTCTCCCCCGAACCTTCGTGCCACACCTCCTCCTCCTTAGCGCTACCATCAATTCCTTCCCCGCACGGTAGCGTCTGGTCGCAGTCTCCCAACTTCCCCCAGCAGTGCCGCATCCCCCCGTCGCCACCTTCCCAACGCATTCACTCGTCGCCTCATCTCCCCATTTGCCCGTCGCTGCCTCCCCACCTCTACCTCCCGCAACCGTCACCTCCTTCTCTCCCTGAACCCTCGTGCCATGCCTCCTCCTCCTCCGTACCGCCATCAATTCCTTCCCCGCATGGTAGCATCTAGTCGTAGTCCCCCAACTTCCCCCAGCAGCATCGCATCCCCCCGTCGCCGCCTCCCCAACGCATTCGCCCACCACCTCCCCACCTCCACCTCCCACAACCACCGCCTCCTTCTCCTTTGAACCCTCGTGTCGCGCCTCCTCCTTGGCACCGCCACCAATTCCATCTCCCATCGCCCCTCCAGCCAACAGCACGACATTAGCGACAGAGGCTGGTGGATCGAAGAGAAGGGCGCTCGGTGACATCGGCCGGTGGATCAGAGAGAAGGGCGCTCGGCGATGGCGGCGGCTTCCTTTTCATATGCCCGCCCACATGGCTCTCCCCCGCCACCACCGCCCAGCGGTCGCTAGCTCGGTGAGCCTCTCTACCTCCTCCTACTCTTCGCACGGAGCCTATCGCACTATCTGGCAATTTCGGTTTCCCAAGCTGGTCGTCGAAGTCAGTGCTGTGGTCGAAGGGGGCCATGGTTGAGGGGCCGTGGCGGAAGTCGAGGGGCCATAGTCAAAGTCGAAGACGTGGTTGGAGGGGGCTATGACTAAAGGGTCGTGGCCGAAGTCAAAGATCCATGGTTGAAGTCGAAGCCGTGGTCGAAGTCGAAGGGTCGTGATTGAAGTCAGGCTGTGGTCTAAGTCGAAAGGTGATGGTCGAAGTTCAATCTGTGGTCGAAGGGGACAGTGGTCGATGGGGGCAATGATCGAAGTCGAAGATCCATGGTCATGATGTGCGATGGCTGCACTGCGAGTCGTGAAGCAGATCTTGGAAAACAAAGTGTACATCTTTCTTTCTGACGCTTCTTTACTATCATAATTTTGCTTTCTTTCTCTTGTTGCAACATTATGTTTGACCAAACCAATCAGCACAAATGCACAGTGAGTGTAGGTACAGTTGTTCATCTTGTGTTTAGCATGAGGCATATCAAGCACATGTAACTTCTGTTAACATGAAAAGCGGGAAGAAGATGAAAATGAAGCAAAAATAGGAAAGTGCTTTCTTTTTTCTAAATTTTGTGCAGAATAGGTTATTCATTGGGTTTTAATGCATAGAGTGCAAAGAGCAATTCATTGATGAGCTTTAGGTAAGTAACTAGAGGTGGCTCATTTAGGTATCCTGCTTTGTTGCTTCAATCCAAACACACCCTTAAACTTGTGGGACATAAAATTGGGCTAGCACCATCCAATTCATCCTAAAATAATTTTAGTTGCAAGTCCGTGTATGCTAGGAATTTCTGCTAGAGACTGATGGGGCGCGAGAGGGGTAAGGAACGAATTGTGGGGGAGGGAGGGGAATACCTAGAAATTATTGCCTTATTTTTGTGACATATTTCTGTATGGATCTCGATCATGGCAGCAATATGCTCAAAATAACATTTTCGTTCTTATAGAGGGAAAGAGACTCGCAAAGCATGCAAAGTGTCACAATGTTCAGAGTTAATGGGGCATCTTAGTTGAACAATTATCTGTATATTGGATGTTACTTATGTTTATCAGTTTAATGGTTTGTACTTCGTACGTATTATTTGCTTTTAAGATCCTTTTCCTTCCCTTTATTTCTTCTTTGCCCTTTTGCTACTGCTTGTACTCATCATCATAGTCCATGGGACACTCTTAACCACTTTTGCAGCCTGAGGTTATTTCTGCTACAGTTGATTTTAAGGAAGCAACAGTTGTCGTGTGGACATTCTTGCATAAATGAACTCTCATTTCTAGGGTGTAGACATATCAGCAAAGACTAAGCTACCTATATAAATGTCCTTGAGTTGTGACTGCAGGATTACTTCTTCAGCATTTTGACATCAGAATATCTAGTCTGCTGCTGTCAACGTAACTAAAATATTGTATCTGTCACGGAGCATGGTGAAGCCAAATGAAGTCAATTCCGAATCTCAATGATGCTGCCGATGAAGATTACCGGCAGAGGTTACCTGCACCACATAGTTCTGTAAATTTGTATCAGCGTCTCTGTTGAAGTTGTTATGCTGGAGAGTTCTGCAACTCCAAACTACAGCGTTCCCGTGCCTTAGTGCTAGTGTAGTAGTAGTGTACTAGCAGAGCAGCATAGTGAAACAACCAAAATTTTGCAAAATCAAAATTTGAGTTGAATTGCCCTTGGTTTAAGCTCCATCTCCTCCACAGCCCTAATCCTCACCAATCTTAAAGCAAAAACCCCACTAATCCATGTCATCACGGCAGTGTCACGGCGTGAACGGAGATCTTTCCCCAGCGGTTACTGTAGCCGGTCTGAAAAATCCCCGCCGCCTTGATTTTTTCTGCCGCCGCCGACGTCCCCGCGCCTCCTCGCACCTTCGCACGTTCGCCCGCCGCTGCCAGCTCCTGCCCACCTGCCAGACGTCGTACCACGCCCATAAATGCGCCCTGACACCGCCTGGCACGGCCACTGCGCGTGGCAGCGCCGTCGCCGTCCGTGCGCGCCCGCCTCTGCTCCTTCGCGGGTTTTCCTCTCACGGCCGACAGCCACCCCTCTGCCACCACCCTGTCATCCCTTGACCACCGTCCTTTAGCACCCAGGTTAGCCCCATCCACGTCGGCAATCAGGAGTCCCCGAAACCGCCACCGCCACCTTGGATATTTTCCCTCCCGGCACAACCGCCATTCTCGGCCTATATAAGTAGCCCAAGGCTCTCCATTGAACACCATCAACCCCCTGCAGCCCACCAAGCACCCCAAGCCCCCGCATTCTTCCCCGTTGCCGGTAATTCCGAAAACCCCAATTTCGGAGCCCTAATGCAATGTCCTACCCCCGGCCATCTACTTTCCAATTCCCTCCGCCTCTAGCATCCCCATGACCATAGAAACACCCCTCAACCTCCACCTTGAGCTCCCAATCATCCTTCTTCCCCGGCACCGTGAGCCACCCCCCTGCCAAAAACCTCCACCGTGGCCAGCCTAGCCCGAGCCTCCCGAGCTTCGGCCAACCCTTCCCTAAGCTTCCCCGAACCCTAGTGATGCTCAAGAGCCAGCCCAATTGCCCTAGGAAGCTTCCACTCGCCCACAACTTCAAAATTGCCGCAAGAGAGGAGAAACTCACCACCGGCAATTGCCGCCTCCACTGGGCCTGCAACCACCCAAAATGGAACCACCTCACCTCCCCGAACCCATCCATGGCTTTGGTTTGCATCGCGCTTCACCCGAGCTCCGCCGGCAGCCACCGCCCACTCCTCTACTCCTCCGCGCGCGCGGGAACGGTTGGAGAAGAAGAACAGTGCCTTGCACTGTTCCCCTGGCCCCGCCGTCCCGACCTGGCTGGGCCAAGCCAGCTCGCCCGCACCGGATGCGCCGCACCACCGCACTAGGCGCGCCCGACCCGAGCCGCCCCGCAACGCGGTTGAACCCAGCCGAGCTGACGCGCCCGTTCCAACCGATTCGAGCCCAATCGACGTGGTTCGACCCAGCCAATTCGCCTGAACCCGAGGAACAGTGCACCGATCGAGCCCGATGAACAGTGTTGGATCCAAACCCAAAAATACAAGTTTATACTCCCCGGATTCGTTTCGAGCCCGCCAACCCAAATCCAAGGCCCATTTCCCCATATAGCCCTCCTATAAGCCCAAAATCCCAATTTATTGGAGTTTTTTGGATTTTCTTTATTCTTTTAATTTCTCTATTCCTAGCTCATACCTTCGGGCATGGAATTGTTTTATTTTAATTGTTTTGCGTTAGCTTCCGGGATCGAGGTTTCGCAAGACCAGGAGGGAGAAGCTCAAGTCCAGGCCCAGCCCGCCGAAGAATACGAATTAATCGAACTCGTAAACCCGCAAGGCAAGTCACACATACTTTCGAACATATTGATCCTACATTCCCTAAGTTATTTATTTACTTGTATTTTCATTATGCTATTTGTGCACTGTTATTTTATGTACAATAAATGCTTAGAATGACATGATACTAGTTATGTCCTACCACCCAAAAAGCCTAGTCTAATTTGATGGTCATATTCACCTTGACAAGACATAGTAATAATGAATATAGCAATAATATGTAATCATGGTGGCTTAGAGAATCTTAGAGAATCAACATCTTCTGTTAGTAAAAGAGTTGGTGTTTATTTGGGAAGTGGTTAGAGGGTAAGCGAGGATCGCTGGATCCTATGACCTTAACCGAGGGTGAAGGCAAGTATCACAAATCAGTGACAGTGTGTGGCACTGGACAAGAATTTGTGGGGAAGAAACTGCCACCAGTAAAAATACAAGGACTAGACCCTCATGCTGAGTAAAGAACATAGTGATCGCCCAACCACAAGCGTTGATACGTCAAACCTGGTCTAGTAACTGCTCAAATTCGATTGAACCTCTACGAACGCAGGGCGAAGGCAAAGTGTGAGTACATACGGAAGGGAGTTAAGAAGGGCCGTATGGAAGTTGACGCAGTTATTGTTTTTACTATTGAATTGATTATCGGGCGTCCACACAATAGTAGGCTGAGATAAGTCAGAGGTTATGGCCTGGGCTTGTTGAGGAAGTCTACTAGGTAGAGGCTATATAAAGAATTGAGCAGTGAACAACCTTGTTTTCTTAACTCTTTAGCGGGAGTTAAGAGATCTTGTGGGTAAAGCAGGGCAGCTCTGAGAGTCATGACTAATGGTATTCGAATACGCCGTGCTTCCGGTAAATGAAGCTGTGTTTAATGGGTGAATCCAACAACAAAGCATAAGTAGATTTGGAAAGGATTTGGTAATGTTGGTGTCTGGTAATTGAACCTTGAAAACCCCCTAAAGCTTACAGAAAGCTATGATTTTATGTTTAAAACCTGTTTATAACTAAAGCTGCATCCACATAAAATAATAAGCTTTTCCCCATCATTTGATGTACCCTGCATGTAGCTAATAGTGGTCTCCGTGTGACTTGCTGAGTACGGTACGTAGTTGTACTCATACTTGCTAAAAACATTAACAGAAATAGCCAGTAATAAGGAGGCAGATGAAGGCAAAGGAGTGGAACTCTACGAGATCTAGGTTACGTGGAATTAGGGTCGTCTTCCGCTCAGGCGTGCCTGTGGCATTCTTTTGTTCTGTAAGGTATAACTTGGCTTTTATGCCCTTATATTGCAATAAAGATGGCCTTTGTCTTAAGCATGTGTTGGCAATGTTATACACTCAATTGATGTAACTCGCAGCTGAACAGTCCTAGGCAGTTGCGAGGGTTTCATAATACTCCCAGAAATGGAGGTGTTACACATAGCTCCCCCTCGCCCATGAACTTCTGTTGGAAACATCCACACAAGCACGGTGCTAGCCTGTTAGGATCTAAGGTCGTTACTACAAGCCAAGGAGTTTGGCCAACTAGTCTCTTCATGTTTATATTGGTCCAGCTGAACTGAGACTGAAATATGCATTTCATGAAGATATCACATTTGAATTTCTGTATTGCCTAGCAGTCACCACCTTTGTTCATGTTTCTCCATGTTGTGTGTTATGTACTGTGGCTGTTCACTATATATCTTTTAAAATAATATTTTTATTAATATTACAAAAAATATATCACTATTTAAAAAATTACAGAAATAATCCTATGTTACCATTTGAATCTAGGAAAGAGCTGCTGTCACCATTGCCATTGAGCGAAGAGACGACAGAGTGCCATGTTAGTGCCACAAATTTTGTCGCCATTTCAATTGACAGCAGAGAGATCAATCATCAATTGAAATAGTGATAGAAGTCTTGTAGCTTCAACCGTTATTTCAAATGGCAATAGAGGCCCCCACACACTCTGTCAACCAATTGGCGAGAGAGATGCTATCGCCATTTCATTTGGTGACAGAATCTTTGTCGCTAGTCAAATTTGTCACGCAGGATTCTACATAGGACTGTCGCCAATCGAAATGACAACAGAGATTTGTCGCTATTTGAAATGGTGATAGTAAATTATTTTTGTAATTTTTAAGCTATGTTATTTCATGTAATATTAATAAAAATATATTGTTTTTAAAAAATTGTTGATGTTGTTACCATCGTTATCTATGAAAAATTTCGATTCTCTCACATTTGGAGGGATATGTTGGCAAGAATCAGTTTGATGTTTTACTGAATTGTACGTCTGTGCTTGGGAAGAATGGGGGATTTTTTTTTAGACGAGGGAAGAATGGGAGGTGGAAAATAGGAAAAATACTCGTAGAAGGAGAGGAGTTGGGCGGGTCTGATGTGAAACCACAAGGCCCACATAAAAAGTGGCCCACGCAGACCCAACACCAGCCGTGCCGGGTTGGGTCCGAGAAGGCCGGGCCGTGCGGATCCGTGTGGCCCACTTGCGCCTCATCGTGCCGCGTGCGTGCGAGCCTAGAAGCATCGGCAACTTTTGTGGCCACACCCACTCTCCCGTCCTCTCCCACCTCTCCTCTTCCCTGCCCCGCCTCCCCTTCCGTCTCCACCCGCCTCGTCTCAACCCCCCCGCCCCCCCCCCCCCCCGGGCCTCTCGCCGCCTCCGGCTTCGCTCCGACGAGATGTCGCGCTTCGGCCGCTCCGGCCCGCCGCCGATCCGCGACACCTACTCCCTCCTCGTCCTTAACATCACCTTCCGTGAGTTCCGCCTCTTATTACCACGGACCGCAATCCCCTTCTCCTGGGGGCTCCGAATCGGCCGCTCCTCTCATCCTCATCCTCCCGTGTATGCCTTGCAGGTACGACGGCCGATGACCTCTTCCCGCTCTTCGACAAGTACGGCGAGGTGGTCGACATCTATATCCCCAGGGACCGCAGGTGAGCTAAGCTTCGGTTTGTTCGCTCCTCGATTTGGGCGTTGATCTGTGTGCGGCGTGTAGGTTGGCTGGGTGGCTTAGGAATAGGGATGCGAAAGTTTTGAGGTTTTGGGAGTTGATTTGTGTGTTTGTGCCTCTATGGCTGTAGGACTGGCGACTCCCGAGGGTTTGCGTTTGTGAGGTACAAGTATGAGGACGAGGCGCAGAAGGCAGTTGATCGGCTCGACGGTGAGTTAACTCTCATCCACGAAAATTTATGTGGTACATCTAGTTTTGAGATTGGGCTGTTGTTCATTTCGTTTGTTATTTTTCAGGGAGGGTGGTAGACGGGAGGGAGATCATGGTGCAGTTTGCCAAGTACGGCCCAAATGCTGAACGGATGTAAGATACGATGTCTCTTCTTAACACTGCTTCTATGATCGTGGATGAAATCTCGATATGGAAACTTAATTTTCACTTACCAACTTGTTATGTGTTGTGTTGGTTCTCGATTGAGCTACGGATTTTTCTTTTCCTAAACGTGACCTTTATTGATTCTCTTAGGCAATGCATAAACTTTTTTGCCATGTACAATGGTAAAATACTCTGTATTAGAGCAAAGAAACAACTCTGGTACGTAGAACATTTGTCATGCCTTAATCGACGGTTCTGAAGATTTTGCTACATTTAAATGCCCTCATGAACTATCTTAGGTTTTGATCGTCGCGCCCAAAGTTATTTAGTTTACATCAGTTAAAGATGCAGTATGTTGTTATTGTCAGTTTGACTGGCCTCAACAGTTCTTAGTGTGTCCTGGATTTCAACTTGTCATATTTTTATTGACAAATATGACATCCCAAAGTTTTTTTATTCTGTGCATGCGCAGCACTGTCAAGGGCTCAGGGATCTGTGGTTTTATTTGCAATAATGCTGAGTGTGACATGTACTGATTTTCTTGTAATTTATTTGAAATTAGCAAGAAGTGTGTATGCACCAGCCACGATACCCTCCAATTATGTTTGTAATTTTTTAAGAGGCTTTTTCTGATACATAAAATGGTTTATACTTTATAGCGCCACGTAGTGATAAAAGTGAATGCATCTTACATGTTGTAGGAATACACTAAGTAGTCAGACTTTATTCTTTCAAATTTTCTAAAAGAATGAACTACTGTCTGTGGTAAATCTGCTTTGCCTGTTAGCATTTAAACTACATCTGTACATAATATTCTTTTGTCTGTATTTTGCAGTCATAAAGGGAAAATCATGGAGACGCTTCCAAAGCCAAGGGGTCGTTCCAGAAGCCGCAGTCCTAGACGGGGGTATGCCATTACCATAAATTTTTCTAAATGTTATACATGTTACTCATATATTTCTTCAAGTGATGCAGGTCATTGGATTGACTGTGCGGAAAAAAAAAGATGTTTTGCAGTGATTTTTAGCTTTTCCACTAGAGTTCAGACTTGATTAACCATAAATTTGTGTAGTTGTGTAAGTAATGGAGGTGCTACTGACAGAGTTGATCGATAGGTTTCAATAACAAACCATTGTACATGGGTGGGTTCTTTTGGGCTGTGGCTGTGGCTTTTGGTTTATGGTTCTTAAATTCTGGCTGTTCATGAGAGACTACGCATAGGGAAACAGTCGCATGCAATTTTGGTCGTATAGTTGAACTTGGTACAGTGTTTACTACATTATACCTGTAGATCTCTCCTTGAAAAGACGCATACGTTTAAAAGCTAATTACTGTAGCAGAAAGTGAGAAGCCAAAGCCCAAGCCTACCCCATGTCATTATTCTATGCCTGTGCTGCGTGCTCAAACATCCTATTTCATTTTTATGATACATATAAGAATTACGATAGATGTAACTTAACTTCTATAGTTGGCATTGCCACCAGGCCCAGTGGCGGATCCACACCCATGCACTACAATTTTGAATTTTCTATCCCTTAGTCCATACATCGCTTTTTATTAAAGTTCCATGGCAGGCCAGTCCTTTCGTCAGTTTCTAGCTCCACCCCTGTCCTCTGACCATGCTGCCATACCGATGGACCAAGTCATACTCCTAATGTTTAGATGAGCTGTCAAATTGAGATTCGCTATTGTGTATTGGCAAGCTCATTCCAGTCCTGTTCTTTCTAGTTAGGGATGATGTTCTTTTTGTAATGATGTCTTGCCAATAATCATATGCTTACCACATTTCAAGGTACCGTGATGATTATCGAGACAGAGATTATAGAAGGCGAAGTCGTAGTCGGAGTAGAGATAGATACGAACATGACAGGTACAGAGAGAGATATTACCGTCGTCGTAGCAGGAGTCGCAGCTACAGTCCTGATGATTACAGGAGCCGTGGCAGAGACAGGTATATACATCAGACAGTCAATTTTGCTTTTTGTCTGCTGGATTGTACTGTACGTCCTTTTTTAATTCTATGATTATTGGCTGCATGTAGAATCCCTAGTCATAGCAGGAGCCGCAGCCATAGTCCTGATGAGTACGGGAGGCGTGGCAGAGACAGGTATGCACATGGTTCCAAAAACCGGCAGTAACCGGCCGGTTACCGCCGGTAACCGGTTATACCGGTGGAGTTCGGGATTTGAAATACCGGTGTTTTTTTATTTAATTCAAATTTGAAAATTTGAATGTTAAAGTTGATTTTCCTAATGATGTTTAAATTGTTTAACACTAATAGAATGTATTAGGAAGATGCATATACCTTATGTGTTTGACTTCATGCTTTTTGTCATAAATGTAGTAGTCCAGCGGTTTTTTTATTTAATTCAAATTTGAAAAATTTAAATGTCAAAGTTGATTTTCCTAATGATGCTTACATTGTTTAACAATAATGGAATATATTAGGAAGATGCATGTACCTTCTGTGCTTAACTTCACGCTTTTTGCCATGAATGTATTAGTTTGGAGGTTTTTTATTTAATTCAAATTTGAAATTTTGAATGTTAAAGTTGATTTCCTAATGATGTTTATATTGTTTAACACTAATGAAATGTACTATTAAGATGCATGTATCTCCCATGCTTGACTTCATGCTTTTTGCCATGAATGTATTAGTCCGATGATTTTTTTATGTAAGTCGAATTTAAAATTTTGAATGTAAAAGTTAGTTTCCCTAATGATATTTACATTGTTTAATACTAATGGAATGTCTTAGGAAGATGCATGCAACTCTCGTGCTTGACTTCATGTTTTTTGCCATGAACGTATTAGGAATTTCCAATTTCAAGTTTGAAAAACCTTTTTTTAGCGGTTTTTCTTTGGTTTTTTGGGCGGTAACCGGCCAGTTTTCCGGTTACCGATTTTAAATTCAAATTATGAAAATTGAAATTTGTCCGGTTTTTCTGGTTACCGGCCGGTAACCGGTATTAGGAAGATGCATGCACCTCTCGTGCTTGACTTCATGTTTTTTGCCATGCCATGAACGTATTAGGAATTTCCAATTTCAAGTTTGAAAGACCATTTTTTAGCGGTTTTTTTTTTTGGTTTTTTGGGCGGTAACTGGCCAGTTTTTCCGGTTACCGATTTTAAATTCAAAATTTGAAAATTGAAATTTGACCGGTTTTTCCGGTTACCGGCCGGTAACCGGTACCGGCCTTGGCCGGGATTGTGCCCGGTTCCGGTACTTGGAACCTTGGTTATGCACACTAAAGAATCAATTTTGTTGTTTTGTCTTGCTGAATTGCACTGATATGTCCTTTTGTTCTGTGATTGTTGGCAGTGTGTCTCCTGTGCGTAGAAGCCCTAGTCGCTCCCCTCGCAGGACAACATCCTCTCATGAGGGATCTCCAGTCAAGCGCTATGATGACCGGTCTCCACGGTCTCGTAGCCCTTCAACATAAGCTGAATATCATAGACAATGCATCAAACAGCTGAGGTCTCTAGATTGTTCACATTATTTATGTCATCATAGTTAATCTCTAATGTGTGCTAACATAATTTGTGTTTCTGTATAGTAGGATGAATGGAACAGGGCTGCTCATATCATAGGCTGTTTGGTTGCTTGATGATAAATGTTCTCAGTTACAAATTACAATGCTGTAGTGCTCGTTGTCAGTTGCTGCTTCATTCCGTGAATACTGCTTTCTTATGGGCATCCGAACGCTTGTTGAGAACTATATGTACTTCAATCCCTTTTCATTCAACCTTGTCTTAGCATTCGATATTATCGCTTTCTTTTCAGTACTGGTACTTACTATAAATGGTAACTTGCACCTTTCTAGTTACATGATGGAGCGAAGAGGTGCTGGCTGATAAGTGGTCAACACGCAAGTTGCTTGCTGTTGCGGTTGATATTGTTTGTGCTGTTTGCCTTGTTGATGATGTGATGATGATGATGATGATGATGATGATGGGGGTTGATGATGCTGATCATTTTGCTGCCTGCTTGCATCCTTTGCTGTCTGCACTTATTATGCTGACAAGTAAGGTTTCATTGATTTAGCTGAGTTCACTACTACATCTGTTTTTCAATCATAAAATAGTGAAATATTTTTGTCCATGATTGTGCATGCTAGCAATTTAAAACTTGGTTTTTTGAAATGCTTTAGTTTTGTTTCTGCCCTTGATTTTTGGTTTGCACCAGAGCTTATCTTTTCAACAATGTAGAAGTAACAAACACTTTGGACTTTTTGTTGTTGTTAGCGCTAATCTTATGGTTTTGATCCAGCTTAGCTTCAGAATGGTTCCCCAAAACTTCACTTCTATAGGTTGATACAGTGATGTGGTCTGAAAAGATAAGGTGCTGTATATGGCTCTATGCTCATGTGAACAGTCTATGTATAGAGCAATGCGAAAATGGTATAATGCTATGCTCACAATTCATTTTAGTATCCAACCCATGGTTCATAAAACGCACACATGTTTGGTAGTTAAATGTTTTAATGAAGCGCGTCAAATTTTTTTTACGGCATTCACACTGTGAAGCATGGTGCAAAAGGTATCATGGCGTGTAACCAGCTTGACTCCTTATAGCTGTAAAAAGATTTTGCATAGTAGGATTTTTTTTGCTCTTTACCCTTTCAGCAATAGAAGGCGTGGGAGTGGTGTGTGGCAGATTAATTTTACATTCGCTTGATTGCCCTGGTGTTTTCTGGATGTGAATGCTGAGGAGGGAGGATTTGCTGCAAATCGCGACCCTTCGAAAAGAAGTTTGATGATTTATATAAAGCCCTGTATTTGAAAAATGTGATGTATGATAACTTTTTTTTGTACATGCTGGATTCGTATAAGGCCCTGTATTTGAAAGGCCGGCCCATATAAAAGGACAAGGGCTGGATTCCCACGGCCCAGCCCAGAACCTTCTCGCCGTCGCAAACCACCACCACGCAGAATGCCGCGGACTCCAGAACCCCTTCGAAGTTCTCCCACTCGCCCCCCTCCTTTGTTCTCGAACATTTCTGACCATCAGTTAATGCATGGACTATCTTTCGTCTGATTTGCTTGCAGACACGGGACGCATCGAGCACCGTGCCGCTCACCTTGAGGTAGATAGCAGACGCTCCGATCTGGCACCGGTCTGAAAGGCGCTCATTTCGGCGTCGAGACAGCCAACGTATGGACTGGTGATCCTAAGTTTCCATGTTCGCCAAGAATTACTCATCCGGATCAATTGCGTGCATGTATATGCTGAGAGGCAACGGATCAATTGCGTAAATTAGAACGAGTGCTGCTTAGAATGACTAAGAGTTGTAGAAAAGTTTCCAATCAATATGCTGATTAGCTGCTCACAGGAGGCATCATTAAGGTTAGCAGTTAGTAAGCATTACAGATGCAAATACATGTGAAAGCATTGCTTCAGGATCGGGACACTGCGTTCGACTCAGGCTTGCTCAGACACGCTTGGGAGGTACATAGTGCGCGTTGTTGTCTTGGCAGATCCCCTAGAGTGGCGAAAGAAAAAAAAATATAGATCAACAGGTGCTTCTCTGATGCAAGTAGTGTTGTTAAAAAGTATGTTTTATATGGTTGCGGCTTATAGTTTTTAGTTAAAAATTTTGAATTTTAGCCGTTTGTGACAGAGATTACGGAAAGAAAGATACTCGCCTGTGATTTTGGTTGATACAGATGTTAGATTTTTAATGTGTACTATAATTAACTTATAGACCACATTTTGAGAAAATACTCCGTTTGAAAGTTAGATATTGTAGCGAAAGCTAAAAGTTACTTTTAGAAGCTATTAAAAAACATGCTTACTTGATACTCCTCCGGGAGCTCCTCTGATAGTGTATAGCACCCGGGAATGAACCTCCCTACAGCTTGACAAAGGAACACAAGTGGATGGTTTCAGTTACTGCCATAGTGCTGTAGTGCAACATTCGGTCATGTATTACACAAAAAAAATAGAAGGGCTTCCCCAGCAAGTCTACAACAAGGTGGCTGCCAAAGAAAAAAAAGCATAGTGCCATATAGTACGGGTATTAATTCTGCCAAGCTCTACTTGACTAAAAGCCTACATATGATTTAGAAAGGACATACATGAACTCCTAGAAGGTTCAGAAGTTCATCCTTTGGGAATTTCTTTTGACAATGATGCTAAATAGAACACATATACTCGACAAATAAACATCATCAGCATCTTACACAAGATGCTGCTGTTACAAAACTGGAAAGCCGTGCCAACAAAATGTAAATAAAGAGAATCAAACTAGGCCTGCAACAATCATCTCTACTACTTAAAAAAGAGAGTTAGTGTACTTAAAAGAATGAGTTAGTAGTAGTGGTTTATCTATCCCTCCCAGATCTCCTTGCACCTCTCCAAAAATCTCTAATAAAAACAGAAAAAAAGCTATATCCCCCCAAAAAACAAATTCCACTACCCTACAATTCTCTAACAAAAAAAAAGTTCTACCAGTTCTCTAACAAAAAAATAGTTCTACCATGTACACGGTAGAACCAAGGACGCGGAGGCAATTCAATCCTAACAATGTGACTTGACGTATTTTGATAATATTAATTCTATTCATAGCAAAATATGTACATTTGGCCACTGGCGGAGCTACCGGGTGGTCTGTGGACCACCCTGCGCTCGGCCCATACAAGGCCCATAGATATAGGAAAATTCGGATCTTCAGCAGCCAAACATCGAATACGTGGGAGCGTCCGCGGCCTTTCGCGAATACGCATTGTGCGACCCTTCGTATTTTTCTGTGCGGCCGGCCTGCGCCCCTTCGTATCCCTTGCTGTGTTGTGCTTCATAGAATACGAATACGATTATACGAACGATAGCGGCGGCGGCGGGCCGGCGCCGGACGACGAGCAGCAGCACACGTGAGTCCTCTGCAGGTACGTCTCAAAAGTCAAAATCTTCATCCAATTAGCCTGCTCGTTTAGTCATGTTTCCTTTTTTTCTCCCAATCTCTCCCTAGAGCTAGAGACTAAGCAAATAAGCCCTAACTCGAGCAGAACGCATCAGCTATTGCTGGTGGCCACCAGCCGGTGATCAGCGACAGCGATCCACCATCAGGCATTAGACGTTCACAGGCCGCAAGTCACAAGGTACGCAAAACTTTATTTTATTATGTGTCATTAGATTATATTATTGGAATGCACGGTCACATTGGACTATTTAATTTTAATTGTATGACATTTTTTCTTAATTGCGTTTTGTAATTCATATATTTGTGTACCGACATGTTAAGTTTATAGCGGTTAAAAAAATTTTAGACAATGGACCACCATAACTACAAATCCTGGCTATGCCACTGCATTTGGCTAGTAACTAATATAAGTTTGAGTAAATGTGCATGAGATTACCTTCCTGAGTTTTGAGTCTAAAAGCCAAAACTTCGTGAGTCCTTTTGAGGGCCTGTTCTTTTTAGCTGCGGTTTTTGGTTTTTGGCTGCGGCCTATAGATTTTGGGCTGTTTGTACGAGAGATTACAGAGTAACAGAAACTCACGTGTGATTTTTGCCAATATAAATGAAGTCAGTAAAGTATGTACTACAATTAACTAGTAGACCCTATCTTGAAAAAATACTCTGTTTAAAAGCTGGTTATTATAGAAAAACCGAAAAGCAGCTTTTAGAAGCTAAAAAGAACAGGGCCAGGAACAATTAGAAAAATTGTGAAAGCATTGGATACGGTATCACAAAACGATCTGTGACGAGCCTAGGTGGTGATCGGTTCGGCTGAAAAGCTCATGGCTTATGGCTGAAAACACTGTAGCTGGCTGAAAAAAGCATTGTAGCTGACAGAGACTTATTTAGCATAATTAAATTTAAAAAAATTTAAAAATATAAAAAATATGTTAGCCCATTACATATAATACAAACAAATACGGGGAAAAAAGAACCGGCGAAAAAGCTCAACAAAAAGTCAAAAGTTCAGAAAAAGACGAAACTTATGAATAGTGAAAAATAAACTAGAAGCCAGAAGCCGAAGCCGAGTTGATCAGGGACTTCAGAAATGGAACAAAGAAAACACGAGTACATGCTATGCGGCTATGCCCTTGGATCGATAAGCGTGCAATAGAGAAGTTTTAAATAAAAGCTTCTCATGCAAAATATGAGATATTGAACACAAATTCTTAACAAGCTATTTAGTTTTCTTCGTTTTTTATTATATGAACTAATCCACTGATAATTTCCTTATGAACACTAGGATTCAAGAACCAATTCCTGGACTTAACCAGCTAGGGGTGGGAATTCCCTTTGTCCAAGGTTTTTAGGCCCCACTTGGTTGGGTTGAAAAACTATGATTTATGGCTGAAATTGCACTGTAGCGGTTGAAATTTTATTATAGTTGAAGATGACTTATTTAGCGTAATTAAATTTTAAAATATAAAAAATATGTTAGCTCATTACGGACAGCGCGAACAAATACAAAAAAAGAACTAGCAAAAAAGCTAAAAAAGCCAAAAGTTCAGAAAAAGACGAAATTTATGAATAGTAAAAAATAAGTCAGAAGCTGAAGTAGCGGGGCCTAAGGTTTTCTGATCCTTCACAAATAGTAATAGTCACATAAAATCAGGTCAACAGAAACTATGGTAATAATCATGAGACTACTGCGTCATATTTGGTGCGGAAAAAAAAATTGAAATTGCTTCGTGATTAGGGAGCTATTCATCGTGAGAAACACCACACACGTGCCCGCGAGTGACGTCGTGCTATCATTGCCTGCCGAACCTTCTATAGTGCGGATTGGCTCCGTTGCCGAGCGTGCGCGCTCAAATCAAACAATCATCATCAGCACAGCATGTTGCCCCTGTCCCAAAAAGAGGCAGCGCACGTAAACCGACTTACCGCTATCCAACGAGCGTATGACTGGCTGACCACTATCCAAAGAGCGCGCTTGCTAGGTTCCAACTCGGTACGGTAGCAGTGACTGAGGGGCTCGGCTAGGAATGTTTTTTTAGCTTACCGTGCTGTTCGCGGACAACCCCGGCCACCGCGTCGACGATGCCGAAGGGCGCACGCGAGGGCGGTCGATCCGTGACGGGCCATGTATACCGTGCTCGCCGGCACGCACGTTGAACGGCACGGCGTGGCGCGGACGTGCGATGTGGGTTGAGGAGGCGGACGTCGCCGGTGGCCCTTCCGCGCGGGAAGATCGATCCGGGAGCCGTTGCGCGCGCGCGCCCGCGGGCGACGAAGCCGCTTGTGCCAACCACCGGCCGCGTGAGCTGTCACCTCATGGTCTCACGGACGTCAAGGTGCGCGGACGGAAGGGGGTGTCAAGCCCGCGCCGCTGGATCGCTCGCCTCGCCGCACCGTTGAAAAATGGGTGGCGTTAACGAGAAGGTGAACGCGTGCGGCACACGTCGCACACCCTTGATAGACAGCCCGTAGAGTTGGACTTCGGCGTCAGAACGGTATCAGGTGCGCATTATTTTACCCTCTGCCCTCCTCTCCTACCAGACCTAGCCAATGTGATCGGTTGAGCTTAAACTTTTGGCTTCCAGCTTATTTTTCAGTGCAGCATAGATCCGGCTAGAGTACGATTTGATTAGGTCTAGCACGACTGTTGTGGATAAGTTACCAATCGTGCCGTGATGGTCCACGTGTCTGACCTACGACCTAGGCACAGCACAGAGAAGGGTCAGGCCGTGCCGAGCCGGTCCAAACATGTTTAGCCAAATGAGCTACCGATAGTCTGTTGATTTGGCTACCTGTCGTAAGTAATTTTACTGTTAGTTACAAGTAATTTTGCTATCAGTCGTTGAGTCGTAAGTATTTTTTACTATCAATCACAAATAATTTCACTGCCAGTCGCAAGTAATTTTATTACCAAGTCACTCGTTCGCACTCAGAAGATTATATTAACCATAATACAAGTAATTTTATTACCAACTACAAGTAATTTTACTGTAATACCATAGAAGAGTTAATGTTCATGTGATGCGACTAGTCCGCCATACCGAGGTGTTGACCTAAATACAACACACCCAATCGAGCCAAGCCAACACGTTTGTGCCGTGTTATACTTGGGCAGAGCAGTACCTGTTTGGCCAGGTCAATCTCCTGCTTACTTCGGAGGCTGAGGTAGAAATGACATACATGGGCAGCTATTATCGATGACTATGGCTCTAGGTGGTATTTCTTTCTTTTTTTTTGACACCATCTAGGTGGTATTTCTTGGTGGAAACCGCGAGTCCGAGACACATCCTGAGCCTCAACCGACCGCAGAAGCAGGGACTAGATGAGAAAGCTAGATAGGCTGAAAAGATTTCAGTTTTCTCAGAACAGTACAGCTCCTCTTCGGAGGAAGAAGACGACGCTAGCAGTGGTGCTGCTGCTCATAATAATGAACGTAATTAGGTGCCACTGACTGGAACGAACCATCCTCATTTTCCAGACCTACCAACAGAGACGCAGCATGCGATAAAAAAGCAGCACTAGGATCATGCAGCTGAAACATCCAGTCACGGAATTAGACAATACACCATTAGGTTGTTACATTAGGTATGCCACAACCAACCCAACCACAAGACGCATGCACACCAAATGTTAAATTAGATAACCATCGTCGTTGCTTGCCGTACCCACACCATCAGAGGATTAAAAACGAAAAAAAAAGAGAGAGAAGAAAAACCGGCGCCAAATCGGGAAACTGGAAAACAAACCAGCAGTTCAATCGATCAGTCCCATCAACGAATAAACTCCCTAAAAATCACTCCTAGAGACGGCGACGGGGATGAATGAAGAATGTAGGCTATGTCCATCATCAGGTTGTTAAACCAGCGCGATGCTGCTCTCACCGCCGGGCGGCTTGCGGATTCCACCTAGGTAGTCCCGGGACGGGGCCTTCCCGTCCGCGAAGATGTCGCTGCCGGTCATTTCCTTCAGCTTCGCCGTGCTCAGATGCTTCTCCGCTGTCCCGGGGGTCGCCTCTCCTTTGAAGATGTCGTTGCCGGTCAGGTCGGTGAACTTCTTCGTGGGGATCTTCTTGGCGGTTTTCACCACGCTGTCGGTGTCAGCCTCTCCAAATGTGAAGTTGCTTACCTGTTTACACGAACGGCATCAAACAGTAAGTACCATTACAAGTTGCAAACATGACGGAAGTACCGGCTGTGTTCAGAGATCAGAACATGTGCGTTTTTCCCCGGTGTCTGTGAGGTTGAGCCGTTTTCTGAGTTGCGAGGCCTGGGATCTTCTGGAGGAGCGAAGATGTCATGGCCACTGAGCTCCTTGGATTTTGCATTGGATATCTGCTTCTTCATCTTACTATCATCCTCGCTCTGAAGGGTACCACTTAGCTCGCGCTGCTTTGCTACCTCAGCTATCGAAGTCGGTTTTTTTGGAGAAGGGCTTTCTTCCTCGGTAAATGATATGTGACTTATGGTACTAATTGCCTGTAGTTGACAACATCAAATTTGATTTCTATAAGATCACGAAGCAGGATTAGTTTAATACCGTGAAGTCTATATCAAATCAAATGTTATTCATCCTTTCATTTTGAAAACAATACCAAGCACACTATTGATCAACAGCTTACTATAGGATATATGCGGCAAATAACGCATAACACCGAAGATGCCAAATTTAGAGTTGTTGAGCAATCTCTGTAAAAAAATGTTCAGTAACTGTGTTCATTACCACTAGTTAATTATGCAATAATAATTATGAAACCATTTGAGCTGCTTTAGAAATGTCGTGAAGCACTAAATCTATATTGTTATCTTGTATCTTGTGAACAAACAAACAATATCTATCAGTACCTGACCACCTAAATCCTATTGTCTATCAAACAAGGTTGTTGAAAATTCAGGCTCTGTTTAATAGTTTAAACAACAGGTCCAGTTCTATTACGAGGAAAGGTCACCAACCAATGTGTATACATATTAATAATACTAGCCAAACCCTTCCCACAACATTCATCCCAACAACTTCTGACTCTTGGAGGTTAGAACATTTAACAAGTTTGATGTTAGCACCCAGCAGCTAATATCAATGGAGTTGCACATGTACTAATAATTATTTGCAAGGCGGGAATATTAAGCAAGTGCGCTTCCTCTCAATCATTTAGCACAACATCTGAAGAAAAAAGAACTTTCACAGTACAGCACTGCCGCAAATACAGCTTAAGAGTAACAGATTGAAATAGAATAAAAATCATTGTACAGATTCTATTTTTAGTTTTTTGCCTCACAAAGCAGCACCTGGTAATTCTTTGAAGCTGTTCGGATGGGTGTCACAGAAGCATTGCCGGATTCATCTTCCTCAACCTCGCCTCCAGCTGCAAATATGCCACTTCCTGTCATCTCCTTCCACTTGGGAGCTGAGCATGGTTTCCTGAAAAAAAAATAACGGCTTATTTAGTGAACTGCGGCATGTAAATCAGTAAATAAACAAAGAGGTTAAACCTGCGTTTGAGTAAATTACTTGTCTAATATCTGAAGAATCAAGAAAACTAAGATTATTTGCAGAACTTGCCGACCTATACACAAATCAAGGGTCTTGTGATCAACACAATCAAAAGGAGTATTCCTAATCAGGAAAATGTAATAAAATAGTGCAAGAGGTCCTCGAAAAATTTCATGTAACGCTGACACTGAAGGCTAGCCATATCGCAAGATTCCATTGTAGTGAGTGAAATCACAATTACACGAACTATCCTAACCATGTGACACTGCAACCTAGTGATTTTTTTGCACGGAGATTATGGAACAGATGTAAAACTCGCCGCACATATCAAACAAGACAACTAAAAACTCAAATCCGACGGATTTCCCTAGATGCCAGCGTCACAGATCAACGAATACACCCTAAAAATCTAATCTTTCCCAGGTTGGAAACGTAAAACTCGAGAGATCTAACTGCAAATGTCAAAATCTCCGCGCGAAACAAGAACAGAACACCAAATCCCTCCACTCCCAAACAAAAAGAAACCAATACGCGGCTAAACGCGCCCAGTCTCACCTCTTGTTGAGGCTCTCGGCCTCCTCCTCCGTCACCTGCCCGCCGAACACCACCTTGCTGATCGCCTCCGACGGCTGCACGCACCAAAAACCAAGAAAGGCAAAACTTGAGAGACGAAACGAGCCAACCCCTTCCCCGACAATGGCAAAAGGGCGCTACTCCCGAGGGGGGAGCGGGGGCAGGCGTCTCCCTCCCATCACGTCACCTGGTGCGGCCGGCGGTTGGGCGGCGGCGTGGCCCCGGCGGCCGGCTCCTGCGGCGGCCCCTCCGGCCAGGTCAGCAGGTCCGCCGTGGACGTGTGGGACTTCCTCACCGGCGCCGGCCTCTCCATCTCCCTCCCCTTCTCCTCCTCCTCCTCCTCCTCCTCTCTCTACAGCCTGCTCTCTCTCTCTCTCTCGCTGTAGCCGCAGGCTTCTCTGTCTAGCAAGCTCGTCGCTGGGGAGTGTCTCTCTCTAAAAAGGCAAGGCGGTGGTGTGGTGAGGTGGGAGAGTGGAGTGGAAGGAAGGTGAGGGGTCGCTGTGCGGTGTTCCCTTTTCTAGAGACCCCACCCGCGCCCACCCGCACGCCCCACCCACCCGCCCGAGTCGATGACAGGTGGGGCCGCACGCCCGTAGCCCGATCGCCCGCGAGAGGCTGACGAGTGGGCCCGCGCCGGAGCGGTTGACCCCATAGCATACGCTTGTCCCGGTATTTGAATTTTTGAACGGCTGCGGCTCGCTCGGAACGGCCGTGCTGTCCGTTACCGTTGCCGTTCTTTTCGCTCGCTCTCTCTCTCTCTCTCTCTCTCTCTCTCCCTCGACGTGGTTTGTTTCGTGAGGTACGGGGTATTCGGTTGTTGCCACTTGTCGATGAGAATGTTCTAGTACAATCTAGAACCCACTGTAGTAGCGCTGCTGCTCCCTCGATTCCATGGCCGGTGGATATGGAAGTTTCTAGAGTACTAAGATACTGTACTCTGAATCCAGCGGTGAGAGCGTCAGGGCGCGTCGCTTCTGACCTGAGCTACGGTGAACAACACCCAACGGAACATCCCATCCTAGGGATATGTATGAAGAAAGGAACGGTCTCCTCTTTTCCAGATTGTCAGTCAGGGAAGAAAACTACGTGAGACCCCAGCAAGCTTATCAGTCGTGTACTAGTAGCAGTTCAGAAATTGACGATAATGGCCGTCATTGTCACTGCTTCAGGGATGAAGAGAGGACTGGCTGTAATTTTTAGTTTCGGCTTTATGATTTTTAGCTATTCGTAAGAGAGAATACGAAGTAACAGACACTCGTGTACGATTTTAGCTGATATAAACGAAATCACTACAGTGTGTACTACAATTAACTTATACCCCTTCTTAAAAAGATAATTACTATAGAAAAACTAAAAAAATAGTTTTCAAAAGCTGAAAAAACAGACCCATATAATGCCCTCTATATATTTTGGCCCTTCTCATTTCGGCTTCTCCATTGGGCTTTTGACTTCTACATTCTAGTTTTTTAATTTCATATTTTTTTCTAGCTTTTATGTTTTTTTGAGCTTTTTTCCTTTTCTTTTTTCCCTCGTATTCTTTTGTATTGTTCATGATAGGCTGACTTATTTTTCTATTTTTAAAATTTAATTGCGCCAAAAAGCCACCAGCAAGTATAATGCAAAATAAGCCAGCAACAGTGCCAAACAGTGAAAAATAAGCCATAAGCCACAAAAAGCTCAAATGAGCAGGGCACACTCAAACGGTCTATTCTTTTGGACTGCGCCTGGTGACTTTTGACTTTGGCTGATAAACAATAACAGCTGATAGAGAAACTGTGCAAGAGAGTACGAAGTAAGAGAAACTCTCGTGTGGTTTTAGCCGATATAGATGATGTTGTTACATTGTCTACTATAATCAACTTGTAAAACTCGTCTTGAAAAGACACTCTGCTCGAAATCTAGTTATTGCAGAAAAAGCCAAAAACTGAAGTCGAAAAGAAGAGGCCAAAAATTTCAGGCTATACGCATACTTGGGCATGACTGTTTCAAAGCGAAGAGAGGAGCAGCGAAGCCCATTCGTATTTGTTTTTACCGATGACTTTTGGCTTTTGGCGGATAAATAGTAGTGATCGATAGAAATGGCTTATAGAAGTTGGAGTATTCGTATTGGCTTATGACTTTTAACTTTTTGCTTGGTGCATTATGTAAAAAAGAGCAAACGATGGTGCAATAAAAAACACTACAATATTTGGACCATTATACGACTTACGAAATTGTTACATAATAAAATACAAAGTGTGTTGCAACATACAAAAATGCAAAATAGTTGTTGATGAATAGTAGTGATTGATAGAAGCGGCTTATAGAAGTTAAAACGTTAGTATTGATTTTGGTTTCTCTAAATAGAAGCCAGATGCCAAAACCAACACGAACGGACAGAAGTCCAATGATTGTAATTTATAATTACACCACGCTCCCAGCTCTGTATATCCAATCCGTATCTGCGTTGTTGTGTCACCTGCGGGTAAATTGGACCATGTTAGGGCTAGTAGAGGCGACTTCACTTAACAACGATGAATATTATGACCTAGGGACAACAACGTCTGTTGAATTCTTATTTGTTGGTGTGCGACCGTAAAGCTGAGAGAATGAGTAAGGGATGATAGAGATCCATAGAGATGAATTTATGGAAGGGAGATGACGAGGTTGTTTGGATAAGTATTAAAGATTTTAGTAGCTAATTTGTTTGTTATGAGATGATTTTTTAGTTATAGATTTTTTAGGGGTGAAAGCGGAAAATAAGAGAGAAGATAGAATGGGATTTTCTTTTATGTCTTTTCTTTTGCCTCCCATGCATTACCAATGGTGCTCGGAGAACAACAACTTCGGAGAAAAACTGAACGGCATTTAATTATGAAAGAAATTAAGGGTGCAATCAAAGGAGAATGTAAGTGGGGCAATGTCGTCCTTACAGAAATTTTCTCGATCATAATTTCGTAAAGAAAAGTGAGGAATTCCATATGCAAAGTTATCATTCTCCATGTGTAGTAGCTAGGTTGGCCAATCGTACATCACCAGAGAACATTCATGTTTATCCGGACATTTTGAGAGAATCAAATACAAATAAATTGGCCATCCTCTTCGACGGGTACTATGGAAATACACCAATGGGTTGCTTGAATTTCAACATAAGCGTGTATCCAATTGTCAGGTTAGCTACCGCTTGTGATAATTCTATCGAAAAATTTTGTTGCACATGTACTCTTGAATTTCATGCGCCATCCGTTCAGGGAAATGGTAGGCAGATAAACTTCACACGTATTGGTTTTATTTTTTTAGATTATAGTTGATAGTTTTTAATTGTAACTAATGATTATTGTCTACCGGTCTGTTCTTTTTGGCTGAAGTTTATGGATTTTGGTTGCGGCTTGTGATTTTTACACTGCTTGTGTGAGAGATTATAGAGTAATAAAAACTTACGTGCGGTTTTTACCGATATAAATGAAGTCGGTACAATATGTACCACAATTAACTAGTAAACCCTATCTTAAAAAGATACTCCGTTTAAAGTTAGTTACTATAGAAAAACCGAAAAACAGTTTTTAGAAGCTGAACAGAACATGTCTTACGTTTTTCGAAATAGCAACGGATAACGGAAACGTTGATGTACACAATTTTAGACTCGGATCCGTTTAATTTGACTTTTAAAGAAGTTAAAATCTAAAAGACAAAAAAAACAAAGCCATTGCCAATACAAAATGGAATTTTTTGTACGGATAATCCATTTTTTAATCGAAATTACAGAAATATACCCGCGGGAAAATTTTTTACAGAAATAGGCTCCAGTCGCCTAATGGTTGGGCGACTGGAGCCTTTCGCCCAACCAAACAGCGACACAATATAAGTCGCTGCACAGTAGAGCGACTGCATTAAATCGCTCTTCCGTATGGCGACTGGCATGCAGTCGCCATCCCGTTAGGCGACTGGCATGCAGTCGCCATACGGTAGAGCGACTGCAGGTAGCCCCCGTGATTGTTATAGAATTTGTGAATTTTGTAACGTTGAACCGGTAAAAAATACGGTGAAGTTGTAATAAAAGTTTATGTTCATTGTATATTGTAGGTGTGTAAAAAATTTTTAAAATTTTTTTTTATGAAAGATTGAGTAGAGAACGATCGATACATACACTGTTAAGTGAGATAGTTTATATGCGGAAAGAGATGATAGACTTATGTAAATTTAAATAAACTTCATAATATAACTGTGAGTAACATGGTGCATGTTTTTTCATTACATTCATAATATGCAGCACGCCTCACTGGTCACCCTGCTGTGCCCCGTCACCGCGCCCGCGTCCTCCCATACGGCCTCGCTTGGCCCTCCTCCGGTGCAACGGATTAGGACGATCCGAAAAGGTAAAACGAGGAGGAGGGTGTCTATCCCGCCCCTGCGCTGGTGGAGTCAGCTGCACCTCTGGCTGTGTAATCTCCGGAGCACCGGGGAGGGCACTGGCAGAAAGAACCTGCGGTGCGACGTCGGGCGACGGCGCGAAAAACTGGTCCACATCCTCCTGCCCTAGGGAGACGCCGTGCTCGTAAGTACCTGCAATATTAATATCGTTAGTGCGTTGCATGTCGTCTTCGGATAAACACGGTATAACTATGCGTACCCGTAGCTGGCACCATGTAGGAGGCGTACATTCCCTGCGTGGAGAAGACAGGGGCCTGCGTAGGAGGCGTGAAGTGAACCGGTGTAGGAGGCCTTGCCCAGGCTGAACCCCCTGGCTGCTCCGGGTGAGGTGGTGGAGGACGTGTCCACGTAGGTGCACCAGAGTAGTGCCACGCTGGTGGGGGTGGCACTGGTGGGGGTGGCACTGGTGGACGAGGAGTCGTAGCGGTGGGCGTGGAGACCGCCGGTAGCCTCGTGCAGGACAGTAGGCTAACGATACGTCTACACCCCTCGTGCACCCGACGCGCAAAGCTGACACCCTCCTCATGGGTCAGATGCGCACCACTGGCGACCCTCTCCAGTAGTGTGCCGGAGTCGGCCCATAGGGCAGAACCGACGTCAGCCTGGACACAAAGACATGAAATGGTCGATTATTGAAACGACATTACCATTTGGGAATCTTTGAAATGACATGTAACGTACCGCGATGTGAGCGTCGTGCGCGAAGTGCGCGGGGTACGTGTCCGTCGGAGCGGCGACGTGTGTGGCAGGCGGGTCTACCACATATACCAGCCTGGTACGGGTCTGCGGCTGGTACCAGCGCAGGTACTCCGCGTACTCCCTGCTGTCGTACGGGCGGTCCTCCTCCACGCGGTCGTCGAGCGCACCCTGCCACTGCTCGACCCAGGGCTGCATCTTCAACGACCAGTCCGTGCCTCTTTTCACCCCCTTCGCGCTGTGCCTGCGTATAAAACCATTACATAATGTGAGATACCTGCGTATAGTAGTACGTATGTACATATTTACCACAAACAATCACTCACCCGTGCACGTGCCGCGGAAGCGATGGTCCGTCTGGTACAGGAACTGGCTGCCGTAGCCCGAACTGCCGCATCACCCGCTGGGGTGCGTAGTCCTCCACGTAGATGAGGTACACGAGCTTCCGGCGGGTGAGCCAGAAAGCCCGGTCACGCCAGCAAAGTGAGGAAAGACCGACAGGAGCACGGGCCTGCACTGCCGTATCATCGTACGGCACCCAACGCACGTCGTCGGCTGTGATGCGGTCGAGCTGCTCCACAAAGACCCGGTACGCCCGCGTGACCTGCACGTGCGCGAACTGTACCTGCAAGAAAGACAAGTTGTTTAGAATGACGATCGTGAATAAGAAAGAAATAGTTGACTGTGATACTACTTACTCGACGACGGCACCAGATAGAACCCATCGTCGGCCGGTCGATGTCTCCCCCTGGATACATCTCGGGCCCGAACGGACCCATGTCGTCTAGCAAAGGTCGTCCGACGCGTAAGCGCTCGAACGACCACAACTGCAGTAGCAGGGGACAGCCCGTGAGGATCGAGTTCGCCTTGATCCTCGTGCACGCATCGCACAGCCCGCGGTACGTCGCGGCAAGTACGGCCGATCCCCAGCTGACCTGGTGGGGCTCGCCGTCAGCGATCGCCCTCGCATAAGCGATAAGGCGCGCATCCACCGAGTTGCCGTGGCTGGTGGTGAAAAGCACCCAACCAAACAGCCACAGCACGTACGCCTCCAGGTGCCGCGAGACCTGGTGATCGTCGGCCTGCGGAACCATGCGCTCCACCTGAATGCAAAAAAGTTGTTATTAGTACGTAATACCACAAATAAGAGCTTCGAAGATACGATCGATTTTATATACCACGTACCTGGTACTGTCTGAGCCACCTCAGTGTCGGCCCATGGGTCTGCGCCTCTCCGAACACGTGGTGGTCAGCGGCCGGTGGAACGACACCCTCGAATCTGCCGAGCAGGTCAGCGCGCCAGTGGGCCGGGGCCTCCGGTAGGAAGGCAGCGTCTCCCGCGATCGGAAGCCCAAGGAGCAGGGACACATCCTGCAAGGTCGGCGTCATCTCCCCGAATGGGAGGTGGAAAGTGTGCGTCTCGGGTCGCCAGCGGTCCACCAAAGCCGTCAGCAGGGAACGGTCGAACGGAAAGCGTCGTGATCGCTCCCCGCCCGCCTCGTCCCCGCCGGCCTCGTCCCCGCCCTCGTCCCCGCCAGCGGCTCCATCCTCGTCCGTGGCCTGCACCATCCGGGCAAGAGGGAGTAGCCCGGCATCCCGCAGCCTGCAAACAAAGTGAAGGTCAGCTCGGAACGAACTTACGGTCGATCTTCCGTTGGAGTAGTGCAAACCTGGCAGTCCAACGAGGGTCGAGTCCCCAGGCCACGCGAGGTGTGCACGTCCGGACCACTCCCAGCAGAGGCGGCTCGTCCGTGCTCCCCGGTGCCGGGACTAGACGGGAAGCGCGATGAGAGCGGTCCACGTGCTCGTCCAACAGCGCGAACCGCCACTCCGAGTCACGTCCAGCACGAGTCATACCTGCAAAATTTGTACAATAATTTCTACATTACATTTTGTACATCTAAATTTCAACACTAAATTTTCTACATCTAAATTTGTACAATAATTGCAACATTAATTTTTCTACATGTACATTTAAATACTATATTTTGTACAATAATGCATTATAAATGGTATACAAATTTTATAAACTAAATTTTGTAAACTACATTTCTATACTATATTTACTAAACATAATTTGAAAATTAAATTTGTAAACTAAACTTTTAAACTACATTTTCTAAACTAAATTTCTACACTACATTTTCTAAACTACATTTTCTAAACTACATTTCTAAACTACATTTCTAAACTAATTTTTCTACACTACATTTTGTAAACTATATTTCTAAACTAATTTTCTACACTACATTTTCTAAACTAATTGTCTAAACTATATTTCTAAACTAATTTTCTACACTATATTTCTAAACTAATTTTCTACACTAATTTTCTAAACTAATTTTCGACACTAAATTTTCTAAACTATATTTCTACACTAATTTTCTACACTACATTTTCTAAACTAAATTTCTACACTACATTTTCTACACTAAATTTTCGAAACTAATTTTCTACACTAACAAAAAAATTACCTGAAAAACACGCACTACTTCTCCTCTTCTCCTCCTCTTCTCCTTCTCTTCTCCTCCTCTCCTTCTCCTTCTCTGCGCTGGCCGAATGCAAGAAGTGGCGAGGCGAGCGTCGCCGAGCGCGGCCTTATATCCCACCTTCAGTCGCCATCCCGTTGGGCGACTGCATTGCAGTCGCCCAACCGTTGGGCGACTGCATGGAAGTCGCCCAACCGTTGGGCGACTGCAATGAATCGCCCAACGGTTGGTAGACTCTCCAGCTGTCGCGGTCTGGTTGGGCGAAAGGCTCCAGTCGCCCAACCATTAGGCGACTGGAGCCTATTTCTGTAAAAAATTTTCCCGCGGGTATATTTCTGTAATTTCGATTAAAAATGGATTATCCGTACAAAAAATTCATACAAAATGAGGGTGCACATTTTAAGCCAAACAAAACTTACGAACTTCGTTTGGTCGGCGCAAGCAAAGCGTGCGTGATCTCGATGTTTGTAGGTGGTAGCTAGAATGGAACGTAGGCAAGCTGCCGCAACCACCAATGTATGGATAAAGAGAGAAGATAAGCATGTATCGTTAATAGTGCCGCACATTCTTTAGTGTAAACCTGCCTCTAGCTAGTTTCTTGACGTTTAAAAATAGGAGGCTTTGCTTGGATCCCCTGCAATTTCATGCGCCAACCGGTTCAGGGAAATGGTAGGCAGGTAAACTTTACAGATATTAGTCTTACTCTTTTAAGCTATACTTGATAATTTTTAACTTTGCTGTATTTTTTAAGATAGCAGCGGACGACAAATACAATTTAAGACTTAAGGAACCGCTCCGTTTATTTTGATTTTAGAGAAACTAAAAGTTAAAAGATCAAAAGAATATGGACATTGTCAATACAAAATGGGGATGAATCTTCTAAACCAAACAAAATTTATGAATTTCTTTTGGTTGGCGCAAGCAAAGCGTGCATGATCTTGACGTTCGTAGGTAGTCGGTAGCTAGCAATGTGCACGTAGGCGACCTGTCGCAACCGCTAGTGTATGGATAGAGATAGAAGATAAGCACGTAGGCAACCTTGCTCTAGCTGGTTTCTTGACGTTTAAAACAGGAGGCTTTGCTTGGATCCCCTGCAATGTCAGTGGACACCGGACAGCTCATATACACTGGACTGCAGAGGGGCCTGTTTGCAAATAAGCCATCAAGCACGAGAAAGCTCCAGAAGAGGGGTCTCTTTGGAGAGAAAAAGGAAAGCACGGGGCGCTTTGGGTGAAAAGGCGTGGCGCGTCACGTGCCGGGATTTTACTTTTCGCCCCACCTGGGGGACGGGAAAAGTCAAGACAATAGATCTAACGGGATGGACGGCCCAGATCGACGGAGCAGCCGCCTGTGGTGCGCACATGGGGGCGTGGAGCTTTGGATGCGGTGAGCTGGTCTGAGCGAACCAGCGAGCCAGCCAGGCGGTCGGTTTGAACTTTGGGCTCGGGTCTGACCTGTCTGGTCTGAACTTTATTTATACAACTGCTACTACTTGTCATAAATGTTTCTTTAGGCAGAGGAGTACTTGTCGTAAATTAAGGAGGTGGTGATGAAGGTGGTGTTTGGTCGGTGATCATATCTGGTTTCGCTCAGATTTTGTTTGGTGATGCTCCCATGGTTAATATTCGCGTGGTGATCAATTCGGCTTCGACTTCTGGTTTATTTTTCACTATTCATAAATTTCGTTTTTCTGAATTTTTGGTTTTTTGTTGAGCTTTTTTGCCGGTTCTTTTTTTCCCGTATTTGTTTGTATTATACGTAATGGGCTAACATATTTTTTATATTTTTAATTTTTTTTAAATTTAATTATGCTAAATAAGTTTCTGTCAGCTACAATATTTTTTCAGCCAGCTACAGTGTTTTCAGCCATAAGCCATGAGCTTTTAAGCCGAACCGATCACCACCTCGGTGTGTTCTGTAGCGTGTATGGACTGACATGTGCAACGATCTTATGCGAGCCACCAGCTAGGTGAATGCTACAAGATGCATGGTGTTGTGGGCGTATACCCGGTTATTCGAAGTTGGCTCTAACTTGAGAGCAGTGTCATCTAATATAACAGGGAAAATTTGACACCTAAAATAAGCTATTTTAAGGTCCGAAGGGGGTTGTTCATCACGTAAGTGATGGGAACGGTTCAATGGCTCTCTTCTTTTTAGTTTTTTTAGTTTTCAGTTTTATCTTCGAAAGTCAAAAGAAATAGAACAAATTTTTTAAATTCGTTTTCTTAAACAGCTTTTCGAGCCTAAAATTATACACAATATTTACATTAAAACCTCTACCGTTTATATTATCTCAAAAAACATAAAGAAATATCATCAGTCACAACTTAAAAAACATCATTACTATTATAAAAGAACGAGTTGATGGTTATACGTCTATTCTTCTCCAACCGCTCTATTTCCTCAACTTCTCACCATTATCTACTTTTCAATCGATCGGAGCAACTCTCTTCTATAGCATAATTCTCTATATATTTAATAAATTTTATTACAATGCACGAATACGTAATTAGTACCCATTATATGGGTCTTGCTCACCGGACGTCATCACAAACCATTATATGGTCGTGCTCACCGGACGTCATCCGTGATCGCGTCCAGGACCACCTAAAAGTGGACCGCGGATGCTATTGGCCCAAGTTGATGGCTGGGCCGTCTCTTTGCTCGGCTCCTGCTCCGAGAGAACCCACCTGGCTCTCGGCCTTCGACGTTCGACCGTATGTCAAGCACGCCGCGCGCATCGACAGCATCCTCTGCACGTCCATCACCGCGGGCCTGCGAGAAAGGCAGGGTGTGACTGACGGGGGATATGGCGTGCGGCGGCCGGGTGGACGCGGCGAGGAAGGCGTACGTTCGACGATGCAAAGCAGGTGAACGGGCACAACCTGGTTGTGGACGGTGGCCAAGCCGCCCAACGTTGCGACCGGCGATCTTACCATGGAGGACTGGGCCTGCAGGGGCTCATCCTCTCCTTGGCTCGGGGTCCTCTCTCCCCTGTGCTTATGCCCCTTCCAAATAAATCTTTCTTCAGACGAGAACAGCAGTCAAGAACGAGCGCAAGGCCCCCCGATTGAGTTTTTCGATCTCTTTGATCTTCTCTTTGCGCCGCCGGTGCATCCAAGGTCTGTGACCTTGACAGAGAGCTGATCTCGCACTGGAGATGGCAAACGACGGCACTAGCACCCCAGTTGCCATCCATAGTTAGATATACGAGTAGCACACTAGTACTTAGTTCATGCGTGTATACACACACGCATGCCAGGATCAGGTGTAACTTTGGCAAGTGCATGATCCAACAGGAACTGGCTAGCTAATGGGTGTGGTATTTGGTAGAAAACTTTAACTCTTAGAAGCAGCAAGGGGCCAGATGGCCTTGCATGCTTCTGGCCAGGCAAAACAATTTCGGTGAAAAACTTTTATTGGAACTTTCGAGAAAGGCAAAAATCAGAAATTTCAAAATATTTTTGAAAAATTTTGGTTAAAATATTTAAACATATAATTCAAATTAAAAAAAACAAACATGTTACCGGCGCCACACCGCCGCCGCCTACCTTGCCCGCGCCGCGCCCCCATCCCTGCTGGCACTGCCTCCCGCCCCTCCCCCTGCTACGCCGACGCCGACGGGGAACGAGCGAGATGGAGATCGTGCGAGACAGATCGATTCAAGACGAGAGAGAGAGAGAGAGAGAGAGAGAGAGAGAGAGAGAGAGAGAGAGAGAGAGAGAGACGCGGTGGGTGAGCTGGGCCGGCCGATCGGTGGATGGGCTGAAAAATTTCAAAACAGGCTGAAATTTTTGGTTGAATTGGGCTTTTTTCGGGTGGACTGAGAAATGTGAATTTCGCTGAATTTTGGTTGAAAAGATTTCCCTGCTTCTGGCTAGGGTTGTGTTGGACTAACTCAACTTGGCCTATCAGCTGACCAAAGGTGAACTCAAACGGTGAACCAGATAAATGGGAGCAAGATCTTATTGGAAAAAAATTGATGAGTCACCATTGCACATACCAGGGACAGGAAATGATCAGCACAGCAAAGCGATAGTCAAGATGGAAAGAGTAATTTTAGAGGAGTTTTGGGTAGAATCTACTTCTTGAAAAATCAGAGCTTCAATCTTCAGAAAAAATAAACTTGGTACTACTTCATTATTTGCCCTTAATCTCACCATTGATTGTCTAATCAGATAGGCGAAGCATATGCTGCCTCTGCATATCATACAGTGCATCATTTTCCAAGTGAGAACTGAGAACTATACATGTTTTCACCTTGGGCCAGGCCGATTCTGAATTTCTGATTGGGGTCAGTGCAAATGACGACATCTTATGATTCCATCCGGCCGGCCATGTGTATTGGTAGCGGGGAGATTCAGAAGTAGGCCATGTCGTAATCGATTTGCCCCTCCACTCCTGGTCCTTAATTTGGTGGTGTAAGTGTATCGTCCCTTGTGGAAAAAAAAGGCTTTGTAAGTTTCCAATCCGTTCCTGACATCTTTGTTATTGGATCTGAATATGTAACAAAGTTCATACATGAATGCTTTTTGGGCTTTTGGCTTCGGCTTCCTGAGAAACTGAACAACATGACAGCTTCTCTAAGTGGTTTTTCAAAGCCACTTCTCTAAACAACTTCCTCAGTCCAAAATCGTGTACCGTCTGTGTCGACATATTTGCTGTAAGTCATAATCAAAAGCCATCAGACATAGCCTAAAAGAACATGCCATATACCATGGAATTTTATTTATTTATTTAGGCCCCATGTGCCACCTTAATTTTGGAAGTAGTCCTATGTGACTCGGAATTGCAAATCTAGCCCTTTTTCAGAGCGCGAAATAACCCACGGGGGACGTGTGGGCTCGTACCGTGCCACCCGAGCGCGGCACGGTGGTGATTGTGGCTCTATCCAGCCAGGCGCAGCAGGTAGCGGGGCTTGCGGGGTGCCGCGCCACCTGGCCGCGGCAGGCATTAGGGGGTGTTGCGCCTCCTAGCGCGGCAACAAGCAAATGCTACGCCTCCGTTGCGTGGTAGGGAAGACGACGTCGCGGTCCCCTAGCGCAGCAGCAAGCCCATGTACCTCACACGGCACACGCATCGCACGGCCGATGGGAGCCCACCCGCCTGCCTTATGCACACATGACAGCCGTCGTGTGTCCGTGCTCTAGCCCCCTACCCCCTCACTTGCTCGTGCAGCGCAGGCGCGATAATAGTCCTGCATGCGCCCGCTGGCCCTCCGCCCCTGCTGGCTCTGTGTTATAAACTGGCCCCGCCCCGCTACTCCCCATTTCATCCAGAGGCACAAGAGACCAAGAGAGCGAGAGAAGGGACGAAGGAAGGAAGGCCGTGCGAATGCAATTTTTTGAGTTGTTTTGATTTTGAATTTGAAGTTTGCGCGGTTACAAAAGTTGTGGAACGGCTTGTGAGCATGAAGAAAAGGTACTTTTCATTCACATCCACATGCACATCTATTGTTTGCACCCGAACGATAGAAGGTAAACTTGATCGGAGAGGAAACGGGTTTGTTAGCCCCACAGCCCTGCGAAACGCCATTCGGCCAAGTGAAGCACATCTGTCCACACCCTGCTGCATGACCCAACAAAACTATCGTGTGAATGCATGGTTCGATCGCACAACTGACCGGCCGACCATGTAACCGTGAAAATAACAGTCACGGCTACCCCCGGACACCATCGTCGCCATCGGTCGGCCGGTCGTCACCCATGCTACGCCGCCTCTGTCCTGGCCTGCGCCGTCGCTGACCCGGCTTGTGCCGCTGCCGTCCCAGCCCGCGTCACTGCCGTCCCGATCTGCGCCTAGCTTGCGCTGCAACCGAGCTGCCGCACCCAGCCTACGCTCTGCTGAGCCACGCGTTGCCTGCCTCTAGCAAAGCGCTGCAGCCGGCAACACCGCCTTCGCGTCGCCACGGCCTCCACCGACCACCACCTGAGCCTGGTGCCGCAGTTCGAAGCTGCTGCCGCCGACTAAAACCGATCTGCCATAGTCGACTGGAGATGCACCATCGCCGCTCGGTTTCGACTGCCCGCAGACGCGCAAGCTGGCGGCTCGGCTTCTCCCCGATGCCAGCTGCCGCTTCCGGTGCCATACGCTCGGCCATCACCGTTCGGCCTCAGCTGCCTGGAATCGAAGCCATCGGCTCGTCACCAGGGTTTAAAGTTTCGTTTTGAAAATAATTTCGGTGGGCAGCGAGATGAACGAAATAACGAAATTTCGTTCAAAATTCGGACGAAAAATTCAAAATGCTATTTGAATTTTGAATCTTAAAACTCAGGATAAATAACGCGTAAACTGAGTACCTATTGCAACCTCTGCTTTGGTCTGGTGGTGGGGGGCTTTCTTGGTAACGGAGAGGTCACGTGTTCGAATTCCGGTTCGCTTCTTTTCATTTTTACTGTGTGTGGGACCCACATGTCAGTAAACTCTCTGGAAAAATACCGAAAAATGGGAGTAGGACCTGAGGGATCGATCCCACGACCTGTACGCAAGCGTAGAGGAGCTTAGCCATTGGGCTAGAAGAAAACATGTGACAAGCAATGGATTTCACGGTGCTTTAAACCTGAAAAATTCAAATTTAAAACGAATTATTTAACCGAAATATGTTTTTCTCGTTGGGCAGCGAAACAAACGAAATTTCGGAAATTTCGGCGAAATTTCGGAAATTTCGGCGAAATTTCGCCGAAATTGTGAACCCTGCTCGTCACCCACTGCCAGCCTAAAGCTGCCTGCGCTGCACCAGCCGCCTACTCCGTCGCTACCTTGAAGCCGCCGGCCCGATGCCACCTGTCTCTGCTCGCTACCGCCAACGCCCATCTGGCCCAGTGCCGCTAGCGTCGCCCTATCGCCCACTTCCTGCCATGCGCACGTGAGAGAAAAAGAGAGTGAGAGAAATAAGAGATTGATATGGATGGGATAAGGATAGGGAGATAAATATGGGAGAGAGAGATAAAGATAGGGATGGGTTTTGAAACATGATTTTTTTCTTTGGGTGCTACAGACCTCTTGCAGCTCAGGCCCATGGGTACGTTGTTATTTGGTTTCATCAGTTAATGTGCTAGTTCCATCTCTTTCTTTGACTGTGTCATGTTCGAACTCGCTTACAGGCAAATGAAGAAAAGGCGGAGGAGCGACGACTGGAGGCAGACACAGCTATCGTGGACGGTGTTGTGGGCCGAGAGGGCGGCAATGGACATTGTGCAGGAGGCACGACTGTATGACATTGACGCATACAATTCATACTTGAGGTGGTACATTCCGCGCACTAGGTGCAGGCTTATAGGGCCAGTGCCATAGCATCCAGTGGAGGTCATGCACGATGCCGTTGTATGAGCAGGTCTGGACCCTCACCGGGCGGCACGCCATGATGAGACAATAAAGCATTCTTCCTAGTTTTTTTGTACTGCAACACGTTCCTAACTTATTTTTGGTTTTCTTGTAGTATGACCACCTTCATCGTATCTCGCGCTAGGCTGATGTCGTTGTATGCCGTTGGAGGACTAATAGCGTAGAGCACCTCCTAGGTGCGATGCGTGCCATTTACGATGACATGAGGGCTGCAATGAGGACCACCAGTTGTGGTCGATACAACAACATTGTTGTACTATAGGGCGGGCACCGAGGACAACCTCCATCACCACCACCTTCGGCACATCCCTCCTCACGTCCGTTGTAGTCCAGGAGTCATCGTAGCTACGATCGCTCATCCTCCACGCACCTTAGGCCAGCGGTATGTCAGCTACCAGTTGTTGTCCTCATTGTTTGTTAGCACACTTATTTTGACCATATCTCGCACTACCATTTATTCTTGCAGCACTTGCGAGCGAACAACAGTCTGCAGCAGCCATCATCATCACAAAGGGAGAAGAAGGACCGAACTTCCTCACCGAGCCAATGGGGTGGGACCGTAGACAGCGAACCTGAGTCGCCCCACAAGGTTGATGCATTGGGCACATTCAAGCAGGGTGTTAAGTACTGTGCAGCACTACGGTGCTGATTGCCATGGAGGATCATCATCCGCACAACCACGTATGCCGTAACGTAGTTAACGTATTTTTTCGTTGCACGCTATGCTCAACTAATGCATCCTAGCAAATTCGCAGTTGTGGAGAGACGAATCTGGACAGCTAAGCTAGGGTTCATCATCCACACATGGGACGCCACAGGTAAATGCTTTCCTGCATGACTACACTTTGCAAATGTCAAAACCTTAGCTCTAACCTAGCAATACCCTTCCCGTAGGATGTACACCCCTCTATGACCAGCTGGGTTAATGATATGCTCAGGCCTCAACATGACACCTACAATGACTTCTTTGTAGCACCGCCTACCATGCAGTACTCGTACTACGACTTCCAAGACATACACCGCTCACCTGACTGGCTCACCTTTCCCGAGGATCAGCTACGTCCTTGGCACAAGTGGCGGCTGGATGTACCATGAGTTTATGTATGTTGCCGTCAGTACCGTTGCATTCTTTTGTGCACTTCTTTATGTGATGTACGTCTGCACAATACATGTCCACGCCTTTAGCTTAACACACCGTCGCAAGTTGTTATTACCGAAAACTCTATCTATTCTGGTGTGGATGGCAAGCATGCCTATATTTTATGGTTTCACTAGGACTCTTTTCGCGTGTTTTTTATAGCCATCACCAGGATGTTTTCTTCTTAACTATCATCTAAAATTTTGACCATTAGGTTAGAGATCAAGAGGCCCCTTATTTTTGAATGAGGGAGATTTTTTCAAGGAGGAAGAGGGAGAATTCATGGTCATTGGATCTTTAATCCAACAGGCATAAATTTAGATGATAGTTAGGAAGAAAACATCCGGATGATGTTTAACAAAAGTACAAAACCCTATCTAAAAATAATCAAGTTATTAATGACTGAACGAAACTAAGAAATAACCTTTTATGTGTGAAATAGTAGAAGATCCTTTTTAAGATCAAACAATTCCATTGATTTGAGTATGACGGTGTGTCATGTCGCGGTCGCCACTGTGTCGTGGTCGGGTGGCATACTGGCATAGAATGACCCTGTATGTTGCCTACGGGTTATTCTACGTTTGGAAGAGGAATAGATTTATAATTCTGTGAAAATTAAGGTAGCACATGTGGGCTAAATAAGTAAAAAATTGTATGCCACGAGCAGCATCCTGGCTTTGAGATGTTACATGCAAAAAGTTCAGTAGTAAAGCCTTTATGCTGCAAGGCCGTACGTAGTTAGGCTCCCTTTCTTTTCGTGTATGTCAGTATACTTACCTGCTGTTCAGTACTACTTCAGTCCAAGGCCATTTGCATGTCATGTCTCACCTGATGAATTATATGTGCTTTAGGTTAATTTCTCACTCATCCTGTCTAGGAATGATGACTTACTAGCAGGTAGGTTGTTCATGAGTATCATGGTTTCTGTGCTTTAGGTCATAGCATGAACAGGTAGAGTTCCGTGAAAAAGAGGACAAACATAAATGATTAATCCAGCTGTTCCTTCTGCTCATTTCCTTGTTCCAAACTGAAGAAGACAGCAGCAACCTCATCATTTCAGAGTGCACAGATCGTTTGTCTCGTTGCAACGCAAGCAGTGAAGTACTGCTGCATGCACGATGATCCCATAATGCATCATCAGCTTTACACGAGACTGAAGCTATCGATCTCGTTTGCAATTTCAGCATCACACACACATATATATTAGCTTATACTAGCTAAATTACCAATATTTAATTTTGTAAGACGCTACATATGAATGCAACAAACGTATGCAAATGCGTACGTCAATAATTAATTTCACGTACATGTACCTCTACCTCTTCATATATGCTCACGTGATGACACAAAGGTACATATTTATATCACCATTAGCAACAGCTAGTACAGCTATTGTTTTCACATATGGAACAGTGAGCTATGAAGTCGACCTAAGTTGGCAAACATCATGCGTTCGTGATAAGTCACACAGATGATTCGATGATGGAATTGCAAAGCATGCATAGCACATTAGTGTACCTAGTAAGGTCGACTTGCATAAACTTAAAAGTAGAAAACGAACTAGGAGAGTGAAATTTAAGTAGGTTCAGGGAAGTTACATATGGATAATAAGCAAGGTATCTGATCAACATGCTAAGATATAAATATGGTGTTTCATCTGAACCCGATAAAGGGATCGCAACTTGGGATAGATCAAATGATATTTGTGATGTTGCCACTTGATCAGCACATCATCAATTGGACAATATGAATTAGTAGTATGCATCAAAGACATTGCAGACATGTATTCTTGTCAAGATCAGGAGTCAACTTGTGCTCCAAATTGCAGTTGTGTGTTTGTAAAACTTGAAGAACTCATTTCAATGACTATATATAGCTTAAAGCTACTATATATATGTAACCACACATGCACCAAAAAGCCAAAAGCACTGATTAATACTAAGAAGCAGATGAGTGCCAATCAACTGATCTCTCAAATAGGCGTTATCGTGAATAAATATGCTTGGGGATACTAGAACGTCATTCCTTCGAAACAAGGCCATCTTCAATTCACCTAAAAAAATCATCAAAATTAGAACGAACTTACATATCTAGAATATCTTACCACTAACTGGATTCCCCCAAGCAGCACCGAAAGCAAACGGTAAATACAAAAAAAGATGATGAAGAGAGCCCAAATTACGACCACAAAGAAAGAGTTCGATGGTATCATCTCATCTCGACAGGGACAAGTTCCAAACCGAACAGAAGCACCGCTCCACTTACAAGTATCCTATGAATCGAAGCAATGCGTTGATCCTTTGATACGGAAAAGACAACCAAAAGAAGTTCACTAGAACCATGCATATTTACACCACACCAAAACCAACAAGAATCAAACACACCATGCTCAATAATAGCCTTGCCATCTTCAGTACGTATGGCGGCAGTAGACAAGTAGCAGAAGCAAACCATAAGCCTCTCTCCCCAACGCTACTAGTGCCTGTACGAGAAGAGGCCATGGCCGGAGCCCGCCCTCTCGTGTTCCGCCTCCTCGAAGCCGTCGTCAAACGGGACGGCTCCGGCGAGCATCGGGCCGAAGCTGCCGTACAATTCAGAGCCCGAGGTGGACGCTGCAGCGGCAGCAGGGGGAGGGACGGCGCTGGTCTTAGCGAACAGAGCGAGCGCGTCGGGCACTAAAGAACTGGTGTTGCTAGTGGTGCAATTGGGAGGAGATGCGTGCGAAGCAGGGAGCTTGACAGGGGACGGGCGCAGCAGCTGGAAGGACTGCGCCGCCGCGGCGGAGTCGGAGGGCGCCGCGCCGAAGAGCAAGCCACCGTGTCGGAGGTGCGGCGGGACGGCGATGGGCTGCGGGGCAGGGAAGCCGGTGAACTCCTGCACCATGGCGCGGAAGTTGGAGGTGTTGGTGGTGAGCACGGTGGTGGGCGGCCGGCGCGACGCCCTAGGGCGCTTCCGCGGCGGCTTGCGCATGGCAGCCGGGGAAGGCGAGGGGAGGTAGGACGGAGGCGCCGGCGGGTATTGCGCGGTGGCGGCGGGGAAGGAGGCGGCCTGGTCGTCGAGGAAGGTGGAGGAGGAGGAAGGGAGGAAGAGTGGGTGGTCGTCGAGGAAGGCGGAGGCCGGCACGCCGGCGGGGAGGCTATGGCTGTCGCTGGCGGTGGAGGCCATGGGAGGAGGACAGAGAAGAGGAAGGCGGTGGATGGATGGAGATATAGGGTTTGGTGGGGAAGGGGTTGGAGAGAGCTATGAGTGGGTTGGTGATGTGGGTTGATGAACAAGCGTGTGAGACAGTGGTAATAAGTAATAACCCTCGCGAAAACGTCACAAGTGGCCACAAGAAAACCAAAACCCTATCTATTGGTGAAACAAATGGTCTGTATCACTCTAATGCTTTGACAGAGTAATTAGTGCCGCATCTAGCTAGGAGAATCCTAAGGCCAGTCTCAGTGGGGGTTTTATGGAGTTTTATGGACATTAAATACGCTGACATGGCACTGTATTGATGAAGAGAGAGATGATAAAAGTTTCATGGGAGTAGAGAGAGTTTCATGGGGATGAAACTCTTCTGCACTGTTTCCAAAATATGGATGTGAATGTTGCCAAATGCAGATAAAACTCTCACTAAGACTGGCCTAAAGAGATCACCGAGAGAGGAGTTAATATCATAGCGATGAAACTAACGCTACTATATGCCTCTATGGTTGGCTGCAAATTGCTCGTTTAGCATCCATGAAGGCGGATTATCGTCGATAAATACCCTTAATACGCTGATTATGTACTAGGTACCTCCAAAATTAATGTACCATTAATGTTAGAACCGTACTCCGATACAGCACAATGAGATTGCATGTTAATTGGTGTGCGTAACCTGTTACATTGAGTACTAGTACTGGTCGATCATAAGGTGAAAATAAAAACACACATGACGAGTTGCCAAATGAGACCATGCTACACTCTCTCTATTGTGTATGGCTTTTATATATATATATAGAGAGTAAAAATAATGAGTGCTCCTTGGTGTCTGGGCACCATAAGTTTATAATAGGTATCTATCGTGTGTAAAAAATTCTAAAATTTTTAGATGTCAAGTTAACTAGTTTACTAACTAGTTAAAATAAGTTTGAACTAAATTTCGAATTGTAGTTGCCTTTTTTATGATAATTTGATTGTAGGTATATGCTTATTATATATATATGTATATCAGAAAAGTATGCGATCTAAATTTGTTCAAAACTTTGAATTTAAGTATATTTTTTCAAACTCATACATTTCATTTGAATTGTTATAGATGGGTATATACCCTAAAACTGATATTTTCAAAATATATACCCGAATTTAGATGAAATTGATGCATTTGAAATCATGGTGCCTAGGCACTATGGTGCCCTATTTTAGCTATATATATATATATGTGTGTGTGTGTGTGTGTGTATGTGTGTTTGTGTGCGCGCGCGCAAAGAAAGGAGCTGGCATCGCTTTTTCAGATACAACTCTACATGTGAAGGAAGCACAGTTTATATCGAATTACGAAATATTGTGGGCTGAGGGGGCCAAACCCCCATAGTACGGACTAGGTGTTTGAGATGAATATGTAATCGGGGCATAAATATATATCATGGACCTCTTGTAACTCTAATCGTGATAAGGAACTCCTCATACGGACGGAGCCGCCGCGATACGTCGATACGGCTCCAGGGAAGTAGGCATTGCCAAACCTTGTAAACAATCTTCATGTTTCTTGTGTGCTCTTGTGCTTGCCAGGGGCGAAGCTACGTGAGCTTGTCGGGGTCGGTCGACCCCGACGATTTTGCTGTAACCTCTTATAGCCAGCGATTTTTCACCACCTTGGACCCCGGTAGAAAATATATTCGACCCCAGCAGATTGGCAGCCCAGCAGTCCGGCCCATCTTCCGCAGTCCGGCCCAGCAGTCATGACCCCGGTGACCATTTATCCTGGCTTCGCCCCTGGTGCTTGCTATGATTCTTCTTTTGTTTTAGGGCTGTGAAAGCATATAGATCTCTAAAAATTATTTTGGTAATTAATAACAATATGTGAGTATGTGACTAACATGTTTATTGAGTGTTTAAAAGGTTTAGTCCTGGTGACGAATATGATAACCTGAAAAGGCATGATAAAGGTCAACATGAAGATCAATATGGTTTAAGACAAAGGTATAAATAGTCTAGGATCTCTTTTAATTTTATCGGTCTCAGGAGAAAAGGATGAAATACTGGATTTTAGGTTAAATGCCATACTATTAAGATAGATCATGACTAGTAGCTTGATAGTATGTTTTTGTGTCATTGGATCAATTTAAGATCACGCATGCACTTAGATTAATTTGAAAGCCAACTATGCTTTTATTAGAAACATCGGTAGTACCGATGTTTACATGGCGGTACTACTGTATAGCGATATGACTGGGAAGGTGGTGCGGTACTACGCACCCGGTTGGACGAAAACTTAGCTAGCGATATGTTTTTTCCAGAGAGATACTTTTGGAGCATGTCCCCTGGAAAAATGGCAGTACCGGAGTCAAAATGGTGGTACTACCGCATCGCGGTACGACTGCAACTCTTGAGTGGTACTACCGCACCTCAGAAGGACCGAATAAATAGGCGGTACATTATTTCCAGAGAGGACCTATCGATGTTCTAATATCGGTCTTACATATGATTTATTTGGATTCGGGGAAACTCTGGAAGACTCGGTATATGATCATGCAGAGTAAAGAGACGGGAATTTTTATACAACTTCGGGCCTTCTCCTGGGAGAATAATAACCTTACGTTCTGTGTGGTTATTATTCAGAGAAATTGATTACAACTGAGAGTATTGCGAAATGCCTAGTACTATCTCTTGATCCAATGTATTCTGATCCCCTCTTCCCTGACGTCAACCTTTATATAGTCGATGAAGCGGTGACCATTGTCCCGTGCCAAAAGACGCCTCAACGCTTCGAGTGATAACTGTTTGGCGGAAGTTACTATCAAAGAGATGTAGTGGCCCATTTGTCGTGCGATGGTTGTTGTCAGAGAGAGATCGTGTGTGATTATTAAGAATAAGTGCACGTTCTAACCGTCTTGTCAGACAACTCCACGATGAGGTAGGTCATCATAAACAAATTAGTCGGGGATATGGTGGTTGCTGAAAAACCTACGACCATGAGGTGGTTGTAGGATATCTTACAACTATGTAGTCGTAAAAGACTTACGACTATATGGTCGTAGAAATACTTATGACTATGTGGGTCATTGAAGAACTCATGATTATGTGGTCGTAGAAGAACTCACAACTTTGTGGTCGTAAAAAGACTTATGACTATATGATCGTAGAAGAACTCACGACTGGGGAGTGGTTGTAGAAGAACTTACGACTAAGGAGTAGTCGTAGAAAGACTTACGACTATCTCGTAAAACCTCTCCCTTATCGATAAGGGGTATACTCAAAGAATATAATGACGTAATAATTATAGGATATTATATTCTCATTATCTTGCCCCCCAACTTGAAGTGAAAGTAACTTGAGAAAGAGAGGTCGTAGAATGGTCTACGATCACAAGGTGGTCGTAGAAGAAGAGATGGTCGAAAGCCAAGATAGATGGACCTCAAACAAAGGAATTAATGAAAAGTTTTATATCTTTTGTGAAGGAGATCGCGGTAGCAGCAAAACCTATGATAGATGGATGGATGGATGATAGAAGAGATGGAGTCTTTACAGAAGAATCAAACTTGGGAGCTAGCACATCTTCCCATAGGAACGAAAGCAATTGGGTGCAAGTGAGTCTATGAGAGAAAGCCAGTAGTATCAGAAAAAGGAGAAAATTCAAGGCTTGGTTAGTTGTAAGAGGGTATTCACAAAAGAACGGGATTGACTATGATGAGGTATTCTCCTCGATTGTGAGGCATACTTCTGTTAGAATAGTTCTTGCATTGGTAGCCAGTTGGGATTTGCATTTGGAACAAATGGATATAAAAATGATATTTTTGCATGGTGATCTTGATGAGTAAATCTATATGGAGCAACCAGAAGGGTTCACTGAACTGAAAAATTAGCACCTAGTTTGCAAGTTAAAAAAGTCATTATATGGGTTGAAACAGTCACAAAGGTAGTGGTACAAGTGTTTTCACTCATACATGTTGAAGATTGGCTACATGCGATGTGAGTATGACTGTTGCGTTTATGTTCAACGCCTTAATGATGGTTTGCTTATTTTTCTACTACTGTATGTTGATGATATGCTAATTGCTACAAAGCACATGAGTGATGTGATTGGCTTGAAGGTTTTGCTAAGTTAGTAATTTGATATGAAAGATTTAGGGGAAGTAAATAAAATATTGGGCATGGAAATACACAGAGACAGAAACTCAAAAAAACTATGATTATCTCAGCGAGAGTATGCTAGGAAGGTTTTAGAACAGTTTAATATGAGTAAGGCCAAAGCAATAAGTACTCTATTAACACATCACCTTAAACTCTGTTTTGAATTTTATCCTGTATCAGATAAGAAAATTAAAGAGATAACGGATGTTTCTTATGTTAGTGCAGTCTGCTCCTTAATATATGTAATGATTTGCATAAGATCGGATTTGGCGCATGTTGTATGTCAAATTAGCAAGTTTATGGCTAAACCAGGGAAGTGACATTGGAAAGCAGCCAAATGGATATTCAGGTACTTGAGAGGGACAACAAGTCATTGTATTATTTTTGGCGGATAGCAAGGTAATCCTTTAGTTGTTGGATATGTGGATTTGGACTTGTCGGTGATTTGGATAATAGGAGGTCTATTACATGGTATAGACGAAGAATCAAGTGTATCATGCTAGGATGAAGCACATTCATGCAAGGTATCATAGGATCGAAGTGTTGATCAACTCTAAGGAGATTGACTTGATGAAGGTGCACACTGATGATAATGTTGCAGATATGTTGACCAAGCCTGTCACCACCAACAAGTTTGAACGTTGCCTCAACTTGTTGGGAGTCACAAGCTGCTGAGCAAGAAGGTAACCCCCAAGTTTACAGGTGTGTGAGGAGTATCAAGGCGTTTTTTAATTCTTCAAAGTGGTGCGATCAAGGTAGAGACGGATGTTCTTTAAGGTGGTGTATTTGCAAGGTGGAGATTTGCTATGTATGGCTCATATATACAAAGGAATGGGTTGTGTTTGGAAAATCGGAGTGTCGTTTTTCAGACACAACTTTACAATGGAAGAAAACACAGTTTGTATCGGGTTACGAAATATTGTGGGTGGGGGTGCGGGGGGTGAAACCCCGTGGTACGTACTATGTGTCTGAGACGAAGAGGTAATCGAGGTATAAATATATACTACTGATCTCTTATAAACCTAATCGTGATAAAAAAACTCATACAAATAGAGCCGACGCAATATGGCTCTTGGCGATGTAGATATTGCTAAACCTCGTAAATAAATCTTTATATCTCTTATGTGTTCTTATGTTTGTTGTGTGTGTGTGTGTTTTATGCTAGGGCTGCGCGGCTGCGCGGGTTTCAACAGTTTCGTTTAACTGAACACCAGGACTTCGCACATGATTGTGCCTTCATTTAACTACTTTAATTTCTTGCACGGTAGCATCCTTCAATTCTGTACAGATTTTAGTTCTGCACGTACGTACGATGCTACAGCATAAATCAGTTGAACTCACAGTATGCAAATCGAATTATTGTCTTATGTTTCAAAAGCAAATATGTAATGTGACACTCCTTACTCGAGGGTAAACGACGAGCGTACAATTGCACGTGTGGATGCCATAAATCTCGGCTCAGTAGGTACTTGTTTGTATTAATTTTTAAAATCTATTTTTCTATAATAAATAACTTTTGATAATATTAACTTTTAAATAATATGTCTTTACGTACTGTAGTGACTTTATTCGCACGCAAATTTCTCTCTCTCTTTATTGTTCTATATAAGCGTTTACTATTTATAAGCTAAACCAAAAAATATCAGTAAAATCCAATATGTACAGACCTTAAATTACTACATCGAACACTGCAAAATTAACATGGTGGTAAATTGAGAATTTTTTAAAACAAGGGCTAAATTGAAGTTGTGCGTTGACAAGGCAATCTCGATCGACCATGTAACGGATTGGAAGGTTGGAACATATGGCGTCACTGCGTGGTTCAATTTATACCTTATGGGCCTGTTTGGTGGCCTGCATGAGCTGATGCAGCTGCATGAGCGTGGCTAGGCTGAGTAGAGAAGATCCTCAACCGCGTTTCTCCTCAGCCTGGCTCCAGTTGATTTTTTGCATCCGCTCGTGCAGGCTCTCACCCCGATGCAGGCAATCAAACACCATCTCCCTGCATACGCTGGTGCGAGCCACCCCGATGCAGGCAACCAAACAGCCCCTATAAGAGCTTGTACAATACAGGTGCTTAGAAAGATACTTAGCAAGAAAAATTGATATTTTTTGTCACATAGAATAGATAAGGTGTTTATTTTGAAGTATCAATGTTTAAATAAGTATTGATGCTTAGCAGGTGCTTATGTGTGTAACTATATCTAATTAATAGATAATATAACATCTAGACACCCATGGAAGAGATGCTTACATTAGAGGAAATAACTTTTTACATTGATACTTAATGATACGGCTATATACTCTCTTTTTAAGCATTCATATATAATCATCTTGTTTTCCTAATGGAAGCAAAAAAAAAGGCTCCTAATGGAAGCAAAAAAAAAGGCAACCCAAAGGTTTAAAATGAGTTAAAACACGTACGTCAAGAGCTAGCACCTCTAGGTGTGCCCATTTTTTCTTCGTGCCTAGAATCTATATAATTCTACTGTGTTTTGGATGATAGTAGTACATTTGTCACTCACTGTTCTTGCCATTAACATGAGTAGTTGTCAGTTGATATTGCTACATTATATATGTTGGCTTAATTGTTCTTCCAGTTACTTTGATTTGATTGGGTACCTACATATCTGATTTTGCCACCGATTAACATGTGAATTCAGAATTTCGGATAAAGAGATGGAAATAACGGGCTCTATAAAAAATACAATTCACGAGCCATCTATCAAGTGTCTTGCAAGAAAAATTCAGTTGTTATGTCTAGTTGTTTCCTTCTAATGCATGATTCGATTTGTAGTATTTGGACCAAACTTTTTGGATGGACTTAAGTCTTCTAACATGCGTTTAGACCTCTGCCATCAAGAACTTTTTGGATTCAAATCTTGCGGCTTGCAAATTAACTTTCCAAAATAAAAAGACAACATATGTGTCCTAGGTAGCTTTTGCACCTTTGAAACATAAAGGGTATCCTTTCCTGAGAGGGTCATTCTTTCATAGAACCATAGGGTCATTTTGTCCTTTTATCGTCCTATTCTGTGCTTAGTTGACCAGATTAGGTGATCATTTGGGTTTTTTTTGGTGGCTTATAGCTGAAAAGCACTGTAGCTGGCTGAAAAAACACTGTAGCTGACAGAGGCTTATTTAGCATAATTAAATTTAAAAAAATTAAAAAATATGTCAGCCCATTATGTATAATACAAACAAATACGGGAAAAAAACCGGCAAAAAAGCTCAACAAAAAAGCCAAAAGTTCAGAAAAAGACGAAATTTATGAATAGTGAAAAATAAGCTGGAAGCTAAAGGCTGAAGCCAAAACGATCACAGCGAACTGCTCTCCCGGTTTGGTTCTACTGTTCAGACTTCAGACCTCCAACTTCCTGGTTGCAACTTTGCCATTCCCTAAAAAAAATTGCATGGCCGATGAGCTTGACGGTCTGTTCTCACCTTCCTCCTCAGCGAGCCTTACGCTTGTTGAACCATATCTACGTGTTGGTTGCAGCGGACCACCAGTAATATGCATTATTACGTGTTCATCAGTTACAGCAGCTTGGGACTTGCATATGCATCATGGTTTACATACTACTGCAAGTTAGAACAGCAACTTTGGCTTTCGGCTTCTTCAAGAGTCGAGATTTCCCTAGATCTGCAGAAAGACAGTCGTGCAGGGTATGATGATTCCTCTTTCTTCCCTTTGTGGCAGTATGCAGTTGCAGCCAGCAGGCCTGAAAGCTCGAGTGCTCAACCGTCCAACCATCTGCAGGCTGCGCATGCCTGTTGTTGTTTCTTCAATTTATAGCTTATAAATGTGTTTTATGTTTGTTGAGCTATTTGTGAGAAAAAGAATAAAGTAATAGAAATTTGTATACAATTTTGATCGATATAAATGAAATTGTTATAGTGTTTACTGTAATTAACTTATAGACCTCATTTTAAAAAGATACTCTGTTTAAAAGTTAATTACTGTGGAAAAACCAAATATAACTTTTAAAAGCTGTAAAAAAGACCCTCATGTTCTCAAAGAGTATAGGGCCTATTCTTTTTGGCTGAAGCTTATGACTTTTGGCTGCGGCTTGTGGCTTTTGGGTTGTTCATGTGAGAGATTACAGAGTAACAAAAACTCACGTACAGTTTTTGTCGATATAAATGAAGTCGGTACAGTATGTACTATAATTAACTAGTAAACTCTATCTTGAAAAGATATTTAGTTTAAAAGCTAGTTGTTATAGAAAAACCAAAAACCAGTTTTTAGAAGCTAAAAGGAATAGGGCCATAGACGATTGAAGCCGGCCTAATGGCCTATTTGGCAGAGCTCCACCAGCTCCAGATTCACAAAAAACAGATCCAGATTCAATTTTACCAGCCAAACACTTCTAGCTCCAGCAGCTCCACCATGGATCTGCTCCACGAAAACAGTGGATCTACCCCCAGATTCATGGATTTGGTGGAGCACCTCAAGGGGTGCTTCACCAACTCAAATTTGGTGGAGTTGGGGAAAATTACCCACCATGCCACTGATTACACACCCAAAAAACGGTTCGTTCTATTTCTTTTCTTCTCCGCACGCGACCATCTCCCGCGCTCGCCCGCCATGGCCGCTCCAGCCCCGGCCGCGAGCTCCGGCCTCCACGTCGGCCGCCCCGAATCCCGCTGCAGCGCCGCCCTCGCCCTCTGCGCCGACCCACTCCCGTCGCTCGCGCCCCGCACGTCGCTCCTCCGCACGCCGAGCCCCGCGCCGCCGGTCGGCTCGTGGCCCTTAAAAGTGAGCGAACTCTCCCGGCCGCCCCGCCTCATCTCTCTCATCCTCCCATCGCGACCAATCGTCCCCAATCGCCCTGAGCTCGCCGCACGACCAATTTCCCCAAATCCGGCCGCCGCCGCCATTCCCACCGCCGCCTCCTCCCCGGTCAATCTCCCGCCGATTCCTCGCCGGGGGAGCGCCTTCCCGGTGCCTTCAACCCGTCCCCACCGTCAATCGATGCCCTCGCCGTCGGAGCTCTCTCCCCACCGCGAGCTCCACCCACGCCGCCGCAGGTCCACGCCGCCAGCCCACCGTGGACTTTCCCCGGCCCGACCACCCGCACGGTGAGCCTTCCCTTAACCTCCTGTAGCTCGTTCTCACCTCCGGTTCTCCTCTCCCCACGTCGGCACCGCCGTCCCCTTTCCACCCCCGCGCCCGCGAGCTTCGGCGAGGCAGCGAGGCTGGCCGCGCCCGCCCGCCATGGCCGGCCGCGCCCGCGAGCTCTGGCGAGGCAGCGAGGCTGCCCGCGCCCGCCCCAGCCGCCATGGCCGGCCACGGGAGCCGCCGCACCGCCGGCCCCGCGCGTCCTTGCGTGTGCTTTGTGCTCTGCTCAGATGAAGAGCTGACGTGTGGGCCCAGGTGTCAGTGAGATAGAGGAGAGCAAACTCAGAGCTGGAGCTGTACCAAACACTTGGATGAAACTCAGAGCTGGAGCTGTACCAAACACTTTTCTGTGCTACAGTACTTTAATGCCACGTGTCAATGCTCAATTCACTCGTTACACAAACTACTCAATGCCTCCTGTACATAATAGAATTTTTCCATCAGCAGGCCTACACGCTGGCAAAGCCTTCGTAGCTAAACTAATAAACCACCAGTTAAAATTATCCTAGATCCACCTAACAATTACCTGCTCCACAGTCATGACCTTAACTACATCCACACCACAATATGCACCCAGAAATACACCATCCTAAAAACGTGCACACCAGATTAACTCTCCTCCATTCTCTCTCCTTACTCAACCATATCCGACGGTCATCCTTCAATGTATCTGCAGTACCCCTTCGCCCTCCCTCACCAACTCCCACAATCCCCTGCCGTGCTCCCGCTCCTCCTCCCCGTCGCCGCTCTCTCCCTCTCCCGCTTCCCTCCCTTCCCCCTCCTCGCAGCCGCCTTCGCCGCAGGGTTCGCCTCCTCCCCCCCTCCTCCGCTCCCTCCGCCTCCCCCACGCCTCCTCCGCTCCCTCCGCCTCCCCAGCGCCTCCCCCTCCTCCCCCGCGCCTCCTCCGCTCCCCCGCGCCTCCTCCGCTCCCTCCGCCTCCCCAGCGCCTCCCCCTCCTCCCCCGCGCCTCCTCTGCTCCCTCCGCCTCCCCCCATCCTCCCCCGCGCCTCCCCTCCCTCCGCCTCCCCCCATCCTCCACCGCGCCTCCCCTCCCTCCGCCTCCCCCATCCTCCACCGCGCCTCCCCCCATCCTCCACCGTGCCACCCCCATCCTCCCCCATCTCCGCCTCCCCCACGCCGCCGCTCCCCCGCGCCTCTGCTCCCTCGCCTTCCCCGCGTCTCCGCTCCCACCGCTCCCCGCACCTCCGCTCCCCCCATCCTCCCCGATCTCCGCTCCCCCGCGCCTCCTCTCCCTCCCCTATTCCCCCCACGAGTGGCAGATGGCGCCCTCCCCGTCGTCGGCTTCCACCCTCCTCCACCTCCCTGGCCCGCCCCCCCCCGCGGGCCCCAGCGAGGCGGGTGGCGGAACCACCCGCGGGGGCCGCGCCACGCGGCCGTGCGGTGCTCGTTCGCGCCGGTGGAGACGGCGAGGATAAAGGTCGTTGGTGTCGGAGGCGGCGGCAACAACGCCGTCAACCGCATGATCGGCAGCGGCCTCCAGGTATTGGCGGTGCTCCTCGGCCCTTTCCTACCGCAATTAGGCTTCCTTTCTCTGCCGTGCTCGACATCTAGATCCATTTGATAGTCCGATTTGAATTCTGATCGCCGATTTGGGTGAGCGAGAGATCGGTTGTGAATCTTGATTGCTAATTTCTTGCCAACCTAAACGCGTTCATGTGTAAGCGCTGGGTCAATTTCCTGTTCATGTGCTACCTACGAGCTTTGGAATTAGATAGGTTGGTACCGCAGGGTTAAGGGTTTAAGTTCCGCGAGAGAATTGTGCTCTGAGATGTTGCCATCTTGCCATGGTATCCTGTAAGCTGGATGTTTTGGGGGAACAAATTGGGGGCAGAATGTTTTTTTTTCTGTAGTGTGCTCGGTAATGTGGTGCAATGATTCTGCTGTGGGTGCAAGCTAGAGGCTTTAATATCTCACTAATTAGTTTAGATTTTGGTGCACTAATTATTAGGCTTTAATGATTCTGCTGTGGGTGCACTATACTCACTAGGCTGTGGGTGGCGCTAGAGGCTTTAATATCATTCTGCTGTGATGTTTTGGGGGAACAAATTAGTTTAGATTGTATCTTGAGTACTCTTTTATCTATACACAAATGTTAGATTGTTGCATTGCTGCCTGCCCATCCATGCTCACTGTTTCATTCATCTGCCAGTAAAACTATGCTTTTTTTTGTGCATTGAAGCGCTTGAGAAGAGAATGTTCACATTGTAACTTTGCCTGACATTATTTGGCTTCCCATGTGCAGGGCAAGGACAGTAAGGATGAATCTGGCAGGTTTTCTGCACTCTCCTCTTGTGATTCCCTTTGGCAAGATGATCTAGATGATGCAGAGTATCCTTTTGCTGTGGATGATGTTGATACACCAATCTCCCAACCTGGGTATGTATAAATAACTTACTTTATCCTTGTTAGAACATTTTGCTCTTTGGTTTTCTCAAATTCAACCCCAGCTGCGCCAGCTGGTTCTGACTAAAAGCAAATATGTTATCTGGGGAGAGATCTACTATTGTCATTTGGTAGTGCAGTTGTGCACCAGAGAAAGAAATTACATAAAGTCTTCTTTGTTAATAGGAATTACACAATGGAGTAGAATCCGATTATTTAGTCATTGATCTTGCTGTTAAAGAATGTTAGGCTATCTGCTTGCTTAGATTATTTATTGATGGAGCTTGCAGTCCTTTTGTGCATGGACACATTGTTGATCTTGTCAAAAAAAATTTCATGGTGAGGGGAGTAGTTTACTATTAGGATTTAAAACCTTGGCATGAGCAAACTGTGGGTAGTTATTAGTTCTGCTAAGCCGGTCTTTTCATTCTAACTCAAAATAGAGTGTTAGAAATGACTGGTCAGATATGGCAAACAATATAAATAGCAATTTACTTAGAGTCAGCAGCTGAAAAGAAGATCCATTACCAGACCTCTGAAAAGATGAAGGAAAATTGGTTTCTTACCACCCAAAGATGACCACTTTAGCAAAATACCACTCACAAGGTCTTGGTACACTTTAATACCACCCAAAGTTGCTACAGTTAGTGTTTCTACCACCCTGCCAGTCTCATTGGACACCAAAAAGTTATGAAGTACCAATATTGCCTGCACAGCAAGTCAGCAACCGTGGACTTGGGGCATTGAAGACTCTTCTGCTTTGCTTCGGCTGCCGCCACCGCTAGCTCAACAAATGACCGTGGACTTGGGGCATTAAATGGATGCGATGGCTACTATTATTTACTTGAAGCCTGTCTTGCAGTTTCATGACTTGATTTAAACAATATTTCAGGCATAATACTCTAATTCTTCCACACAATTTTTTTCTGGGTTGAATAATATGAATTTGATCTTATCTACCCTACTCTATAATACACCAAAATTTTCTTTACTAAATCCACCCCCTCAACCACCCCCACAGTCATGCCTAATCTAAGTCCACCCAGATTTGTGTACCAAAATTATCCAACTTCATACAAATGAATGGCCTGGATCTCTTCTCAAACCTTCTTCTCTTACTCATTGAAGATCCGGCCAAAATCATCCGGATCATGCACATCATTGAACCATGCCTCACAAAACCGTACGCTGCCTACCCCGCCCCCAGCGCGAATCCCGCGCCTCCCCACGTTCTCTCCCGTTCTCCCCCGTCTCCCCCTCCGCGTCTGCCCTCGGTTCTCCGCGCCGCCTCCTCCCCTCCATCCTCCGCCCTCGCCTCCTCCCCTCCCTCATCCGCCGCTCCGCCCTCGCCTACTCCTCCCCACCCTGCGCCGCCGCCGCCTCCTCCTCCCCCCACTTCTTCGCTCCGCCGCCTCCTCCTCCCCCGCTCCTCCGTTCCGCCGCCGCCTCCTCGAAGCCGTGATCCCTCCTGCGAGATCTAGAGGAGGAGGAGCGCAGACGCCGGGAGGAGAAGAGATCGAAGAAATTTAAGGATGCGAAGGACGAGCGGGCGGCGGAGGCGCAGCGCGAGAAGGAGGCCGGCAACGCCGCCTACCGAAAACTCTTCCTCGAGACGGCCGTCGGCCACTACACCCGCGGTGCCAGCCTCGACCACCGCGATATCTCCTTCCTCACCAACCGCGCCGCCGCCTACCTCCTCATGGGCAAGGTCAGCCACCTCACCCCCGGCCCCCCAAAAAAAACCTCGCCGCTCGCCTAGGCGCTGGCTGTTTCACTTCGCCGCTTGCTCTTGGTTCGTTTCAGTACAAAGTGCGTGAGGGACTGCGACGAGGCGGTGGAGAGGGGCAGGGAGCTCCGCGCCGACAACAAGCTGGTCGCGCGGGCGCTGTCGCGGAAGGCGTCGGCGCTGCTCAAGCTCGCGGGCTGCGTCGGGGACTACGCGCCGGCGATCAGGGCGCTGCAGTAGTCGCTGGCCGAGCACTACAGCGAGGAGACGTGCGCCAAGCTGGACGAGGCGGAGAGCGCGAGGAAGGAGTTGGAAGAGCAGGAGCGGCTGGATCAGGAAGCCGCCGACCACCACCGCGAGAAGGTTTGGATGTTTTTCCCCTATACAGCGCTGTTGATTAGGCCATGTAAGATGCAAAGGAGGAAATGGTTGCTGTCGACCGATCATCTAATGTTGTTGGTCTCATGTAGGATCCTTATTCTCATCTTGGATTATCAAGAAATTTCCCCAAAAACATGGTCATAAAGTCTCAACTATCAAGTGTTCTAACATTCAGAGAAATTTCAAATTTTAACTTGATAAAGAAAAGCAAAAGTATTAAATTGCAATATATTTCTCTGAGAAGTTACAACTGGTTACTTCTCATATCAGTGGCAGGACAGGAGCACTTATAGAACGGGATAAATGGATAAGTGAATAGGGCTCCTAGCAATCTATGTTCTTTCTTCAAGCATGAAAAATTTTGTCATGCATCAGTCGTGATCTTCATCAAGGAATGGCCGTTGATTCTCTACATGGGATGCCATGGGGAATGGTTTCCTATTATACTGTGCATGTCTTTATGTTATATTGTCTCAAGGTAGGTATCAACAAAACTTTGTTTCATGTGTTGTTCCATTTGTTCATAATACCTCGAGCATAGGCATATGTGTTTTAGTGGAAGCGTGGAGATATAATATCATGTGACAGTTTGGTAAATCATGAGGAGTTCTAGGAGGTATGTCAGTTATAATTAGTCTTTGTAGAAACAATTTGGGTATGCATATAATCTTATCAAATTTGTGAATGCGTTTCTTCCATTTGTTTTCTTCAAAAAGTCCTAGATTTGTTATTCGAAAATTACCCTGTGGTAATAAGTTATTCCAACTGGAGGTGGTGTGTTTATGCAGTTCATAATTTTTATTCAAATATCTTCTGATTTTCTCACCATTTTGAGTTTTCTGATTTTACAGGAGGAGATAGTTGATGAGACCGACGAATATGTTGATGTTCATAAAAGGTATGTCTCATCCTTACAGGAACTACTTGCTCCTGGCATTCTTCAACCTTTGCTAAGTATATCAGTATATTGTATGCAAAATGCAAATGAATTTTCTCCCTTACAGGATACGAGTGGCCGCCGCTGCCGCCGCATCATCAGTTGCAAGGGCTCCATCACATAGGAGATTAACGAGTCAAAAGGCTGCTGTAAGTGCCATTTTTGCTACAGTTATATGGACTTACCATGCACATGCAGGCTGAACAACAAAAGTTGCATGAATAACTGGCATCAACAATATTCTAGCACAACTGCACAAATTTGTCACCACTCATTGAGAAATTCGGAGTATGTTAGTTTTTCTTTTATTTTGATCTTTAGGAATGATTATTATAAATTTTGTGGACACAGACGGTAGGTATGGATATAAATTTTGTGGACACAGACGGTAGGTATGGATATAAATTTTGTTATCTCGATTGAGCTAAAGTCCTTGACTTGAGAACTGTACAATCACCTAAAGCACATATGGGAGTATGTGATACATTTTTTCTTGCAAAACATTTACTTTCCCTCCTTTTCTGTTAAAAGTTCAGGACCTGTGCTTGAAAGTGGCTTAACCTGGTGTTTGTCTGTTCAGTAGGAAACTCAGCATAAGACTTAGTGGGCAAAATTCTCCTTCAGTTTTATTTTATTTTAATCAACAAGCTCAACATTTCAATTTGAATAAGGTGGTTTTAAGTCCCAACTTGAGTTACTCTTCTAGCTAGTTTATGAGCTGTGAGGATTCTTTGAAAACCAACTCCTATGCAATTTTGTGTTGTGGTACGGGTTGGTTGGGTATAGGTCCAAAGACCAAAGATAGGGTACTCGCTCTTGAATAGTCGGCCATGCTGTCGCCAAAGCTCTGAGAAGTTAAAGAAAAGCCCAGTTGAGTTTTGATCTTCTACATATTACGCATGCCCCTTCCTGCTAAATAAGGAGATTTTATTAGTTCCTGATCTCACTGTAGGCTTGCAATTTGCAAGGCCTGTCTTATTGGAAGACAGTAGGACTGTGATATGTTTCTTTATGCTGCTCTGTTACATCTCGGTGCCTAGCGCATTGGAAAAGAAATGTATAGATTTCTTCGATGACTGTTGCTGAAAAGACATTAAGTGATGGGCATAGGGTGTCTGTGATACTCAAGACAAAAGAAAAGAAAAGTGCCTCTTGTGCGCAGTACGTACATTATTTTCTGACCTGTATCTAATTTTGGTGGACAATGTTTTTCAGCCACACAGATGTGAACAGCATGCAACCTTCTCGAGTTACCGACTTTGGTGCTCTTGCGTCTGCTGGATTCCGAATAGAAGCTCTTGCTAATCTTAATACAAGTATGTATCTCTGTTCTCAATCAAATATGCTGGAAAATTACATCTTACATATGATGGTTTGTAGGTCCAGAAACTTCAATTATGGGTCATGTGCACTTTTCTGTTTTGAGAAAGTAGTTTTGGCTGTACAGTTACAATTCCCTATCATAGATGTCAACGATGTAGTTCTGTTGAGTGTGGATGTACATGAACTACTAAAATCTTTTGTTGACTGACTGTGGCTTGACTGTTTCTCCTTTATTTTCTGATCTTCAGATACTTTGTTCGATCTGAAGCCAAATACTCATACCATTATCAACGACCCCCTTCAGTTTGGAAATTACGGAAAGGTATGCAGGCCATGCACTGATAATTCCTGGTGACAGATCAACACCCATTTATTTCGCGATATTCCATCTGCAGTGGGAATTGATGCAATCTTGCACTCCTAATCGTAGTCTATTTCTCCAACTGATATAACTACTACAGCAGCAGCAGCAACAACAGTTGGTCCTCAGGCACTAATACAGCAAAAGGGAGCGCAACCAAACCTGATAGCTTTAAGGACTGGTAACATTGAGAGCTGGGGAGAGTCAACTATGGCTGATACAAGTCCTAGGACTGATACATCAACAGATCCAGACATTGATGAGAGGAATCACATGGTACCTACCATTCTGAGCTCACTGTTTTGTCAGTCTGTTTTTTTATGACATGCTTGATGTTTACAAAATTGTTTATACTTATAGGTTTTGGAGGTTTGAAATTTCTTTCAAAAGTCCTTTGCAAAGAATTGCTTGAATTTGCGATGAGTTCATTTTTTGAAATCTCAATATTATATACATGTATAAATGCCTTGAATGAATTTTTAGGTGTTAATGTTCCTATACGCATCTAGGATGGTGCAATGGATAAATCCATTGGGTGTAGCAGTACACTTTTTTCTTCTTTAGATTTGCCATTGCATGGTTTTTTGTCATGGACAGTAGGGTACATTGGTCGGAAGTGGCTTCGACCACGACGAAAAGTGTTGTATGTGGTCGGGAAGGGCTTCGACCAGCGCAAAACTCGATGCACATGGTCGGAAGTGGCTTCGACCACGACGAAATGTGTTGTATGTGGTCGGGAAGGTGTTTAAATCACACGATAAACGGTCGTATGGTCTCGCGAAGCGGTCGCAAGACCTGGGAATCGGTCGTAGGCTTTTGAGCATTGCGTGTTGGGTGGTTCCGACCGGTCACGTATTTATGTGATATTCATTTTGTGACAAAAATATTTGGTTATACAATATATAAGACGTGAATCTTAATGAATCTGATTGTTCGTTTTATCTTTTACAAATTTTATCTTGTTTTGTATTTTACCGTAGTGTTAGCACGGGCACACTACTAGTATATATAAAGGAAAGACCTCATCGTCTAACAAGCACAAAACAAACCTGCAGCAAAAGCTACCTGGGACTTCATCGTCTACGTATTTCATGCATGCTATTTGATTTCCGCCGCAACAGTCACAAACTTACTTCACAACATAAGGCGGCGTACTATACGCCACGTAGACGTAAAAGCAGTTAATAAGATTGTCTATTAAATACTAGATAATATCTTTCTTTCTTTTATATTACTTAAAATTTTATATAACATAGTCTTATAGATATCAGGAATTTACCATTGTACGTACCATCAGCAGCCGAGAGACAATCAAGATGGTACTGAGGTCGACCAGCAGCTAACCACCGCTACGGGAGCCCATGAGCACCATTTTGGTATGGCTTCCTCGTCACCAACAAAAATACTCGCAGCACATCACCCAGCAACTGTACAATGCAATCCCAACTACAGTAACAGAAACTCACATGCGATTTTTATCGCCTGTTTTTTTTGCTACGGCTTGTGGTTTTTGAGCTGTTTGTATGAGAAATTACAGAGTAACAGAAACTCACGTACGATTTTTACCGATATAAATGAAGTTAGTAAAGTATGTACTACAATTAACTAGTAGACCTCTATTTTTTTTAAAAAAAATACTTGTTTAAAAGCTAGTTACGGTAGAAAAGCTGAAAAACCTCGCCAGTCATAAAACTTCACAACATAACATCCCAAAGAAAACCTTCGTGCCGGTGTCTGACGATTATCCGTGCCCGTACTGCGCCAAAGAGTTCGAGGCCTCCAAGGCGCTCGCTTTGCATTTGGAGTGGCATTCGGCAGGTGGTTCGGAGCACAAGGGGAAGAACGGCGGGGAAGACTAACCTCGATCTGGAGCTAAGCATCGGTGCGGCAAGGGCAGGAGCCTCCTCGCGCCGCCACGCCAAGCCCACCGCCGGCTCCGAGCACGACGACTAGGCTTATTTTGTTTAGGTCACGGCAGTGCGAAGGTGTGATCCATTCACGATTGCTTGTACTGGACATGTCAGATGTTTATAAACCAAAACGAACTGGTTGTGAGAACCTGTTATGTTGAGGTCTTGTCGAGGCCAGACTGCTAATTTATTCAGTCCATCAAACCCAAACGGACAGCAAAAGAGTTTTTCTAGTCAGAAATGAAAGGCGCCAGGGAATTGAGTACATCATATAGTGAAGAACTAAAGGGCTTAGGCACAACAGAGAAGCAGAAGTAGCGAGACATGACTATATATATCTCCAGTGGAACCTGGCAAAGCAATCACTCGGTAAAATGAATGAGAGAGAACTATGCTCAGGTAATGGAATTGAAAATAAGTGACATACCTAAGGCACGATCTTCTGGCCAAAATGTTTCTACTGCTTAGGTTTTTTTAGAAGGCTGGAGCTGGTAGGAACCATGCCTTGTTGAGACGTTGGCGCAGGTCTGCACATGAGGCAACAGAGGGATGTGAATGAGAAATTGAGAGGCAAAAACAAATATGACTAATATTGCAAGGAGAAAGCTCAATGGGCTAAACCTGTTGCTCCCAGCTGACTGGTTAGGCTCAGGAGGTATGGTGCTTGGTTTTTCGCCCTGAGAAAACACTAGCCAGTTGAACTGGTTGTACAACCTGGAGAACACATAGAAGAGAAAAGATCACAACATAAGAAAAAAACTGCAGACGTAAGATCAATAGAAGAACATAAACAAACTAACCTTACAGAGGTGGAATCAGCAGTGATGTGTTGCATATTGTAATTGTGGATTTAGTCGGGGAATAAGCTTCTTCGTGCACTTAGTGATGCAGAACCATCTTATGTACTGGAAATGAGAAGTTCTAGGTATGAGCTACGGTAGGGAAAAAGGGCAGGAAATAAAGGAACTGCATGCTGTCATAAAATGAACGCTAGTTCTGTAACCTGGATGAAACTTGAGGTAAGACAGATTCCTTTGTGACTGAAGTAGGCAGCGTCTTGCCGAGTTGGCTGGTACCACAAAAAGGAGCAATATGCACGCATCTAAATAACAATTAGAATAAGGAATAGAATGTAAGATTGGTTGTGCAACAAAAACGTAGGCAATGGATTTTTTCAATTATGGAGATAACTACAATACTTCTCCGGCCTCCACCATCAGGAGATGGTAGACAACCCAGGTTCCAGCCAACAAAAGAAAACGCACAGACATACAGAGTTTGTCACACTAAAGGAAAACAGGGCGCAGCTTTCTACAAAAGATGCTATGTAGCAGAACGATCTAGAGCTGAAAAATTCAGAGCCTGAACATCATGCGAACTTCCATCAGAGGGCACCCATCCCACGTTTGGCCTGTCAACATCTGGCAAAGACTGACCCATCCTTCAGCCTTGAGAACGGTTGAACACATCTATGGCTAGTTTGTACATCCTCGAAGCACCTTCTTCCAGCACAGGCCTGACTTCCTGCATCTGCAAGAGAGACCAATATCGAATCCAATGGCAAACAGAGCACCACTTGGTTAGGATGCCCTGGGAGGGCATGATCAAAACATGCTGCATCACGAAAGCGCCACAAGGACTAACATACAGCAGCAACTCCCACAAAAATTATCTGTTTTAGCAGCTTCTTAAACCCATCCATCCATGTACCAAACAAATGCTCGATACTTAGTGGAGTAGGAAAGCCAAAAGCCACAGCAGCGACCCTCCAAACATATCTTGCAACAGGGAATCTGAAAAAAAGATGCTCGACATCTTCATACATGAAGCAGAAACAGCAAAGCAAACTACCTTTCCAATTCCTTTTATGCAAGTTGTCCTTACTCAAAACAACCTTCTTTCATAAATACCACATGAAAACTTTGATTTTCATTGGTAGCTTAGTTTTCCAAAAAGTACTTACATGAAAGTGTTGATGAGCATCCACAAGGGCTAAGTATAAGGAATGAACAGTGAAAATGCCATTACTAGACAATCTCCAAAAAAGTTTATGAGGAGCATCATCATCCAGAGTAAAGGTTCTACATTTCAGCTTAAACTGATCCCAATTTTTCTCATTGGTACCATAGAGAGGCCTTCTGAAAGCAACATTTTCAAAATTTCCACCCATCACTTCAGCCACAGTAACATTTTCCCATAGGCAATGTTATACAAGTTAGGGTATTGTTATTTTTTTTCTCGAACGCGTAGGAGAACTACGCATCATTGTATTAAGAAGAACAAATGAGTCTAAGGATAACAAAGGAATCAAAGAGGTAAGTTTCCAACCCAACAGTAACAGTCTTCCCAAAACCCAGTTTGGTTACCGTCCCCGATTAGGGTTGAACAAAAAGAGAAACGCATTCGTTTAACTTTCACCAGCCCAGACCAAAACTGGGAAATTCCAGATTTCAAATCAATCTGAGACAAGTTTTTTCCCTTGAAGATATTTGTTTCTTAACAGTTGTTGCCACAACCCATCCTCATTATGCAATCTGATCAGCGATTTAAAAAGCAGGCTAATATTCATTTTTCCAGCTCAGGCACCCCAATACCCTCTTGATCTTATGGGGTGCAAATAATATCCCATTTTGTCAAATGGTATTTTCTGTTCCCCCTGTTTTCCTGCCAAAAAAATCTTTTTCTGTAATAATCAAACCTTTTAATTACACCTTTTGGAGCCAGGAAAAAAAGATAAACATGTATAGTGGAAGACTACTTAATACAGAGTTAAATAAAATCAACCTGCCTCCCACTGAGAAGAATTTACCTCTCCAACCACTCAATCTTTTCTCAAACCTATCCTCAAGAGGTCTCCAATCAATGTTTCTTAATCTTTTATAATGCATGGGAATGCCCAAGTATTTAAAAGGAAAAGCCCTCATTTTGAAAGCAAAAAATGTGAGATGTGAGTATATTGTTCTTGGCAATCTTTGGCCTTGCCAAAACAAAAAAACTCACTATTATGAAAATTAATCTTCAAGCCTGCTAACAGTTCAAAAGAACATAGCAACAACTTCAAATTCCTAGCCTTTTCAAGATTGCGATCCAAAAAAAGAATTGTATCATCGGCATATTGCAGCAGTGATAACCCACCATCAACTAGGTGAGGGATCACTCCTGCAAAATGGTCTTGTTTTTTTGCCCTAGTAACTAGTATAGCTAACATATCAGCTACAATGTTAAAAAGGATGGGAGACAGAGGATCCCCCTGTCCAGAACTTTGAAAGTCTGAAAGTAAGGTCCTAGATTATCATTTACTCTAATCCCAACACTCGCACCTTGGACCATGTTTGCACTCCAATCACACAACTTAGGTCAGAAACCTTTCATCCTAAGGAGTAAGGACTTGCTGCAAGAAAGGCCATTTCACTTTGTCGTAGGCTTTTTCAAAATCAATCTCGAAAACAACCCCATCCATCTTTTTTTTGGTGCATTTCATGTAGGGTTTCATGGAGGAGAACAACACCATCCATGATAAAACTTCCAGGCATAAAAGCACACTGAGAAGGCTCAATTACACACTCAGCTGGTTTTGTCAGCCTTATGGTCAAGACCTTACGGAAAATTTTGTAAACAGTTAGCAAACAAATGGGTCGAAACTGTTGGATCTGGTTGGCCTCAGTTTTTTTGGGTAACAAAGTTGTCACCCCATAACTTAGCCTTTTTATTGGCAAAATACCATTATAGAAGTCAGTGAACATATTCATGTGATCGGCTCTGTTCATATTGGCTTCTAAAAGCCGCTTTTCTACAGTAAATAGCTTTTTTTACAGTACCTACCTTTCAAACGAAATATCTTTTCAAGACAATGCCTACTAATCAATTGTAGTAGACACTATAGTGATTTCATTTATATCAGCCAAAATCACACGCAAATATCTCTTTCTACAAGCTATTACTATTCATCAGCCAAAGCCAAAAGCTATTAGTAAAAGTCAATATAAACACCCCTTAATGACATCTCAAAAAACTTGATAGAATTCAATGGGAAATCATCAGGTCCTGGGACCTTATTATGCTCCATGATGAAAACAGCATTTTTAACCTCTTCTTCAGTAAAAGGTCTGGTAAGAGCCTCATTATCCTCCACAGAAACCCAAGAGATACATCCACTTTTGTCTCATCTAAATCACAAAAATTACTGTCAGATGGATCAAAAAGCTTCTTATAGTAATCAGTTATGTATTTTTGCAAATTATCTTCACCACTAATCACCCTTTCATCTTGTTCAAGCTGGATAATTTTGTGTTTCCTATGTCTTCCATTTGCTTTTAGGTGGTAATATTTAGTATTATTATCCCTCTCCAGCAGATCTTTTTCTTTTGATATCTGGAACCACTTTATCTATTCTTCTTTAAGGACAGCATTTAGTTTATTCTCAGCATGTATTTTACAAGCCATTTGCTCAGCAGAAATGCCACCATTCTCACGGTTTCTATCTAGCCTGTCAATTAGAACAAGAAGTTGAGATTTTTTCCTTTTTATAAACCCCATTCATATGCTTACTCCAACCTCTTAGTCTTAGGAATTGCCTCAAAGCTCTAATTTTATTTTGCTCAATGGAGGAATAACCAAACTGGTTTTCTCCAAATCTTGGCAACTAGATCATAAAAACCTTCCTTCCAAAACCAGCTAAGTCAAATATGAAAATAGGATTATGAGAAATAGCAGGTTTATTTTCAGTTTCTAAGAGAAGAGGTGTGTGATCAGATAAAGCTCTAGGCACGGCTTGGACAGTAACTAAAGGATATTTGTTTTCCCATTCTCCACTCATTAGCACCCTATCCAACTTTTCAAAAGTTGTTTTTTCTAAAGTATTTTCCCAAGTAAATTTCCTCCCAATGAGCCCAATTTCATTTAAAGAGAGACTTTCAATTACAATACTAAATAAAAAGGACCATCCGGGATCAAAATTAGAATTATTTATTCTATCTTGTCTTATGATTATATTGAAGTCTCCACCCATTTAAATAGGGAGAGATACTTTGCTGCAGGTTTGAACAATTTCAATCAAAAAATTCTCTTTTTCTTGGTTTTGGGCAGCCCCATAAATCACCACCAAAATCCATTGGAACCCATCACATTTATTTCTAATGTGGATTTCGACAAAAAAAAGTCTCCATCCACTATACTTTCAACATCAAAGGTGTCAAGATTAACACCAACAAGTACACCTCCTGACCTACCTCTAGGCTCAGCATAATGCCAAATGAAATTGGCCTCTCCAGCAAAATGCTTCAACCAACCATCAGAAAAATGATGTTTCATTGTCTCTTGAATGCCAAAGAAATCCAAACGTTTTTCCTTTATCAATTCAGCCAGAAATCTTTGTTCATCAATCCTACCCAAACCTCTGCAGTTCCAAAATATCCCCTTTCATAGTTTTAATTTAATTCTGAGGGCTTTCTTAGAAAGTTTCAGTTCAGAATTTTCAAAAGAAACTCTCTTATTTTGGCTCTTCTTTTTCCTGGATGGGACTAGCAGGAAAACACCAGAACTAGAATCCAACCCAGGGTCAACATCACAGAGGTCTCTGTTAGAGATATATGTATAGTTTGTTATTCCCCATTGTTATGAGGGGTTCTTTGCATATTTACCATCTGTACTTTGTGTATATATACCGGCCCATTGGCCTCATATGAATACAAGCGCTATTCATAACATGGTATCAGAGCCAAAACTAGGGTTTACCTAGGGTTCCGCGCCTGCGTGCCGCCTCCGGCCTCCCTTCCTTGCCGCGCCGCCGCCTCGCCTCCCCGGTCGCCGACGCGGCCTCCGCCTCCCCTCTCCGGTCGCCGACGCGGCCTCCCCCGCTTGTCGACGGCGACGTGCGGTCTGCTGCCACCGACGACTCCAACCGCTGCCGATCCACCGCCTTCGCCGAAGCGCGCCGCTCGGTCTCCACCGCCGTCGAGCCGTCCGCTCGGCCTCCATCGCCGTCGCCGCCTGCTCGGCCGCTCAGCCGGCGTTGCAGTCGCGCCGTCGCGCGCCGCTCCCGACGCTGCCGCTCCTCGGATCTGCAGAGCCGCCGCTCGAATCTGTCGATCTGCAGTCGGAGCCGGACCGGCCGCCGCTCCGCCCGCTGGCCGTCGCTGCCGCCCGTTGGTGGTCGCCCTGCTCGAGGCCGCCGCCGCCGGCTCGTCTTGTAGACTCCGCCGACCTCCGCCCCGCCTCGTTCCGTCGGCCTCCCTGCCGGCCTCCGCGCGCCGGTTGTCCCGCCGGCTTCCGCCCCGCCGGCCGTCCCGCCGGCCTCCGCGCGCCGGCCGTCCCGCCGGCCTCCGCCCCCCTCTGCCGCTGGTGCCCGAGTCGTCTGAGGCCCGAGGCCGTGTAGTGGCTCGGTCGGTTTAAACCGACCGGAAGCAAAAAAAAAAAAAGAAAAAAAAAACGTCGTTCTAACCGCCACGCCGTCCAGCGCCGCCTGTTAGACTTCGTTGCCTTGGTCGCCGCGCCGTCCAGCGCCGCCTACCAATGGGCACCGTTGCTCTTCCTCGCTGCCCGGTGATCTTTGATGGTGTTAATTACACCGACTTCGTGTCTCACATGCGCATTCACATGCGTGGTCTTCGTCTCTGGGGCGTCCTCTCTGGCGATGTCACCTGCCCGCCTTGCCCTATTTCTCCGACGGAGCCTACGCCTGTTGCATTGCCCCCGACAGCCGATAAGGCTGCTGCTGAGGCCGCTGATGATAAAGCTGCCTCTGCCTACCAGGAGGCTCTGGATTCCTACAAGGATCGTCTGTCCGTCTACACTCAGTGGTACGATGACGATGCTCGGGCTGCTGCTGTCCTCATCGCCAGTGTCCAGCCTCAGTTCTCTTCTGAGGTTGTGGGACTCCCTTCGGCTTTTCAGATGTGGACTCATCTTCGTCAGCGCTATGAGCCCTCTGGTGATGCCCTGTACCTGTCCGTGGTCCGTCAGGAGCACTCTCTTCAGCAGGGTGATGCTACTGTTGACGCTTTTTACGCTCAGAGTTCTGCTGTCTGGCGTCAGTTGGACTCACTTCGCACTGCTGGCTGTCGTACCTGTCCGTGCTGCCTGGAGGTACGTGCTGATCTGCAGTTTCAGCGGGTTTACGAGTTCCTTACTCGCCTTCGTCCTGAGTTCGAGCAAAGGCGTGCCCAGCTCCTTGCACGCCACCCTCGTGTCACTCTCCTGGAGGCTCTTACCGAGATACGCGCAGAGGAGACTCGTTTGAGTGGTGCTGGTCTGATGCCACTCCCCTCTGTGCTCGCCGCTCGTCCGCCTGCTATACTGCCTCCTCCAGCGGCTACCACAGGTGGTGGTGGCCGTCCTCAGTCTGGAGGTGGCCGTCCTCACTGTTCCTACTGCGACAAGGATGGCCACACTGAGTCCCAGTGCTACAAGAAGAAGCGGCATCTTTCACGCCGCTCTTCTACTGGCACTAGTGCTTCTACGACGACGTCTGCCTCGACCTCTTCAGCAGCTTCTCTCACCGAGCAGGAGATAGCCAGACTTCGACGCCTACTTGCCGCTTCAGGTTCTCCCTCGACAGGTTCTGCAGGATCTGCTACTGACTCTTCAGGCACTGAGAGACCACCTCCTACACAGTCAGGTACCTCCCCGTGGATTCTTGATTCTGGAGCATCTTTCCACATGACTCCTGATTCTTCCACTCTGTCTTCTATTACACCCCTTGTTTCTCCTGTCAGTGTTCTTACTGCTGATGGTACATCTCTTTCTGTCTCTGGTCGAGGATCTCTTAGCAACTCATCTTTTCATGTTCCTTCTGTTGCTCATGTTCCTCGTCTTACCTTGCAGCTTCTTTCTGCTGGGCAGATTACTGACCTTGGTTATCGAGTTATTCTCGAATCTGACTCTTGTTGTGTTCAGGACTGCCACACGGGAGCTCTGGTTGGTTCTGGCCCTCGGCGCCATGACTCACAGCGTCTCTGGGAGCTTGACTGGCTTCATCTTCCTTCCGCTGCCACCACCGCCGCCAGTCTCTCCGCTTCTGCCACTTCGTCTACTGGCTCTTTCCAGCAGTGGCATCACCGTCTTGGCCATCTGTGTGGATCTCGCCTGTCGTCCTTAGTTCGTCGTGGTCTTCTGGGGTCTGTCTCAGGAGACGTGTCTTTAGATTGTCAGGGCTGTAAGTTAGGTAAACAGATTCAGCTTCCTTATTCTCATAGTGAGACTGTGTCTCAGCGTCCTTTTGATCTTGTTCATTCAGATGTTTGGGGTCCGGCTCCCTTCGCTTCGAAAGGGGGTCATCGTTACTATATTATTTTTATAGATGATTTCTCTCGCCACACTTGGATATATTTCATGTCTTCTCGTAGTGAGGCCTTGCCTATCTATAAACAATTTGCCAAGATGATACACACACAGTTCTCCACTCCTATTCGTGTTTTTCGTGCTGATTCTGCTGGCGAGTACCTCTCCCGTCACCTGCGCAGCTTCCTTGCTGAGCAGGGCACTCTCGCTCAGTTTTCTTGTCCTGGTGCTCATGCTCAGAATGGTGTCGCTGAGCGCAAGCATCGTCACCTCCTTGAGACGGCTCGTGCTCTCATGATCGCCGCCTCTATTCCACCTCACTTTTGGGCCGAGGCTGTTTCTACTGCCACCTATCTCGTCAACATTCAGCCCTCTTCTGCTCTTAAGGGTGCAATCCCTGTTGAGCGTCTCTGTGGTCTTCTTCCTGACTACTCTGCCCTTCATCTGTTTGGCTGCGTTTGCTATGTTCTCCTTGCCCCTCGAGAACGTACCAAACTGACCGCTCAGTCTGTTGAGTGTGTCTTTCTGGGGTACAGTGCCGAGCACAAGGGCTATCGGTGCTGGGATCCTGTTGGTCGTCGGATACGGGTTTCTCGGGATGTGACTTTCGACGAGTCTCGTCCATTCTACCCACGTCCTGCCTTTCCTTCAGATTCCTCTGTGGAGTCTCTGTCTTTCTTGACCTTTCCAGATACTCCTATATCTGTTTTGCCCTCGTCCACCTGTCCCACTGAGTCTCCACATATTCCCCCTGTGGCCTCTCCGCCGTTGTCGCCGCCTGTGTCGTCTCCTACGACTCCCCAGGCTCCTCCCACTACAGTACCTCCTCCCACTATCGTCTACACTCGTCGACCTCGTATTGAGGATCTTCCAGATGAGTCATCTTCTTCTGATGTTCCTGATGCTCCATCTTCCCCTGCTGGGTCATCTTCTCCTCGCTACGCTCTCCGCGATCGCCAGTCGATTCGGCCTCCTGCCCGTTTTTGCTTTGCTGGCGCAGCTACTCGTGAGCCTGTCTCCTACCGGGATGCTGTTACTCACCCTGAGTGGCAGCTTGCCATGGCCGAGGAGATTGCTGCCCTCGAGCGTACTGGTACTTGGGATCTTGTTCCTTTTCCATCCCATTCTCATCCCATCACATGTAAGTGGGTCTATAAGATTAAGACTCGCTCTGATGGCTCTCTTGAGCGCTATAAGGCGCGTCTTGTTGCTCGTGGTTTTCAGCAGCAGCATGGTGTTGACTACGACGAGACTTTTGCTCCTGTGGCCCACATGACCACTGTTCGCACTCTTCTTTCGGTGGCGTCTGTTCGCCACTGGTCTGTTTCTCAGCTTGATGTCAAGAATGCCTTTCTTAATGGCGAGTTGCGTGAGGAGGTCTACATGCATCCGCCACCTGGGTATTCTGTTCCTGAGGGCATGGTCTGTCGTCTTCGTCGCTCTCTCTATGGCCTTAAGCAAGCCCCCCGTGCTTGGTTTGAGCGCTTCTCCTCTGTGGTTACTGGTGCTGGATTTTCAGCTAGTGATCATGATCCTGCGCTCTTTGTCCACACTTCGTCTCGTGGTCGGACTCTTCTTCTCCTGTATGTTGATGATATGATCATTACGGGAGATGATTCTGAGTACATTGCCTTTGTTAAGGCTCGTCTTAGTGAGCAGTTCCTTATGTCGGATCTTGGTCCTCTTCGTTATTTCCTTGGGATTGAGGTTACTTCCACTCCAGATGGTTTCTTTATGTCCCAAGAGAAATATATTCAGGATCTTCTTGATCGCGCCTCTCTCACTGATCAGCGTACTGTTGAGACTCCCATGGAGCTCAATGTTCACCTCCGACTCTCTGATGGCGAGCCTCTTTCTGATCCGACTCGCTATCGTCATCTTGTTGGGAGTCTTGTCTACCTTGCTGTTACTCGTCCAGATATCACTTATCCAGTTCATATTCTGAGTCAGTTTGTTTCAGCTCCCACTCAGGTTCACTACAGCCACCTTCTTCGAGTTCTGCGATACCTTCGTGGGACTATCTCTCGCCGTCTCTTCTTTCCACGTTCCAGCTCGTTACAGCTTCAGGCCTATTCGGATGCTACTTGGGCCAGCGATCCCTCTGATCGCCGGTCTATCTCTGCTTACTGTGTTTTTCTTGGTGGTTCTCTCATTGCCTGGAAGACGAAGAAACAGACTGCAGTGTCCCGTTCGAGTGCAGAGGCTGAGTTGCGAGCTATGGCTCTCTTGACAGCAGAGATTACTTGGCTACGGTGGTTACTTGAGGATTTTGGTGTTTCTGTCACTACACCGACCCCTCTCTTGTCAGACAGTACAGGTGCTATCAGTATTGCTCGTGATCCTGTGAAGCATGAGCTCACCAAGCACATTGGAGTTGATGCTTCTTTCATAAGAACTTGTGTGCATGATCAGGTGATTGCTCTTCAGTATGTGCCCTCAGAGCTTCAGATAGCGGATTTCTTCACGAAGGCCCAGACTCGAGCACAGCACAGCTTCTTCCTCTCCAAACTCAGTGTTGTTGATCCACCATGAGTTTGAGGGGGGGTGTTAGAGATATATGTATAGTTTGTTATTCCCCATTGTTATGAGGGGTTCTTTGCATATTTACCATCTGTACTTTGTGTATATATACCGGCCCATTGGCCTCATATGAATACAAGCGCTATTCATAACAGTCTCCACACAAAGTTTGCAAAGTGGCCAAGTGGGTATATCAAGAACATCATGATCATCTTCTACAATTTTGTTTTCGTTTACCACATTTTTATCTTTTTGCAAATGTAGATTAAGACCGACTAACTCAAGGTCCTTAATAAGATTGATGCTATGATCAACCTCCACATCATCATTACCTAAAGAAATCTAGACTATGAATAGTACTAACACAGGAATCATCAGGCAAAAGCAAGAACAGAAAAGGGGTTTGAAAAATTACTACCTGTTTACTTTCTCCAAATCTTTGATTTTAGCTCCGAGTTTTGCCTTTTCCATAAGGTTGACATCCTCGGAAGCTTTGAGCTTATCACTTCTTCTAGGACCTTGTTTGTTTTTTTACTTGTGTTGTTGGCTTCTTGACAACATCAAGTTCAGCAACTGGATCCCCTTGAACTTCTTGATCAGGAACTTCCAGAGAAAATTAACCTTTCCTGGCTATCATCAGGATAGTCACCATCATTTTCCCCCATTTCTTGAGCAGGTTGCATAACATCATCTCTCATCACAGTATCATTCCCAAGAGTAGATTTTTCATGCAGACAAATGTCCTTGTTAAACTCACTTTCACTGTCCTTAGCAACCAAATGTGTTAGGCTAGGATTGGGCATAGATTTTCCAAATTCACTTCTTGCCATCACCCTTTTTGCTTCCATCTGTTGAAGTTCCAGAGCTAAAGCCCTATCAGTAGCAACTTGAGCTTCTTTAGAGCTTAAAATCCCTCCCTCTTCTACAGCTAAGGATTTGCCTTTTCCATCATCAGATGGTGTTTTGGACTCAGTAGATGTCTTTTCATTTATCACTATTCCACCAGCATTTCCTTTGCCCCCAGAGTATTGCTTCAGCTTCTTGTAATTCCTGTCTTGGGTTCGCGTTTTATATATATATATATATATATATATATATATATATATATATATATATATATATATATATATATATATATATATATATATATATATATATATATATATATATAACTCTCGTATGACTCTGTTGCAACATATGGGCATCTTACTAGTTAGACTAATAAGCTGCAGCCAAAACCTATAAACCGCAGTCTAAAAGAACATCCCTCCTTGATCTATACAGTAGCAGGCTTCAAAAATATTTTAATGGGGGTGAGCCTCCTAGTGGGCCTTTTAATCCTTTTAATACTCCCATGTCTATGTTTATAAGGCGTATTTCTTTTTGTCACATAAACAAAGGAGAGAGTGAAAATAACTCAATTACCCCTAATTATTATCTCTAAACACTATATTCAATACATGTATATAGAGAATAGCAAATAAATATGCGTATTTATTAAGAATATAAAGAGAACACCACACTAGTTTTGTTTTAAAATATGGAATACATTTTATATTTATAGAATTATTTAAAAAAAATACGTCCTGTGATTTTGGAGGGAGAGAGTACGAGACATCTCATGCTGCCCGCTTCCGAGACAATTGTTTATTGAACATCAGTGCCAAATGGTGTATTTGTCGTTGGTGCGTCTTATCATTGAACATCATTTTTTTGGCACACGATGATTCTTTCCCGGCCCAGACGCGTGACCGGCTGCGCAATCACATTACCAAGGCGAAAATCAACAAGAAGCCCAGATAGGCCCACATGTCAAAGTGGTCACAACATTCTGTTCTAGGCAGACTGGACTGGTACAATGGATTTTGTCACGGGCTGGGCTGATATCCGTGCCGTGGGATTATGTTCCACAGCCCAAGAAAATATGCGTTGTTCCACTTCAAAACACTATTATATATACGGATAATAGTTATCCGCTCGTGCGTTGCAATGAAATTTATTGGATGTATAAAAAATCCTACTATGAAATATGGCTGTTCTGATCAGTTAGAAAGTGGAGAGTGATGAGAAGTTTAAGGAATATGATGGTTAGAAAAGAATGGACGTACGACCACCAACTCGTTCTTTTTATAATAGTAATGATAATACAAAAAATATATAAAAAGGAAAAAAATCGTGGGCCTGCGGCCTGTGACAATCGAACCTGCAGAGTAGCCTCGCAGAGAACAGGGGCCCCTTTCGTTGCTTTCTCCATATATTGTTTGGGCAGCAGATCATGGTATACACAGTACTTGGAATCTGCGGCACTTTAGGGCTTAAGCTGCTATGCGTATAGTTTACTAGTACATGATACATCAACTACCGCTACTGCAAAAGAAATGGATCTCGATCGCGTCTCTCGTTCTCCAATCACCGAGCTCCGTATGTAACAGTAACACTGGCCGCTCTTCAGTTCTATGCTGATTCCAAGCTTCAGTTCTACGCACGCATGTGTAGAGGCCATTGGTCCATTTCCAATCTCATCAACCCACTCGCACTTGACCATGAGTGTGTCTTTTCGGCTGTGGCTGATAATTTATGGTTACGACTGATGACTTTTGATTTTAATGTAAGTGTTTGTGTGAATGAATCGAATACCGATAAACTATTTTGAAATATTAACAAAAACGCCATCTCATTTATTGTTCAGATGAAGTCCTAAGCCATAACGTGAAAAGAAGGGTTCATAATAACGAGCTAGCGATGGACCAATGGCGTAAAAATGGTCAAGGCATCTGTCTCCCTCAAGAAACAGTGCACGAAAGGCGTGGCGCCTTTGTCGGGATTACCGGCAAGCATTTGCCACTGCTCGTGGTTTTCCGTCACCCGGTTGGGGGTCGATCGATCCAGAGGGCCAGCAAGAAAGCAACAAGGAGCCGAGCAGCGATGAGAAAAGCCGCGCCATTGCTGCTGTTGCTACTTGCAACTAGCAGTACCAATAATAGTCCATGCATCGCCAATGGTGTTCTCTCGAGCTTCTTTTACGGTTCCCAGGTACTTTACAGCACATCAAACATGTGAGAATTGCGCCATTGGCGAAGAAGGCCGGCCCGGTGCACAGTCCCACACGCAGCAGCTAGCTGCAGAGAAAAAGAAAAGGGGGGTAGTGGATCGCAATTCGTTTCAGATCACATCACATCATATCATATCATATGCTATTGTGCTTGCTTGCACACAACTTTCTCTGCACTGCACCATGCACCAAGGCCGTAGCTCGCCTAACCGCCTAATGCTCAAAACAATCGGCAGAAGGCATGCAGGAGCTAACGCATGAGCTAAGAGAGGCATACATGCATGCATGGATGTCATTAGTCAAAGAAACCAACTCTAGCTAGTTAGGTTTCTGGCAGGCGCTCCACTACTATTAATGTGCAAGCGTGCAGCTTTTCAACTCGGCGTGCGTGTCCTGTCTGTGTTCCAAGATTCCAAGCCTAAGGCTTAAGCAATTATTAATCGCCGCGCATCTCCAATGGTTATAGCTAGCAACTAACTATAAAATTTTCACATCATTTATATAGTACATACTAAAGCTAGCATTCTAAAGAACTATCTATAAGAATAGCTATTTGATGCTTACATGCACACACATAATTTATAGAGGCTGCCTTGTTTGGCGTTATAGACTAGTGCTTAAGGAAGAGCTGGCTCGATTTTTTTTTCATACTCTCTTTCCTCCACATAGGATATATGCTGATGTGTACATGCATATAGCTAGCTTCTGTCACTTGATGCTTGAAACGAAATTTTTAGGAATAAAGTGCTCTGCCGGCCTAGCTAAGCACGTTCCGATTAGTTCATCTTTCCGGACTTCGAGGCGCGCAATTCAGCAAGCTAGCATGCATGAAATTAAGATTCACAGCCTAACGACGGGATTTGATTCACTTTTAAATATGCTAATTAATTCGAGGGTCTAGGGGTGTTCGGGTTGATTGTTTGGTTGTCTAATGTGGAGGTGCACTCATGCTTTAGAACCTAAAAGAGATCTTGATTCCTAATAGTGGTTAGGTTGCTTGTGCAAGAGAGCATGCAACGAGAGATGATGCACTCGTACAGTGTAATGGTCGTCATGGACTAAGTGACAATATATACATGTCATTAACTATCATTATTACAAAAGAGGCTATACTAGACGGCTACATCACAGACGGTTCATAGAGAATCGTCTGTACTGTAATTATCACAGACGATTTTACAAGTGTGACCGTGTATCGTCTGTGATATCCAACTATGATAGATGGTTCATACGAATAACCGTCTAAGATGTTTTTACAGATGGTTATTAATACGAACTATATGTGATAATGCAAAACATCACAGACGGTTTGTATCAATAACTGTCTATGATAATTCACAGATGGTTATTGATATAAATCGTATGTGATAATGGTAGACATCACTGATGGTTTGTATTAATAATCGTTTGTAAAAGTTTATAGACGGTTATTAATACAAACTATCTGTGATCATTTTATATCACAGACGGTTTGTAGTTAAAACCGTCAAGGACACGCCACATAATATGAATAGCCCCAGCGTGGTCTCGGCAGATATGTCTTCATTGCACTGCATTAAAGGAGGTGGTCGGCTTTGGGAGTTTGGTGAAAACATACCGCTTGTAGATTGATTTATTATTGGTGATTAGAGATTAGTATTTATTTCTAATAACTTATATGCCTTGTAATAGAGAGATGATAGCTAGATTTAGAGAGAGATGGTAGTTTGCTCTAATTTAATAATGGTCAGTAACCCTAGTTTACCTCAATATATTCTTGCTTAATACATACATACATACATACATACATACATACATACATACATACATACATACATACATACATACATACATACATACATACATACATACATACATACATACATACATATTACTTCATGAAAACATGGCTAGCTACTTAATTTAGATATAGACAATTTATTGTTAGGTGAATGACAATTATATGTGTAAGTAGCTAGGCTAGTCAATTAGTTATAGTAGCATTAATAATCTAATTTAACACTACTTTGTTACAAACGTAGTGTAGATAGACCGAAGCTAGATGTACATTAAGAACCGTGCGAGTGAAGAGTACATTAATAGCGTGTTTGCTTTTAGAAGAGTGGCCGAGCAGGATATGTTGAAGAAGGGGATGAAATATATATATTATCCATGTATTGATTGCGATAATCTGAAGATGTTTACCAACTCAGCGCAGATTGAAACTCACTTGATTCGAAGGTGTTTCAAAAAGGGGTATACATGTTAGACCAGTCACGGTGAAGAGAAGATTATACAGGAAGGTAGTTATAACATCGTCGAGGGAGACAATGATATGGCACTTGTGGACTATGCTTTCGATGAGAATAGGTCGTATGATGACAATCTGGATCAGATGTTACGCGATGCAGAAGGAAACTATATGAGAAAGAGTTTGGTAAATTCGAGGGCTTATTGGAGGAACTGAAGAAACCTTTGTTTCCTGGCTGCAAGCCGCAATATACAAGGTTGTCATCTGTTCTTTAGCTACTGAAATTGAAGGTAAGTAACGGTTGGTCCGATAAGAGTTTCATAACGTTGTTTGATCTCCTAGCAAACATCCTTCCAGAGGGAAAAGTGTTGCCGAGAACCACCTATCAAGTTAAGAAGGTTCTTTGTCAATTGGGAATGGAAGTAGAAAGAATATATACATGTCCAAATTATCGTATCCTCTACCATAAAGAGTACGCAAAATTACATGTTTATCCGGTGTGCAAAGCATCCCAATACAAGCATAAGAATGACTCCGATGACGGCGAGAGCATCGAGGTGAAGTAAGAACCACCTGCTAAGATGTTGTGATATTTGCCTATAATTCTCTGTTTGAAGCATTTATTTGTGAACCGAAAGGATGCAAGATTGCTGCATTGGCACTCGGAGGAGGTTAAGAAGGATAGAATGGAAAGACACGTTGCTGATTCTGCCCAGTGGAGGAACAATGATAGGATGTTTGTAGACTTCGGTGCAAAATCGAGAAATATAAGGTTTGGATTGAGTATAGATGGAATGAATCCTTTCGGTAACATAAGTAGCTGACATAGCACATGGTTCGTGAATGTATGCATATACAACCTTCATCCTTGGCTGTGCATGAAGCAAAAGTACATTTTTTGATGTCAATACTTATCTAAGGGCTGAAGCAACCTGGGAACAATATTGATGTGCACCTAGCACCATTGATGGAAGATCTTGTGACACTATAGAATGAATGGGTATAGGTATGGGATGCGAACAAATGAGTGAACTTCACTCTACGCACCATATTGTTCTGCACTATTAATGATTCTACTACCCTTGGTAACCTGTCAGGGTTGAGTATGAAAGGAGCCAAAACCTATCTGCACTGTTTAGATTATACCAAAAGTGTGTGGTTGAACAACTCGCACAAAACTGTGTACACGTATCACCCTAGGTTCCATCTACGGTATCACCCATAGCGTAAGATGAAGAAATAATTTGACCAAAAAGAGGATAACTTAGCACCAAGGCTTTTTAATGGGAAAGAGGTCTACAATATAGTTAAGGATATCGATTTTGTGTTTAGAAAGGGACATAAGTTGAGAACCTGTCAGAAGAACATGTGGAAGAAGATATCAGTATTTTGGAACTTGCCTTACTAGGAGCACTTAGAAGTTCACAATTCTATCTATGTCATGCATGCAGAGAAGAATGTATGTGATAGCTCAATTGGTCTCTTACTGAACATTCATGACAAAGAAAAGGATGGTGTCAACGCATGGCGTGACTTGGTTGCTATGAACATCAGGACTGAGTTAGCACCGATAGAGACCAATAAAGTCAGACGTATCTTCCCCCAGCTTGCTACGCTCTGTCTAAGTCTGAGAGAACTAAATTGTGTCAATGCTTGCATAGTGTGAAAGTTCTATCCGGTCACTCCACCAGCATGAAGAAACTTGTTTACATGGAAGATTTAAAATTAATTAGCATAAAGTACCATAACTGTCATATGCTAATGACACAATCACTTCTTGTTACAATTAGAAGTATTTTGCCGAACGAGATTCGAGTGACAATTATGACGCTGTGTTATTTCTTTAACGCAATTGCTCAGAAGGTCATCGATCCCAATGGATTAGATGCTCTGCAGACTAAGGTGGTGATGACTATGTCATCTTGAGATATATTTTCCTCCGTCAATTTTCAATATTATGGTCTATCTCATTGTCCACCTTACGAAAGAGATAAAGATATGTGGCCCCATGTTTCTATGTCATATGTACCTGTTCGAGAGGTACATGAGAATTATCAAGTTCCATGTATGTAATCGATCTCGGCCGAAGGACAACATCATCGAAGGTTGTGCAACCAAAAAGGTCATTGAGTTCTGTATCGATTACATGGCTCAGGTCGAACCAATAGGTGTGCCAGTATCTCGTCACGAGGGGAGGCTAAAGGATATCAGGACCATCGGAAGGAAAGCAACAACTCCCGATTTGGATACATACACTCAATCCCATTTTACGGTCTTGCAACACATGGCTGAAGTGTTCACATATATTAAAGAGCACAAGGACATGCTACGCCAAGATAATCTAGGCTGGTCGGAGGTTTGGATCATGAGACAGCACAACCGTCGGTTCAACGAATAGTTGAGGGTGCGATTCACTAGGAGGTCGTCAAGTGAAACGCTGCAATGGATGGCAAAAAGGCCAAAATTTACAATTGTGACATGTCAAGGATACGTCATTAAAGGGTACACATTTCATACAACAGATCAGGACAGAATGAGTATAGTTCAGAACTCAGGTGTTCGCATAGATGCATCTCATGATGAGCAATTCAGTATAGCTAGCCCAAGCTCCTACTACCGTCTTGTAGAGGAGTTTGGGAGCTCGACTATGTGAGTTTCAAGATCACTCTATTTCAGTGTCGTTGGGTTCAACTCCCACAGGGTGTAAAGGTTGACAAGTATAGTGTCACTACCAATGTTCAAGAAGGCGTTAAGTGCTAGGCGGGTGGCGAGGTGTGGCCTAGCACCTAGAGGGCCTAGGCGGCCGAATTAAAAATAAGGGTAGCAGGCGAAAATAAACAATTATGTATATATAATATATTTGATATTTATATGAAGAAAATTGTCACCTTGAGCAACGATAATCAGTGTTACCAGGACTCAGACATGGGTGTCGGAGTCTGACTCGGATTTAGGTGTCCGATTCAGCAAACTTTAGAAATTAAGATTCTAGAATTCATCTAATATATATATATATATATATATATATATATATATATATATATATATATATATAGAGGTCTAAATAGAAAGAAATCCATTGAGAAAGTGTCCATTCGTAATTTTTAAAAACCCTAAGGACTAAATCATAAAAAATTAACCAAACCTAACCCCTTCCCGCCCACCCCGACACCTATCTAACCCAAACCCCTTCCCATCCCACCCTGACCCCGCCGCTTGCCACGCCCCACCCCGCGTTGTCTCCCACCTCGAGCCACCCCCTCCATCCGTCTCCCTCCCACCACCCCTTCGCACCTACCTCCGCGCGGCCCTTCTGCACCACCCCATCCATAATGCTCCCACCTCGTCACCCCATTCGCACCACCCCCTCCACGCACCTCTCCTGCTGCCTGACGTCTCCCTCACTGGCAACCATAGGAGTGGCGTCAGTAGGATCCGGCACGGGGAGTCCGGATCCGGCGGCAGTGAACATGGGAGCAGTAGATGGGCGGGGGAAAGATGTCCCCTCTACCGGAGGGAGGCGAGGCGGAGAAGATGGCGGACGACCGAAGGGAAGATGGTGAAGGGGAGGGGAGGCGAAGAAGGAACACACCTAGGTGAGGCGAAATCTAGCGAGACGGCGTTTACTTGTGATGCGAAATCCAGGGAGTCGGTGGCGGCCTCATGTGTGGTAACTCTTTTCCCCTCCCTCAGTTTATATACTCCCTACTTTGTTCTCCACATGGCGTCACATGGCCACTGTGCTCGCCCGGCCATCCACCGTGCCTAGGCCGCCTGATCCCGCCTTGGACTACCTTGGTCCCCCACCTTGGACCGTCTCGCCGCCTAGCCACCTGACTAGGGGCCAAGGCCGGGCGTCACCCTACTTCCCTGCGCCTACACGGCGCCTAGGCGGCTGCCTAGGCCACCTTCTTGAACGCTGGTCACTACTATGGATCTCGAATATGTAGAATAGAAAGATGAACTATTTGTACTCGCGAGGCAAGTTGTTCAGATTTTTTGTGTAACCGACCCGGCAAATAAGAAATGCCACTTAGTTCTTAATAGAAAAAGAAGGATTGTTGGAGTTGAGAATGTCGTAGATGAGGAAGAGTACGATCAGTTTGATGAGTTGCCTCTATTCGGAGACAACATCAGGCTCGAGGAAGAACCAAGTAATGAGCAAGCTATATGCGTGTTGACCAGCATGAAGAGCTTTATTTAAAAGGAAATAGCCAAGTGTAATGAGCCCATATGGCGAACACCTATTTCATAGTTATTCCAATGTAATTATGAAAAACTCAGAATGTAATTAAGGAATTATTCCATTGTAATTGATTTAGTAATTAATAAATAATTACATCTGTGATTATTTATGTTGTTGGAACTAATCTTGACTATGATAATTGCATTGGAGCATGGTCGAAGCTACAGTTGAAGGCGTGGTCGAAGCTACAGTCGTGACCGTGGTCGTGGGAGTTAATTTATATGTGGTCAAAGCTTACTTTTTCATAGGGCATGGGTAACACTTCCTGACAAAAATAGAATTATCACAAACAGTTCCATAATATAACCGTCTGTGATACTACAACATCACATACGGTTCTATTATGGAACCGTCTGTGATGTGGTTTATATCACAGATGGTTTTATAAGAGAACCATCTGTGATACTAATATCACAAACAGTTCTTTTAAAGAACCGCATGTCATAATTCTTCCTATAAGTAGTGCCTCACTAGGGTTTATGCCCTCCTTCACTTACTCGGCCACACATCCTTTCATCGTTGCCCCCGTCGGATCCGTCATCACCCGCAGCTGGATCTGTCATCACAGGCCACTGGATTCGTTGTCGCCTCCAGCCGGATCCATCGTCGCCCAGCCAGATCCACCGTCGCCCCCACCTGGTTCGGCCGCCTCTCCTCCCTATCGCCTTAGCTCTAGTCGAAGGTATGGATTTGCTTCATCGTTTTTTCTGTCACACTAACAATCCTTGTAGAAATAATTTGAGATAGTATTTTTCTGTTAAGTAGAACATATTTTTGTTAGAAATACATGCCAAGAGATGAAAAAGCTAGTGAATGAATTTAGAGATAAATTGTTGGAGCTATTATTTCTTTTGTCTTATAGCAATAATATATGTCACCGAATGTTCTTACATGTCTCCTCGTCTGAATCATAGTAGTTGTAGCTAGGGAATAGCTAGCGATAAAACAAGTAGGGAATGAATTTAGAGATAAATTATTGGAGCTATTGTTTCTAAGTGAGTTGGAGAGTCGTGTTATTGCTACAAGATCTATTTAGAATGACATGTTAATGTGTTCCAAAGAAATCGTGTAGCAATAATATATGGCAAAGAGAACTTGTAGCAATAATATATGCCAAAGAGACCTTCGAAGGGTATGAAACAAATCACATGCTCTAGTGTCCTCTGTGATTCAGTTTGTTATTGGCACAAGATCTATTTGGAATGGCAAATCACATATTTTAGTGTGTCAGGTTCTACAGAGTAAGTTATAGATGTTGTTTCTTCCTCCTCATCATGCTATATGTTAGGTAACCGAAGAAAGCACCTGCATCATTTTAGACTACCTGCGGCATAATCGGAAGGCAATATGTCCCCATCACCATAGCAAACTGGAAAGATTTGACAGAAGATGAGAGAAATGTGATGTGGGTGGGAATTTCAAACTCGTTTGAGATTCCAGCAGAAGTCCAGGAACGTATGCAATATCATGCACTCCTCGCAATGGGAAATAATGGAAGACCTTCAAGAGCATACTTGTCACACAGTACATGACCAAGGATCACACACCCTTCACGAGGTATTCTTTCGTGTTACCTGAAACATGGGAGGCCTTTGTGCGGATGAATACGACGACCGAATTTCAACAGGAAAATGAGGCACACATGGCAATCCAGGCACGAAACACTCACCCCCACAGACTTGGCACCGTTGGGTATGTGTGTAAAATCTTGCAATGGAGGATGGAGGTTGCAATCTAATCGGAGGCCTCCCACCATTTGTCGGGATCACAAATGAGCACGCCTGATACTGGTCAAGAGCGAGATCATCAAGCACGTCTTCAGTCATTGAATCTTTCAAAAACCCCATAGACGAGGAAGTGCCCCAAAGCCTGATAAGATATGTTAAACTATCTAGATGTTAATAGGTTCATAACTTTATGAAGTCCAAAATAACATGATTACCTCTTATAGCAAACATTGACTACCGAATCTTTCCAAGGCTCTTTCCAAGTAGTCAGGGAGAGGGCAACATATGTAGATTCTACGTTTGCCGCCATATGGAGGAAATCATGGATGCTAAGACGAACGATCTAGAGGTTTGTCAACCTGCCAATAATTATTTTGTGATAACCACCTATGATCATAAACACATAAATTCAGACGGTTTAGAACTATCTGTGATAATGGTTTCAAGCCATCTGTGATGATCCTTTCTGTAGCAGTGTATAGATCGCATCTAAAGAACTTTTGTGACAAATTTGAAGGCCCTTATTAGTCAGAGCAAAGAAAATTGCTGTTCCCTGTACAATATTTCTCGCATTGATTACCTAGCGTAAAGCTACAGCCTACAGCCTACAAGAACTGTAACATTGCAAGATAACCAATAGTGCTAAAAATTTGCATTCCATGGTAGCTGGCCAGCTGCTTTTCGAGGAAAATGTAATAGGTGATTTGGTGCAAGCATATATTGATGCGATGTGTAGCTATAGTTTTTTTCCTCGCTTTCATCATATATACTTCACATGATCGCATCTACCATCGAAAAGTACTACTAGCTAGAGTTACAAACAGAGCTGCTAACGTGGTTGGTATAGCACCGCATCTACCCCCTTTTCTCGTATGGCCGACGGGCTGCAGTTTCTCCGGACGCATACTACACTTTTCCTTTCTCCAGATAGTCGTATTCGATCGAAGCACCGCCAATTTAATTATAGAGTATCTACTGTGCAATCTTTTTCACCAGCTTTTGAAACTTGCACAAGTGTACACGGTTAATTTCGTGTCCACTTGCAAATCAATCCCATATTTGACACCTTGATCGATCGAAAGAAATTTAGCTTCTCTCAGAAAGTCTCCTACAATGTTGACATACGGAGAGGGGGCTTCTCGCAGCAAGAGAAGTATATGCTTACGCAAAATTTAAGCATCTTATACCAATTTGGGAATAATTAAACCATGGCCCATAAACCATTGTGCATGCGTGTATGCATGGCCGCAAATCATGATCGGGCAGATAACCCTAATCACAGGAGAGACGGTCACCATCGGGCAGAAAGGGGATTTAATTAGAGGGTGACAGAAAGAACCGAAAACCAATTCGCCAGTCGATCTAGCTAGTACAAAAAAGAAAAAGTAGAGCATAGCATACTCGCTAGATTAGGGGAAAATGTATTGATCTTAAATACAAGAATTCAAATAACGGTGACAAAAGTGGCTTGCCATATTTATCATTGTGAATATATAAACAAGGTCACAAAGGTGCCAAAGTGTTGTACTATATTTTATGCAAACGTATCGACATAGCAGGCATTGATGTGGTGGAACCAAATCTATCTCACTTAGTTTACAGTATTTTAATCAACCAACCGTGTATAACAAAAAGGCACAAATTTTGGACTAAAACATTTGCAATCTAGTGACAGAATAAGCAACACTCGCTCGTGACACGTCACTTAGTGCCGTCCTAGAGAAATTTATGCCTAAAACTGCCAAGTTTTTGTCCTTTTTCGTGCATGTAATGCAAGCGTATCCAACTAAAAAGATATAGCTAGCAAGATATCAAAATGTATGTGCTGGATCAACCAAATCAATCTATTTATTTTACTTCGCCTACCGACACAAAAAAAGATCACATATCTGACTCTTGGATTGCAACAGACAAACACTACTACACTGGTGATACTACAGATTAGTCCCTTGGTGGCATCGTAGAGTACAAAAACAGCTCTAGAAAACTGCACAAAGCATTGTCCTATTCCATGCATTGATGCACGCAAACAGGTCCAAAGACTTAAAGATATCAATGTACCGAACAAAATCAACAGCTCGATCCGAGTTTACGAAATCAACTTTTAGCTAGCACTCCCAAACAAACAATTAAGCAGCCACTTCGACCTGACTTCGGCATTGCAAGAGACAAGGCGCAAATTAAAAAGAAAAAGGCACGACGAGAGGACACACAAAACCAAGTTGTCAACAAAACAATCGCGTCTTTCCATATCACCCAATCATAAAATCTAGCCACCTCCCATTAGTTTTTTTGTGTGTACTTGGCAGCTGCATGCCTGTCTGATGTCTCTACTTCCTTCTGGCACACTCCAACCAACTAGCTAGCTACAAGCAAATGAAAAGGGATTGAAAAGATCGGAAGCGCCATTCGTGCACTTGCGATATCTAATCACTAAATCAGGCTTGTTAATGCGAGTGTAACAACCACCAGATTAGTATAAGAAACAACTTTGAGAGTGCACTTTGTGAGAGGTACGGCGCCGACGTGGCAAATTGTTGCCAAGAGACAGTGCATTAACAAATTAAGGAGATGGTTAGGCCTAACCCCTCTTGTTTTTTGGCGCTTACCAATTGGACCGGCATTAAGGAGAGGAAGCTTCCATCTTAATAAAATCACATCACACTTGCCAACCTACTCTCAGCAATTGCAAAGCAATTGAGGTCGGTCGGTCGATGCAGTGAGGTAACTAGTGGGGAAATGGTTTAATGGCCAACACGTATGACTGACTTAGGGTATATAAAATAATATAAATAACTGTTGTCTATAATACCTTTTATGTTATCTATAGACAATACTAAAGACAATTTCTACAATGAATTCTCTTTTCTATAAACAACTCCTCCATATACAATGTCTTTGTTCTTGTATTACAGTTGACTAACGCATAAAAGACGACTCAATCCTCGATGCTCCCCCTCTCCACTCCATATCATCTCGTGTCCTATATGGCAACACTTACAGACAGCTAACGTCACAACATTATACATGATCACTCCGGCTATATATGCTATTGGTTGTTCTCTTTGTCTTTGTCTCCTTAGATCCTGTTGAGAAATGGGCTGCGCTGAATCGGTTGGTGCACGCACTTAATTAACTATTAAAATCAGCATAATTCTATGTTGTCCAGTGTTGTCGCCAGTGCTGCTTCTCCTTTCAACACCGAAACTGTCAAAAAGCCTTCATTTTTGGATTTTGCATAGTTAGTTTGGCAAGAATTGTGCTTATTAGTTACATGTCGAAAAAGGTGTTGCTAGTTAGTATACTAGTTTCGCTAATAAAGTATACAAACAAATTTACCAAACAACTAGAGAATCTCGACCTAGTGGGGGGGGGGGAGTGACAAAATAGCAAAACCGATTTCTATAATCTTACTTAAAGCAAGCATCACTCAGTTCCAAGTAATATTAACGAAGCTTTTTTAGTGGAGCGATCACCATCAATCCATTTTCTACTGAGCCCACGCACTCAAAACTAGTACTGCAGCCGTAGCATAGCATTTGCGGCTCCCTCTTTTTTTTCTCTCCATCTGTCTGTCTCTTTCCTTCTCTCTCTTTCTTTCCCCCCCTTAAATGCGACCGTTAAAGTCCGTTGAGATCGCTCAAGCGGCAGGGAGCAGGACAGGGGGGCCCCCACTAGTCTGTGGGCAACAATACTGGGGCTGGTTTTCCACCGGGGCCCCACGCGGATCCAGCCGGCCCTCCCCATGGCGCGCTGCACCTGCCGTCCCGTGGGCCCGGCGTCAGGCAGGTATAGGCATGTCCATCACGACCTGTTCCTTCGGACAGCTTTTTAAGTTTGAAATTATGGCCCCTTTCAAACCAGTTTAGGCTTTTAACTTCTGATTTATTTTTTATTATTCAATAATTTTGTCTTTTTTGGTATTTTGACTTTTTTTTAACTTTTTTGTCGGTTCTTTTTTCCCGTATTCGTTTGTACTGTCCGTGATGGGCTAGCCTGTATTTTTATTTTTAAATTTTTAAAATTTAATTACGTTAAATAAGTCACCATCAGCTACAGTACAATTTCACATCAGCTGCAGTGCTTTTCAACCATAAACCACAAAAAAAACCCTTTTGAGCACCCATATATACATCATTCGTTTCAACGTCTTTATTATCTATCATTTTCTTGAAAATATAGATAAAACTATTAGCTACATTTAAACACCATCACCTATCTCTATCTTTGAACACAGATAAAAACGATCCAAAAAACCATCGGCCACACCGCGGGAGAACACGCAGCGCTCAGTTCTACTCAGCCACTGCTGGCAGCGCCTTTTCGCCCACCGACCGACCGCGTGGCCCACCACCGCCGGCCACGGAGCGTTTCGCGGGCAGGCATGGATGGGCGCCTGTACTTCGGGCGCGCATGTGTGCACGCACGTTTTTACGTGTTGGCTCGCCCTGGGCGCGCGCGGCGTTGGCGTCCGTGCGTTTTTGGCTCGTTTCGCGGGGATTTTTTTTTTTGACCTGACCGTGCCCGGCGCGCCGACCCCGGCATGGCGAGAGCGCTCCGTGCGCTGCACACATACGAACGCCTGCGCGCGCGGCAGCCGCGGATGCGTGCCTGCACGCTCCGAACGACCTGACCTATTAATTGTGCCACCTGCATTGCCAATCCAAGGGATGTGTCTCCACAGTATGCACTGTGCGGTTGGCAGCACCCATCACTCCATCGGCGCCTGAGACACAAAGGTTATCGATCCGCGACATCTCCACTACTAAAAAAAAGGTCATCATAAACGGTTCAAAACTATCGTCACAGATGATTTTTTGAACCGTCTGAATTTATGTGTCAGTGATAATCAGAGGTTATCACAGACGGTTTGTGAGTTATCTGTGATAAATACATCACAAACGGTTTATAACTAGAACCGTCTGTGAAGAACACTATCATAGACGGTTCTAACTACCAACCGTCTGTGATACTTCCCCATCACCGATGGTTTGTGGTTCGAGCTATTTGTGATAATTCTTCACAGACGGTTTATACTACAAAACCGTCTGTGATAGTTCATTCTATACCTAAAATTTTCTATTTTTCGGCTAGTCTCAGGAAATGTTAACTATATCATTTGAAAACAAACAAATACAGCAACAAACACAGTAAAACATTATATTTTCATTAAGATTAGAATCCACCATTACAACATCACAAGATATCGAGTATGTTACCCATAGCACTGCATACACAAGAGGACACTTACAATTTTATAATGATAAACTTCACGGCTACAAATTTAGAAAAATACTTACACTACAAGAAACTTCAGGCTAATGCAAACTAGACTTACACATCCTTGATTAAACTACAATCTAAAACAAGTGGTGCGGAAAAATTTTCAAGTAGCAGAAACAAAAAAGCAACGAACACCATTTTCAACTTCTATAACAAAATCAACAGTTTCTATGCCGATGACTTAGAATAGTGCAGATTTACTATTGCCTTCTTCTTTACCATCTTGCCTTTTTGCCGAACCCCTCCCCACCCTTGCCGTGCACAAACGAGTTGGAGTGTACTGGTGGTATTGGTTCTTCGTTAATAAGGGGCGAGATGTGGGGAGGAGAATGGTGCCTGCCATTCGATGTGGAGAGAATGGACGGGTGAGATCGGGATCCTGGGGGATATGCCGTGGATTGGTGACATGGCGGGACATCACAGATGGTTCATAACAAAAACCGTCTATGATAACAGGAGATATCACAAAGACAATATATCGGTACAATATAAATAGCTAGTCTCAAAGGATAAAATAGCAAAATTTCTTATGTCTTATATATATACTTATTTGAAAGGTTTTGACGAGATCTACAACTTTACAGTTGAGGTGAAACCCAAATTCCGAAAGGAAGATAAAAATTTTTTGGCAAAAACAAAACTGAAAACTTAAAATGCGAATTTGGTGCTAAAGATGGCCAATTTTGAGGGTCTTAGAGGGCAATTGGCACAAGTGGGTCATTTTTTTTAATCGGGCTCATCGTTAGCTTTACAACGAGTACAAGAACGTCGAAAATGAACACCGTATGCAAAAAATTATGCCCGTTTTACTAAAGATGTCTCAAAACTGAATTCTACTTGGACTCAGACGGGAGATTATGAAATATTAGGGCATTACGAGGTGGATAACATATCACAGACGGTTTTTAATACAAATCATATGTGATAATTTTATTATCATAGACGGTTTTTAATACAAACCATATGTGAAGTCTCACAGATGGTTTAAATAAAAAATCGTCTGTGATGTCTTGTATTATCACAGACGGTTCATATAAATAACCATCTGTGAAAATAACACAGACGGTTATTTGTATAAACCGTCTGTGATACTTACAACACAGACGGTTCCTAGGAACCATATATGATATAAGCGTACAGTTTAACATCTTTTATAGTAGTGCTCCCCTAAGATTCTGATCTCACCTATTCATTCTCTCCGTATCGATTCTATGTAGTTGTGACTTATTTCAGGTTAGGGTTCACATGAAAATTTTCTGACGAGTGGTAGGTCAAGATTTTAGAACTTATTATGGTCTAAGATTCGGGTTACACTTGTATACCGCGTGGAATGTATTCCCTTGGGCTCATGTTGGGACAAGGGAATATTCCCATGCATGCTCTCGAGTGCCTCAAGCCAATCAAGCTGCAACTTGCAAAAGCATTTATGAGGGTCTGTCTTTTTGATCTGCGATGGCTTTTAGATGTAGCTGATAAATAGTGATAGTTGATAGAGAAGTTATGAGAAAGAGGACGGACTATGAGAAATTTACGTATAGTTTTGGCTGATATAGATGAAGTCGTTATGATGTCTACTATAATTAACTTATAAAATTTATCTTACAAAGAAACGTATTTAAAAATTAATTACTATAAAAAAATATTTACTGTAGAAAAATAAAAAATTAAAGCAGAAGAGAAGAGGCCAGCATATGACCTTTTCGGGACCCTAAACTGTGGGGCCTAATTAGCTTGTCCAACATGCATACAAGTGGATCCTGGTTTGTCACCTCAGTTAACGTACGATAGAAAGGTTCATGCCCTTCAAATAAAGAAACTACGTACTCTTGTTCATTAGCGCGAAGAACTACGTACACTAACTGCGACAAGTGTTCTAGTCATGCACATCTTATTAAAAAAACAGAGAAGAATATTGGAAAAGAGGTGAGCTTCTTCCTCAAGAAACTTCATTGCCTTTTCTATCCTCTTTGGACTGTCTCCGATACTAGCCTAATATCCATATTTTATTGGGAACGTATTCAGTGCTAATGCACTATTCGGTGCTAACATGTGAACTCGCTTTGTGGACCATCGGATGTATCTCAAACGGCTTAGATCCTTGAAGGTGGAAGCACCTAATCCACTTATACATTTTTGCAAAAACGTCCTTACCGGTTCGCACTCTTTTTTTCCTCCCCCGCCTCCCTGTTTCCCTCAGCGCGACGCCCCCTCGATCTTATCCGCTCCTCGCCGCACTCATCTCTCACAATCCGCTCCCCTCCCTCTCCCCTCTCGCCGCACTCCTGCTTCGACTCCCTCCCCGGTGGCTCCCTCCTCGGCCCCTAGTGCCGCCCTCCGGCCCCCGGTGGCTCCCTCCTCGGCCCCCAGTTCCGCCCTCCGGCCCCCGGTGGCTCCCTCGGCCCCCGGCGCCGCCCCACCTTCTCGCCCCCGCGCCGCCTCTGCCGATGGTGCCGCCTCCCTCCACCACCGCCGACGGTGGAGCGGCGCCGACCACCTTCCAGACCGCCCCCCGATCCTCAACGACGCCGCCTCCCTCCAACCCTCCGGGCCCGCCTCCCTCTGCCTCCGAGCGACGCCGACCCAAAGTAAGTTATTACTTCCAATTCTTCTTGCATAGCCAATTGCAATCGCAAGCACCCAAGCCTCCCATTGCTTTGGCACCATTGCCCACCGACCGACCATCCTAGCACAAACCAGTTCTTCCTCTAGCTTCCTCTCACACCCTAGGTGCTCCATTGTGCATCCTTTCATTGATTCAAGTCAAAGGAAGCTCCTATGCCATTCAAACATCCCGAGAAGAGACCTCCTTGCTACCGGCTAACTGTAGCCCTCTGACCACCACTGAGCCCTAAAATGGAACCCCCTCCTCCCCATGAGTCCACCCATATCTTCAGGTTTTCATTACAAGGCACTGTAGCTCGAGATTTACTCATTTTACACCTCCTCTGTTCTTCGATCACTGTAGCGTCTTGAGAAGGAAGATGAACAATTCCTGATCCGGTACTGTATCAATGGACCTAGTGTGAACAGTAACCAGCTCATTATTGAATAGTGCAGACCCATCATGAATAGTGCTCAGATCCGTGATGAACAGTAGTCGTGTTACTATTTATCCAAAACCCTAAAAACATATTCATATCCATTTCATCCGTTTCAAGCCCATTTACACTATTCTCAGATCTGTTTTCCCATATCTGACACCAATAAAACTCAAAACTACTGAAACACTATTTTAAACCTTGAAACTCAACACGGTCCAAGCTCATGCCAATCATTGGAACCTATTAGGTGTATATACCTGTCTTAACCATTCCGAACCATGAAGTACACTCTTAACCTTGCTTAGCCAAGATATGCTCTGATGAATCCCTAGCTAGCAGTCGGTATCCAATCTGAAGACTTCAATAAAATAGGGACTGTGGACAAAGAGGCAAGCCGCATATTTTTTATCATTTTGAACCTACATTGTTTAATTATTTATTTACAATATTTTCATTACTATTATTTACACACTGTTATTTGCCTAAAAGTAAACATTTAGAATGACATGATAATTAGCTATGTCCAACCACTGGAAAAGCCTTGTTTTATTTGATGGCCATATTCACCTTGACAAGCCCTAGTAATAATAAATTACTGTAAAATATACTATGGTGGTTTAGAAAATTTAATAGTTTTACACTTTTAGTGGCAGTGCCGCAGTGCACTGGGTTATTGATTGTGGATGGTTACCAAGTTGATGAAAAGTAAGAACTAAAATCTTATGCTAAGTAAAGAATATAGTGAACGCTCAACCACAAGGTTTGACTCGTCAAATCTAGTCTAGTAGCTGCTCAAATCAATTGAATCTCTACAGGCGTAAAAAAGAGTTAGAATGGGAGGGGAAAACTATACTGAACGGAGGTAAAGAAGAGTTGGTATGGGTAGGGGAAAACCATACTACATGAAGGTAAATAAGAGTTCGTACGGGAGGGGAAAACATACTAAACAATAGTAAAGAAGAGTTTTCATTACGATAAGAATACGAGTTTTACAAAACCCTATTTTCCAATATAAAAGAATTTCAAAATTCAAAAGTATTATTGCTATCTCCCCTTTCCTATTTCTATCTTATTTCTTAGACATGTGTTAAAAAGCTTTGCTTTTGGGTTTTGTTGAAATCTCAAAAACACGTGTAATCGTTTAGACTAACTTCTTACTATAGGTATTTGATCAAATGAAATGAAAGCTAACCCTAGTTTTAAAAGTGTTTTGGATGGTGTTAAGAAGAATAGTATGAATGTCCTGACTAAAACTTTTCCTTTTGAAAAGTTATAAGGTCACCGCTTGAATAGTTAGTTAACAATACATGTTTGATTTCTTTGATGCAGTAGGTAAAACCATTTTGAATAGACAAAGTTTTCTGAGTGTATTAATAGCCAAATTGCGCTGTTAGTCTCTTAGGCTGCTATATAAGCAATTTGTGCAAAACTAATTTTTGGTTTTAAATAAATATTATGTTGAAAAGCTTTCTACTTCTACCCCACTTCCTCTCAATTCTTACCAATGTTTTTCCCTTCTTATTCTTTCCTTACCTATCAGACCCTAAATCTCAAAAGAAATGAAATACAAATTTCTAGTTGCAATAGATAGGTTGAATTACACCTACAGGAACCATAAGTGAAGAGAGTAGATACACCCCTGAGCGATTAAAATATGAGGTGATGAATCAGCCAAAATATTAGTGGAATTATGTTGATTATCAGGAAGAATTAGTAGCACAAAAATTGAATAGATAATTTGGTGAAATTTGTTGGATTAGATTACCTAGGATGGATAAGATGAGTTTAGGTGAAAATAGGGAATGTGATAGTAATTATTGGATTTTAAGCTTAATCAATGATGTCATTCTTGGTGGATGTTAATAATAGTGATTATTAAATTGCAATCTTCATCGATGATATTATTCTCGGTAGATTTTTATAATGGAGAATTAATTTAAAAGTAGATAGTGAGGAGCTTAGTTGATTACTGGATGAGCATACTGAGATTATAAATCAGTGATAGAAAGAATTGAATTTTTATGAAAATCTTGATATAAATGACATTGATAGATTTAAAATGAGGATATTGGATTATAACAGATTTGAGGTTAGATTTATATAGTCATGGTTGAAGTTGGAATTTATGAGAAAGTTGGATAGCCATATGATTTGATAAAATTAGGAATGATGCAATAGGAATTATAAATTCGGTGGATCAGACAAATGATAATATTTGTTTAGAGTTTTAGGCAGCAATGGTACAATTAAGGGAGATGGTATAGATATAAGATAGCAAGAAATAGAAGCTGAATTAATAAGACCATTGGATTCTAAGCCCAAGTATAGAAGTAGTATAGAAATAAATTAGTCTTGATTGATATTAAATATTGAAAGATGTTGGATTATTCTTACTATATAGGAAGTTTTGTTAAAGTACCATTGAAAAGCAATCAGAAAAATCATTTAATATCACTTCACTTTCTCTCCTACCTTCTTGCTCTCTTCCTTACTTCAGTCTTACGTTCTCCTACTAAGTCCAAAAACGTTACAGAACTAATTCTTAAGTTTTGGTTACTGTCAGAAAGAGTATCACTGAACAAACCAAAAATCAAATAGTACATCAAATGGAAGGAAATCTCGAAGAGCAACCCAGTATGATGGAAGTTCTAGCTACCATGCAGAAAAATCAGATTGAATGCAAACAAGGACAGACTACGACATTGGAACAACAAGCAAAGATGTTGGAACAGTTTACTATGTGGATGTCCTTAGAAGAATCAGTGTCAGCGTCAAATGCAACTGCATTCAAATTTACAACCTTTCTAAAGACTCAACCGCTTGAATTCTCATCTGCAATGAAACCACTGAGCACGGATAATTGGTTACAAGATATCAAGAAGAGGATGGACGCTATCCAATGCACGGATAAGGAAAAAGTCCTTTTTGCTGCCTACCAACTATTGGAATCGGCCAATAGCTAGTGGAATGCTATTCAATGGGTATATCTGAATTAGAATAATAATACATGGAAAGAGTTTGTGGAGAGATTCCTTAAGGCCTATATTTCTCCTAAAGTTATCATAGAAAAGTATCAGGATTTTCTTAATCTCCGACTAGAAGACAAGTTTATTATAGAATATCTGCAACAATTTTGTCATTTATCTCAGTATGCTCAAGAATAAAACGATGGGATATTTCGTAAGAGGCTTGCAACAAAAAATGAGGCTTGCAACAAAAAATGAAGCGTTAAATTATGACTATCGAATTTCCAGACTTATAAAATCTAGTCGATCGAGCTCTCTGAATGGAAGAACACATATCAGGATACGTGAGGATTATCAAGTGAAATGATCCTTTGATTTTTGTATATACAACTTGTTTTCACTACGAACAGAATGGGCATTATCATTGCCAATGTCCACTAAAATTCCTACCTAAGGAAGAGGCTCAGATGCAAGCCAAAGGACATGCATCAACATCATATCAACCACCAATGAAGGAAGAGGGAACTCGCGCCAAGAAAGCTCGAGTGGAAAAGGAGACAAATCCACCCCAAAAGAACAACATGAGGAAAAGCGACAAAGAAGATGGTTAGAAAAGTCAGAAAAGCGAGTGTCCTACATCACCGCCAGTTAGGAACAAGACATGAAATGCATGCTATCCCATACTTTTGTATAAGCAAGTAGTTTACTTATAAGGTGTGTTGTAAGACTACGGGAGTATAAGTGAGCTGTCTATACATAAGGGATGGAAGAACCAACTCAGTTTGGGCAGAAAATTGGAGTAACGCTGCGGAAGCATGGTTAACCCAAACACACCGAACACTAGTATGAATGAACCAAAAATGTCTAAGGTCTTAGAGGAGATCATAAAAAATATTGATATGCAGAATAAGTAACTATGAAAGCTCAGTGAAATGAATCAAGCAATTTACAAGTTAGCGAGACACATCATATTACAAGGATAATATACAGGTACAGTAAAAAAGAAGGGAGCGTGTAGAAACTCAAGTATAACATGAAAGTTTTCAAAGGCTGAAAACAAGATTGATTACAACCCCAATTCAAATACTAACCCTAAGAAGGATTTTAAATTTACAGTGACAATTGATGGGTTATAACATTTGCGTTAAGACAGTTATGGCCACATGAAAGGAACTACCCTACTCATGACTTAGAACTAGTACTCATGGTTAGAATTAATCAAGGATTGTTCTTCCATGTCACCCAGGAAAGCGAATGTCATAGCAGATGCATTAAGTCGAAGGGCATATCGTACTATGGTCATTTTTTCAAAGTATCCATCTCAATTACAAGAAGAACAATCTTAGGATTCTGTGGTCGCTCTTGTACATCGAATAAAGAGGAATTAAAACATTTGATTCTAGAAGAAGCTCACTCTTCACAGTTGGCTATACACCTTGGAAGAATAAAAGATGTATCAAGATCTGAGGGAAGGAGTCTAGTGAAGTAATATGAAGAGAGAAATCCCAGAATACATAGCATGCTAAGACGTGTGCCAGAAAATAAAAGAAGATCATCAAAATCTACCAGGATTGCTACAGTCATAACCAGTTCTAGAAGGAACATGGAAAATAGGAGGACATTGGTGTAGATTTTATTACAGGATTCCCAACAGCATGAGAAGGATATGAGGCTATGAGTGATCGTAGACCGTTGACTAAAGTAGCACATTCCTTACCGGTTAAGCAAACCAATGAAAAAGATAAAGTTAGCATAACTATGCCTTACCAAAGTCGTAGTATTACATGAAATTTCAGAGGGGATCATCCCAGACCAAAGAGCACAAGTCATTTATACTTTGGGAAAAACTTCATGAAGCTGTAGGAGTCCAGATGTAACCAGAAAGGACAAGTATCGACAGAATCACCAGTTAACAAATACTACATGAAGCTCACCATGAAAGAGGAACAAGACTTAAGGAGTCAAAACTATAACAAAATTTTGTTTTTCAACCTATTCTTTGACCTGGGTAAATCTCGGGGATGAGATTCATTTGAAGGGGGAGGTTGAAACAACCTAGATTTCTAAAGCAAATTGAATTTCTTTAAATTTCACTTTCATTCGCATCTTGACCCAATTTGGCACATCTTCTAACCATCTATGCCTTCCCTGTTGATCTAAGCTTTCGTTGGCCGTAGGTGTATTCCTCGTTTTCGCCATGAGCACTGTTCACAGTCCAGCAAGAAAATCACAGAACACAAGTTGCCACCACAACCTTCAGTCACCACTACCACGCCCGAGTCATTCCTCCATAGCTCGGCTACCACACATCTGACAAGGCCTTTAATGCACCTTGACAATGGCCTAAGCAAACTTGGACCAGACTCCCCCCGCCACTATTTTTGCCTCCCGGGCGACATGCCGTCTCTGCCGCCTAGACATCATTCTGCGCCACTAGAGAAGATGTCAGGCCCTAGGTGCCACCGCAACAAACCGACTACCCTACCGCCACGGCCGAAGGCTCTCGCACCCTCTTATCTCAGACATGTGCTGAAGCCCGAGCGAGAGCCAAACCACCTCGGGGTGCCTATTTAAGCCTGTGACGCCTCCATCACTCTACATTGGTGTCCAAGAAGCTCCCACACCCCTCCACTCACCTTGCCGGTCGGCGCTTCATCGCTAATCACTGGAAACCCAAAGTAAGCTATTACTTCCAATTCTTCTTGTATAGTCAATTAGACTTCAATTCCTTTGGCCTGTAACTCCTTTGTGCTCCTAGAAACGCCCACAAGGCACAATCGCAAGCAGCCAAGCCGCCGTCCAACTGTAGCCCTCCAACTGCCACCAAGCCCTAAAATGGAACCCTCTCATCCCGAGGAGTCCACCTATATCTTCGGTTTTCATTACAAGGCACTACAGCTTGAGATTTACTCATTTTACGCCTCTGTTTTTCGATCACTATAGCGTCTTGAGAAAGAAGAGGAACAGTACCTGATCCAGTACTGTAGCATCGAACCCATTGTGAACACTAACCAACTCGTTATTGAATAGTGCAAACCCATTATGAACAATGCTCAGATCCGCGATGAATAGTAGCCATTATTACTATTCATCCAAAACCCTAAAAACATATTTATATCTATTTCATCCATTTCAAGCATGTTTACACTATTCCTAGCTCTGTTTCCCATATCAGACATTGATAAAACTCAAAACAACTAAAATACCGCTTCAAACCCTAAAACTTGACACGGTCTAAGCTCTTACCAATCACTGAAACATATTAGGTGTATATACCTGTCTCAACCATTCTGGACTGGGAAGTACACTCTTAACCCTGTTTAGCCACGATACGTGTCAATGAAACCCTAGCTAGCCAGTTGCTATCTCGAACCCATATCCAATACCATGCCGACAGTCACTATTCACTAAAACCCTAAGAACATATATACACATATTTTAATCGTCTTGAGCTCATCTACATTTCTAACTCCCTTTCGCCATCCTAGACCCAGATAAAGCTCTAAACCTCCTAAATAATATCTCGACCTCAAGACCTAATACCATCCATACCTACAACCATTCGTCGAAACCCATGTACCACTTATATAGCCAATCCGACCATCTTAAGCTCACCTAGATCAATTTCAACTCCGTTCAGCCAAATCAATCACCGCCTAAACCCTATCCATCCAAACCTCTTTTCTTTGTGTCTTTTGGTTATTATATTTGTGTTTTGTTCCCTGCTTGCATTTTGCAAAGCAGAAACTTATTTGCATTCATATTTCGTGCTAGTATTCAGACCACACGAGTTGGTCAACGCAAGAGCTACAAGGGCAATTAAAGAAGTCAGTATCCAATCTGAAGACTACAATAAAATAGGGACTATGGTAAAGAGGCAAGTCACATATTTTTGATCATTTTGAATCTACATTCTTTTAATTATTTATTTACACTGTTTTCATTACTGTTATTTACACACTGTTATTTGCTTAAAAATAAATATTTAGAATGACGTGATAATTAGCTATGTTCTACAACTAGAAAAGCCATATTTTATTTGATGGACATATTCACCTTAACAAGCCCTAGTAATAATAAATTACTGAAAAATATACCATGGTAGTTTAGAAAATTCAACTGTTTTACACTTGTAGTGGCAGTGCCGCAATAAGCTAGGTTATTGATTTGTGGATAGTTACCAAGTTGATGAAAAGTAAGGAGTAGAACCTTATGCTAAGTAAAGAACATAGTGATCACTCAACCACAAGCTTTGACTCGTCAAACCTTGTCTAGTAGCTGCTCAAATCGATTGTATCACTGCAGGAGTAAAAAGTGTTAGTATGGAGGGGAAAACCATAT